>CM034242.1:35386765-36741765 GCA_019916065.1 Vitellaria paradoxa | reverse complement strand
ACAAGAGTGGATAATAAAAGCTTCTTGTTGATTACCACATAAAAGGGGAAAGGGGGAATAGGATTACCAGCCTTCTTTATTTCTATGCAGGAGATAGATTGTCAGAAAATTCAAATAATAGATAGATGTATATATTACACACCTGCTTGGAGTATATCAGAATTTTGTCAAACTCCCTACGCTCTGCAAAAGCTGCAACAACTTTCGGAGTTGCTCTGGCTTTGATATATAATTTTCAACGCAAGATCATTATCCACAGTCTACAGAAATTTTAATGATAGACGTCAAGAGGATATATATAAGCAGGATGACGGCAGTTTAGTACCATAGAAGTTCATATCATGTTAAATATTTCTGTCAACTACAAATAGAACCTTGACAAGATCTCCAAGTTCTTCACTACATTCCAGCTTGTCTTCAGCCAACCAGTTCTCCAAAGATTCTTCTTGTTCTGATTCACAACAAGACGTGACAATTCCAATGACTCAAAAGCATTAAGCTTCCCTCTAGTTAAAAGAGTTCCAAAGTACTGCAACAAAGGTGGTGTTTGCCCAGCTTGTACAGGAACACTCTGCAAGGCACATGTTAAGGAAATTAGGCAATTTATATCTTTCCAGTCTAAAACATAAGACGCAGTCAAAGATAAAAGCCACTCAATTAATATAAGTAGATTGATACAATTGAACAAGAAAAATAAATGTAATAGCCCACTAACATGCTTAATATCAGTTCACCTGAACTCGGCCAATAGCTCCATTTCAAGCAATATTTTAAATATTACAATTCATTTGCGGCCATTTCAAAACCCTTTTAGATTTATTACACGGTAACCAATGTTATATGGACTCATCTAAATTTGCAAAATACCCAAATCGAACACTTGAAACCTAAGAAAGAGCGTGGGATGTGTCTGACTAGTTTAGCTGGAAGATGCACCTAAGAAGTACGTATAACTAGAAAAATCCAACACTTAAGACAAACACCCAATACCCAACACTAGTACCCAAGCTTTGTCCAACAAAGACCCACCTAGCAAAGAGAAAAGAACAAAATAACACATGATTACACATCAAATGAAATCTCATAAACCTTGAACTTAGGACCGAACCAATCAAATCATGATTGTGTTGGTCTGGCTCAGTACACATATATAGAACTAATACAACCAATTAAAAGTTCTATATATGTAACAGTTAAAATAAAAATAAACCTGAATCTTATCTCCATGTATGAAAAAGATTAAGAAAAACAGCATACATACATAATTGGGGTCTTGGATTGGACCCCAAGTTGGATCCAAAAATATGATAACCTAAAAACACGGCCAAATTGTTCAAGTTGCCCATTATTAGACCCAAAACCAAATGGCTCTCAAGTATTTCACTACTTTGATACCACTCTTGCTATTGTCAAAGTTGGCTAAATTCCTCTGTCTATAGTTGGTAATGTTGAGGTTATTACAAGAACCTAACCATTCACCACTAATTTCCACAAAATTCAGAGTTCCCACAGCTTATAGTATTTTCAATAATTCATTGTTCAATTCATGGGCATGAAAACTATCTCCACTACAGTAATTTATCTGATACAAAGAAGTTGAAGAACTAATTTTTAAGGGGAAGAGAGAAGATTATCATTACAAAAAATAATTAATACATGGCAGTGCAGGAAAAAGTTTATGCTCTACTTAATATCATATTTATCAAGGATTCAGAAGTTCAAATTTTGAATTTTCTAAAATACAAGTAACAACTGGAACATGCTTGGATGGCAAGAATCAAAATAGAAGAAACGCCGTCTTCACTGCCCAAAAACACTAAGATTACATATCAATTTTGTTCACGTATTTGGATTAGTTAGGAATCACATGTACAAAAATGAATATTTTAAAACTTTGTGGGCTTACATGCTTTATTTCCCTTGAATGTTCATGTGGGATTGGGATTCCCACTTAGGGGCGGATTGGATGGTGTTAAAATTTTAGAGGGATAAGTTTTAGAGGGAGTATAAGATAAGAGGGGATATTATTTTTAGAGGGTTGGCCCACATTGATGTGATGTTTATGAAGGGGATAACTTTTGACTTGGTTTGGATGTTTTATAAATAAGAGAAGGTGAATGATGATAAAAAGAGTCAAATGACTCTTTTGCCCCTGTGATGTCCCAAACTTGGTTACTCATTAAATTAAATATTAAATTGCAAAACCCACTCTATTTAATTATTTTTGGACAATTTGAAGTTATATTATTTATTTCATTGAAAATTTAATTTTTTATAAATTTATTTAAAAAAAAATTTTTTAAATATGTACTTTTGAATGGTTGGTTATTATCCAATTTTTTTAATTATGTTTATTTTGACTTGTTGGCTTATCTATTATTTTTTTTATTCATTATATTTATTTAATCAAGTTAACAATACCATTAACGAAGGTTAAAAACGTCAAAAATTTATCCACTTGAAGGGGGATAATTTTTAGCTAGCCCAAACCCTAGCTAAAAATTATCCCCCCGCGGGGGCTAAATTTAATACCATGCAAAATTTAATCCGGGGGAGAAAGGAAGCATTTCGGCTGCCAAACCAAGCAAAAAATATGGGGCCCACGGGCAAAATTTTTGCCCCCCTTCTCTAGCTGCATCCAATCGGCCCGTTAGGTTATGATTGGTACAGAGGAATGGGCTAGAATGGAATGATCTTTCCCACATCTCATTCTCATTCCCTTGTTTGGTATGCCAATGAGAAGTGGGAACGGCCATTCCTTCTCTCAAGTAAAGGAATGATCATTCCCTCATGGAATAATAAAGGGAAAATATGAAACTAAATTGTGGCTGGCACCAAACCACCATTGTCCACCCCACCACTGCCACCACAACCACCCATTGCCACCGCCAGCCCATCATAACTACAACCAACATGTTATATAAGTTAGGAAAACTCACCCCTAAAAGATGGGGGTTAAAGGAGGGAGCCTAAGTTATATAGACACCATACTAATATCCCATACTATTGATGTGAAACACATATTTCTGCCCGCTCGCAGCTCTGCGCCCACAAGTAGGCTTTGCACTATAGTATCAAACGCAATACAGCGTCAACCCTCTGGGCCTTGTACTATAATCCCAACCGCAATGCATCAGCTCCTACAAGGCAACAGATGAAAGACATGATACCATTTGTTATGTACCTTAGGAGAACTCACCTCTAAAAGCTAGCTAATAGAAGGAGAGATCCTGAGGTATATAGACACCACACTAACATCGTATACAACCAACGTCGAACACACATAGCCCATACTACACCAACACCTCCACCACCAGTCACATATCCCCACCACCCCCCACCTTCAAGAAATTCTTTATTTCATTTCATTTTAATTTAATTTGAATTAGCATTAAAATGAAAATGATTATTCCATTTCTGCATACCAAAAGTAAGTGTGGTGATATCATTCCACAATGGATGTCTGACTAGGTAAAACACTTCATGTCTTAGGCACACCAAGCAACAGAACGAAGGAGACTTGGAATCATATTCCAATGCCACCTTCCACTTCTACCATCCGAACACAGCTTTAATGCTTTTGTTGTGAGGTTTTCCAAGTTTATTGTTGATTAAATGCTATAATTATTAAAATTTTATACAATTATTGGCTCTTATTTCACATATTTCTTATATGTTTACCCCTGCCTATCTAGATCTCTCTCTTGAGAAAATATTCTGTGTAATAGTGATACCACCTCATCAGTATGGCGTGGTATAACAAACCAATAAAGTAAAGACCCTTGTACGTATTGTAAAAATCCTAATCATAAGACAGCTCATACTGTTTTAGGTGGAAAATTTAAATTTTTAAATGATTAGGATTTAAAATGCGTATATGCCTCAAATTTATTGGTTTGTTGCACCATGTCATGTTGATGATGTGGTTAACCATTGCATTGAATATTTTCTCCTATCTCTAGGAAGGCGCCTTAAAATTACTCTTGTATGCTTGTTCTAAATCCTGTACCCGAGTTAGTGTGAGATGATTTAGTTTAGCTGAGGACGAGGCCAATTAGTTAGTAAAGAAAACAACCAAAAGCGAACACTGAAATTGTAAAACCTTAATTTGTTTGAGTTAAAAAGGTGTTTAATAGTAGAGAAAGAAGAATCAATTATCTGGATTCCTCGCTTTGAAGCTCTGACTAGGAAATTTCACTTCCATGTTTGGATGTAGTGATTGATTATTCAGCATCATTTTTTAAAGTGGCAAATAGTCTGCACCTAAGAATCATGGATATGGATACAGGATATAGATACGATACTGGTATGGACACGGATACGGATACAACAATTTTTAAAAAAATGAGGATACGGATACAACGGGGATACGACTGAAAATTTAAATTTTGTATATATTTTTAGCTACGTATATGAGTATAACTTTCATAACAAAACTAATTTAATATATAATTCAATATACAAATATAACAAAATATAAGTATAATTTTAGGAGTTTGGCTACTCAAATCTAGATTTGTCTTAATCATATATTTGAAGAAAAATAATAAAATACATTGGATACGACAATGGCAAACGTGACTAACACATCTTGGATGTGTCCCGGGAGTGTCGGCTACTATTTACTGGCACCTATTTTGAATGTGTCTGTGCTTCCCTATTATCGTACTAACGAATATATATATTATATTCTGCATAGAATTGACCAAATTAAATCCCTTTACCAATTCAACTTTTGAAGACCAAATGAATCAATGCACAAACCAAGTTTCACAATTCTCATACCCATGATTGCTTTCAGTCTTCAAATCCCACACCCCCGAACCTCCCAAAAATCAATACATAAACCAATAAATAATACACAAACATATGTATTAAAATTAAATTTTTTTCAACTATATACACAGGTGAAGGTAAGTAAGTAACTAGTGGGCCATATAGGATCAAAACTATTCTTGTGAAGACAATCTGAGGAAAATAAGCCAGACAGGTACATCTAATACCATAGAGAACCAAAAATGGCCAACAAAACAAACTCAAAAACCTTGACCAGACCAATGAGTTCTCCCTTTTCTTCTAAAACAAAACTGAGTGGACCAAGATATCAACTGACACTAACTAATTAAGAAATAAACTCAGATGCAGGAGTAATATCAGCACCTATAAACATATATGCAGTTGCTAAATACAATACATACCTGAAATTTGGCAACTGTATCAGGAGTGCGAAGGATTCCTTGCGGAGATTCTGCAGCAAGCTCAGCAGCTTCCTTGTACTTGGTTTGAGCAAACAATTCTTGGAAACGCTGGACAACCTGAGATATACAAAAGATAGCAGATAGGTAAGTACTACACCACAACTCCTCATAGCAAGAAATGGACATAATTATTAAAAAAATAACATTTTAACATTACATCATGATTCAATGTTGACTGTAATTATTTAAAGAGAGAATATTCTTCAGCAAGAAAAAAAGAATTAATTTACCAAATTCTCAGCACCAGGTAGATTTCCTCTTTTTGCAGATTGACAGCAAGCTCCAGATTATTCAACTGTATGAATAACCAGATATATTAACAAACAACAGCCAGTCGTCCATTACAACACATGTTATTTGAATAAAGGACCAGCCCCCCCCCCCCAAAAAAAAACATACTTGACCACTGACAAAAGGCACAATTGTTGCTTCGTTTACAGTAGCAAGCAACACCTGGCCTCGCCTATTGATAGAATAGAAACCTCCGACTGATGAAGCTTCTGATGTCAGAAAAATTGGATCTGGACTTATCCTATTTCTGTACACTGCAGTTGCTGTTTCCAGGTCATAGACAAAAAGAAGTCCAAGCTTGGTGATGACATATATCAAACTATACTTGTGGGAAATCTGCCAACAGAAAATAAATAACAAATAAAAATAAAAGAATTTATCAAACTGCAAAGCACATACAGAAGGACAAACTTTGGAAGACCAGGTACCTGCATGGCAACTGGAAAATCATCTGCAAAATCTGGAGGAAAGAAGAGATCTGCTTGCTTCTTGCTAAAAGATGGTTTCCCTGCAAAAAAGATGCATAGGTTAAGGATGATATAAGTTCATGACCCCATGCACGAGAACCAACGTGGCAAATAAATTTCAACAACATGATCAGCTACAAGAAAATGAATAATTTGACAGAGTGCATTCAAGTTTTTCAAACCATGCACTACCTAGCACACAAATGTTTCAATTGAACATTCAACAAAAAAAAAAAAAAAAAAAAACAATAAATTCTGACTCCATAAACTCCTTATGTAGACTATTCTGTGATTTTTCTTTTGAGAAAATTACACTTAACTCCCTACAACATTTGGCATTACAAATAACTATCTCCAACATCTGAAATTTACATTCACCTCCCTTATTTTGAAATGTCGATAACAATTTAGTCCTTTCATTAAAAAAATAATAACAGCATTAATATTTTGCCAATAGATACCAATACCCCTCTACTTTCTTTTCTCCCTCCCATTCCCTAATCCAATTTTTTTCTCCCTCCACAGCCTTCTTCTCCTCAAACTCCGAACCACCATGGTTCCCTCACTGGGTCTCAATGGATCTGTTTTACCTTCTTTCCTCCCTCAAACTCCAAACCCACCATAATTCCATTCACTGGGGCACCGGGTCTTGGGGGATTTATTTTTTTACAAGTTCAAATAAACATCATTCCCAATTTAATGGGACTATGAACAAGCTGTATAACAGAACACAACCCACAAGCTTATTGATACAAACCACTATAAATATTTTGACAATGAAATCACAGTTGGGGAAAAAAGGGCAGAATCAAAAGAAGAAAAGGAATAGCATCCAATCAATTTTTTGCGTGTAGTTATTTGATGTAAGCGGTGTAGTATCTGTTCCCATGATGAAGACAGTTCTGCTGCTGTGGTTGAGGGCTTTTCAGAGGAGGGTCTTGTGAGTGAGTCCAAATACAACAAAATTACAAGGCCGCAGAGGCGGCAGAGCATTGTCATTGTTTGATAGCAGTGTACAACATGCAGGCAATGTTGTTGGAGTTCGTGGTTAGGGAAGGATGAGTTTGACCATGGTTTTCGACAGCGCCAGGTGCCACCAACGGAGTTAGTGACAAGGAAAAGAGGCGCCAGCTGTGCTGATTGTGGCTATGGAGTCTCAGTGTATATGAGGGTAATGAGGAAGGCTACTGTGTAAGAATGAAATGAAGGCTATGAGCCCTAAATGGTTGGAGCCTCCTATTTCGGATGTAGAGGTGAAGGAGAAATAAGCCGTGTTGTTCTTCATTTTCCACACACCACACACACACACACATTTGCAATTGTGAAGAACAGGCCCTAAGAGGGTATGACTTTAAAGGAACCAATCCTCTAAAGCAGACAAGAGGGATGGAGCAATAGTCATTGGCATGTACTAAAAATGAAAGGGACATAACTTTTGAACAATCAATTGTTCGGAGAAGAACTAATTGCAGAGGTGGTGTGACTTTTTTGGAGATTTTGTGATAGAGGGTAGGGATAAAATAAGAAAATCACTTCCAATTTTGATTGGCTTTGATATTTTATTAAAATTACCAGTTTATTTAACAGAAGTTGTTACCAAAATAAGGGAGGTGAGTGTAAATTTCCAATGTTGGAGGTAGTTAATCCTAATTAGCCAAATATTGAGGGAAGGTTGAGTGTAATTCCCCTTTCTTGTATGTTTTTGTGTGTGCGCACATGCGTGCGCGTTGGGGATAGCTAATTTGAAGCAACAGCCCAATCATTCCAGCTCCACAAGTGACAAAAGGACAAAATGCATTGGATACATTAGCATCTAATTCTGGCTTACCCACAATTCAGACATGCATAATGAAACTGATCATTTTAGTGACCGAATGAGGACCCTTCAGTTTAAATTTAATTATCACAAAAATATAACGTAATTTTTATCCCCTGATTCATTTCACAACAAAATTGCATGCAGGCGCAGCCTCAGTGGCAGCTTGGCATTCAGTATGAAGCACAGCATAACGTAATTTCAGTCACAGGTAATGTCCATCCAACCCAACTCTCATGGACAAATCAAAAGCTAAAATGTATAGAAACCTTGTATAGATTTTCAGTACCCTCAATTTACACCATCAGACAGAAAGGAAGTATATATAGCTACTCATAAATAATAATAATAAAAAAAAGAAGAAGAAGAAGACAAAATGAAAACTGTTGCTGGAAAATAGGAAGCAATGCCACAAACACCACCTCCCAAATAAAATAAAATAAAAAATCCAAAAACAAAAATGGAAAATAAGATAAGAGAAAAAAAATTGACCTGGCACGGCACCAAGCTCAATAACATGTAACTTAGACGTAACCTGTCCAGCATTAATGGACTTCGTTGCAAAAGAAATAAGAACTGAAGGATTATCATTTCCTGGAACCTGTGTGAGATGCATCAATTGAGAACAACACACTCAAAATTGGAAGTGTGCCAATTATACATAAAAAAGCAAGTTTAAGGAAACAGAAGCACTTTGAATGAGGCAAATGAGGCTGCATGTGCTTCAAGAGCTTGACTGCGCTGCTGATCCACAGAATATAGGTGCATATTTCCTTTGACAAGTTGGGGTCTCTAAAATTATATGAACGTCATAAATCAGTACATGCATAAGGTCAAGGTAAATAGAAAGGGAAAAGAAAAGGAAGGGAATAAAAAGAAAGAAAGACAAAGTAAACAGGTATATCTGAGCTACTTCTTACTCTCATGAGAAATTCTCAAACCAGAAGACAAGGACATTTTTTTGTTAAACACAAAAGACATCGACATGTTCCTGGACCATATATTCTTATACACTGTTATGAACAAAACTTAACTAAGATGATTTTGACAGTTATATTGCATGAAAATAGGGCACCCAAATTGGGCCTCAGATAGTTCTGTAAGTTTATACAATAGAACTGCCATAAAAGAGAAATTTTCTACATATCTTGTAATTGAATCATTAATGATATTAAAGGTATTCCCTTAACTGATGAAGAGGATCATCATTTGAAGGGAACTAGACCTAACCACGTTTGGGGGGAAGTCGAATCTAACCATGTTTCAACTCGTTATCAATTCATAAATGCAAATAGACAATAAACAGGCACTTAAAACAAGCACATGTTCAAGCATCAACAAATCTTAACTGCTCGTTTTCTATCATAAGTTTTTTTTTTTTTCAATACGTAAATATTGTATATTAGGGGAAGAGGTTGGGATGCCTCAAATCCATGATGTTTTAGTCTGGGAGGGACGCCTTCTCTAACTACAACTAGCCTCCTCTTGTCAACTTGTGATTTGGTTTTTAACGCAAAGAGTCAGGGAAAAGAATTATTGTGTCAGTACATAGCAGGTGAAATAAACTGATCAAACAATACTCAAATTTATAACACAAGAATATCATATTTCCAAGCCATTACAGGCACAAAATTGAGCATGATCAGATAACATTTGCAAAATAAAATTCTAGGAGTAAGAGAAGTTGCAACAAAAAGATGAAATATATATACATACATTATACTCTTCTAACCACCACCCCCCCCCCCAAAAAAAAACCTAGCCACCCCACAAAATGAAAAAAAAAAAGGAAAGAAATGTAAATCAAAAAAAACATAAAAATCTATTCCTCAAAAAAAAATAAAAAGAAAAATCATAAAAATCTACTATTCAGGTTTTGAAACCTAGCATGTCAATGCCATGTGTACATTTTTTGAATTTGACACTGGCAGTATTGCACCAGGTTTCTAGCATGCCACAGCAATTTATATGAAATAACCTAAAAAAATCCATGTATGTTTTCTTCTTTAATTTTTTCCTAGATAAAAGAAATAACTCAGCCATGTATGTTTCGCAAAATCTTTCCTGTGTAAACAACACCGCCATATCAAATGACAAGCTACTTATCAGAGTTGTCAAATGACCAACTTGAATTCCAAAATGCCACACAACTGTGACAAAATGAATTCAGTACCAGGGAAAATTTAAGTGGCATTTCATGTTTCTGACAATGGGAAAACAATGTGACCCTAATCACACAAATTTCTTCTACAACAACTTGCTTACAGCTTTGCACAAATTCTATCTATTTTCACCATGAAAGCAACTGTACAAGCTATTAGAGCAACATAGGTCTTATAGAAAGGAAAAAAGCAAACAAAACATAGGCACAAAAGAGGGGGGCAGGGGCTGGAGGGGTGGGAAGAGAAAAAAAACACTTCTCTTGTAATTAAAGCACGGTTTGGTCCAAAAGATAAATTAACTGTCAAACTTTAGCATGAAAGGATAATCCAATAATAACCATCATAAACTTAGAAAAATACCTCAGGTGAACCAGGAGCAATTCCAATTAAAACCAACCACTTTTCCGTCGGATCACATCGATAGTTAATTATCTGATTGTTGGCTAAATTAGCTGTTCTATCAAACTTTTTTACTGGTTCAGAATCACCTACAGATAAGATGGAATGATCATGTTGCACAAAACAATACAACATATTGAGTGGACATACACATTGGTTAAAAATAACAGATAGTGTAAAGTGGCATATTGCCCATCTGACAAGAGAAAAGTTATGCTACCTTCAATAGGCCAATGATATACTGCAGTTTGTGTGACACATGCCCAGAATCTTTGAGGTAATCCATTCCAAAAAACAACCTAATCACATACCACATGCATAATTAAGGAAACCTAAATATTGCAATTATAAAACGCAGGAAGGCTCTTAGAGACTAATTAAAGTTATCACCTGCTCAGGCATCTGATGCGATTTCATTTTTGCTTTCATCTCAATGTTAAATATCTGTAAGTGATCCTGAGTAGTTCCCGGAATTTGAGCTTCAAAAGAATGAAACCACATCATGAGGCTAAAATATACAAAAAAAAAAATTGAATCCTCAGCGTAAGAAAGACAAACAATTACAAAATGGCCCAAAAAATTTCTTCTTTCCCTCCAAAATTGGACCAAAATTATGATGTCACAGTCCAACTAGTCTGGTGCACAAATATTATCTAAAACAAGTGATATTACAGTTCATATAATTTTAAAATTATACAATCTGGCATGTCCAAATAAGCACATGACACATTCAGAATATACGTCAAATTAAACTGGTGCACCAATGTTCCCCATTGACGCCAATAAGTTTCCTAAAACAATATCAAGTTTAAAGGGAAACAATTTTACATGTATCTAAAGCTTCTCTAGAAGAACACGTTGGCAATAAAAACATTACAAAAACTATTCCAGTAGCAGTGGAGCACACCCTTCTGCATTATCAGCCAATGGAGAAAACTGTATTATGCTGTTTATCTTACTAATCACATCCCTACAAACAAACTGAGAGATGAATCTTCATTCAGATGCAACATTGATTACAAAAGATGTTGTGAACTAAAGAAGCCATGAAAAACAAGACAAATTTTGTAATGAAGCTAATAGAGATTACCCCAAATCATTGGAATGTATCAAATGAGCAACAAGACATTAATACATTTAAGAGCCAGAATTTTGGAACTGGGATTTCATAAGGGCTGAGTCCGCCGTAATAGGCCTCCTCAAGGGCTGCATTGGCAAAGTCATATCGATAATTACAACACTGTTCTGAGGCGATGTCTCCCGAACGCATATATACTTATCCGATTCCATTGTAACATGGGTGAACGTGAATAAACTGTGGACTGATCCCTACGCTAGGCAACTGCAATTACACAACAAGCAACAGAAGCACAATCAATTCCCCATCACTTTAGAAGAATACTCCAAGAATAAAGAAAAGCCAAAAATTCTCAATACCGGGAAACATATTCATAAAACTACTTTGGCACAAAAAGTCAAAATTAAACAATGATCTGCATTACAGATCCGAAAACAAACTCGGCAAAACGGATCTATATAAAGTTCAACGCATACTAAGCAAACGCAAACACTATAGAAAATAACAAAAAAAAATAACCAGAAAAATTGGGACAGAATTTAGCCATCAACGAAGCTCGGACAATCGAAACAATTTTAACCAACCCAATCATTTCGAAACACAACCGTCTGTCTCAATTCAGCAATAATTTTAAAAGTATAAGGTGCGAATCGGAACGTGTAGAAAATGATATTTACCGTTAGGGCCTCTTTCATGCTGATGGGGAGCATTAGCGGCCGCCATGTGGAAAGATCGAACCTCCGAGATCAGAACTCGGATCTACAAAGATATGAAATGAATCGCCAATTGCAAGAGAACTGAGAGAGCAGGACGATTTGGGGAAAACCAATCGCTGTGAGATCTGAGGCAGCAAAGGAACCCTCAGGGAAAGAGAGAGTGTGAGAGATCTAGAGAGAGAAAGACAGGGCTCCGAAGACAGACATAGAGAGGGGAGAATAAAAAATGATGGCTATTTTAATCTGAGAATAATGATACGAAAGAAGAGAAAGCGTAGATCGAATGGGATGGATGGCTTCGAAATAAAAAAATCCCCAAAGGAAACGACGACGTGTTGAATTTTGTCTAGATGCACTTTCCGCACTAGATGGCTTGTTTGGTCTCATCGACTCCGGGTTGCGGTGCTTGCCACGAAGGAATCTTCGTGAGATTAGAGAGAACAATTGGAAAAGAAAGAAAAGAATAATAATATATTTTAGTTAGTTGTTAAATTTAAAAATAAATTAATAAGAATTTTCTTTGTGTTCAGTGGTATTTGAATGGAAAAATATGTTAAATGAAAGTAAAAAAAAAATTAATGTAAAATTGATATGCATAAAATTTAATTAAAAAAATTAAAAATTTAATAAAAATTAGTGAATTTCAGTTAATTAACTAAACAGACCTCTTATTTATGAGTTAAAAAGAAATGAAAGTAAGAAAAAAAAGTATATTATTATACTATTAAATACTTTGAACATTAAAAGGTTGTTAATTTTATTTATTCTTAGAATATGTTTGTAATTTTTTTTTATTCTGTATTTTATAGATAAATATATCATTATGAAAGTTTCATTAATTTACTTTTTCTTTTCTCCATCTGCTAACCTTTGAATGATAAAATTTTTTAATTTTAACATTTACTTTTCTTTCCATTTCTTCCATTTCTTTTCTTTTCTTTTTAAGAAAAACTCGCCAAAAAAATTATAAATTATAAATTTTTTTTCTTTTTTCACATCTCACTCAATTCAAACGGACTGTAAGACTCTATATAGAAGCTAGCCGACTTCTCAACTTTGTCTACTCAGTTCCGTATTTTTTTAAAACAACTAAATTTATTCTCTTACAATTTAAACTTTTTTTAAATACAAAGAGTAAAATTTTAAATTAATAAAAACCTCAAAAGCTAGCGAGTAGCCATGTCTTAAAAAAAAAAAAAAACTATTGCTTCCTAGACGAAGCCTAAGGTGCACTGCATAACTGCTAGGTGAGATCAAATACGATATTTTATATATCGTATCTAAGCTCTTAAGAAATGTAGTTGCACTACATGGTGCCTGATAAGGTGCTATAATTACGACACGTGTTTTCTAAATATTTATTTTATGAACTAATTGTTATTAATATTACTTATGAACTAATATTATAATTATTTAAATTAATTATTATCCCTATCAATGAATATTTAAATTTTACAATGAATTATATTTATCTAAACTTGTTATCTAAATTAAATTGTACCCATCACTGATTTTTTTTTTTTTTACCACCCACATGCTTTTAATTTCTTCCAAACCCTAAACGTCCATTTGGTATACTTCTTTTGTATTTTTAAAAACAATAAAAACAGCCAAAGACACATTTAGACACTCATTTTTTAAATCTATTTTATAAAATAAAAAACAGACTTGCACATAAAATACAAAAGAGTCAAAAGTCATTTTGACTTTTTTGACCCAAACCATGGAGAATCCCAAAACACAAGAAACGTAAAATGTCAAACCAAATGCATTTTTAGTATTTCAAAACAAAAAATATAAAGTAGAAAACTGAAACAAAAAATAAAAATGCAAATCAAATGCCACCTAAAGTACTGCAATAAAATCATATTAATTTTTTTGGTTAAATATATAATTATCTAAATTTAATTATACTCATCAATTAATATTTAAATTCTACATTAAATTTTATTTACCAAATCTATTATCTAAATTGAATTGTACTTATCACTTTATCTTTTATTTTTCGGACAATTGTCTTTATACTCATGTACTTAAGGTCAAAATCACTTACATCTCTTATGTTTCGTAATTATATACTAATAACTCATGTACTCTTAAGTAACGTGAAACACTAGACGACATCACGTTAAACGGAAAAAATACAATATTATCCTTTTCTTTTTCTTTGCTACCATCTTCTCTCTCTTCTCTTCTTTTATTTTTCTTCGCTGTTGTTTCATTTTTTTTCAAATTCTAAGTATATAATTGCAACTCCAATAAATCTTCTTCAAATTTCAAGCATATAATAGCAAACTCAAAAAAGTATCTTTCTCAAATTTGAAAATTTTTTCAGATGACATATAAGAAACAAAATCTATACAAAATTCATATATATACATATAACATATGGCCCTACAAAATTAGAACTAGATTTGAAGGTAGGTTGCTACTTTTGTCTAATAACTTGAATTTCGGTGTTGGCTTCATCACCTCTGCCACCATGTCACTTTGTTTTTGCTTTCTATCATTCACACAGGTGCTTTGACAGTGGTCTGGTCTAGAAATAGTGCCTCTCTAATTCAAAATTTAGACAATTTCGTGTTTGATAATCAAAACTAAAGTTAAAATCAAACTTAGTTTTAATCTACTTCTAATCTTGAAATTAGACCCATATCCTCTTAAACAAAATATATGCAAAACCTACAATACCTATACATATAACACAAATGGTCATACAAAATCAAAATCAAAGTTCTTGAAATCAAAACTCATAATCAAAACAAAAAGAGTCCAAAACATGGCCAAGATTAAAGAGGGCCATGACTAATACAGCGATGGCGGCACAAGGTTGAAATCCACCTCAATTGACACTGTTGATTCTCTCTCCTCATTCCATATAGTGATTGATTCAACTTTAGTGGAGAACTCATTTGTTTGCTTACACCTTTGATTAACTGGGACTCTCGTTGATATGGATGCCAAAGGCCTTGTCTCTGGCGATGGAAGCTTGAAAGATGAGCATTGTTTGGAATGGCATTTTGGTATAATCATATCTATTTTTTTTCATACATATTAAATATCTGCATTTCTTTTAAACCTATATCTCACGCGCTATTAAAATAAGTAGTTTTATTCAACTTTACACTTTATTCACACATACAAGGAGTATTAGTGCATAATAATGAGATGCAAAGAGTGTAAGTAATTTTGACTCCAAATGCAAGAAGTATGAGGGCAATTACCCTTTTCTTCTTTATGACCATTAGAAATTCCCTTGCATCTATACATTTTTTATTTCTTCCAAACACTAAAAGAGTGCAATAAATCATATTGCTATTATTTTGTTTTCTTTGGATTAAGTATCAACATGTATGTTTTTTAATCTAAAATTTTTTCGATTATAAGTTATTTGTTTAATGATTTGATTTTGTGTATTTACTATATTTATATATGTTTATAAATTTTTTATATTGACATCAACCTCTGTCAATTGGAAGTTTCAATTGAAAGATTTTTCTCTCTTCATATATGCACAACATATTTAGATATTGTATATTTGTATCTTTATATATACATATGTATATATATGAAACATTTATGATCATTTTTTGTTATTTTTGGCGTATCAAATTCTCGTCGTAGCATATTTATTTCTAGATATCATTATTTCTTAACTTATTCATTCAAATGCATACAGTTTGATATTTCAAAGTTATTCTACTTTTTCTCTAATGTGATTTTGTTTAGTTTTTTTAATTATATTTTTTATACTTTGTTACATTCAAATATACAAGTTATAATTATTTATATTATATTTTAATATTATAAAGGAATTTAAAAATATGGTTTAGTAGCACTACCATTGAAACTTTTTATCCGTTAGCTAAAAATTAAATTGTCTATTTTTTTTTATCGAATGCACTTTATATATCTAATGCAATTCTATTTAAATTATCCACTATTTATTATTTTAATTTATAACTATCTAATGCAATTATATTTAAATTTTACATGGATTATTATCTTAATTCACAAATTACAGGACTTTCAGAACTAAATATTTGAAATCTATTTAAATTCTATATTAATTAATCTTAATTTATAATTATCTAATGCAATTCTATTTAAATTCCATATTGACTTTTTAATTTATAATTATCTAGCGCAATTATATTTAAATTATAAATTGATTAATATTAATTTATAGTTATCTAATGCAATTCTATTGAAATTCTACATGATTATTATCTTAATTTACAAATTATTATGTCTACATTAATTGTTATACTAATTTATCCTATATTGATACAAAAATACTACTCATTAATTGATATATATATATATATATATATCACCTAGGACACTAAGGCTCGTTTGGCATAACAAAATTTGCTGGAAATTTTTCAAAACCTCCAAAAATCTTTATTATATTTTTACACTTTCTTACCTTCTCAAACTTGGGATAAAGTTTAATACTTTAAAAAAAAAGGTCAATAACTGGAATTCGGTTAATCAAATAGCAAAAAAATTTTTTTGTTATATTCATCACAGACTCCCAAGCTACCGAATGGTACCCACTATTAGTAATTTTTTCGAAGCCGTTCTGACGGATTGTAAAAACCGTTTGGATGCCTGTATGGAAGAATAAAGTATAAAGCGTAATAGTTCAATACTATTTAAACAGTTCACACCAAACCGTTCCAATAGTTTGACACTGCCAACTTCCATCCAAACGATCCACTATAAACCATTCTGACAGTTTGGCACTACCAAATTCCGTCTAAACAGATCACCATAAACTGTTCCGACGCCAGTGACATTTCAAGTCCGGTTTGATTTGCAAAGAAGGCATGACTGATACAAAATTTTAAAACTATCCAAATGGAAATCCAATCTAAAATGTGGTTTAAGATGTGTGCACCAAACGCTAAAAGTTATCCCAAATCACATTTTTCACTATTTTTCATCATTTTTCGCCACCCTAGATGGACCATAATTATTGTGAAATTTGATGAAAGTACACAATATTTCTATAGTTTCTAATATTATACTAAATAACTTTGTCAAATTTTATCGATTATGTGATGACCTAGATATTAATTTGATGTAATTTAATAATTTATGACATTATGTTGACGTATTTTTTATGCATTTTAAATGCCATATTTTTGCATTGGATTGGTTTGGGAGAGTTGGGTGAAGTGTTGGGGTGTCACGTCCCGAAATCTTAAGGTCCCGAGGAGTAATTTTAAATTGAAAAAATTTAACGCGCCTGGTCCATTACGATCTCACTATTTATTTTTCAGAACTACTGAACCTCCTTTAATCGACACAGAATAACAATTATTATTTTATTAAAAAACACATGCCCAGATTTAAATTATAACTAGATAATATAAGTTTCTTTTATTTCTAAAATGATATTTTCATATCTTTAAACTTTTAAAGATACCAAGTTCAAACGGTTGTACCGGCCCTCCTAGATACCAAGTTCTACACCTACAACACAGTCTGTAGGGATGTGAGCACCAAAACACTTATGCTTACAATGTATAGAATATACTTTTTGTAATACTTTTTCAGGAATCATATAGAAACAATGGATATAGCAAGAAATCCTCGAATACATCAACACATAGTAGAATAGGACAACATTAATTCATAATTTTTATTTCTCTTGTCAACATTTCTTTACATTATTTTTTTTTCCTAATGTAGGGAAGGATACTCTGTAAAATTATCCCACAATCAAAATGGTAGCCCAAAATATCGTCAGTTCGTATAAATATACAGGTCGCGAATCACTCCTACGACGTCGTTTATAGATCTGAGTCTAAAGGCCACGATGAGGCTCAAATTTTCATTGTCGTTATGGATTACTAGTCCACGGGCATGATTACCCGACCCTGCACAGGTTTAGGGTCTTTTAACCAAAGAGTATCTCTTGACCCTCCCTATTTTATATAATATCCCCACTTTCTCCAAAATCAACATTTTTTTAGATTTTCCCTTTACGTTGTTAGAGTTCAGAAATTATATCTGTGAGTGTATATCAACTCTCACAATTTCATGTCTTCATTTTATCATCTATTTCATAATGAACACATATTCACTTTATTTCAACATATCGTAGCATGTCTCAGCATTAAATAAAAAATTTTATAAATCTAATCACAACTTCAATCTCAGTGAAAATTCAGTTATTAAACTTATATTAATTTAATAATATAAACTTAAAACTCACAATCATATCCGTATCAAATAAACATTACAAAAAGTATAAATAATACATTAATTTTCCTACCTCTAATCTGAGAAATGTGAAAAACCCCCAAAGTTTAGAGCTTCACTTTTGTATCTCCAACCTCGAGTCGAATCACAACAATCTAACACTGCCATGACGATCACAACATAAAAATACCAAAGCTTTGCTATTCTTGAACTTGAATCTTCACTTTCTCCCTCTTTTTTCTCTTTTTTTTTTCCTCTCATTCTCTTTTCTCTTTCTCGGTTTACTTCTCCCATTCCACCATATATATAGATATATATATATATATATATATTATGCTAGCTTAGTGGTCAAGGCAAAAGCCATTACGTGGCATAACCAGATTATTTTTTTTCAAGCTTCCAAGCGACCTTACAAATATGTCCCCACCATCATTACACCTTCCAAGTAGCCTTACACATACACCCATCATCATTATACCCTCCCAAGTGGCCTCACACATACCTTACACATACGGACTCGGGGGGGCTGCAGTCGACCCAAAACGACGTCGTTTCGGCATTTTTCTCCTCAAAACGACGCCGTTCCACGTAAGTTCTCATATTCGAATACATCAATTCATATTTGAATATGGGGACTTAAGTGGAACGGCGTAATTTTAAGGAAAAAAAATACCGAAACGGCGTTGGGGTCGACTGCTACAACTACAGTCAACCCCCCAGATGCAGTTCACCCCCATCTCTTTACACATACACCCCACCATCCTACACCATTCAAGTGGCCTACACATGTATCCCACCATCATTACACCTTTCAAATGGCCTTAACATGCTTACATACACTCTACCATCATTAACATCATTTCAAGTGGCCCTCAACACAGTGTGATTTTTAAATCTAGAAAAATTTTTCTCAAAATATAGTTTTCTAGTAATACATCAAAATTTTAAATTTATTTGCTATTCTGGTGTATTTAAATTTTATATAAGTTACACATTGATTGTTGGAAAAATAATTTAAATAGTTAATATACTTTATATTAAAATTTATTGGAACATGTAGACATATGAAAAAGTATGTTAAAGCCAACAACACCTAAACTATTTAATTATTCATTTGATAAATCCATTTGCCAGTTTAAAATTAATGTAAATAATCCTTTAACTCGATTTGGTAAACCCAATCTAGAACCCAATTTCTACCTATCAATTACCCAAATTTCGGACCCAATACACCAAATCATCGAAATCCAACTCCATGACCCACCATGTTACTAATCATATTTTTTCTTTCTCATTTCTTGCTTGATAAACCTTTCATATCCTACAGCTCCAGGTACGATGTAATGGGCGGTGTTTATGTAACTACACGGTTCTACTCTAAACCTTTTTTTACCCATGATCCCTTAGTCACAAAATTTACCTATTTCATCAAATAACATTCATACTCATAGCAATACTATGGGTCAGGTACTTTGTAAATTAGTTCATGGTTGCAAAACTAAACCTAAGAATACCATAGGTGCCTAACTTCTCAGGCTTTAGCCTAGAGTAAATTGATTCCCGCAGTCCCCAAAAGTCACATCTTGCCTACTCCTAGGCAATCTGGTCCTACAATTCTAGTTTTATGCCACAAAGTACAACCCTAATCTAGTTTCTCGTGTTTGTCACTTACTTATTAAGTTTTATGAGATAATATATCTCTCGAGGCTAAATTTCATGTTACCCAATATATGCCACATGTTTTAACTATTAAACTAAATTTAAAGCATCATATTTTGTAAAATACTCAAGTGAGATGTTCTTAGCAAACCTTAAAATCAATCAAATGTGATTACTCAAAGAAAGTTGGAGGTGTCACATCAAGTTAAGAATAAAAATTCAATTTTAGAAATTAAAAAATATATAGAAAAATAAGACCTCATAAATTGGCGAGGAAACCCAAAGGATTGAGCCCTCGAGTTCACGCATCAATCTCAAAGATTCGTGCTTAACCAGTCTATGTTGATCATGTCAGCTAGTCTTCTAGGCTCCTCGTAGTATCTCAAAGTTAAAATATCATATATTTTACCCGTTTCATATAATCTTTATTGCAGTGGTTTATATTATTTTATAAAATTCCAAGCTCATTTCATAGATTGTGTTAATCAATCCAAACATGTACTCTAATCCTAACACACACACACACACATTAACATGCTAAGAAAATAATTTTATAAAAACAACCTCACTTAGAATATATAAATCGATGAATATATATCTATATACTATATATACACTCCAAAAACTACAACTCAAGCTTGCCCCTTCTTTATTCACTTTTCGGCGATTTCCTCTCCAAGCCTCTCCACGATCCAGTTTGTCTTTCCTACCGGTTTCTTCAAACAAAAATAGGTTAATACAATCCTTCGCACTCCTCATAACTCGCAAGGAGTATCCAGCCATAATTGAACTCCCAGATCTAATTTCATAATTTTTTCGGCCTATATTTATTTATTAAAAATGTTCAACTCGACTATCTAGAATTTCTTTCGGGCAAAATCACCTGTTTATCTTTGACAATCTATATATTTAATTAAACTTCCCAAATTTTTATACGCGACAGTGGATAGATATTCAAACTCCCAAATTTTAATTTCATGAATTAAGAATTTTATACATGTCAAATACTGCTTTTCCTGTAAACCTATCAAGTTCCGTACTAAATGGTTTTATTAAAAACTTTCTAATTTTGACTTCCAAAAAAGATTAAGTGCAGTATCATGGGCTATCGCAGAACTACCGACATAACAAAGGAGGCAGCAAGTACTAACTTTCTATGGATTTTCTCTGGGTATGAGGGAACAAGCCACCGGCACAAGAGACCACGACATGAACACTCAATCTCTTGATCTTTCCTTTTTAAGTTAAAGAAATAAAAGAAATAACTAAAACAATTCTGAATTATACAATTTCTTTAATATTTGCGTGTCAAAACAAAGCAAAACTAAACAAAAATCAAGAACAAAAATGAAACTGAACAACAAAATCAGATATTCCTGGCTTTATTAGTTAGTCTATAATTTGGCATCCCTAATAGAAAACTGGGGGGACACCCATATACATGTGTATAGTTATGGGGCACATGGTTTTTTCCAACTCCAGAAGAATGATGGTCTAGATGACTATCATGTTTGGAGCCCAAAAAAAGTCATTACCACCAAAAATGTCACAGCTTCTTCATGCTTCCCCTTACTGGAAGACCAAGCTGCCTATGACCAATAAGGCAAAAGGTAGGTACAAGCACAAGATCAACTCATCTCATGCTCCCCACTTTTGGTGGACTAGATTTTCCATTCTCCAAGTTTTCCAAATGCTCTGCCGAGGAAGGTCTCTGAGGTTTATTCTTTAAGAAGCTTCTCGCATAAAGTGAACCGAAAACAATAACCTGACCAATCAATGAAACAAACTTTGTTCAACAGGGCTACCGCATGATTAGGTATGAATGAGAAAAGGATCATGGTTGAGGCTTACAGCTCCAATGCACTGTTCCCAGCTAAGTGGATGGGCAAACCAAACGCATGACAGCAGAATGCTCAATAACTTTATCAATCATGAAAATTTCATGGGAACCACAAATCAGAAACATAGATGATAAGAGGACACAACAGACGATATAGATCTATGCATAGTCCCGGCAGCTTTTCTTTTACCTGTCTTGTGGTCATTATTGTGGCAAATGTAAGTGCACCAAACGTGCGAATAGTGTAGGAAATGAAAAATTGACTAATGGTTGCTACCTGCAAAGAAAAAAATATCCATATTTTTTATTATTCTTTCTCCCAAAAGTGCTCACACCTAGAGAAAAAGAAGGGCGGTGTTGCAGGGGAAGAAATTGTACATCTTTGGGTGCAATGAAGTAATAGCGTATAATAATAATTAAGAAAAAAAAAAGATAAAGACCAAGAAAAGCCATTAAGTTCACGGACTTTTTTTTTCTTATGGAACTGAGACCCAGTATCACTTACAGTGGATAGCAATGCAATGTCAAAGAAACAATCATTATGGCGAGCAACAAAATCTATAGCCATAAGAAGATGCCCCTGTAATATTAGACCTGGAAAAAATAAATAAATAAACCACTACTGACTCCAAACTACATTACCAAGATAGAGTAGTTGCACAAACATATCAAATAAAGAGTTGAACAAGTTAATAGAATAACTTCAACTTTAACTGATTACCCACTCAGCCAAAGAGATCTCACGAACAATAACATGAGGTGTACCCCCCCCCCCCCCAAAAAAAAAGGGATTTTAGCCATGCTATTCACATTAAAAGAAATGCTTAAGCATTTTTAAAAATGATGTACATCGGCTTTCCTATTTTTAAGCCAAACCAAACCAAACCAAGCCTTTTCTCACTAGGTGGGGTCGGCTATATGGATTTGTCGACGCCAATTTGATCTGTTTAGGGGCATGTCTTCCGATAAATCTAGGTAGGTTAGGCCATGTTTAATGGTTTCTTTCCAGCTTCTCTTGGGTCTTCCTCTACCTCTCCTACTCCTAATAATCTCCATACTTTCACACCTTCTAACAGGTGCCTCTGCTGGACGCCTTCTAACATGGCCAAACCATCTTAATCGGTTTTCTCTCATTTTATCTTCAATCGGTGCTATTCCTACTTTGTCCCTAATCTCCTCGTTCCTAATCCTATCTTTCCTTGTAATCCCGCACATCCACCTTAACATCCTCATCTCCGCAACTGCCATCTTCTGACCATGATTATGCTTTACTGCCCAACACTCTGATCCATATAGCAGCGCTAGTCTAACCGCTACCTTATAATACTTTCCTTTCACCTTGAGGGGGATTTTTCGATCGCACAAAACCCCCGAAGCACTCCTCCATTTGGTCCATCCAGCTTGAATCCTGTGACTTACATCAATATCAATCCCTCCATCTTATTGCACCATAGATCCAAGGTACCCAAATTTATCTTTCTCTACAATCTTTTGTGTGCCTAAACTTACTTCTATACTACTCGTTATCCTACTTTGACTAAACTTACATTCCATATATTCCGTCTTGCATCGGCTTAGCCTAAACCCTTTTGTCTCTAACGTATCCCGCCACAATTCTAGCTTAGCATTCACTCTTCTCTCGTCTCATCTACTAGAACAATATCATCTGCAAATAGCATACACCACGGCACCTCGTCCTGAATATGTCTTGTAATCTCATCCATAACTAAAACAAACAAGTACGGGCTTAACGCTGAGCCTTGATGTAAACCAATCGTGATAGGGAACTCATTAGTCTCTCCACCAGTCGTCCGTATAGATGTCATGGCTCTATCATACATGTCCTTTATCGCCTCAATATATGCGACACACGCTCCTTTCTTTTCCAATACTCTCCATAGAATCTCCCTAGGAACCCGATCATATGCTTCTCTAAATCGATGAACACCATATGTAAATCTTTTTTACCTTCTCTATACTGTTCCATTAACCTCCTCAAGAGAAAGATAGCCTCCATGGTTGATCTTCCAGGCATGAAACCAAATTGGTTCTCTGAAACGTTTGTTGTCCTTCTTAGTCTTCTCTCAATAATTCTCTCCCATAATTTCATCGTATGGCTCATCAATTTAATCCCGCGATAGTTCGCACAGTTCTGAATATTTCCTTTGTTCTTGTATATGAGTATAAGGATACTTTTCCTCCATGCATCAGGTATCTTCTTGCTCTTTAGCACTACATTAAAAAGTTTTGTCAACCAACTTATGCCATCCTCTCCTAAGCACCTCCAAACCTCAATAGGGATACCATCTGGCCCAACCGCTTTCCCATTCTTCATCCTTTTTAATACTTCTTTTACTTCTTCCCTACTGATTCTTCTATAGAACATAAAATTTAATTCTTCCCTAAAAGTGGTAAACTGCCCAAAATGTATGTCACTACTACTGCTTTCGTTAAATAACTTGTAGAAGTAGCTCTTCCAACGCTCCTTTATCTCCTCTTCCTTTACTAATACCTTTTCATCCTCATCCTTAATGCATTTAACTTGGTTTAAATCCTTGGTCCGTCTATCTCTAGATTTAGCAAGCTTGAATATCTCTCTTTCGCCCTTCTTAGTGTCAAGTCGCCTATATAAATCCACAAATGTCTTTGCCTTAGCCTCACTAACTGCCTTTTTGGTTTCTCTTCTAGCTTCTCTATACCTCTGCAAGTTCACTTCATTTCGGTCGTTTTGCCAAGATTTAAAACACTCTCTTTTAACTCTTATCTTGTCTTGGACGTCCTCGTTCCACCACCATGCCTCGTTCTGTGCCGGAGCACTCCCTTTGGATTCTCCTAAGACTTCTTTCCCTACCCTCCTAATACACTTTGCTACCTTAGCCCACATAATATTTGCACTCTCATTTACCGTCCAAATGTTTTCCTCTAGTACTCTTTCCCTGAATGCTGCTTGCTTATCACCTTTCCTATTTTTAAGCATTTTTGAAAAAATATGAATAGCAAGTCTAAAATCTACCGAAAGCAAATTGGTGAAAAAAGGTCATGTAAGAGGAAAAAAAAACTTTAAAAAAAAACTGGGTTTTCTTGGTTTGCCATACCAACCCCAAAATCAAGATGCATGTGCCATCAAACTGTCTCACTCTAAGTACGAGTGTGCTACTGGATGGAGTTTGTGATAGAACCAATTAAGCTAGATGGCCATTTGTAAAGCCAGGATTATTATATTTTACAATTACTAGACATTGGTGTGTGATATTAACTAACTAGGAATAACCCGTGCCTACAGCACTCTAAACAAAATTAGTATTAAGTTACTTATATAATTGAAACTTTGAACAAAAAGTTCAAATCGAAAATACTATGATAATCCATGGTTTTAATTTTTTTTCAAAATTTTAAGCCCTAGTAACTATTACATGTGTTTTGTTCTCTCTCTCTCTCTCCCCCCCCCCAAAAAATTAATTTTTGATAAGCACCATAAAAGAAAACACAAATTATAGTACTTTAATCTGAAAGGTTCAATTTCCTAAAAACCATAATTGAGTAGAATTTAAGTCAACAGTTTTGATTTGCATATGATATCCACTCTTAAAATATGTTAAAATTTAAATGTCCAATCCGTTTTGTAAGATAGATGGTAGCGGGGTCCACTAAAATAAGAATTATGCGGGAAGTTAAAAATATAAAAATGATCTCAATCGTTGAATGAAAGAAAAAAAATAATTCTTAGTCATTGGATCAAGTTTGTGAGAGGGAGATTTTAAAAAACCATCCTGTTTTATTTTATAGATGCCTTTGAATTTTGGTTATTGTGTGAGTCCCGGTTGTGGGACAAGGATAGTGTTATGTTTGCATTCTCAGATTGGATATTTTAATTAATTATATTAGTAGATCTAACTCTATCAGGTTGAACCATATGGTTAATTGTGGTTAAATTGTGATTTTGCTTGCACCAGAATTTGATGTGAAATTTGGGACCTAAGTTATGGCTCAACAAGACCATGTCCATGCTAATTGTATTGACTAGAACTGTTTACACTAAAATCTGTAAGATACTAAAATAAATAAATAATGGAAGCAACATATCCAGTAGATCCATAACAATAACGTTTCCTCCTATACCAAAACCCCAATATTATATGCACATAACAACTAAAAGGGAAATGAACCAGCGCCAGCATTTATGACAACTCCGGAGAAGACAATTTTTCTCAGGATTCAATGAGAGATTCAAATAAGAATGAACAACTTACCAGTCAAGCTGAGAATACAAGAACACAATGTTGTGTAGAATATTTGATTGTGTATTTCCATATCATAGCCTTTGAATAGTTTATCCTGGAATGTGCTCGTAAAGCCATCAAACCTTGGAGATTAAAAAGGAAGAATTCAAACAGCAGAAAATATTCATGAAGTATATAAGAGGGAAATAGTTTGACTAATACTTAAAATGTAAGTGTCAAAATATTAATAACAAAATAAAATAATATATTAATACTACGCAAATAAAAAATACAACAAGGGAGCAAATAATTCACTTTCTGGTATGAGACTGTAGACCTAGGAAGCACGGATACTTCAAAATGGGTGCCGTAATAGTATCCGACACTCGGACACTCCAAGATATGTGTCAGACACTTTCCATAGCGTGTCCCAGTATTTTACCTTTTTTCTTCGAATATATGATTATGACGAATCTAGATTTAAGTAGTCCAAACTCCTAAAATTATACTTATATTTTGTAATATCTTGTATATTGAATTATATATTAAATTAGTTTTGTTATGAAAGTTATATTCATATACATAACTAAAAAATATATACAAAATTTATATCTTTCAGTCGTATCCCCGTCGTATCCGTAACCTCATTTTTTTAAAATTCTCGTATCCGTATCCATGTCTGTACCAGTATCGTATCATCCTGTATCTTATCCATGATTCTTAGGTGCAGACTGTTTGCCACTTTAAAAAATGATGCTGAATAAATCAATCGCTACATCCAAACATGGAAGTGAAATTTCCTAGTCAGAGCTTCAAAGCAAGGAATCCAAATAATTGATTCTTCTTTCTCTACTATTAAACACCTTTTTAACTCAAACAAATTAAGGTTTTACAATTTCAGTGTTCACTTTTGGTTGTTTTCATTACTAACTAATTGGCCTTGTCCCCAGCTAAACTAAATCATCTCACACTAACTCGGGTACAGGATTTAGAGCTAGCATACAAGAGTAATTTTTAGGCGCCTTCCTAGAGATAGGAGAAAATATTCAGTGCAATGGTTAAACCACATCATCAACATGACACGGTGTAACAAACCAATAATTTGAGGCATATACGCATTTTAAATCCTAATCATTTAAAAATTTAAATTTTCCACCTAAAACAGTATGAGCTGTCTTATGATTAGGATTTTTACAATACGTATAAGTGTCTTTACTTTATTAGTTTGTTGCACCACGCCATATTGATGAGGTGGTATCACTATTACACAGAATATTTTCTTGAGAGAGAGATCTAGATAGGCACGGGTAAACATATCTTTCAAAAAAGCAAAACAACAACAAAATGATTCATTGAAGCAGTACCCAAGATAACCAATCATCAATGAAACACCCCAAACTGTGCTTTCCCTTCCTCTATTGTATGGACTTATATCACCTGTTGCCTGCAATCAAAGCAACATAGATACCATTTAGTTCATGCTAAAATTCTACAAAATACAAATAAAATTTATGCATCAACAAAAGCATCATTTGGTTCGTTTTTAAAATTTATATGGGTAAATTTCACTTTGAACTACTGAGTTTTACCCAATATCTCACTTCAAGAATTGAGTTTTTTTTTTCTTTTTTTGGAACAATAGAGGACACGAGCTTTCAATAAGCTACAATTTCCCCCCAAGTGTGACTATTTTGTCCGTGCAATCCCACCGTTAACTGCCCAACTTTCAAGGGCAGATTGGTCGCTAAGGCCCCACATTGCAACTAATTAAAAGCTCAAGCCCAGAGGTGGGATTTCGAGGGCGGGATTTCGAGTAAAGCTCAAGGTGAAAAAGTGAAATTTTCAATATATATGAATTCTTCAGTAAGGTACCATCACCTTCTCTTTCCTGACAATATCTTGATTTATTCATATGCATATGTTTGTTCCATTAAGATATTAGTGTCAAAAACAAGGGTGCTAAAAATTATATGGGATCCTTTAACACATTCCAAACCTAGAAATAATATCATGCATTGTTAACAGATGCATATAGATAAGAAGAAATTAAGAAGAACGAATATAGAAAATTCTAAGCCGTGAAGATGTAATAAAATTGGTCAATGGCAAAGAGTTCAATTCGCATCTCTTAGAACAATTTTTAAAGGAGTTCCAAACCCAACAACAGTAGTTTGAAAAATTCCCAAATTGATGAGTATTACTAAATATAACCTAATAACAAAGGTTCTCTTACTGCATTGATAATTTTGAGTTGAGTTCACAGAAGAACATATTTAGTCTCAACTATTTGGAGAAGTCCTTATCACCATTCCATTAGCAACTGATGAAAAATGAGAACTATACAATGTAACAATTGGTAATGATTCTGATAGATGGCTTGTAATAAAAGAAAACACAATGTCAAACAACTGTGTTCTTAGTTTGTAGAGGGATTTAAACAAGGAGAAAATGGTACTGAGTTAACATTCATTGCCAGCAAAAGGTGTAAGAAGTAAAGAAAAAAAATACTGAAACCAAGCTAATAATAGAACAGAAGCATAGTCATTTACCGGGTATAGAATGAATAACGCACAACCAAGCATGACTAGAAAAGCCAGTATATAGTCCTGCACCTTGTACATCTTTTGCATAATGACAGTACTCCAAAGCTGAAAATAATATAGAAACAAACAAGACAAAAAGCAGAATTACAGAAGTCGAAAAAAATTGAGAGAGACTCCTGGGCAACAGACATCAAGATACATGAGTAATTAGACAACATTAACCAACAAGCCACTATTACCAAAGAAATTATGTTTACTGGGTGTTAAAGAAATAAGATCAGGATTGATTTATAGATACAATAATTATTATCATATCAATTAGCATTATTGTAAAATCAATCAACATGATTGATTGATTACATATGAATTATTTCATTGTATTGCCCCACTCACTTCTCCCCATAAATAGGGACCTCTTTTATGGTTCAAATCAAGTAATAAGAATACGTAGCCAAGAGGGCTTTACAAAAAGTGGATGTAGGCCATAGGCCAAACCACTGTAAAACCATCTCTGTATTATTCTATTCCTTCCCCATTTTATTTATAAATTCTACACTGGGATAATAACATGACTTACATAATTAGTCCCACAAAACTAACTTACCATCACAGGTATCATTTTGGCACATTTTGCGAGTGTCTGAACAGGAAAGCTTACATACTTTAGTGCCTGGACAAAGCATTCAAGATCAATAAAATTAATTCATAGATTACTTATTATTTCTCAACCTTACCTTCAAATGAAAATATATTTTACGCGAAGTTCTAAAAAAGCTGAAAACTCACACTTCAATTTTATTCATTTACAGAATTTTTTTTGGGTAATTATTTACGGGATATTACGATAAAAGAATACTGAAAATAAATGTAGTTTACCTCATATTGACATGTGGTTGTTAGTATGTTCGAGACTGAAACAAGGCAATACTTATAACTGGTGCTACAGGGTCCAATGCTTTCTTACTTGCCTGGAAGAAATGAAAAGATTGGTATAGAAAAAGTCCTAGTACATGAATGTTTTAGTCTATGTTCCATTCCACTGAAAGTGCCCCAGATCCTGTACAACTGTTGCAAGATATTCAAGAACCATATTGCATGTCTTGTGGGTGGGCGGCCAGTTAATTGATCGGATTTAATGACCTAGCCAATGGCTATTGTTACCAGTAGGTAATCGTCCCTGCCAGAGATCTGCTGATGTCATAAGACGATTTGCAGAAAACTCAGGAATAATGCGTATTTAAATACTCTTTGTTGTCGCCATATGGAACTCTCATGAGTCTTTTCCTGCAAGAATAAACTAACATGCTCAATTGAGAGTACCATAACATTTATCAAAACTAACCCTCAAACAAGCAAGAAGGTCAAATTGATAGCACAATAAGCAGCTGAAGTTTAAATGATTTAGAAGTTTAAAGCAATGGCTTCAAGCTTCTTATCTATACTACACTTCCATCGATACATGGATACAAGTATGATTCAAGTTTCAACTCCCATTGTAGTTAAATGATTTTCAAGAAAAAAATAATCAAATCCCAATAAATCAGAAAGACGTCATATCTCTTTTCGAGTGCAATGGAAAATAACTGGTGGAGGAAATGGCAATCAAACATTGCATTTGTACCAGAAGCTTAACAACTTCTCTTGCATTGCTAGACATACACTCCTTTATATTCCAACATTAGCAATCATTTAAGAGAGAAGTGAAACAGGGTTACTACCTTTACTAACCACAACCAAATGCTAGAGCTATTATGGAGAAATGCTCTGCCTATTTCATGAAACTCATTTTTTGATATGCACCCCTTGATGACCTAGCCAACTAAGTGGCTAAGTACTAATGTTTTGGTGAACATATCTTGAAAGCGCAATCCAATGGACTAGGGATTAATTCCTCTTGCTTTGTCCTCCAAAAAGTGAGAATTCATAAAAGCGTTACTATCACCATCATGGAATTATATCTTATAATCATGCAGATTATTAACAAGTAGATCCAAAGGTTAGCAAATTTACTTGGAGTTAGATCTTCTCATCAATATATGGCTATCTTGCAGTGAATGAGGCCATAATTTTCCTTTATTCACTTTATAACTATTATTATGTGAAGGCACACCATGCATAGAAGGTTAAATCAATTTATAAATTTGATCCACAACTCTAATGGAGTCCAAGTGGTACCAAGTCTTGCCAATAGCTACCAGAAGAATAAGTTGATCGCATCCATCAGATTGATACCCACTATTTGGTTGAGTTACTTCATTCCCCCCCCCCCCCAAAAAAAAACATGTTTCCTGTGTAACTTATCACTCAATTCCTTCTCTCTGTCTCTGATAAGTAACTAGAATTCAATTTGTTCTCATTTAGTTAACCATGGCAGAGTGCAACATTTAAGCCTATAGCATCACTGTTAAATTCACACAGACATGGACAAGTGAAAGTGATCCTCTGCTGTCAATTAAAAAAAAAAAAAAGAGGTTGAAATATCTCTGGTGAAAACACAACATCATTCAAGCTAAAATGGAGTCTTAGAAGAACAGACACTTCTAGGAAAGTGCATTTCTGTGTTGTATCTGGTCAAACAGACACTTTGTAGCACATGTAAGGCACTCAATTAGTGGTGTCCTTTTATTAATTTTTGTTTTAGAATGAAATACTCATCAGACACATCCCACGTGTCCACCATATGAGCACATGAAACACAACCAAAGAAAATTGGAATAAACAGTAAGATAAAAATAACATGAATTTATATCCACCAATTTCTTCTTCATTAAATTTTTTATAAAAAGAATTAAGTAACACTCTTACTTGGTAACAAAGTGGCAACTGATTAGAATACCTGCAAGACACATTCTTCAACAGTTCCCAATCCCCAAATCAAAGCCACACCATAATGTGAAAAAAAAATATGCATCTTTACCTAAAATTGTACAAGCAGGGGTCCTTATGTGATGAAGTTCAGCCTCTATGAATGATGGGTTTTTACCCACTAGGGTTTCTTCCAAATCCTCACAAAAAGCATTAGGGGCTACATGAGAAGTCCTGATTGTGCTTCTAGCAAAAATCCCTAATTCAAATGCTTCAACAAGTGATGACATGGGTTGGGAATTACTAAAATAAGAAAATTTTAATGTGAAAGGCTAAAGCGCATAACTTTAGTCCTTGAACTAAAAAGTTCTTAACCCCTCTTTTATGCAGGAATTATTTTCTCATCCCGTGCACCCAAAAAAATAAAAATAAAAATAAAAATATTGCAACTGCTAGATTTTCAACCAAAAGAGACTAAATCTGATTCATCATCATCATCACCATAATAAAAGAAGTTGAGAATCCAAAACCAATTGATTTTATTCACTGGGAACCCAAGGATGAAATAATGAAGTGTGGTGCTCACCTGCAAGATTGCCGTAGACAACAAGAGTGGACATAATGCCGGCCACAGCGAAAACCCCTTTTCAATAGCCTGTTCTCTTTCAACGGCAGTGAGAAATGCAATTCCGCCATATCCCATCCAATAGTCCACCACAACAACAATAGCCTAGTCACCACCACAATACACCAACATCTACATTCATCACAAATTACGCAAAAAATTAAAAATAAAAAAGTTCCTTGAGGGGAAAAAAAAAAAAAGCACAGATATCTATACACATTCAGAGAGAATGCGCATATATATACATATAGAGAGAGAACATGTACATGAAGGTATGCAGCTGAGAATCGGGAATCAATAGATCTGTTATCGTCGTCAAAGACACGTACACACACACGCAAACACACAGTGAGAGAGAGACAGACACAGAGAGAAGAGAGAGAAGTTCTCTTAAGTGTGTTGGAGTGATTTCAGATCAATTGTGTTTTCAAGTGTCATCATGCATGAGATGAGCCCTAAAGCCTCGATGGCTTTTTAATAAATTCTTTCAAAAAAAAAAAATTGTGTTGCTTCAGACGTTAGTTGAAGCAAGGATAATTTCAAAGGGAAAAATCGATAGCAATTATGAAAGCACCACTTATATACCACCTTGGCAATAACTTTAAATTACAAATGACAATGCATGATTAACTGAAAACGAATTCAAGATGGAAAACACAGAAGAACAAGATCCTAGCCGCTCACTAAGCATAAAAACAGTAAAGCCACAGAAAAAGACATGCTCGAATAGTTTCGCAAACTTTCACAAACAGAAACATCACAAATTCACCCAATCTATATAATCGATCATACTGTAGGATAAATTCCTCGCGTGTAAAGTCCAAACCCTAGAATCTGAGCTGTGATGCTACTGCAACGCAAAGAATGGAGAGACGACGATATATATATATATATATATATGTATGTACATACATATACACGAGTGAATTGAGAGAGAGAAGGGTTACCAGAAAAGACCAAGGATGAGTCAGATCTGTGTGAAGACAGGGAGCTACTGATCAGCGCTGGAGATGAGAAGTGATCGACGAGAGAGTGAAAGAAATGGCAATGTTCAAAACCAGACCCAAACTCAAAAGCCCAAACCCCACGGCGCGAGTACAGAGTCAGGAGCCGGTACAATTCTTACGTGGAGACTTCTCGCTTGGATAAAGCATCAAATTTTGATTTTTTTTTTTTATTTATTTTCGTTACACGTAGACTATTTTTAATTTATAATTTTTTAAGCGTTCTAAATGTATTTATAAAATAAATTAAAATTAATTAAATCAGAAAAAATTGTTCAAGATGAAAAACTAGGGAAGCAAAAGCCAAACTTGAATTTTTAAAAAACAAGTTAATTATAATTTTAACTCGTGTACTTTAATAAAAAATTTTAATTTTATTTATTTGTTTTAAAAAATTCTAATCAAGAAAACAAAGCAAGACCCACTATGCAAACTAAAATTAATAATGAACAACCAAATGAGAATTATATCACCAAACTACCACCACAACATGAAAGTATTAACGTATAGTGCAATTAATAGCTCGTTTAGAGGATTAAAATTAGTAAAAAGTCAAATTTTTGGTAGTTTTTGTGTGTTTTTTTAGTTACTTTTTTTGTGTTTTAGTGAAATAAAAATGTATTTTTTAGTATTTTTTTTGTAATTTTTAGGTGTTTGGTAAATTTTTACTGTAGCAAAGTACAAAAATTGTAACTTTTTCGGCATTTAATAAGTTTTTTACTGTAGTGGAGCAAAAAGTGACAATTTTTGTGTGTTGGTAAATGTTTTGTTTTATTTTTCACTATAGCAAAGCAAAAAAGTAAAAAATTTGTTATTTTACTTTTGATATTTTTTACTAGTTTTGTTAGCCTCCAAACAGACCCTAAATGTACATGCATGAACACTATCTCATGATTGTGAAAGTTAGTGTAATAATACCACGTGCAACTTCGTGACATTAATTATAGATTGTTAGATTAAAATTCAAAGTATAAATGCATTCATATTATTTTAATCAAACAAGCATAAATATATTTAAACTACTAAATTTTAATTCAATAGTACTAATTACAAATCACGAAAATTATGTAACATGGCTATTGATCCATTCTGGGAACGCAGATCGATTTGCTGAGGCGATTATTCAATTCAATCCATGGTGTGGACAAATGCCTCAAAGTTTCAAGCAACTAGTAAACATCCCGCGCTTTGCTGCGGGCGTTTGTAATCTATTGTTAAAAAATTGAGCATATTATATACGTATAACTAACTATCATAATTTTAATATTTAATTAATAAATAAATTCAAATAATATTAAATTATCATAATATTTTAACTAACATGCGTTTTGATTTTTTTTTTTATGCTTTTGGTTTTTTCTTTTTAGATACTAATGTTACTTTTATATTGAAATTTCAATGATTGGAAGCAATTTGACACGTATTTCATTTTTTTTCACCTTGTTTTTGTTTGGAGAATTGATAGGTGTTGTATCTTTTACGATCCGTTTGAATGAAGTGAAATGAGAAGAAGAGAAGGGAAAAAAATTTTAAAATCTATCACTTGTTTGTGAGTTTTTTTATGAAAATAAAAAAAAGAAAATAATATGAAAAAAAAGTGAGTGTTGAAATTTTAAAAATTTCCTTTTTCCAAAAGTGGGAAGAAACAAAGAGGAGAAAAGTTGGTTAATGAAACTTGAAAATGACAAATTTGCCTATAACCAAAGAATAAGAAAAATAAATTATAAAACATATCATAAGACTAAATAAATTGATAATCCTCCAACTTTTTAACGGATTTAGTGGTAAAATAACAATATATCATTTATTTTCCTTCCATTTATTCTCAACTCACAAATAAAAATAGAAAAAATTATTATATTTTCTTTCCTAAGCTTACAAACAAAAAAAATATTATCATTTCTTTTCTTTTATTTTCCTTCCTAACTAATATTTTATTTTATTTTTCATTTCATTTCATTTCTTCTCTTTTATCCCCTAAACTAACAAATGGAGTCTTATTTTCCTTATAAGTTTATAATGAATCATTTTACTCTTATTAGGAGTATTTGAAAAATTACTGATGGTCCGACTTGTGTGACTTTATTTTTTGTTTGGAATAACGATATATCCGCAATTTTTTTGTAAGTCTATAGTATATTATTTTATTATAAATTAGGTATTTGAAAAATTTTTAAATGTTTAAAACAATATAAATTCATTACATTAAAATTATTTATATTATATATATATTTATTACATATAATTAAATATATTATAAAACCTGCAGCAATGTGCAGGTGATTCTACTAGTTATTTATAATATTTATATTTACGTATTATAGATTAAAAAAATCTATCAACCAAAAAAAAAGGGTATTAATAAATGTGTTTAAGAAATAATTCAATAACACTTTTTAAGAAAATTGAAAACAAAATAAAAATATATTAAAATTAAAAAAAGAGAAAACACGTGTTCATACGATGAATACCAAGCATCTTTGCAACAGATTTGGGGGGACATCCGGGCATTGTTGCACCAGTTAACAAACTTGTTCACTTTTTCACTGTTGGATCATTAATGGTGGATCCGACGGATGACCCCAAATCCTACTGTTGATCAATTGCAAGTGCGAGATTAAATTAAAAAAAAAAAAAACTAACTACATATTAAAAAAAAAGTGCAAGATCAAGTGAAAAAAAAAATCTAAGAGTACCTCTAGGTTGCGTTTGGGAAAAAAATTTGGTTTGCTTAGCTACCAATTATTAATTTTTGGCTTTTTTTTTTAAATGAACAAATTTATCATCTTCTATTCTAAACTCTTTTAAACCTTGAAGGGCAAAAAGGTCAAATTAACAAAAAGTTAACAAATTAACTTTTTTCCCTTCTAAAACCAAAAAAATGACTGCATATAAAAAAAAAAAATCCATGAGTACTTCTATTATAAGTGCATGTATGAAAATAATGAGTTTTCTGACGATTGAATTTCTTATTTTTTAAATTATTAAATTTATTTTCTTATATTTTAATTTTTTTAAATTATGAAGGATAAAAATGTCAATTAACAAAAGTGCTAATACTGAAAGTTAACATTTTATGTTAATTTTTTGTGTAAGAAGGAAAAAAAAAATAAACTAATTTTTAGTAGTTAGTTCGTATAGTGTCAAAAACCCAATAAGATCTTCTGTCAACATGTCAGACCAAACTAAATGAATACTTATAACATGGTCAAACAAGAGTATGACGGTATTAGTATCTCGGGCTACTCAATTCACTGACTCAAACCCTAAAACAAGAACTGTCAGTTGATGATATTTCGGCTGAACGCCCTTCTACATTAAGTTAGAATACATATAAAAGAAGGGAAAGTTCAGGAGTAACTTTGGTAGAGTTTTTGTAGAGCAAAAGGTACTTACCCCTCTTTTCTGTTCCTTATCTATTTATAGTTCTCTAGCACGGTGTTATCTATCTCGGTATCACGAGCAATGGTGCGGCAATGGCCTAGAGTCACGCCGTATGGTCGAAATGGATGTAACAGGAGTCTCATTGGCAGTGGATACAAACATACCTTTTTATATCCCTTCATTAATGTGGCACGAAAGGCAACCGTATCCCCAATTATCAACTTGTCTCCTCCTCTTAGATGCAGCCACGTGCCTGAGTGAATGCATACCATTTGTTCGAGATTCCCTCTAAAAAAAAAGTTTAACTTTTTACTTTCCAAACTAAAACTACACTTTGCATTAGTTTGAAACTAAAAAAATTATATTTTTTTTGTAGGTGACTACTAGCTAACTCTTTAGTTTTTTTTTTTTTTATACATTTAGGAAGAAAAAAACTAAATTTCTAGTAGATAGTTTTTTAATATTTAATTGATTTGACATTTTTTACTCTTCATAATTTTAAAAATAAATGTACGAGAATAATTTAATAATTAAAAAAATAAAAAAAGTAAATAATTAAGACCCGTTTGGTAATACTATCATTTTTCTAGTTACGTTATATATTTATATTTTTTGTTATTATTTTTTTGAAATGAAAATTGAAATTACGTTTAGAAATACAATTTTGTTTACAATTATTAATTTTTTATTTCATAAAATATTTAATTTTATTAGTTTTTTAGGAAATTAATTGAATTTCATAAATATATTTTATATTAATCTAATTTAATTATATATTTGTTAAAAACAATTAAATAAAATATAAGTATTATATCATTTAATTCCAATAAATATAAAATATATTAATTATAATTTAATTATATTATTTATGATAAATAATTAAATAAAATATATTTCATAATAATTTAAATAATTTAGTATATATTTATTAAAAATAATTTAATAAAATTTATTTAATATTACTTAAATTAATTATTAAATTAAATTAATATTTTATTTTATTATTTATTAAAAATAATTTAATAATATATTTTCTATTAATTAATTATTTATTAGAAATAAATTAATAATATATATTACATATTAATTTAATTAATTATAATATTATTAAAAATAAATTTAATTTGATAAAATATTTTATTTTAACATGATGTAACAAAATTGGACAAAATATTAAAATTGATAAAATGTTGTAGCAGAAAAAATAGAGTGAAAATATTTTTTGTTTATATTTTTTCTGTTTAAGTTTCTTTTTTTTTTTGAAACAAAAAAAAAACGTAAACTAATTTAACAAACATGTTTCTATTGTCAGTTTACAAAATTTTGAAACATAAATAAAAAACAGAAAAAAAAAAAATATTACCTAATGGAGCCTTAGAAACTCATTCTTTCCTAACAGACACTTATATTAGAGTTGAGTTTGAGAAGAAAAAAGCTAATTTTTTCGTAATCAACTACTAGTTACTATTAAAAAGTTAATTTTTTGTGCTTGAGAAGGGAAAAAAACTAAAATTTTAGTAATTAACTTATTAACTTTTTATTAATTTGACATTTTTGATCTTCAAGGTCTAAAAGAAGTTTAAAATGTGATAATTATTTTCATTTTAAAAAAAGTTAGAAAACTAAATAGGTATTTTTTTTATGTTTAAGAAGGAAATTTCAGTAGTTAGTTTTTAACATTTTGTTAATTTGATATTTTTACTCTTTAAAATTTAAAAAAATTAGAATGTTAGGAACTAAATTTAATAATTTAAAAAAATAAAAAGACTAAATAGTTAAAAGCTCAATTCTTTCTAAGTAAACACTTATACTAGAAGTACTCAGAATTTTTTTTATATGTAGTTAGTTTCTTTAGGAAGAAAAAAAAGTTAATTTTTAATTTTTTTAATTTGATATTTTTCTCCTTTAAATTAAAAAAAATTAAAATGTAAGAAAATAAATTTATTTTTTTAAAAAATCAAAGATTAATAACTAGTAGTTAAGCTATCAATTTTTCCCTGAACGCAACCTAGAAGTACTCTTAGATTTTTATATGCAGTTAATTTTTTTTTTATTTAACAAAATGTTAAATAAAAATAAAATCCCCCCCCCCCCGGGGAAAAAAACAAAATCCCTCTGCAACGGCATCAAAAGGATGCTAAAGATTTACAACAAAAAATGAAAAAAAAAAAAAAAAAAAAAGGAAAGAGAGAGATGCTGCCGCGTATCTTCCGTACATGAATCCCCTAGGTTTTAAGCCATTTTCCAAATTTTTTATTTATCATTTTTATTCCCAAAATCAGAGTCAGGATGGCCGAGTGGTCTAAGGCGCCAGACTCAAGTTCTGGTCCTCGTGAGAGGGCGTGGGTTCAAATCCCACTTCTGACATTGTTTTACTCTTTTAATTTCTTTTTAATTGAAGTTATGCAAACTCTAAATTTATTGCTTTGTTCTGGTAGATGGCAACAACTCATCCTAGTTGGTTTTCGTCTGCCTATCTTTTTTATTAATAGTTTCGATGAATTAATTTATAACAGTTTATAAATAGACATAACTGTTTTTAGGGGGTGTTTAGAAGTTCAAAAAGACTCAAGTTTTGGTAGTTTTTTAGGTATTTTTTTGGCACTTTTTTGTGTGTTTGGTTGAATTAAGTGGAATTTTTAGTATTTTTTAGTAACTTTTGGGTGTTTGGTAAATTTTTTACTGTAGCAAAATAAAAAGTGATAACTTTTAGGTATTTGGTATGGTTTTTTTTACTATAACAAATCAAAAAGTTGTAATTATGGAGTGTACTTTTACTGTAGCAAATCAAAAAAGTAAAAAAATTTATGATTTTGCCAAACACACCAAAAGTTACAAAATATAACTTTTGGTATTTTTTTGAGTTGTCAAACGGTACCTTATTAATACCAAAGATGTGATATAAAGATTAGTTTTATGTCAATTATTCAATAAGTATCTTAAAATAAATTGTATATTTCTTCTGTATTTGATTAATTTTACAATTATTTTTTTAGACAATTTCCTATTACATTTAAGTATTAATTATCAATTGTTTTTATCAATAAAGTAAGAATAGAAAAAATACGAGGATTATTTAATTAATAAAATAATTAAAATAGATTTCAATTAAAAGATATATTTAAAATTACAAAATTATGATGATAAATTATAATTTTAAGTTCATAAAATTATATTTAAAAAAATATATTAAAACAAAGCATTCTATCTAAAGCATACATTTAAAATTTAAAATAAATTCATAAAATTATATTTAATAAAATATATTTTTTATAATTTATATTCATAATTTATATTTAAAAACATATACTTTTGTGTCAAATGAGAGGAATAGATATAAATTGACCATTATACCCATGAGATGGGGTGAAAAATGTCACCTGATTTGCATATGACAAATTTTCCTTTAACTGTAATTGATGGAGTTAGTATTCAAAACAAATACAACAAAATTAAATTGTTTAGAAACATAATAGCTACATTTGATAATTTGATGAAGAAATATAAAAAAAAAATTGAATAGTTTGAAGGACATTTTTATAAAGAACTCATAATAGGATAGATAGATACAAGTATGGATAAAATAAGACTATAAAATAGTAATTAAATGGCATTTAAAGAATACACAAAAATAAAAAGGTAATATGCGGCTAAAATTCTAGATTGATAAATTGTCACGCCCTGGGTTTTAATAAAACAAATAGAGCATCATAATTGAACTTATTACATAAGTTCTCCCTAATCTAATTATTTAAAAATATTACACATATGTCAGGTTTTAGACTAACAACTAATTATCAATTTTGGTCGGCCACTAACATCACTTAGTCTTAATTCTTGTTATCAGATGGCTTTTCTGTATAAAAACTCATGAAACGAGGAGAGCTGCTAAGCCTAATATAAAAAATATTCAAATAATATCAACAAGTATTTTCATATAAAGACAAGTATTAAGTGCCAAAAGTAATTGTCATTATCATATTAAAACGAATGGTAACCGTACAAATTAAACAAATAAGTAGTAGAATGCTCATGTAAAGCTACTCTCCTTGCATGCTTATAACACCTTACCACCTTTATAACACCTCCGTATATTCTTATGTAAAATGCACAAAAGCATTATAATATTATCAAGCCCTTGTCCACCCTTATATCCCTATATCACTCTTATAACTCTGTTGTCTCAGTCTGATGGCATGGATTTTTAAAAAATACAACCAGCATTAATGCTTACACATCTACTAGCAAATATCAAAATATCTTAGAGCAATTCTTGTAAAGTTCAACCATATCATTTTACATTCTCTAGTAGTTTCAGAACAATCATGCAATGAAATTATATATATATATTTTATCATATTTTTATACAAAATACTGGTTTCAACTATAAGAATGAATTTTCTATCTGAATAGTCTAGTAATCTTTTTGTTGACTTTTTCCTTGATCCACTTTAAATTCTGTGTATACAAATTATAGTTCGTCAACACATGTTTATATATTATTATCTAATCACTTTAATTATTGCATTTAACCTAAGAGGTTTAGATTAATAATTGTTTCGTTACTAACAATTTGTCTAATTTTTAAACAGATAGTTATTTCCATAACTAATTAATTACTAATAGTTTATTATTAATATTATCATTATTATTATTATTATTATTATTAAAAATAGGCTCCCATCAACTTAAATTTTTATTAAATACTCTTTACTTAGTGACTAAGTAATTTTTTTCTTTTTTCTTTGAGAAAATCAAATTATGAAGATGGTTATTACTGATTGTCCTCGAATCTAAATTTTTACCCAAATAAATTATATACATCAAACATTAAATGATTAAAATTTAATACAGATAGATAAAAAGATAGATAGTTTGGGGATATTTTTATAAAAAAACTCGTAATAGTATAGATAGATAAAATAAGACTATAAAAATAGTAGATAATTAAATGCCATTTAAAGAATACCCACAAAAAAGGTAATATGTGGCTAAAATTCTAGGTTGATAAATTGTCACGCCTTGGGTTTTAACAGAAGAAATAAAATATCATAACTAAACTTACTACATAAGTTCCTCCTAATCTAACTGTTTAAAAATATTACACACATGGCAGGCCTTAAACCAACAACTAATTGTCGATCTTTATCGGCCGCTAACATCACTTAGTCTCAATTCTTGCCACTAGATGGCTTATCTGTATAAAAATCCATGAAACGGGAAGAGCTGTCAAGTCTAATATAAAAAATATTTAAATAATATCAACAAGTCTTTCATATAAAAACAAGTATTAAGTGCTTAAAAGTAATTGTTATTATCATATTAAAATGAATGGTAATAGTACAAAATAAATAAATAAGTAGTGGGATGCTCATGTAAAGTTATTCTCTTTCCATGCTCAAAACACCTTACCACCCTAACACCTCGGCATATTCTTATGTAAAGTGCACAGAAGTATTATAATATTATCAAGCCCTTGCCTGCCCATATATCCCCACATCACTCTTATAATTCTGTTATCTCAGCTTGATGGCATGGATTCTTAAAAAATACAAGCAGCATTAATACTTACACATCTACTAGCAAATATCAAATATTTGAGAGCAATTCTCGTACTATAATATTATCAAGCCCTTGCCCGCCCATATATCCCCACATCACTCTTATAATTCTGTTATCCCAGCTTAATGGCATGGATTCTTAAAAAATACAAGCAGCATTAATACTTACACATCTACTAGCAAATATCAAATATTTGAGAGCAATTCTCGTAAAGCCCAACCATATCATTTTACATTCTCTAGTAGTTTCACAACAATCATGCAATGAAATTATATTATATTTTTTATTATGTTTTTATACAAACTACTAGTTTCAACTACAAGAATGAATCTCCCATCTGAAGGGTCTAGTAACCTTTCCTGTTAATTTTTTCCTTGATCCGCTTTAAATTCTATGTATACAAATTATAGATAGTCAACACGTGTTCACATATTGTTATCTAATCACTTTAATTGTTGCATTTAATCTAAGAGGTTTAGATTAATAAATTTTTTTATGCCAATAATTTTGTCTAATTTTTAGACAGATATTTATTTACTTAACTAATTAATTACTAGTAGTTTATTATTACTATTATATTATCATTATTATTATTATTATTAAAAAGAGGCTTCCCATCAACTTAAATCTATATTAAATACTCTTTACTTAGTGACTAAGTATTTTTTGCTTTTTTTTTTCTTGAGAAAATCAAATTATGAAGTAGTTGTTACTAATTGTCCCCAAATCTAAATTTTTACCCAAATAAATTATACACATCAAACATTAAATCATTAAAATTTAATCTAAATTAATTAATAATATAAATATAATAAATAAAATACGACTATTACATCGTCAACATATTTAATTTATTTTAAATTTCATAAAATTATTTTTGTGAATTAACAAAATAAAATAACATACTTTAAAAGTTTGATTCAAAATTGCTTAAGTTTTTCTTTTTTTTTTTTCACTATTATTTTCTTCTTTATCATTTCTTTGTCTTAAATATTCCTTATGTGTACGTAAGTCATGGTCCTTATCTCAAATATTATTATTATTTTTTTCTTAAATCTTTCAAGTAACCTTGCTAGTTTCTTATATACACACGCTCATCATCATTATACTTTTCACCTATACATACATGTGTCATTATCTTATCCCGCACATATATGCACATTTGTCACTCTATAATTTAACTACTATTTTATTTAAATTAAGACTAAGTAAATTACAAAAGTACTCTATAGATTTCATCTAGGATGGGATAGATGGGATACAATTTACATACAAATGTACAAGACAATCATCCCTCAATTTTTTAAATCTATGTGGACTAATTGAGGTCCTTTCCACCATAATTTGGTGCGCACTAAAACATTGGATCAAGGTCCTGCAGCACTTAACCCGCAGTGCCCTCTTCGCCACTGGATTGGACTAATGGATTGCCCACTAGGACAATCCAACGAGGGGGAGGAGCAGTACCATAGAGTAAAAGTACTGCAGAAACCCCCAAAACCTTAAACATCAGGGTGAAAACATTTATGAGAAGATCAGAATTTCCTCCTCCCAAATTCCAAGGCTGCAAATTTCTTCAAACTAAGGCCTCACTATTGTACTACCTGAGTTAATTCCTCCTAGTAACGCATCAGGGAAGAAAGCGAGTTAATTGAATCACCATGACACTTATGTCATCAAAGGAACCTCTTTTTCGTGACAAGTAAACAAGCTTTTTACAAGCAGAAAATGGCTCTGGGTTATCAACGCTTATGCATAGAGGGCGAACCACATCGACCGCCTCCTGAGTACTAACCTGAAAAAATATATATAAATTGACATCTCAGCATATACAACTCTTGAAATTAAATCATCTTAGATATAATTTACATGATTTTAGCAATTTACCTTTTCCCAAAGTCCATCAGAAGCAAGGATTAAAAACTCGCATTCTGGTCTAATTTCTAGTATTTTTGTCTCTGGTTCTGCTATTACCCATTGTTTAAGATGCCGATCCCCCAATCCTCTTGAAACAGCCAGAGATCCCTGTATTCTCCAAACTCCATTGCAAGAGTCCACATAGCCACCCTAGAATTTTACACACACACATATATATTGCAAGAACCCATCAGCTGCAATGTGTGATATTTCAAATTCTGCTTTGGTTTAACTCTATTCTCTCCTAATTAATTTTTAATAAATATGTTTACAGCTTTCATACCTGCCTTTCAACCCGGTCTCTTTCATCCTTTTCTGGAGGGCCGGTGATCGACAGTCAGGACCTCTGCAACACCTCCTCGACTTAAGACAGCGCGACAATCACCGGCATTTGAGACGATAAGAGCACCTCTACGGATCAAGGCAGTGACGCAGCAAGTACCACCACTCGCAGCTTTCTTTAGAAATTCTGCGTCTGTGGTAAGGTAACCATCTTTTACAGCCTGTCCTATTTCTTCTTCACATCTCCTTGTCACTTCCTTCATAATGTTCTTGTCTAAATTTTTTGCTGCAAATTCAGCGGCTTTTGCCCCTCCATGCCCATCAAAAATGCCAAAGAAAGCCTATAATCATAGTAGGGGTAGAAAACTTAGATTATCATACTTTAAACTGAATATTTTGGATAAATCATCTCTATAAGACTGCATTTGGTTTGGGATCCTAGACCCCATAAGCAGAAGCCCATAATGCTAGAAAAAGTGCCAAATACAGTATGAATGCTATTTGAAATTCTCAAAACTCATGCAAAATTCCGGAGATTTCTTTTCCAGTCCCACCCTCACAAAATATATATATATATATATATCTTTGTGTGAAAGTAAGACCATCAGATAAGCTAGGTCTTTCCGTGAATCTCTGATGCTTATATACCTGTATGACTAAGAAATGTGGATATGAACATGAAATATAGATATGATAAGAGTACAAACATGAATATAGTAATTTTAAAAAATAAGGATATGAATACAATGAAAATATAATAAAAAAAATTATATATATAATTTTATTATCTATATATTTATGAATATAACATGAATAATCAAAATAGTTTAATACATAATTGAACATAACAAAATATGAAATAAAAGATTTTATAAATTTAGAAATTTCAACTTCATAAATTTAGATTTGTTATTCGGATGAAAAGTGATAAACTAATAAAAACGACATAGTCGACACGCATCACAAAGTGTCCTAAAAAATATTTGGGTCTCATATATGCGGATACAAATATGAGATAATTTTCAATATCCGTGATTCATAGATGTATAATAGAACATCGTTCAGACTTCTGCATTTTCATTTTACTACTGAATTATCAAACTTCCATTGGCTAGTGAAGGTAGTTTAACTAATGACTTCAGCCACAACTCCCCCAAACAAATTTCGAAGGTTCCACTTTTGAATAAATAAATAAATAATTCCAATTAATTAGCCGTCTATAGGATGACCTCCTTTTCAATATTTCGTTGAGCATCAGCAGAATTTGAAATTCAAGTTGAATAAATACCCGAAAAGAAAAAACATTTCAAATACCTGTTTGGAATCTCCTTGAAGATTAACAACACCCGAGTACCGATCTTCCATGGCACCCTTTTTCCCTCTCCTACAGTACACAGAATACCCTTCACCCTCAAACTCCACTGCATTCATCCTCTCCACATCCGCCGGCGTCTCAACGGCCGGAAAACTCCACGAAGGGGCCGGAATATTGATCGTCGCCGGTCTCTTCCTCTTCAAAAGCTGCGGTTTAGAAGAAGAGGAAGCCAGCCCATCCTTCAACAACGGCCGGTGTAGCCGAAGCGTCAAATGCGGTAACGGAGGCGGCGAACACGGAGACGACGAAGATAACAACGATGAGTGAGATGGCGCTGATACTGGAGAAGAAACTGGCGGTGCGAAGAACATTGACGAAACCCTAGGCGACGGCGAGAATACCGGCGACGGCGAGCTCGCCACTGTTACGGGGCAACGCATATCGTTTTATCTCGCGCTGTACTTCGCTGAGAAATTTAAGAGAGATAAAGCGAGAGATCTTGGAGGGTATCGGGCGCGGGCTCGCTGTATATATGGCAATTTGGTTTGAAGACGTATTATTTCTACTATTTTATGAGCTTGATGACAAGATCGTTTATCTTCACGCTCTCGAAGGCTTAAGTGCAGATCCAAAACACCAAGTTAAAAATGTGTAGGGTTGTAAGACAAATACTTTAGTTAGTGTGGAATTTATTTATAGAAGTGAGTTTTGAGTTTTAAAATATCATACATGTTATAAATATAATTTTTTTATTTTTTTAAATTATAAAATAATAACATATAGTGTTTTAGTCTACTGCTTGTAAAAAATATTTACACTGATAATATATTAAAAGTAAACTTGTGAAATAAATAATTTATGCACTCTGAGTTTGATTATGTTATTAGCTTGGTATAGCTCAAATTGATACATAGTTAAACTAAATTTGAATTGCAAGTTCATAATTATTATACTATTGAATTCAATCAAATTTGGATCAATCAATACATTGTAAAATATCAATCTAGTCAAATTTGAATTAAGATCAATCCGTTATGATTTACTTGAATTTGACTCAAAAAATATGGTGATATTTGGTTTATTTTTCTATTTTCTGTTCATTGTTTTCAATTTTATATGTTTTATATTCTAAAAATCTAAAAATAAAGGACAGAAAATGTTATAATTTTCTTATTTTGAGTTTGAAAATGCTTAAAATGACTTTTTATCATTTTGTATTTCATGTGTAAACCTATTTTTATTTTTTAAAATAAATTTAAAAACACAAGTGATTAAATAGGTTTGAGCTGTTTTCTATTTTCAAAAGTACAAAATGACAAATAAGCTTAAAACAGAAAATAAAAAATAAAAATAGAAAAACAAATTAAATGCCATCTAAACTAACCTAATCCGAATCAATTTTGTAGTTAAACTTGTTAAGTTTAACAAATCTACTTTAAATACTATACTACTATTTAAGTCGATTCAATTCGCTTACAATCTAAATGTGTGGAGGTGATCGAGGGGTCGCTGAGTTTTCAATGATTCCCAAGTAATTGATGTTTAAAAAAAAATTTGTGCAGAGATGATTATGTTATATTTAATGAAAAATGAATTTTGAATTATAAATATAAATTTAGTAAAAGAGTATATGAGTTCTTCTAATTAATTACAAAGGAAGGATTCTCGAGCAAATATTATAATGCAATTTTAATTAAGATATTTCATATTAACATTTTAATTATATTACAGCTGTATCGGTTACAAGATAGACTTTTCAACAACCTTTCAAAATAATTAAAAATTGCTTTATAGAAGCAATAAACAAAATTGAAACTACCACCATGGGGTGTGATTGATGCTTTCTCAATGCATTGTCTTCCTCCTATTTGTAGACTGAGAGAGTTGCTTTCTTGGTCGAAGAATGATTCCCCTCTTGTGTGATTGATTAGAGATGGGACATTTTAGTAACTATATTATTGAAGTTTTGAATAATTAGTTTTTCCTTTCATAACTATACTTAACTTCATTTTTTTAGTTAATATTTCACAACTTATAGTGCATTTGTGGTAGTTATTCTAAATTCATACTATGATTTATAACATAGTAAAAAGTGGCATGAAATTTCCATATCAAACACTCCGAGCTTATACTCTATTGTAAATAATTTAGAGTCTCGAATAGTTAGCTCTAAATTTGGAGTATAGCCATTGATACTCAATTTATTATTTTAATATTAAAATTTTTTAATTTTTACATTTTATCTTTATCTTTATTTTACTTTTAATAAAAAGAATATAAAAAGATAGGGGATAGTTATTTAATATTCTAAAATTTTTGTTTAGAGAAACTGATATGAAATTTAATTCAGTGGAGAATTTATGAAATAAAAAAATTATTTTTAAGGTGCTTTGAAATTTATGGAGAACAAATGATGTGAATGAGTTTATAACTATGTATTTTTTCTTTATCCTTCCGTTTATATCATTTTTCTGTTATTTTTCTGGGTGCAGTAACATATTAATAAAAATTACGCTTATTTTATTAGATTTCTAAAATTGAATCTCAATCATAAGTTGATAAATGTATTTTTAAATTATATGATCAAATTATTAATTGATAGTAAAAATTCAACTTTAGAGACTTGAAATTGAAAAGTAGCTTCAGATCCACTTGCTCCTATCTTATTATATATTCTTTAGTAAAATACAAATATAATTGGTTATATTTTTAATTTAATTTTATTATTATTATTTTTCCGGCAAAAGAGTGGGTGAAGTAATTGTGAGAAAGAATGCAAGATAGGTTGATTCTAACATGGCTACACGCGCGTGAGGTGAGAGTGGGTGAGGAGGGGAGGGGGTAGTGGCACGTGTTTGTTTAACGACCAAATCTCGTCAAAGGTCAAAAACAGGTACCATGTGCGGCTCTTCGAGACTTGGCGAGACCCATACGAGTCCACGAGAACGGTCCTTCACTGTCCGCGATCGCTTACCAGAACCAGTCTGTTTTTGGTGGGCGACGATCAATTTTTCTCCAAAAGAAATAAATAGAAAAATGAGCTCAATTCTCTTTATAATTTTCTTTTTTATTTTTTCTCACACCGAAGAACCAAGAAAAAAAAAATTAGAATCAATAAAAATTAAATCGAATGATATAAATTTATAAATTATCTCATTTTATTTTATTTTATTTTTAGCACTCTAAACACACTTATATCACATAATTGATGAACCAATTTTTTTAAAACTTTAACTTCTAAAGGTGTGATTGCCAGTTTGTGATAATTCTGGCATTCATCATTGCGAGGGAATATTGCTGATGACCCTACTCTAACGCTTTTAAGTGCTGCTTGGGTCTAACTAAGTTTAAAAAAATATTTTAAAAGTTATAGTTTTTTAAATTTTAAAAAAATTATCAAAATTCATTAGAACAAATTTTTATAGTGTATTTCAATAGATTTTGACAGATTTTTAAAAAAGTTACACTGACATTTGTATCAAATAATTTTATAAAATTTCAAAAATTTTTAAGATTCTTTATTAAAATTTTGTCACTTGTCACTTTATATAATTTTTAACAACTTTGGGTGCGTTTGGAATGATACAAAATGAGATAAAGTGAAATAATTTATGAGTTTGTAATTCGTTAGTTCATAATTTTTACAGTGAGATAAAAAGTAAATAACTTTTAAAGATTTTCAGAGATTGTCAGAATTTTTCAGTAATTTTTAGTAAGCCAAACGCACTTATATCAAATCAAATACAAACATTCAACTATTATTTTAATACAACTTTTTACATCCCAAATTCTAAAAAATTTCACTTTTGTTAAATTTTAATTTTTTTTCACATTCCAAACGATATTTTAATAACTCTGTCTCAAAGACTCTCATGCTGTTTTTTATTTCGTTATTTTTTAATTTTTAAAATTTCAACCATTTTCTTTTATTTAAGGGTTGAAAACACAAATTTTATTTATAATAAATGCAAGGATAATTATACTTACAAAAAAAATTATATTATTGGTTCTTAAATAAAAATAAACAATTAAAATTTAAAAAGTAAAAAGAATAACGGAATCGAAAATTACAAGGCAACCAGGTCGTAGCTACCAATGCAAATCTTTGCGAATTTAAAGAGAAAAAACTCAATTTAAAAGCTTCACCAAATCGGAATTCTTTATGATATTCTTTGAGGAAATCAGAGATCGCAAGCCCAGTCTATCTGACTCCGTCGTGCTCTGTCTCACTGAGATTCACCTTGCTTCTGAAAAATTCTCTTCTTGTTTGAATATTGCACCGGAGAAGGTTCTCGATTGTGGATGAAGTCTCATTTTGCGGCCGTGCAATTTCAGGTTTTGAATTGGACTCTTGCAACTGCACTTTATGTTCTTTTTATTGCGTTCAATAGTCAAGTTGGCGGCGAAGCAATCCAAAGGCGAAATTAGACCTCTACGTGAGGGTGTGTATAAGTCGGATCGATTCGAGTTTATATTTAACTTAAGAATTAAATTGATTTTTTTTTTTATTTTTTAAATTTAGACTTGAAATCGAACCGATTCTATATTAAAATCGAACAAAAAATATCAGGTTGAATCGGATTCATTTTCGGTTTAAGTCAGTTTTGGATCCATTTTTGAATTGGTCCATTTATTACCTTGGAATAGTGATCGGGTAATTGGCTGGCGATGCTATCCATTAACCTGGAGACTATTGACTGAGATCTTAAAAGAAGAATTGGATACATTCTGCTTTTGAAATGTTATCCATTAACCTGGAGAATATATCCACATTCTGCTTTTGAAATGTTAGAGGTTGTGGAAAATAAGATTTCTTATTTAATCTCATTGGAGGGCCAGAAGACAGGATTTTACGCTGATAAGTTCATTTCTACAACTTCAGATGGCAAGAGAGCTCTTGATTTGTACTATTATACTGCCGGTTTTGCTTTGAATGCAGGACAGGGTGGTGCTAAAAGTGTGTGGTTTAATGCAACAACTCTAACCCAAAAAAGCTATTTAACATAAACACGCAGCCGGAGCCTGGAACCATATATGGCATAGAAGCTTTTTGACGCTGAATTCTTTTCTAACTTTGAAAGTTGCAAATGGTTAGTAGGGTTTATTTAACAAAATTACTTTTAAAAGACAAAATTAAATGGCATAGAAGAGAAAAAGAGGAAACCTATTATAAATATATATATATATTGTATTTTTTTTATTGGTTCGGATTAATTCAAGTTGAGTTATTTTCGGTTCGATTTGATTTGGGTACTTATTAACCCAAGAAGCGAATCGAAAATATCGATTTGTTAATTTTATAACCCAAAACCAACCCAAATCAAAGGAATCGGATTGGTTCAGTTTTCGGGCCGTTTAATTTTCTTGTGCACCCCTACCTCCATGGGACTATGAAAGTGAGATTGCATATGTGTCCGAGAAGCTGTAGTGGAAAATTTACTCTGCAAGGATTATAGTAGAAAAATGAAAAGTTGAGATTTATTTGTATTTTAATGATATGTGACATTTAACATTCTGTATTGATTATGTTCCAATCAAATTTTTAAAATTTTTATTTTTATATTATAAATAATTTTAATTAGTAGTGAATTTTTTCACTGTAACCCTTATAACTCATTGTATATTAGGTTATAATGTACTTTTTTTCTGTAAGCACAATTAATTTTGAGTTAATTTTTTTTTCTCTAAATGGGCAGAACTAGTAGTGAACTAAAAAAAATTATTTGAGTGGGCATAGTTGAATATTAAAGATGATATTAAAATAAAATAACAAATAATAATTTTTTTTTTTAAGGATAGGCATGTGTTCCAGCCGTACAAGCAGCTCCGCCGATCATCATGTTCCAATTTGGAGCGCAATTGTGCGCCATGTCAATGTACTTTCTTTTCTATATTTGTTTGACCTCTTCGACCATCGATGCTTCAAGTATTAAATCTCCATTCCTAAAATCTTAAAAATATACTGAAACTAAAAAACAGATTAATATCGCATTCAAAATAAAAAAAATTAATATGTAATAATCACTAAATAAAAATAATAAAATACAAAATCAGATATCCATGGAGGGCTTGTGTCTCTGTATATATACATTACACGAAGTTTATTGCTGATTTGATTAAAGAGGTGACCAATTAACCAAATAAGACAGCACATGCATCTTATAGTCTTTATGTAGTTTTGTTTATTTAATTTGATATTCTATTCGCTAATATAAAGTAATGTAGTAATTAATTTGGTGCGGTTTGTCTCAAAAATAAAATAAAACAAAATAACAAAGAGAATTAAATGATTAAAAGTGTAATAATGGATGGAATTAAACGGGAAAAGAAAATGAAAGGACTAAAAAAAAAAGTCCAAAAAATTTTAGAAACAATTTGAAATTACAAAATGGATAGAAAGTTGATAGAGTGTTAAAAAATAACAATAATATTTAATAATGGAAGATATGTCATGTATCTATCCGGGAACAGATTTAAAATTTTCACTAAAATGGACACTAAGCATTTAAGAAGAGTACAACGAATTATGTAGGAGTTAAATAGTATGAGAGAAACAATGTTACTTTTATTGAGAGAGAAAATTATCCTTGTAAATTAAACCTGTAAATATATTTTTTACAGTTTAATAGTTCAACTAAGTCTTTTAACAGCTTTTAAGGTTTAGTGTGGAGATATCTATCATTATAAAAAAAATATAATTATTATTAAATTTTATTGTTTATGGAATTTATTATGTTTTATGTTATTTTATTGAATTATGCACAAAAGTATTCAATAGTGTAGTAGAAAAATTTGCTTTATTCAACCAAAAATATTTGGATTTGATTTTTGTAAGCTTCTTTTATGTTAAAAAATTGTGTTAACTTTAATTTTTAATAAGTTTAAAATACTCAAATTCTAAATTCATTTAATTTTTTTATAAAAGTAAAATACCAAAAATATTTTAATAATTCTAAATCCACAATCAAAAGAGTCACTTGTCTCCCTTGCCTTCATTCCGCTCCGACCATATGTAACCTATCTTAACTTACTTAGCCCATTTAAGTTGTTGTGAGTTAGTTGAGTATATGCCATGCATTAAGCATATTTTAATATATACACATTGTTAATATTGTAAAACCGAATCCTTGGAGAGGGTAAATATGTTTGTTGGTGCTAAACGCTTTACTTTAATGTAAGGTTGAATGAACGGATGAAATGCAAGAGTTTACAAATAAACGGCTGTGATGCAAGAGTTACCGCCTGGCGATGAATGTTTGCTAACGCTAATTGCTCTTTGAAGTTTTTGTTCGAGCGAGTTGTTTTTACAAAATAAATATCAGCTCGTGAATTAACCAAAGAATCAGCGTAATAACTGTCTCGATTCGTTTAAAAATTATATTAAATTTCACTTATTTTATCTTTCAAAATTTTGTATAAATTTTATTTTTATCTCATTATTATTAAGTTTTTATCCCCACCATATTTTTATTTTTCTCCTTATTTACTTTAAAATTATAATTTTATTTCCACTAATTATAAGTTTTGCATTCAGCCCTGTACATACGGAATAATGTAATTTTAGAACTAAATTATTTTTCTTACCTCAAATTATCAAATTCTTTTGATCAAATATATGAAACTACCCACAGAAAAGTCCCTTGCCAATTGTTGAGACCGTACTATTTTTCTCATTTATGACTAAAATAATGTGGTAAAGAAATAAATTAGTTGCAAGAAATTTTCTCAACAATAAACCCAAAAATTAAGACATCATTATTGTAAAAAAAATTATAGTAAAACAATTAATATTTTTTACTAATTAATTAATATTTTTTACTAATTAATATTTTTCTCACTTGGAATGAATGATTCAAAGTTCTTTTGAATAATTCTATACGTTAGAAAGTCGTCCAAAAAAACAATTAGCTTAGAAACGCAGTAATTCATTAAAATAATTTTTTACTTACACAATTGTTGTTACTATATCACTTTAATTATGTTATTTTTCTGATACAATAGTATTTTCAAAGTTTTTATGATCGAACCGAGAGAGCTAGATAAATAAAAGTTAAGGAGCTCTAACTAATAGTTGGGAGATATAGAGGGCGTGATAGGTCCCAACACAGATGCTCAAAGGATATATTGATTTCTCTTCGGGTGAGAAAGTACCACACGATTTTGGATAATAAGATTTCTCATGTCCTTTATTGATAACCTTGGGCTGCTTAAATAAGCAAAGCCACGAACAAAAAACCCAAATCAAAAGGAGAACTAATAGCAACTAATTGAAATTCAAACAAACTTCAAAACAAATTATGGAAATAAAAGTGCCGTAAAACTCTCAACTGCACGACCCAGTCCACTGCCTCTTCCACGTACAAGCTTATTCCAAATATTTGGGATTCGGCTTACGGCCCCTCGCAGAATGTCGACGTTGTGGCTTATCATTACCTCCCCCATCAAGTGGATCCTTGTCCTCAAGGTCCATATACGGAAACATCTCTCGTAACCTCTTGGTTGGCTCCCACGTTGCCTCCTCAGCTAGAAGGTGCTTCCATCGCACTAAGTTTTCTTCAACCCGTTGGGTTCCTTGCTTGACCCAACGATAGTCTAAAATAGTATGTGGCTCCAATAAGACTATCCCTTCATCGTTGACCGGTGGTAACGCGGCCTGTGGTGTGTCAGCATCGACCCCGTTGCCCTGGTATCGTTTGAGTAATGACACGTGAAACACCGGGTGAATGCGCGCATCTTCTGGTAATTGCAACTTGTATGCAACGGGCCCGATCTGCTCAAGAATCTGATAGGGTCCATAAAAATGGCTAACTAGTTTCTGATGGACCCGTTTAAAGACCGTTTGCTGGCGGTATGGGTGTAGCTTCAAAAGTACCCAGTCGCCGACATCGAACGAAGTGTCCCTTCTCTTTTTATCTGACATCTGCTTCATTCTGTTCACCGATCTTTCTAAGTTGGTCTTCAGTTGTCGTAGCAGTTCATCTCGGTTCATGAGTTGTTGATCAACTTCATGTACGGGTGAAAGCACGTCTTTGTATAGCGGAATGGGGGGTGGCAATCTTCCGTACAGTGCCTAAAAAGGGGTCATCCCTGTCGAGATATGGTATGTCGTATTATACCAATATTCCGCCCAAGGTAAATAGCAGTTCCATTTTCGTGGCCACTGATGCACGAAACACCGAAGATACTGTTCGACACAGCGATTGATGACTTCTGTCTGACCATCCGTCTGTGGGTGGTATGCTGAACTGAGCTGTAGTTTGGTGCCCGACATCTTGAAAAATTCTTTCCAAAAGTTACTGAGGAAGATTGGGTCCCGATCACTAACAATTGATTTGGGCATACCGTGAAGCTTGATGATGCCTTCCACAAATTTTTCTACTACAATTTTTGCAGTAAAATGATGGCTTAGAGTAAGGAAATGAGCAGACTTACTAAGCCTGTCGACAACCACCATGATGGTGTCCTTTCCTTGCGAAACCGGTAAGCCTTCAATAAAGTCTAAGGTGATGTCGTCCCATACTTGGCACGGAATTGGCAGTGGTTGAAGAAGCCCAGCTGGAGCTAATGTCTCGACTTTTACCTTCTGACATACCTCGCATCCCTTGACGTAGTCTTGTACTGATCTATGCATCCCAGGCCAATAAAACTGCTTTCTCAATTTCTTGAATGTGCGTAGGACACCCAAATGACCCCCCATCTTGGTGTCATGCATTTCGTGTAATAGTTTGGCCGTTAAGGCTGCTTCGTTTGGAACAATGACCCTTCCCTTGAATAGTAATAACCATTGGTGCCATGAATATGATCCTCCGGGTTGTTCCGTGGCCTCCTGCCCTTTGGACTGAATGTAGTGGTCTTCTTTTGCAGCTTTTTTAATTTCCTCCCATAAGCTAACTTGTGGAAAGAAAATATGGTGAAGAATGGGACTGCCCTGTTTTCGAGAGAGAGCATCAGCTGCGGAGTTCTCACGACCCGGCTTGTATTTAATTTCATAATCGTAGCCCAAGAGTTTAGCAACCCATTTTTGCTGCTCCGGAGTTGCTATTTGTTGCTCAAGGAAATATTTGAGGCTACGTTGATCGGTCTGAATAAAAAATTTCTGGCCTAAAAAGTATGGCCGCCAGGTGCGTATGGCTTCAACGATAGCCAACATCTCCTTCGCGTACGTCGACCAAGATTTCTTGGTCACTCCGAGAGCTCGACTCATGTATGCCACTGGTTTGCCTTGTTGAGACAAGACCGCTCCAATTCCTTCTCCCGATGCATCCGTTTCAATAGTGAAAGCATCTTTGAAGTTCAGCATAGCCAATATAGGAGTGGTCGTCATGGCCTGTTTGAGAGCACTAAAGGCGGTTTCAGCCTCCTCATGCCACCTGAATTGCCCTTTTTTGAGTAGATTGGTGAGAGGCCGAGCTATAATGCCGTAATTCTTGACGAACTTCCGGTAATATCCTGTCAACCCTAAAAAACCACGTAGTTCTGAAATGTTAGTAGGTCGAGGCCAAGCTAACATAGCAACAATTTTAGTTTCGTCCACTTTCACGCCCTGACTAGTGATGATGTGCCCCAAGTACTCCAATTCTTGCTGCCCAAATGCACATTTACTAGCTTTGACAAAGAATCAGTGCTCCTTCAACACATCCAAGGCCTGCCTTACATGCACTAAATGTTGATCCCAATCTGGACTATAGATCAAAATATCGTCAAAGAAAACCAATATGAATTTTCGAAGATATTGATGAAAGATGGAGTTTATGATAGCTTGGAATGTGGAAAGTGCATTACATAAGCCAAATGGCAAAACCAAGTATTCGTAATGACCATTATGTGTTCGAAAAGCAGTTTTATGGATATCACATGGTTTAACTCGTACCTGATGGTACCCCGCCCTTAGATCAAGCTTGGTAAAGTAAGAAGCACCATAGAGCTCATCCAATATATCTTCCACTGTGGGAATCGAAAATCGGTCTTTAATGGTTGCCGCGTTGAGCGCGCGATAATCCGTACAAAAACGTCAATTCCCGTCTTTCTTTTTTACCAGCAATACGGGTGATGAGAAGGGGCTAGTGCTGGGTCGAACGAGCCCTGATTGCAGCATATTATGGACCTGCTTTTCGATCTCATTTTTTTGATAATGCGCGTACCTGTAAGGCCGAACATTAATCGGCTCGGTTCCATCTTTAAGGGTAATGCCATGATCAACCTCCCGTGTTGGTGGTAAGCTCGAAGGCTCTGCGAATAATTCTGAGAATTCTTGCAATATCTCCCGCATGCTCGGGTAAATATCTTCTTTTGGTTCCGTATTGGCAATTTGGAAGCATAAAGCAAACATAACATAGCTAGGACGAATTTCTTTAGTTATCTCTTCAATTGACGCCCCTTGGATATTTTGTCCATCGATGCCTACCAATCTCTTGGTCTGGTTCCCCCACTTGAATTCCATGGTTAACCATTTCCAGTCACACACCACAGAGCCAAGTAACTCAAGCCATTGAATCCCCAGAACTACGTCCAACCCTGTGAGAGGTAAGGAATAAAGGGTTAAGGAAAAAATAGTGCCCTGCAAATCGATTTGTACCTCCTCAAACCTCTCTCGACATCTTAGATTTTCTCCATTAGCAACTCGAACCGTGAAGGTTTTCGTAGGCACCACAGGTAGATGCAGCAGGTTGGCCATACGTTCACTAATAAAGTTGTGCGTTGACCCACTGTCGATGAGTACGATGACGTCGTGGGAACCGATCCTGGCAGTTATCTTCATGGTCTTGGGCACTGTCCATCCCGTTAATGCATGCAGCGTAATTTCTGGTTCAGTGGGCTCCTCATATTTCTCCTTGGTTGGCTGTTCTTCGGCATCATTGTCATATACAAGAGTGTCACTGCCATCGTCACCCTCCAACATAAGCATCGTGGCCCTTGACATTTATGCCCTGCAGTAAAACGGTCATTACAATTAAAACATAAGTTCTGGGCTCTCCTCCGCTGCATTTCCTCCCAGGTGAGTCGCCGAACAGGATTGGGAGGGACTGGTGGTGTTGCTGCTCGATTGGCAGGGGAAAGGGCTAGGGGAGTTCGCATTGGTGGTGCAGGTCTGACAAACCTTCTTTGTCTGGTAAGTTGATCATCTTTCATCCGTGCGAATCCGATGGCTTCTTTTAAGGTCTGAGGCTTAAACATTCGGATGCCATCTGAAATGTCAGTTTTTAAGCCACCCATAAACGTTCCCACAAGAGCTTTCTGCGTCCAACCTCGTACCCGATTGCCCAAACGCTCAAATTTCCGCTGGTAATCCCGTAAAGAACCATTCTGCCTTATTCTGGAAAGGGCTTCATCAAAATCTTCGCACTCTGAAGGCCCGAAGCGAGCCCAAAGTTCGTCTTCAAAATCTTCCCACGAGAGAGCGCGTCCTTCTTCTTGGAACGTCCTGCGGATCCACTGCCACCACTGGTTGGCCTCTCATTCCAAGTGGAAGGAAGCCAAAGAAACCTTCTGGGCTTCAGGAGTATTTTGGAACTCAAAAAATTGGTTCACACGATTGAACCACTCTGTCGGATCATCGCCTGAGAATCGAGGAAATTCAAGCTTTGCTGTTTTGGATGATACAACAAGCCGTCCCCCATCGTGACCTTCACGGTTTTGATTACCGTGGTTTGGAGGCTCCTGGTTTGTGAGCAGTACATCAGAGAGACGGTTAAGAGTTTCTTCCAAATGACGAAGCCTGTCAGTCATGCCGAGCTCCATCCTGTGTAACCCATCTTGCACTCCACCAAGCCCTGCCTCCAGCTGCTCGACACGTTCCTTATTGGTTCCCATAAACCTGGCTCTGATACCAATGATAGGTCCCAACACAGATGTTCAAAGGATATATTGATTTCTCTTCGGGTGAGAAAGTACCACACGGTTTTGGATAATAAGATTTCTCATGTCTTTTATTGATAACCTTGGGCTGCTTAAATAAGCAAAGCCACGAACAAAAAACCCAAATCAAAAGGAGAACTAATAGCAACTAATTGAAATTCAAACAAACTTCAAAACAAATTATGGAAATAAAAGTGCCGTAAAACTCTCAACTGCACGACCCAGTCCACTGCCTCTTCCACGTATAAGCTTATCCCAAATATTTGGGATTTGACTTACGGCCCCTCGTAGAATGTCGACGTTGTGGCTTATCAGGGCGCTTGGAGATCTAAAAGTTAGTAAAAATGTAGTTTGGATAACTTTTTAACGTTTGAAACTCACCCACCAAATTACGTTTTTTTGAGATGAATAGTTCAATTCGAACGAATTTTTGTTCATTCGACCAGATTTCGACATAAACTTTTCGACTTTTCTGTCAGAATTTTTTGAAAATTGTAGAAATTTTACTGGGACTTGTAGAAAAGTTATTCAAATTTATAAAAATTTTATTGTGATTTGTAGAAATTTATTAATATTTATAGATATATATAAATTAATAAAGATTTATATAAATTCACAAAGTTTGAGGTAAAAAAATTTTGTTGTCAAATTGTTGAGTTTTTTAAAAGATTTTTAAAAATTTTCAACACTTCAAACAGGCTTATAGTAAATTTAAATTAAGCAATGCTATATAACAAGTAGTTTTAAATAGTTTAGTCTACGAGAGTAATTTGAGTTTGTTACTGAACAATTATTTTAAAATAAAAATTTGTGTAAAATAATTTTTGGTTACAAAAATATAACTATTATATTATTTTTTTGAAAAATTTAACAAAATAATTACCAAATTTCCTCTATGCTTAATTCTCATTTACCAAAATATATATGTCTAGGTATATGTATACTTAATTCTTGATATGAGCGTGGCATGCACGTGTCAAATAAAGGGGACAGCGTCGTCTGCAAACATAATGCGTGTCATTCTCTTTGCAGTCAGCCAATGGAGTTTTTTTTTGTTCTAGGGTTGAGGAATTATTTCGGCAATTGCTGCTGGGGAGAAAGTATTTCGTAAAATACAGTTAATGAAAATCGCGATATGGTACCGCGGTTATAAAATTCTGGAACACCCAAAAACCGTGGTCTGGGTTTGCGACTTATCAAAAAAAACCGCTACATGAGAGCGCGATTTGAGAACTCCTGGAGAAGGTTGAAGGCCCGCGTCATGAAAGCGCGGTTGTATTGGCTGTAAAGACCCGCGGAATGAAAGCGCGGTTGTATCTACGTGTTCCACCAAATTCTGTCGCTCGTTCATGAATTCACTTGACCGCTCAGACTTAGCGAGAAAGTCTACGTAGACTTGACGAGAACTTGTTAAAAGCGCGGTTCTATGCACACCACTCCAAACCGCAGTTTCCCAGCGGCAATTGCATCTTCTAAATTTTCTATCTTCTAAATTTTCACTAAATTTATTAAATTATCTCAAAAAAATAAAAAAAAAATCTACTGCATGTAAATAGCTCAGGCTTAAATATTAAAAGCTAAAAGTTAAAAAATTTGTCCAATATTTAGAACGAAGAGAATTAATTGATTCGATTATTCACAAAGAAAATATTTTTTTATTGTATATTGATAGGTAATATTTTTAATTATTTTAAATTCTAAACTGACATAAACTCTTTATGTTCAGAAACGGTACATATGTACAGATGCTATTATTTATCTAACTTGCAGTGTCATTTATTCATATTCAATATGTGATTAACTTAAATGAGACTTGATATGTAATATTATTTTTTTTACATTTTGTTGGATGATATCATTTTAAATTATAGATGATTGCAAAATAATTGTGACTTAAAAATAATTGTATATTAAAATTTTTAAATGATCCGACCAATAGTGCTGGTGATGGTATCAAAATTTAATCAACTTTGTTTAACTTGTAAAATAAATTGGTGGCGATTTCAAAGTTTAATTAATTTTGCCTAACCTGTAGTATTATTTAAAAAAAAAAAAAGGGATTTAACCTCGAGAGATTCACTCCCTAGGTCAAACCCCTAGAGAGTGAATCTCTTTTGGTTTGTGCCACACATACCGGCCCTTCAACATGTATAGCGGTCAATCGCGAACTCGCGTAGCGGCGGGGAGTCGGACCCACACCCAAGAACTGGATACGGTTCGTCCAGCCAAGGAGGCCCGTCCTACCAACCTTTACTACGCTTTGCGCCCGGGAGGCTGGCCCCAAGTTTTTGCTAGAGAGGAGACTTGAACTTGAGACCTTGGGGTGGTAAGCCCCTAAGTCCCAGTCCAAGACCATCCCATCTAACCCCTTGGGGTTTCCTGTAGTATTATTTATTCGAACCCAACGTGTGGATAACTTAGACCGAGACTTAATATGTAATATTAATTTTTTTTTTTTACATTCTTTTAGATAATTGTACTATCATTATGAGCCCGTTTGGAACTTTAAGATTTATCAAAAAAATATCAAATCTTAAAGTTCCAAACGGGCTCATAATGATAGTACAATTATCTAAAAGAATGTAAAAAAAAATTAATATTACATATTAAGTCTCGGTCTAAGTTATCCACACGTTGGGTTCGAATAAATAATACTACAGGTTAGGCAAAATTAATTAAACTTTGAAATCGCCACCAATTTATTTTACAAGTTAAACAAAGTTGATTAAATTTTGATACCATCACCAGCACTATTGGTCGGATCATTTAAAAATTTTAATATACAATTATTTTTAAGTCACAATTATTTTGCAATCATCTATAATTTAAAATGATATCATCCAACAAAATGTAAAAAAAATAATATTACATATCAAGTCTCATTTAAGTTAATCACATATTGAATATGAATAAATGACACTGCAAGTTAGATAAATAATAGCATCTGTACATATGTACCGTTTTTGAACATAAAGAGTTTATGTCAGTTTAGAATTTAAAATAATTAAAAATATTACCTATCAATATACAATAAAAAAATATTTTCTTTGTGAATAATCGAATCAATTAATTCTCTTCGTTCTAAATATTGGACAAATTTTTTAACTTTTAGCTTTTAATATTTAAGCCTGAGCTATTTACATGCAGTAGATTTTTTTTTATTTTTTTGAGATAATTTAATAAATTTAGTGAAAATTTAGAAGATAGAAAATTTAGAAGATGCAATTGCTGCTGGGAAACTGCGGTTTGGAGTGGTGTGCATAGAACCGCGCTTTTAACAAGTTCTCGTCAAGTCTACGTAGACTTTCTCGTTAAGTCTGAGCGGTCAAGTGAATTCATGAACGAGCGACAGAACTTGGTGGAACACGTAGATACAACCGCGCTTTCATTCCGCGGGTCTTTACAGCCAATACAACCGCGCTTTCATGACGCGGGCCTTCAACCTTCTCCAGGAGTTCTCAAATCGCGCTCTCATGTAGCGGTTTTTTTTGATAAGTCGCAAACCCAGACCGCGGTTTTTGGGTGTTCCAGAATTTTATAACCGCGGTACCATATCGCGATTTTTCATTAACTGTATTTTACGAAATACTTTCTCCCCAGCAGCAATTGCCGAAATAATTCCCCAACCATACGTAGAACAAAAAAAACTCCAGCCAATGGGTTGGGTGTCCGTCACCGCTGAGTTCCCCTACTGGCATCGTCACGCACCCACGTGTCGCTCATTCCCGCACCTGTGCCCCCTCCTGCTTCCTTCTATAAATTAAATGCCATTCAATCAATTCGTGTCGCATCATGTCGTGCAGTTGCAAAGAGCGGTGCTTTGAGTCGGGAGGCATCAGTTAAAAGGAGAGAGTATTCTTCTTTCTTCTCCGCGTTATCGAATCAACAGACAGCCGAACACAATAATGGCTTCACAGCAGGAAAGAGCTGAGCTTGACGTTCGGGCAAAGCAAGGAGAGACTTTAATTCCCGGAGGCACTGGGGGCAACTCAGGAACACCTCGCTGAAGGTACCTATCCAATTTATGGTTTTGAACAAATGGGACTGTTTGGGAGTTTTAAATTTTATAGAAAGTTATAAAATTTTAAAAATCTTTTATTAACGGTTACTCATTCTGATTTTTCATGTGTTTATTTTTAAATTTTTTAAACTTTTAGGAAAGTTTTTCAATTTTTACGTACCAACTTTTATCAATGTCTATTAATTTTTTGACAAATTTTTTTAATCAAAATTATTCAAAGGGCACTATCAATTCAAAGTATGAAATAATGTATAAAATTCATTTTAACAAGTTATTCAAACATAGTTAATCTTTATTAAAAATTTTAAATTTATTCTCCAAACATTAAAAAGTAACCGACAAATTATATTTCTACTAATTTTTATTTTTTTAAATACTTTAAAAATAGTGTTTAGTGAGGTTTTAAATTTAGTAAAATTTTTATCTTATTTTTTTAATAAGAAAAGTATTTGGTTAAGTTTGGGAAAGTATTTACTTAAGAATATCTCATTTTGAAACTCGCTATCTACTATTCCGCTAGATATTATTTTTTAATTTCGTTTGATATTTTATATAAAATATAAAAAAGTATTTGTAATTTAAATATTTAATTTGTTTACGATAATTGTGGTTATTCAAAATTATAATTCTCTCTTATTATTTAATAATAATTATTTTTATTACAAATTGCGAAAGTCTCCAAAGTTTTGAAAATCTTTTAATGCAGATTTAAAAATTTTTCTATATAAATGGTGTTTTGACTTCTTTTAATTTTTAAAAATTTTTAATACCATATAAATTTAAATTTTTTTTATATGGTATACTGCTTGGTCTTTTTAAAATTTTATTTTAGTCCCTATTAAATACAAAATTTTTTATATTAATCCCCCTATCTAAAATTCATTAAAAATTTATTTTACTCCCTGTTAAATACAAAATTTTATATATTAATCCCCCTATCTAAAATCCTGATCCGTCACTGCTCACGCACTAAGTTAATTGCAAAATAATGTTTTGGTTGATGTATTTGCGTTCGTATTTTGTTATTGTTTAATATCATCGACACGGTTGGACCTGCGTTGATAAAATACTATTGAAGGAAGGAGCCGTGGAGGGCAGACGAGAAGGGAGCAGATGGGGACGGAAGGGTACCAGGAGATCGGACACAAGGGAGGTCTCAGCACGCTGGACAAGTCCGGGGGAGAGCGGGCAGAGGAGGAGGGGGTCTCAATCGACGAGTCCAAGTTTCGCACTCGGACCTAGATTTATACATATATTATACATATCTGTATATGTATCGTTTTTCCGTGATGGGTTTATACGTGACCCGTGTGTGTCGGTGTGTCTACGGCAGTGGTCCTTTTGTGGTTGTGTGGTGCTTTTGGTCGTTTCCGTGTGTTGTTGTCATGTGATTTTCCGTTCGTAGTCTGCTGATCAAGGCTCATCAATGTCGTGTTTTGGGTCGTAGAGTGAAAGTTGGATATGAATTTTGGCCATCTTTGTTTGGTGGATGAGAGAGGGGAAATTGGGTTGATTATTCGTGGGACCTACCATGTGAAGTGTTTGTTTTGATTTTTAATTAATCCGTGGACCTCACCGATTAGCTTAATTGTCCCTCAAATAGGCAGATGACTTATCCTATTGGGGTGTGGTGTTGTTAATATCCCACCTTCGGATTTGTTTCCCGCCAATATCTAAAGGTTTAAAATTATTTTCCATTACATCACATATCAAATCACATCTTTTATCTCACTTTATATCCTACCAACCAAACACTAAAAAAATAATCTCATATAAAAAATTAATCACATCTTTTATCTAATCTCGTATATTATTTATTGTATTATTTATCCCCCATCATTCAATCCCCTCAAACAAACATGGCATTTGTGTGTTGTGTCATCAATGCATTTCGGCTTGGTTTGAAGTGACAAAAAATTTTGAAAAACGGTAAAAAATACTGAAAAACTCTAAAAGTTATTTACTTTTTATCTTACTACACGAATTACAACCTCACAACTTATTTTACTTTGTTTCATTTTATTTTTTTATCACTCCAAATATACCATTCTTCTGTTTGCATCGTTTCATATGCAATGTATGTTGGGAATAAATATGTGAATTTATCGTAATTTGAAACCACGAATATTAAAAATTAAAATTTGATAATTCACCGCATGAAGAGCGAGCGTATCATGGTGCCTCTTGGTGGATCGAAAATCAGTATAAATAGATAAACTCTTTGCATATTTGCAATAATAATTTGTTTAACTTAAAAATTTATTAAAATTTTTATCAAACACATAAAAAATTATTTAATTATAAAAAATTTTATCAAACACATAAAAATTATTAAAAATTAATAGAAAATATTATGTCCTTTGTCAAGCAAAGGAAAATTTTTTTCTAACAATTTTTGTTTAAAAAAATAAAAAATGGCTACAGATTGAATTTCTGAACAGACTCGTTGCTAAAAGTTAATAGAAAATAGCGTGTGCTTGGTCAAGCAGAGGAAATTTTTTTTTTTAATAATTTTTTTGATTAAAAAATTAAAAATTGTTAAAAATTAAATTTTCAAATAGACCATATATAAGAAACCTTGACATCGATGGAATTTCAAAATCGATGAACTTACACGACTTTAAGATTTATTTTAATATTTTTTTAAAGGTGATATTTGTTCTATTTCCCTTCTGTTTCCACTGAGAGAAACCATGAAATTGAATTATACGATTGTCTTTTTCCGTAAATTCCATTAATTCCATCTCGATTCTCTAACATATTTACGAAACAGAGCATGTATCTTATATCAAATTCATGCAGATTTTTTTTAATATATTTGTTAATGATTTAGAGTCATGCCATGTGTGAATTTTTATATTATATTTTTAAAATAGTACTACAGCGCTAATACAAATAGGTTGTATTCGTCACTGAAATATAAAAAAAAAAAAAATAGTTCTTCAATAAATAATAAAGAAGTAATATATTTTACATAAAAATATATTTGAAGTAGGGTAAATTAAACATTCCGTCTTTAAATATTAGATTAATTACATATATACTCCTTAAACATTTAAATTTTGCATGTACTCTCCTTATTTTTAAAAGTTGTTAATCATGACTCCTTTTTGACTATTATTGGGATTTTAACAGAAAATATGATGTTAACTATAAAATAGTTTTAACATACTAATTTTACCCTTTTAAATATTTGAATGAAGACAAACAAATTTCAAAAAAATAAAAAATAAAATGAGAAAGAAATCGGCGGCATATGATGTTTATATATATATATATATATATATGCATATCACAAAGGGGAAAAAGAAAGACAAAACCAAATTGGCATATCACCATTTGGAGTTAAATATATATACATATTTTTATATAAAACTTTACAAATCTCTACAAATATAAAATATGAGGCTATACGATTTAAATTTTTTACTAACCGCACAAAGTACGAGGCACTAACTTTTACAAATTTATATAATTTCAAACACAGGAAAACCTAAGAGAAGTTGGAAAGAAACTATTAAACATGACCTGCACTACCTAGATCTATCGGAGGACATGACTCTAAACAGATTTAATTGACGTCGACAAATCTATATAGCCGACCCCACCAAGTGAGAAAAGGCTTGGTTTAGTTTGATTTTATACAATTCTAAACACACCGAGCTTTTTACCTTATCAATCCAATAAATGAATGAAGATTTAATGTTACGGAATCCCAAAAACTCGTGATATTATTCATACTATCCAACATGCACCTAGCACGACCATGATGAGTATTGAAGAATAAATCATCAAACCTTCATAGATTCACCACCTCCGATTTGGTTGGCAACAAGTCTCTCTCTCTTTCTTTCTCTCTCAACCTCCTCCCAATTAGCCTTTTGCTATTCAACATCTCCTTGAAACTTCAAATCCAACCCCTCCTCATACTCAACCCATTCCACCCCGAATTGTTCACCTAATACCTTTCATAAATGTTTCCACTTGAATACATCCCATTGTTGCAATTGAAGATCTCGTTCTTTGCTTATGTCCTTCCATTTTTGGGTTTTGCAGTTTATAGATTGCTTTCAATTAGGTCTTATTTGGATTGAGGCTTTTTTTTTTTTTTTTGGGGGACTGTTTTCTAATTAGTAGAATGTTTTCATGATATTACACGAAATTGAGAAAAGGGTTCTGTTTTTTTCCTCTTATCATGATGATGAAGCGTGTGTTTATATTTGTTATGCTTGCATCAACAATTGGAGAAATTCTTAAGGTAGAGAACGGAGGGACAGAAGCTGATTTTCAATATGCGGTAGTCGTCAATTATTGGACGATCGAGCGTAATGGTTGAGGTGCACAGAAACTAGGCGAAGAAGCCCCAGATGGGTCATTCCCACAGCGGTGTTGCACCATCATGGATGCGACGAAGGAATCAATCACAGAAATCCAACGCAAAATGGATGCTTTTGCCACTGTGGTGCTTGGCAAGGCTGCTTTCTCTTTTTGGCTTAAGTCTGGGTTTGACGCTGCACTCACTCTGGTAATGTTAAATTATTGAAGGCCATGGAAGGAGACGTGTGTTCAGGGTTTGTGAAAGATGATAACAAAAATCTAATACAAGGGTGCACATTAAAAAATTTAACGGAGTCAGAAGCAATGCGTGAAAACGAGAGACAGATTGACGACAAGTTGCACACGAGAGAGAGAGAGAGAGACCCAATTAAGGTTAGAAAGAAAGACCACAAGCTTTCTGACGATGAAAGAACCCGGCTAGACTGGATAAGGGACAGACCTTGTTAGCAGAGTTTTCTAATGAGCTTGTAATAGAAGGGAGTTATGTTAGTAACTTCTTGACAAAAATGGAGGTACGTGTAAATTTTAAATGTTAATAGATAAATGTGTAATTAACTTATTATTTAAAGGAAGTATGTAAAATTTACCCTTTGAAATAATAGAAAATAATAGCTTCAACAAAATTTATTTTAACTATGTTCATGTTATTATTAATAATTATTTTGTATAATTTGGTCACATATTTAGAATTGTTAAATCATAGTACGTTTAATTTTAATTAAACATATAATGGTAGTTTGTGCATTTGAATGAAATAAAATATTAAAGAAAATAAATTAAAAATCTAATACAGTAACATTGAAGAAAAAATATAATAAAATTATGAAAAATCACATAACTTGTCTTTAGATAATAAAGGTTTTGGTGATATTTTGATATATCAAAGACAATTAAAATAATTATAGATATTATATATTAAATTATATTAGGGTTAACTTTAATATTAGATATATAATTACTTGTAAAATTTTAATGAAATCAAATATTAAAATATAAGAGAGTAATTTTGGTAAATTTAGAAAAAGTGAAAAAATTGAGTAATTAAAAGTTAAGACACTGACTATGTTTTCCAAACGCACTTTTGACCAACATTATGTTTTGATTTTGAAATTTCTATCTCATATAGATAAATAATATCCATTAATGGTCCGATCTAAGAAGGACGTATACCTTTTTTTTTTTTAAGGGAAATTAATTGTATAATTGGTAACTTTATCGTGTGAAAAAAATAAATTGAAAAAATATGATTTATGAAAACGCATGCAATCTCATATTGAGTTTTCAGTAAGAGTAAAAACGTAATTTTAAATTGTATGTTCAGTTAGGATTGGCAAAATATTCAATCTCAGATCGAGTATTTACTGTTATGTAAATACTTTTCTCCTTAACTTTTAAATCAATACATGATTAAAAAGAGAGAGAAATTTGAGTTCATTTTCTTAATCTTCAAAGCAATCTAGGTTTATTATATAACTCTTACACAAGTCTTGTTAAAGCGATTGTTAAATAAAATTAGAAAATTATAATATTTGTATTGAAGATTTCATATTAGGATATGAGAATGTATTTTTTAGGGTGTGACGGTGTATTTAGAGTGAAAGTCTAGTAAATAAAAAAAATAGAGGAGAAAAATCAAAAAAAGAAAAAATAAATTTTTTCTCACTAAAGTGTTGTTAAAAAAGTTAGGAAATTAGAATATTTAGATTGAAAATTCCGTTTAAAAGTGTGACGATGTATTTTTGGGAGTGTGAGAATGTATTTGGTATAAAAGTTTAGGTTAAAAAAAAAATAGAGGAGAAAAATCCCAAAAAAAGTAAAAAGAATAAAACAAAATTTATCTCATTTAAGTGCTTGTTAAAAAAATTAGAAAAATATAATATGTGGACTGAAAATTCTATGTCAGGATGTGGGAATGTATTTAAAGTGAAAGTTTAGTAAACAAAAAAAAAAAAAAAAATGGAGCAGAAAAGTCAAAAAAAGAAAAAAAGACAATTTTCTTTTTTCATTAAAATGATTGTTAAAAAGAATTGAAAAATTATAATATTTGGACCTAAAATTCCATTTTAAGGTGTAAGGATGTATTTTTTGATAGTCCGTACAAAAAAATATATTAGGCAGATAATTCAATTCTAGACTAAATATATAATTTCAAGTTGCGTTATTATCTTTAATGAAAAGTCAATTTCATTAATTATTGTTTTTGTCTTTAATGAAAAGTCAATTTGGGATTGTGTTTTCATTAATTATATTTTTTTAATTTATTTTTTTCAAGGGTTAAGTGGTTTTTTATTTAATTAATTTCGAGTTAAAAAAAAATATACATGGAAGACCGCTCAAGCCCTAGGGTTTTGACTCGGTGTCCCTGCACGACTACTAACTCAAACAGAAAAAAGAGCGGGAGAGAGGTATAGTCTTCTAAACACTCAACCAAAACTCTGGCAATTCTCTCTGCTTCATCTCTCTTGTTCAGTCAGTCAATCAGTCAACTCACAGAAACATGTCCGTTGGGGTTCGCCGCCTCACAGTCCTCGGCGAGTTCAAGCCCTTCGGCCTAGTCGCCGAAGCCGTCGACGGGAAGCCCTCTGACAATGTCACCGAAAAGTACGATTACTTCCTCTTCGGTCCCCAAATCGCCAGACAGAGAGACGAAGCCGACGGTTCGGACGACTCGCCCTCTAGCGACCGGAGCGATCACGAGCTTTTCATCAGAGGGAGTCGGTAATTCATTTGTAAATTGTGGTGTAATTGTCTTGGATTCGCCATTTCTGGTTAAATTTACATCTTTAATTGTTACTGCAATTATTTATTTGTTTATTTATTTATTTTTTAATGTTGTAACAGGATAATATGGACTATAGGTTCTCGAGTGTTTAAAAGATTCACTTTACCTTCCGCAGTCATCAAGGTGCTCGACTAATCCGTCTTTAATTTGTCACCTTTGTAGAACTAAGACCAATTCTTCCTAGGTAGTTTATAATGAAAGCATTTTTTCCCTTATGATTAGCCGAATTGCATATTGGTTTCTTTTTTAAGTTTTCAAATTGGATAGTGTGAATTTCTTTCTTTCCTTTTTGTTAAAAACTGGATACCCGAGTACTTATCTTGATCCATCTCATATGCTGCTGTCTTGTTTACAAATTTGCTTTAATTTTACTGCATTGAAATTATTTGACAAAAATTTAAATGAAAATTTCAGGCGTGCTGGTCTCGTCTGGGCAATATATCTGAAGCTTTTCTATGTGCCCTACAAATTGATAGTTTGACGATCTATAACACCTCAGGTGAGTATACCTGTACGTACTGCATATCAGGTGGTAGTTTGCTGTTTGTTCTTCTAGCTTTTTACCCTTTGTTTATGAGTTTTTTGTTAGACGGTAATTTGAAATGTTACATTCTTTTTATTTCTTTTAGTTTTAAATAATTGATACCATTGACTGTATTTTGAAATTCAATGGCTTTGATTCATTTTTTCCGTTTCATTTCAAAATTTCAAAACTAGTCCAAACTTTGTTTAATTCCCCTCCTGCAAGTGCCATTTGTTACGTCATTATCAACAAAAGGAGGGACCTTCTGGTGATGGGTTCCACTTGTGTTTCTCATGCCCCGTAAACATTCATTTTTGAGAACAAACTGTTGGTGCAGATGGATAACGTTTTTAATGAAAGAACCTGGATATGTACATGTAAAATTCACACAATCAGAATCTCTCCACTCACTCCTCTAGTGCAGCTATATACAAACTTAGATCCTTTTTATTTAAATGCTTGATAAATTTTTTAGGTACATTACATCAATGCCTTGCGGTTTTTGACAAGTATAGGGACGCGCCGCTGAATTCCAGTGCTAAAACCCTTCCTAGCGAACGTCATCTCCCCTTGAGATCAATCTCAAGCCTAGTTTGTCATCCTATCGAGCCAAGCTTGGGCAAGGGAGTATTCGAATGACTTGGCTCAGCACAATTACACCTTAACCACAAACCCATAACATATGAACACATGCAGATGTCTCTCTCTCTCTATATGTATATATTTGTGGGTGTGTGTGTGTGTTAGTCCATTAGCATTTTGGGTTATTCCTGCTCAGAAATGAAGGAAAATTCAAAGTATTATTACTATTGCATTCGCCGCCTACGTAAATTACACTTTCCAGCCCTTGTTGAATTTGTAAATCTTGCTCATTTTTTCATTTAGTCCATGTATGCAAAACTGTCATTGGACATAATTGATGCTAGAGCAAATATATTGCGCATGATGCTATTGGTGGATAGGTCTTTTAGTGGTTTTGGGTACGTTGCAGTTACTGGTGGTTGTTTTTTCTTGGTGGGGGTGTTCATGTATGTATGCTGAATTTACAGGGCGAGCAAAGCAGCCTCCTAAGATGCTTCTATGCCAAGAAAGCATTGTTATTTATTTATTTTTTCTCGTTGGCCAGTTATTTTCATTTGTATCTTAATGTGAAATGCTTCATCCTTTTCTAGAAATGAAATTCTGGTTTCCCATTTCTTTACAGGCGAAGTAGTATCAATTCCTCTTCCTCGTACCATCACATCAATATGGCCTCTTCCATTTGGTTTACTGCTCCAGCAGGCAGCTGAAAGCAGCTCACCAACTTATGCTCCTTTTTCATATTCGAGCCCTTTATTGAGTGCACGTGATATCTCCCGTCCAAAAAGAGAAGTTGGATGTAGTCCTCAACATATTTTCTCAATAGCTAGTATATTTGATCATACAACAATGGGACATAGAGCTTCAATGTCCTCACATTTAATTTTGAGAGATCCGCTGGAAGAACCCCAGGTATGAATGTAGTTCACTCCGCACTTAGTGTTTGTATGTGTTAGATGTTGTCTCACATCGGCCCATGATAAAAGTCATTCCCCCTCTGCCCCAAATGAGAGATGGACTTTCCTCATCTTAACACCTAGGTTTTAAGATTGAGGCTCCTACTTTTATGTGTAGCTAAGTTTTTTTTTCCATGGTATTAGAGCGGGTTTTCAATTGGGTCTCACCACAGTTGATGCTATGCCTATGTCCATACAGGCTAGCGTGAGGGAGGTTGTTAGAAGTTATTTCACATTGACCCATAAAAAAAATTAATTCTTCCATATAAGAGATGGACTTCCCTTATTTTAACACTTGAGTTTTAAGGTTGAGACCCGTCCTCTTATGTATTGTTCGGGGTTTCTTTAAAATGGTATCAGAGTGGGTTTTCAAATTGGGCCTTACCATTGTTCACGTTGAGCTTATGTCCATAGGCGCCCATTGTCCATCCTGAACCTATGTCCATGCGGGCCAGCGTGAGGGGGCTATTAGATGTCCCACATCAGCCCATGGTAAAAGTCATTCCCCCCTAATAAGAGATGGACTTCTTTCACCTCAACACCTGAATTTTAATGTTGAGACTCTTACTCTTATATGTAGTCGGACTTCTTTACAGTATGCATTTGCAACCATGTTACATGGATTTGGGTGCCGGTGTCATGTATGAGTATATTTTTTTTGGTAGGTAATCGGGTATGAGTGCATATCTAATAATTGCTTCCATTAATTCCGTTATTTAAAGATACGGTGACGCAAAAACATATTATATTTAATGTAATTATTTTATTTTATAGGATAATATAGTATTGACAAGATTTCATAGCATATTTCATGCATAAAATATTACTTTTGTTTATAATTATATTCTAATAGTGAATTGCTAAATATGTTTGTATAGATATCCAATTATATAACACATATATGATACCCTTACCGAAGTATCTTTGTCCAAGTGTCAAGTATCCGATACGAATACATCATACATTTAGAAGAGTCCATAGGTTTGCAATTTGCACTTGTTCGCGACTGCCAACTCTCATGTTGAGTTCTGAAACGTATGCTATTTTCCCCCCCTTTTTTGGCGGTTTTCTCTCGTGATACTTTATCTAATTGAAATGATTTTGTTTTCTCTGTTGTTTCAATGATTCTCTTAGTCAACTTATATTGAGGAAAGGGGAAAGTTGAACATAATGAAGGAATTTGATGAGAGAACAATCTGGACTAGTGATCGTGTTCCTTTGATGGCATCATTTAACAAAGGTTTCCTCTATTACTTTCCTCTCGATAACCTATGTCATCCTCCTGCCCCCTAGAAACATGAACAAGAAAAAAGCGATAGAATAAGAAAGAAGAACCATTTTCTTTTCACAGGTGATATCTGATTTTATTTGCAGGAAAGATGCAGCACTCATTGTGGGTTGCTGAAGCCATTGGCTCCAACCTTGAAGTTGCAAATGCTAAGTTACCTGATGTAGTTCCTGCTGGAGTGTTACCAAAGCAATTCTCTTTTAGAAGGATATGGCAGGGGAAAGGTGCACAGACAGCTGCAAGTAAGGTGCTGCATTTAACTTTGTTTCATTTTGTCTTACTATTTGTATTAACACTTTATCTTTTGTTTTTTAAATTTTTTTAACAGATCTTGTATGAATGAAGAACTAATTTTTGGAAAATATCTTATTAATGTCTTTGTAACAAACTTAGCGTGTTGATCATCTAGAGTCAACTTAGTGACCAAACTTTTTAAATCTGAGGCACTATCAAGTTCACACGTGGAATAACTACAAGGACTAAATGGTCAAATAAACTATGGCTTGGCATGGTGTGAAGAGTCATTATGCCCTACAGCTATGATTGTTTGAGGGACTAGGAGGCGATTTAATATTGTTCAGTGCTAGCCCTAATATTACCTAATAGTTTAAGTTGTTAGAAATGAGACAACTTTATTATTTATATTGACTTATTTTTCTCAACACGCCCCCTCATATATGGCTCTACTGACTTTTTCCGAAGGGGTCAAACTTATGGGACTATTATTTTATTTTATTTTATTTTTGAGTGGTGTGTTGTTTTGATCTCAAGATCTTTGTATGCTCCAGTACTGTGTTTTGGATTTAGGTGAGATCATGGTTAACGATAACAAATATGATATTTAGCGGGCCTTGTTCTTTTATAGTTTGGTATCACAAGAATGGAGTTGACTAATAATCAACTTTGGATTATTAATTCCTCATTTTAGGGATGTTAAATTATCCAATTGGTCAGGAGTAGGGAGGCTTTTTATATACATTACATTTAAACTTAATTATAAAAAATAAGGAGTGGGTTAGCCCATTAATATCTTGGTTTGCAAAGCTTGATTTTATTGATATGGGATATATTTCAACATGCCTCTCACATGTGACCCTAGCTCACATGTGGTGAGTTAGTCCGATACACTGAGTATGAGAAGAGTACAATCAAGAGATTTAGAGGTGAAAGAGGGATGATTCTTCCCAAGCCCAGTTTTGGCACCATGATAAAGCATCCAACTCAAAACTAATGGGTAAGATTGGAAAGGTCAATTAGGATCTTATACTGGTTTGTGAGACTTGATTTTATCAATGTGGGATATAATTTGACTGGGGGGATATACCATATCACGGGGGAGGTGGGACAGATCTACAGGGTTAGGATTATCCTCCCTGTCGATCTAATGGCCAATTTTTTTTCCTTCATTCTTATCCCACCCTAATCAACATAACATTAACATTTCCATTCACACATATAATGTCATTACTATATGTAACCCCACGTTGTTGGCTCAAAGGTGTTGAATAGGGTTGACGCTAAAAAATTATTAGTAATAAATTAAAAGCAAAAACAATAACCAAAACTGGGTATATGATAGAGTTTATCAAATATGAGAAATAATTAGTGTAATGCAAATCCCAATATCAATGATTTACTTATGTAAAAAATGTCAATGATTGAGGGCAGAAGCTTGATGAAATGATAAAATATAAACAAGTATAAACAACAAATATAGAGGAGATATAGGGAAAGAAAGGTAATACAAGATTTATGGTAGTTTGTTTTCAACCTAAGCCTAATCCTATGCATGCAATAAAATGTAGCCTATATTTAATGGATGCTAAGTTGCGCGGACCCCCTCAAAACTGTGGAGTACGCACTTGGGTGTGGGTGGGGTGCGGGTGCGGGTGTGGGTGCGGAGTCGGGTACGGCACTTTCAATCCGGATACGACTGTGATGATTAGTTGAAGGAATCATCCATTTTGGACTTCTCCGACAATGGCATTCTCCGGCCATGGTGTTCTCCATCCAAAGGTTCTTTGGATGGCTTCAACCTTTTGTCTTCTTTGTGTTGATTACACAAAGATAATTAAATTTTGCAACCTTTATGTATATTATATACAAGTCACATGTCCCAAGCAAGCTATTAATTACACTAATAGAAACATTCCCCATGCGAGACTTTTGCTCTTTCATTTGTGTACAAAGACTTTTTCTCTTCCATTCTGTGTATTATGTATAGAGAGAGAGTCAGTAGACGAAAGGGCAAACGACAAATAACTAAAAATATATACTTATAATATTAATTTATAAAATAATTAAAAATTACATGGGGATATGAAAGGGCAAACGACAAATAATTAAAAATATATACTTATAGTATTAATTTATAAAATAATAAAAAATTACATGGCGTATCCCAGTACTCGTATCCGAATTTGGATCCATATCCGCGTATCCTCTATTTTCTAGACTTGCATTATCCGACACCTAGATTCACACCCGCACCTGATTCGAGTCCGGGGTCCGAGCAACGTAGAATGGATGGGGGGGATATATGCCCAAAAGAATTTAAACGTGAAATATTTGGAGCCTACCCTAGTGCTTTAGGTTTTAGGATTAGTTGATTTTGATTAGGTTTCAAAATTGTTAATTGAGTACAAGGTCATCATGAAAGGTTTTTGACGTCTGCTTGAGTGGTTTATTTAATTTTCCAAATTGTGTCACTTGCATTAGTGATATACAGTAGCATATCTTTGTTGGGAATCTTGAGATAACTATAGAGTTTCTTTAATAGTCATTTTTGTTGAATTATATTGTTATCTTTTGGTAGTATACATTGGAATCAAGAAATTGGCCGTTCGAGTGGTGGCTGGGGCAGGGCTATCTGGCCCATCATAGTGAATGAAAAATGTACATATTGGTCATTTCTTCTCCATGTAGGTTGATGAAGTGCTTATCAGATGCTTTGTCTTATAATCAGGGGTGACTCAAGGGTAGTGGGGGCATAAGGCAAGGTTAATAATGTGGCATACTTCTATTAAAATAAAATATAATTTTTTATTGAATAAAAAATATTTTATGTAAAGATAATTTTTTTAATCATTTTGAGACACAATTTAATTATCAAGCTTTTGTACTTAAGATTCATTAAACAATTTATCTTGTTTCTTTGCACATGGCATGGTGTTTGTTTCTTTTGTGAAAATAAATATATTAAGAGCTCTTTTTGAAATTGAATGAGTTTTTCCTTTATTGGTTTTTCATTTTTTCATATTGAGATTGATATTTCCTATTAGATATTTTAAATTAGAATAATATTATAAGACAAATAATTAACACAATCACTACCATGAAAAGATTAATGGTAATTTGAATAAAAATTATAAATATAAACTATTTCTTGTTTTTCATGAAAATAAATGCATAATTTGATACTTGCAATTTTTGTTTAGAATTTTTTTTTATTATGATGCAACGGGCGAAAGTATAAATTTATTTCGTAAGAAGTGATCTAGTAATAAAATATTGTGTAATATATTGATTTATTACAAGTTCTTGGATTGAATAGGCATTATAAGAGATTCTCAATTAATAAAATTTTGTTATTGTATTATATGTATTGTTTTTTTTCCATTTATTTATTTCAAACTCTTGGATTTTGTAGGAATTATAAGAGATTCTCTAATTATTATTTTTATATCTCTTGGGACTAGATAAAGGTTATAAGCAATTTAAATTTTGAGTTTTCCAAGCATTGAGGATAAAATTGATAAGATTACTCAATCCCCCCCCCCACCACAAAAAAAAAAAAAAAAAAAAGAATGATAAGATTAAATAAAATTGAATGGTAATAAGATTTGGGCATTTCATTATGCTATTTTTTTGGGACTGGATAAGCTTTTTAAATTTTGAGGCCTTTCTCAAATTGGTTTGGAATATATATTAAAAATTCACAAAGCTCTCGGGGCCTTCTATTTTGACGGGCCATAAGGCAACCGCCAAAATTGCATAATGGTTGAGTTGGCCTTGCTTGTAATGAACCTACCTTACTCTTATAGTTGTACTCAATTGTTTGGTTTAGAACTACTTCAGGAAAATTGGGCTGAATCTTATGATTTAGTGTGGTGGGTTTAGAGAAAAATTAGGGTTGAAGATTTAGTTTCAATAAGGTCCAATGAAGAGTGTAGAAAATTTTAACTGAAAGGATTATAATTAGCTTGAATTGAAGTAGCAAGTTACTGAACATGCTAGTATGAGGTACTGAAAGCTCTGGACAGGGAGTCTTTAAAAGCTTTTGGGTGATTACATAAGTCCTGATATCTATGGGAACAAGGTCACTATTGATTTAAATTTTGATTATAGAGGTTTTGGTGTTGAGAATAGTATAGTGGGAATATATATAATTTTTTTCTTTTTTGAATAAGTTCTTTGGTGTTGTGAGTGTTATACAAAATCATAATTATTAAAAAAAAGGATTATACAAAATTATATGAAGACAAACACAAATTTTTTTAACTTAAACTCTTTTTAAATAGAAACAGTTGTTGAGGTCTTGTTTGGTAACGTTTACATTTACTGTTTTTCTGTTTATGTTTACAGATTTTTGAAAATTGGCAACAAAATGTGTTTGTTAGACGGTTAGACCTGTTTTTCTTTTTTTGTTTTCAAAAAATGAAAACTTAAATAGAAAAACATAAATAAAAGAAAGTGTTTTCATTTTCGTTTTTTTTTTTTCTTGGTATAAACATTTTGTCGATTTTAACACTTTTTCCATTTTTGTTGCATCATATTAAAATGCATTATTTTATTAACTAAAATTATTTTTAGTAAATAATATAATTAAATTAATTAATTAAAAATAAATATGAAAGATATTTGATTAATTTCATATATTTGATTAAATTATTTTTAATAAATAATATAAAAAATATAGGGTTAATAAAGATTAGTTTCTTTCTGTGGGCTGGTTGAGCTATTGTTTGATCTGTGCTAGGCCAATCATTTTGGTTCAAATTTATTTCTCTTTTTTGTTGTCAATTCACAATATTTAATTGACTTAGTTGAATATCATTTTACTGCTCTTTCTTTCTTTTTCTTATTTTAAGCATTAGATGCTCAAATTTTATTGTTTCCCTTCTCTTATGAATCAAATGATTTGCAGGTCTTTTTGGCTACCGATGATGATGCAGCTCCTATCATTTGTTTTCTTCTCCGAGAACAAAAAAAGTTGCTATCTTTAAGGCTTCAAAGAGTTGAAATTAATAACGAGATTCTCTTTGATATTAAACCTGACATGAGCTGGAGCATACCTGCAATTGCTGCTGAACCTGTCATAGTAACTCGTCCTAGGTGGGGTTACATTTATTTCTTTCCTTTCATCTTCTAATTATTTGCGTTATCTTCCTGATACATGGTTTTTCAATATTTGTAATATAGAGTTAAATTGGGATTGTTGCCGTTTGGGGATATCATTGTTCTGGCTTCAGAAAACACACTTCTTCTCTATGTAAGTTGCTGACAGTTACAGGCTTATAGTTTTTTGGTGATGATTTGTTCTTCATTTTGGAAATATGTACCGTCCCATTGGGCTTTTATGATGTTATTAAGATGTGTTTCCCTTAAAAATTTCTTATATCTTATTTGCTCCTCTCTAGTGTTAGTTACCTTGTGATGCAGCATGAGCCAAAAGATCCCGATTCAAGATAAATTCATGAGGAAAAAGCGTTAATGGGTTGTGATCTTGTTCACAAAGATGCAAGAATATTGATATCGTTCAATGGGACGAAAGAAAACAACCATAACTCAGTTTGAAACAACTCTCTCTTTGGGAAGAAAAGTTAATAATAATGATGATAATAATATTCCTTTGTTTACAGTAGAGATATATAGCCTTCTAATAAACCTAAACCAATTAGGACTGCAATAGAGCAAATCTAAACCTATTAGGAAATAAGAGTAAATCTAAACCAATTTGGAAATAGAACTAACCTAAACTAATTAGGAAATAAAAGCAAACCTAAACTAATTAGGAAACAAAATAAATCTAAACCAATTAGGAAATAAAATCAAACTTAAACTAATTAGGAAATAAAATAAAATAATTCAAAATTGTGCTAAAAGTACTGCTTCGTTGGTGTCCCCCATTATTCTCCTCTACTTGAAAAGAACTTATCCTTGAGTGATCATACAGAGCAGCTTCTGAATGGTAGATAGATAGATTCGCCACATTGAATGTCCTTGATACCATACTATTATTTTGTAGATAGTTCGATTATCCACAGACATCCTCCAACTCCCATCTTTCTTAGGAGTGAGTAAGGTACGGCATAAGGGCTAATGCTTTCTTGTATGTGCTCATTTTGTAACAGCTCCTCCGTCTTCTCCCCCAAGATCTCATTCTCCTTGGGACTCATGCGATAATGGGGTACGTTTGGCGAGCTAGCTCTAGGAACAAAATCAATGCGATGTTGTATATCTTGCATTGGAGGCAATTGTGTTGGTTCTGCAACTAGATCACTAAACTCTACCAATAATCTTTGAACTTCCCCAGGTACAAGCTGTATAGGTTGTTCTTTTCCCTTTACGCCAGAAAAATACAAGTTTTGGCATCCTTTATGTCCTGCACAAACTCATCCTTGTTAAGAGCCATAGAGAACAATGCCTTCTCCTCTACTTTCGGAATAGTTGTACTCCTCTGAGTTGGAACCACTACTATCTTCTTGCGATTCCACGAAAACGAATAGGTGTTGTCTCTCCCTTTGTGGGTTGCATTCATATCACATTGCCAAGGTCGGCCAAGTAGCACATGACATGCATCCATCTCCACAACGTCACACAGAACATCAGATTTGTAGGATTTGACCAAAAATAAAGGTTAGAGATGTTGAGTGATCCTCATGGTAGGCCTCTTTTGAATCCACCCAATGTTGTAAGGGTGAGGATGCGATTATGTTTTCAGTTTGAGGTGATCCACAAGACTTTGGGAAGCCAAATTCTCACTACTACAATTGTCTATCACAAGGCGACACACATTAGTACTAACGGAACACTTACTTTCAAAGATCTGCCTACGGTGTGTTCTATCAGGCTATATTGGTGGGTATAACAGCCTCTTCACTACATGTACCACCTTGTCACCATCTTCCTCAGCCACCTTTAAGTCACCATCTTCCTTCGCTACTTTTTTCCTCATCGTTATCTTCATACTCAGGTTGGGTGATATTGGCGTACTTGCATCTAGGACAATTACCAGACCTGTACCCTATCTCATTACACTTGAAGCAGCAACCTCCCTTGTTTGTTTCTTGTTTCTCTTTCCTCTTCAATTCTGACCTTTTAGTTTCTTTCCCTAGTGAATTTGCTATTTTGCTTTCGGTATCACTTGAAGAGGCCTTGTTGCTAGACACAAATTGCTAGTCCAAGGGACCTCTTAGTGTTCTCCTCGATTGCATAACGCATTCTGTGCTTAGAGCCAAATTCTGAGCTTGATCAGCTGACCTCATGGTTTGCATGGCCAAGTGATCCTGCACCCCGTAATTCAGTCCATTGACATAACGTGCAACTTGCTGGTCCTTAGTCTCATTTAGATTGCACTTGGATTGTAAACGCAAGAACTTTTTAGTATAGCTAGTTATAGTGCGCGTACCTTGACAACAAATCTGCAATTGTTGAAATAGTATTTGTTCATAGTCGTGAGGTAGAAATCTGCTCTTCAAGAGAGCTTTCATTCGGGCCCAATTCCTCATAATGGGCTGCCCTCTCATTCGGAGTTGCTCTTGATAGCATTGCCGCCATGCACCAGCTGCGCCCTTTAATTTATGAGCTAGAAAATCTATTATTCGTTCAGGTTCTACTTGCATGATGTCAAAGATTCATTCTACTTCATACAGCCAATCAAGAAATTGTTCTGTCCATAACCCCGCTGAAATTAGGAAGATCAGCTTAATTTTGTAAGAATCACGGAGTAGAATTACATGCCTACCTCTTGGTTGCAACTCTTGTTTATAATCCTCATCATACTCTTCATCAAGTTCATGTAAGGGCTGTGCGGCAGTTTTAGCTCATCTGTTTTGTGCACGCTTAGGGATAATAGGGCCTGCCCATTGTGGATAAGGAGTTGCTTTTGGTGCACGAGATGCTGGGGCGTTAATTTGTAACCCCCTTAATACTTCAATCATGTTTTCCACGTTTTGTGCTAGGGTTTTGATATGCTACTCCATAGGGACACGCCATTCTTCTTGATTTTTTTTTCTTGCCTAGCCATCTCAAAACGAGGCTCTGATACCACCTGACGCAGCATAAAGCGTTGATGGGTCGTGATCTCGTTCATGAAGACGCAAGAATGTTGATATTGTTCAACGGGACGAAAGAAAACAATCAGAATTTAGTTTGAAACAACTTTCTTTTTGAGAATAAAATTAATAATAATGATAATAATAATATCCCTTTGTTTACAACAGAGATATGTAGCCTTCTAATAAACTTAAACCAATTAGGACTGCAATAGTGCAAACCTAAACCAATTAGGAAATTAGAGTAAATCTAAACCAATATGGAAATAGAGCAAGTCTATACTATTTAGGACATAAAAGCAAACCTAAACTAATTAGGTTACAAAATAAATCTAAACCAATTGGGAAATAAAATCAAACTTAAACTAATTAGCAAATAAAATAAAATAATTCAAAATAGTGCTAAAAGTACTGCTTTGCTGGTGTCCACCATTGACTTGCTTCCAGCCAAACTTCTTAGTGTTGAGTAGGTTTCGGTATAGGTAGGTTTGTTTTTGTTAGTTATAGCCCATGATGCACAGATATGGATACGGGAGCAGATATAGGTACGGGTATGGATATGGGATATGCCAATTTTGAAAAAATAAAGGCACAGACACAGTGGAGATACAACAAAATATATTTTATTTAAAATATTTTTAAAAATAATATCTGTATACTACTTAAAATTGTATAAATAACAATTATTATGAAAAATATCAGTCAATCAATAAAATAACATCATTCATACTCAAAACTACCAACACCATTCATACACAAATATGAAAAGAGAGACAGAGACAATGAGAGAGAGAGAGATGGAGAGAGAGAAACTCACCACTGGAGCTCGCCATAGCTATGAGAGGTTGGTCGAGTTCACCAACCGTTTACAAAGTGGAGAGAAGATGAAGCCAATAGCTTGTAGGGATTTTTTTCTTTTTGTCGATTGAGAAAACATGTCTATGATATCTTCTAGAGACAGTTTTTTTTTTTTTTTTTTTTAACTTTTTTTTGAAAAGATAAGTAAGATTTATTACGAGCATCGAAGAGATGCCTCGGAAAAAACGAATTACATCAAATCCCTTCTTATTTCATACTATCTATGAAAATCAGAAAGGAGCTAAGATCTATCTCTTTTCCATCCTCTACCCAACTAAACAAATAAGAAAGAAATACACTTTTGGAATGCAAAATAGTCATTTCTGAGTTTTCGAAGATTCTCCTATTACGTTCCTTTTAGATCAACCAGAAAAGGCAATATGGGATTGTATTCCAAAATTTCCTCTGTTTGACCAGCTGACCCCACTTAGTGGGAAAAGGCTTGGCTTGGTTTGGTTTGGTTTGCCCCTAACTAAAATTTTATCTTTTCAAATTTATTCTTGAATAAAGTTTGAATTATTATATTTTGACCCCGCTGCAACTCAAAAGTGCCCCTCATGTATCTTTTGCATATCTTAGCCATGTTCGATGCCCAAAAAAAAAAAAAAAAAAACAATTAGGATGCCACTTGCTATGTTCGATGCGTATTTGATACGAGCATGGCACCAAATTTAAAATATTTGTGCTTCAGAGCTTATAGCTATGTACATAGTCTTTTTCATATGCTCTTGTTTTGTTTCTGACAAGAAGAGAAAATGAATGGAAGGCTTTGGCTCCACTTGGATTGTCCCAAGACATATCCTATACAAGTTATAAAAGTGATCATAATATATTCTAATCTGTTATACCAGCAAAGAGAATAAATTAGAATAAAATCGGCTACCTACTCTGTATTTACAATATTTTGTAACACTCCCCTTCAAGCTAGGGCGTATATGTTATACGTTCCAAGTTTGTTACAAACGTATCGAACCCAAGATCCCCAAGAGATTTAGTAAACAAATCGGCAAGCTTTGGATTTGACATGACTGGTTTTAATAGTATTCTATAAGATCTTTTTTCTGACAAAATGACAATCCACCTCAATGTATTTAGTCATTTCATGTAATATTGAATTAGAAGCAGTATGGACAACCATGTGATTAGTGCACAAAAGCTCCATGGGTTGTAGTGATGGACTCCCAAATTTTCATCAATTGTAAGAACTTTAAAAATTGATTTTTTTTCCCTAGTAACTCTCCTAGTAGGGTCAAATTTTTAGATTTTCTATTTTATTTATTTATTTATTTATATTTTGACAAAATGGAAGACTTAAGATGAAGCACAATGAAAACTCAAGGTCACGCCTTTGATGTCATGATAGATGTTTATTAGATTAGAATAAAAATGAAAGAAGAATGAGAGGAGAAATGGTTGAATAATGGCTAATGAAGAAGGAGCCCTCATAGTAGGGCTTTCTTTTGTAGCTCTATATTTATGTTAGTAACACAATTGCAAAAATACCATCAAGTATAAATGAATTTAGTAGTTAATAGAAACTTTTGAGATAATTGGTGACTGAAATTGGTCTCAGAGTTGTTCAAGGAGGTAATGGGTTCAAGTTATTTGTTCTCTGTTTATTGTTGTGCACCTTGGTTGTTTCACTTTTTTTTTGTTTTATATTTGGGCCATGTATGAGTTGGGCTTGCAAATGAGAGGGAGTGTTAATGATAGTTTGAACTACATCGGTGGGCTCTGTCGAGAGAAAATAAATCAATATAAATAAAAAAGTTGTCCCCTTCCTAACACATTGAGGTTTTAGGTGAGGTAGTTACTAACAATTTATTATTACAGCATTTAAATATCCTGAGTTCAAACCACGTCTTCATTCGGGAAAAAAAAAAGGGAAAAAAAATTCCAATGTTGCATAGATTTGGCCCTTCAAAAAAGTTAGTCTGGCCACACATAAAGGGACATGTTGAGAAAAAATAAATTAATATAAATAGTAAAATTGCTCACTCTCTAATAATTTAAGCTTTTAGGTGAGATGGTGGCTTAACAGTAACTGCTTCATTTTCTAACAATTTAAGTTTCTGGTATAATTGGTGAATTAGCATGGTTAAAATTTATTTCTAATGTTGAACAAGTTTGCAGGGACATATTAACAGATTTCTAATATATTAATATCCTATCACTTCTCCACTAATAGTGGATGAAAAAGAAAAACGAAAATGCACTAGTAAAGGTTTTCAATTTTGAAATTTTCATTATTTGTTCTGGCACATTATCCTTCGTTATTTCTTCAGTTTGTATCCCTCTTTTGTTTTAATTTCTTCTTTGTTTCTCCCATCTATGGAAATATCGTTTCCAAAAATTTGATGTTTCTGATTTGAATCTAAAATATATGAACCTTTGTAACTGCAGTCTGGGAAGCAGTGCTTGTGTAGGTATATGTTACCTTCTTGCTTGGGCAGTGGTCAGATTTCCAAAAATTTGATGCCTTCCCAGATGACATCTGTTTTTCGTGATCTAAAAATTGTTGGGTTAGCTGATGCCGTTGATGGGCGCATCAATGTAATAGTAAACAATGGTCAGGTATAGTAATGTGCTAAGATATTTTAGTTGTGATTTGCAGTTGAATTTGAGATATCTTTTTTGTATTCCCGTTAATTGTATTACTCAGTTATGAGTCTGGATTTCTTGGTTCTGTATTGCATTATTCAATTACGAGAGACCATTGCTATGTTGTGTCTGAATTCTTTATTTTGTTCGCATTTGTTATCGATGCATCTAGTTTTGTTGCTTTGCCTGTACTCAAGGCTATTTGGAGATCTACATGTATGGTATTAAAAATGCTTCAATCCAAACTATGCAATATATGGAGAAGGCATGAGATTGCTTGCTGTGATATTGTTGCTCCTTGTAAAAGCTTGGGCTGTGCTTCAAGAGTTGATAATTTCCTTCACTTTTGTAGTGTATACTTTCTGTTTTATCATTTATTTGTCTTTGCATATTTTGATGAAAGCCTGTTGCTTTGCTTATGCCTCGCTGCCATTTCCCAAATCATTAGATTGTGAAAATATTAGTAATAAGCTTAGAGAGTTTATTTGATTTTGTATAATCTTATTTTATGCTAAGTGAAGCCCATTTAGGAATATATAAAGAAATATAATCAGCAAGGTTTTCTGGACTAAACTTGTTCTCATGTTTTGTTTTCTGCATTTTCCTAAAATGAGGTTGGACTCTTGTAAAAGGATCATCTAATCAATTGTGGGTGCATAATGCTACCATATTTCAGATGATATTTTGAATTAGATCATGGTGGATTGTTTTTACTGTAAGATACCTCTTATTTTTTCTAAATAAATTCAAAGATGGAAACTTATATGCTAGAAAAAAGAAGAGAAAAGAAAATCTAATTCTTGGCAAATGACAACTAACATTGCAGATCTTCATTTTTTGGAGTAGCGTTTACTGCATAGTTTTGTTTTTGAATTAAAGGAAAGTTTATTGAATCTTCTTATTTTCTTGTTGACTTTATAGAGGAGCCCAGTTTGGGTGATGGTTTAGTTTTGCCTAATCTATTTGCCCAACATACGACACAGAGGGAAAGATGGGGGAGCCCTCTCAAATTCTGGAAATTTTTTTATATCTATATGTAGACTGAGAAATTTTGGTAGGAAATAATATATTTTTGCCAAGTGCCCTTCTCAAAATCTATAATGTCCCCTCTCAAATTTTGGGAAGAATTCATATTTTTATACTAAGTGGCCCTTTTGAAATCTATAATACGATTCATTGTCAAGAAAATTTCAATTACCAAAATAATTTAATTTGTTGGAATTGCTTAAAAGTTAAAAAAATCAAAATTAGTAATATAAATGGTAGAAATTTCTGTATTTTATGTGTTTTTGTCTTTTGTTTTTTAAAAATAAATTAATTTAAAATAAAAAAATGATTCTAAAAGCATGCATAGTAATATTTACTAAAATGCCGAAATAATATTAAAAAAAGTAATATTATTTTTTAACATGAAGTTACAGATACTTCATACATAAATTTACATGCAAATTTAAGCTATTATTTTTTTTCATAGTTTTCTTGTTTATTAATTATCATAGGACAATAATTTTTATTTTCATGAACACAGGTATAATTGATTTTATAGATGAATTAAGAAATAAATACAGATAAATTTTTATTTTTATTATTTGGTTGTAGCAACTTTTTTATCATCAAATTATTAAAATCATGTTTAAGCTAAAATCTGTAGTAATTTAATTTTAAGACTTTATTGTTGTACAACCTACTGATGTAAGTCACAGGATTCAAGCTTGGTGGACCAAATGGAGGAGTGCTTCGGGGGTTTTGTGCGACCGAAAAATCCCCCTCAAGGTGAAAGGAAAGTATTATAAGGTAGCGGTTAGACCAGCGCTGCTATATGGATCAGAGTGTTGGGCAGTAAAGCATAATCATGGTCAGAAGATGGCAGCTGCGGAGATAAGGATGCTAAGGTGGATGTGCGGGATTACAAGGAAAGATAGGATTAGGAACGAGGAGATTAGGGGCAAAGTAGGAATAGCACCGATTGAAGATAAAATGAGAGAAAACCGATTAAGATGGTTTGGCCATATTAGAAGGCGTCCAGTAGAGGCACCTGTTAAAAGGTGTGAAAGTATGGGGATTGCCAGGAGTAGAAGAGGTAGAGGAAGACCCAAAAGAAGCTGGAAAGAAACCATTAAACATGACCTGACCTACCTAGATGTATCGGAGGACATGCCCTTAAACATATTTAATTGGCGTCGACAAATCCATATAGCCGACCCCACCTAGTGGGAAAGGCTTGGTTTGGTTTGGTTTGGTTATTGTTGTACAACCTATTAAGCATGATTTATCTTGTGACTTTATTTCGCGCAAATTGAATCAAATTCCAGGCTCCATCCTTGGTGCACAAGGTTGCAACTTGGGATGCATGATATATTTCTTTTTTACTTAGAATAAAAAGTATCATTTGTTGACTCTGCTGTGTTGTATGAGTGAATATTGGAGTATATATAAAATGTGTCCAGTGTATATCATGTTCCAATTCGTTGATTAATAAATGCTAGACAAGATTAATTAATCTTGTATGGTATGGAAATTTTTTGAATGTTCAGCCTTCTGGCTTCTCTTGTGGGGGGTTGGATGGGTAGGGAAGGTATTATTTAACAGTTATCATATATCCATATGTTTTCAATACTTCCAAATGTCCAACAGGTTCGTCTTTTAGGGATGTAAATACATTATATGTTGAGCACTAAAGATTGTTTCCTATTTTAGTTCATCATTTCTTTTGGTGTCATGGAGGAGGCAGACGAAAGAACAGAAGTTGAAAAGCTTCTTTTATTCCAATGATGAGGTGGCATTCAATTCAAGGTAGATGGTCTTGAGTTTTGGTGATCATGATATGGCCAAAGGGTTGATCTGAGGCACCAAACTAGGGGCCAAACTAGGGGTGGCAACTGTGCTGTGTTTGGATTTTTAATTTTTATCTATTCATACTTGCATGTGATGCTTGTCTGCTGCAAGATGTAATCACTTAATGGGAGGGTGTTTGATATCATGTAAACTTCTGTTCTTTTCAAGAGCAACGCCTGAGTTTGTTCGATGTTCTCAGTGGAGTGGTTCATGCTCATACTAGTTACGCATATGTGGTGCAAGATGAGATCACTTAGTGGAAGACTTGCGGGAGCTGTTTGTTTCTTTGGAGGTTTCGTTTCTTTGGTGGTTATGTTATCTGTTAGTCATATATATATGTATATATAAAAAGATCTCTGAAAGTTTTAAAATTTTTTCTGTTCATGTGCCTGCATATTGAATGTATAATGTGTCTGTTTCACATATGCTACATTAAAGGAATATGCATCTTTTTTCAATTTGACATCTATCTTGTGTGTGCGCCTTATCACATCCATCTAGTGTGATGATGATGGATTGAAGTATGAGTATGATGTTCCTTTTAAGTAGTAATTACCATCTTGTGTGCATCATTTTGAAGCTCTTAAAATTCATGCCATTTAAATGAAATGTTTATAAGAGAACTCATTGTCCGTGCATTTTTCATGGTTAATAACTTGTCCACTGCTCTGTAGAACTTCATATTTTTAGTTGTGGGATGTTTAGGAGAATTGTCACAGGTGTATTTGAGTCCACTAGGGCTCTTAAAATACTATCGATTTTTCTAACTGCTTTGGTCTCTATTTTATGGATTTTGTTGTATATAGATATGTTTTTTAATCTCTCTCTCTATCCCCTTCTTTAATACAGATTTTTAGATGCGCACTTCGAAGGAGCCCTTCATCCTCCTTGTCCGATGATTGTATTTCAGCAATGGCTGAGGGACTTAGCTCTAACTTTTATAATCATTTTCTTACACTTCTTTGGGGTGATGGTGATTCAGCTTATTTATCTGAGGCGGATGCTGTTGTTGATTCGGAATGGGAGTCTTATAGCAATATTATCATGCAAATGTGCACAAAATCTAGATTCATTACGCAAAATATTTTGGATTCGAATGCAAATTCTTCTTGGGACTTCCTTATCAACAGCAAATATCATAAGAACTATTGTAAAACTAATGTTATCACTGGGATTTCGACTAGAATGTCACTTATACAAGAATCAGGCTGTACTAGATCATATGTAGATGGTGCACAAAGTCTGGACAAATCATTCTACTCTGACTTTTTGGTGGAGACTTTGGATGCTTTGCACGCAGTATATGAAAGTCTGAAATTACACAATCTTCGCAAGCGGTAAACTCTGATTCCTTTTGTGGATTCTTATTGCATTTGTATTACAGCCTCTGATAAGACTTTTGTGTGTCTATTTTGCATCTTACTGTTTCAGAGTTCCTTGAGAATCTCCTGTTTTATTGCTTTCTTCATTTTGCTGTTTTCTTGGAGGTGAATGTCTTGGAATTTTGTTCAATTGATTTGTGTTGCTTTGCATATGTTATATTCCTATATATATATATATATATATTTTTTTTTTTTTTGTGACAAGGGACCTCCCCAAGGTAGGGCCACATTGGACCCACTCCTAGAGAGTAAACCCGGGCAAGTGTAGACAAAACCTATTTGGGTGGCCCTTGAGCCGGGAAACTCAATAATAGCCTTTAATTTTCTTTCTAGCAACCTGTCCATGCCCAATACGATGTCCCAAAAGCTTAATCTTTGTCTAATTGGGAATGGCTAACCACCAAGTCATTGACAGAGGTGAGGAGTTTCCTCGGCATGACCAACCACAACTATGGAATTTTAGTTTTTTTTTTTTTTTCAGTAGACCCAACATCCATATTTGTGTAAGTTCCAATAGTGTGTGTACATGAAATGGAGAGGAATGGCTTACTCTCCCCTCACCCCTCTCCCCCCATCCCCCCCCCCCCCAAAAAAAAAAGAGGGTGTTATATGACAGAATGTTGTTTCTTAACATTGGAATAGATAATGGACCTTAAGCAGTACTGCTGTTATGCTATATGGTACGTGAGAAGATTGCCCTTGTGTTTGTAAAAGCTGAAAGATAGATAGCCTGTATTTTCATAGCGCGGGATATATACAATATTTGATACACACGCAATGACAAAAACTGAATTTAATGAATGTAAATTTAATATTGAAAATCACGAAATACTTAAGAGTGGTCTTTACTAAGATGAGATTGTTGATGTGGATGTGTGGCAAAATGAGAGATATAGGATAAAGAATGGCCAGATTGATGAGTTGGTAGATGTAGCATAAATTGAAAATAAATTGTGAGAAAATTTGTAATTGTAGTTTGGTCACATATAACAAAGAATGTCCGGTGTGCCAATTAGGAGTAATAGCTTTCAAATTGTGAGTAATGCGAGGGGGCAAGGTAGACCAAAACTTTTATGGGTAGAAATAATAAAGAAAGACAAGGTTCGATATGGTTTGGTGGGGGATATGGCTCTTAACCGAGCTAAATGGAGAAAAAAAAATTCATCTAACCGACACTGTTTATTTGTGAAAAGGCTAAGTTGTGTTGGGTTTAGTTGCATATAGACTTTAAGGCTTGCTAAACTAAACTTCGTGAAATGATTTTCACTTTCTTTGCATTTTCTTTTGTGTATATCACTTCCTAAAACTTTGCTTGAATGGCATATATACTGGCAATGCATATGTCTCTGAAGAATTGTTCTGCATGATGAGCTATGTCATTGCACTTATTTAAATTTGTAAAGTTGTCATATTGAACAATTTTGTGTTTGGCAATGATTAAAATATCGTTTTGATCAGGTGTTTCAGTCATTACGGAAATCGAAACATTTTGGAACTTTACAGGAACAAAGAAAAAAAATCTAAAACATAAGGAAACATTTTAAAACATAGACTAGACTTTTTCCATTTGTTTTTTTAAAGATAATTCATATATAATTCAACATGATTGAGGGGGTATATATTCAATGGACTAGAGAAAATATAATAAAATTGAATAGTAACTCCATTGTTGTTTCAAACATGATACGCTTAGTCTTCCTTCCGTAATTTTTATTTTTATAGAAAAAGTTACATATTACTTGTTTATTTTTCCTCAATTGATTCTTCCTTTATTTTTTTTTTCTTGAAAACATTATTTAATGTGATATACAAGTATCTAAGGTGCTTAAAAGTGTGGAAACAACTTAGGCTCCGTTTGGATAAGTAGGGATTTCAAATCAACATATTTGATATTAAACTATATTAAAATATAAGATGAAAAATTTGTTTATATAATAATACATGGAAGATTTTGAATAATTACTACTAAAGTAGTGAAGCCACGTCCTAAAATGGTGGAGCTCCTATTTGAAGAATTTTAAATAACTTCTTTTTTGTGGTGATTTCTAATCCATCAAGTTAAACTATGAAAATCTATGATGAAATTCCTATCTAAACTACCAAAGTTGTATTTGAAAAATTCTCATTAATTAATTAGTACCAAAATCCCTTGATTTGAAATTGATAAATACAAATGCAACCTTATTGTTTTTGTATGTTTTCTAGTGTTTTAGTATGTTTCAATAAGTTCTGGAGTGTTTTGATGGAAGCATTAGAATTTCAGAATTCCATTAAGGTTTCATGTTGTTTACGATGGAAGTGGAAACGTTTAGGCCTTTACGATAAAAATGAAACAAAATTGTGTTCTTTGGTGTTAGGGTATGGAATATATGTCCACCATGTCTAGTTAGTGTATGGAATATATGCCCACCATGTCTATTTAGACATATTTGATTCATCTAACAAATATTTTGACTAGTATAATTTGTGGTGAAATTATGCGCGATTCCCATTTCATATATAAAAAGCTCTATTAATTTGTGAACTCTATTTTGCCTTAAATAAATTAAAAAATATAAAAGAAACATGAAATTTTGTCATATCTTGCCATTGGGCATTTGCATTAGATACATACCCCGAACCACAGCATACTGGAGTCCATATATGATTCACATCATTCATGGAGCTAGTATTTTAGAATATACCTCAGACCTTTGAGTATCATTCAACTTTTTGAAAATTAATTGTGGTTTTCTTTTTCTAGTTTTCATAAAGAAAGTAATGCTCACATCTACATCAGGCTGAGTTTTATCCTTAAGGATAGCTGCATTTCCTTGATTGTTATTTCATAGACTATGGTTTATGTGCTCGCCACCTAAGCACTAACATCTGAAGTTCGCTGAAATGCGTAATCTCGTCCTTCCATGAATACAAATAGTTGTCAAAAATTTACGGCACGCTATGCAAAACATAAGATACATGCCTCTAGGGAGGCATTTTGTGCGTATCTTGCTAGTGAATCTATTTTTATCAAAAAACTTCCAATACATATACCTTATCTTATGGAATGAGTCACATCTACTATATATAGCATTGCAATTTTGGAACGTAAAAATTTACTAATTCAATAGCAAAAACAAATCACATGTATAAGGGAGTTCCTTACCACTAGGGCTACCCCTCTTGTCCTAGTTTATTCGCTGTTATACTATATGTATTTAACAACCCCCCCCCCCCCCACCACCAAAAAAAAATATTGCTATATGTATTTAATTATAGTTAGTTATAAATATTTGTGGTAAACTTATTTAACTTATAGTTAGTTATATTGCTTATCAAAATTTTACTTTATTAAAAACTTTACAGGATTCAATATGATACTAGTTCAGGGGAGAATAGGAGCTGGTTGTGTAACAATTAAATCAATTCAAATTTTGCATAAAAAATATTTTTATATAAGGCAACAATAAACTTTTGTATGCAAATTACATTACTTGTAATTAAATAAACTAATTATAAGTAATTATGTTATTTAGATGCTTCATGACAATACCTAAAATCTTTTAATATAGACATGCAAGTTTGATTAAAAAAAAAAAAAAACTTACAATACACTATACAATATGATATAAAATAATTAAAAAAATCAATACAATTTACAATATATGATTTGACAACTATGAAGGATACAAATTGGATTAATTTGTTCCTTATAATTGCTGTCATAATTGATGCCCATGGTCTCTTAGATTATTATTAATTTGTAAACCTTTGACAGTTATTCATAAATATAGATTCTAGTAGTTGCTATATCCTATTGTGCTTATGCTTATACATATTGATAAGTAAATACTCTTCGTGGGGAAGTGGGTTGGGATAGCTTGAACATAAGACATTTGGTTTGTGCCTCTTCACTTGAGCTCGCCCCTATTACCATCATGCTTGTATGTGTGTATATATTTATTTATATATGTAAATTTAGGAGAAGCTGTCTATGTGATTCTCTAGTGATTTGGCTTGGTTGTTGTCATGGGATCAGTCTTTGGAAAAAAACGGAGAGTATGACCTTTCCTATATCGTGCTGTAAAGCATGAGCATGTGTGTTGGGTGCAGATTTTTTTCCCACTCATTTAAGTAATGATTTCTTTTATGTACGCTTAGGAACATTTGAAGGACACATACTAATTTTGATCAGTTGTGTCTACATCAGGTGTTGATATGTTTGGATGCTTGTTGGGTTTATTTTTTTTAAACATGCAGGAGTTCAAAATTTGAATTCAAATTTTGGTTTTGGGTGTATAGAGCTAAATTCCTTGCTTATATGGAATCTTGGTAGTTAACTAAATTCATTACAATTTTTAGTGTAAATGCATTTTTCATAAAAGATTATTTGGTATAGTTGTCTTGCATAATTAATGATGTGAAGAAACAAGGATTGAATAGAATTGCTTAACAACCTTAGGGTTTCCTAAGCATGTATTTATATACATTGAATAAGTTACAAATTAGGAAACGACAATAAAATCAAATCACTTAGGTGGCATTTGGTTTTTTTTTTTTTTTTTTTTCTGTTTTCTATTTTCTATTTTCATTTTATGTTTTAAAAATCTCAAAATAAAGAAACAAAAAATGCTTTATTTTCATTATTTTCAAAATTTCTTTATTTTAGATTAGAAACGCTCAAAATGACTTTTTGTCATTTTTCATTTTATGTGCAAGTTCATTTTCTGTTTTCTAAAATAAAATTTGAAAACACAAGTGAGCAAATGCGTTTTGAGCTTTTTCCTTATTTTCAAATGTGTAAAATGGAAAATGAGTTCAAAACAGAAAACAGAAGACAAAAACGGAAAACAAAAAGTAGAAAAACAAACCAAATGAGCCCTTAATGACCTTATTCTATATTATAATTTTTTTTAACACTCCTCCTCATGCTGGAGTCTATATATTATAGTTTCCAAGCTTGTTGCAAATTTATCTAACTCGAGATCTTCCCAAGGGCTTTAGTGAACAAGTCGGCGAGTTGGTCCTTAGACTTAACATGACCATTTTTAATGATATCCTATAAAATCTTTTCTTTGATGCGATGGCAATCCACCTCAATGTACTTCGTTCTTTCATGGAACACAAGGGTTGGAAGTAATATGAACTGCAACCTGATTGTTACATAATAATTCCACAAGCTATGAATGTTGAACTCCCAATTCTTTCATCATATTTTGTATCCAAACTAGTTTACATGAAGTGTGAAACATGACTCTATACTTTGATTTTGCACTTGATGTTGCTGTCAATACTTGGTTCCTACCCTTGTATGACACTAGATTATTTCCAATGAAGATACTATAGCCAGTTGTAGAGCATTTGTTCGATAGTGATTCTGCCCAATTTGCCTTTGTATGTCCCTGTACTGAAGTATGGCCATTGTCTTGATATAACAAATCTCTTCTAGGTGGTCCTTTCAAATATCGTAGGATTCAGACAACTGCATCCCAATGACTAGTACGATGTGACTCTAGGAACTGGCAGATCACTTTCATAGGGAATGAAATGACTAGTCTCATCATTGTTAGGTAGTTCAACTTTCCAACTAATCTTAATCTTTTATAGTGATTGGGATTCTCTAACAGATCACCTTCATCTACAACCACATTCGTATTAGGGTTTATTGGTGTATCTACAAGTTTTGAACCTAACATACCTGTCTCAAATAGCAGATCATGAACATATTTTCCCTGTGAGGGAGTAATACCTTTATATGATCGGGCTACCTCGATTCTTACAAAATACTTTAAGTGGTTCCAAATCTTTAGTGCTATAGTTTGAAGAAATGACTTCAATGCAGTAAAGCCCCGTGTGCCATCACCTGTAATGACAATGTCATCCACACGCACTAAGAGCCATATCTTTCTATGAGTGGTGTGATGGTCCACACCACGAGTAAGACCAAACTCCATAGCTACTATGCTGAATCTGCCTAACCACACTTAAGGGGACTGCTTTAGGCCAAGCTTGGAAATTAGCCTCAGACCAGACTTCCCTTGAGCAACAAACATAGGAAGTTGCTCCATATAGACTTCTTTTGTCAAATCACCATGTAAATGGGCATTTTTGACATCAAGTTGATGAAGAGGCCAGTGGTAGACAACAACCAAGGAATGAAAAGGTGAACAAAGATAATCTTAACAACATGAGAGAATGTCTCCTTGAAATCTAAATCATAGATTTGGGTGTACCTTTTAACAACCAATCTAGCTTTCAATATGTCAATAGTGCCTTCTCGGTGCACCTTAATGGTGAAGACCCATGAACATCCAACAACGAACTTGCCAGGAGGAAGACATACCAAATTTCAAGTATCATTAGTTCAAAGTATAGACATCTTATCCTCTATGGTAGAAATCTATCCAGAGTGGGACAATGCTTCATGCATAGAGTTAGGGGTGGAAATAGAAGATAATTTGGAAACAAATGCATGATATATAAGGCATTATATGACACAAATTGAGAAATGGGATGAGAAGTACATGTATGCTTACCTCTCCTGAAAACAATGAGAAAATCTAAATCATTTTCAGGTGTTGGAGACTCAGGCGAGTACAGTGGAGATTTTTATGAATTTGAATTTGTTAAATGAAATATTTAGTGTTGATGTTTTGATGCATATTGCAGCTACATATTTGTAACTGTTGTGGCTAAATACATTACTTGTGCTTACATCTAGTGTGTTACTTGTTTGTTGGTAGTATGTTATTTATTTCTGGTACTCTGCTTTCTTTTTCTTTTCCAGAATAAAATTGTTGTAACTGGGTCTAATCTTAAACTAATTACGAGAAGAAAAAGGTTTTCCTTCCACAGTAGCAGACCTAGAATGTTTTAGTCAAATAGTTGAAATAGTCCTTGCACTTAATTGCCAAAAACATTGGTGGAGCGTTGAGATTTGTTCCATTTTGTCTATTACATTATAACTTAATAGACTTCCCCAAAAAAGGTTTTGAACTTAATAGATTTTACCTTGCAGGGATTTGGGTCTTCTGGTGATTCTGTTATGTAATATTGCTGAATTTCTTGGTGAAGAAAGCTATTTGGACCATTATGTTCGTGATTTTCCTGGTCTCTCCAAAAAGTTTGGTATCAGGATCTCGTTTTACCGTAAAAGTCCTCCTAGTTTGTTCCGATGGATTGAAAACTGTTTGCAAAATGGATGTGATTCTGCTGATAGGAATGATCTTCCACCTCTTATTTGCAAAGATGAAAGTTCGGTTTTGAGCTGGGCCCGGAAGATAATATCGTTCTATAGTCTTCTGTGTGGTGCAACACAGTTAGGGAAGAATCTGTCATCTGGAGTTCGCTGTAACATTGCCAATGGATCTTCTTGTAAAAATGAGGAGCTTACAGTCTTGGCAATGGTTGGGGAAAGATTTGGATTGCAACAACTAGACTTGCTTCCTTCTGGCGTATCACTTCCTCTGCGACATGTTAGTTGAGTTTTACAAGCTTGTTTTGTTACATTTTAGGGAGAAGGATGGGTAACTTGCATGTCTTGAGTGACGGAAGTGATTTGGAGCAGTTATATAAGAACATTTGGTTTTACCTTCAAATATGGTATTAAATACCCTTTGTGTTGCCTAAGGTTACAATAGCTGACTGCTAAATCTCGAGAAAATCATGGCACTATGATCACACACTATGATCACTGGCTATTGTGTCTCTCTTTCACTCAAAACATATAGGACAAAAATAGAGTTTGGATGATTTCAATATTGTATCTGTTTTCCATTTGAGAACGAGTGGCTAGTGTTATTCATTTTCTGCGCTGTACTACTATCCTTGGGATTACTCCTAGGATACATCAGGCTACGTTTGATTTGGGGAGGGGGGATAAGATTTCAAGACTGAGTAATACAATGGGATAATTTATAGAATTGAATATAGCATCGGATTAAATTTTTGTGTGAGATTAGTTATATGATGCTTGCCTAGTGGGATACAAAATGGGATAAGAGATGTGATTTGACATTATATTATTTTGAACCTTCAGATTTTGCGGCAAGTAATCCAGAGGAGGGGGATATAAAATACGACCCCACCCCCATGGTACTGTGTATCCCCCACTTTGGAAAATAGCATATCTGAAATGAACACAATGTCTGAGCCATTTTTTGCAACGCAACCAATCGTGGGTTTTTGTGGGGCCCATGGATGTGCAATCCAATCATATGTATCAAGCATAACCTAGATTCCACCTGTCATTTCATGAATTTGTTTGTCAGTTATTTTGTCAAATGATTATTGCTTTCTGCATTTTCTTAGGCATTGGACAAATGCCGGGAATCTCCTCCAACTGACTGGCCTGCTGCTGCATATGTTCTTCTTGGTCGGGAAGATTTGGCTTTGTCACGTTTGTCACATTCAGGCAAACTGAGCGAACTTGAATCCCAGACCTGTGTGGATTTAGTTTCCATGTCCACTCCATACATGTTACATCTACATCCAGTGACAATTCCTTCCTCAATTTCTGACATAATTGGATCGGAGAATTCCAAGCAAGAGGATTCAGATTCTGTTGATGGGTCTATGACAGACGGTATGGAGCATATTTTCAACTCCAGCACACAGTTGCGATATGGGCGTGATCTGCGATTAAATGAGGTGAGTTATGGTCAGCCATCAGCTGCATTTAGTCGATACCGTTGATCAGATATCTTGGAAAGTATGTGGTGTGTCATGGTTATTACATAAAACTATTAAATCATTCAGTTATTGTGATTGACATGCTCCCTGTGCTTACACGTCATACATACCTGTGCTTCATTTAGCTCCTTCTTGCATTTTGCTTATGAATTTTCTGATGCAAATGATGCATTTTGATAATAAATCTGCCAATTGGATTGTCATTTTGTTTGAGAAAAACTTTTATAGAAGTTCACACAAATTACCAATGTCAAATCAAAAGATCAATTGGCAGATTTATTCACAAAGTCTTGAGGGTTCTAGAGTCCTGTTTATTTGTAGTAAACTATAAACATATGATATATGTGCTTTAGTGTGACTGGAGAGCATTAGAATTAGGAAATGCAATATTCACAGAGCACTTTATGAAGATGATGTACGATATTTTTACATGGCTCTTGGTTCTGGTGGGTAGGTCAACAGCTCTAGGGAATTAGTCCCACCAAATGTGAGGACGCCCAAAAAAGAAAATTGAATATTCCGCAGAATCTAGTAGATTAGGCAATATCCTAATATTTTCTAGAATCCCATAAACTAGGCAATTTTCCAATGTGAAGTTATCTTGATCTACATTATTGAGCCAATTTCCTAGCATCTGAAGTTTTGGGATAATTGGTGACTTAACATGGTATCAAATCTCTTGTTCAAGGTGATTTTGAGTTCAAGTCTTAATATCGTGCCTGTTCCCTTGTTTATTTTAGCTGGTGCAACTATTTGGTTTAATTTTTCTTTGCTTGTTGCCCATGTGCAAGACAGCATTGCATTTGAGGGAAGTGTTAAATTAGTTTGACATCCATTGTTGGGCTATTTTCTGATAATTTAAACTTTTTGGAAATTGGTGACTTAATATGTCCAGTTGTTTTATTTTACATATAGAAAGACCAAACAACCCAGTTGGGTAGTCTCTCAATTTATTATGGTTACTCTCTTCAGTTGGTGTCAAAATATGCAGAGGTTTTGAGTTCAAACCTCACAGCCAACCCAGAAAATGTCAATAGTTGCATGTACTTTTCCGTTGAACAAAGTTAGTTTGGCCATAAGGGGGCATATTGATAGAAAACATGTCAATATAAGTAATATAGTTGCTCCTTTCTCTTATAGTTTAAGCTTTTTTGGTGAATAGTAGCTAATTCTCTAACAATGCTAGTGGAATAAGAATAATTTGGGGATGGTTTGTTTTTTTGAGAATTTGAGAAGCTCTTTTTATTTTAAATTAAATTTTCTTTTCTCTCGGTATAAATTTATAATTATTTTGTCATCCAAAATTATTGCATAATTGCTGTGCTATCGCAGCATTCAACGCAAAGATTTTGGTGTAGGACCTTGCTTCAGGTCTGTAATGCATTATCAAAGCACTCCTGTTTTGGACTATGTCAGAATGGTATCATAGCCCATCAGATCATGAAATTTAATCATTTTTCTTGGTTGTTAGATGGGAGCATTTGCTTGCTTATAGGACAGCCAATTCCTGGAAATCATGCCGTTATTATTTTATATGCTTGGGTGTTAGCCGCTGCCGACCCCACCTAGTGGGAAAAAGGCTTGGTTTGGGTGTTAGCCGCTATCTTCACTGCAATTCATCTTTTCGTTTTCATTCTGATTCGATATCTCAATTACTGTCTGATAATCTCTGAACTGTTTATTTGTTGGGCTTGAAGTAGTTGTTAAAATTTTAGTTTTCATCTTTATACTTGACAACTATTCCATGCATTGTAGGTTAGACGTCTGTTATGCTCAGCAAGACCAGTGGCAATTCAAACATCTGCTAACCCTACCACATCTGATCAGGACCTTCAACAGGTGCCCCCCTTTTCTTGACCTTTCTGAATAACATTTTGCGATGCAATTTGGTTTTTTGTAATATTTCCTCATTTTAGAATTGTTTTAATTATGATGCATTTTCAGACATGCACTTGCTTTGTTGGTTATCCTTTCCTTTTCTTCCTCCAGTAAATAATGAATTTCTATTAACCCGAGAAGTAAGACAGGTGGATTAAGCTAGATACTTCAGGAAGCAGTTATGAGTTTGAGTCTCCCCTTCAAGGGGGCTAGCCTATTTATTCCTGGGCTAATGGTGAAACGAGAGAGCAAGATGGAGTTATTTTTAGAAAGGTGCCTCTGAATAGATGCCTTGAGTTTTTTTTATTGTGGTCTTCAAGTCTGGTTTGTGAATCCCTTCATTGTTTTATGTTAAACTCCGTGAAAATTTGATAGCCTGTTATTAGTTTTTATTAATTATTTATCCTACGAAACACAGTGAATATTGCGCCTTTTTGCTTAAACTAGCTTGCCTTGGGAGATTGTTCTCTTTTGTTTAAAAGACGCCTAGTGCATTTACAATTTTCTAATTACTAAATTTGGCTCAAGTGTCAACTTCGACGATAATCAAAGGATTATGTCAAATGTTAGATGTTCATATCCAAAAGTAGTAAGCCATGCTCCGCTAGAAGTATTAACTGGATATCTTTATTATTTGTCTAGGGAAAGTGTTCAATACAGCTCACAGATTGAAGTTACCCTGGAATAGGAACCTTAGAAATTGTGACCATGTTATGTTTTTCATTGGTAAATGAGACTGCCTTTCTCTTGGAAAACTTGCGAAATGCATTTAGTATTGACCATGTAATTATTACACAGGGAAAAGAAAATGGAAGAAGAAGAGTCTCATAAACAAAACAGTATTAATTTTGTTGATATATTCTGTGATATTTTTGTTCGGGGAACACCTGTATTGCCTACGTCCTCTTTGGTCTGATCTTCTTGCTTATTCTGTTATTTAGTCATTTATTTATTTTTTTGTAGGCTCAGCTGTGGCTGCTTGCTCAAAGGACTACTGCCCTCCCTCTTGGCCGGGGGGCATTTACCCTGGCAACCACCAGTACTCTTTTAACAGAGGTGCTCCCTTTCCTCTTTGTATGCTTCCTGGGTTAAATTCACTTGTTTTTGTGTCAGGAATAAGGCTTATGAATTTATACAAATTCTTTAGCCCTTCTTTCCTCCCTCTTGTGCGTGCATAATTATTTTTATTTTTTGGAATTGATGGTTTAAAGATAGATTATTGATTCAAATACATTACTCTGAATTTTTCTTTCAGGCACTAACAGTACCGAAGCTTGTGTTAGCAGGACAGTTGCCTGCTCAACAAAATGCGACTGTATGCAACAATTTCTTGAAGAAATTTATTTACACTTTTGTGTTTGACTAGAGGAGTCCTTGTTAATCGTATGGTGTTATTATTATTTTTATTTTTTTAATCCAAATAATTCTCTCTGATTTTGACAGACTCGGAATACTTATGAAGATTTTGTATTTGAATTTCTTTCATTATAAATTATCTTGCAATTGACATTTTATTTTAATCAAAAATTTTTATGCCTACGGAGAATATTTGCTCCTATTTTATTCCCTTTTCCATGGTCAAGAAGTCCTTTGTAGTCGTATCTATGCTTGGAAACTCTTTTGGTCATTTGGTGTCTAGGTCTTCCGTCTCTCCACTTTGTCAGCATTTAATGAGTTATCACTTTTTTCCCCCTTTCATGCTTGTCTTTTATTTTTTTCTTACGTACTTCTTATTCGTTTTTTTTGGTTAGTAAATACTTGTTATTCCTGTCAGGTTAACCTGGACCCTAATATTAGGAACATACCAGAACTTAAATCATGGCCTGAGTTTCACAATGCTGTTGCAGCTGGTTTAAGGCTTGCACCTCTTCAGGTTTATTATCAGTTCTATGATTATTGAGTACTTCTTGTAATTTAGCTGTTGCAAAAGTTAGTCACAGGTCATTAGAATTTATTCCTCTTTAAGAATTGTTTTAGGTGTCAATTCTTATTTTTGCTGTATAACTTCACCTTTTTGTTGATTTATGGATATTGTGAAGCATTTTTACATTCTTCATTTTTGTGGTAGTGTTGAATTTATGCTTGAGATTAGTGAATTCAAATTTCTCTTATCTTATCCCTTGTATTGCTACTTAATATTCTATCTTATTTGAAAATATTCCTTTGCTTATAAATGATAAAATTTGGTTTCTCATACGCAGGGAAAAATGTCAAGAACATGGATAATATATAACAAACCTGAAGAGCCCAATGTTATTCATGCTGGACTCCTCCTTGCACTGGGTTTGCATGGGCATCTTCGTGTTTTAACTATAACTGACATATACCAATATTACTCACAGGTTCAGTAATTGTGGAGTGTTTAGCCTATTCTTCTTTCTTTTTCCTACTCATTCATATATTCTACATTTCTTTTCTTTTCTCTATGCACATCAACAATACTTCTAATTTGTAGGGGTAATTTGATGATTTGGTACATGTAATTTGCTTTTCTGCGCCACTTTCAAGTATTGTAGCCAAAACTTCTTCCCGTTTGATTCAGACTGACTGGTATTCAACTAGAAAACTTAATAGTAGGAGCTATATGGTTTAAACTGGTCTTCATATTTATTTCTATTGTTAATAAAAGTGGTATTGTCTATCATGTACATTTTTCAACATACTTATTTTTGGATTATACTTACATTATTTGTAAATATCAATCTAGTTCGGAGAGAAGAAAGACGGATTTGGGAGAGAAAAATTCTCTTCTCCCTCATTTTATATTTATATTGATAGTCTACAATAATTTAGCATATATGCAGTTTCCTTATAAGATGTTTCATTCTCCATTTATTATGAATTGCATGATATTGACTTACTCATTTCATTCTCCAATTGTATCTTGCATTTTTGATGTTCTACTTATAGGAACACGAAAGCACGACTGTAGGCTTAATGCTTGGCCTTGCAGCATCTTACAAGGGGACAATGCAACCGGCGATATCAAAAGTAAACACTCGTACTTCTTTGACTTCTGCACCTTTTTCCTCTATCTTTGTTCTTTATGTTTACAGTTGAATTGTTTTTCTTTAGCATTCCTCTACACTTGTATTGAATATGAAAGGTTTACTTTGGTATGTAAGATGACATAGGGGCATTGATGCAGGACTGAAGTGCCATCGCATCTACAAACAAATTAGTACCTAGTGGGGGGCGTACTTTCCCCCTGTCTCTAAGCCAGGGCTCCTTGTCTTGGTGTCTATTTGATGTAGGCGTGAGGCACCATCTCATTTAAAAACCAATTGGTGTCTAGTTAGGGTTGTCATGTTACGCCATTTTAGATCATGCCAGACACTTGAGAACACTAATTTGGATACTGGCGTGGCATGATTCGAGAATTACCTAGGGTGTTCTGGATTTTGTTATGGTATTTCGGAATGTTCCACAATGATCCAGAGTCTTCTAGAAGGTTTTGAAATTTTTAGAAGCTACTGGAGTACTCTAGGTTTCTCTAGAATATTCTAGAACCTAGTTGAGTTTTCAGGAGGTGTGATGAATATTCTAGAACTTAGTCGAGTTTTCAGGAGGTGTGATGAATATTCTAGAACTTAGTCGAGTTTTCAGGAGGTGTGATGAATATTCTAGATTGTTGTACATAAATGTAGAAAATGATAGAATATTCGGAATGTAAGGGAGGCTTCCATTGGAAATTTAAACGAAAACTTGGTGGATGATTCTAGAGGCCAAATCTCCACCATCGAGTTGAAATAATCTCCACTGTCTATTGAGGAGGTGGAAGCTTATAAATAGGGTGGTGTGTAGTTCATTTGTAATAATTGAATGATCCAAGTTTCAAGTTAAGCATTGCGTTCTCCAAGTGTTCCTCTATTGAGTGTTCTTTACTAGCTTTATATTCATTTTTGCTTCCTAGTGAGGGCTAGGCTGACTTCGCACTGCAACAAGGGGCCAAAGTAAGTGTCGAATTAGCTGAGGCGTGAAATTCTAAGCTTGTCATAGGGTATATTTTTCCCTTTTATCTCTTAGCCTAGATCCCTTGTCTCGGTATCTGTCCTCTTTATTTTTTTTTTACCTCCCTTCTGTATCACTTTTTGAGAGAGCCAAAGGTCTCAAGTTCAAGCCTTGTCCTTTACACCCAAATGGGGTGCATATTTGCAGAAGGTGAGGAGTCCCATGTCCTAAGGGAGGGGGTCCTATGGCCTACTCTCTCTCAGGAAGGGAGGGAGGGAAAACAAATCAGAGGACTAGTACCGAGACAAGGAGCCTGCCTGAGAGAAAAAGGGCAAAGTATACCCTCACTAGGCTCCAATTGGTTTCTAGATAAGATGGTACGTAACCCCTGAATTAGGCATTCCTAGATGGTGATTTAAGCAATTGTTGGTGAAATAGATATATGATGAATTTGGACCTTTGATTTAACTCTATAGTTTTGTAATAGGACATTCATGTTAGAGGTAACCCTATCTTTAGCATAGTGTAGATAATGGGAAATAAATGTTTTTCATTGGCTCATTGTTTAGGGAGGAAAGATTATGTGGCCAGGGTTGCTGCCTAATCATATAGGCAAGGTTTTTATGGATGATTGCATACAATGTGTTTCTCTTTGAAGTCCACTTTGTTATTATTTTTTTTTTTTACCTATACCCAGAACAAGAGAAAATGTATCTTTCTTATGTTGGGGAATACGTTTCCTTTTGAGTAAAATGTGTAGAAGTTTATGTTTTGTTGCAGATTCATAAACTGCATTCTGAATGTGCTTGCTATGTATGGTTGTTAAATTCTCTTTCTTTTATTGGGGCTAGTTAATACCGTGGTTTGTGATTTTAGTTTTGTGGTAAAGGATATTTGATCGTGTCCCATATGATATTCCTGCTTAAGGCTTACTGTTCTTCGTTAGAATCATTTCCTACTTTATATAGGATTCTTAGAACCACCCTGTTTGTATAGGATTGTCTAATTTTTATTAATTTCCTATTCCTATTTTGTACATGTCCTCTACTAGTATAAGTACAATGTATAGATAACCTTTTTGTCAGGTCATTTAGTTTATTTTTAACTTTTTACATGGTATCGGCGTAAAGATCCTAAGTAGGGTTCTTTTGTGTCAAAAACCATAGTCATAGTCAGCATTGGGGTGGCACCGATATAGGAAAAATTGAGAAAATGTTGTTTAAGATAGTTTGGTCATATCTAACATAGGCCTAGAAATGCACTAGTAAGAAATAGTGATTGGGACTAAGTAAGAGGTGTAAAAAGGGGAAAGTAGACGTAAAATTACATGAATTGGGATTTTGAAGAGATATCTAATTTCAAAACTTAATAGAAAACATAAACCTTGAATAGAAATGAGTGGAGGAAAATGGTTAATGCAGCCAACTTCAACTAGTTTTGACTAAAACTTTGTTGAATTGAAATGAGTTGAGATTCAATTCCACATTCTTTTCTTGTGCCTTCAACTCTTGTTGATGAATTAGTCCTCCCCATTGTTGTTCGAAAGGGTACACATGATTGCACCTCTCATCCCATTTCTCATTTCGTGTTGTTTGCGACTTTGTCCCGCTCATATCATTCTTTAGTTTCCTCCTTATCCACTAAATTTGTTTCTAACCTTGTAAATGAAACTTTTTCTCATTCTAGGTGGTGCTCTACCATTAAAGATGAGATGTATGACCTTTGATTAATGGTACTTTGGACTTGGTACCTCTTCCATTTGGAAAGCATGTTGTATGTTACTATTAGATCTTTCTGAGACTCTCTCTCCTGTTGCCAAGATTCTCTATGCCCGTCTTATTATCTCTCTTATAGTTGTTAATCATTGGTTTCTTCACCAATTTGATGTGAAGAATATATTCCTTCAAGTCATCTGGATGAGAGAGTTTATATGGAGTAGCCTCTTGAGTTTGTGGCTTGAGAGGAATATGAGCTAGTTTGTAAACTAAAGAAATTGCTATATCTCCTAAAAGTCTCTTTGGGTGTACTTTGGTAGGTTTAGCAATTTGGGTATTAAATTGGGACTGACTCGTTATGGAGTTGACCATTCAGTGTTCTACGATCACATGATAACTTGTATACAGTGATATTGTTATCACATTTGATGATACATGAGAGTATTAATCTTTAGTTATTCCTTCAAAGTAAGTTCACCATTAAAGATTTGGGTCCATTTGAGTACTTTGGTATTAAAGTTGCTAAATCTTGTTTGAGATTATTAATATAAAGTTATTCCTCCAAAGTAAGTTCATCACTAAAGATTTGGGTCCATTTGAATACTATGGTATTGAAGTTGCTCAGTCTCGTTTGAGTATTGTTCTCTCCCAGAGAAATTATGTTTTATTATTATTATTATTTATTGTTTGAGATAGGTATGTTGGACTGTAAAGGGTAATCGTGTAGACACTTTGATGGATCTAAATGCTAAATTGTTTGCAAATAAGAGGGACCTATTAGATAATTTTAGTCATTGTCGATGATTGGTTGAAAAGTTAAACTATTTGACAATTATTAGATTTGACATCTCTTTTGCTACAAGCGTGGCTAGTTAGTTTTCAGAATTACCTCACGTTGGTCATCGGGATGCAGTTAATTAGATTTTGAGGTATTTGAAGGGTGACCTAGAATGGGTTTGTTGTATTAATATAATGGTAGCAATTTGGTTTAGGCGTACACAGATGGATATTGGGATGGATCAGCATTAGATCAACGATCTACTACTAGGTATTTTGTTGGAGACAACCTAGTATCCTAGAAGAGTAAAAAGCAAGTAGTAGTAGTACAGTCAAATGCATAGTTTGAGTATAGAGCCATGACCCACGCATCATGCGAGATTATTTGGATACAACATATGTTGGAGGAATGATAGTTCATTATTGACAGCCCATGGAGTTCTCTGTGATAATTAATTTGATGTTCATATTATCTCAAATACTGCATTGCTAAACATATTGAGATTGATTGTCATTTCATCATAGAGAAGATTTTACTGAACGTGATCAAGATAGGTCATGTCAAGTCTGAAGACCAACTTACTGATTTATTCTCCGAAGCTTTGGGGGACCTTGAGTTAAATACATTGGTAAAAATCTTGAATTATATGATCTATATGTTCCAGCTTGAGGCGGTGTGCTAGAATCCTTTCATGGTTTGTATAGGATTGTTAGAATTATTCCCGAGTGTGTATAGGACTGTATAATTTACTTCCTTTCCTTTTTCTATTTTGTAAAGATCCCTACTAGTGTAAATACAAAGCATACACAACCATATTTGGGTGTCCAGCCATTCAGTTTATTCTTATCTTTTACAATTTTGTTATGCTCTTGTGTTATGTGTGTCTGCCTATGCATATGTTGCTTATAAGTTTTTTTCTTTTCTTATATTGGTCTGGCAGTCTCTCTATGTACATATACCAGCTCGCCATCCATCTTCTTTTCCAGAGTTGGAGCTGCCAACCCTTCTGCAGGTATATTAATTGTCCTGTTAGCATCATTTGATAATTAAATTTGGGTTATAATGGTCTTCTTTGATATATATATATATATATATATATGTATGTATGCATATGCATGCATTAATATACATATTTGTATCAGCAGTTGTGCTTTACTGAGCTCTCACTTTGTAGTAAGTTATAACTTGAATGTTACTATATCTAACTATGGAGAGAGTAGCATTCTAAATACCGTAGTTACTTGTACAGTTTGAACAACTATGCATGTGAACAGTAAGTTGGATTATTTAGTGTTTTGTGGAGCTAAATTATCACTTTTATTGTTTTTTCATTTATTTACAGTCAGCAGCACTTATGTCTGTTGGGCTTCTTTATGAAGGATCAGCACACCCTCAAACTATGCAAATTCTTCTGGTATTTTTCTTGTTCATTATCACTCCATGCATCTGTTGGACAGCCTTTTGCCCCCAAAAAAACTTTAAACTAGTAGAGAATGGGCTCAATAATGTTATCAAATTCTATAGTTTCATGTGTGATACCCTTTTTCCTATGTGGAGAAGAAAACAAACAAATGAAACATGAATGTAGTTCAAACAATGTATAATATATTATGATAAACATCTTTAAAGAATAGAATAAATGTGAAAGGCTAGACTAAAGTTCAAGTCCTCCAGAGTTTAATGTTTTGAAATCATGTTATTAACTTGCCTTAGAAGCTTAAGCTACAGCTTACCTTGGATTGGGACCAGCAATTTATATCGATCTTCAGATGATCTATTTCTTCTGCTCATTGGTTCATGTTATGCTGGTGAAATAGCAACCCCCCCCCCCCCCCAAAAAAAAAGAAAAAAACGATGTCCTAGAATTTTAACTGTCATTCAAGGGATGCCTTTCTAAAGCTACTCCATCAGCTTCATTAAACTATCAGAAATTTGAACATAACTATACTCAATGTTGTGAATTTTTCACGTTAATTGTGGAGAAACCATCGAATGTAGATATATCCTCTATTGAAATAGTTTACAATGCCAGAGTCACCTGGATTATATTTGATTGTGCTTCACATTGGGATTTCTTCTTGAATGTCATCCTGGATTCTCTTTGATAAGCTGCAATGTTGTTGACTTTGTATGTTTATAATTCTGTAACAGGCTGAAATGGGGCGTAGAAGCGGAGGTGATAATGTACTCGAAAGAGAGGGTTATGCCGTTTCTGCAGGGTTTTCACTGGGACTTGTTGCGTTGGGTATGGGTGGTCACTTTGTTGTTTTTTATTTTATTTTTTAAAAATTTTATTAGTAGCTAATTATATTCTGTTTGACTCAAGGTCGAGGGGAAGATGCTATTGGTTTCATTGACACCTTTGTTGAACGATTGTTCCAATATGTTGGCGGTAAAGAGATTCACAATGTATGTGCTACTGGAGATCGCTTTTCTGTCAATATTTTTTTTTCTTTTTCTTATTGTGTTATTATGGATTATAATGGTTCCGAATCTTATTTTTGTTTTTCACATTTTCTCTGTGCTCTAAGATTTTGAACTTTTGGACTATATTGGTCTTTGATTTTATTTTCAGTTGTCTCTGGCTCATTCTGCTACATTATTGTTCTTCAGGAGAGATCCCTTCCATTGACACCATCAGTAGATGATAACAATCGCATTGCTGGGCAGGTGGTGTGAATACCATAGTTTCTTTGACAACATAATTTGCTCTTTTATCTTTTCCTCTTTTGCTTGAGAGAGAGAAATTAACAGATGCACGTCGAAACCAACCACATGCGGACAATATACTCTACAAACTCAAACCACTCTCACACCTTTATGTTGGAGTACTCTAAAATTTGAAAACATGTTTTCCCTCAGTAACTGGTATTTGGAGGATCTTCTTCTGTGTGTGTGTGTGTGTGTGCATATATATGTCTTATGTGTGCCACTTGACAATGTAGATGATGGATGGGACACCGGTCAATATTGACGTCACTGCACCTGGAGCAATAATTGCACTAGCTCTCATGTTTCTAAAGGTAATAGCTACCATGAGGATGAAACTTGTGTTCTTTTGACAGAATTGTGTCGTCTTGAGTCACTAAGGGTTTGTTTGGGAGGGGATGGGATGGGATGGAATGGAGTGGGTTGGGGTAATATTCCCATAATACCCTTTGATTTGAATTAAATTACAAATATGCCATTGCTCTTGTTGTCCGTAATTTCATTCATATTTAATGGGTATTATGGGAATTTTAAAAACCAAACCCACCTTCTAAACAAGCCCTAATTGATCTATAATTACTCCGTAGTTTTAAATACCTGGGTAAACTGACTTATTTTGCTCCTTACCATTTCAGAGTGAGTCAGAGTTGGTGGTATCTAGGCTTTCTATTCCTTCTACGCATTTTGATTTGCAATACGTGAGGCCTGATTTTATAATGCTTCGTGTGATTGCTCGGAATTTGATAATGTGGAGCAGGTAGCATGGTTAAAGCAAAACAGTCCATTCAACTGAACTTGAGCTGGTTCTTGCTTAACTTTTCAACTTAATGTGCTTGTTTTTTATAGGGTTCATCCATCCAAAGGTTGGATTGAGGCCCAGATTCCTGAAATTGTCCTGCATGGTATCCGGGTCCTTGGAGATGAGATGGACAATTTAGATGAAACGGACATAGAAGCATTTGTTCAGGCTTATGTCAATATTGTGGCTGGATCATGCATTTCTATTGGTAGGTTTTTGTATGCCCTAATTTATAAAGTAATCTGTATACTTTTCTTCTTATTTTGTTCACTACTTGATCCAACTTTTGTGATCATATGGGTCCAAGGTTTGGAATTAGGAGTCATAATCTAATTTACTGACAACTTTATTTGTCTTTAATTACTGGGTTTGTTAAGCTGAGGTGTGTGAGTGGGGGTGGGTGTTTTGGGTTTTTTTTTTTTTTGGGGGGGGGGGGGGGAGGATGACTGATGGAGGACACTGTAAGTCTATGAATAATACTGGTCATCACCAATGGCTGGATTCCACCGGAAATGAGTAGAAGATGAGAGCTGGGGCAGGCTGAAGCAAGATGGAAATAGAGAGAGAGAGAGAGAGGGGGGGGGGAGTTGGTAGGTAAGGTCTTTATGTAATGCCATATGTGCGGGAAGGGTCAAGGTATATATAGTGGTGAGGAAGTAGCTAATGATCGTGGGCTGGTAATAAGTGTGTCACAGAGGGATAAGTGTCAACAATGGATGTGACTATACCTTGGAAGTCGGTTCGATGTATAGGGCGTTGAGGTTGAAGTGACAAATCCTCAGACGTTAGTCCAAGGTATTGGGGGGCTCACGGTGTTGGGATCTATGGTCAAATAAGGGAAGGGCCCCTGGTAATGGTGGTTGAGTTTTAAATGTTGATGCAGACTCATTAAATGCATGTCTGTCTCCCTCTTTCCTTGTGCTGATCAAGGCCATGCCTAGACATATCCCTCTGCTCTACTCACTAACCCACTTGTTCCCGATGATTTTGCTAGAATGTAGAATGACCATCCTAGGACCTTGCTCCTTACCCCGAGAGTTTATGACTATGCTTGATATGATCTCAAAGCATGTCCTGAAATGCACCCAGCCTTGGGATGGAGATGTGAGGGTATGGGCTTGCAGGTGAAGGGGCACGATGCCTGAGTCTGTTCTGCGTGGGGGAGGTGATTTGTATCCGCGTGATATGTTGTCTTCCAGTGGGGGTTCACACAGTATTCAGTCCCCTACAGCTGGCATGTAAAAAGAGTTCCATAAAGAGTGATTTAAGATACACACACATGCAAGAAAACCTTAAGAGAATTGAGACAGCACTTAGTTCTGTTTTGATCTTGCCATTTGGTTTTCATCATTAGGGTTCCTGAAATCAAAATGTTGGAAAGCCTGGAAAGACTATTCCTATTATTTAGAAACTTAGAAGATGAAGACAGTTTAAAATAGTTTCCTGAAGTGGACTGTTTTTGGGAATTCTTTTGGAATCACTTTCTAGAAATACTTTTGCAGAAAAAGTTTTCTAAGACATGAAAATTTCTCTTTTCATGAGATGATCAATGTCCCAAAAACTAATACCAAACAGCTGCTGAAGGATACAAGATTAGTTGATAAGAGTGGAGGGTGCATGTCGAGTCTTTCTGTAAAACACAATTTTTGTTCATTTAACGTGTCCGGCACGTACTACTTTTGGATGTGGTGTGTTTGACATGTATTTCGGCATGTCCAAGTGTGTATGCCTAAGATGTGTCAAAAATGAATACGCCACCTATTTTGATGTATCCCTACTTCATGGCGTAGAACCCATGAAAAAAACTACATTATACAGGGATACCTATGTATATATATTAATTTTTGATGAATAGGGATACTGACGTATATGTTCGTAATACAATTTCCTCTGGTTGTTTCTTCAACTCTTAATACTTCGATTTACTCCTTAAGGTAAGAATACATTTATGTCCTGCCAAGCATAGTTTTTGTAATCCCGATCCTGATCGAATCATTCTATGATTTTATGATCTATTTTAACCAAATCGTTCCCGGTCACATAAAAATCTCTTAAGTTGTAGAATCTTATGATTTGAATGCAAAATATTATCAGTTCTTAGAATCGTAATCCAATCTATTTCAAACTTAATCTTGATTAATTTGTTAGTTGTTTTTATTGTTTTTTTGCTTGTAGTATATCTATCTATTTTACACTATGTTTAAATCAGTTACGAATAAGTCCATAAACCAAACCAAGCCTTTTCCCACTAGGTGGGGTCGGCTATATGGATTTGTCGACGCCAATTAGATCTGTTTAGGGGCATGTCCTCCGATAAATCTAGGTAGGTCAAGTCATATTTAATGGTTTCTTTCCAGCTCCTCTTGGGTCTTCCTCTACCTCACCTACTCCTGACAATCTCCATACTTTCACACCTTCTAACAGGTGCCTCTGCTGGACGTCTTCTAACATGGCCAAACCATCTTAATCGGTTTTCTCTCATTTTATCTTCAATCGGTGCTATTCTTACTTTACCCCTAATCTCCTCGTTCCTAATCCTATCTTTCCTTGTAATCCCGCACATCCACCTTAGCATCCTCATCTCCGCAACTGCCATCTTCTGACCATGATTATGCTTTACTGCCCAACACTCTAATCCATATAGCAGCGCTGGTCTAACTGCTACCTTATAATACTTTCCTTTCACCTTGAGGGGGATTTTTCAGTCGCACAAAACCCCCGAAGCACTCCTCCATTTGGTCCACCCAGCTTGAATCTTGTGACTTATATCAGTATCAATCCCTCCATCTTGTTGCACCATAGATCCAAGATACCTAAATTTATCTTTCTCTACAATCTTTTGTGTGCCTAAACTTACTTCTATACTACCCGTTATTCTACTTTAGGGGTGGAAACGAACCGAGTCGTTCGCGAGCTACTCGAGCTCGGCTCGAGCTCGATTCGTGAGTTAAACGAGCTCGAACCGAGCTCGGTTTTTTACTCGTTTTGGATTCGAGCTCGAACCTAAAGAAGCTCGGCTCGAAAGCTCACGAGCAGGCTCGGTTAGAATAATATATATATTTTTAATAATATTTTTATATTTTTAATAATATTTTTATTATATTTTTTAAATATATTATATTTTAAATCAAAACGACGTCGTTTTGGCTTAATTGAATTATTCGCAAGCCTAATCGAGCCTAACTTCTTCTTTATCGAGCCGAGCTCGAGCCTATATAAAAGCTCGAATCGAGCTCGAGCTCGAGCTCGAGCTCAGTATAAAAAGCTCGAGCCGAGCTCGAGCATGTTAAAGTTCGGCTCGGTTCGGCTCATTTCCACCCCTATTCTACTTTGACTAAACTTACATTCCATATATTCCGTCTTGCATCGGCTTAGCCTAAACCCTTTCGTCTCTAACGTATCCCGCCACAATTCTAGTTTAGCATTCACTCCTTCTCTCGTCTCATCTACTAAAACAATATCATTTGCAAATAGCATACACCACGGCACCTCATCCTGAATATGTCTTGTAATCTCATCTATAACTAAAACAAACAAGTACGGGCTTAACGCTGAGCCTTGATGTAAACCAATCGTGATAGGGAACTCATTAGTCTTTCCACCAGTCATCCGTATAGATGTCATGGCTCTATCATACATGTCCTTTATCGCCTCAATATATGCGACACACGCTCCATTCTTTTCCAATACTCTCCATAGAATCTCCCTAGGAACCCAATCATATGCCTTCTCTAAATCGACGAACACCATATGTAAACCTTTTTCACCTTCTCTATACTGTTCCATTAACCTCCTCAAGAGAAAGATAGCCTCCATGGTTGATCTTCCAGGCATGAAACCAAATTGGTTCTCTGAAACGTTTGTTGTCCTTCTTAATCTTCTCTCAATAACTCTCTCCCATAATTTCATCGTATGGCTCATCAATTTAATGCCGCGGTAGTTCGCACAGTTTTGAATATCTCCTTTGTTCTTGTATATGGGTATAAGGATACTTTTCCTCCATGCATCAGGCATCTTCTTGCTCTTTAGCACAACATTAAAAAGTTTTGTCAACCAACTTATGCCATCCTCTCCTAAGCACCTTCAAACCTCAATAGGGATTCTATCTGGCCCAACCGCTTTCCCATTCTTCATCGTTTTTAATACTTCTTTTACTTTTTCCCTACTGATTATTCTATAGAACATAAAATTTAATTCTTCCCTAAAAGTGGTAAACTGCCCAAAATGTATGTCACTACTACTGTTTTCGTTAAATAACTTATAGAAGTAGCTCTTCCAACGCTCCTTTATCTCCTCTTCCTTTACTAATACCTTTTCATCCTCATCCTTAATGCATTTAACTTGGTTTAAATCCTTATTCCGTCTATCTCTAGATTTAGCAAGCTTGAATATTGCTCTTTCGCTCTCCTTAGTGTCAAGTCGCTTATATAAATCCTCAAATGTCTTTGCCTTAGCCTCACTAATTGCCTTTTTGGTTTCTCTTCTAGCTTCTCTATACTTCTCCAAGTTCGCTTCATTTCGGTTAGTTGAAGAAGAGAATTAGAGAAGATTGAATACCTCCTCTCTTCTCAACTATATTATTTATAAGCTAACGTCTTACAATCCAAATAAGGAAATTACAATCAAATAGGAAAACGAAATTAAGACTGATTACAAGAGAAAATAGGAAATAGAATAAACTAAGGAAATTTCCCGAATATAATTCTAACACGCCCCCTCAAGCTGGAGCATATAAATAAAAAATGCCCAGCTTGGATAAAAGGCTTTGAAACAAAGTTCGTGGGAGCGGTTTGGTAAGAAGATCTGCCAATTGCGAAGATGATCGAACAAATGGAGTAGTCAACTCTTTGCGAAGCAACAAATCGCGAATAAAGTGGCAGTCAACTTCAATATGCTTCGTATGCTCATGAAACACAAGATTATTGGCAATGAAGATGGCTGCCTGATTGTCACAATACATAGCCATAGGGGCAGGAATATCAAGACCGAAATCATGTAAAAGAGAGCGAACCCAGAGCATCTCCGAGGCAGTGTGGGCCATGGCACGATACTCAGCCTCAGCACTTGAACGAGCTACAACCTGCTGTTTTTTACTACGCCAAGTAACCAAATTACCAGCAATAAAGGTACAATATCCTGAGGTGGAGCGCCGATCAACTCGATTGCCAGCCCAATCGGCATCACTATAACCAGTGATAGATAGAGAGGAAGAAGGACGATATAGAAGGCCACGAGCAGGAGCTTGTTTCAGGTATCTGAGAATTCGGCAAACAGCCTCGTAATGTGGACGACGAGGATTATGCATAAATTGGCTGACCACCCCCACAGCATAGGTAATATCGGGGCGAGTAACAGTGAGATAAATAAGTTTCCCCCCCAAGGCGACGATAACGACTAACATCAGAGAAGGGTTCGCCCGAAGTAGCATCCAATTTAGTAGAAAAGTCCATAAGAGTATCAGCAGGGCGAGCACCTAGAAGGCCAGTGTCAGAGAGCAAATCCAGTACATACTTGCGCTGACAAAGGGAAATACCTTGGGAAGAGCGTGCAATCTCAATACCGAGAAAGTAGCGAAGACGGCCAAGATCCTTAATATGAAATTGAGTAGATAGATATTGCTTCAAGGCCACAATACGTGAGGGATCATCACCAGAAATAATAATGTCATCCACATACACAATCAATACTATAGTGCCGGAAGAGGTATGACGTATGAATACGGAATGATCAGCAGTAGAACGAGTATATCCCACAGCAAGTAGAGCAGAGTTGAAACGATCAAACCATGCACGAGGGGATTGCTTCAATCCATATAAGGCACGCCGTAAGCGACACACAAGATGTTCACTGCCAGGAATGCTATAACCAGGGGGTTGGTCCATATAGACTTCCTCCTGAAGTTCTCCATGGAGAAAAGCATTCTTAATATCAAGCTGGTACAAGGGCCAAGAACGACAGACAGCAACAGCAAGAAGAATTCGAATATAATTAAGGCGAGCAACAGGAGAGAAGGTTTTAGAGTAGTCAACACCGTAGGTCTGAGTATAACCTTTAGCAACCAATCGAGCCTTAAGACGTTCAACAGAGCCATTGGGAAGATACTTAACATTATAAACCCAGCGACATCCAACAGTTTGTTTCCTAGTGGGAAGAGATGTGAGTTCCCACGTCTGATTCTGATGGAGAGCATGCATTTCTTCATCCATTGCGTGTTTCCACCTAGGAATAGATAAGACCTGTTTATAAGAAGTGGGAACAAAAATAGAAGAGAGAGCACAACCAAAAGAAGAGAGAGAAGGAGAAAGCCGATGATAAGAAACAAAATTAGCAATGGGATGGCGAGTGCAAGTGCGCGTACCTTTTCGCAAAGCAATAGGTAACTCAGTAGATGAAGAAGAAGTAGGTACCTCAGACGAAGTGGTAGAATCAGCCGGTAAGGAAAGGATAACCTTCCTATCTCGATCGCGTCGGTAAACTTGCGGTGGAGGAGCAAGAGACTGATATAGTGGCAGGAGCAGGAATTGGAGACGAAACAGATGGTGTAGACATGGAGGAGGAATCTAAGATAGAGTCGGGAGAAGAAGAAAGAGGCAGAGGAACATATGTGGAGGATAGAGGAGCAGGAAGGGTAGGAGAAGTCGCCCCCTCACTAGAAACAATAAGATCTGAGGACAAGAAGTCTCCACAAGGTGAAAAGAAAGCAGTGGACTCAAAAAAGGAAACGTCAGCACTGACAAAGTAACGACGAGAAGTGGGGTGGTAACAACGATAACCTTTTTGAGTGCGAGAATATCCTAAGAAAACACACTTATGAGAGCGAGGTGAGAGCTTATCTTGGTTAGATTCAAGAATATGAACAAATGCAACATATCCAAAAACATGAGGAGCCAGAGAAAAAGGGGCCCGAGTTGGGTACAAAATAGAAAATGGGGATTGATTGGACAAAACTGGTGTGGGTACCCTATTAATAAGATAGCAGGCTGTGAGGACAGCATCAGCCCAAAAGGTTTTAGGAACATGCATGTGAAACATCAAAGTGCGAGCAACATCTAACAAGTGACGATGTTTGCGTTCAGCAACACCGTTTTGTTGAGAAGTGTGAGAACACGTGGTTTGATGAATAATGCCCTTATCAATGCAAAAGGTCTTAACAGTATTCTGAATATATTCTAAGGCATTATCTGAACGAAAAATTTTAATTTTCTGGTCAAATTGAGTACAAATTTCATTATAAAAGCGAGAAATAATAGAAGGTAAATCAGATCGCTGCTTCATTAAAAAAATCCAGGTCATACGGGAAAAGTCATCAACAAATATCACAAAATAAGAAAAACCATTAACGCTCTTAAAACGGGAAGGACCCCAAATATCTGTGTGAATGACAGCAAAAGGTTCTGACTCTCGACTAATATCACGACTACGAAAAGAACTACGGTGATGCTTGCCAAGTTGACAAGCTTCACATTCTAGACTTGACACTGGACTCAAATTGAGAACAATTAACTTTAACCTAGTAAGACAAGGATGACCCAGGTGAAGATGCCACTGAAGAGGAGAAACAGAAGTTTGAAGGGCTGTAGAATTCATGTGCTCCGGAGGACGATCACGATCAAGATAATAAAGGCCATCCTTTTCATGCCCCGAACCAATCATCCTCTTCGTCTTGAGGTCCTGTACAACACAAGAAGTAGGAAAGAAAGTTATGGAACAATTTAAAAATTTGGTCAGTTGACTAACAGAGAGTAAATTAAAAGGAAATTGAAGTACATAAAGACTAGAAGGGAGATTAAGAGAAGAGGAGGGTCGAAGGGTTCCTCTACCAGACACAGGACGAGAGGAGCCATCCGCTAACACAATATTATGATGAATGGTACTAAGATCAGAGAATAAAGAAGAATTATCAGACATATGTGAGCTGACGCCCGAATCGATGATCCAAGCAGAAGAAGATGAGGCTACAAGAGCTGAATTACCTGAGTTAGCCAAAGTAGCAGTAGAAGCAGGAGAGTGTGAAACACGCAAAGATTGAATAAGCTCCTGAAGCTGTGAGGAGCTTAGGGTAAATGTCTCCTGAGGATCAGATGTGGTAACTCCAGTAGTAGGCACCTGTAGTGACGGAGTCGAACCATCAGATACGACACAATCAGAGACGTGATGTGCTTGTTCAGGTTTCCCATATTTCTTCCAACAATAAGGTTCTATATGATTTGTGCCACCACAAAAGTTACACTTGCGGTCACCTCTATTACTAGGAGCCCGTCCACCTCGAGAACCACCACGATTGTTACGTCCACCACGGGAACCACGAGAATTACCTTGAGAGGTACCTCCACGACCATGACTAACAAGTGCAGAGGAATCAATAGATGGTGAGGACTGATCAGTAGTCATAGTTGAGCGACTGCCTAAAGATGATCGCTGTATACGAGCATAAGCACCAGCAGCAGTAGGCAAGGTTTCACTTGCTAGAATTTGATCCTTAAATCCTCTAAGAGCAGGATTAAGGCCAGATAAGAAATTGGCAATCATAAATTCCTCCCAATACTTTCTTTGCTGTGTCAAATCCTCAGTAAATGGTCTGTATTGTAGCAACTGTTCCCATAAGCCTTTCAAATGACTGTAATAATCAGACAAGGATCTTTCCCCTTGTTTTGCAGAGAACATCTGTTCATACAACTCATAGACCCGAGAAATATTGCTCTTCTGTGAGTAAGACTCAGCAAGACAATCCCAAATCTTCTTATAAGAATCACAGAACTCAACAGTGGTGGCAACTGAATCTTCCAAACTATGCCAAAGTAAACCCATAACAATTGCATCCTCACTCATCCAGATACGATATTGAGGATCAGTAGAAGAGGGTGGCTCATCGGTGATATACCGTAGTTTATCTTTCCCTCGAAGAAAGGTTTTTACGACGTGTGCCCAACTCAAGTAATTCGTGCCATTCAATTTTTTAGGTGTAATAGATCGGGGAACATCATCAACTTTGAGAAACACAGATTGAGGCATGATAGTAACAGACTCTGTATTTTCAGATTTTGACATACTAATCGGCAAAAACAAATCACAAAACCAACACAGTTGTCAAGAAGCCAAACCAATTAAAAGGAGCAAACCTCTACTGTTAAAAAAACAGTGCCTGGCCAGCAAGGAACGAAGGCAGATCGACAGATCAGCGAGAAACGAAGTCAGCACGAAGAACAACCAATGACCAGGCGAGAAGAGAGCTATGCTGGATTCAAATCATCAATGCATTCAAGCAGGGAGGCTCGCCTACATCAGGCGATCACCACCCAAAGCCGCCAGAGGGTTGCCGGAGAGACACGCGCCGGCACGCGCCAAAAAGTCTGAGGCGCGTGAGACTGACAGCCGCGACAATGGGCGGCGCGTGTGGTCGCGTCCGGCACTTTCCGGCGACAATCTTCAGTCGGAGGGATCGCCGGTGACAGGCGACTCTCCTGGTATGCGAGACGACCAACGCCGATGGTCGGATGACTGATTTCCGGTGAAGCACAGTGACGGCAGCTCTAGACTAGGGTTTTTTTTTTTTTTTCTTGGGATCAAGGGCTGCTCTGATACCAAGTTGAAGAAGAGAATTAGAGAAGATTGAATACCTCCTCGCTTCTCAACTATATTATTTATAAGCTAACGTCTTACAATCCAAATAAGGAAATTACAATCAAATAGGAAAACGAAATTAAGACTGATTACAAGAGAAAATAGGAAATAGAATAAACTAAGGAAATTTCCCGAATATAATTCTAACACGGTCGTTTTGCCAAGATTTAAAACACTCTCTTTTAACTCTTATCTTGTCTTGGACGGCCTCGTTCCACCACCATGCCTCTTTCTGTGCCGGAGCACTCCCTTTGGATTCTCCTAAGACTTCTTTCCCTACCCTCCTAATACACTTTGCTACCTTATCCCACATAATATTTGCACTCTCATTTACCGTCCAAATGTTTTCCTCTAGTACTCTTTCCCTGGATGCTGCTTGCTTATCACCTTTTAAGTTCCACCATTTAGTCTTTGAGCATCTATACGACTTCTTTTTTCTAGCTCACCTTTGAAGCTGCACATCTATGACCAGCAACCTATGTTGGGTAGTCAAGCTCTCCCCTGGTATAACTTTGCAATCTTTACAAGCTACACGGTCTCTTTTCCTAGTTAAGAAGAAGTCAATCTGTGTCTTTGAGGAGCCACTCTTATAAGTCACCAAATGTTCCTCTCTCTTCCTAAAAAAGGTGTTCGTCACCATGAGATCATAAGCCACTGCAAACTCCAAAATATCCTTCCATTCTTCATTTCTATCACCGTAACCATATCCCCCGTGTACTCCTATGTATCTATCTATGTCGCGTCCTATATGACCGTTCAAATCTCCTCCTATGAAGACCATCTCTCCTTGAGGTATTCCTAATAGCATTCCTTCTAAGTCTTCCCAAAACTTCTCCTTATGTACATCTCCTAAGCCCACCTGGGGGGCATAAGCACTAATTACGTTTACTATCTCTTCTCCTAACACTAACTTAATTGCAATAATTCTATCTCCACAGCGTTTCACATTAACTACATCTTCCTTTAGGTCCTTGCTTACTACTATGCCAACCCCATTTCTCGATCTATTAAGTCCCGTATACTATAACTTGTACCCAGTCCTCTCAATCTCTTTAGCTTTCTGTCCCACCCACTTCGTCTTTTGCAAGCAAGCAATTGCGATTCTTCTCCTTTCCATTGTATCCACCACTTCCATAAGTTTCCCAGTTAAGCTCCCAATATTCCAAGTACCTAATCTCAGCCTTCTATTTTGGACTAGCTTCCTTGCCCCCCCCACTCGTCCAGGAAAGTGCGAGGACCCTTGCCTATTTAATACCGCACCTGGGTGCCGATGCAGCGGTTTTTGCTTATTTAACACTGTACTCGGACCATACATCGCGTCGTTAAGTCGGGAACACCCTCATGAAATCTCATTAGGTATCAGAAAATCTATAAAAAAAAATTCGACAAAGTTTTACACTGGCTGTCGACTACCTAACACAACCCTCCTCCTTTATCCGGGCTTGGGACCGGCCATGAAAAAAAATATAGGCGGAGTTTTACGAATAAGTCCATATTGAACCAAATATGTAAAAAATGGATAAATTATAACCATTGATATTTTTACATTGGGTTATTCACCAATTGCTCAAAAGCTTAAAATACTAGGAAATGGGCCAAATAATTTATTACAAGCTAATTTAATAAACACCTCATATACAACCATGTCTTACGTGGTGGCTTGAGAGACATACAAATTAAAGCAAACAAAGGTGCTCCACACGGCGAAAGGTCTGAAGTTAAGTGCCTAAGGCACTCAACATTAGATTCATTTCCTACCTAGTGTTATTACTCGTTGAGGGCCATCCACATAAAGCCTATACTTGTTTGGTTTGTCAATCTTATGGGGTGGTTCATTCACCTGATATTTACCCTTGGGTGGGTCCAATATGGCTCTACCTAGGAGGTTCCTTGTCACTAAATAAATAAATGTGTATCAAGCTAACCTAACATATTGTAACATTTCAGCAAAATTGGAGATTAAAAGAATATAAATGTGATTCAAGTATCTTTCTTTAACTTTGATCGATTATACTGTTTGAAATAAACACTTGTACGCTCTTCTCTTTGGCTCCTTGCATAGTAGATCATTACAATTCTTGTAACCCTGACATTTCATTGATTATTTTAATCATTGTAAAGTTCATTGTAATTTAATATTAATTCAACTTGAGGGTTAAATATGTCATTTTTATAACTTACCGTACATTAGCATTTGAGAATTTCCTAAGTCTCAAACCCTATCTGGGCATGTGTTCGGATGACAGGTCATTCAAACGACAATGCATTTTTCTGTGCTTCTGACAATTTTCTACGAATGGATAATGATATGTATACGTGTGTGTGTATCACCCTTGCATGGGTGGGAGCTCCACTCATCCACCTGCATGCCCAATTGTCCCAAATAAGCTCCATGTGGCAAGGTTTTTGCCACTTCACTCATATAGACATATATACATGTGCATGTTTTAGTTGGGATAAGGTGTTGTCCAAGAGAAGGACATGCATGTGTGAGATGGGATAAGGTGTTGTCTGAGAGAATGTTGATAGTTGAAGCTTAGAATTGTGAAGTTATACGGTGCGTATGTGTGTGTGTGCTAAGAGGAAAAGAAGGAAATTTGAAGCAAGAAAGAGGGATGAAAATGAAGAGAAGAAGAGGAAGGAGGAAAGTAGTCCATCTTTATCAGTTGCATTTCCTTGGAGTCTTGAGCTAGAGGTAGGCGTCCTTGAATTCTAAAAGTTGGTTTCCATTAGCTTATCTATGTAGAATGTTGGTATTGGTTACTTGTGGGTTAGGCATGAAATTATGAAATTTTTACATGCAGGTTTAGAATTTATGAATTTGAAAGTTGTAGTGATGCTTGGTGCATGTATTTTTAGGGATATTGGGACGTCAAAGATGAGTATATATGGGGGAAATTGAATTAATGATTGAAATTTTGTTTGAAAAATGAAAAATAGAGCATAATTGAACCTATTTAAACTTTTTGACTGTTGTCTAGTTGAATGCTTAAAATATGTAAATGTTGGTTAATGTGAGGTCATGAGCATTGATAAAATCCTGAATTTTACGTATTTAAATCATGTTATATTGTGGATGTGTATTCAATAAGAAATACCTTTGCTGACATGATTCAGATATTGATTAGGTTTTGGGTTAAGAGGTACTAAAATTGATGGTATAAATATTAATGGGTTGAGTCTCCTTAGACTAGCGTAGAGATTGGTTATTGTACTAGTAGGCTAATAAACCACGTAACGATGTATATGCCTGAAGTTCGTATGTTATATCTCGAAATTGTGTGTGAGGGATATATGCTTATCCAAGTCCAGGAAATGTGCGAGTATTTTTCAGAACTATATGTGTGGGATTGTACATCTGTCACACCCCTATTTTAGGATACATGCTTAATTAATCCCTTCAATATGGTGGTGCCTATAAATGCTCTAGTATAATAATTAGGCGTGTCAATGGAGTGGATCTGGATCTGATTTGGACCAAATCCGTCAAATCCAGATCCAATTATAATGTATTTAATCTAGATCAAAAAATAATCAGATCCAATTTGTAAGATCCAGTCCAGATTCATATACCTCACGGATCCGACCTGTTTTAAAAAATAATTTTTTTAAAATAACCATTTCATAAAAATAAAAAATATGTTATGTATATACACATCCATGAAAGATATATATCTCTGAAGATGGAATAGAAATGACTTTCGCCACTAATTATCTCGGTAAATTTTCATTATCGCATATAAAGATACGAATATATTAGTGTTGGACCTTTGCTATATATATATATATATACACACGAGACTACTAACTTATTACCAACAACGCCCAAATCCCCAAATTGCAGTAAAATATTGGAACATAATACTTTAAAAAAAAAGAAATTGAATTTAAAGACGGAAAAGAATGAAACTTTACTGGTTCTGTATGTATTTTGTGAAGAGAGAAACAGGGAAAGGAACGATTTGAATTTTAGCTTTAACATTGTTGATTGGTCACTGCTCTCGACTTTGAGAGTGATGGTCTTTCCAATTAGGGTTTTAACAAAGATATGCATGTTCATCTCTCATAGATTGACGACTGAGAAAGAGGGAGACTTGGCTGGCTATATTACTGTGCTATCTTCCTTGATGGTATTTATATGTGTATATATATACATACATTTGATAACCAAAAATAAAAGGTGTGAGGGAGATAGGTTTGAACTGAAAAATATATTTTTTATTTTAAAATATTTTTAAAATTTTTATTTTTTATTTTTAAATATTTTATTTTTAAAAATAATGGTTTGGCAGATCATCCAGATCCAGATCCATTAATTCTTGAACCCAATGGATCTAGATTCATTGGGTCTTGGGTTAAGGATTTAATTGGACGAATCTGGTCTAACATTATTGAATGTGGCCCGAATTGGATTTGGACCAAATCCAATCCTTTGATAGGCCTAACAATAATCATATTTTATGTGTATACAAAAAAATATAGGGTGCCGCTATTCGTAGTCGTATTTTTTCTTCTACAGCTCAGTTAAATTTTTTCCATCTTAGGACAGAAATGCCCTAATGCAAAATAACCTCTTTACCCTCCATATTTACTACGCATGACCCACATTTTAAAAAGCCTACATAAAATTTCAACAGGAACTTGCTGAAAATATCAAAGAATATCGACAACTATTTGCTGAAAAAATTAAATAAATTCGACAATCACTTGTTGAAACAAATTTTTTGACAATTAAACGAAACATTTCAGCAATTGTTATTGAACTAATTAAAAATTTTTGATAGGTACTTACTGAAAAAATCAAATAATTTTAACAATCAGTTGCTAAAAAAATTTTGCAATTTATGGGTATGTTTAGAACTTTATGTGTAATTTGTGGGTTGCGTATAGAAGTTATTGGGTTGGTTGGAGAAAATATAGGATGCATGAATTAACTCGATTGCATGAAGAAAAGTAGGACTGCGATTAGTGGCACCCTAAATATAACTTATCACAAATTGTAGCTCTAAGTTTATTTCCACAATCACCAAGATTCAACACAAGATTAGGATTAAAATGGATGCACAGATAACTCGGGTTCTTTTCTAGCACATGCAGCCACTCCTAGCTCAACTTGAAATAAATTTAAAATTTAGGTGTGAGTGCCATTCATTTAGTGGAAGTGTTATACTTAAAATAAAAGATAATAAATTATTCACCTTTTATTTTTATTATATAATTTAAGTTCGCTTTTCATTTACATCACATATTTATTAGAACTTTTCCTTACATATCACCCCAACTGACCGTCTCATGACATGTATATCAACAATTAATTAGATAGCTAATAGCCTCGCAAATAACCAAGAACTAAATTGACTAATGATAGTAATATCACATCACATCTTAACGCCACGTTTTATTCATGAACTTTTAATATCACATTATGCCCCATCTGGCAATGATACAAATGTTTCATCACATGATTATCATAATTTTTCAATCATCAACCTCATCACATCATGATCGCTACATGCCTCATTTGGCAGTGTCGTGATATGTATGTATATTTAATAATTTAAATATCATTGTAGCACACAGTTGACCCTATTTGGCCTATGAGTTGAGTTCTCAACTATGAACATCTTTAGTATGTCCCATTAACTTGATCTGGCTTGGCTCCATCTAGCCTCATCTTTGGTCCTATCTGACCTAACTCCATTTGGCCTCAATGCACGTGTAATGTACACAGTCCATGCTATGCAATGGTATTTATTATTTTTATTATTTATTATGATTTATTAATATTTTTCTCAAATAAAGATATCACTTCACATTTATCATACTATAAATAATCATAGTTCAGCATTACTATAATCAATTCACAAATAATAAATAATTCCTTAGGCAAAAATATCAACCCACACACTAGCATTCCATAAATAATCATAAATCACCATCAACACAATTGATTCATAATTCTTTACATAAAAATATCAACTCTACTATTTATCATTCTATAAATACTCATAATTCAACATTAACAAAATTAATTCTCCAAATAAAAATATCAACGCTCACATTTATTATTTCAAAAATAATCGTAAGTCAGCATCACATAATCAATTCATAGGCGGTCAATATATTTTTTATTATCAGCACAAATAATTTCTCTCATAAAAATATAAATTTTCACAATAATCATTTAATATTTCTCATAATTTCTTAAATAAAAATTGCCTTTATTACACCATAACCATCAATACAATTATTTCTCAAATAATCAATATTATTATTTTTGTTTATCCGCACAAATTATTCCATAAATAATCATCACTTTATCATCAACCCAACTACTATATAAATAATTAATATTTACATATAAATAATTCCTCAAATATAAATATTATTCCCCTATAAATAATTACAATTCACTAATTGATATTAAAACAATAAAAATAATCAATTCACAATTATTACTTCATAAATATTTATAATTCACTATCAACATAATAAATTTATGAACAGTCAATTTCTCTATCCAAATAATTTTTCAAATAAAAATATTAATTTTTACAGTTAATCTCAATTTCCCATGAACAAAATTAATTCACGACAATTAATATTTCTTATGACAAATAATTAATATCAAAGAGGTAAAATTTATTAATTCATATTTATTACCTTTTACTTTTAAATTTAACACACCCACTTGAACTGCAAATATTCTGAGAAAATCAAATTATTGAGGTGGTTGCTGCTGATTATTTTCGGGTCCTAATTTTAACCCAAACAAATTATACAGATCAAATATTGAATAGTTAAAATATAAACAGAATTAATTAAAAATATAAATCTAATAAACAGAACTTAACCCTTATACCTTCAACATATTTAATTTATTTAATCTTCTGTAGAATTAATTTTAAACTAACAAAGTAAAATAACTTACTTCAACAGTTGTGCCATTTTTTTTTTAACCCTCATTGAAAAAAAAAATAGCGAGAATGAGGGTTAAAATTAATACCTATAGATAAGTTATATATATACACGCAGCTAAGTCACCAAATCCTCACCGCCTCATCCATTTTTTTTTTCTTTTGGCTTGCCCCGTAGCGAACCTATCCATTACACAAAAACAACTGCACACTATACATTCAAGCTAGCCACGTGATGCTTTTGACCCACCAATTGACTTAGTTTACTTATTATATTAATATCTTAATTAATAGATTAATTAATTAACTTAAACTAACTAATATATTAATGAATTAATTGAAATTAAGACTAAATAAATTTTAAAATAATACCAAATTAATACAATTTAAATTTCCAAGCATAAAATAAAAATTAAATTATTATTGCATTTAAAAATAGTAAAAGTTCAGAATGTCACAGCATCACTCCTTAGCTATGTGCATGATGTTATTACTTGGGCTGGATGTCGAGTTTTCGGATTAGTCTTGCAGAGTGCCTAACCCAATTTATTGCTTAGATTATGTTAATGCTAGAATTGGATTATTGAGCTCATAATGATGTTGTTATGATTATAACATGTTGGGATTATGTTCCTACTCATTTTATCTGTTCTGTTTTTTGTGTTTTTGTTGTGTCAAGCATTGTGATTGCTGACTTGCAATTTGTCAAATTATTTTATACTTATTATTATTGGAAACCTCTCTTGTAAACCTATGATTGATATTGATCAAATCTGGCAAGCAAAATATTCTAAATGATAAGTGTCTTAGACTTGTTTATTGGTGAATCTATGGGTGTTGGGCACACTAAAATCGTCTTAATTTACTATTGTCCTATAAGTGTTCCATGACATTTGTATATTTTTTCCATAACTTCTTGGTGGATTTATTTACTTGCTGCTGAAATGTGTGAACATTATATTGTCAGGATTGAGATTTGCTGGTTCGAAAAATGTAGATGCGCAGGAGTTGCTTTATGAGTATGCTGTCTACATTCTAAATGAGGTCCAACCTTTTCAATGTGCTACTCAACTTACATGTTCTGTTAAAGAATGGTAAATTACTTATCTCAACATGTGCAGATTAAGCCTGTTTCTATTAGCAATGGAACTACTTTCCCAAAGGGATTGTCTCACTACGTTGATCGGGGTACATTGGAGATATGCCTTCACCTCATTGTTCTTTCGCTCTCTGTGGTAAATTTTGGACTGTGTGTTATTTTTCTCATTTCAATTATCTAAGATTTATTTATAGGAACTATAGGCAAGTATCGGTCTCTCATGTTCTTGGAGAGCAGGTAATGGCAGGCTCTGGACATCTTGAAACTTTTCGATTATTGAGATTTCTACGGAGTCGAAACTCTGCAGATGGGCATAATAATTATGGTACTCAAATGGCGGTAATTCTCCTCTAATCTTAGCTTGAGATCTCCTGTCATTTGTTGTGGTACTTCTTGTTAACTCTAGATGATTTTGCCTTGAATTTACATTCTTAGAATATTCCAGAATTTAGAATATTTGATTGAGTATAATTAGGATATTTGATTGAGCATAATTAGGAATTTCACACTGTAATTTCCTTTTTTGGTGTAATCCTTTTATTATAAATATAATGAGAGAGGAGGAGGCTAATCAAGTCTCTGAATTCTTTTTACCAAATTCTCAACTTGGTATCAAAGCAGGAAATTTCAACCAAAAAAAAAAAAAAAGAAGTGCAGTGTTCACTATCAGAATACCTCCAATCAACCTCTGACCATTGGCAATTGTTAGTGATCGACGATTCAACTGCTAGCCTTGGCTCTTTCCGACGACACCTGTAGGTGAAGGCCCATCAACCACTGTGGGTTTGGTCGGCGTGTTCATGGCCGACTAGTCTCCTACGATCTTCCACGGTGGTCGCTTCTCTTCGCCTGACTTAGTGCCATGATTCGTTGATCGATCTAAAGAATCTTTGTTCGCTGCTTGAAGAATCCTAGTTCTCTGTCGCCAGCTCTCTCGTGTTCGACCACTGTTGACTAGACTTGACGTTAGGTGTCGATCTGTTTGATTTGTTCGTGATCTCGATTCTCAATGTTGTTGACCGATGATTTATTTCTCGGTTTGAGATTTTTTTGATCGTCTCCACCGATGCTTAGTTGTTTCTTCATTGTCTCCTACTGATTGATACTATTGAGGTTTTGACTGTTACTGATTGTTGTTGATTTTCTTTGGATTTCTCCTTTGAACCTTTCGTCGACTTGTCTCACAGTTGGTGGTTTGATCTTTCATCGATCTGATTCTTCACATTGTTTGTTGGAGATGGCTAATGATCCTTCTAAGATGGCCTCTGATTTGGTTTTGGTTATTCCACCTGACAGTCTTCCGAGATCAATTTCTAGTGAGAAATTGAATGGAACAAACTATTTGACATGGTCTCATGCTGTACGAATTTTTCTTATAGGCTGACAGACAGAACACTTTACTATTGATATGCCTCTAGATTCGCAGTCTGTTGATTATAAGTAGTGGCGTGTTGCAGGCGCTGTGGTCATGAATTGGTCATGGCATAGCTTGGAATCTTCTGTATTGCACACAGTGTCACTATGTAATGCGTCAAAGGCAATTTTGGACTCTTTAGTTGACTCCTCTCAGTGAAGTAATGTCTCTGAAATTTTTGAAACTTATGAGCGGCTCTTCTCCTTTTAGCAGAATGGTCAATCCCTTTCTGAGTATTATAGCACTGTTAAGGGTCTTGGAGATCATTTGATATAACTTCATCATTTTCTAGAGATTAAGGCTAATATGATAAAGCAATGGGAGAAACTCATGACTGTTTTACTTCTGGCTAGTCTGGATGATAATCTTCGTGGCTATCGTGATTAGCTTCTGGCTGGAGAGAGCGTTCTATCCATGGCTAATGCATATTCTCGATTGCAGCGTTCCTCATTAGGTCATCATTCTCCAACAGCACCTCCCTCGTCTGGTGGTTCTAATTCTGTTGCTTTGGTTGATGGTGGACGAGGTAGTTCTCGTGGTGGTGGTACTTCTCGTGGTGGTTCTCGAGACTCTGGGAGAGGAACCAATCACACAGAGCTATATTGTTAGAAGAAATATGGTCGCCCTGAACAAACCCATCATGTTGCTGTGGAATCTACGGGACTTGATTGGTACTAGTGCTGCTAGCTCTAGCGAACCATCTGTATCCCATTATGATTCATAGGGTCCTTTCTCTGTAGTAGAGTTAGATGCTATTATGTAAGCTCTCCACAATTTTCGTTCCTCCAGTTCCACTGCCACACTTGCTTATTTAGGTAGTACTGCTTGCTTTACTAATTTTGCTTCTCAGTGGGTCATTGACTTTGGAGCAAGTGCGTATATCTCAGGTAACTCATCTCTATTTTCTTATTTGACTTAAACTACACGTCGTATCACCTTAGTTGATGGATCTTGCTGGTTTGTTGCTGGGAAAGGACTACTTCAGCCTTCCCCCTCCTTTTCCCTACGTTCGAGTGTATATGTTCCTAAGTTTCTTTTTAACTTATTATCTGTTAATCAACTCACTAAATCATTGAACTGCTCTATACACTTTTTTCCTTCTTCTTGTGTCTTTTAGGATCTCAGGACGCAGAAGATGATTGGTTTGGGATATGAGCGGAATTGACTTTACAACCTGGATCCTGCCAGTTTTTTTATCTCATTCTGTTTTCAGTACAATTGTCTTTCCTTTTCAGTGGCACTGTCGCTTAGGTCATCCATTTTTGGTTTGGCTCAAGTTGGCAGTTCCCAATTTAGGGTCTGTTTCGAGTCTTGAGTGTGAAGTCTATTAGCTTGGCAAGCATCACTGTAGTTCCTTTCCTAGTCATAATAATCGTCAGTCTAAAGCTTTTGATGTAGTCCATACGGACATTTGGGGTCCTTCATGGGTTTTAACATTTAATGGATATTGGTATTTTGTTATCTTTGTGGATGACTACTCTCGAATGACTTGGTTATTTCTAATGAAAAATCATTCTGAGTTACCTACTATTGTTTTGAGTTTTTACAATGAAATTCTTACCCAGTTTGACAAATGCATTAAAATTCTTCGTTCTGATAATGCCTTGGAATGCACTAAATCTATCATGGATACTTTTCTACATGGACAACTTCAGGAAGAGGTATATATAGACCAGCCACCTAGGTATGTTATTTCAGATAGTGAGCATGTTGTTGCCGTTTACATCGAGCTTTATATGGTTTCAAGCAATTCCCCATGTGCATGGTTTTATCGATTTAGTAAGGTTCTTTTGGATTATGGTTTCAGCTGATCTACATCTGATCACTCAGTGTTCATACATCATGCGTCCACTGGTATTATTATTTTGATTGTCTATGTTGATGATATTATTTTTCTCTGGGAAGATGAGATGGGCATTTATGAATTGAAGCAACACCTAGGGAGGCAATTTCACACAGGTTCTTAGAGCTTTATGTTATTTCTTAGGGATTGAGATTGCTTGGACCTCATAGGGTATATCTCTATATCAAAGGAAATATTTACTAGACTTGCTTTCCGAGACTGGACTCTTGGGATCACGTTTCGCTGATACTCCTATAGATTTTATGATTCATCTTGATTCTGAGAGTAGTGATCCATTTTCCGATGTTGGTCGGTATCGTCGTCTTGTGAGAAAGTTGATTTACCTCACTGTGACATGACCAGATATTACATATGCTGTTGGTGTGGTTAGTCGGTTTATGCATGCTCCTCGTCAGCCACTTTGTGATGTTGTATGTCGAATTTTGAGATATTTGAAGAGTTCTCCATGCCAGGGATTACTCTATCGACTTTCCACCACATTGAATGTAGTAGGATATAGTGGTGTAGACTGGGCTGGTAGTCGTTTGATGGGAGATCTATTTCTAGATATTGTACCTTTGTTGGTGGTAATCTTGTAACTTGGCGTAGTAAGAAGTAGACAGTAGTTGCTTGTTCTAGTGTTGAAGCTGAATATCACGCCATAGCTTATACTGCTGTAGAAATGTTTTTGGGTTCATTCACGATTCAGGATTTTAGCATTAAAATTTCAGCTCCAATGTCAATGTATTGTGATAATCAAGTTGCCATCTTTATTGCCAACAATCTTGTGTTTCACAAATGAACAAAACATATAGAGGTGGATTGTCATTTTATTTGTGATCTCCTACTTAAGAAGGATTTAACACCCTGTTTGTACGCTCAGATGGGTGAGATACTCACTGAACCTTTGTCTCGGTTTCTATTCCAGCAATTCTATTCCAAGGTGGGCATGTTTGATCTTTATGCACCAGCTCGAGAGAGGGTGTCAGAATATTCTAGAATTTAGAATATTTGATTGAGTATAATTAAATTTGGAATTTCACACTGTAATTTTCTTTTTTGGTGTAATCCTTTTATTATAAATATAATGATAAAGGAGGAGGCTAATCAAGTCTCTGAATTCTTTTTACCAAATTCTCAACTTACATAAAGATGTAGTCTTTCTTATGATCATATTTATTATTGTAGTATAAAGATAAGGTTACTTCACAAAAAGTCGGTGGTGTTCACCACAGATATTGAACAATGTTTATTTATATATGATTTTGATAGGGAATTAACATACGCACTTGATGTCTTATCGATTGGTGCATGTCATCACCATGCACTCTATAATGTATAGTCCCACTGCCATTCGCCACTGCCATCCATCTCCCCACCATCACTACTTGCAGATTTTTTATTCAATTTCATTTTATTTTCATCTTATTAAAGCATTCAACTTTGTCAAGAAAATTGAGTTGAGATTAATTGTATTGTATTATTAGGGTTCACCTTAACCGCTATTTGTATACACAGGAATCTTGCAAATTAGGAAACTTACAACTAATCAATCAATCAAATCTTCTTACGCTAGTAAACTAGGAAATTAATTATTTCTAATATTTTTACAATAATATCTAACACACTTCCCCTTAAGCGGGAGCATATATATTATACGTTCCAAGCTTGTTACATATATATTGAACTCGAGAACCCCCAAGAGTTTTGGTGAACGAGTTTTCTAGTTGATCTTCAGATCGAACATAACCAATTTTGATGATGTTTTATATTATCTTTTCTTTGATGAAGTGACAATTTACCTTAATATGTCTAGTTGTTTTATGAAATACTGGATTAGAGGCAACATATAATAATTTCATGCGTTATGAGTGAAAAATGCCCAATTCCTTCATCAAATGATGTATCCAAACAAGCTCATATGGGCTGTGAGTCATAGCTCTATATTCTGATTCTACACTCAATCTTGTCACTACCGTTTGCTTCTTTCTTTTCCATGAAACTAAGTTGCATCCAATAAATACACAATAATTAGTAGTAGAACGTCTATCTAATAGAGGCCTTGCCCAATCAACATATTTATATCCTTGAATTAACATATCTCAATTATCTTTATACAATAAGTCTTTACCAAGTGCTCCCTTCAAATATTTCAGAATTCAAATACATGTATCCCAATGACTGATACGAGGTGATTTGAGAAATTGACTGATCACACTCATAGTAAAAGCAATATCCGATCTAGTTACTATCAAATAATTTAGCTTCCCAACTGACCTTCTATACTAATAAGGATTATCTAATAAATCACCTTTGTTTGCAACAAATTTTGCATTAGGATCCATTGGGGTATCCATACGATTACTACCTAGCATACATGTTTTAGAGAGCAAGTTGAGCACATTTTCTCTGTGAGAGCGCAATTCCTTTACATGACCAGGCTACCTCATTGCCTAAGAAATATTTTTGTGATCCCAAATCTTTCGTATCGAACTCCCTTTGAGGAAATGATTTCAAAAGAATGATTCCTTGTGAATCACCACCTGTGATGACACTATTGGGGGTGTTTGGTTAGCTAAAATCAGCCAAAAGTCACTAACTTTTACAACTTTTTTTTACTTTTTTTCTAATCAAATTTTACCACATATTACTTTTATATCGAATCTTTGTACTTTTTGGTTAAATTTTGCCAACCAAACACCGTCATTATCAATGTATACCAAGAGCCATATCTACCTATAAATAGAATAATGGTAGAAGACAGAATGGTTAACACCCACCGAGTCAAACCAAACCTCATAGCTATGACACTAAATCAACCAAATTAGGCACGTGGAGATTGTTTTAGACCATATAAGGATTTCTTAAACCTGGATACTAATTCAAACTCCCCTTAAGAAACAAGCGCAGGAGGTTACTCTGTGTAGACTTCCTCCTCTAAATCACCATGTAACAAGGCATTTTTGACATCGAGTTGGTGAATAGGCCAATGAGGGATGGTCACCATGAAAACCATTAGTATATCCCTTAGCAACCAATCGAGCCTTCAGTTTGTCAAGAGAACCATTAGCATGCATCTTAATTGTATGAACCCAACGATAGCCGATAGCAGACTTGCCAGAAGGAAAACGAACCATGTCCCAAGTATTATTAGCTTGAAGTGTAGGCATCTAATCCTTCATTGCAGAACGCCACCCGAAATGAGATAGGCTTCATACGGAGAGTTGGGACTAGAAATAGAAGATAACGAGGAGACAAAAGCGTGATAAGAGGTAGAAAAGGCATGATAGGAAACAAAATTAGAGATATGATGGGAAGGACATAAAACGTTTACCTTCTTGGAATGCATTGAATAAGTCAAAGTTAGTACCAGTGTCCAAAAATTCAGGAGAAGTTGGTGGAGCCGCATAAACAATAGGTGGGAAAAGGTAATGGAAGACTGTCATCCTAGGATGGTAGGGTTGCACGGTCTACTAGAAGATGGAAGGGCAAGTAATGAAAGACTAGCATCCAAGGATGATGAAGACTATAGCAGAGAAGAAAGCAATGGACTCAAATAACGTGACATCACCACTAACAAAGGACTGATTAAGAGAAGAACGATAACATCAATAATCCTTTTGCAAATGAGAATATCCAAGAATACACACTTATGAGCCTGTTGTGCTAGTTTGTTAACTCCAATGGTAAGGTGATGAGCAAAGGCAACAACCAAATTTATGGGCCAAGAAAGAGAAATGAGGTTTATCGGGAAATAGAATAGAATGAGGGGACCAATTATGTAGTATAGAAGAGGGTATCCAATTAATCAAGTGATATGCAGTTAGAACAGTATCACCCCAATATGCTCGAGGGACATGTATTTGGAATAACAAACAATGAGTTGTCTTAATAAGATGTAGGTTCTTCCGTTCAACCACCCCATTTTGTGGTGGGATGTGAGAACAGGAATATTAATGAAGTATACCAAAGAAGGGCATAAAAATAGTAAAGGGGGTTCGAAAAAATATTCCTTGACATTATCACTTCGAAGAATTTTAATAGAGAAATAGTAAACCAAATTGAGTTTGAATTTCAGTATGGAAAGACTTAAAAATAGCGAATAATTTGGAATGATCTTTGATTAAATAAATCCAAGTAGTTTTGGAAAAATTATCCACAGACAAAATACTAAAAGCTAAACTTAGAGATCACTCGAATTGGACCTTGGACATCTGAATGGACAACAACAAAAGGACATGAGACTTGATTATTGACTCTAGGTGGGAAAGATGTATGGTGATGTTTCCTTTACTGACAGTACTCACAGTTTAAAGACTACAACTAGCGCAACGTAGGAACCATAAAAACGATTAAGATAGGGATGTCCCAAGCGACAGTGGACGTTGAGAGGAGAGGCAACTACAGAATAGGCTATAGGATATGCCAAAACTGGAACATCAAGATAGTGGATCCCTTTTAATTCATGTCTTCCATCAATCTTCTTCTTTGTCCTTATATCCTGAATAATGACAGGATTAGTGAAGAAGATTGGTAAACAATCTAATTGCTTACTTAACTTATTGATAGAGATAAGATTAAAGAGGGGGGGGGAGAGATGGTACATAGATGGAAAACAAGAAACTATATCAAGACCTAGAACAGGATTATTCGAACCATTGGTTGTAATAATAGGAGGATTTGTCTAGTAATATTGAAGTTCAGAAAATAATGTACATGTGCCAATTATACAATCAAAAATACTAGAATCAAAGATTCACGGTGTGGAGGAACAAGTAGTTATATAAGCAATAGGGTTATCTCATTGTGCAAGAAAAGTAATAGGATAAGTGGTGTAGGATCGTAGAGAAGACGAAAGAATCAAAGAAGAAGAAGAAGAAGAAGAAGAAGAAGATAAAAGGAGAAGGAGAGGGAAAAGAATAGCAGCTGTAGGGAAGAAGCAATCAAATTATCATCCAATCAATCAATAATGTTCTGCTAACCCTATTTAGGGTTTAAATAGAAAACTTCATGGGCCTAACACAAAAGCTTAAAATAAACCTAATACTAAAATAGCCCAAAAACAAATGGGTCCAAATAACCTTTAATAATATAAAATTATAATCAATAAAGTCTAAAGCAAATGGGTTTAAATAATAAATAATAATAATAAAAAGAAATAAATTTAAAAACTGATTTCCTCATCAACTCTCCCGGACTGAGAAGAACTCGACTTCGTCGAGTTGAAAACTTGGCACTATTATCAGGTTGCGTTTTTCACTTGACAAGACATCTTCGAAGTTGAAGGAAAATGAGATCTTCAACATCGAACACAGATGGATACCACTGAAGAGGTGTAGGAACTGGAACTGGCATGAAAACATCGCCATAACCTGCAGACAATATTTGAGGCCCGAAGATGCCTTGACAAGGTAACAAGTTCTCCACATGGCAAATTACGACAAAAACTCATATCACATGGCAAAGTGAAAAAAAATTGCATTGGGACTAGGATCACAAAGGATATAGAATGGCCCAACATTTTCGGCATGCAAATTTTGGCAAGACAATATGGGGTAGTAAGTAGGCAATGCATAAGTCATCATTAAGTTACATCCATTAAATTCTTTATTCCCATTAATAACATAAGTAGAAAATTTATAATAATTATTACTCTACCCAATTTTCCATTTAATATCAGCATCATCAAAAAGGGGTGGAATACATTGTTGAGAAAAAATGACGAGGGATGATGCAATTGAACTTGTCAAATTAGAATCCCTGAAAGAAGAATAAGTGGCTGGAAACTCAATTATATCAATAGAATAGCGGTAAGAGATGCCACATACAATTTGTAAGAGAAACTGTTCAATGTATGCAAGAATGTCTCTGTTATACACTTTATGCAACTGAATGATCTCACGGAAGAATAACTTGGACATAGACTCAAAGAACTCCCAATTGACGAAGTCACTAAGTAAAACTTTTGAGATGCTTAAATAATATCCACTGAAAAAGTAATCATCACCAATGATAAGGTCTATGCAATCTTGATGATCATTATTTATGATGTCCTCAAATAAACCAATAAAATCAAGGTAAGATGATGGTGGAACCAATTCAATCACTTCAGACACATTTTGTGGATTTGGTGACTTGTCATGATCAAATGTCAAAAGAGGAGAATCAATAAGAGAATCACAAGTGTCAACAGAAACAATAGGGGCGCTAGGTTTAGGAGATGGACGTTGTAACTCAATGGTTTGTATAGGGCACTTTGACTCTGACATAAACTCACAAGACTCAAATTCATAATATTTTTCAATTTCTAAAGCTTTGGAATGAGCTTCATTTTAATGTCTTATGAGTGTATAGTTGAACTACCTCACGAATGCAAGACCTTAGTCCAATGACAAACCTACTGATGGCACAAGGCTCATTTTGAAAGTTAGACCATTTCCTAATAGTTTTAAATTGATCAAAATAGTCATCAACAAAAGAATCCTCCTGTTAAGATGCATTAACTGAGACTATGCCTTATCTATAAAACTTTTAGGAGCAAATCGATCACTCAAAATTTGTTTTATCAAGGCCTATCGAGTAACAGGTTGATGGTATAACTCGACTGTTTGCTTGTACTCTCTAGCATAATTTGTCAATCTCGTTTTGGCCAGACGAATACATTGGTCATTAGACAGGTTGTGATAGTAAAAAATGTATTCAATATCATCTACCCAATCAAGAAATTCATGAGGATCGATAGTGCCACTAAAAGAGGGACAATCTTTGACGTAAGTTTGATGAATAGAACGAAGTCCTACTTTATTATTCCAATATGATTGGTTTTCGAAATTCATGGTAAAAGGACAAAGTAATTTTTTTTTAATGCTGATATTAAAGAAACTGAAAAAGAGAGTAATAAAAATATAAAATCCTAATATGCTTAAGATAGGAATGGCGAATCTAATAAATGAAATTCAACAAATAATTTATGCAAGCAATGGGTGGGTGATCTTTTTTTTTTTTTTTTTTTAAAGATAGGGCAACAATTAACTAAATTCAAAAGGAAAATAGGAAGTAGGATAAATGAAACAAATAGGCAAGGTTCAAGTTCAAATCTATGCAATTTATGCTGCCATATGACATAAGCATTTATTATAATTAACAATGAGATAATTGTACCTAATCCAAACCTTTGCTCCAAACTATGTAAAGTGTTCATTTTTGAAACATCCGAATAAGTAGTCGGTTGTCCTGTTGTTTCGAATTTGCCAAAATAAATTGACAGAATGTTCTGGAATTCATCGGAAATTTGTCGGAGGTTCGTCGGAGGTCATCGGAGTTTCGCCGGAGCATAGGTCAAATCATTGGAGTGTGGTATTTATTCTGGAGGTCGCCGGAGATCGCCAGAAAAGTCACTGGAGGTCGCTGGCTAGTCGTCGGAAAATTCGCCAGAGGTTACCGGAGTCACCAGCGAGTTCGCCGGTGGTAGGTGGTACCAATGGTGGGGTTCGCCGGAATTAAATATATTAGTAGAAACGCATGAAAACGTACTCGAAGGATTAGAGGGTGCGTAGGGCGATGGCGGCAGCCGTAGCAACTGCTACGGTGGCTACTGTTTTTTTTTTTTTAGCTAGAACAGTGATTGGGGTTTTAGAATATTTGTAGGATCCTTTGCTTTGATATCAAAGTTAGTGTAGGATCGTAGAGAAGACGAAAGAAACAAAGAAGAAGAAGAAGAAGACGAAAAAATGAGAAGGAGAGGGAAAAGAATAGCAGCAGTAGAGAAGAAACAATCAAATTATCATCCAATCAATCAATAATGTTCTGCTAACCCTAATTTGGGTTTAAATAGAAAACTTCATGGGTCTAACACAAAGGCCTAATATAAACCTAATACTAAAATAGTCCAAAAACAAATGGGTCCAAATAACCTTTAATAATACAAAATTATAATCAATAAAGCCTAAAACAAATGGATTTAAATAATAAATAATAATAATAAAAAGAAATTAATTTAAAAACTGATGTCCTTATCAATAAGATATCTGTTGGGCTACCTGATACTGTAGGAACTTATAGTATCCCTCACCAGAAACTGTGACTAGTGTAGAGGGAACATTCTTTATACCACCTTGACCTTTGTGTAGGCGAAAAACTATCAAAGGAGATAGAATGAGTCATAAGGGTGGGCTTTCGATAAAGAACCCAACACTTTCACAAAGGTGACCCATTTCCCCTAGTGTGTACATTTAGGCCCAGGCCTCCGCCCTTTATGATCTCCCCAATTATTACCTCGACCATCTTTATTATCACGCCCATCAGTAGGCATATGAGTGGCTAATTGACTAGTATGAGCTGAGTGTGTAGTCTCAAAGAGTCATTAGAGGAAATATGAGACGCAACTAAGAAAGCTCGAGAACTTGTCTCAGTAAATGATGGGAGAAAAGCACCACCAAGTATCTGTACTCTCACTGGTTCAAACTTGGGGTCAAGGCTGACGAGAAATTTCTGTATCACCATCTCTTCTCCTGGTCTCTGCATATCATGAATATCAGTAGATAATGGATGAAGTGTATTGAGCACTTCATTAATCTTCTTTAGGGTAACAAAATACTTAGTGACGCTTCGACCAAACTCATAGAGTTTGAAGAAGTCACTGAGATCACTACAATATTGAATATGCTCTTAGATTTCCTTACAAGTATTCAAACAAGTATACAAGTCGACATCTTTAGTTTTCATAGAGTTCTAAAGAAGATTTATAATATTAGTTGCGTCTTGTATCCAAGCATTATAAGTACTTGCTGTTGAAGTCAGTGCTGAGTCGGTGATGTTTCTGCTTACCAAGACCAATTAAAGTAATTTTAATTACCTTTGACCATTGTAGATAATTCTACCTGTTTAACATTCGAGTAGTTAAATAATGAGGCTAGTTGATGAAGCCAATTGGCTTGGATTCCAGAGGAGGAGCACTAAAAATAGAATTGAAATTAGTTATCACTAGAAATCCAACAAAAAAGGGCTACAATTTGAGATTTGGAGTGTCCAAAAGAGTCAGGAGAGTTCTGAAATATCTTTGAGTCGCCAGAAGGTCGTTGGAATTCTGACATCACTGGAGATAAAATTAGGGGGTTCCCTAGATGAGCATTAGTACACTGGTGGTTGGTGTACGGTGAAATGGGAAGCCAAGTGCTTGCAATTGTCAAAGGGGACAGCCACGATTTGATTTTACTTGTGGACGCTTCGATGGCGCGTGTGCAACTATTCAGGCAGGGTTTTTGGCAGCAATGGCTTCGTTGGCGCTTGGTGGGTTTGATGATGGTGTTGGTCTGAGACTTTGATGATTCAACGACCACAAAGAGAACCCAACAACAAAAGGACGAAGTTGACGCTAAGGGTCTCTAAAGCTCTTGTGGCCAAGGTCTTGAGTTGATGACATTAGCACCGAAAGGTGAGGAACAATGGTTTAGGGACTTGATACAGACACGAGTCCCAAAGAAAAATTAATTTTTGAAATTGAACAAAATGATGTACAAGTTTAGGATCTCTACTATGATACCATGTCATGAAAATTTTATAAAGATGAATTGTCATGTGTTATTAGGGTTCACATAGCCTTTATTTATATACATAAGAATCCTACAAATTTGGAAATTTACAACTAATCAATCAATCAAATATTACTATGCTAGCCTAGGAAGCATGGATACGTTATGGGTACAGATACGGATACGGTAATTTTAAAAAAATGAGGAAATAGATACAGTAGGAATACAGCCAAAAAACATAAATTTTGTATATTGTTATTAGTTATATATATGAATATAACATTCACAACAAAATTAATTTGATATATAATTCAGTAAACAAAATATAAATCATAAGATTTTATAATTTTAGGAGTTTTAACTACTCAAATCTAGATTTGTCTTTGTCATATATTTGAAGAAAAATGATAAGATAATAGAATACGTCATGTGGCGTATCCGATATGTATTTTGAAGTATCCGAAAAGTATGTATATTCGATGTGTATCAAATCCAGGTACGGCACCCATTTTAGAGTATCTGTGCTTCCTAGATGCTAGCAAACTAGGAAACTAATTATCTTCCTACCATATTTACAATAATATCTAACAAACTCAACCAATTTTTTATGAGTAGATTGGTCTATTAGGATCTTATATTCATTTAGGAGGCTTGATTTTATTAATATAGGATATATTCTAACAAACCTATACTAATATTAAAATGAAAATAAAATGGTCATTTTATTCTAGGATTGTTTAATTTTGCTACCAAACAAGGGACTGGATTCCATTCCAATCCAAACTTAATTCTATTCCAGCTTTCTTTCCATTCCATTTCATTTCCCTGTACCATACATGTTAGGTTTATATTTGTAATTGGCAAATTAGTGAACAAAACAACGATTTCAAACTTGTACTTTAGTCAAAGGTATAGGTTGGAAAGATTTTCTAATATTTAAGTGGGTTGGAAATACTCTAAGAAATGTTTCCTAATGTTTAAGGAGGTTGGACCCATTTATAGAAATGTTTCTTAAAAGATTTTGGAAGTAGAAAATTATACAATCCTATGAAAATTAAATTACTGGAGTGCTCTATAAATATAGACCTTCTCCTAGGGTTGGTCTTCAAGGAGTCGGAGATTAGTCTTTCACTAGGGGAATTCATCGAGGGGATTGAGAAAGTGTTCTACACAAGGGATCATGGATTCAATTGAGTAATTTTGTGTCCTTGAAACTTGTAATACGTTTATAGTGAAATAATTTTGGCTAGTTCCTTTGTATAGGGCTCGTGGTTTCTTTCTTGCTTGATAAGGGTTTCCACGTTGAAAATCTCGTCTTATTTATTTTAACCGCATAAAGTCCCTTACGGCGGGTCTCTATTTATAGAGCACTCCAGCAATCCAATCTTCATAGGATTGTATAGTTTCCTACTTCCAAAATCCTTTAAGAAACCTTTCTATAAATGATTCCCACCTCACTTGAATGTTAGGAAACATTCCTTAAAGTATTTCCAACCTCTTTAAGTATTAGGAAACTTTTCCAACCTCCTTAAATAATAGAAAATCTTTCCAACCTATCCAAAAATTTATTGCCTATTTTGGTTAATGCAATTTCCATAAATAAATAAAGAGAGAGAGAGAGGGAGAGAGAGAGAGAGACCAGTCACATATTGTTATTTTGTGTATGAATGATGCATCACTTTCTAAGCAAACTTCAAATTTCGGGAGAAGGGTGGAAGTAATAGGTTTTGGCCAATATTTAACTGTAGATATAACAACATTGAATTTGTTGTTCGAGTTACATTCAGCAAATTCTTTATAAGTAATCTGGCAAGTAATAAACTAATAATGTATTTGCCAATTTGCATATGATTGATGTTTGTTTTTTGGTGAACATGACCAACCTCAAAGATTGCATATATTCTTCTTGTAACTTGGTCAATTGAAATTATTAAGTGATAGAAGTTCAATTTGGCCTTGACATCTAGTGTTGATTGCAGTGTTGCTATAATTTTGTAGGTGAGTTTAGCTATTGGTTTCTTGTTTCTTGGGGGTGGAATGCGGACATTTTCCACGAGCAATAGCTCTATTGCTGCTTTGTTGATAACTCTGTATCCACGCTTGCCTACAGGACCAAATGATAATCGATGCCACCTTCAGGTACATCAAAAATGGAGAATTAGTAATACTTTTTTGGTTCTTCTTCTTTTTCTTCTTCTTCGCCCCCCTCCCCCCTTCCTTGAAAAAAAAAATGATTTGTGAAATTATCAATCTGTCCGAGAGTATAGTGTGCAGTGGAACCATTTCAGAGGTAGGCTCCCTATGGCCAATGCAAGTCTTAGTTCTTGGTTTATTTATTTATTTTTGCTTTGACATTGGACCAAAAATAATCCTTGAATAAATGATTCTAAGAAGTGTATATGGACACAGGATATTGGTAGGAGACAAGACAGGCACACCGCTACACCAACAATTAAATATATGTTTATACAATATATTAATATACATATATTTATTCATTTTTTTTTTTTATAAAAATACATTTTTTATATTACAAACAAGTTGGAAGTTTAAAGTTTTAGAATTCCTAAAATTTATAAATAAATAGAGGTGATGAGATTAATAGGTATACATTTAAGTATATTTTAGCTTTAACTTAATTCCAATTTTTTTCCTTTTTCTTCAAAATTATCTACATATATATATATATATATTTGCCATGTCCACCAAATGTATAGTGTCCGGTCCTAGGGAAACTAACAGATAGTAGGATACGTTGTTTGGGGGAGGGTCCAGTAAGTGTCAGTTTCTGACAAGAATATTGCACCTCTCTAGATGTGTCCACACCTCTTAAATGATGAAAGATGGCATTGGTGAATGGGTCTTCCAGCCGAGGTGAAGTCTCTCAGTAGTTGTAGATCTTTTATGAGTTTCTTTCCCCAGGGTGGGGGAGTGGGTTTGGCTGCATGTGTCACAATTGGCAAAACAGGGAGAAGGGGGCTAAGTGATAAGTTCCATTTTTGCTTTGCTTTTGTATTCTACGATTATAATTTTTGTAGAATTCTCTACTGGAAGGAAGTGTTTTTTTGCAGGCATTTAGGCATTTGTATGTTCTTGCTACAGAAGCTCGCTGGATTCAAACAGTTGATGTTGACACAGGCCTGCCAGTTTATGCCCCTGTTGAAGTTACAGTTAAAGAAACTGAGCACTATGGAGAGACAAGTTTTTGTGAGGTCACTCCATGCATTCTCCCTGAACGTGCCGTTGTAAGTTCTCTGACCTTTTTAGTGTTCGCAAAATAATGATACGTAGTGACTGTCCAATGCTTTACATGACACATTCTGATTAAAAAGCAGATTGATTGACCGGAGCTGCTGTTAATTATCGAACCTATTTGAAACAATACTTCATTTGAACATAACTTTTCAGTTTTTGGCAACATTCCGTGAATGGATTGACTATGAGACACAGTATCATGTGTGCCATTTAGTTTTCTTAAATTGAATGTGACTGTTGAAAATACTCCTGCAGTTGAAGACTGTCCGTGTTTGTGGTCCTCGCTATTGGCCACAAGTCATTGAGCTTGTTCCTGAAGGTAGAATGAATTCCCGTGTTTTTGACTTATTAATCTTCAAATGTTTCACCAATTTCTGAATATCATTTTTCTACAGAGAAAACTTGGTGGAGCACTGGAGATAAGAATGACCTTTTTAACTCTGGTGTTGTCTATATCAAGAGGAAAGTAGGAGTTTGTTCATATGTGGATGATCCTGTAGGATGTCAGTCATTACTATCTCGAGCAATGCACAAGGTGACTGTCTCATATGTGTTACCATCAATTAAACATTCTGTAGTCTGTTCTAGAATATTTGGTTGAATTAAGTTTCCTTGATTCAGGTATTTGGTTTGACAAGTCTGAGAGCTTGTGCTTCAAGTACCAGTGACTGCATTGGAGCTGGTGCATTTACCATTGATCAGTTGGTCAGCACCTTTTCATCGGATCCAAGCTTAATTGCTTTTGCACAACTTTGTTGTGACCCCTCCTGGAATTGCAGGCAAGCACACAAATGTCTATATTGCTTCCTTAACTTTTACTCTCTTGCTGTCTGAAATTGCCTTTAATTTTGTAGCTTCATTAATAAATACTTCTATGCCAGGTTTAGAAATGGTTTGGCAACTAATTGGTTGAATGATTAAGTTGGCATTGGCATAGTAATTTCTTTTCGATGTGTAGAGTTTGCGTTTGACGTGGTGCTGTAGTTTTGAATTATTATGCGCTCACTTGTCATTATCTAAACCATAGTTGAGCTGGAGTAGTGTTTGTAATATTATTTACATGCTTGGACCAGGGAAAAAAGATTCCCTTTTGTTTCCGTCGAAATAGTTGAAATGTTGGCAATTGATTCAACTAAAGCTCAACGAGTATTGCAATAAGTCTTTTTCACAATGTACATTTGATTCTCGCGTTGGGACAACATATTAAGCCAAAACATTGGGAAATGTAAACTAGAAATTATTTGACACTATATGTAAGGTTTTGATTTCCTAGAAATAGTTTTAGGTGTTTATGCATTTGTTGGGCTCAACTATTAATGTCAGTTGCCCGTGTCGGAAGTGTTTGATTATTTTATTTTGTAAAGTTTTTCCATATTTTGAAGTAGAGGCCATATGTTGTTTTTTTTACTGCATTTCATGTTGCGTTGATGTGGGTAATCTAGGTAAGCATAATTGGCTCTAAGACTTGCAATTGTAGTTAAATAATAATAAGTAATGAAGGGCAATAATTTGTGAAATTTGGAGCATGGAGAAATTAATGCATCATTTGGAAAATAAAATAACTTGCTTCTTGAAGGGGCCTCAGGTAGTAGGGGAGGAGATGGGTGGCATTACTGGCTGAAGGGCCCTCAGGTGGGATTTTATTGATGTGGGATGAAAGAAAATTTAACCTGGTAGAACAAAAAATTGGAATGTTTTCGGATTCAGGAAGGTTTTAGAAGTTGTGAAAATGGTTTTGGTTGGATTTTCACTGGAGTATATGGGCCAATTAGCAATAGGGACAAGAAACCCTTTAGAGACGAATTGTCGATCATTGCATATAGATGGGATCTTCCATGGTGTATAGATGGGATCTTTGATTACCAGTTGAAGGGGCCTTAGGTGGGATTTTATTGATGTGGGATGAACAGAAATTTTAATTGGTAGAATCAGAAATTGGAATGTTTTTGGTTTCAGTAAGGTTTAGAAATTGTGAAAATGGTTTTAAGTGGAGTAGGGATATCAAAATTACCTATAGGTACCCGTTTTACCCGCCCCGTTTGAGGAGGGTACGAGGATATTAATAACAAGGACGGGGATGGGTATGGAGGTTTGAAATGATCCCCGAACGGGAATAGGGACAGGGACATGTACGATAGTCTCCATCCCGTCTCGTATTTGTTTAAATATAATTTATATATTTATATATTTATATTTATTTAATATATATATAAATATATAACATATATTTATATATATCAAAAAGTAACCCAAGCCCTAACTTTTCTATTCTACCTTTTCACCGCCCACTGGGTCGCTGGTTTTTCTTGCTTGGCAGCGAGTCTTCTCTTCATGCTTGGCAGCTTGAGTGAGACTTTGAGATGATCAAAGGGAAGTAGCAAATTGTTAAGTGAGTTGTGAAATTATATTTCAATTTATTATTTTTTATTAGTAAATAAAAAGTTATTATGTTTGGTAGGTAAATGGGGATGAGGATGGGTAATCCATTATCTAGCGGGGACAGGTATGGAAAAAGTTTTCATCTCCGAAAAGAGGATGGGGATAGGGACCGAGGAGGGTGTTGCTAAACAGGGACAGGGACAGGGACGTGGATGGGGAAAGCCATACCCTTCCTATACCTGCCTCATTGACATCCCTAGAGTGGAGTATATGGGCTAGTTAGCAATATGGACAGGAAACCCTTTAGAGACGAGTTGTCAATCATTGCATATAGATTGGATCTTCCATGGTGTGTGAGTGGGGATTTTAACATCACAAGTTATGTGTGTGTGAGAGTGAGAGAGGGGGGTAGAATGAGATAGTTCAGTTGTTGTACTTGCGTCTAGGAGCCATGCCAGTGAAATCTAGTGCAAGAACTATCGCTAGTGCATGGGAGCTTGTGGCTCTGGCATTAGAGGTCAATCTTCATCAATGGAGATCGTTGGTGGCCAATGAGGTCTTTGCTAGTGGTGGTGGTCGACATCGATGACTAGAGTTATAAGTGGCAAGTGGAGGCAATGGGTTGTTTCTAGTCTAGGAGTCACAGATTTGAATCTTAAAAACTGTCTGTCTACAATAAGGGGTAAAGACCGTAAAGTTGTGTAAGTCTGATCTTTCTGAGTCTGCACAATATAGGAGGCTTATGCACTAAGTTATCTTTTATTATTATTATTATTATTATAGCTTAAGCACATTATCAACCAATCAATTATACAACCACAAGCATAATAATGAAGAGACACAAGGATTTAACATGGAAATCAAAAGCGGGAGAAAACACGAGTCTTAAACCAAGGACTAGGCACGCTTTTTCATTATAACAAAGGGGTTACAAAGGTTATAACTACAAAGTAACAATTGAGTCCACGATCCCTTGTGTTGAAGTTTTGCTCGAATCTATGATGCATCCGTAGTGAAAGACCAATATTCAAATCCTTGAGAATCAAAATATCCAAGTGTGAAGTTATTTGGCTTAGAGATGAAAGAGAACTCTTGAAACAAAGAGGCAGCTTTTAATCTCACATTCTTTGTGCAGAAACGCTAGGAGAATGTCTCTATTTATAGAGTATTCAAGTAATCCAATTGTCTCTATTTATGGAATATTCAAGTAATCCAATTCTTTATAGGATTGCATACTCAAGCAATCCATTCTTCATAGGATTGTATAGTTTCTTATTTCAAAAATCTTTTAGGAAACTTTTCAACCTTCTTGTATGTTAGAAAACTTTCCTTAAGATATTTCCAACCTCCTTGAGTATTTGGAACTTTCTTAAGTATTAAGAAACATTTCCAACCTATACCTTTGACACCTTAGCCAAATACCTAAAAGTACAAGTTTGAAATCATTATTTTGTTCATTAATTTGCCAATTACAAATATAAACCTAACAATTATTATTATTATTATTGTTGTTATTATTACTACTACTGCTACTGCTGTTTATTTTGGTAAGTAAAAATTTTATTGAATAAAGAATCAAGGGGATGCCTCCCTCTCACGGGAAGTTTCAATCAAAACACAAGGCTAAATAACCATAGCTACTCAAATACACATTGCAACAAAAAATAAGCTTTTCAATCTATGCAAAGGAAATTCAATGTCTTAAAAAGTTCTTATATTCCTCTGTCAATAACGACCACATTACTAGATAAGGGACAAACTGTCACGCTTTCCTCCACCTTTCATTGATCCAAGATCCCCACTGCTTTGCAAGAAACTCATTTGGTGGGGAACACCCAGGACATACCAAAAGAAGGAAGAGATAAATGCTATAATTCCTTAGCCCATGAGCAGTGTGCAAAAGGATGATCACTGGTAATTATCTCTTTTAAATAAGCAACACCAATTCACTATCTCATCTTTTTAAGGTTATTAATTGTAAGAATTTTCCCGAGAATAGTATTTCAAACCACAAAAAACCACCTTTGGAGACATGCATACTTGCATGTTATAGCCCTTGGGAAATCTATTTCCTTGCTTCGAACTAGCAATTCATAATAAGATTTAGCTTCAAAGGCCCCTGATTTAGACATCTTCCCACGAATGTCATCCTCTCCTTCACCCACCTTTCTAGAATATAACATTGTAAGTAGATTGCTAAAGTCAGCCAACTCCCAATCATGAAGATTCCATGGAAGATTAATACTCCAAACCATATTACCACCTACCACAAAAAAGAAAGATACTCAGCCCCTTTTTTATTATTGTCCTGTGTAGAGAGAGAGAGAGATTTTTACTTAATATTAATCTGCTTAATGTTAAGCTGTGGCTTCCTGCAGTAATCCTTTGCTGAACATGTTTGCAGATCTGACACTGATTTCCAAGAATTTTGCTTGCAAGTGTTGTTTGAGTGTGTGAGCAAGGAGAGGCCAGCCCTTTTACAGGTAACCAACTTGGCCAGGTTAAACCCACGTTATTGATTTATTCAGTTAATATGAATTTTGTTGCTTGAATGAATGTATGTCTGAGTCAAGTTGCTCTCTCATTGATAGCTATCATGGTAACTAATATTCTTATTCTAGTATGCAGTAGGAATGAATTCACAGTATATTATGGCTCTATTATGTATTTTGGAACAATTCTATGATGCAAAGAATTGAGGTTTAACTGGTTACCTTCTTGAGATGGAAAGAAAGTTTTTTTTTTTTAATGGTGCACTTCTCAATGCATGGAAACTTTTACTTTCTTTGATAGATTTGTGATTGTTCCCAAAATTATGCAGGTCTATTTGTCACTGTACACAACACTTGGCTGTATGGCAGATCAGGTCACTGGTGGTGCTTCAATGCTAAGTGACTCACTCTTTATCTCTAGTTTAAAGGTATTTCCTGTAATACTAGTACTTGGTTCTATAGTTGTCTTTTATGAGGAAAATTTTGTGCTTGAAACAATTAACACGTGTTGAGGCTAAATTGTTTCCATCTAATGCTACCAACAAATTTAAATTATATTATGCAAGCTGCAAGACGCCAACTTTGATTGGTTCAGCTTGGTTGAAGAAATTGACGTAGGTTGAAATGTGATGTACTGATGTTGGCCCAATTAGGCCGTGGCTGGTTGAGAAGAGGACACGGTTGGTGGATGTGCTGTGCAGACTCCTGGTGCGAATGAGTTTGAGGAAGTATGCTTATGTGGCGTCAAATAATTTGTCTGGCATTTGTATTAACAAATTCAAATATGTAGGGAAAGAGAGAATAACAGTGTGTACTGATTTTCTAATATCAATGCTTATCCAACTTGGTTCTTTAAGCGTAACTAATGGGAAACTAAATATTTGATGGTTATCTAAACTGAGAGGACCAGTTAGCCACTGAAAAGGGGGTAATAGTCTTGTCATTCCTCTCTGTTGACAATACAAATCAGATACAGGTCCTGATGTTATGGTTTTCATTCTCAGGACACAAATGAATGAAGCTAATTCTTTGGTCGCAGTAATTGCTGGAAAGACTACACATATTTACATACCAAAGATGGAAAGGAATTGAAACAAAGAAATAAGAAAGGGTGACAGTAAGATAATAATCACCCTGTTGGATGACTGGGTGGTGGCTTTACAGAATATTCTTCGATGATTGACATGATTCTCAATAACGTTTGTTTGTTTTTTTTTTTTTTTGTTTTGGTAACTATGATTCCTGCAGTTTCTGTTCTGTTTCCAGCATGTCATGGTGTAACTGTTAACTCGATTTTATTCACAAAAAGAGCTGTTTAATTTATTTCTCATGGTCCTATTGTGTGTGCAGATTGCCCTTGCATACAATGAAGCTTTATTAGGTGGAAGATTAACGAATTCAAGGGGAGGCATCATTCAATCAACTTTCTTAGGGTCACTCAGGAAGCGGGTAGAGGAGCTCCTAAAATATTCTTCGGGTTTAGAAAATGATTTGTGTAATTATTTGAAATCGGGAGGCTGGCCTACTGAGAACACCCAGCATGGCAATCAATCAACTCTTCTTTCTTGGTATCTTCAGTGGTACAACATTCCTGCACCTTCCGTGATTCAAATGGTGGCAAAGAAAATCAAGCCCATGCATGGCTCTTCTTCAGTTCCCTTGCTGCGTCTGTTATTGCCAAGAACACATATCAATGCAATTAAGGAGATTGACAAGTTCTGGTTTTCTTCATAGGTTAATGATGGATTAGGCACAGTTTGAATATTGTTGGAAAAGCATATCGCTTGTACAGCTCTTCTTGCATCTGTATCTATAATACTGCTGTGTGAAATATTTATCTGGGGCCCCGGTTTTACAGAGGAAGAAAGCTTCTCAGGATCTACAGAGCACACAATTTCGGAGCGTGTTCGTATTAAGGCGCCAGTTGGGGGTGATCTGTGGCAAGTCTACATTGAACTTGTGAGCGATCTATGTCTTGAGTATTTATATTTTCCAAGTGTTTGTTCAATGAAAATTGAAAAATACCCGTCTACTAGGGGCCTAGATTTGTTGTTATGCCAGCAACATGTAAAAATGTGTATTTATATATTTTGTTGTATGATTATATGATATTTACTTCAAGACTGTTCGGCGATCAGCATTTGCTTTGCTTTGCTTTGATAGAACTGCTGTTTAACTAAAAAATCTTCAATGCCTAGGAGCTTGAACCTTGTCTCTAAGCCACTGTTTTGCCATGCGTAAATGTTTTTCGCTCTCAAGGTCACCTCCGTAGATTTTACCTTTTTATAGGTTTTGTGGAATGCTTTCAGAAGATTGGGATTTACCTTTCAGGATGAGAACTCGGGGCTATTATCAAATTTGATATCAATTCATTGATAACTCAATTTGAATTGTTAAATTAAAATTTAACGATTTTAATATATTTTACGTATTTTTTAAATTTGAAAGTTATGAATATATTTGAATTATTATATTTTAATTCAACGGTCCAGATCGAATTGTTAATGGGTTAACCTCAAATTAGATATCACTCTACCCCACTACCCCATAGTTGAGAATGAGCCGAATGTGGCTGTAGCCTTAGAGCCACGTCACAAATAAATAAATAAGTTTTTAGCACCTACTGTTCAAGAAATGCTATGGGTATTTATAATTGATTTAACATTCATACACAAGATGTTACGTTGAAAATGAAAATTTTAGAATCCAGTACTAGTATTACATTTTCAAAAAATATCTTTAAATTAGAGCTAGTTGTTTAGCAAGTAACATTTCAAAAAAAAAAAAAAAAGTTTAGCAAGTAATAATAATAATAAAAATAAAAATAGTAATAATAATAACCTTGTCAAACTTGATATGTTAGTTAATAAAAATTTAACGACGTGTTACAAATTTAAGGAGTAACATCCTCTAATAAAAATTAAAACTATCAAATTGATAATTTTTAATATATTTATGGATTGATAATTAATAATCTTTTTAAGGCTATGTCACAGTAAAATCATCTTTAGAGGGATTTAAATGTGAGACAGTCTTTTTGCAAGTTTAGGAGAGAAAAGAAAAGAAAAAAAAGGGGGATTTTTGGAGTCCGGTCAATCTTTATAGACTTATAAGGATTTTAGTCATACCAAAAAAATTTATTTGTGAATAAGTTACACTTATAACAAAAAGACAAAAAAGACATCACGCATTTTTAATACATTTTTAAACTGCCAGTTTTATCTGAACGCTCGTAACTTTTGCGACTTTTCATTTTTGTCACAAACAGAGTCAAAACTGATTTTTGAAACATAATCAAAACAGATTTAAATGTATATTCGGTACTATTTTTACAAGAGTATACATTTATATGAAACAATACGATTAGAAACAGTACCGATACTATTTTTACCGGTACTGTTTTTATCAGTACTATTTTCATACTGTCATAAAAAACATCAATCGATACATAACATAAACTAACTATTAATGGTGTCGTTTTTTGTAAGAGCATGCATCTTATACAAAACAGTATCGCATGCATGTAGTACTTTCAGTCATGTGACCGCATGCATATGCATATGGTACTCTTGGCTATGTGGTACTGTCAACCATATATTGGATATGTGATTTTTTTTTTTTTTGTGTTTCATGGTGCTGTTTGCATACTAGACATATTCGGTACTGTTTTTACAAAATCATGTATCTTATATAAAACAGTACCGCATGCATGTGGTATTCTCATTCATATGGTACTGTTAGCTATTATTGGATATGTGATTTTTTTTTTTTGTGTTTCATGGTGCTGTTTACATACTAAATACATTCGATACTGTTTTTACAAGAGCATACGTCTTATACAAAATAGTACCGCGTGAATGTGGTACTCTCGGTCATGTGGTACTGTCAGACATACGTTGGATATGTGACTTCTTTTTGTGTTTCATGGTGCTGTTTGCATACTAGACACATTCGGTACTGTTTTTGCAAGAGCATGCATCTTATACAAAATAGTACCGTATGCATATGGTACTCTCATCTTACGTGGTACTGTGTTTATATGAGCATGCATTTTATTCTGTACTATTCTTACAAGATCGTATATTTATACGAAATAGTACCAGTACACAGATTTGTATATATTATTTCTTTGACTGACGTTAATATTAGTCGGTGCTCGTTCAAATTAATAATATATCATATTTTCATGCGACTTATAAGGAAGGAAAACAAAAACAGAAGAAACGTGATTTTTGGTTAGTGAGATTTCCAGCAACTCTTGTCTAACTTAATTATAGAAATAAAGGGTATTCTTGGTATTTCAGAAATTATATTTAAAACAAACTCGTGGGACTTACTCAAAAGTGTAAACTAATTACAAAACTTTCTACATTAATGTGACTTAAAAGTAATACTTTTTTTTGTGTGACTAATAGTTTTAAAAGATTACAAAGTATGACACACAATTTTTCGGAAAAAAATTACTAACGAAAGAAAATAAAAGAAATGATAATATTTTTTTTTTCCGTTTGTATATACATTTACAAAAAGAAAGGATAATAATTTTATTTTAGTTTGTTTATGAGTTGAGAATAAATGGAAGGAAAATAAAATGTATATTATTATTTTGCCATCAAATCCGTGGAGAGTTGTCAGTTTATTTACTTTTTAAACTGTAATTTTATTTTTTTATTCTTTATTTTATGGATAAATATGTTACAAAGTTTTATTAATTCATTTTATTCGATACTCCAAATCTGCCCACTTTTGGAAGATGAAACTTTTAAATTTTTAATATTCACTTTTCTACTTATTTTTTTTCTTTTTTTTAGCCCAAAAAAAACTTACAAACGAATGATAGATAATAATTTTTGTTTCTCTTCTTTCTTTATTGAAAGGTATTTTTTTTCCATTTCTCCCCATTCAATATTTCAATATTTTGCTAATTCAATATTTTAACTGTAATTTATTTACAGCAAGATACTTAATTCAATTATTTATTTAGTAAAAATGCCGCTATGTTATGATTAATATTTCTCTTGTAAAATTGATCAATTACTTATTGGGAAAAAATTTAAACGGAGAACGAAAAATTTAAAATTCTATTTGCATAAATTTTTATACTTTATTAAAATAAAATTTTTAGTCCATTTTTGTGTCTTTTTTTTTTTTTTTTTGAGATCCCACACCGCGTCATTCATCTTTCACATTTTTAAAAGGCTCTCCATCCAGGTTCGACAAAATGTAAGCAATCAAATTTACGATTCGTACCTTATCCACAACTCGATACACCAAGGGGTCTCTCTGCAGAGAAACCCAGAGCAGAGCAGAGTCGAAAGGGTAAAATGACGATGGCATGCGCTTCATCGTCGGTTTTCTTAACTTCTCCTTTGCCGAAACCCTCCTGTCTCTCCATGAAGAAAACTTCCTTCCTTGGGTTCCCAGTCAACACATCATCCAAGCCGTCCGTCCGCACCGCATTCCTCGTCCCCCGTAGTCGGATGTTCCAGATTCGTTGCGTTGAGAAAGCCATAGTGCCCTTGGACCAGCGTTGGATGTTTGAGGAATCCGAAGTCCAAGGCCCTGTAAACTCTCTCTCTCTCTCTCTCTCTCTCTCTCTCTCTGAGTGTGGTCTGTTTGGTTACTGAGAAAATGCAGGAACAGGAAAGAAATTAATTATTGTTATTATTATTTTATTTATTTTGTTTAAGTTTAGAATGCTATGTGTAGTTTCTTTTTTTGTGTACTATTTTGGTTGGTGAGGAGTGTAGGGAAGGAATAGAAACTGAAGTCAATTTTGGACAATTTTGTTATCTGTGGCCCTAGAAAACAAAAAACCAATCAATCTTTTAATATGATGCCTTTATAGCATGACCTTCTTAGTTTGGCTGCTGAGAAAAATCAGGAACCAAGGACACTTAGTTTGGTTGCTGAGAAAAATCGGGAGCCAAGAGCAAACACTTCTTATAACTTTGTAATGTCACAGTTTTCCAATAAGCCTTTTTGATTGTTGAGAAAATGTAGTAAACTAGAGGATATTGAATGATTTTGAATTCAGATATTTGACTGGTCGAGGATCTGTAAAAGAAGTTACCATTGAACTGGTTGGAGTCAGTTCCTCATTTTTGGAACAAGGCAACTAGAAGTACAAGACCCAAATTCCTTCCTTGTCCCCATAAAACCTTTGGAACCGTACACGGTCAAGTTAGTGATAGTTGGGTTGAAAAGCTGTCTTGTTTGAGGTGTTATGCAGTAAAAATGATTTGGGACATCATTTTGCATATTGAGTGCATGTGGCAGATACTCAATTCAACTTAGCCTTTTCCCAACTAAATGTGGTCAGCCACATTGATAGTTTTTCTCCATTCTACTTGGTTAAGGATCATTTCATCTTCTAGACCACTTTGGCATTACCCAAAATGCTATCAATCCTCCTTATTGGCGTTTCTACCATCATTTGTATGTGAACAAATTGCATTAACTGATTTTTCCTCTATTTATTTTCAATTTGTGCGAAGTGCTAATAAACGATTAACTTATTGGCTGGGCTGAATCAAATATAGGAGTGATAACTAACGGGTTTCATTCTATTTTATTAAGACAACATTGATTGTTAGCCAGATAATTTCTTCAACATATTTTAAAAAAAAGGAGAAAAAGAATCTAAAAAGCTCAAATAACTTGTTTAAGCTTGGCATTCTGTTGTTTCGAAAGGCATGTTAGTGAGCTTTGACTCTGCTAGCTTTCTTATTTTTTGGTTCACTTTATATCATCAATTACTCTTTATAATTAAATAATGCTATGTCGTTTCTCTGAGTAAGTTTCTTATAAGATTCTGTTACCACCATATCATTATACCTCCCCTTAAGTGTCCACAAAGCCTTATTATGCCTTGGTCACTTTATATAGTAAATGTTATTTATTAGGGGAAAGGAGTTGGGATAACTCGAATCCATGACCTTTGGTTTTGGTGGGGGTGCCTTCTTTGCTTCAGCTGGCTCCTCTCGTCTTTACGCATAGGGTCACTTGACATTCGCTGGCCCAACAATCAAGCTTGGAAGCTCTGCGAAGCATATTTCACTGAAATAGTGTCAAAGCTTCAATTATTTCTTCTATTGAATTAATTACAACTGTACAATGAGGTTAAATTATTACCAATTTTTTTCTTTTTGGGTGGGACTGGGGGAAAGGGGAAGTACTTTTTCAGGGTGTACCAAGCTATATGCCCAGATTTTGTGTTTGGAACATTTTGAGCTATAATAAAGTACTTTATAAGGGGCATTGTTGCAATGAGTTGTGAAAATTTTACGCACAGATTGAGAATTCATCAATGATACCTTCTACGAAATAGCGACTAATTTGACTTGATTAATCAGTTATTACTGTGATGTGCAGTACTGATATTTTAAGTTTAACTAACATCTTTGATAATAATTCTGTTGCTTTTCGTCTTTAAAGTGGGATCTTTCTAACCTGGTGCTCTCTCTCCCTCTCCTTTCATACTTTTCCCAGGATATTTGGAATAAGACGTGGTATCCTAAAGCTGCAGATCACGTGAATACAGATAAACCATGGTTTGTTGTTGATGCTACTGATAAAATTCTTGGAAGACTAGCATCAACCATTGCTATTCACATTCGGGGGAAAAATCTGGCAACTTATACTCCTAGTGTTGACATGGGGGCATTTGTAATTGTGGTACGCTCATTATATTGAATGTTCTGATAATGTAGATACTTTCTCTCCACATTTAATTTTTTTTTAGCAATGTAGACTGCCTTATAATAACTTGGGTCAGCTTTAAAGGCTCATTGAACATGTTTAAGCTAAGAAGCATGCATAGGGGCACAGATTATGGATACGACTCAACACAAATACATCAACAAGTTAATATAAGATTATGGATACGACTCAGCACTAATATGTCAACATGTTAGTTTTAAAATATCTGACACAACAAGGGCTCATTAATGAATAAATAAATAAATATTTTTTATATATGTACATAAACAAACTATGATTTATTTGTTTTTGCATTAAATATATGTTTGTATTTTATTTATGTCTATTCTAAAATTTTGTTTATTCATTTTTGCATTAAATATATATTTGTATTTTATTTTTGTCTATTCTAAAATTTTCTTTTACAAACAAATAAAAAGTTTTGTTTTTAAATTCCTACAATTAAAAAAAATTAAATGATAACGAATTAATAAATTTAAATTCAATTATTCTTATCTTACTATTTATTTCCTAGTTTCTTATTCAAAATTACAATGTGTTTCATGTGCATCTGAGCTATGGATATATGTATCTCTCAAGTGTTGGAGTATCTGTGTTCAACATTAGTCAAACTCTTATGGTTGTTTTCTACTTAGTAGTCAGTAATTGACGTCTATATGAATGGTGAAAGCATGCTTTGTTGAGGTGCGATGGTCACAAAATTTTTGCAAATAATCCTGAACATTGTTGTGTTGTTTTGAATTTAAAAGGTGAATGCAGAAAAGGTTGCAGTGTCTGGCAAGAAGAGGACCCAAAAACTCTACAGGAGGCATTCAGGAAGGCCAGGAGGTATGAAGGTTGAAACTTTTGATCAGCTCCAACGGAGAATTCCAGAAAGAATTATTGAACATGCTGTTCGTGGCATGCTTCCTAAAGGGAGAGTAAGTATTTAATTTACTTCTGCTTGGATTTTCTTCTTGTAAACAAAGCAATTGCCAAAAAGGCTAACATAACTAGCTGGGATTGATTTGTTGAATTAATAAACCAGCTAAGATATCCTAACCTTTTTTGATTCAAGAATGTTAGCAACCGTCCTTACCTTCAATGCCAGTTCCTATTTCACAGTCTTCTTGCAGTCACATTGCAATCAGAAATCAGTATGTTCAATATGATAGAAGATTAAACCCCATATACAAAGAAGTGACTTGTGTGCCAAAAAGGAGGCAATCTAGGAGAAATTGGAAGGCATCTGAAACCCACTCTAACTAAGTGTTGCGAGAAGGCAGCAATTTATATACAGGCAACGTAGGCAATCTTACTGTTCTAAAGTGGTTCTATTTTCATGCTCATGGGTTTGACTTATCTCAACCCCTTCCCTAATAAATAGTACTTATATAAAAGGTTGTTCTATTTTGCCCATAAAGCATGAAGCCTACTTGTATTTGTTGTATGAATGCATGTTTGGACTACACAACCATGTGCTTGTGTTTTTTTAATAGCTTTCTGACTCCTAATTTCCTTACAAAGCTACTTCAATTTTGCTTGTTATGCAGTTGGGTAGAGCTCTATTCAACCATCTTAAGGTCTATACCGGCCCAAACCATCCACATGAAGCCCAGAGACCCACTGAGCTGCCTATAAAGGACAAGAGGATACAGAAGCAGAAATAGATATGACGCAACCTAAGTCGGGAGATAGAGCAAGCTCTCTTTTTCCCCTTTGGCGTCACATCTTTGCTATTTTTTGTTATCTTAATGGGTTTCTGCTGTCATGGTTCGGCTCCGATGCCATGATCAAAAGCATGTTGTTCATTTAGACTTTTATTTGTAGAGGCATTTGGTTGCATTGCTGTCCTTATTTGAGCTTGTGTTATATCAAATTAGAAATTTGTTACAGTAGTTTAATAGATAATTTTTCTTTAGCATGCGACTACTTGCATTTACTAGCTGAAAAAAAAAATGAGGCAACTACCTTTTATTTTCTGAGGAGGAGAGAGTTAAAAAAAAATAATAAATAAAGAAAAAATGAGGTAACTCTCTTTATTTTATGAGAAGGATGAGAATGGAAAGCAACACAATTTTAGTATTTGACAACCCGCTTTTTACTATGCCCTCACACTCACTAGCTGACATCTGATGATGGTTCAAAATAGTGTTCTTCCTCTTATTCTTCCACATACTATTGGATCTAAAAATCATCACAGGGAAGAGCATTAGTTAAAACACAAAACTATGAAAATATATAAATGCTAAAAAAAAAAAGTTCATTTTTTATTGATTCCTTTGACACATGGTGCCAAAAAGATACTTATCTGTGCACCAGAATTGTGTATAGGAGCTGGTTACATGCGGAACACCAGGAAGACAACCAATGTCTGCAGCCCAAGCCAACATTGCTGGTATATTTTCTTGGATGTCCATCTTTTCTTAATTGGGTGAGCAACATTGTTGAGTGAAGTCACAGGATTTGTCATATTACTCAATACACTCTTCACCACTGCTCCTGGATAGTGTTTCCCTGGATAAACTGGAGCATACGTGCAATTGCTGCTGAACCTGTCATTGCAATTCGTACAAGGTGAAGTAACATTTATTTATTTCTTTTCATCTTCTACTAATCATTTGTTGATCTTCGTAATTCATGGTCCTCCAAGTTTTCTAATTCAGAGTTGAAGTGGGTCATTGTTATGGCTTCAGAAAACACATTTCTTCTCTGTGTAAGTTTTTGACATTGATAGCTTATATTTTTTAGTGAGGACTTGTCATTCGTTTAGAAATATTTACGTCCCATTGGGCATGCTATGTTGATATTTAGATTTGTTTTCCACTTGCCTTTAGAACTTCTGACAATGAGTGGGTTTAGTATAGACAGTATGGTTTTTGTTACTTATAGCTGTATACACAATTTTTTTTCACTTGCACCTGTTTTGTTTGCAGAGGTGGTCTATAACCTTGCTTTAAATGTTAAAATCTTTATTTTGTTATTCACTCCTTTTGAGGACAAAGAAAAGGGAATAAAGTGTCTAGCAGGTGGGATGTTTGCACTCACTCTTATCACATTATAACATGTGTCGTTATTTGATAAACCTAACACAACACATGGCATGATGTACAATGAATGGATACTGAAAAATTCAGTACATCCTAACTACTCGACTTTTTTCCCCGAAGAATGGGGTGTGCACATGTTTTTTTTTTGGTGGAAGGGCTCACAGGGGAAGCTTTTAAGTATTAGTCCACTTTCTATTGCATTTGCATTTGACAAATATTAAATTACTAATTAATAATATTGAACTTGTTAATGGAACAGTGTGCCTTAATGGTCTTCGGCTACTGTTCCCTTGCTTGTTAGCTGGTATAAGCTGTCTTCAAAGCTTAGGTGGTTTCTTGGTGATTGTTTTTCCTTTGCACCTTGATAAGAGATCATTGCAGTTAAGGGGAAGTGTAAACTGTGTCATGAGAAAATCTCTTGAAAGTAGAAAAGAGAATGAATGAAAATAATTGTATATGCATCGAACTCCATTGAAATGTGGGATCTCTTGAGTTCTCCAAAGTGATTGCTCTTTTCTTGTTTACAAATCCAGTTCCTAATTGGTTTTTCTAAAACCCAATGGAACTCATTTTCACTATTTCTGGTAAGGTTGATGCTTTCTTAGAAGCATGGTTCAAAGTTGTAGTCATCTTGGCTGAGATCTTGGCATCTTGTCTCAATATCAGGAGAGACTAAAATGAGATTTCGTGGCGTGTCAACCTTAAGCAATTTGGCCATGCTCCGTACCATATTGGGCAATATATTGACGAGATATGGGAAGACAATTAGATGTCTCTATTGTATCGGTCGATATATAGGTAAGATATTTGGAAATAAGGAAAGATCGGTCCAATTTGCAGTTTGACTTTTTGAATATTCTAAATTGCTAATCATTGCTTATCACCCGAAAACATGGCACGATGCAATGCTGGGACTACATCAAAAATTAGGTGACCGAGATGTTTGCACAATGGCAAATTTGAACCATGCTTAAACTTATGAATGGATCACTTTGCACTTAGCCCCCTTGATTTTTGATTTCTTTCCACTCCAAAGATGTCTTGTCAAGTGGAAAATGCGACATTGTAACAGTGCCAAGTTTTCAACTCGACGGAGTCGAGTTCTTCTCAGTCCAGGAGAGTTGATGAGGACATCAATTTTTAAATTTATTTCTTTTTATTATTATTATTATTTATTATTTGGACCCATTTGTTTTGGGCTTTATTGATAATGAGTTTATATTATTAGAGGTTATTTGGACCCATTTGTTTTTGGGCTATTTTAGTATCGGTTTATTTTATTTTAGGCCTTTGGTGTTAGGCCCATGATGTTTTCTATTTAAACCCTAATTAGGGTTAACAGAAGATCATTGATTTGATTGATTGAATAATATTGGTGGCTGTGTTTTTCTTTCCCTTCTTTTCTTCTAATTCTTCTTCTCTACTTTCTTTTTCTCTTGTATTCTCTCTATTCTTTCTTTACTTTCAATTGTTGTTCCGCATCAACTTGGTGTCAGAGCGAATCCCTGATGCAAAAGAAAAATATCAAATCACTGTTTTCAGCTGTGAGAAAAAAAAAAACCCTAGCCGCAGCCGCAGCCGCTGCCGTTGCCATACGCGTACGCGTCTTCACCCTCAAGACCTTCGTATACACTTTCGTGCATTTCCGGCTACACCCATCTCCGGCGACCTATACCACTGGAATCGCCTCCCTCCGGCGACCTCTCTGGTGACCCCAGAATTTTTCGGCGACTTTTCCGGGGATCGGCCACGATCTCCGGTGACTTTTCTGGTGAACTCCGGCAAAGTCCAGCAGCACAACCTGCCTCCGGCGAACTCCCAGGTGACCTCGGCCACCTCCGGCAGCTTTTCCGGCGAAACTCTGGCGACTTCCCGGCGAACTTCCGGCGACTTCCGATGAACTCCAGAACATTCTGTCAATCTATTTTGGTAAATTTCAAGTAACAAGACAGTCGACTACTTATTCGAATGCTTGAAAAGTGAATACTTTACATAGTTTAAAGCAAAGGTTTGGATTAGGTACAATTCTCTTATTGTTAATTATGATAAATGCTTATATCATATGGCAGCGTGAATTGTATAAATTTGAACTTGAACCTTGCCTATTTGTTTCATTTATCCTACTTCCTACTTCTTTTTTGAATTTAGTTAATTGTTGCCCATCTTAAAAAAAAAAAAAATCACTCACTCATTGCTTGCCTAAATTATTTGTTGAGTTTCATTTATTAGATTCGTTATTCCTATCAGCATATTAGGATCTTATATTTTTATTACTTTCTTTTTCAATTTTCTTTAATATCAGCATTTAAAAAAAAAAAAATTACTTCTGTCATTTTGCCATGAATTTCGAAAACCAATCATATTGGAATAATAAAGTAGGATTTCGTTCTATTCATCAAACTTACGTCAAAGATCCTCTCTATTTTAGTGGTACTATCGATTCTCATGAGTTTCTTAATTGGGTAGATGATATTGAATACATTTTTGACTATCACGACCTGTCTGATGACCAATGTATTCGTCTAGTTAAAACAAGATTGACCAATTATGCTAGAGAGTATTGGCAAACGGTTGAGTTATACCATAGACCTGTTATTCGATAGGCCTTGATGAAACAAATTTTGAGTGATCGATCTGTTCCTAAAAATTTTATAGATAAGGCATGGTCTCAGTTAATGCGTCTTAAATAGGAGGATTCTTCTGTTAATGACTATTTTGATCAATTTAAAACTATTAGGAAGTGGTCTAACTTTTAAAATGAGCCTTGTGCCATCAATAGATTTGTCATTGGGCTAAGACCTTGCATCCGTGAGGTAGTTCAGCGATACACTCATAAGACATTAAATGAAACTTATTCCAAAGCTTTAGAAGTTGAAAAATCTTATGAATTTGAGTTTTATGAGTCTGTCAAAGTCAAAGTGCCCTATACAAACCATTGAGTTACAATGTCCATCTCCTAAACCTAGCGCCCCTATTGTTTCTGTTGACGCTTGTGATTCTCTTTTTGATTCTCCTCTTTTGACATTTGATTATGACGAGTCACCAAATTCTCAAAATGTGTCTGAAGTGGTTGAATTGGTTCTACCGTGATCTTACATTGATTTTGTTGGTTTATTTGAGGACATCATGAATAATGATCGTCAAGATTGCATAGACCTTATCATTGGTGATGGTTACTTTTTCAGGGGATATTATTTAAGCATCTCAAGAGTTTTACTTAGTGACTTCATCCGTTGGGAGTTCTTTGAGTCTATGTCCAAATTGTTCTTCCGTGAGATCATTCAATTGCATGAGTCCTCCTCACTTCTAGTGTATAACAGAGACATTTTTGCATACATTGAACAATTTTTTTTACAAGTTATATGTGGCATGTCTTACCACTATTCTATTGATATCATTGAGTCTCATTCCATTCGTCCGTTTTTGAGGGATTCTAATTTGATAAGTTCAGTTACATCATCACTCGTCACTTATTCTCATCCATGTATTCCACTTCTTTTTGATAATGCTGATATTAAATGAAAAATTGGGTTGAGTAATAATTATTATAAATTTTCTACTTATGTTATTGATGGGAATAAAGAATTTAATGGATGTAACTTACTGATGACTTATGCATTGCCTACTTATTACCCCATATCGTCTTGCCAAAATTTGTATGTCGAAAATGTTGGGCCATTCTATATTCTTTGTGATCCTAGTCTCAATGCAATTTTTTTCACTTTGCAATGTGATATGAGTTTTGTCGTAATTTGGCATGTGGAGAATTTGTTATCTTGTGGAGGCATCTTTGGGCCTCAAATATTGTCTGCAGGTTATGGAGATATTTTTATGCCGGTTCCCGTTCCTCCACCTCTTCAGCGGTGCCTATCTGTGTTCGATGTTGAGGATCTCATTTTCTTTCTACTCTAAAGATGTCTTGTCAAGTAAAAAATGCGACATTGTAACAGTGCCAAGTTTTCAACTCGACGGAGTCGAGTTCTTCTCAGTCCGGGAGAGTTGATGAGGACATCAATTTTTAAATTTATTTCTTTTTATTATTATTATTATTTATTATTTGGACCCATTTGTTTTGGGCTTTATTGATAATGAGTTTATATTATTAGAGGTTATTTGGACCTATTTGTTTTTGGGCTATTTTAGTATCGGTTTATTTTATTTTAGGCCTTTTGTGTTAGGCCCATGATGTTTTCTATTTAAACTCTAATTAGGGTTAACAGAACATCATTGACTTGATTGATTGAATAATATTGGTGGCTGTGTTTTTCTTTCCCCTCTTTTCTTCTAATTCTTCTTCTCTACTTTCTTCTTTCTCTTGCTTTCTCTCTATTCTTTCTTTACTTTCAATTGTTGTTCCGCATCAATTTTCTTTGGTTCTATTGTCAAATTTGTAGATACGAGTTGTCTTATGGTACTACTTGTGGGTATTTGGGCCACATTATTACGACCCACGCAACGTCACATGTCTTGAGCCACGTTAGCACAAAGAGTAGTTGACAGGAGGATATCTTCTGCAAGATGCTCCCCATGGAAGGACCCGCTGCAATGAGTCCCCTACTAGGGTACCGCAGGACTTTCCTAGGCTTGGAGCAAGGCTTAGGGATTATCCCCCAACGAGAAACCTTCTTATACTCACTAGCGGAATAATTGGGATGCAACGATTTGGTGGCTAGAATCAAGTGATCTGTCAAGGCCCTCTCAAGTGGTCTAGAGTAAGATCACTGGGAGTTGTCCTTACCATATAGAGCCAGAATGCCAGGTCCCTTGCTAGGCGGATGTGGTGCCTTGTCCTATGCCCTAAAGGACTCTTCCTAGCCTCTCTCTCTATATATATATCTTCCTTCCTTTCCCTTCCCATGAGGACGATCATCATCTGAACTATCCGTTACTTGTGCGAATCTCTCTTGCTCCATACCATGATTTTCACTTCGCTGGCCTCCAGTGACCCTGCTTTAGATAATGCTCGGCATTATTTTAAGACAATCAAATTGTCCACTTTAGGTCTGATTGCCCATATAACTCTTGGAAGATCGTAAGATAACCTAGCTTTGTATGAATCACTCTATCTAGTTGGTTCAGATCTATTGTAGGTGTTCTTGAAGTACTCTACAACACCAAGAATCTCAATTTTATTCCATCTGAAGTTTAGCTGGATATTTTTGCATTATTTTCTATGTTAATGCACTAAGAATCTAATGTGATATGAAGAATAATTCACATCCCAGTTTTCTAATATTTCAAACATTGAGGAACTGCTATAAACCTATCTGTGGCTGAAACCGTAGGTGCCATCTGGTGGTGTATTTTAGACCTGCAGTTCCTGTTGGAACTTGCCAGTCAATGCTTTATGAAGCCTTCTTTCTGAATAGAGAAGGGTATATACATTGAAAAGCACACCCACGTAGTTGAAGAACTGAAGAGACTCAATGCTTATGTGGGCAAAGAATTCAAAAACACAATATATTGAAATTGGAGAACAGCTTTAAAGCACATAGCTCTGCTCCTCAAACATGTTAATAACACTTCATATTCTTAAATCTGCTCACTTGTTATAATAGAAAAATTCTTAGTCTTTGGATTCAACAATCAAGATGGAATAGCATACATCAACATTGGTTGATGGAGTGGCTGCCATAAATTGGCAAGTCTGGTGGAGACTCAAGGTTTTAGTAGGTGACTGCTCTACTCATATGGTTTGGTGGCTATGTTTGTGATTGGATTGGATCGTAGGGAAGGGGTTAGATGGAGTGGTGAAAATATTGGTGATAGTGAAGGAAAGTTGATGAGGTGGTGGGCACCTGCGGTGGTAGTTTGGGTTTTGATGCAAAATTGGAGCTTTTTCCCATCAAATATATGTTGATATATAGGCTTGGAAGTGAGTTGGTCATTTATAGTGAGGGTTGAGATTTTATGGGGATTAATGGGTAAAGCATGTTGATTATATTCTTTTCATCATTTTATTTTTTGGTTTGACTTCAATTAAACAGGTACAATAATAATAAATATTTTGGATGATTTCAGTGAATCCCATTGGTTTGACTGATGATCTACTAACAGACAAACTAAGCACAAAATGATGGTGGAAGAGGTACTTCTATTTTCCCAAGCAAGAGATGTCACTGTAACACTGCATGTCCTGGGAGGTCTTTAGAAAATTTGTCTTGTTGTCGCAAGTTGTCCATATAAAAAGCCGAAAAAGGGTTGATTCGTAATTTTTTTACTTTGATTCATTGTCTACTTTGCCAAGTGATGCTTCATATGCTGTTGAGAAGTGTATCAATGTAGTAGTAAATAATGGTCAGGTAAAATAATGGCCTTTAATATTCTAGTTGTGATCTGCTGCTGAACTAATTTTGGGATATCTTTTTGTATTGCCAGTCATTATGTTGCATTCATCTCGAAATTGGGATTTCTTAGTTCCGCTGTGCATTATTTATTATGGGGTTTGGTAGGGCTTTTAGTTGGTTCTTTTTCTAGCCATCTGTTTTTTCCTCAGTTATAAGAGATTACTACTGTATTGTCTGAATTCTTTGCTTTGTTCATGTTTATTATATCTGCATTTGGTTTTGTTGCTTTGGATGCACTCAAAAGGAATTTGGAGGTTGTTCAGTAAAATTTCTTCAATCCATGCACTATATTTAAGACATGGGATTGCTTGCTATGTTATTGTTGCTCCCGCAAAAAACTTAGCCGTGCTTGAATAGTTTGTCTTGTTTTTAGTTGTGTTCGCATATTTTGATGACAACTTCTTGCTCTGCTCATGTCTTGCTTCTATTGCCCAGATCATTAGATGGTGTAGTTATTCGTTACAAGTTTAGGGATTTTAAGATTCCTTATGATCTTGTTTTCTGCCAAGTGAAATCCATTTAGGAATATATATGAAGAAAGATATTTTGTCTGCAAGGTTTCCTGATTAAACTTCTTCTTGTGTTTTCATTTTACATTTTTGTTAATGGGAGGTTTGTCTCTTGTAAAAGAATCATATAATCAATTGGGGTATTTAGAGGAGTGCATATCACTGGCTTTTTGGTGGGGTGAGAATTAAGGCAGTCTAAATCGAGAGAGAGAGAGTCAATGCGGTGATAGTAGTGATAGTGGATTCAATGAATGGATTTTTCAAAGGAGGAGGTTTATATAGGCCAAGAGAAATCTTTTAGGGGATGAGTCAAGGCTCGATATTCGTTGGCTGGAGTTTCAGTCTTTAACTAGTGCTACTCTATAAGAGAAGAATTCCTCCCGGTTGTAGAAGCATTGGAGCTATCAGTTATGGGGAAGCTATTGCAGATGCGTTCAGGTGAACATTTTCTGCTAAATCAGGGGGAGTTTACATTATGAACTCGCTGGGGTCAGTGGAGATCAACATAGATGACAAGAAAAGAATTAAGGTACACTTTGCAATTTTGTATTCACTTTATTTTCTTGTCAACAAGGTCATTATACAATTCATGTGGGCATATATATATATATATATATATATATATATGTATGCAATTATATGCATATTGAATGTTGATGCGTCATTCTTCCTGCACAGCCACACCTCAGTCGATTGGGCTCAATACAGAACCAAAAATGGAGCAGACCAGTCCTAGAACAAGAGTCTAAAAGAGACTACCAACATGAAAAAGGGGAAGAGTACAAGAAGCTTACAGGGAAAACAGAAACTGGGGTGGGTATAGAATTGCTGGATAAAAATGGAGAAAAAAATTAAAGAAAAAAAAAAGGTTGGGGAGTTTCGATGTCAAGACCGGGAAATGATACGTGTATAGAGGAACTCGTTCCACGTGTCGGGGAGGCCCGGGAGGCACCAATGGATGCAGTCTGCGTAGTTGTTCGGATCGGCCTTCTGCTCATCGGTGAGCATCTTTCCTTGGCGGATGGTGTAGACCGAGGTGTGAGCGTCTTTCCGGTACTCAGAGAGAGTTGTTATGTCAAGGAAATGCACCGGAGTTTTCATTGACCGGGTCACGTTGTCGGCGACCACGAATAGGCGGCGGTCGGTTCCGACCTCCAGTGGCATTGAGGTGTGGAGAATCGGTGTGGTCTCTAATGCACATTTGATCCCATCGGGGTTGTCCCAGTCCAAGCTCCTGATTTTGCATGCACATATAAAAGTTCAGTAAATATTCAAATAATAATAGTGTCTCTATCACCTTAGAAAGCTTGTTATAAGTGAAATAATGCAATTGCTTTTACAAGTTAATGATAAGCCATTTGTTAACTGGTGTCTTAGGGCATTTATTAAGATTCAATGAAAATGCATCGCATAATATAGTTATACATTTTTTCATACACAACTCTATAAAAGTACGATATATTATTATATGTAATATTTTCATTTGTCCTTAATGAATGTTCCTGGGGCGCCTATTAACAGCACTATTGTCACTTTCTATACCATGTATTTGGTCCTTCAAATTATTCACTAATAAAATTAATATACCTATTCAAACGGTTGGTAATAGGAAGCATCTTAACATTATGTCGAAGACGTGAATGAGATTACTGAGAACTTGAGGAGGAAGGTTAAAAAAAAAAAAGTCAATGAGATTTCATTTTGTGACTGCCTAACCGAGATGTGATTGGAAAGAGGAGGTTGGAAAGTCTAGAAATTTTAGAGAGAATAACTTTTTCATTCGATTTTTTTTTTTTTTTGAAAAAAAAAAAAGAGGAAAGAAAACGATTTTCTGCTCAGTTTTCTCTTGTATTTTAAGGTAAAGAAAGGGAAAATGAAAGCGAAAGAGAAAAAATAAATAAATAACAAGGAAAATATCTTCTTTTTTTTTTCGTTTAGATTTAAAAACAAAAAAAAATGAATCCATTTTTATTCATTTTTCTCTCACTACCCACAATGGTAGAATCATGAAATGCCTGGTTCATGATGAAGTATTAAAATGCGCTGGAATTTGGCAAAATCAAATAATATCTTAATCTATCAGAAAATGAATTACCAAAAAGAGAAGTAATGAATTACTTGATATGAAGAGGAGACATGCTCATGAAGAACACAGTGGTATGATTGGGATTTATATTTTTGTCTACCCACTTAGACCATGTCTTCAATACTCTTGCATAGGCTACGGGCCGGTCGATCTCGTCATATTCGGTGGACCCGTGATCAAACGATCCTCGTCTATTTGATCAGCGCCACAAAAATTGATTGAAAAAAAATAATCTACTGTATTAGCTGTCACTAAAAGCACACAATTGGATGGTAAATAATAATAATATATAAATAAATAAATAAATAACTAGTGTCAAAATGACATGTAACGAAATTTGATTAGAAAAAAATAAAAAAAAATTTGATAAAAGTTAAAATTTCTTGATACTTTTCAATAAATCAAATACGTCATAATAAGAATAAGAGAAGTTGAAGCAAATACCACTTTATTTTTTAAATTTATTCAAAATTTCACTTTGCTATCATTTTTTTAAACAAATAACTGCCTGAATTTTGATTGGAGACAAAAGTCACAAAAATGGAACATGGTGACCGATTAAGAGTTTGAACCCATAATTGTTAAAAAAAAAAAAAAATTAAAATCCTGAGAAGAAATTTCCCAACAAAAAAAAAAAAAAAAAACTACTAAGTAGGGCAAAGTAAAATTTGGTCGAGAAAATATATACAAGGATTCAACTTACAGAACTTTCATGGTGAAAGTGTTCATCCACCAAATGTAAGTGTTGAAGACAAGGTAGTCCACGTCCTTCCAGTTTTTACCATGCTTTTTGATCGATTTGGGCATTATGATTCTGTTCAATATGCTGTGCATGTTGGGATCATCTGAATTTGACTCCACCAGAAACGGTGCCCAGTAAAACTCTACTGTTGCATTGTAATCCTGCAAGTAATTAATTAAAAAAAATTCACATACAAAAATTACCCAAGTGTCCAAATCAATCAAAAAATAGGTTGAATCCAGCGGGCCCCTTAATCAATGATGAGCTGTAATTGAAAGCACTTGACAAGAATTGATTAGATGAAAAACACAATAAACCATGAAAAAAGAAGGAAAAAAAAACTCCTCATAACATTTTGTGCATGTGCCTAATCATTGTCCCCAAGAAAAATAAGTCAATCAATCACCGTTAATGGAATCAATTTAATACCGCTGAGATTTAGAAAGTGAGAATCAGGCTCCGTTTGGAGGGGTAGAAAACGGTGAAAATGATGAAAAATATTAAAAAATTTTAAAAATTATTTATTTTTTATTTTATTACACAAATTATGAATTCACATCTTATTTCACTTTATTTTATTTTATCTCATTTTTTATCATTTCAAACACATCTTCAGTTAAAAATGTTAAAATTATACGTATCAAGTGGATATTTATTTCATTTGTCCTGTTCAAAAAGAGTGTGAAAATAATAATAAATGGAATTAGTATAAAAATTTTAAGAGTTTTCCGAACAAAAATGAGTACAGGGACGGAACAGATATGATAATCTCCACTCTGTACTGTATTTATTTAAATACTTATGAATTAGTTTATATGTATTCTTTAATATTTATTAATGTATACAATATTTAAAATATTTTTAATATTTATTTTGTATATAATATATCTATTTTATAATTAGTATTATGTTTAGCGAGTAAACATGACAAAAATCTATTACCCGACGGGAATCCGTATAAAAGAAATTTTCATCCTCAAAACTAGGGAGTAGACAAATAAAAGCTCTACCCAACCATACCGGCTCAATTGACATCCTAGAATCAACCAACGTTATGAAAATTATGTACTGTTGGTGTGAGAGAGAGAGAGAGAGAGAGAGACCTCAATTCTGAAAACAGAGAGAGAGCCAGTCTTCTTCAAGCTCTTCCTGCCTGGGGGAACCACAGACTGAACCAGACAAACCATGGACTCCCACTGGTTCCGATTCAATGAGTCCCCAACAAACATAAGCCTCTTTCCCCTTAGTTTCTCAAGCAAAAGTCTTGCTTTGAACCTTCAACCAAATACATGAATATATGTACAATCATAAATATATAGGCACGTGTATATATACATATATATTGATGTAGTTCAAAAAAATTCTTACTTTGGCAAAGAACAATCTCTGGGTTGCCACCTCCAGTTCTGGTAGAGGGAGTCTTTTCTTCCATTTCTCATGCACGTAACCTGTGCAGTGAGGAACTCACATTCATCTTCGTTGTATATTGGATGAGTCGAATTATCAAACACCCAATTTCCTGTGAAGAGATCACACTCCTCCGGAGGCAACTCAACCTCTTCATCGTCCTCTTCTTCCTCAACCGGCATTTCAATCTTCCGCTGATCATCATCTTCTTTCTCCAAGATCGATTTCAGGCTCACCATCTCTTGAATTTGATGACTATTTCCTCGATCAGAAGAAGCGCTCTCCAGTTGGGTCTCCGCCACGGTTCTCGAATTCCTCGAAATCACAACCCTCAGTTCATCGTTTTTCTTTGTTGTTTCTTGAAATGGATTAATGTTGTTCGTCTCTCGGATTTTTCGACCTTTATCATCGTTTTCGACCGTTTCTTGGAATGGGTGGTTGTTCATCGTCGACTGTTCTTGTTGAATTTCTCGACCTTCGTCGTCATTTTTGATCGTTTCTTGAAATGGGTGGTTGTTCTTCGTGGTCTGTTCTTGTTGGATTTCTTCAGCTTTAGGGGTCGAGAATGGAAATTCAGCAATGGACTTCACGTCTTCGTTGTACATGAAGCATCCAAAGAGGAATATAGAGAACACCACCACGAAAACAGGGAGATTGTTGTTTTTCCTGGAGTGCTTCATTGCTAGTATTGTTTCTGACAGCAGTGGTGTTTTCCGGCGAGGTAGCTGCATCAGAAGAATAGTACTGGTGTGAGATATGACAGAGGAGAGAGAGAGAGAAAGAGAGATGGAAATATAGAGAGAAAGAAAAGAACATACAATAGGTACAGAGAGAGAGAGAGAGAGAGATGGGGAGAGAGACTAAAATCTGCTAGACTTTTTTTAATTTTGTTTGGTGAGATGTGTTGTCTTCAAGAAACTGGGTTTGGTTGTTGGTGGCTAAAGGGTTACCATCCTCCTCAGATTTGTCTTCTAACCCCATATCTAACAACTTTCTTCATCTCTAAAAATATATATATACATATATATAGAGAGAGAGAGGGAGGGAGAGAGAGAGAGATGAGTGAGTTCAAAGTTTCCTCATGCAAGATGGTTCTTTACTCTTTGAGATTGCTTATGTAGTTATGAAGTACCAGTAGAGAGAATGTTACTATCGGATCGAATCGGCAGATAATTTCTAACGGACGCTTGCTTAAAAAAAGTAATTTGTTTGTTTATGAAGTCTCCATCCGTCCAACTGAATTCGATTTCTGCTCGAAGCTACATATTTTATACACACGCGCACACACACGTGCATATATATATATATATATATGTATATATTTTACGTCAACAATGTAATTCCGTGGGGCTCACTTCACACGGCTGTTTGACAGTTAGAAATGTAGTTGTGGTGCCAAACATAAAGGAGACTACTGCTGCACCAAGGTAACTAAACTCAAGAACTCAAGTCAAAGGAGATGTGCTCGGTTGCATTCACTTCAAAAAGGGCAAATTATATAAACCTCCTCCAGGTTCGCTAATTACACAATTTACCCAAAAATTATTTATACTTTTTTTTATTTTTAAAATTATGTAATAAATTATCCTCAATGATTACTCAATTAAAATTTGAAATCTATACTTTGCCTTTAAGCTCGACTTCACCATCAATTAACTAAGTTGACTCAATTAATTACTGAATTACCATATCTATATATATAAATATTTTCTCTTCTTTTCGTCTTCCTTCTTAAGAATTAATTTCTTTTCTTATTATTTATCATATTGTTCATCTTTCAATTTATAAATGTACATGCTCGATATCACACACACACACTCTCTCTCTCATTCATGAACTCAGTCACTTTATTTTATATATGTGTGCAAATTCATATTATGTATACAAGTTTAATATTTTTTTCCTTTCAACAAACCAACAACCCACCTACATTTTAACACCGCTTTAATTGAAATAATTCAATACTTGTACATTATGATAATGACACTTGTTGGAATGAATTGATGATAAATTTGGTGATGGGAATTCAGCTATTGTTATTTGATTTAGGGGTGGTTCCTTTTATTGGTGCATGGATATAAATGGTTCTTAAAAATGTGTTGTGCATGTGGTTGATTGAGTTTGTGAAGTGTAGTGGACTCACATACTATTATATCCACGATTAATTGTTGGGATTTACTAGTTCTAAAGGTGGAGATAGATTGGAGGATAGATTGGAATGTCATATACAATTAAACCTTAACTAACAAGTAAAACATTGAGAAATTACATAATAAACTATTCATGTTTAGCATTCTGTTTAATGATATCATATTTTTTTTTTTTGGTAATTATTTAATGATATCATATGCTATTCTATCGAGTTAATATTGTTCAATTTATTCTATATTATATTCTACTTTTGGTAAATTATATATCTATTACAATTATGTTGTGTTATATAGTCACGATTACTGTATTGGACCACATAATAAAGTGTCGTATCATGCTCTCCTATGATATAAGCATTCTAAGTAGTTTGACCATTAACTTTAGTAGTTCACTAAATAACATTTCAAGTTTATTTTTTACGACAATGAACGAGTCATATGAGATTACTTAGTTGGACTATCAAACTAATTTTTTTTTTATATCCAATTGAGAGTATTTTATCAAACATTTTTATTTTATGCATTTCTTTAGTTTGTTCAAATAATTGTAATGATTTAATAGTCTAAATCTTCAATTTTGAAAAATCACATGTTTTAATTGTGGGACGTAATTTAGTTATGCCTTTAAGATTATAATATTGTCTTTCTATTATATCATGGATTGTATGTAACTTAGGGTCGGTTTGGCATAGTGAAAAATAACGAAAAATAGTGAAAATTGTAATTTGGGAAAAATTTGGCATTTGGTACACATACTCAAATCGTATTTTTTGGAAATGAACAATAGGATTCTCATTTTGACGGATTGGATTTCTGTTTGGACAGACTCAAAATTTTGTATCAATCATGAGTTTTTTGCAAACTAAAACGAACTCAAAATGCCACCATTCACACCGTTCGTTCTTCTCGTGTTCAAATTGAAAGATATTTCTTCGGATTTCCTTTCATTTGTATCATCTATTATCATTTTCTGTCGTTGGAAGCTCATATTGGTCATGGTGGGTCTTGAGTTTTGAAATTCCTCGACTTTTCTTTCCAAAGTAAGGGTGAATGGGTTGGGAACATTTGTTTTTTTTTTTTTTTTTTTCTTTTTACAAGTCTATTGGTAGCACATGTGTCGAGATAGAGAAAAAAATATCTTTCATTGGTTGTATTTCATGGATCCGGCGCCTCTACAATCCAAATCCCAAATGTGCTTAGTGAACTGTTCTGACGGGACTACGTGAGCTGTTTGGATGAAGTCAAGAAGTGGTTTGGTATCGGAATGATTTCTATAATTCGTTTGGATGAAAGTTGGCAATGCGAATCTGTGAGAACAGTTTTTACAATCTGTCGAAATGATCTTAAAAAATTAGTCACGGTGGGTATCACTTGATAGTTTGGGAGTCCTTAGTGAGAATAGTAAAAAAAATTTTACTATTAGACTAATCAAATTTCAGTTATCGACTTTTTTTAAGAAGATATTCAATTTTTTTTGAATTTCGATAAGGTAAGAATGTGTAAAAATGTAATAAAGATTTTTAAAATTTTTCAAAGATTTTCACTAAATTTTGTTTTGCGAAACGAGCACTTAATTACCAGCCACTACTAGTATAGAATCATTCTTAATTAATAAGACTTGACTACTTATTACCTTTGACTTCCCTTCGTAAATTCGAGATATGACAATTTTTTTTTTTTTTTCAAATTCTTCAATCTAGATCAAACTAATATTATTATGCATCATTCATAACAACTTAAGTTTTTAGGAGGGTATATAATGCTAACAATTTTAAAAAAATTAATTAAATAAAATTTGTTAATAAAATTCACTTATTGAGTACGTAATAGTAACTTTTCCCTCTTCCTCCTAAAAATTTATTAGCTAAGCTTTCTCTGCGGAAACGAGACCTTCTAAGGGCATGGTGGTTTCCTTTGTAAAGAAGAAATTTCAACAATAGTTTTAATTAAATTTTGAATCAAATTGAGCACTGATATTATGTTTAGTACAGTATATATCGATATTGGTGTGTCTGGTTGCATTATTTTTAGATTTATGAATATAAAGTTATATATTTATCATATTTAAACAAAAAAATTAATGTATCACTCAAATAATTATAAATTAATTATAAAATTAACATAAGTTATAAGTGGTATGTTAATATTAATTGTGAAAACTAATAATTTATCACATCTCACATTTTATAAAAGTAAAACAACAAAATGAGGAAAATGTTATTTGTGTGAAATTGGTAAGGAAGGGGGAGAAACCAAGAATTTTATTTCTTTTCATTCTTAGTTTTATAAGATTTAGTAAAAAAAAATTAATTAATTAATTAATTACATTTTTTTAAAAAATGCACAAAGAAATTAAAATTTGCCAACAAGTAACACATCTATTCATAAGCTTCTCTCTCTCTCTCTCCCCCCCCCCCTCTCTGTGTTGTAGTCGTTGAACTATTAATTAAGCATCTTGACTTAAATGGTTGGTTTAAAGGGTAGCTGAAAATAAATCTGAGTTAGCTTTTCATTTGAGAAAAGTGAATGCTAAGAAACCCCACTTTTTGTGCAGCGAGCACTAAACCACTTTCTTGACCATGCACTTACCAATTAATCAGTTTCACTTAATCATTAATTCGTTTTGCTGTTGCTGGTTTGATGGGTGGAAAGTCGCTGTTATTTTGCTGTTATTTTTCCAAGCGAAGACAACTTTTTAAACTGCTGGCATCAACAAACTACTCTCTCAACAAACTTGGCTTCGTGCCCAATTTTTTTTTGGACCCGGGAAACAATTGTACACAGCAGATGCCGAGTCAAAATTTATAATTTGTGGGAATAAAATTACATTTTTAAAATAAGTAGGTGCAAAAGTAAAAATACAGTGAGGTAAAATTATGAAAAAAAATATAATTTAAAAATAATAAAATTTTAGCGTAATTCTTTAAATCAGTGGGATAATTAACCTCAATGAGCCTTATTTGGGTCCGCCCATGGTACATTGTAAAATGTTGCATAACAAAGGGTCTTAAGTGATTTTTAATTAAAAATTAAATCCTTTTTTAGTTTTAGGCCCTGTTTGGAGTAAGAAAAAATAAAATAAATTGAAATAAAATGTAGTTTCGGGTTAATTTTGGCGCCCTTTTTTTTTTGAAAGTCACAAACTGTGAGAACGGTTTTCCAAATCCATTCCCACGGATTTAAAAAAATTCACAAAAATAGTGACAATGGTACTCGTTTGAAAACTCTCGACACAAAGAATATGATTGTATAAAAAATTTACACATTCGGTTAACCTATTTTCAGATTTTTTATTTTTTTAGCGAAATATTAGAATTTTTTGAAATAGTGATTGTGGGAAAATTAGATATAAATGGATTGTTAGATATTTATAGAGATTTTTAAAGATTTATCTTGATACCAAACGGGACCTTAGTAGATTTCAGGCACGTAATCTATAATTTAAAAATATATATTTAAATACTTACAAGTAGGAAAAACTACAAAGGGATCAAAAATTTGATTTTTCCACACGGTTTAAAACTTTTCCTCATATATATATATATATATGTGTGTGTCGGTGCAGAGTGAATTTGAGGGCACGTGGCTCTCTGCCGAGCATCTTAGAAAGGGACACATGGCATTTCGTCGAGCGAAGTGTAAGAGTGCTTGACGTTGGTTTAACAAACGACGAATCACCATGGATAGACCCCACAATTTCATAATGAACCTCTAATTATAAATGCTCAATAGTAATAAATGAATCAGATTTACGACCTAAAGGACAACCTAGTTAGTTTGTATCGTTACAAGTGACAGATAGATATGACATGTGGACAGGTCTAGAGCTGTATTCCATCTATTCAGACGTCTCCAATCGCCCCAACGTATTAAATAGGAAATAAGGGCATTAAATGAGAAGTGAAAAGCATTTAAAGAAAAGTAATGAATGAATATTAGAAGGTATCGTTGCTACCCAATTTTTGGATATTACTTTATTTATTTTACCATACTATAAATACCACACTAAACTTAGAAATCCAAGTACGCTTACTATCGCCAACTAAGTGCATTATACAATTTCTTTCTTTAATTAACTAAAAGCTCATACTGACTTAAGTATCGGAAGGTTTTCGGTCGAAGATCTTTACTCTGGCGGTAACCTTTGTTTTGTTTGTGTTCGCCAAGTTGGCGATTAGACTTCCGGTTGGCGTGGTGGGCAGTTCAGGCAGCAGATTTTTGTTGCCGAACAATATGTAAGCATTTTTTTTTGAATTTTTTTTTATGTATGTGAATAAAATATTTAAAACTTACAAAAATAAAAAAATAAAGCAATTTTGGTATAAAAAATGTTAAGACGAAAAAAGATAGAAAAACTACCTTCTGGTTTTCTTCCACGGTAGAATGAAAAACTAGCTCTGGGAAAAACAAAAAAAAAAAAAAAACCGTTTAAGTAGAAGTTTAAAGACTAGAAAAGGGTAGAACCCCAAAGGGGGAGCCTTTTTCACTATATATATATATATATATTATAAAGTAAATATAAATTATAACATTATAAGATAACTAAGAAGAAATCATTATTTGATTAAAAAAAGTTACATGAAAATTTCAAAAGAAAAAAGGGTAGTAAAAGTGTTGCATTTTCCAAACTTAGCTTTTAACCTTTGTGTGGCTTGGGTTATAAATCCAATTATTTATATTTCTGTACGTGCAACAAGTTTATTCCCAATTTTGGCACATCATCAACAGCAACCCGGGACCCCCATCAGAGGCAAACCAACCCTTTTATTGATGTCCCCCAATTTCCGACCATCTATGCAGAATTAATCCATATTGGGTTGCTTTTCTTGTACAATAATTAGTAAGATATCCAAAAGAGCACTCATTTGGTATTTGAAGTGATTTCACTTTTCTGAATTCTTGGGTGCAAAAGGCGATACTCTCGCCCCCAGACCCCCACTCCCTGGCCCTAAGGGAATGGTGGATGAAGTAAATCGCGGTACACGGCGGCCACATAGACAAGAGGATCAGTGCCTAGTACTCACAATGAGCCACCCCCACAAGAGGGTGAAACTCCCATACTGCAGCTGCCAGAACTTGAACCTGCATCATTGGGTGTAATCTGCTGCCTGAGTACCAACCGTGCTATGCCCGTGGGGGCAAAATGATAACATAACACTTTTTGAATTCTTATATTTTCATTCAATAATTTAATTTGGACTATTTAAATAACAACGTATTGAATTATTTTTCATTTTTTTTTTTTGGTTTGAACATATATAGAGGAGAAGGAAATAAGGAAAAAGGATATTTTGTGAGTTTAATTTGCTGAATCCTCATCCATTTATTGTTAACTATGAGTTTTTTTCATTTATTACAGTTGAATCATTTACAGCTAATATATTAACTTACCTCCATTTAACTATTATTGATATAAGATACATATCTTCGTTTGATTATTTTTAATAAGGGGAAGAAGTTACGGTTAGTGTGAGTTGCACGTAAGTTATGAGTTCTATAACGTTCAGATAGAGAAAAAAAGAGAAAGTGCATTTCTACTATTATTGATACATAGTGAAATTGTATTTTCCTCCCTATAGATATAGGTTAAGAGTACCGAACCATACTTATATTGTTGTGTTTTTGTTCATCTCTTTATTCCACTTTAAGTTTTAATTAATCCTAGCATAATTTGAATTAGATCATTTTCGAGAACTGGGTCCGAAATCCAGGTAAGATATGTGCATAAGACAACGGAAGACTCAAACCTATTAATATAAATCGTATATTAGTGTAACATTAACAACATAACACCCAAAGTGTTCATTTCTAAATCTAGAAGCAGCTAAAACGAATAATTTATTAGTTTGACTTCAGATTGACATATTTTGGAACCAAAACCAACCTATCCCAATAATGTAGCCTTATTTTGCATGATTATTTCTTTATAAAACAAGAAATCATATTAAAGAATCAAACTAACCCAAACAATAATGAGTTAATTTGGTTCAATAGATGATAGATTCAACTGGGTCCAAAAATTTAAATCCCATAGAAATCTACGTTGTATTTAAATCTAGCACGAGATTTAACTTGATTTAGACACGAGATTCAACCTAACTTATGCATGCCCCTAATTGAGACAATCCAACACAATTTTTAATCCAAATTTCGAATTACTCTCACCAAAATCATCATCCTGGGTTAAGAATGTAAAGCATCTTTTTCGCAAGAACAATGCTTAGTTCATATCCTCCACACACACACAGACACACCCCCCCCCCCCCCCCCCAAAAAAAAAAAAAAAAAACTGCCTAAACCACGCAAGGAATAGTAGACTTAATTGCATAACACAATTGAAACCATTTGGTTAACAAGGATTGCCACTGAAAATATGCAAAGCTTTATATAATCTCACAGGGCAAAGACAAAACAGCAACAACAACAGAGCAATTCACCACCACAATTACCACCATCCACCCAATCAAAGACTCAAAAAATTAAAATAAAATAAAATAAAATAAAAATCACTTGGAAGGGAAGCCATTTGTTCAACACTGATGTTTTAGAGAGATAACAAATGAAAAAATTTAGATGCGGTATCTATCGAGAGGGTCCTTGAGAAGGATGCGTTCATGATAAACTCTCCACGCGTAGTCCTCAAAAGAAAAGGATTTGAATACCGAGTGATCCTCACCTGTATCTGCAGAACCACCACTCTCGTCATCTTCTTCTTCTTCGTTGACTGCTCGTCTGTCATCACCATCAACGGTCAAGCTCGGAAGGAGGGGAGAGACGGTGCTTTCTACCGGAAGAGTCACCAACAGCGACATGGATATGCAGCGCCCGCTGTTATTACTGCTGCCATCCCCAAAACTCGGAACAGGTCTTCCTCTCACTTTCTTTATTTTACCATTGCTCCACACCTGTCAGTTCATTTAATAGAGATTTGTTTTTAGGGCTTCAAACGGCCCATTAATCGGTGCAAATACAAGCTCACAACATACAAGAAAGCAAGACAAGAACTGAATTGATGAGAACATTGGCTTGCGCAAAATGGTACTATAATTCTAAATAAGAGTTGGAAAAAAAAAAGGAAAATAATTTATCTGCCCATATGCTGCTAAAGCGCCATGGATCATGGGATAATTCAATTCATATACAGGCGCTATATACCTTCAAGCCGAGACGCATAGTTACGAATACAACATACAAATATCATACGGATACAGAAACAAATACGAAAATTTAAAAAAAAAAATAAGAATACAAATAGGCACAATATATATATATATATATATATATATATAATTTTTATTATATATATGAGTAATTTAATATATAACATATATGGTGTGTCTGGAATGACAAAAAGTGAGATAAAATGAGATAAAGTAAAATAAGTTGTAAGTTCGTAATTCGTGCAGTGAGAAAAAAAGTGCACAACTTTTAGAATTTTTCAACGTTTTTCACCGTTTTTCAGATTTTTTATCACTACAAACGAAGCCATGACAAATTATAGGATGGGAAATTTTATAATTTTAAAATTTCGACAACTCAAATTTAGGTATGTTTTATTAGACACATCACTTGGCACGTTCGACATGTATCTCAGAGTGTCCAATATATGTTGGATACGAATACATAACTCATTTTGAAGTGTCCTTACTTCATAACTTTTTAGGATGACTAGCTATGTCAAAGTTCTAATTATTCTGTGTCACTGAAGCAAACTAATTGAGATAAAGCACAAACATCATCATTTGGCAGTGTTCAGTAAATAAGATTTTAATTAGTTGTGTAGGTGCAACGACATTCAAACAGCAAATCAGGTAGACTGATGTGGCTAAAGTAGTTCCCTTCACGGCAGGAGAAGAGGGAACCATCAAAATGTAGGTAACTGCAAAAGGACAAATGATTTCTATATATAACTCAAAAAAGCCACAGCACCAAACAAGTTGGAACGACTACATGAATTCTTTCTTCTGTTGAGTTATGTCATGAGTTATGCTGTGTATATATATATTTGTACATAATTACACAATTTAGTCTTGCAAATTTGAAGCAGAAAACACACTACTTTTCTTCATAATCAAAAGGCATAATTACACTCTTACATTATTATGGTCTGTGTATTGAAAACACATCACCCCCTCTAAATCTGGCTAAGTCTATACATATATATTCTATTGGATCAATAGTGAAGTTTCAATCATGCTGATCAAAAACATGTGGTAAATTATGCCTGCTATCTCTCCGTGAACATTTAAAAAATTGCATTTACACCCTTCAACATTTGAAAATTACATTTATCTCTCTTATTTTGAAATATTGTTAATATTACCTCCTTCTGTTAAATCAACCACTAAAACTTAATAAAAAATGTGAAAGTAACCAAAATTTTAGGTCTCTCCTTCTCTCACATCTCTGTCAATTTTCTTTATACAAATTCACAAAAACAAGTAAAAAAAAAAAGTAAAACAAAATATTTTGGAAGATTTTTGTAAAGAAAACTTATTAAAATGTAAGTGGGGAAAAATAAAAAAAAACAACTAAAATTTTGATTAATTTAACATTTTCTGTTAAATTTTAACAGTTAATTAACTGGAAGAGGTTGATATTAATAATATTTCTAAATAAGAAAAGTAATACAATTTTAAAATAATGAAGAATGTAAACATAATTACTTGAATGTTAAAAGAAGATAGGTGTAATTTACCCAAAACATATACACACACGTACATGTATTTCTCATAAAAGGCCAAGGAGCCAGGCAACATAATTTTTACCATGTTGCATGTGACTCGGGTTAATTAAACTCAAATCAATTTTGACAAAAAAATATTTTCCTATTATTAAGTTCTTTTGAAAAAATCAACCAATGGTGACAAAAATATATTTTCCTATTATTAATTTCCTTTAAAAAAATCAAGCACAATTTATTAATTAAAAAAAAAGGAACACATGCTCCTCTCTTTATAAAAGCTAAAGATCTTTCAATTAAAACTCGTTTGGAGTTCTACAAAATTCAACAAAATCCTACAAATCTGTATAAAGTAAAATTTTTTTATTCATTGCACGAATTATGAACTGTAACTTTTACAAATTTATACTAATTTTTACAACTCCAAATACCCTAAAAAAAAATCTAACAAAATATGAGAGGCTTAACATTTTTCTTTTTAATACTAGACACTTTCCATGGGACTGATCTAACCTAACTCACACCCCTAAAATTGGGAGCAAGAAAACACCAAGGTTGCGTTTGGGAAAATATATATATATATATCTGGTAGTTTACTAGTTTTTTAACTTTTTTAAAATAACCAAATTTACTTTTTTACATTTTAAACATTTTTCAAACATTGAAAGGCAAAAATATCAAATTAACAAAAAAATAAAAAAATTAATTACTAAAAAAAACTAGTTTTTTTTTTTCATTCCCAAACATAAATATATATATATATATATATTTTTCCTCTTCCCAAACTCAATCTAAGGGAGTTGGAACAAGTGATCTCTGATTCAAATGGTAAACGATTTTAAATTTTATCGCTATACTACCCCTAGCTGAACAAAATTTGCTAACAGAGAAGTGATTGTTATGCCAAATTTCCATTATGCGGCATTCTAGACATTGGAACCAATAATGTCCCCCAAAAAAAATAGTCTAACCAAATCCATGGAAAATTGAAGGCCATGGGCCTACAATGATTTTTCTCTTCCCCATATAGCTTTCAGCCAGCTCATTAGTTTTTTTATTTTATACTTTCTTTATCCAATTTAGTGCACATAATTACGTCTCAAGCAACAAGACTTTAGGAGCCCCAACTCCCATCCTCGTACACCCATCTGTTCTTACTTCTTTGATTTATTTGTTAAGTGGGTCCCTCCGGCGGCTATCGCCATCATTTGGAGCTTCTCAACGGGTCAACCCGCTCTCTTAGCTCAAATGGCTCACGGAACAAGTATCGGGTCAAACTCAATCAATACCAAACAAAGCCCACGACTAACAAAAGAAACACGTAAAAAGCAAGAATGCTATAAACTGTAGTGGGTCTTTTTATAATCGGAAATGACAGTTACCTGAGCAATGTCACCAAGTGTGACGACGATCGAGTCAACGTGGGGCAAGACCGAAACCCAACCCGAATCCGCCAGCAATGAATATTTATGGCAACTGATTTGGTACTGTAACCCGACTACAAACGGGTAAAACCTACCGGAATCAGATGTAACCGGTTTGTTATTGGGGGCACCTTCGGATATCCACATCAACGAGCAGGCCCGAGAGGGGTCCTCCCTGATCGGGTTTTCGAACCCTACCGCGCACGATAGCGCTTCAACGACCTCCAGCCCTACCTTCGCCATTTCACGAGTGAACTCACCAAGTGAAGCTAAAGACAACTCGGTTGACTCTGTCGAACAGGACGAGTCAAAACAAAACGATTCGTTCATCCAGTTGTCATCCTCGTCGTCGTCGCAGTCGAAGCCCACCGGCCAGTTTTTGGGGAAGCAGAGTTGTTTCTGCTCCCGCGAGAGGTTGAAGAGGGAGAGGCACTCCGACTCGGCGGAGCGAGCGAGTTGGGAAGGAACGTAATGGTCGATGAGTTGGAAGAAGCCGTGTTGGAAAGCCGCCGAGCGGAGGTCTGTGAGAAGATTAGGGTTTTGGGGGGAGAGGGAGATGAGCGGAGGAGAGGCTGTGGTTGGCGAGGACCGGCGAGTTGGGAGGGAGAGAGTCGGTGGGAGGCGATGGAGAAGCCGCGAGAGGACGTCGGCAGCGTCCGATGAGGATAGCGCGTTCGATTGCGCGGACGGTGTCGGCGGCGGAGCTGTGGTGGTGCCGTAAGGGTTGTGAGCGGAGGACGCCATCTTGAGAACGCTGCAGACAAATGATCATGAGCTCTCAATTTAATATATGGCAGGAAAGGATGCAAATTTGACCCAGAAACCGAGGTGGCCGTACCACCCCAAGGGTAACTCCGGTTATTAAAGTGGCCCATGGCCGTAAAATTTGAGTAGTTTTCTTTATCTTTAATGTTATATAATAAAGACATATAAACAAACAGGTGGGTTAATTAGGGGTATATGAATGGATTCCATTTAAGTTAAACACTTAATTTAGAATTGAATTAAATTTTTTAATTTTTAAAATTTAAACTCAAAATTGAATTAGTTTTAATTTAAAACTAAATCAAATTTAATAAAAATATTAGATGGAACCGATTGAATTTTTATTTAATCAAAATTAATTTGGCCAATTTGATTTTCGCGTCAGGTCCATTTATTTATTTATTTCAATTCTTAGATATTTAAATAAATAATATTAAAAATTTAAATAAATTTAAAACTCAAGCACACTATTTGACTCTATAATATTATATATTATATATAATTATATATATTTGAGTCAATTCTTATTGATTTATTTTTCGACTCAGTTATTTTATCTACTAACTGAGAACTAAAGTAAAAATATTGAATTGTTAATTTTTAACCTAAAACTAAATCAATTGTGGTACAGAATTGAAGCATTGGTTTGGATTTCCCGTTATTCAATTTTTTTTTTTTTTTTTTTTTTTTTTTTGCGTTCTCCTAGAGTAATGAAACTTTAAAATTAATGAATTATTTTAGAGGATTTGTTTTCTGTAGCACTCTTAATCTTCTTCTTATAACATTCTTAAATTCCTTATAACCTACAATTTTAGTCGTATTAAAAAGCAAAATTTTTTTAATCATCACATAATTAAGTAATTTTATCCGTTTATATTTTTATCTTTCATAAATGCCCTTTAACTACCCATTACATTTGAAACCTTTTTATTTACCTCAAATACTCTTTAATTAATTATTATTTATTTAAATACCCTTATCTTTTTTTTTTGTGTTAGTAACCCTTCTCTTCATATTATTTACTATTTGAGCCCCTTGTATATTTTTTTTATAATTTTATTTTAAAAGACAAAATTTTAATAAAAATCACACACATAGGGTATGTTAATGTCTAGTATATAAAAAAAAAAGTTCTATAAATAGGAAAATGCTGTAAAATAATTACTTTAATTATTTTATCGTAATTAAAGTAAGATGATATGATTTTTGTGCGCTATGTTAATTTTTCCCACTGCATGTGGCATTGTTTCCTTTTGTAAATAAAGGGTTAATTGCATGTTTATTTCTTGAAATTATGCCCCAACTCTTACTCCACATGATATATATATATATTTTTTTGTCTGGCAAATAAAAGTTTAATTACAGAATCATCCCCTAAATTATGCCCCAGTAACTCTTTACCCTTCTTAACTAAAAAAAAAAAGATAAATTACACTTAAATTCCCTAAACATTTGCGAAATTACATATGGATCCCTTCAACATTTAGAAATTACATTAACATCCCTTATTTTGAAATGTTTGTAACCCAGACCCCCTTCCGTTAGTGTGCCGTTAGGATTTCTGTTAAAATTATGACGTCAGCAAAATTTTTTTTTTCAATATACCAAGTTTACCCTTCATAAATGTAAATAGACTAAAATAACATTTTCAACATTTAAAATTTACACACACACATATATATATATATATATATATCTATACCGATGTCCTCTATATATATGCAGAAACAAAAAAAAAAAAATCAAGAGTTTCGATTCCTGCAATTCAGCGATCGAGGTCTTCTGGGATCTTTCCGCTGCCAAGTACGGCGCCGGACTTGAGCTGGTCAACATGGAGGAAGAAATTGACACCGGAAGATTTATTCATGCGAAATCATCGTTAAATTCTTGGAGTGAGCATCCCAAGTTCGACCAAAGAGAAAGAAGCCCCATCCCTGTTTATAGAGAGAGAGGAACCCAAACAAAGGAATCCAAAACATTTGAAAATTAACGGACATGAAGAAAGCCTCCACCATAACTGGAACCAACAGACCATTCCAGCCATCACTACATCACCAACAACCTACCTCTCCGCCTCATTCAACCCCCTTTTCCCTCTCTTTCCGTCGATGGTTTCTGCTTAATTTTATTCCATTACAAACTTTCGTTCTCCGAACAACCAGCCATTCACAAATCATTGATTGAATCAAGAAAGGCAAGTGTTCTTTCTTCGATGATGGCCTCTGATTCCAAACCCTCGCTCAGATTCATCCTCTCTCTCTTTGTCATTGTCACCGCCGTCTTCTCCACAACCACCGTCGCCGAGATCCACATCACCAAGATCCGCTTCGCCGACGGGTCAACGATCCCCCTGGACGACTTTGGGTTCACCCACGACGGCCGCCTCGAGCTCAACCTCTCCCAAATCTTCCTCCCAACCACTAACCCTAAGCCCGACCTCTCCCAAGTTAGATTTTTCCTCTGCACCCCGACTCCTGGCTCCAGGTCCTCGAAGAAATCTCCCTCAAAGAAATCCACTAACCCCGCTGCCGATCGCTTCGACGCCGTCTACAGTGTCTCCGACCCCAACTAGTACACCCTCCTCTTCGGCAACTGCGGCTTCGGACTCAAAGTCTCGATGAACGTTCGCTCTGCCATGTACAATTTGGACTGTTGGAACGGTGGTGGTGGTGATCGGACAAATTGGACAAAAGGAAAGGACAAATCAGACAAAAGGAAGCCCTCTCCCCACTCCTCGACAAAGTGTTCCAGATTTTTTTTTTTTTTTTTTTGCATATATATGTATAAGTATGTGAATAAATTATGAGAGCATACTTGTCTTTTTAATAAATTTTTAACGGAGTTAATGACAAAATTAACGGAAGAGTTTAGATGTTACAAATATTTCAAATAAGAGAAGTTAATGTAATTTTCAAATGTTAAAAGAATTCGTGTGTAATTCTGTAAATATTTAGAGAGTCTAGATGTAATTTACCAAAAATAAAAAATACGCATTGACCATCTAAACTGTTAATTTTTAACAATATGCTCAATTTTCATACTAATATGTGTGATTTTAATAAAACTTATTAAAATAATGCATATGTAAAACAAAGGAGACAAATATTATAGATTAAAATGCTCAAACATAAACTTTTGTTTAAAAAAAAATCATAATATAAAATTTTAATTGACAAGATTATTGTAAGAGGTTCACTAAAATTATAAAACTAAAAAGTCTTTAGTTTTTTATATGAGTATTATTTTATCTTAATAAAATTATGGAATATCCATTTAACTAAGTAAAAATTAAGTTTTTAATAAATATTTAACTATTTTAATCTCAATTTTTCAATTCAACAAAAATAATAAAATAAATTTAAATTTATTTTTTATTTTATTTTACATTCTTCTCGTTACGTTACGTTAAGTGAAATTAACAATTAAGTAAGTCTTGAGCTACTCTGAGAAAATTCAAGTTAATAATTATTGAAAACAAACCCAAAAATTATATCCGTTAAAATTAATCCACGCTTGGCAATTTCCTTTCCAGTTGGATTTTCCCGCATAGAAAGACCAGGACTTCATGAAAATAAATGGGAGTCCGCTGGCATGTTGTGAGGGAAGCGGCGTGGTGTAGTGGGTGTGGATAGCCAAAAAGAGATTATGCTATGCTTCTGTAGCATAATGCTTCGCCTAATGCTTCGCCAAATTTTTTTTTTTTTTTAAATATGTTAAGAAAATTATATTTTCTTATTTATTATATTCATAAATCATTTCATATTGCATTAAAATATTAATTGTCAAACCTTTCTTTACTATTTTACTTTTGAAAATTTTTATTTTCCTTAAAAAATTATTTTTTATATTAAAAAAAGTCTTAAAAAAGAGATACAGCGTTTTTATCCGTAAGGAAACATTTTAGTTGACACCTCTTCCAAGGAGAGTTTATGAAGGGTGATAGAGGGCAAATAATAATAATAATTTTCTCTATTTTTGGCTCTCGAAAGCTGAGAGTTCGTAGTCCTAGGACTAGCCTATGGGACTAGCCATGTGAGTTGGAATTCACTACCACAATAAGAGGTTCATCTAGAGACTAGCCTTGTGAGTTAGAATACACTATCACTTTCTGATCATCCGAATCTTCTACAATTGATATGTGATTTTCACAACTGATGTGAAAATTCTAACAATTTTTTCCTTCGTATGACTTTGGGCTCCCTTCCTCAATCAATGTAAAAACTTTAACAATTTTTTTCTTCACATATCGAATCTCCCCCTTCGCACACATCGAGGTTTGGACTCGCTTTCTTAACTAATGTGGAAATCTCAACAATTTCCAAAATCTCTCCCCCTTCATACACACTAGGGCTTAGAACCTCTTTTTTCAACTAGCGTAGGAATCCTTTTTTTAACAAATGTGCTAACCCTTACAATTTCCTTTTTCACATATCGAATCTCTCCTTTCACACACAACAGGGCTTGGGCCTCTTTTCCTCAATCAATGTAAAAACCCCAACAATTGATGGATTAAAATTAATGATACACTTAGGCTTTTATACCAGTTATTTGGTGGTTTTGGTTCTCTCTCATCTAAAAAATTAGTTCGTAGGGTAAGACTTTCTTTCACACTTATATACTAATCACCAGCTCCTTCTACGACCAATATGAAAACTCCAACAAATGCCCAAAAAAAAAAGAGTAAATTACACTGGCTACCTTTATTTCTTATTTTTCATTATAATTTTCCTCTAATGTTAGTATAATGATATTTCAAAAGTTTAGATCAAACAATTAAAATAGTTTTAAATTTTCTTTGAGAATGTATATGTAACCACAATTGTCAATTATGTATAAACACATACCGATCAAAAGAATCGAGTCAAATTAAGTTGAACCCTCTTCACCTCGATAAATATAATAATTGAAAAGTGATTTCAACGATCTAAGAAATAGTGTCATGGTTTATAATAATAATAAGAAACATTGATTAATATACTAGAATAGTCCGAGCCACAAATAAAGTAATTAGAATATTTCAAGCACTATATATGTAACACAATTTAAAAAGTATGTATAATTGGTGTAATTTCAAAAATCACAATAATATTTTGTGTGTTTTAATTAGATTTTAGAAATAGTTAATGTAATGTACCCCTAGAAAAAAAAAGGAATTTTCTTAATTCAGGAAATTATCATGGATGACCTAAGGGTGCTCGCATCAAACATGCTAAACCATTGTGCTTGGCTAAAATTAATAGCGAATAGAAAAGAAAAAGCTATCAAATTGCATGATGCATCAATCGCGCAACCTCAACGCTAAACAATGGAACTGCTATAATTGCTTTCGATATCAAGAAAGTAACAATAGTAGCCACTTGTTCGGGAGTTTCTGCGACCATCGGGAGCGATCGTCCGATTAGTAGGTCCTCCTTTTAACTCGAACAGTCGAAGGTATTATGTATTTGTTACCATTAAGAGTATTGTCTTACGGTGTGCCTCTCTCGACTCGAACCTCTATCCTTTAAGAATTAAAGAGGAGCTCAAGTGGGTACCCACAATACCAGGGCAGTTCCCGTTAGGAGTGACAAATACATAGTACCTTCGACTGTTCGGGTTGAAATGAGGGCCGATCGATCAGATGATCGCTCCCTGACAATCGCGAAAACTCCCGAACACCACTGTATTCAATTTTTTAACATTAAAATTATTAATATGTTTATATTCATAAAATTTGACAAGCGAAAAATAAACAGAAAATGAATAGAAAAAGTTTAGAAAAGTAATTATTTAATATTTTTAAGATTTTCATTTAATAAAATTGATGTAAATTATTGTTAGATAAATAGTCTGTAAATTAAAAAATATATTTTTTTCACCCTTTTTAAAAAATGTATTAATAAAATTGGATGGGAATGACTAAAACAATGGTGTATGTACCAAATACACCACTCGTCAAAGGGGAAAAGTACACATTTAGCCCTAGTGCACCATGCTCGCGAAGCATGTCATAAGTTTTCGCGAGTTACATGTGTGGTTTATGTTCTCGTTCACGGACTTCCATGGAGAAATAATGTAAATGTATGGCACATAACATTAGGAGGCATGCTCCGGCATAAATATCAGACGGTACATAAAAAGTAAATACACGCATATCTGTCTGTCCCTACATTGGCTTTTAGTTGTGGGATTTGGGTGCTGCTATTGTTCTCGGGACTCATGGGAGTTGATGGATGTCAGTTACAAATATAAGAATTCTTAGATTAAAATTTATTGAATTAAATTTATTTATATATTTTTATTAAAAGATTATTTAAATAAATTTAAATTATTAAATTTGAATTTAACATTTCTAAACTTATTGTCACACAGCCTCCCCTGTTCTTGTTTTCAACGTCATTTATCATACAGTAATTATTAGGTTGCAAGATTAAGGTGGAGTGTAGAAAGTAAAAAAAATAAATTTTTTAATAGTTAAAAAAGAAATTTAAAAAATAAAAGAGTACATTTAGCTATTTTAAAAATAATAAAAAAATTGAGTAGCTAAAATCTAGCTACTAGTTAATAGTTGTTAGGTATATATTACAATTTAGTAATTTAGATATATTCATTCTTTTTTTAAATTAAAAAAATAAATATATTTAAATTATTAAATTTTAATTTAAGGATCTCTATCCTTAATATCGCGAGATTGACATTAAGTATGTGTTTAGAGTAATAAAAAGTAAAAAAAAAATGAGATAAAATAAAAAAAGTTGTGAGTTCGTAAAGCGTGCAGTGAAATAAAAAAGTTAATGTGATATAAGTTTTAGAGTTTTTTTTTTTTTTTTTTAATTTTTTGTAGATGCCAAACACACCATAAAACTAATTTCAGTTTTCTTTTTTATTAGTTAACTGCCTTGCCATTTAACAAACAATGGCACCGTTCCTCTGTCTGGTCAGGGAAGTGATGTAAAGAGCCAAATCTGGTAGATAAAAGTGTGGTTAAAGAGCCCCTTCGGGGGTGGCCGAGTGGAAGTCGGGTTTGCCTTAAGAGCTTGGGCCTCTCGAGGTTCTGGATTCGACTCCTCCATGGGGGGTGGGTTACCGCTGTAATGGCGGGAGCCTAAAGGCCTCCTCTCGGTCGTGCCGGTCAGCCAGGGCTTGCCTAGACTGGTTAATTCTCCAAGGGCCGTTGCCCGCTCGGGTCCTGGAGCGTGCTTCGCTCTGTGCGCACCCCAGTACGGGGTAGCGGCTGCGGACTTCCACGTACCAGAAGTGTGGTTAAAGATTCCACGGAGGTTATTCAACCCAAAATCAAAATTAAAAGGGCGTTTAGGCGCCAAAAAAAAAAAGTGTAATTTTGTATTAAAATTTGATAGGTAGTAATTTAATTGATAGTTGGGTGCTTGTAAAAATTTATAAAAGTTAGAAAAAAAATTAAAAACTTTGAGAAAGTAGATAAAAATTAAAATTTGATAAAAGATAAAAACAATTGAAAAAAATTAGCTGGGATTAGTGAAAAAAATTAGTAAAAATTATTTTTTAAAATTTTTATTAGTGAGCCAAACGTCACCTGATTAGGAATCAGCGCACAGGCTCATCAAAATTTTGTAGCAACTTAGCTGGGTTGATTTTCGTGGATAGAAAATAAATTTTAATACGTTTCTTACCATAATGTAATAGTTACATGTAACGCAGACCCCTTTTTAATTTTTTATTTTTTTAGCGCATGTTTGTCAAAAAATTATTAATTAAATCAACCTCAAAAGAAAATTTTGACCTTCTCCAATATAAAATTTGACTCTCCTTTTACATTTGTCTTGGTAATTGAAGTATTTTTACTAATTAAAAATATTTTTTATAATTTTTTATTAACTTGAATAAAATGTCTAAAATTTACCAAAAAAGTAAAATTTTGTTGAAAAATTTTTAACCGATAATTTTAATTTTTTTTTTTTTTGAACTCTGACCCTCCTTTAAAAACTCTCCACCTCCCATTTACAAATAATGAAAAAATCTATTAGGATTTTATATTATTTTAAGACACTTGTTTTATAGAGGCTAAATCCCAATAGCAGTAACTCTGAACAAATTAACAAAATACAAATTTTTTTTCCACAATTCATTTTTTAAAAAATGAAATAAATTATTATTAAAATAATAATTCTAAAAATAAAATAAACTTTTGAACTAAAAGTTTTATTCCAATATAACTTTTATTGCACTCTAGTTATACTCGGTGCAATATTTACTTGTCCATGGAGTAAAAATTTATATATTTAAAATTTAAAATTTTTAATTGATTAAAATGAAATTTCAATCTAAAAACTCATTGTTTTTTGAAATTTTCCTAATTTATTTTATTATTTCTTTGAAACACAATAAAATAAACTAAAGATGTGATAATATCCTAAATTAATTATTATTTTTCATACTTTAATTTTAAACATTTACATATAGCTCAATAATTTTGTGTGTAATATTTTTAAAAATTATATTTCTATGCTAACTTAAACAACTTAGCGAAACGAAATTTTAATCTTTTAATTGAACTAAATTTAAGTAACTTAATTTATTTACACTTTTAGAAACATATATATACATATATATTGAGTTAATCTTCTCATTGTTTTCAAAATTAAAAAATATACATATATATATATATATATATATTTTAAAACAAAACGAAATGGTTCCAATGCTAGGGCGTCCCCACTTCTTCAGCAATTGCATGCCTAATTTGTCCATTTCTTCCATGAAGTCCACAAACTGCAGCTGTTTTCTGATCCGCTGTTTGACTAGTACCCTGCCATCATTAGGTATATGGTTGCACATTTCAACCTTGAAACTAAATCCAAAAAAGTCGATTTAGAGTTATAAAAAGTAAAATAAATTATAAAATTATAATTTGTACAGTGAGATAAAAATAATTAATTTTTAAAATTTTTTAATATTTTTTATTATTTTTTAAAATTTTTTATCGCTCCAAACGAAATTTAGGGTGCGTTTAGAGTCCCAACCAAATCTAAAAATTTTCAAAAGTGTATTTTAAAATTATTGTGTAATGATTGTTGAATGTTTTATTTGATTTGATATAAAATTGTTAAAAAGTATATAAAGAGACACGTGTCAAAATTTTAGTGGAAGATTTTGAAAAATTTTGAAATTTTGTGTATTTTTTTGTACACGTGTCAAATCACTTATTTTTTAATTTTGGCAAAATCCGTTGGAACGGACCAAAATGGTGCGTTCCAACGGCATTTCAAATTTTTTGACAACTGTGTTAGCGGCAGACCGTGTCAACTTTTGAATTTTTTTAGATTTTTTTGAAGCTATAAATGAAGTCTTAATAGAACGAACCACCAAAATAATAATAATAATAAGAATAAAAGAAAGAAAGAAAGAAAGGAAGAAAGACCGGGAAAAGGGAGAACGAATTGGGTCAATTTAAAAATCTTCAGATTTTCTTCCATGGCAAACTCATTAATTCTCCCCTGTGCATCCTGTGAAAGTAAAATCTAAATTATGGATACATAATATTATAAAATTAAGGGCATGTTTGGTAACTAAATTTTTAGTTAAAAATTTAAAATTTTTGGTAAAAATTTAAATTTTTTTCATCAAAAGTTATTACTTAGAACTTTTTATGTATTTAATAAAACATTAGTATTGTTTGAGGAATTTTTTTTTTTTCTATTTGATGAACTATTAATAATTGTTTATTATGATTTTTTTTATCAAATTATTATTTTATTCTTTTTTTTAACTAGCATAATTAGCAAAAAAAATAAAAATAAAAATATAATTTGAATCTGCAGCTAAACTCTTGAAGAAATAAAAATTGAGTTTAACCAAATAGACCATTAAACGGACCTTAAAAGGATTAGGTTTTTGCTTTGCGGTTTATTGTTATTGCTTCCCAGTTTAGAGACTTTTGTACGCATACAAATATTTATAGTAACGGTGATGTCATGTGACTACAGTGACATGTTCTTTTTTAATTAAAATTAAAACACGTGTAATTTAACTCCAAGAAGTAGAGGTTAAAAATTTAATAATCAGTAGGGTTTAGTATATATAGGTATTTTTATTTAATTAATATGTTGTATTATGTCAATTTAATATCACTGTGTATAATTTTCTCATAAGAGAGGGCTCTTACACGGAGGAGAGGGTGGTGTTGTTTGTATATGAAGTATTTTGTTGATAATTTTTAAATAAATACTTTTAATGTATGTGTGAGGTCTAGAATAAAATAATGATGTCATAATATCTGTGTTACTCAAATTAAGTACGTTAACACATGAGCAAGGTACTTGGCCTAATAGCCGAAGGCCCCCTTACGCCTGCTCATTACCCGGGTTCAAAACCCGGGGTGTTCACCCCTTTCCCGCTTGATTATCAAAAAAAAAAAAAAAATTATGTTAACACATGATAAAGAATGTTTGGGTATTTTGTTAGGTTCATGGATGAATATTTGAAGGAGACTGCATTGATAGGAGTTTTTTTTTTTTTTGGTGACATGTACTCCTGTTGATTTATTGCAATTTTCAATGAACCGTGTAGTCAATAGGTAAACTGGAAACCCGCGCAACACCACACAAATTACACGAATTGATTAAGTTCAAAATTTACGCCTTGTGTGGGAATCTCTAAGATTTATTAAGTCTTGAAGTTGAACTCTCAACCTCCTTTAGAAAACTCAAGAGTTCTGACCAATTGCCTTAGAGCAATTAGTTACATTGATAAAAGTTTGAAAGATTACACTGGTAGCTCACGCCCAAGATCAACCCAACACTAGTCCGTAAGGTGTCTGAGAGATCTCAACTATATAGATTGAAAAAAAAATTCCAATGAACTTTGCGAATAGATTCCAACTAGTTTGCGTTTGTGATGTGCTCGTGAAATCTGCTCGAAACTTGAAATTCCAATAAGCTTCATGATTTGCCCATGAAGTGTTTGAGATTTTAGCCCATATTTTCTATATAACTATCCGACCCTTTTTTAAATCATTTCTTCAATAAATATCCTCGAACATTTTTTAAACCTTAAACCTTTTTTGTCTGAATATAATTTATCAATTTCTAGAGAGGCAAAATCCATCTTAATTAATTAGTCTCTTCATTCGGATTTCTTTGGCAAGATCACATATGTTCTTGGATCCCAAATCTTGAGTTGTCTTCTAAATTGAGAAAATATTTCTACTGTTCGGTTGGAGTTAGTAAAATTTTACGGAAAAAGTGCAACGAAGTGTTTAGCAATCAAGAAAAAAAAAATCTGGAACAAATAGATCAATAGGAGTGGTGTGAGAAGACTTGTAATCTCTTTGGTGAGATTCTTATAACAATAGTTCATAGCAAAGTCGTTTGTTTAATCCGCATTAAAGATTCAAAATTTTTCTCCTTAGTTTAAAATATTTTCCTAGTAAACAATTTTGGACTTTCTAGCAAATTATTTGTTTATTATTTTATTATTAGATCTACAAAACCTAGCGTGAGTGGAATTTTTATATTTGATTGAGTTATTGGTCTCAATTTTTTTTTTTTTTATATTGGGCACTGTTTGTAAGAATTTTGCAATTTCATAGGTCAAGTTCTTAAATGAAAAGCCTTATATTGATCTCATCCGAGTAGGACGATGAAACAAAAATGAACCCGCGCAAGCCAATTATCAAGCCACATGTATTCAAGTGACTAGAGAATTGTATGGTCTCTGCTCGTTTTGTTTCTTGTTACGCGGATGTAAGGCATATGTACATAGATATTATACCGTCCGCATGGTCAAGGACCCAAGGTTCCTCTTCTGGCTTACAGGGATTGAAGTGTAAAAGCACGGTGGAGTCAGAAAATTTTGTCTAACTGGTCACTAATTATAAGTCACATGAAGGGAGTTTGGAAGCATAATTTTTGACAAATTTTGATATTTTTTATCAAAAATTATTAGTTATAGTTTTTGGTGCATTTGATGAAGTAAGTAATAATTTTTTACTTTTTTAGTAAAATTTTTGATAACATTTGGCAATTTTTAGCAAATATTGAAAATTTTTAGTAACTTTCGATAACTTTTGAACTGAGAAGTTACTGTAACTGAACAGAAAAGTGACAAAAATTAGTGGTTTGCTGAATATTCAAGAATCAAAAGTTGATAATGTTTTGTTAAAAATTATACCTCCAAACACCCCCTTATAAATGATTGTTTGCAATACCATAAGAGGAATAAGAAAATAATTTGATTATTGGAAAGGAGAGGGAGAGAGAGAAAAATGTTAAAGTGGGATTAAATATTTTTTAGTTGTATTAAGTAGACTAGATACAATTATATTGATATTGTTAAGTTAGAATTTATTTTTTATTGGATGAGCAAGTTTGGTATTGGGTTATTTTTTTTTTTTTTTAATTTTCTTGAACAGGCACAATAGAGTGTGGAAGATAATATAAAAAATAACATAATTTTTTTTTTGGTAAGGATGGGCACATGCCGCTGGGCCAAGCTTAACTCCGCCCGTATGTAAAAATATACTTTAGCAGCTCAAGTGCATTGATAAATGGTTCTGATTTAATTTAATTAAAATTAATTTTAAAATAAAAATAAAAGTTAAAAGAAAATTGATTGGAATGCATTCAATCCAGAACGAATGAATACAATCAACCCACTTCAATTGTGGAAGTGCATTTTAACCCGCCGGTTCTCCCTTCCATTTTTCTTTAAAATTTATGTAATTCCTTTCACAAATTTAGATAAATTAATTTAAGTTTTCAAAATTTTAAAAGTTAAATGCTCATTTGATTTATTTTTTTATTTTTTGTTTTTTGTTTTTGTTTTTCTATTTTTATTTTGAACTCATTTTTTATTTTACGTTTTTTAAAATAAGGAAAAAGCACAAAACGTATTTGGTCACTTGTTGTTTTTAAAATTTGTTTTAGAAAACAGAAAATGGGTTTGCACATAAAATGACAAATGACAAAAAGTCATTTTGAACATTTTTAATTCAAAAATAAAGAAAATTTAAAAATAATGAAAATAAAATATTTTTTGTCTCTTTATTTTGAAAATTTTAAAACATAAAAAAAAATAAAAAAAAAAATAGAAGAATAAATCAAATGCCACCTAAAATATTAGAAAGACAATACTCGAAACCATATCTTGACGAACTATGTTGATCTAACTTTTCATCTCCTCATACAGTGCATTAGTACTGATTCAAAAATACGATTCAAATTTTGATTTTTTTTTTCCAAGTTTTGTATTATAAAATACAAAATTACACTACATTATTAATTATATAAGAAATAAAATAATAACTATTAATAATAATTTCTACATCTTCAGGTATTTATTAGAGGTACATAAATTGAATATTGAAATCATAATATTAATTATAAAAGATAAATTACACCTAATTTCATTCAACATTTAGATAATTATATTTACCATTCATTAATATTTAAAAATGGTACTTACCATCTTTATTTAAAAATGTTTAAACAATATTAAACCCTTTTCGATAAATAAACCATTAAATTAAAACTTAACATAGAATGTTAAAATAATTAAATTTTAGTTACTTTTTGTATTTTATCCACACTCTCTCACATATTAATTAGTTTTTTTTTTAATACAAAAATTCACAAAACTTTTTGTTTTTAGGAATTTTTGTCAAAAAATTACTAAAGAATATGTGATAGTGGAATGGATAAAATTGAAAAAGCACTTTTTTGGTTACTTTGATATTCTATGTTAAATTTTAACAGTCGATTTAGTGAAAGTGATTAATATTAACAATATTTTAAAATAAAAAAAGATAAGTATAATTTTTAAGAGTTAAGAGACAGTAAGTAAGTATAATTACATAAATGTTAATGAAAAATAAGTGTAATTTACCCTATTAAAAACGAGATATTATTAAAATAACAATAATACTGTAAGTTATTATTGAACTTTATGTACCATGAACATTTATACATTTTAAATTTTGGGGGGAAGGGTGAAGACCAGCGGTACTCGCGTACCCCAAAGGGTGGTGCAAACGCCCGGTATCCACACCACCCGGTTGAATCGAGAGCGCCCAGGAAGGGTATCGAACCCGTGACGTGCGCCCCAACCACACATCCGGTGCTCAACTCTGCTCCACTGAGCTAACAATATTAAAAACGTAATTTAGTGTATGTGTGCTAAATATTAGAAAATTACTTAAATCATATTTTTTATTAATTTTTGATACTCCAAATATTCCCCCCCCCCCAGTAAGTCCTCTCTGAGGATCAACTTCAAAAAGTCATCTTTGATCGCAGGGGGAAGCTTCCTTATCTGGCCTTTGAAGCCCTTAGATGGGCTGCATTCTCCGCTCTCAAAACATGCTCTTTTCCACGTTCAGAATGCGGGCCATAGCACAGGCAATCCTCACAGCTCATGCCACTGCTGGCAAAGCGGAGATGAAAATTTCTTTCGTTATGAGCTATGGGTTAAGTACCAAATTGATTTTGCCTATATATTAAATCAGGTTAAAAATTTTTCTCGCACTCGGCTGTAAGTTAAGTATTTAATTAGATTTTGATTAGATATTAAATTAGGTTATAGACAATTAAACTAAAATGTTACATGCTATTGCTAATAAAATAATTTTGGATCAAGATTTTATCTACAGTCCACCTGAGCCACCATGCAGCTCCGCCTCACATCAATCAAATCTCCCTCTGAATTCCTTACCACAGTACCAAAAGCCGCTGTGGTTTAAAGGGCCTGAAGAGGGGACCAGGGATGAAGGATGAGGAGCTGGCAGTCACTCTTCTAGTCTTCATCAACAGCATAGATTTCTGGCTAGGCGGTCTTTAGATGTTTTACTTTCACCCTAAGTGTCCACTGAGGAGGGAGGGATCCCATTAAACACCGACTCGTTTCTGGCTTTCCATATTGCTCAACTCCTTGGCTATTAGGCCTCTTCTGCCCCTCTCCAAGAGGCTGGTCCTCAAATCACTTGAAGATAGTTTGAATATTCAGTCCGTATTTCTTATCATCTTTGCAAATTTTCAATTGACCTGTACTCGAAATATAAAATGAGCATTTTATTATAAAACTAGGACTGCTTTCAATTCATATTTGTATTTTGAGCGTCTCAAAAAAAAATATATATATATTACTGGAACATATTTCTCATCAGGTAAGCAAATTTTCGTCCAATTCAAACAAAAGCAAAAACAAATTACCGTTTTTTTCTCTATTCCTATTTTCGATTTATATTTACATTTTAAATTTTCCAAAGCACTTGTAGTTATTTCCTATTAGTTAAGTAAAATTTGATCAAATCCGAACTTAGGCCAACAAATAAATATTTTACTTAGTTTGTTTTTGCTCAAATTTGTATTGTGAATTTCCTAAAAAAAAAAAAATCTATATATATAATAAACACGTATATTATGTGTGTGTGTAAAAAGGTATAAAATAATTAAAACATAGTCCCATACTAATATTTGTTCTAAAATTCTCAATTATTTATAGTGTCAATTCAAATTGCATAACCATGTTCTTTTTTTTTTTTTTTTTAAGAGTTTTAAAATACATGTGCATATTAAACACGTTTTTCTTTAAAAAAAAAGTATTAACACAAAATTAATAATAAAAACAGGAACAAGAACAAAAACACAACGTAATCAAACACCACCTAATTTATTAAAATTTATTTCAAAACACATATCATAAGCCCAAACACACCGCTTCTGAACTCTGACATACACAACACTTTCATATGAATTAATGCAAACAAGATCTTAATATATACACATATACATATATATATATATATATATATATGTATGTATATATGTAGAGTGACATGCATGCAGTACAAAAGGATGTCCACCAACCAAACTAACACTTATCCATCTCTCTTTTGCCAATACCCAGAATCTAAATTGACAGGGTAAAGATCAGCAGCCGATGTAGAAGCACTCAACGGCCCTTCCAGCGAGATACTTCTGCTAATCAAACTATCAGTCATTTTCGTTTCCGGACTGTGTTCGAACTTCTTGTCTGTCTTCTCGAGCGCTGTCTTATAATCATCAATTGAGAAATTTGGATCCAAAACAATGTCACCTTCAAGAATGCTCACCACTGAAGACATAGAAGGCCTAAGTGCTGCTGTGGCATTTGTGCATAGAAGAGCTACATTTATGATCACCATCACTTCTTCTTCGTTGAAATCTGATTCTAACCTTGGATCCACGAGTTCCATCAAATTCCCATTCTCCTTCAGTTGTCGTGCCTAGAAACACACACACACACAGAATAAGATAAAAAATAATTAAGGTTGTGCACTTGTATTTATGAATCTGAAGTTAAGGAATTTGATACTAATTATTTAATGAGAATTACTCAAATATAATTATCTTAATTAATATAGAGTTTTCATGACGGATTTGAGTAGTTTAACATGATAAATTATAATTTGAAATCTTCACAAAAAATCAGTTATTTAAAATCCTTCATAATAGTAGTTTCACTGTTTTGGAAGTTGCAGCACCACTATTCTGGTTGTAGTTGTTGTGCTGCGGTTCGAATTTGGATCAAGATGACTTGCCAATGCAATCAAACAGGAGTAAAAAATGGAAAACAATCATGCACACAATCAACAAAATTAAGAAATTAATTTGGTTCGGGGTAAGCTTAATTCACAACCTAGAAATGTATTCAATCTTATTGTACCTTGTTCTTGTACAAGAGGATTACTGGAGGAACATTTCAGAAAATTCTCTCCTCTCCTAAGATTCTTTAGCAATAACCCATGTGAAAGCCCTCTTGCCTCACTCGCCTTTGCCAAGGGAAAAGAAAAAACTAACCAAAAACTGAAAAAAAACTGCCCATAACCAAATAAACTTCCAAATCATGTCCGAATGACCCAGTTTGCGTTTGAAAGCAAATTGGCTGTGTTCGTCTTTTGTTTGTTTTCTTCCCTTGAACATTGTATACATTGCTTAGAACACCTCAGAAGACCTCCTCGATGCATCCAAGCTTCGAACGTAAGCCACAGGACACACAAAATCCCAACAATCTCCACTTAGGCAAACTGTTTCGCTCCTTTAAGAAATCGCCCATGAGACTTCAAGAGTTGAACTCCAAATCGAGGATGGCCTTCCTTGCTCAATCAAAGAGGAAATTGGACCAAGTCGAAGCAACACTTGAACTTGTCTCGTGGCACCGACTTCATCCACACATCAGCTGCATTCTCAGAAGTGTGCACCTTCTTCAACACAATATCACCATTAGAGAATAACTTCCAAACATTTCCTGAATTCAAAACTCCCCTTCCGAACATTACCAAACAATCGATCTTCTTTGATGTTTCTAAGGATATCAAATTCTTCCTCAACTCTAGCACGTGGCTCGTCCATAATGGTCCTTGCCACTCCATCATACATCTGTATCTTGGTAGTTCCAACACCACTAACTTTGCAAGCTGCATTGTTACCCATAACACAAAGATAAGTGTCGAACCATTCCCGATTGGGGCACATATAATAAGTCCCGATTAGGGCACATATAATAAGAATAGCCCAAGCCTAGAATCCATTTTCCCATGGTGTAATCATTTTCATCTAAGATTGCTAATGCATTTTCATCACCAAAATCTAACCATTCCTCCACCACATCCGTCCCATTTGAAGACTCCCTTTTGTTCTTGTCATTTCATTCACATTTCCATTAAGGACAATCCTGTTTCATGTGTCCAAATTGATGACTCTTGAAAAAACTTGATATTCTTCTCTGCATTAGACTTCCCCTAGTTGTTTTTACCACCAGACTTGTCTTTCTCTCGACTGTGTCCCCTGTTTTATGCACCATTTGCAAACAACCCCTCTCCTTAAACGTCCTCTCCACTATACGTCACTCGCTGCTTCAATTCTTTTGATTCAAGTTGTTAGGGATTAGATTCTAGAATTGGCAAATTCATAATCAAACAAAGAGTTTTGTAATATCTAGATTTAGTGTAGGTTAAGGTACTAAAGTCTTGAGTCAAGTAGAAGTGTAAAGGTCCTAAAAAAGCTATTTTGCATAATCTTGGAAGTTTGAAACAAACTAAACAGAGGCAGAATACAATAACCCAGGAAGACTGCTAGAAGGACGTAGGTACCCGTGGGATAAAGTTGAGACTAGATTTCAGAAGATTGGCCGTGCGGGGAAAACCACATTGATTCGCGGGATCACCGCGGAAAGGCTGCGAGAAGCCGCAGGAGTTCGCGAGATCACTACGAAAAGGCCGCGAGAAGCTGCAGGAAGGTCGTAGGAGCGAGCTTCTCGTGGTGCTTGTGTTTGGGCTTTCTGAGGTTCAGTTTTGAAGCCCGTGCATCTCAGGTCTTATTATATATATCTCTGGACGTGCTTAGGGTTGAACACAGAGAGAATAATCATTAGATTACGAGCCAGACAATTCCATTGTTCTCTCAATCACTTAGCCGAAGATCTATGCATTCCTGCGATATGAAGGAGTTCGAATCTTAGATCGCTGAGGATTCAGTAGAGAGTTGCCGAGGATTAGGTGTTGTACCTTTGAGGAGCCGGAGGGCTTTCACTAAAGGATTTGGTGCATTGAGGATTTGAGCAAACATCAATAGAGTATAGAGTCGAGGAATTGATCTATCGAGAGTTTTGAGTTTGTAACCAACACTTGCTTTTAGTGAAAGTTTTTGTGGTTTCCTTGTGTGGGTTTCCTTGTTTGTTATACTGCCTTCTACGTTTATGTTTGTGCGATTGATTGATTGGGATAACTAGCAGACTTTGAAAATTTCAATTGGTATTAGAGTAGGTTTGTTTAAGAAAGAAAAATGTGATCCTGTCTACTGCTAGACGGATCCTCCAAGAGAAGGCGGTTCAAGCACCAAGCCTTCGTGGTTTGATGGAGCAAACTATGCTTATTAGAAGGATAGCAAGCAAGAAAAGACAAAGAAGAATGAGAAAGTTGAAGCAGGGAAATCTTTAGAAAAGAAGAAGGAGAATAAGTCTAAGGACGTGAAGTGCCACGAATGCCAAGGTTATGGTCGCATAGCTCAAGATTGTGAAATTAAGAAGAGCAAGAATAAGGTACTTAATGCAACTCTTGATGATTCAGATGATCAGTCTAGTACCTCCTCATCTTCAAAAGATTATTCAGAGAATTTTACTGCATTTATGGTTAGAGCTAGTGTCCTCTCAAATTCAGCAGAGTCATCCTCTTCTAAGAGTAAGAAAGCGGAATCCTCTGAAGTGAAGTTGAAGAAAATATAGATGAAGAATTGGATGTTGAAGAGGCGTATGAACAGTTATACCAAGATAGTCGCAAACTCCACAAACGAAATGAAAAATTGACTGTGAAGAACAAAATGTTGAAAAGGGAGAGAGACAGTCTTAAAATTGCCCTGGAAGAATTACAAGCAAAATTTGTTAGTCTTGAAGCGAACAAGAATAATCAAAATGAATTGATAATAGCCTTCAAGACCAAATTGGATCAAAGAGACAACGAATTAAAAGATGCCCAAGCTAAGCTGCAAACCATGCAATTGAAGATGAATACAGCATCTTTCCAACTTGATAACATACTTAGAATGCAAAGGAGCCTAAGTGACAAAAGAGGGCTTAGATACAATGTTAAGCAGGAGGTTAATGTTGAAGCTAAAGCTACCCTAAGTGAGCAAAAAAACCTAAGCTGATTCGATTTCAGTCTTCAAAGACAATTGCTCCAAAAACAATTAAAACTCCTCAACCCAAGAAAGGTAATCGATCAAGAGCCTACTTTTAGAAGCCCAAAGATATACCCCCTAACTTGCAATATTAGTTTGTTCCTATATGTTTCCATTGTGGTATACCTGGTCACACAAGACCTCATTGTCACAAATTGTATGAGTTACCCTATCCTATATTAACACTAGATATTTCTTGATACCTAATTTTCAAGTGTCAAATAGTTTTGACCCATTGAGATTTCAAGAGTCATGTTTCGATTCTAGACTTTACATGACTTGGCCGGTGAGGAATAATATAAAGAAAAAATTTTCAAAACCCATTCGTCCAAAACCCAACAACCCTAGGATTTAAAATGTTTTTCTAAAAATAAGAATTGTTTGGGTTAGGAAAAGTGACCTATATATCACCCACACCCCTAAGGATGTTGAAGGGGTGAGCCATGATTTGTAGAGGTAATTTTTTGTCATAAACTAGGATATGGGTCATTGTTATATTCTTTTCTAGTTCTATGAAATCATGTAGATTAGTTTTTTTTTTTTTTAATTTTCCTTATAAAAAAATAATAAAAATAATTTTTTTGGTACAATGCTATTCTTTGCGATATTTTTGCATGGTCTATTACTTCATACACACTTCAAAATTACAGGATTAAAATTGTTGATCTACATAGTGATTATGAATTTGAATTACTTGATGAACCTGAATCCTACATTTTACTGTTCTTGGTCATGGTACTGGTATGCCAATTGTAGTTGCACAAAGTTTAGTACATCATGAGAAGTCATTTCCTCTACTCAATTGTTTTAATAAATTTTCTTTTTGGGACTATTAGTTGCTCTTGAGATCTTTTAAAGTAAAATCACTTGGAAATGACTACCAATTGGATAGAGTGAAGTTAGCTTGTTGACGTGCAGATTATCAAAATAACCACCATCTGAATTCGACGATACAGAAAGATGACTACCTACCCATAAGTGTGCGAAAGCCGTCAAATAAAATAAAAAAAAAAGTAAATAAATAAATAAATTGGCAGATGAAAATTGAAAAATTGGTATCTAGTTGAAAAACAATCAGTTGAGAAGAAACTAGTCGAAGAGCTAACACTACATGCCTTACTTAATTCAATTCAAAGTCCAAAAGAAACATTTTTAAAATTCATGCGAGTATGCAAAAAGTATTAATCATACTGCACTTAAACTTTATTTCACCCATTGCACAGGCATTTGACTATTGGTATGACATGTGTGAATAACTCTTGACATAAATAGTAGGGTGATTCTTGGAGTTTTTATTTACTGTTATTTATGTATGGTCAAAATTTGAAACTGTGTTTAATTTTGTGTTGGAGAAATAGAACTTGGAATGAATTGATCAAGATTACATATCGTACCTTTTTTTTGGTCAATTCATGTCAAAAAGGCGGAGAATAGTTAAGGGGGAGAAATTTTAATGTTTTGTGTCAATTAATTGAGGGAGAGAATAGTTAATATTTAGTTTTACTTTTTTAATGTTTCATTTAATTTTTTTAAGTTATTTATTTATTGCCACACGATGCCTTGATCATTTTGTTTAAGTGTGCAGCAAACAAATATAATAAGAGCATATTGATCATTGCGACTTTCACTGAGACCTTAATTTAGATTAATTTCAATTGTAATTTCATTTATTGGGTTTTGACATGAAATTGCCCAAGGGGGAGATTGTTAGGGATTAGATTCTAGAATTGGCAAATCCATGATCAAACAAAGAGTTCTGTAATATCTAGACTTAGTGTAGGCTAAGGCACTACAGTCTTGAGTCGAGTAGAAGTGTAAAGGTATCAGGAAAGCTGTTTTGCATAATCTTGGAAGTTTGAAGCAAACTGAATAGAGCCAGAATATGATAACGCATGAAGATCGCTACAAGGCTGTAGGTACCTGCGGGATAAAGCCAAGAACAGATTTCAAAAAATTGGCCATGCAGGAAGACAGCATTGATTCATGGAATCACCGCGGGAAGGCCATAGGAGCGAGCTTCCCGCGATGCTTGTGTTTGTGCCTTTTGAGGTTTAGTTTTGAAGCCTGTGCGTTGAACACACAGAGAGTAATCATTAGATTGCGAGCTAGACAGTTCTATTATTTTCTCAATCACTTAGCCAAAGAACTATGCATTCATGTGATTCGAAGGAGTTCGAATCTTAGAGCTCTGAGGATTCAGTGAGAGAGCTGTCAAAGATTCGATGTTGCACCTTCGAGGAGTCAGAGGGCTTTCACTCAAGGACTTGGTGCATGAAAATCCGAGTAATTGTCAACAAAGTATAGAGTTGAGGAATCGATCCATTGAGAGTTTTGAGTTTGTAACCAATGCTTGCTTTTAGTAAAAGTTTTTGTAGTTTCCCTGTGTGGGTTTTTTCGTTTATTATACTGCCTTCTATGTTCATGTTTGTGCAATTGATTGGTTGGAATAACTAGCAGATTTTTGAATTTTCACAAGTGCAGCCTTCACATCTTACTTGTTAAATTTGTATCTACCACACATCATGCCGTTAACAAAATGTTCAAATGATTGTGGAAGCGAACACAACAATTGAACTGCTTGATCTTCATGACTGATCTGAACACCGATATTACTCAAATCCAAGATAACCTTATAATAATCATCCAAATGAATTTTCATTGATGAATCCTCCTGCATTTGAAGAGTGTATAACCGTTTCTTCAAATACAACCGATTCATTAAAGACTTCAAAAATAGTATTAACAAAAATAGAAGTTTCTTTTACCTCAATATTTTCTTTAAACTTATCACAATTTTGTTTAACTCCGCAATTATCTTTCTATCTCAGTATCCTTGATCTTTTGCCATAAAGTTGTTTCGAACTTCAAGGCTAGGTTAATAGCTTCGCTCAATCGCAATATAACTTGGACCCCGATTTTATTCTTGATCGCTGGCCGTAATCCATCCATGTACTGAGAGAACTGCTGTGATTTAGACTCTATCAAATGGGTTCATTCCTCCAACCTATAGAATTCAGCGACAAATTCACCGACAGTCATGTCATTCTGCGAACAATGTTGGTATTACTGGAACAAATACTGCTCATAATCAGATGGTAGAAATAGTCCCTTCAACATCTTTTTCATCTTACTCCACAATCTGATTTAGTCATTCCTTTCACATTTACGATTTTCTTGTAAATAACCCCAGCAAGCCGAAGCACCTTGCCTAAGTTGAATCATCATGTATTTCACCTTTTTGTCTTCAAGAATAGATGCGAAATCAACATAATGTTCAACTTCAGCAATCCAATTCAAAAATCCCTCAGTATCTATGAATTTGTCAAAATAAGGAATATCAACCTTGAGGGGAAATCAAATTGATGGCTGTAATTCTGTCGTTGCCTGTTTCTTGCATTTGTGTTAATTAACTCAAAAGTTTCAACCTCCTCATTTGAGGATGACTCCTTTCCTCCTGTTGATATGTTAACGACGAGGAGTCATAATAGCACTAGTCATAAGGTCCTGGGGCTGATCATGAACAACATATACGGTAGTAAGATTGTAGGGCTGACCACTAGTAACATCTCCAGCATGCCTTCCATTACCTCTTAGCATCCCCATCAGTTCTTCGAGACGAGCAAACGCCGCTGCCACTTTGTTGCGCAACTATTATACTTCGCCAGCGCTTACGTAACCACTAGTATTATCTTATGCCATCGGATTAGGGAAAATTTTGTTCTGATACCACCTAACGCAATTGAAAGTGAGTAAACCCTAATCATTCAGACGAAAGTTAGAGAGAAAATTCTCAAAAGTATGTACTGAATTAATAATGAAAAAAATTGCCAAGCTCTTATAGTTCCTAACCTTTATATAGGTTAGGACTAAAATTATATAAAATAAAATCTCACTATCTAATGAAAGTAAATAAAATTATCTTCCAAAAAAATTCTCAATTCCTAAATAAGCATATCCTATTCATATTGCATTCCTATCAGGGATATTTGAAATGGAAACGCTCATCATGGTCCCCATTACCCTAGTTATCACGTTGCTGGCTTACTAATTTCTACGAGTCCTCTCGGGCTTCTAGCGATCTAATTGGCCCAAGAACTTGTTTGCAATCACATACACATCAAACAATAATGCACACAATTAACAACATGAAGAAATTAATATGGTTTCTGCGTAAGCGTAATCCAAAACCCCAAAAATGTATTCGATCTTATTGCACCTTGTTCTTGTACAAGAGGATTAAAAGAGGAATATTCAAAAAAACACTTCTCCTCTCTCCTCTCCCAAAAATCCCTTAGCAATAACAGTTATGAATCTCTCTTGCCTCACTTGCCTCTAGCAGAAAAAACTAATTGAAAGACTAGCAAAAATTGCTGATAATTGAATAAACTACCAAATTGTGTTTGAACGCCCTATATTGCATTCGAACTCAAATTGGCAATGTTCTCTTTTAGCCTGTTTTCTTCTCTTGAACTTTGAATACATTTCTTGAAAATCGAGGAACACCAACTTGATCCATCCAAGCATCAAACACGAGCTATAAGCTACCCAAAATCCCAACAATAATTAGTAAAATAATTAATAAAAGACTTCCATGAATTATTATACAAATTCTCGCTTTTATTTTAATTCAATTTAATCTCAAATTCATTTATTTGAATTCCCTTTTTATCCAAACAGAGCCTAAGTTACTATCACCTCTGATAGGGAGTAAGAGGTTGTTTGTCTAATTTAATATTAGAGAAACTGCTAAGCACGTTTGTTGTGAATATGCGATGTGTCCCCAAAAGGGCAAGTCAAAGAGTTAACAATTGTGTTCCCGACTTCCACTTACACAACCAAACTCTACGGCTTACACTTATATAAGACTCGACATATACATCTAAGGGTTGGGATTGAGATTGCACAGTTGCGAATATGCCCCCATGCTTAGCACTCCTAATACAAAACCAAAAGTTCACAAATGATCTTAGTGTTCTTGAATAAATTACACCCTTTTGTTCATTAATACTTTGAATGTCATTTTATTGAAGAGCCTTCTTAGAAGGAAATGGATGGAATGTGACTGGCCACCCTACTCTACCCATTAAACTAGAATGTTAGAATTAGTGACTGACTGAGTAAATGAACCCCATAAAAAATAAAAAATAAAAAATAAAATCCACGGTCTACTTTTGCCAGAGAGATTTACAGATGTAGATCAATAAAAGTAAGAAAGAAAAATCTTTAACATACCAATTCAAGCAAATTGAAGGTTTCATCCTTCTTGTAACTGGTGGCACTCTTCCCGCTAACAATTTCTAGGGTCACAATTCCAAAACTATAAACATCTGCTTTGTCAGTTAAGTAACCCCACATTGCGTATTCAGGTGCTATATATCCACTGGAAATGCAAAAAAATTCACCATTATTAAGTGAAGTTTTGTGATGCATATGCACTATTCTAGTCAAATTTTCAAGACTGCAAGGCTGAAGGCATATCTAAAATTAGTCATTATTTCTTGCGGTCAATTTATCCGGGAAAAATGTTGCTATTTAAAATTTTTTCGGAAATCATATATACACATTGGTTGCAACAATAATCATTAGGGATATGCTCTGGCTAATATCCTTTATATACTTAATTTCCATTTATATTTTATAAGATCTAGTTCCTAATATTTTGGCCCCCCTATATATAAAATCCTGATTAATAATAGTAATTATAACAAGAACATTAACAACCACATATATAGCATAATCATACAGTAATGAAAAACAGAATATGATTTCTTACTAAGTTCCAGCAATCCGAGTGCTTATGTGGGTATTTTCCCCTTCATCAAGCTTGGCAAGACCAAAGTCAGATATTTTAGGATTAAGATCTTTATCAAGCAACACATTAGTGGCTTTGATGTCTCTGTGCACAACCTTTAATCTTGATTCTTCATGGAGATAAGCCAAGCCTCTTGCAACACCAATGCAGATTTTACGCCTCGTTGGCCAATCCAATTTTAACTGGTGTTCTTCGGGGCCTTCAGATCACCAAACATGAATCCAGAAACACACATGCAATCACTTATGCGTTAAATTATCTAATACCTAAAGCAGCAGTATAGTGAAAGATGCATGAGTTGAAACTTACCAAACAAAGCACGAGCAAGGCTGTTATTTTCCATGTACTCGTATACGAGCAACAGTTGACTTCCTTCCACACAACACCCATAAAGCTTCACCAGATGGGGGTGTTGTAGAGCAGAAATCATGCCTATCTCATTCACGAACTCACGATTTCCTTGTTTGGATTTGGAAGAGAGCTGCTTCACAGCAATCATGGTGCCATCTAATAAAAGGCCCTTCATTCAAAACAGTGTCAATATTTTTTCACAATCATTTCTTTTATGGAAAGATTTGCAGGGCATCCGATGAGCTCCTCAAATTCTCTAAAATAGAGTAAAAAGTGACTTCTGATATTTTGTGCTAAAAAACAAATCTCTACAATAGAGAATCCTTTGGTGACTCTATACATTTAGAGAGAGACTGTAGAGATTCTCTCAAATGGAGTGTGTGCGGAGATGTAGAATGGATTCACAGTAACCAGTGCTCACTATTAACATGGAAAAAGTAAATATACTAAATTACCTTATACACAGAACCAAAGCCACCCTCTCCAATCTTATTAGCAGCATCAAAATTGCTTGTGGCAGCTTTAATTTGTTTTAAGGTAAATGAGCTGGTTTTAAGGTCTAATCCTTTCAGATCTGTGAAAGATTCCAAACTGGGTAAGAAGGATATTCAGAAAACAAGTGACCAAATTCATAATATTTTAGATAAATAATAATAATTCATCCTCTGTGCTCATAGAAAATCTCAAGGAAGTATTCTAGCAATGATAAAAACCACAACACTGTACCTTGCTAAGAAGCACGAATACTTCTAGGAAGGTAACGTACCAATGTCGTGTTAGTGTTGGACACTGAAACAATGAACACTCTCTCAACGAGTGTCAAATATTTGTCCAAGTGTGTCGTGTTATTTTTTAATCGTTTTCTGACACTTTTTGGATACTTGAGATGAATAAGCATAATGAAACATACTATAATTTTAAAGAAAAAATTGGAATAAAATAACAAGATAAAAGTAAAATGAATATATATTTATTAATCCATTATTCCTAAATTTTTTTTTTTTTAGAAACTTTGAAGACCTAAAACTTCTAATTTATTTGTAAACAATTTTTTTTTTTTAAATAGATATAAGCAAAAGATAAATGTATTTTTAATATAAAAGTGAACAAAGTAGTTGTTTTTCATGTATAGATATAAAAATATATATATTTAGTCATCAAAGCGCCCCAATCATGTTGTGTCCAAATATTTTTCTTTTAAAATTGATTTATTTACGAAACCTTGTCGTATCCATATCCATACTTCTTAGGTCCCATGAATACATGTTTATGCAACGTGCTTGTTGGGGTAAAACATTACCTTAATTGATTTGTAACAACTCTGTATTTTGATATTATATTTTATTCATTCCCGTATTATTTTATTTTATTTGGTTAATTCTACTTCGGTATTATTTAATTATTAATTCAGGAAAGTTGGAATTTATTTATTGGATACTAGTTATTCATTTTAACCTTGGGGCTAGGATGCAATTTGGGTAAGTTTTAATCTCAAACTTATATTAGCCTATGTTTGCTTGTACTCGTGTTAAGTGAAAGTGCCCACTGTAAATAAACAAGAATTTTATTTAGGCGAACTTTTGTATAAAAACTTTGTACAAATGACTCTAGCACTCACACTCTCATCCTCACACACTATCCTCAAAAAGAAATTGTACACTCTAGGCTTCTCACACACTAAGTTGGAGTTGTTTCTCACACTCTACTCTCTAGGAAGCTTCTCATTCTTGCTTACTACAAACAGAACCCAAGGTGATCAATTTATACTAGTCCATAGGTTGGTTAGAAATATCCATAGGTCTTAAAGCTTCTAGGAAAATATCTATGAAAAATTCTAGTTAATTCAAGTAGCTTGCTTAAGATACCTACTTATAAGAAGATTATGGAAAATTCTAGAACTATAAGGACATATAGATAATTCTATAACGTTAGGGATGATTCTTAACACTCCCCCTCAGCACCAACTTCTCTTGATCTTGGAGTCATGCCAAGTAACTCTTGGAATTCTGCAAATTTGCTTAGGCTCTTTGTAAATATATCGGCCACTTGATCCTCTGTCTTAATTGGTTCCATCTTTACTTCTCCTTGTAGTACTTTTTCTCTGATGAAGTGGTAATGCACCTCCATGTGCTTAGTACGAGCATGAAATACTGGGTCTTTTGCTAATCGAACGGCTAACTGATTCTCACAATGTAGCTGTAGTAGGTAGTCCACTAGCTGGTGTAGGTAGTTTATGAGTTGAATTAGCCATGCGCTCTCTTGTGCTACTACTGCTATCACTCTATGCTTGGCTTCTATAATAGAAAGTGAAATAGTTGGTTGTCTCTTGCTACACCAAGATATTGCTCTTGAACCGCGTTTGAACACATAGCTTGTTGTTGAGTGCCGTGTGTTATGATCACCTGCGTAGTCTGCATCATAATACGCTATCAACTTGCACACTCACCATTGCTTGTACATTGAGCCAAAATCGATAGTTCCATTTATGTATCTGAGAATTTGTTTGACAGCTTTAAGATGCTATTTCTTAGGATTTTCTATGAATCAACTAACTACTCCAACTGCGAATGAGATATCGGGCCTTGTTAGGGTAAGGTATATTAGATTGTCAACCAACTACCTGTACAGTCTTGTCTTGTAACTCTTTCCCTTCATGAACACACAATTTGATGTTGGTCTCCATTGGAGTAGAAATCGGTTTGTAGCCAAGCATTCCAAACTCTTGTAAGAGATCTTTTGCACACTTCCATTGGCACAAGAACAACAATTCTTTGGTCTTCTCGACCCTGGGCCCAAGGAAGTGCTTTAGCTCTCCAAGTTCTTCCATTTGAAACCATACCGATAGACTTGTTTTAATTTGACGAATTTCCTTAACATTATCTCCTGTAATGATGAGATTGTCCACAAATACTAACACTATTGCTAATTTCTTGTTTTGATGTTCATTGAATAGGCTCGAGTTAGGTATATATACTCTCCGATCTTTCCATACCATACTTGAAGTGCTTGCTTCAATCTGTACAAGGCCTTCTTTAGTTTGTACACGTACTTAGGTCTTACTTTATCTTCAAATCCTTGCAGTTAGTCCATGTAGATATCTCGATCTAGCTCTCCGTCAAGAAATGCATTTTGTACATCCATCTGCCACGATTTTCAAGATTTGCTTGTTGCTAGCACTAACAATACTCTTACAGTTGTTATCTTTGCCATTGGACTAAATGTCTCATCATAGTCCAATCCATACTGCTGTAAAAAACCTCGAGTGACTAAACGTGACTTATACCTTTCAATTGATCCATTTGGATGAGTCTTTACTTTATATACCCATTTGCAAGAGATGAGTTTTACATCCTCAGGCTTGGGTACTAATTCCCATGTCTGATTTTTTTATTAATACTTGCATTTGTTCTTCCATTGTCTTTTTCCATTCCTTGTTCTTTAATGTGCTCCAAATATCATCTTCAACAGTGTTCATAATTGCAAATAGAGCCTTACCAGCCATAATTTTCCACTTTCACTGTGCTTTGGCATCTCTGGGAGATGAGGCAATGTCGCTGCCACCAACGATCTCCAAAAAATCTTGCCCTCGTAGATGTACCTTCATGCTGGTCTACCACAAGCTATAGTTCTGGTTGTTGAGCCAATGCCTTGTGGATAGGCTGTCACTTTGACTTGGTATATATTCTTGTACTAAGCTCCTTCTTGGAGAAGCAGCTTCATAATCTTGGATTGCGCACAAATTATGATCTCCCCACAAGTGGCACCTCATACCACGAGCTCTAACTACGTGGTGCTAACTATTAATCCTTGATTGATTTGGCTCTAGCAACAACCTCCAACTAACGTCTGCTAGATGTCCTAGCTCTGATACCAAATTGTTGAGTGAAAGTGCACACTTTCAAATAAACAAGAACTTTATGTAAGCAAACTTAGTACAAAAACTTTGCACAAATAACATTAACACTCACACTCTCACTCTCACACTCTACCTTCAAAAGCGAATTTTTACACTCTAGGCTTCTCACTCTTGCTTTCTACAAATGACACACCTAAGGTGGCCTACTTATACTAGTCCATGGTTGGTGGTATAACTTCTAGAAATATTCATAGGTCTCGAAGCTTCTAGGAAAAAATCTATGGAAATTGCTAGCTAACTCAAGTAGCTTGCTTAGGTAACGTACTTATAAGAAGATTATAGAAAATTTTAGAACTATAAGAACATATGGATAATTCTAGAAAGTTGGGGATGATTCTTAACAGGAACGGCCCTGGTGTGGCCACGATAATCTATTCTAACTACTGCTCTATTCCCCCTTGATTTTATGTATTGCCCAACTCTAATTTGCTAATCTAGTTGGAAATATGATTAAGGACCATTGAAGAATTTAAGTGCGCCATTATTGAACTTTTGGTTTAGTGATGCCTTGTCTCATAAAATAATTTTAAGATAACTGAATTTTGACATAAAACTTTAACTTGATATTTATCTCATTTTGTTAAGATAAATTGTTGAGATTAAGTTTTTTATTGATATTTACGATTTTATTTTGGTTGAGAGGTACTGAGAAATAGTAGGTATATGTGTACCGAAAGATCGAAAATCTTGAGACCTTTGCAGGGTTGATTTTTGTTTCCAGTAGCCTTGTAACTTATAAAAATCCAGATGCCTACAATAACATATTTCCATGACCTATGCCTGGATGCAAACATGAAGGAATGATATGTTTTTTGCTAGATACCCTATTAAGGGCACCGCATATGTTTTGATATATGATTATGGTTGAATTTTGGTTATTAATTATTATTTTGAATAATAAACTAATGATATGGTTTTCATTTAGTTTATTTGTTGTTAGTTACCTTATCATTGATTCATGATAGTGGCATGATAAGACATTATATATTTTGTTGCATAGTGCTCACTTTCCCATAGCTGATATTACGTGTACAAGTATCGTGGAGCTTGAACAGTCTATTGGACTTGCTGGGCGAGGATGTTAGTTATTTGTATTGTACTGTTGTGGGTTTGATGTCGTTTTCTAGACCAAGTTGAGTCCAGTTGTATATGAAGCTTGGTTACCTAGCCAATGGCCGGGTTTGTATATTTGTTTTTATTATGATTTTCAATGTTGTTCCAGATACCATGATTTGGTTTTGATGTTTGTTTATGGTTTGTGGTCATGAATTATTGTGTGTGATTAGCACATGTTCCCGAGTTATCAAATTTTGGGGTGTGACACGATTAAAGCATATGTGCACGAGACATTGAAGTATTGAGTAATTATGAAGAAACCAATGTGAGGATATTATCATCACTATTAGAGGGAGTTCGCCTGATTGATTTGAACGGTACCATTTTCCATTGGATTGTGACATAGAATGCCTTTCCACCGAAGAATACACAGAAGAAAACAGATAGTAATTGCAATTGCTGCTACAATTCCGACTATACTGCCTGCAGATATACGTTTTGTTGATGATTCCACATCTGTATGAAATGAAAACAGATGTCAAATGAGATGGAAGTGTTCAGGCTATTAATGAATGAAATCGAGCAAAAAACTACCAAAACTGAAAAAAAGGACAATAACGTCATCACCATCTTCTTTCATTTGATTTTCACAACAATGTATTGATGTAACAAAAATTAAAATACTCATCCAAATCTCTTTTAAGGTACGACTGAAATCATTCTATTACTGTGTGATTATATGTTTCCCTTGTTTAAAAATCAAAAATAGAGAGACTCACAATTTGGATAGACTCTCTAACTAAAAAATTATGACAAGAAATCACTTTGGGCAATTGGAGAAAGAATAGCTATCCCAATATTAACCATATGAAAAAACGAATGCTAAGAAAAATGACACTTCTCCCACTGAATAAAATTAATAAAGGGTGTCAAACCAGTTGATTTACATTTATGCAACAATGATAAGGAAATTTGTGCCATTAGCAATGTAACCTAAACGAAAAGGAAAAGATGATAGAACAATTACATTTTTTTTTAACTTTTCAAAAGTTAAGCAATAGTGAAAAATTATTTATTTGTATCACAGCTTGTGTAACCAGTTCAAAAGGCTAAGAAGGCAGTCCAGTAACAAAATTGATATAAATGGATTCCATCTTGTATTCAAGATTCTTATAAACTTATATACAAAATTGGGAAAAATGCGTTCCCATCTTCCATTTCGTTAAAATTCTTCATCAAGAACGAATCAAAATAATCACCTAGTGTAGGTAATTTGAGTATGGGAATCAAATTAAGATACAAAATTATACTTGGAAGTGGAATCATAAAACATGGTCCAAAAATATATTATGGAGAACAAGAAATGTTATTTGACATAACATCAAGTAGGATATAGATTCAAAATTTTTCCAGAAGCCTTAATAACAATATAATGCAAGCATGATACTAGTTAATTAAAATGGTATTGCTAAAAGATACAAACAAAATTGTTGCAAGAAAAGTTATATACTAATATGGAAAAATAAGTTTTGGAAGTAAGAAAAAATAGTAAGAGTTATGAGAATGCATTTATAGGAAATTATTTCAAGATTTTTTGAAATGATGATTGCTCTTATATTCCTTGTACTAAATTTGAAAATCACTTGTACCGTTTGAATTTCAAAAATTTTACTTTCCTACCCTTTATAGTTTGGACTTAAGTGAAACTATTAAAATTTTTGTTAAATATAACTAGAAGTGTCATGCACGTGTAATGAAAAAAACATGATGGCTTGTAAAATTTTGAAATCCAGAGGTATAGGGATTTTCTAGTTTAGCATAGGGGGTATAAGTGATGTTCTGTCTTTAGGTATAGAGTATATAAATAAATGGCCTTGGAGTAACAGTAATGTTATTTCATCATGATCTCGAGGTTAATAGTTCGAACCTTAGAATCAGCCTTTCTACTTTTAAAAGCAGGACTGCCTACGTCTAACTACAAAGGGAAATGTTAATGTCGTTAGCTGTTATGAAACCTAAGCCTTAACACCCTTAGTTGTTTCACTTTAAGTCTAAACTACAAGGGGGACGAAGGTAGAAATTTAAAATTCAAGGAGCACAAGAGATTTTTAGGTTTATTATAGGTAAGTGTCAATGAGTTGAGCCTTTTTTGAGCTACTCGCTGGTGGCCCACTAAGAGCTCAGTTTGAACTCAACCCTTTTAATAGATGAGTTGAATTTTAGCCTTCTTTCAAGTCCGTTTATTAAATGAGCCAAATTTGAGTTCTATGAAACTCGGTCAATTAGGCTCGAGGGCCGACCAAGATGGTTTATGATATTATTGTTGAAATAATAAATTAATACAAACAGATTTTATAAATATTGTTTATTTAAATATTTTGTTAGCACTTAGCCCTTGCTTTGATTTTTTGGAGTCATTTTATATTTGCTAAAAGCTTGTACATTTTAAAATTTCTTATATTGTGTAGAACTTCTTATCAATTATCAAGTACTTTGAAAGTTGAATTTTGATTTATCATAAATATTAATTAATTTTTATAATAGAGATTATTATTTGATAAATTAACAATTTGATAATATTAGATAAATTATTTTATTTTTTAACTATTAGATATAAAGGAGCTTTAACGAGACGAGCTTGAGCTTAACATTTTTAGGCCCTACTAAAGCCGAGCTCAGGTCAAGTCTAACAGATATGAGATTAGCCAAGCCTGAGTATGATAAACTCCAGCTCAGCTCATTTACACGCCTAAGTACAAGGGGTACAAGTGCAATGACCTTTTTTCAATGCTCTTGATTATAGTGTTTGCAAAACAAACCAGAAACTCTTTCTTACAAGCTTTTTAGTTTTCATCAGTAAGATCATTTTTTTTCCCTCTAAAAAATTTCTTCTATAAATTTCATGACTTCTGTATTTTTCTGACAGTGTTTGTGACAAGTTCCCTCCTTCAAAGAGAGTTTCCTTGTAACTATTGCTAAATCTTTTAATTGACATCATTTTGGATATACTAAACATAAGACTCATAATAATGAATAGGAAATTCCATTGACTTAAATCTCCATTTGGATGAAGGTTTACATGGTTTTCATTTCAAGCAGAATCAATGCATTAATCAACTAATATGAAATTTGTGAACAGGTCAATGCTGAATAACACAATAAACAAGAAGTTAGAAGTCTGTACAAGTTACCAGGATTAATCACAGAAATGGCTGAAACAAGAGGACCATAAGTTCCCTTAACAGGGATACTAGTTGTCCCTTTCCCTGCCCAATAGAAGCGTATCTCCAATGTGTTATTTGTCACTTCTGCTGTAAAAACTTGTATGGTTTCCTTCCCAATCCCACCTGCTGCTGCCTCAATATTAAAGTCCTGCAGCACTCGTTTTCCCTGCCAGAAATGAATTCTATATGCTGAACATAAAACTTTAAATTTCACTTTGGGGGTGCTTTGATAAGCTTGTCAAAAGAAAATGAATTTATGATTGCTGCCAATGAAAACAATAATCCTAAATAGCATGGCTATTGAATACAATCATATTGAAAGGCATATTGACTTTCACTTTAAGAGTACCATTTTAGGATCAGTCACTAACAAAAAGTTAAAAGAGAATATAAATTTAAAAAAGAAACCGTTATAGATCTTATTGGTATATAGAAGTATAGTATGAACATCAACCTGAATATAAACGTCAAATATTCGCCTTCCAAGGCTACCATATGTGTTGTCATCAGTAAATACTATCTCTGCAAAGTGAAGTTTTACTGTGTAGTTTCCATTAAATAGGCAGAAACCAAAGTAAGTCAGGGATAGTGGGGAAATTCTTGCTGTTGTGTACAATTCAGAATTTTTCATAAAGAGCCTCGAAGAATTTTTTGCAATATGACTATGGCGTTCGTCATCCAAGAAGAAACCAGTGCTGCTAAGCACCCAATTTTTGCCACTTGGAGATAGATTTGAAGGCCCAGATGAGTCAGTATCAGCTTCATAGTTTGTATTGTTATCTTTGCATTCACCACCTCCACAATTTATATTGAATGATGACCAACCTGAAACAGAAATATAACAAGATGATTTACCTTTCAACCAAGGCAAATAAAAACAAAGGCTAATTGCCTTTATAATTTGCAATAAAGGTGAAAATTTTTTTGAAAAGACTGCAATAAAGGTGAAAATCACTATATAAACTTCAAAACCTACCTTTATATCTCTTATACATGAGATTAAAGTAAAGTTCATGAATGGTGTTAAATTTTTAAGTGAAAAGATAAAATATCCATTTAAAGTCAAATAGAATCAGGGATGTTGGCAAAGTGTTAATGCATTTTTTAAAGTTATTAGGAGCCAAAACCATTATCTTTGATGAGCTTTTAATGTTTTTAACTTAGTCTGAAATACAAGAGATGTAAAAGTAGACTTTTAAAGTTCAAAGGATATTCGTGATTTTCACCTTTAATATAGAGGTACAAAGAGAATTAACCCTAAAAAAACAACACAAAAAAACAAAACAAAAAAAGGGAGAGAGTTATCCTTAGTTGCAATTCTAATCTAACATCCTACATTTTAAATAGACTAAGAATAATCTGGTGTGATGCACATTGCCTTGAGCCACCATTTTTATGCATCTGCTACATCACAAGCATGCGGACCAATAAAATCCCATCTTGTTTTCGTTTTTTCCTGCCTAATTAGTATGCTACCACTGACTATAGATAAATGCTTTAGAGGGTGATGGTAAGTCGACTAAGAAAGAAAAAGAGAACAATAATACAACACAGTTAACAGATCAAGCTATCAACACAACGAAATAAACAATGTCTACTTACTTGGATGATGACAAGATTTTATGCAGGAAACACTTCCACTGACAAAAATTGTGAGATCAATCACGAAACAGTCAGCATAACAAAAATCATATCAGAATTTGGGTAAGATTGCAAGAAATAAACTGAAACAGTGCTCAAATGGATTAAAAAAGCATCATAAATTCTTTTGAATTGAATGGAATCCTTTTGAGTTTCAAGAAATTTACAGAGCAGTGTGCGGCAAAGAGCTCGCAAACCAGTTCCTGTAGAAAATAGAGATAGTGAAAAATTCACTTGATACACAAGATTTTAGAGAAACTATAACAGTTGTGCAAAGTTATCCTTACACATCAGGTTGTTCACAATTTTTGAACTCCGAACTAAAGTTGTTATACGAAAGATCCCTGCACTCAGAATTCACATTGGGATTCATCATATCTTGAATGCAAAATGGAAGTAAGAATAATGTTTCATGCATGTTAATTGACGGTATAATTAAAAGTGAAGTTAAAATAAAAATACTGATTATTTAAGCAGTAACTGTTTGACAATCCAAAGCATGGAACTCTTATTTCCACTCAGTTGTTAGGACAATTGTGATCTATTTGTTCATCTGGTAATGGCATAATTTCTCGTCCAGAATTCAAATTAAAGAAAAATATTTGATGCATCCACACATTCTAGCATTGAGTTGGCCTATTTGTCATTTCATATATCTCACTTTAATATTTGCGTTGATATCTCTTATTTTGACATTGTGAGCAAGATTTTGAGATCTCTTTCTGGCAGATTCCAAGCTAAAGTCACCCATTGAGGAGTCCAAAGACCTTGACTTAATCAACGTAGAAGATTTATTTTGATCGCTTCAAAATTTTGAGGCTAATCTTCATACTCCTGAGGGAAAAAAGGGGGGGGGGGGATGGCTTTGAAAACTATTGGGGACAAAGATGATGTTTCATAGCATGATTTGGATGAATCCATCGTACTTGCAAAAAGGTTTAAGAAGGTTTTCAAATATCTAAAACCTATTTTTGATAAAATTAAAAAGTTATTTTTTATTTAAAAAAAAAAAAAAGCATATCTCTTTGGGGGGAAGAAAAGAACAGAAACCAAAAATGAGAATAAGAATAAACATTCAAATGGTATCCAATGTTTTCAATGTCAAGGCCATGGTCACCTTAGTAAGGAATGCCTCTCTGGGTGATGCAACGTATAGTGAAGAAAGGATTGACACACGATCAAATCCCAAACAAACAAGTTTTAATCTTGAAACTTAGGTAAACAAAGCACAAAGACTTGAATGTCTTCAACCTGAAATTAAGAATACTATGCTCTGAAATAAAGAATGAATAGTAATAATCCCAACAAAATAACATAAAGAGGTTTATATAGTTTCCTAACCCTAAAATAAAAATAAAATCGCACTATCTAAGGAAACTATACAAAATTATCTAAGAAAAGTAAAATCATCTCCCACAAAATTCTCAATTCCTAAATAAGTATATCTAATTCATATTGCCTTCCCGTCGAGAATATTTAAAATGAAAATGCCCATCGTGGTCCTATCACCCTAGTTGTCACGTCATCAGTCCCATTAATGTTTGCAAGTCTTCATGGGTTTCTGACAATCCAATTGGCCTAGGAACTTGTCTACAGTCTACGTCATTCTCCCTCACTTAAAAAAAAAATAACTTGTCCTCGAGTTATCTAAGGTAAGGGGAAAAAAAATGGAGGACCATCACGAGTAAGCACCTTCAATGTAATTTCTATTGCTGACAAAAGTTTGTATAATCCTAACCTAGGAATAATCTTATCTTTACATGCGATAGTGATCTAACTTTATTTCTTGTGGATAATTCTTCGAAAAATTCTTCATGCTTGAAAAATTCAGCATATTAACCCAACAAGGGTGATAAACCCCAGTAAATTTCAATGTACTTTCATCTTTGACTTTCACTATTTGAAAATTGATGAAACCACTAACTTTTTCGCCATCGAATAGTAAATCCAAGTTGTAGTGTTCATCACCATTCACCAAAAGGATCAACAAACTCTAATATCTTGGAATTTTTAATTCTCTCCTCGTGAAAACCAATAATAATTTTGTTTTCTTCTAAAAATAATTGATCTATAAATTATAACTGCCTTCAAAAATAGTATTAACAAAAATAGAGGTCTCTTTTACCTTAATATCTTCTTTAAACTTATCACAATTTATTGAAGACTCCATAATTATCTCTTCTATTTTGGTCTTCCTCGATCTCTTGCCGCAAATCTATTTTGGACCCTGTCAGATCAATCCCTAGCATTTAGTGGTATATTTGCAGATAGTCTAGTTCTTCTGCGAACAATATTGATACTATTAGAACAAATACTGCTCATAATTAGGAGGTAGGAATCTACCCCCTGAACAATTGTTTCATCCTCTGCCAAGTTCGTACAGGACCACACCCCTCATGAATTCTAGTCCCCCTCAAACGTTCCCACCAAATAGATGCACCACCCTTTAATCTATAGGCCACTAATTTAACATGCATCTCTTGAGGAATCTCCATATAATCTAAGAATCTATCTACCTCAGTCAGCCAATCTAAGAATCCTTCTATATCAAGATCGCCACTAAAATATGGATGATCTACCCTTAATTTGAATTCATCGTCCCTGTGATTTTGTTGTCGCAAATTTCCCCCAATTCTACCATCGCCTAGGTGAACTGCTTCAAACCCTAGAATTGTGTCTTCATCTTCATTGTCAAAATCATCATCAACTGGCATTCTAGGATGATTTGGGACAAGATTTGGAACTGGTCTTGCGATGGGCACCTCCATCTGCCCGATTCAATCCTTCCTCTCTGTTCTTCTTGACATCAACTTATAGAAAAGTCTTAAATTGATTGGAAAGATCTATCAATTGCCGCCCAATCTCAATAGTTGTTTGTTCTATGTTGCGTGTTGCCGTTTATTGCTCTTCAATTGCTCTCCAAACAGCCTACAACCCATGATCGCAGCCATGAGGTTGGTTGCCAACACCACCACCAAGGATGGCCATCTGATTAGGGAAACTCTTGCTCTTACAACCTGACGTAGCGTATAGCAAAGAAAGGAATGACACATGATCAAATCCCAAACAAACAAGTTTAAATCTCAAAACTTAGGTAAACGAAGCACAAAAACTTGAATGTCTTCAATCTGAAATTAAGAATACTGTGTTTTGAAATAAAGAATGAATAGTCATAATCCCAACAAAATAACATAAAGAGGTTTACATAGTTTCCTAATCTTAAAATAAAAATAAAATCTCACTATCTAAGGAAACTAAATATAATTATCCAAGAAAAGTAAATAAAATCATCTCCCACAAGATTCTCAATTCCTAAACAAGCATATCTAATTCATATTGCCTTTCCGTCGATAATATTTGAAATGAAAACAGCCATCGTGGTCCCATCACCTAGTTGTCACGTCATCGATCCCACTAATGTTTGCAAGTCTCCATGGGTTTCTGATGATCCAACTGGCCCAGGAACTTGTCAGCCGTCTATGTCACTAGGAAGACAAAGAAAGGTCATGCAGTGGAAGTCACATGGGATGATAGTGGTAGCAAATCTTCATCATCATAAGAATTTGAGCCTGAACAAGAAAATGTCTTAGCTTTTATTGCTTTAATTCACTCAACATCATCGCATGCTAGTAAATACACCGAAAGTGAAGTTAAAGTTGATAAGCACGAGGAATCGGATGGTAAGGAATAAATCAATGCTTTGCAAATTCATTATACGAAAGCTCTTAAGAAGAAGAAAAAAATTGACGGTTCAAGTTAGAAAAAGTGAAAAAAGAAGAGGAGGGTCTCCATACTCAAATTGATAAGCTCTTGAAGAAAAATACTTGGATGGAGGTTCGAAAGTCCACCTTATTCTCCAAACTTGAAGAAGTCCTTGTCATTGAGGAGGAAAGAAGAAGAAATCAACAACAAAGTTAAAGTTAAAATTTCTTCTCTCAAAGTTGAACTTGAAAATTCTAAAATTTCTCCCTCTAAATTTGATGTAGGGTCAAAGAGGATAAAAGATATATAGCAATCTCAAAGGTTTGCCTAGCATTCCCTGGGGATAGGCTATATCATAGGGAAGTCAATGAAAACGAATCCCATAGCATTTATTGCTTTATCCTCGAAGACCTTGCAAGGAGAGCTTGAAGCTAAATTGGAGAAGCAAAAGATAGATGATGTTAATGCTTCAAAGCCTCAAGGTAAGTCTCAAGAATGCATGCTTCTAGGAGACTCCTAATGATTTCACACACCACACGTAGATTTGTTCCTACATGTCATCATCGTGGTGTTAAAAGAACACATTAGACCTAATTATTATAAATTGCATGGCATGCCTAGAAAGAATTTTGGAAATATGTCTAGGAGGCAAACTCAACCAAGCGACAAACAAACCATTTTTGTTAAATAAATTCCACGCATTGATCAAAAGGGTTGATCTTTTGAATAAAGAATTAGCCATGTTTATTCCTAACCATAAGATGAGACCAAACTCCCAAGTATGAATTTTAATGCAGTGAAGTCAAAGGATAACTTCCTAAGACTAAGCGTATGTGGGTTACAAAGGCCAAATGTGTGTGTTCACCAACTTAGTTTCCACCCTTTGTATTTTTTTTTTTTTTTTTTTTTTTTTTGTTCCAAAAAAAATTACAAAATACAAAAAGATTTTTGATGTAAGTCATGCCATCTTGAAAATCTATTTAGTACTTATCTATACTTTAACATGTGTTTCATTCAATTTAAATCATCTACACTTCTATATGACATGAGCACTAACATTGTTATGGTATGTCTCACTTAAACACATCTCTAGGTCTTAATACTAATTGCCTTTCACGTAGGGATTCCCCATAGAGATTACTTAATCATCCGTTCATGCCTATTTGACCCTCGTACGCTTAGAATGATGGAGTTAAAAATTTTTATTTATTAGCGTTATAATCTTTAGAATGTTCTAGAATAGTTATGATTATGAGCTGTGAGAATTTGAAGGATTTGATTTAGGATTGGAGGATGTTAGTCATCGTCTATAACAGAGTCACTAGATGCCGACGGGGTTAGCACCAAGGTAGTTTAGAGCAAGAGAGAGTAATTCTGGTGATAGCAGTGATGACAATCTCTTTAGGAAGGAGATGTATATGTATATAGGCTTGGAGATGTCTTATACAGCATGGGTCAAGGCACTATCCACTTAACGGGAATTTAGCCCTCGATTGACACACCCCCCATATGGTAAGGACACCTCTCGAAAATCTCTCCCTATACCAATCGAGCGAGTCTTGACGGATCTCTCGATCCTATCCACCAAACCACTGATCCCCAACGATCTCGCCAAGTGAATGAGTGGCGATTCCCTATTAGGGAAATCCCTAAACCTTATCCCAGATCTAAGAAACTTTTATTATGTCTCCAATGAGTCTTTCTCAAGAATAAGTCTCCCTGCGTTATTACTACATGATAAACTCCGTCCTGTTAGCTGAGTCCCCTAGAGGTGAAATCCCATAGGAAGCTTCTCCCTGATGTTTCCTCTAGGTAGGTAGAGGAGCGCTCTACCTAGGTCCTGTTGATATGGCTCATATACCCACACATTCTAAAAGCATGCAATTAAGTTTGCATTAGAATTTGAATTGAGTTTTCTTGATTTGCCGATTCCTCAGTTCAAAGCTTGATGCAAGTAACAAACACTTAGAAAAAACCGTTGGCAAGACTGCCACTAAGAGCACTTGAGCAGTGAAGTTAATGAATAAAGCAACTGGCTAGGTCGCTAGCAAGATGCTCGAGCAAATGAGCTATTAGACAAAACTGCCAGCAAAGCCGCTCGAGCAGTTGACACTTGGGAAGTTTCCTCTGATTTTTGAGCATCAATTCTATTAAAATTGAACTATATTTACACAGAATACTTAGAGCTTTATTAGGAGAAGTTTTGCTAAGGAAACTTGCTGGATTTCCTAGTGCTACTCTTGGTTGGGTTTCCTGAATGGTTGGCTTTCCTACACCGAATTGAATTTTGATATTTCTAGAGGTTCCATCTATTATAAGGAGATATTGGTGGAGGAAGGGATAGAACTGAAATACATGTTATTCATAGAATATTTTTGAGAATTTTTTTTAGAATTTTTTCTAAATTTTTAAAGCATCATATTATGAGATGACTCTTTGGAACGAGATCGAAGGGTTTTCTCAAAGAATATCGACCGCACAACATTTTTACTGTTCTTGAACAGAAGGTTGAACACTTGTATTTTCTAGCAAATATTTTATGAAGACTTAGTGGGTTAAAACAAAAGTTGACAGATAGTTAACAGATTAAACCAATTGAACAGGCGTCGATGCATCGTGTGGTCTAGCAAGCAAGAATAGATTCAAGTAAGGACGAGTTCTAGTCGATCTTGTAATTTGGGTGACTCTTATAACTAAAAATTTGATATAGCGGATTGCTTTTCAGATTAATTGCGTAGTAGACTAAAGGTTTTTCCCCAGTGGGCTTTCCTTGTTATATTGTGTATCTTATGTGTGGATGATTTAATTACAACGATTTGCTTAGTTTGTGTTGTTTGCGTTGTTTGGTTTGATTGTTATATCCATAGAAACAATTTTAATTTTCTAGAACAAAATAAATATATATATATATATATATATTGTTAAAAGTGTTAGCAACTATCTTACATAAAAGCTTAAGTTGTTACAAATGGGGCAAGTTTATCATTTATAATAGTTTATTTTCTATCAACACGCTCCCTCACATATGGTCAAACCGACTTGTTTGAAGTGACCAAACACGTGCAACTATTGATTTTCTTTTTTTTTTTTTGGGGGGGGGGATGACAATGAGGTCCAAATTTTTAGGACCTTTGTCTACTATGATACCATATTAAAATGTTAGCCACTATCCTTCCTAAATGCTTAAATTGTTAGGAAGGGGACAAATTTATTATTTTTAGGGTAAAGTACAAAAACCACCCCTACCCCTACACTTTACTCTCTGTCTCACTTTGGACCCACTAGTTTCAATTGTGACAGTTAAATCTCCGCACTTTCAATCAAGCAGCAATCTAATCTTTCTATCTGTTGTCCATTAATTGCAACCGTTAGGGTAACGGTAAAACCGTCATCTCTCTAAAAATTTTTTCTCTCTTACTTTTTTCACTATGCTTTATGGGTGCCGCCATTCACAGCCCTAATTTTCCTCCACACAGCCCAGTTAATTCATGTATTCTATGTTTTCTTCAAGTAATCCAATAATTTATTCACACAACTCACAAATTGCACCTAAAATTTCAAAAAATACCCTCCCCTTCTAAAACTCTTAAAATTGAAAACACACCATTGAAATGATGTAATATTTTCAGTAAATATATGTCGAAACTTCGCACTTGTTTGAATAAGAGGCTATTGAAATGTTAAATGGTTATTGAAAAAATATATCAAAACGGTAAGACCCTGTTGAAATGTTTTAATTTTTTCGATAACCAATTGCTGAAATGTTTTATTTATTTTGATGTGAAAGTGTTGAAAGTTGTTAATTGCTAAATTTTTTTAAGTAACTGATTATTGAAATTGTTTTATTTTTTAAGCAAATATCTATTGAAAATATGGAAGACAAGGTCATTTTACATAAGGATATTTTTCACCTAAGATGGGAAGAATTTAACTAGGTTGCGAGAGAAAAAATAGGGCTCAAAATAAAGGGACCCGTCCTTATTTTCTAGCAACTTTTATGGCACTGTCTGGCTCTTTTCGACGACACCACTAGACTCCATGTTTGCCAGCCTCTCCTTCAATCTTAGGTGGTTAGGCTTGATTTTTTGACAAGCTAGCAGCCATAATGGCTGCTGAAGAACCCCCAAATCCACCGCCCAACATTTTGGACGATGTGGATCCAACTTTCGGCCATATTTTGGCCGTTTCCAATCATCCCGTGGTGAATCCGACACCCTCTTATGTGATTATTGGTTTGGCCGCCTCTTCTCTTTCTCCAGTTGTAACTCTAGCGAACCCTAACTCCATTCACGCCGCTGGTAAAGAAATTAGGATTCCTCTTGGATTGGTTCGTGTTCATTCGAATCAAGATGAAATTCCTTCTCATTTTGCTGATTTCAATCGAACTTCTTCAATGATTCATGCACAGGTCGAAGAGATGCTCTCTATTTTTATTTAATCGACATTGGAAAATAATCTCCAAGCTGTTGACGTTATTTCGGCAAATTCCCGAGTGCATTTGGCCCCCAAAAACCCTCCAATCAGCCTGCAAAGCACCGGCCTTGTCCCTCTCATTTTTCCGAAGGTTTCGATGACTCCGGAGACCCTTACTCAGGCCACTAGTCCAACTTCTGGTGTCGGTGCCAACACTGCCATGGCAGTCGGCCGACAGCCTCATAGTTCCTTAGCTGCCACCTGTTTTCTCTCAAACCCTAGTCCTATGAGAAAATGACAACTTCACCTTTACCCTAACAGTTGTAATTAATGAGTAGCAGACGGAAATACTATATTGCTACTTGACCGAAAATGCAGGATTTGACTATCACAATTAAAACTAGTGGGACTAAAGTGAGACTAAGAGTAAAGTATAGTAATAGTTTTTGTACTTTACCCTTATTTTTATATTGATTTATTTTCTCTCAACAAAATTGATATACTCCTAAGATGAATTAAGGTTCAGAGCTACTACTTGAATATATCTTCTAGTAGTTCATCATAAATAGCATATTTCTCTGTTCCTAGCTAAACGAGCTTGAATCAAACTTGATTTGTAACTCGTTTAAATTCGAGCTCGAGCTCGAGTATAGAAAAACTCGACTTGAAAGCTCACAAGTAAGCTCAATAAAATTATATATATATATATATATATTTAATAATATTTTTATTATATTTTTTATAATATTTTATTTACCATATTTTAAACTAAAACGACATCATTTTAGTTTAATCGAGCTATTCACAAGCTGAACTCGAGCCTATGTAAAAGTTTGAATCCAGCTTAAGCTCGATATAAAAAGTCCAAGCCGAGCTCGAACAAGTTAAAACTCGACTCAATTCGGCTTGTTTCCACCCCTAAAATACCCATATGCTAGACACGAACAACACACCATCTTCCACACTTCTATTCTCTTTTGTTTATTCCTCAATTTTTCTCTAAGATTTGGGTTATATTCTATGATGAGTTTCATGCCTATCTGGTGAGGGCACACTAAAGATGCTGTTGTATCTTGGGGACCACCTTGAGTGGGGGCGAAATTGTTCTTTGAGGATAGATGATTGTGTTTCATACCTTGGCTAATCATTTTTTGATAAGTTCTATTTCTCCTTATTTATTTATTTCATTATTTTCTACAACTTTATTGCAACACATCAAACCTATTTTTTCCAACATTTTATATGGGCGATGGATATGAAACTTACAGTTTTTTGCGGTCCCCGTAGGCAATGCCCCGCATCTGATTAGGCAAAGGTCCATTCAGCAAGTTGCCAGTTAAAAAACTGAACAAATACAACATTATCAATTACTCCGGACATGAAGATGTCTGAACTACATCAGTATTAGTATTGCAATGACAATTACAGACAATAATCTCACAAAAATTTTGAGCTTTTCAAATTAAATACATCACACAGCATTTGCATACTCAAGCATCACCAAATTGAATTCAAATCCAAGATCAATATTATGAAAAGAGACAATGATACCCTTTTAAATAAGAATGCATTCCTCATCTTACATTACTCACAAAAAATAAATTATCCTTATTTTGATTGGATGAAATACCAATAAAACCTAACTTAAATCTCACATAAACAAATATTGCTCTCTGTTTATTTTGGAGGCAGATAAATTCCTTGTTTTTGGATATCTCTCTAAGAGGCATAAATGCATGAGAAAACTTCTTGCTTCATTTCTAATAGGACCAAATGAGAAAACTCCTTGGGCAGATGGATTGTCCTGCTTTAATTATACCCAAATGACCTCCTTCTTTTCATATTCAGGATCAAAGAGTTACCACAACAAGTGGCAGCCTTTCAAAGCCAATATGTTAAGATTCATTGCTTAATAAACACACCACCTGCCCAGTGAGAATCTGCATCCAATAACTGGCATAAGAAGCCAAAAATAAGAACCACAGATAGAGTCCTCACATGTATTTTGCTCCGTTTAGAACACCAAAGCTGTCAGGAATTGCTCCACTTAGTTTGTTAAAGCTGAGGTCTCTGCAAAAGAATCATTAAAATAAAAAAGGGTTTAGCATAACATTTGGAAGCATTTTATTCTATAACAATTTTATTTCAGAACCGTCCATGTGGCATAATAGATTTTTTGGCAGAACAGCTGTGCCAGATTTTCAAACCTTCCAAAATTAAGCAGCGTCTGTAGGCATCTTGCCCTTTTCACAGCTGATCAATTACCTTTGCACTAAATTACAATAAAGTTATCCAGTAGAGTATCAACCGTTGGTCAATGAGGCCTTTTTTCCTTGTTGTCTCTCTCTCTCTCTCTCTCTCTCTCTCTCTCTCTTTTTTCTCCTTTGTTTTGTAATTATTTGGCTGGTTTTATGTCCAAAATTTGTATTCGTTATAACATGTGAGGCATTGCAGAGGAACACATGTTACTTTAGGTTCCTCAAATTATCAGTTATAAATCTAACCCAAAAAGGAAAAAAAAAAAAAAAAACCTTTCGCACTCAAACATAATATGGCTTACTAGCGAGTCATTCATATTAAATTATTCATGATCAGTAAGGACCAAAAATCTCTTTTAAGAGAACTACTACTGGATTTATCAGCTATTAAATAGATAAGGGGGAAAAGGTACAAGTGTACGAACAAAGTTTTGAGTGATTTGAAATATCCAAGATATTCTGGTAATGTTCCAGAAATATTGCAATTCCTCAAGATCCTGCAACGCAATATCCAAAGCATACATGAGTTCATGTCACCAACAAGAAAAAAATAACCAGAATGATGTGACAAAGTTGTGGTCTGTATAGTTTAAAACAGAAACCAATCTATCAAATTGTCCTTTAATTACAAGAATACCATTGTGACATCATTCTGATTACACTTTCTTGTGTAATTTTCTAAATGTTCAAACACAATGACAGAGAATCATCCAACTTACAGTTTCTCCAGATTTTTCGTGTCATTGAGGGGTGGAAAAGCCATTTCAGTTCCATGCAGGTCACTAATTCTCCTGTATTTTGTGTTTCAGCCAAGAACAATACTAATAAAAAACCACTTACCAAAATAAATAGATAATATTATTAAAAAACTAGATGAGGGAGTAAAAGGTTTCACTGACAAGTCTGTCATATTTGTCAAATTAGCAATGCTAGAAGGAATTGGACCTTCCAAACCACTAGCTTGAATCATTCTGCCATTTCCATATGCTTAGTTAAATAAGTTACCAAATGAAAACTGTGGAAGCTAAAATAAAAATGGGCATGAAATTAAAAAGGTCATGGTCTCACAATTGTTTAAGATTTCTCCAGTTTCCGATGAACTCGGGTATCTTTCCTGTAAAGTTGTTGTCCCCTATCCGACTGCATTTTGGTAAATAAACAATAATTAAGCAACAGACTTCAAAATGAGAACATATTTAGGTGAATACTCAAGTCTACAAACCACTAGTCCAAGCTAGTTGATGTCAGTTACATGAATTATTTTTCTTCATTCATCTCTGTCAAGGTTATTTGGAAGTCTTTTTTTTCACAATTTCAATCCATTAATCTTAGGACTACGCTTCTCCCTCTCCCTTTTACCCCTAATTCTATCAAATCACTCTTTCTTGCATATACAACTCTGGGTCAATTACCAAACCATATTTAGATAAATAGCTTAGGAATATTAAATCCCAAAAAAGAGAAAAGAAAGAAAGGGAACTTCTAGAAACTTACAACTCCTCCAAAGTGGTCAGATTTGAAAGTGTTCCCGGCAACTCCCCACTGAAATAATTCGAGGTCAAATGCCTTCAAAAACAAAATAAAGTTAATCCAACGGATCAATTGCACTATTTTATTTATTTATAACATAGAGAATAGATACAATTTATTTAGCAATTCAAGAAGAAAAAGAAAAAGAAAAAGAAAATACAAAGGTATTACATTCTCTTGAGTCGAGAAAGGTTACCAAGCTCCCGAGGAATAGTTCCCGACAGCTGATTGAACTCAAGGACTCTACAAGCATCAAAATCACAATCTTAACCACAAAAAAAAAAAAAAAAATGATAGAAAATTCATAAACCTTCATATCCATGAAAAGTAATGAAAAGAAAGAGAAATGGGTAATAAGAATTTCACAGGCTTTCAAGTGTGCGGATGTTTCCAATCTCTTGTGGGATTGACCCGGTTATTCGGTTTCCAAGGAGGGAGCTGCAATATCACCATTTTATTTGTTAGAAACATATACATAGAACAAGAAAAGCTTCAATTCAAGATCGTTTCTGCATATATATCTGCGTGCGCAGGGGCTAAGCGGCCGGTGGCCGGGCTAGGTCCCCAGAGTTTTGAAAAATGCCACCTATGCATAAAAAAAAAAAAAAAAAAATTTATACTATAATCCAACTACTTAGAATTTTGAAAAGTAATTAATCTCAATTAAAAATTACTACCAATAGTTTATATGAATTTTTTAATTAAAAAAATTATTCAAAAATTTAAGTTATTGATATGTATCCTTAAAATTTAATTTTTTTTAATTGTTATATATAATTTAAAAATTAAAAGATGAACTCATTACAGTATTTATATATATATATATATATATATATATATATTAATTTATTTTTATTTACTAAATATAATTTATAATATCACTTATAATTTTTTTTTTTTACCACATTCTTAAAATCTTGACGTGGTCATCTATGTATGTATGTATGTATTGAACATGAAGTTTGGTGCATACATGATTACCAATGGCAAAGAAGCCCATTTTGGAGGGATAGTTCCATTAAGATAGTTGCCGGAGACATCACTGCAAATTTGCAAAATGAGACTAATCAGATTCAGCACTCCAATGGTACTCAAGTTGGCTGAATGAAATAATTTTATTTTGAGTTAATCAAGGGGCTTCTCAATGTCATGCCCTATGTCAATAGGTAATACAGTCATTTTAATATTATAACTATTTCATTTAAATTTTAGAAGGGATAAAATTTATTTTATCAAAATGTGTTCTAATTTATAATAAGTCATTAGGACAAAAATTAAGAAAAAATGAGTTTATGATTTCATCGTAAAAATAAGATATATTTATTTAAGTTTTATCCTTAAATATATCTTCTCATAAAATTACTAATTGGACTATTAATCCGATTAAACTTGCACACGTCATATTTATTTTTATAAAAAAAGACTAGTCTCGAATCACTTGTGCAGAGATATTAACACAAATATGTTGGGTGCATGTTGAAGAACATGTAAACTCAATGTGACCAACTAATATTATAAAACCTATATGGAGTTTTTACATACTTGTCAATAGATGATTTTTAGTTGGGTAAATTACAACTACCTTCCCTCAATATTTGGATAATTATATTTACTATTTCCTCAACATTTAAAATTTACACGTACATCCTTTATTGTGAAATATTATTAACATTGATCTTTCCTTCATTAAATCAACCATTTTTAAGATTTTTTGTAAATAAAATTGACAAAGATTTGAGAGAAGGGATAAAATAAAAAAATATTTAAAATTTTGATTACTTTGATTTTTTTGTTAAGTTTTAACAGTTGATTCAACGGAAGAAATTCAATATTGGCAACATTTTAAAATAAGAGATGTACATGTAAATTTTTAAGGTTAAGAAGATAACAAATGTAATTACCCAAATATTGAAAGAAGGTAAGTATAATTTACTTCTTTTAGTTACAGTTGTGCATTTGATTCTCACAATACACTTGTATTTCAATCATGGAATATCAGTGTACAATTATTGGGCATTGTAAAATACGCACAAAGACATGCAAATGTATAACATGAGATCTAATACTCTCAAAAAAGAGAGAAAACATTAGATATGATTTTCTTTGATTTGATTTGATTTGGAGAGAAAACTCCTTAGTTAGGGTTTGGGTGGAAATAAGAAACAAATTTTTACATTTCACCTCTTAGAATAAGCGTAAGTAAATTGAACGCATATGATTAAGTTGCAGATTGACAATTATCCTATGCCCTACGTAACTTAATCAGATCACTATATGGTGGAAGGAATAAATTGCATAACAATTGTTAACTAAAATATCCACAACCTACTTTTCACTATTTGGGTTAATCACGATATGCTACTAAATATCATTCATAATTGATAGAAGTTTGGAGAATAAATATTAATAATTTAATTAATTATTCTCATTAAAAAAATTAGAATATATTCTAATTTAAATTAAGTACAAGGAGTTCTGATTGAAATTTTACTCAAGTTAGGGGAAAAGACAAGAAAAAAAAGGTAAATTACGTCTACTTACTCTTAACATTTGAGTAATTACATTTAACATCTACAACATTTAAAAGTTACACTTATCTTTCTTTATTTTGAAATGTTATTGATATTGACCCCTCTTGATAAAAACAACCATTAAAACTTAATAGAAAATGTTAAAATTACTAAAATTTTTGGCCTTTTTTCTATTTTATCCCTCTCTCTCTCCCATTTTTATTATCTTTTACAACAATTTTAAAAATAAATAAAAAATAAGTTAAAACATAAAATTTTTGAGAATTTTTGTAAAGAAAATTAACGAAATGTGAGAAAGCGAGGGGTAAAATAAAAAAAATACTTAAAATTTTGGTTAAGTTTTAATGATTCAAAAGGGGATCAATATTAACAACATTTTAAAATAAGGGAGGCAAGTGTAATTTTTAAATATTATGGGTGCTAAGTATAATTATCTAAATATTAAGGGAAAGTAGATGTATTTTATGCTTTTTTTCCCTGTATTTTCTATATTTAGATCTTAACTCACTAAAACATAAGAGAGAATAACACGAGTTGCAAAGTTTGAGAATGCAAAAGTTGTGTCAAGTACTCACAATTCCTGGAGACAAGGGAGTTTGACCAGTTCTGGCGGAAGGGTACCATTAAGATTTTGTCTCTTTAGAACACTGTACTCAAAAGAAAGATATTTTTGCTCATACAAGAGTGCCCAAAATAAATAAAATAAATAAATAAACATATACATAAATAAATAATAGTAGGTAAACTTCTTTCTAAAATACAATATTTTACCTTCCCCAAACAACCAAATAAATATATAACCAAGGATGCGATATAAATGCAATTATTTACTGTCACGCATCAAATCAAAATTTTAAATCTTTAATTGATATAATTAGAAGATTAAGATTGAGTTGAAATTTTTTAAAAGTTAAGAAATGCAAACTATAATTTATCCTAATAATAACATAAAGACATGAACAATTAAATTGAAATTGAAACACTTACCAAAAAAAAAATTAATTGAAATATAGAAAAATGTAAGAACAGAAAAGGCAATCAAACAACAAAGCACAACACCAATAAAGTGATCTCCATTCTAACATATAAGTTATTAGTTGTATTGTTCTTAACGGTCGCTATTAGTCATTAGTAACAAATTTTTCTCAGTCTATCTTTGGCAGTCACGAAACAGTTATTAAAAACTATTAGCGACTACTTAGGTACTGTTGGTAACTGCCTCTCATTTCTATTAATTTCTTGTACACAAATTGTAAGAGTTGAGGAGCGCACTCACATTTGTAGGAAATAAATTCATTCACAAAAATATAATCCGCTTTAAAAATAACATTCGTATATTCTGTGAGTGTACTCTTTAACTCATACTCCTTGTATAAGAATAAGATGTCAAGGGTTCGAAGAGAAAAGCAGTCATTCTGTGTGAAATAAAACCAAGAGTGAGTTTACTCATACTACCAAATATGTAGATCCATGGGCCAGCCACTAAGTAATGCCTTTTTGATACTCCTCAACTTTTATTTTTCTCATACAAGTTGTGTCCCTAAAATAAATTCATTATGAAATCTACAAATATGACCAACATGATAGGCCTACCTGCTGAGTAATGTGTAGTATTATCTACAAAGTGTGTAATACCTTAATTTGATGAATTTGTCCCCCGCAGTGTATTTCTGAATCTAGATTGATATTCATGATTTAATTTTCATGATCATGTTCAACTAAAATAATAATCGAATCTCTATATGTGTTTTGAACTTATGAGTGAGAAAGAGAGAGAGAGAGAGACTTACATATTAGTGATATGCAATAAAGTAGAATTGTTATTGGAGGGGCAAGAATTACAAGTGACATTATTTTCATATCCGTCTTGTGGCCTTGTTATTACCCAACCCTCTTTTCCGCTACATGGATCCACACCATCGAACTTCCAATTTGTCTTTCCCAATGTCTTTGCAATTTGCTTCAAAGCTTCCACTGTATGTAAACAACAGCTTAGAATATAAATATATATATATATATATATATAATTATTGAACACTGTTACACAATTATTTTTTTACCTAAAATAACAAAAACAAAATGATGTGGCACATGAAACAGCCAACAAAATATATTTTTATTGTAAAAATATTACTATCATATCATTCTAGTATATTTTCATAAAAGAAAATTTTGACAAAAAAGTGTTTTCGTGTATCATTTAACTATCATAATACACTCAAAAGGGCTCGTAAAATGAAAAAATACAAATATACAAACACATCAGTTTCAATTTTGGAGTTTATTTGTGGGGGAAAAGAAGCTTGACAATACATTGATGACTTTATTTTCTTCGAATAAAAAAAAGGCTCATAAAATTGAAAAATATAGAAGATGAGCCTATTTGTACTGCATAAATAGTCTCTTATACTTCAATCTACTTTTTTAAATAAAACTACACAATTATCTATACTTGTTTTCGCACATGTTTTACATAGTTATAATATTGTAAAAATCCTATATAAAAACTCATTCGAGTGCATAATTACAATGTTATAAATATTTTTATTTTATAATAAAAATTATTTTGAAATATATATACAAAAGGTAACTTATCAATCTTTTTTAGATATTTTGATAAGTGGACAAGCAATTACAATTTATTTATTTTTTTGGAAAAAATCACTTATGCCAATGAATTACTTTATTATGATAAAAATTTCTAATTCTAGATTTTTTTAAAAAAATTGTTATTATTAAAAATTCAAATTAAGTTTTAAAAAAACGATACTTATAATTTATTTGATAAATCTATCCGTGTAGGATCGGTTTACACACACACACACACGATATATGGAAGAAAAACAGTAAAAGATCAACACACAGATTTACGTGGTTCTCCAAAATCTGGGTACGTTCACAGGAGCGAGAGCGAGAGTTCTTTCTTATTGATTACAGGGTTACATAGAGAATATTTATAACCATCTCTATTTCTAACCCTAATAGGATTACATAGTCTGATTCTAATTCCCAAAATACCCTTAATTATACCGTACCGTACCATGAGGGGCGTTGCCCCCCCTACACCCCCCAAACCTTCGGGCCTACGGCCCAGCCCACTACGCGTTGAATCCGAGTCCTTCCTAGCACTTAGTTTCTCTCCGTATGAGCCACAAGTCCCAACAATCCATATACTTAAAAATTAATTTTTTTCGTTCATTGATTTTTCTAGTTAAATATTTTTTGGGTAGTTTTATTTTTCTATAAATGAATGGTAAGAAAAAAAATCAATGATTTTATTTTAAACTTAAGATTGGTGAGAAAAGTTAGTAGGAATAAAAAACAATTAAAAAATCAAATTTACAAGTCATCTCGTTTTCATGTTTGTAAGTTTTATGTATGCATGAAAAAAATATTTTGAAAGGTTGAAACAAAATTTATTTTCATTTATATTTTTATCAATTGTATAAAAAAATAAACGGTAAGTTATTTTATAACTTAATAAAATAAAATAACATCTTATTACGTTTCAATTTATTTATAAACTTTTGTAATTTTTATCATCTTGATATTTTTTTTTTTTTTTACAGATCTTTCATAATTTATTTATTTTAATATATTAGTAGATTACGAGAATTAAAAGGGTCATATATAACTGTACTAAATAAATTGAGGATAATTATAAATATAAAAATTAAAATAACAAAAGTTTGTAAACAAAAGGAATGAAAGAAATTAGTTTTTTATTTGATTAAATTATAAAATTGAATTAAAATAAAATTTATTTTTATACAATTAATATTAATATATATAATTTATTTTAGTCTTTAAAATATTTTTTTATTCTTTGGTAAGTCTAATCGTGTTTGTTCAAATTCGTAAATATTTTCTCTATGAAGAATAATTATGTCATTTTAAATTATGCACAAAAATAACAAATCAAAAAAATGAGAATTTTATAATTTCACTTAAAAGGAAAAAAAAATAAAGTGGATTGCAAAAGAATTCGAATACACACGTACGCGCCGGGGGGGGTGGAGGGGTTGGGTGTTAAACTCGTTAATTTTCAATTTTGGATTGGCATTTGGGGGGGGGGGGGGGAAGAAGCTTGAAAATTTTTTTTATTATAGCATCTCTTCGTACATACATACAAGAGCCTAGAAGCCATACCTTCATCAGGGTCTAGTCGATTGACGTCTCCATGGGCTGAAGTAGCGAAATAAGCAAAGATAATAACTGACGCAAGAAGTCGTGAGAACGGCATCTTCAGAAGAAAGCTAGTGCTTCATGTAATCGATAGCCAAGGAGCTTGGTTGGAGTTGAAATACAGAAGATATCTCCAAAAGCAGAATTAATTTGTGGGGTGTGTTTATACTCAGTTGTCGCGATCGAGTCAATTATTAAAGGTACGTACAGTCGACGTGACTACCTAGCTAACAAAAATGATTTTTACTGTGTAAATTACATTGATGGTGAACTGCTAAGAGGCTGTTTGGCCAACCAAAAAAATTAAAAGTCACTAAATCTTAACTACTTTTTATATTTTCTTTCAATTAAATTTTAACACCTATCACCTTTATGTCATATCTTTCCATTTTTATTATACTTTTTGGTCAAAATTGACCAACCAAACAGCCCCTAAAGTTAGGATTGGGCGGTAAAGTGTCAGGGTATTTAGTGTAATTTATTAGTATATTTACTTTTCATGTATTTAACTTTTAATCTCATGCTCTGTTTGGAAAGTCTAACTAACTCCTCAGCTTTTGACTACTCAATTTGTTAGTTTTTTTTTTATTAATGGCTAAATTTATCTTCTTAAATTTTAAATTTTTTTTTAAATCATAAAGAATAAAAATGTTAAATTAACAAAAAGTTAAAAAATTAACCACTAAATAGGTAATTTTTTCTCCTCCCAAAAAAAAATAACTTTTTTTTTTTCTTTTCAAACTAAGGCTCAATTTGAACCTTGCACATTTAATTGTCTTATTTTAATCACAATATTTTAGATTGTTTTATTTTATTCTATTCTATCAATTTTTTAATTGAGGAAAGCTGCAAAATGAGATGATTTAAAATATATATACATATATATACACACTAAAGTGAGATTGATGATAAAATAAAGGACAAAAATCACTTATACCATTTAAGATTTAGTCTTTTTATCGTTTAAGTGTATTTGGGAAGAAAAATACAAATTTAATTTTTTTTTATTTTTGTGCAAACCGAGGTTTAAAAAGTCTACTTTTTTTTTTTTTTTTTCCTTTCATGCACAATAAACCAAGGGCACATAGGAGGATATATTTTTAATTTTAGTATGGTCTATTTCTCAGTTTGCACGAAAAGTTAGGTTTTTTGTTTTTCTCCCCAAACACACTCTTGAACTCTCTATGTTTTAGAAATGGACACTTAGACCCATGAGAGTTGAACTTTTGGTAGTAAGACACTCTACTGTTATTTTTTTTTTTCATTAATTTAGATGATTTGACTAATTTAATTATATAAAAAGTCAAAAATGTCCTTAAAAAATTAAAATTTATTTATTTTTATTTAGTAATTTTAGAAATATTATTCATATTTAAACTAAAAAGTACTGTACACCCGTCTTAAAGAAGAAACATAATAATATATGAACTTATATATAAAATAAGATAACTTGAAAATAAAATTGATTACATATAAGCTTGCAAAAGAAAACCTTGATGGAAGACTTACAAAAGGATGGTAATCTTCTTAACTAAGTAATTCAAATCTTGATACGAAAATTAAGATACATATGTTGAGATAATTACAAGGTAATGCCAAAACATGTAAGTTTATATATTATTGTGTTTAATAGGAATAGCATGTCCACAACATGACAAACAAACAAACAAAAATCAATTTTTGTAGCTTAAAATAAGTTTATATTTTTTGTGTTTATTTTTTTAGTATTAGTATGTAGTGTTTTTTTTAGTCTAGATATAAATAACATGTCTAAAGTTATCAAAAAAAATTAAATTTAGTAGTTTACAGTATTGTTTTTATTGTAAATATGAGTAAGATGTCTAAAAGTTACTAAACAAATGATAAATTATACTTAACGCATTTGTACTTTGTCATCAATCTCACGACTAGAATTATACTTTAAATCATATAACTTTTTCATTTATACTTTTACATTTTCCTTATCACTTCTGCCAATTATTGTTAACTTTTTTTTTTTCAAAAAGATGTTGTGCATCTAATGCACACAATGGGCATATATACAATTTTTTTTTAATAAATTTGATGAAATGGGACAAAATAAAATAATGTAAATGTATAAAAATAAAGTGAGACGATCTAAACTATAAGAGTTAAAGTAAAATTAGAAATAAAATTTAAATGGTATTTGGTTTGCCAAAAAAGAAAAAAAGTAAAAAAATAAAAGTTAGTGTAAAAGTGACACGTGACGAAATTTGATTAAAAAAAGTTGGTAAAAATTAAAAATTTTTTTATTTTTTTTGGGGATCCAAACACACTTATATTCCATTTAGAAACAATTTTCTCTTATAATTGATTTGATTTTGGAATAAAGAATTGATTTGATTTGATTTGATAAATAAAATTTTGTATTTGAAATATATGTTTGAATTTAAGAATTGAGTTAAATTGATTTACGGGAGATATCAAATTTGATATATTAATTGAAAATATGATAAATATTATATATGAGAGTAAATTTGTTTACTTACTTAGGTGTCTTAAGAAAAAAATAAATTCTTTTCCAAATTTATTTTTTTGTTAGATTTAAAATGATATACAAATTTTAAAATTTAAATTATAAAATGAAATGAAATTTAATTTATAAAATTTTATTTTAATTTTAAATATAAAAATTAGTGAGAATTCTTGTTAAATAAAATCAAATTTCATTAAATCTATTTTGCTAAACAAAGAGCAAGTATAATTTGGCAAACAACTGTTTTCAAAATTGTCAATTCACATTTGAGAAACAATCAAATAGCACAACATGTTTGACTTCGTCTCCAAAAACAAAATAGCACAACATGTTTGACTTGGCGTCCAAGAATTAATGGGGCTTTTAATAATTGATTTACAAAGATACCTAACAGGACGAAGAGTTGATAGGATCTAGAAGTGACGTTGCTTAAGTGACATTTAAATTGGGAGTCTGATTAATTTTAAATACTCCCACTTAAAATTTTTAAATTTATTTTTATGGTAAACTGTTGAATTTTGATTAAATAATTCACACTTACCTTTCCTCTTTGGACCTTCATTGTTGGACTGGTATCTATGCGTGGCTTACTTTTCTCCAAAGGAGGAAAACGACTGCTAGAAATATCCACGCAGACTCATGTCTCACTCCACGTGTATGGTTTTGAAATTTTTTTCTCTTTTTTTGGAAAGTAAAGTTTTTTTTTTTTATAAGGGAGAGGAGAAGACTCGAACTCGAGTCATGAGTAGGCAGAAGAGACTCTTAACTACTGAACTACAGGTCACGCTCAGAATTTTTTTCTCTTTTAAAGGAATGGTTTTGAAATTCATATGAACGCACGCACATAATTCCACTAAAGGAGGAGACTTGATATCAATGCGATGTAGTTGAGTGACATTAAAGCTAGGATCGTTTGATTAAGATTCAATGGTATAGATTCATTTAATTTTTTTAAATTAAAAATATGTAAATGAATTTGAACCGTTGAATTAAAATTCAACGGTTCCCAAGCTGATGTCCCAAATTGCATCCACTATTATTTTTGTTAACCTAAAAATAATTGTTTAACTTTGTTGTAATTACAATCAATCTCTCTTTACTATTTTATATAAAAATAACTAACTAATACGGTTTATTTTTTTTTTGTAATAATGTAATCACAATGCATTCGTGTCTAATTTTATCATAATAAGAAATAGCTCACCAAGAAATTTTCATTGTAATAATGTCACCACAATGTTATTCATGTCTAATTTTATCATAAAAATTATGGTAGAATAATTTTCCAATAAAGGGTAAATTAATTATACTTAACATCCTTGTATTTTATTATTAATCTCACTTCAAGAGTTAGAAAAATTCTGGTGAAATAGTTTTTTTTCCTCATTTTATAAATAAGTGAAGAGTAAATATACTTAGCACATTTGCATTTTGTCACAATCTTGTTTCGGGACTTATATTTTAAATCATATTACTTTCTACATTGTACTTTTATATTTTTTCACTTTATCACTTCTGTCAATTATCATTAGCTTTTTTTTTTTTTTAAGAAAATGTCACATATCGATTACACACAGTAGACTTATATATGATTTTTTTATTAATAAATTTGATAAAAGGGAACAAAGTGAAATAATTTAAATATATAAAAATAAAGTGGGATGTTGTAAAATATAAGAGTCGAAGTAAATAAAAAAAAAAATACAAAATTACGTAGTAGAATTTAGCAAATAAGTATTTTCAAAACTGACGAATTGACATTTGAGAAATAATCAAATGTCTCAACATGTTTTGGTCCCCAGGAATTAATGGAGCTTTAATAATTGATTTTGAAAGATACCAAATACGATGGAGACTTGCATGCATGGCTTGCAACATAGTCTTATGTATAATGAAAACCAATATAATCCTAATAGGTTTCTTAAAAGTTTTTCTAATCAAAATTTGAAAATAAATCTCATCTTAATTCCTAATAGTTAAAAATTAACTTTTAACTCAGAATAAAAAATACATAATTAAAGAAAATATTTTGTACTAATCTTAATTAAAATAAAAAATAAATTAACTTAAAATAAAATAAAAAACAATAAATTTGTCCGGTATCAAAACTTATTAGTAAAGTATCGTGCATAACTCAACTGCGATGCCCCAAAGGTTAGCAACCTGAGAATCACCCCGACCCTGAAGCAACAATAAAATTGATGTACTTATATAAGGGGCGTTTCGAATAATAAAAAGTGAGATAATTTGTGAGTTCGTAATTGTACAATGAGATAAAAAAATAACTTTTAAAAATTTTTAAAAATTTTCATACTTTTTAACGTTTTTCAGTGTACCAAACACCCATAATCTTATGACACATATATGTATCAACACATGTATACATTCATTGACATGTCAAGAGGTATAAATCATTGACTCACATCAACAGGGACAAGGTTGGCTATGGTCGGACGTGGCTATGCCGCTGTGGCTCTCCTACTTTTGATAATTTATCCATATACATTATTATATTTAATAAAAATAAATATTCCCTTAATAGTGTTACCCTCTTTCAGAAATGAAAAATCTCTTAGCTGAGTTAGCTCCACATAAAAATTAATAAAGCACAAAAACTTAATTTTCATCTTTTTCAACACAAATCTAAAATTCTCTCTCTATCCCTACTCTCTAGATTTTTTTTTCTATACCATCAATTATCACCTTTTCACACCCCCAACCTAAATATTACTAGTCCCTAAGAATAGAAAGAATTACAACCAAAGAGAAATGAACATATACCAAGCAAATCCTTATTATTCAAATGAAAAAAAAAAAAAAACTAATAATTCTAACTAAAAGGGAGGTTTATTTTCGTAGGAGACACACGACCATACTTAACGCGTAAGGAAAGCCCTTTAAACCCCTAGGTTCCCCCCTAGTGGACGAGAAAAGTCTCGTGAGGGTTTGCAGTGATGCTACCAATAAACATCTATGGTTTGGTCTCAAGATGTCAAAAAGTGATTAAGATCAAAAACGAATCAAGCTCATACCTAACAAGTCACAAAACTCACATATCATGTGTAATTCCCAAATACTAAGCATAAATGCATGGACTACCAAAGTGTAATGACCTGATTTTTTTATTTAATATAATTTATATATATAATTTGTGATCATAATTTGTTATTTAAATTTAATAATTTATTATTTTGCTATTTAATTTTGAAGTGTATTTAAAAAGGTTGTTTTTTGGTATATTTGAAAGATTTTAAAATTTTAGGGAAATGGTGTAATTTTCCTAAACTTATGGGGAGTCAGAAATTAATTAAATTTGTTTAACGTTAAAAATTCTGCTATATATATATATATATATATATATTGCTGTATTTTTTTTAAAAAAAAAACCCTAGAGAAAGAGAGAACCAGAGAGGAGGAAAAATTGCCGCTGTGGAGAGAAAACATTGCTGCCGAGTTAAGGAGGTAAGGGGTCGGGCCTATTATATTATGTATTTCTATGTGTGCGGTTATATATATATATATATATATATATATATGCGACTTGTATTAATGATGTTTTGGAATTTTGATGGGTTGCATGTGAAACGTTGGATTGAAAGCTGATGGTACAATAATATATATTAAGTGATCCATTGAATGCTGGTCAGTAGACAATTAAAAATATAAAACACATGAGTACATGATCTTTATGATGACAAATTGATTCTGGACACAACTTTGTTTGGAAATGATAGCTTTGATGAGGTGTTATTTAATTGTTTATTTAATTCAACTCTTTTAATGTGATTAAAAAGATATTTCAATTGTTTTGTCTTTTAGTGTTGAGAATTTCGAGAGAAATGACTTGTGAATGTACATATATATATAATTTTGTCCTTTAGTGATTAAGACACCTAGTGATTTGTTTTTAGTTTCATGGTCCATACGTGATATGCAAATTATTATATATAAAAAAATATTTTTTATTTTATTTAAGTTCTTTTGATGTGACTGTACGGCACTTTTGTGAGATTTCTTTGTTCATTAATTTGTGTAGAAATTTTGTGAATGTGACGTGATTAAAATTTAAAGAAATAAATATTGCGAATAAAAAAAATAAAATTTAATGTTGTGTTTTATTTGGGGTTGAGGAGTACTGAAAATATCAGGTATACGTACCAAGGGTTGAAAGTCCCGAAACCCGCGCGGGGTTGGTTATTGATTCAGTAGGTTAATAACCACGAACAGCAGATGCCTAAGGGTGGTATATTATATTCTTAAGATTTGATTTAGGAAGCAGACACCGAGAAGATGGTGCATATTGGTTGGGTCTTGTTACTACGAGACAATCAAGCAGACATCGAATGATGATATATATTGGTTGGGTCCTGTTTCTACGAGACAACCAAGCAACAGTACCTTAAAATCGATTTTTTTTCTTTGATGTATGATGTAGTGCTAAAACACAAATGATTGTAACGAAGATAAATTGATAAATTAACTTAATTTCTTTCTTGAGTTTGCTATCTGTGCATAATTGTTTCACTTAGTGGCATGCTAGGACAATACTTTTATATTATTACGGTTCGAGCACACGTGGTATTAGTGCTCATCCCCTTATAGCTTGTGATGTACGCAATGAGTTTGAGTCACACGCAGGACTTACTCACCATGGAAATTAGGAATTTATTTATTTGCTTTTATTTAATTACATTAGTTTTTTTTAGTGAATTGTAATAAGCCTCTATTTGTGAGGTTTTTTTAATTATTTTATCTAGTTTTGGGAGAATATTTGGGTTTAGTTTTTTGGAGCTTATTGCCTGGTTGACTTTGACTAAGGCATTTATCTAAATTTAAAGTTTAGTTTTATTATTTTTATTTTATTGTTCCATAAAATGTGTGCATGACTCTGGTTTGGGACAGGGAAAGTTATTAAATGATGTAATGTGTATTCTTTGTTCAAATACTCAGGTTGTGAAACCCGGGGTGTGACAACTTGGTATTAGACTAGATTTAGAATACCTAGGGACAGTGGGCCTTTTTTTTTTCTAAGTGTTATGTATTTACATGACAGTTTATTAATTATGATATGTGAATTTGATATTTTGTTAAACTTAGATTGTTAAAAAGACATTAACCTTAGTATATTTTTGTGAATTTTAGAGAATGCCGCCACGTGTAGTTGCAGGTGTTAGAGGTAGAGGTAGAGGTAGAAGCAATGTTAGAGGCAGGGTCGTGGTCGTGGTAGGGGCGAGGAATTCAGGCTGGGCAGGGCCAAGATGCTCCAGTTGATGATGTTCCCATTACTGCGGGAGTGTCACAAGAGTAGGGGTCATATGTTGGGGTTAGAGCAGAGGTTCCATTAGGGGTGCCTCACGTGGCTGAGGTGTAATCCGAAGCACTAAGTGTGCCACAGCCAAGAATGATGGACCCACAGATGTGGATGCAACAAATGGTTGTACTGTTTGCTGGAGGAATGCAAGCGAGTCAGCCTACAGCTCCGTATGAGAAGTTTAGGAGAATGAAACCTTACTTACTCTGGCACAGCAGACACTAAAAGGTTGAGAAGTTTTTTTGCACGAGAATGAGAAAATATTCAAAGTGATGCAGTTAAATGAGGATAAGACCAGAGTCTTGCTTACTGCTTTTCAGTTGGAGGGTGCTGTAGTGGATTGGTGGAGTACTGTGAAGAAGTCTCGTGGGGCGCTGCACTTACTTGGGAGGATTTTAAGGAGCGTTTCAGAGATTACTTTTTCCCTCAGTCTCTGAGAGATGCCAGATTGATGAGTTTCTGAATTTGACTCAAAGGCCATTGTTTGTGTTGGAGTATGGGCGTAAATTTACCTCATTAGCCAAATATGCTAAGGAGTTAGTGTCCACTGAACGTACCAAGTGTAGACGATTTGAGAAGGGATTGAGGCCTACTGTCAGGGATCGGATAGTGCCTTTGGGACTTAATGAATATGAGACTTTGGTTGATTGAACAATGGCAGTGGAAAAATTTGGCAGATACCAGCGCACAGAATGAAGCTAAGCAAGGAAAGACTCAGCAGTAGGAGATCAGACCCACTAAAAGATAAAGAGAAAATTTACATAGGGCACAGACTCAGCAGTTTCAGCAAGGAAGTACAGCTCTAAGTCAGTCAGCAGCAGCAGGAGTTCCTACACAGAGCTCCGTTATCTGTCACAATTGCAGACAATTTGGGCATCGTCAATTTCATTGTCCTTATAAAGGTGTCTCAGGTGGATCTAAAAATAGGGCTGAGGTAAATACTTGTTACACGTTTGGCCAACCAGGTCATGTGCAAAGGCATTGTCTACAGAGATAAGGTAATGGAAGTGTTATGAGACCTCCACAGCCAGCTTAGTCCGTACAGAGTAACAGGCCAACATGATCACAATCAGTGCAGACTCAGTTCCAGAGAGGTACTCAATGTGGGATACAGCAGTATCAGATAGGTGTTCAGGCAGTGTTCAGCAGCAGAGAGTTCGGGTTGGATCTCAGCATGGCAAAAAGGGGGGTAGCCACCAACAGCACCAGCTCAGGGATGAGTTTTCACTGTAGTCCAGAATGATAGACATGCAGAGCCTATAGTGATGAGAGGTACCTTTCTTATCTATGCTACTAAATCTACAGTCTTGGTAGACACAGAAGCATCCTACTCGTTTATTGCTGTATCATTTGCGTCTGCATTGAATTTATCGATAAATGAGTTGGTTCCACCGTTACGTGTTGAAACACGATAGTGGGTCATTCTGTGTTGAATTGTGTCTGTAAGGGTTGTGAGATCACTATCAGGGATAAGATTTCGGGTCATGAACACTAGACAGTTTTTTATTTGATTGTGTTAAACACGGGAAGTTTTGATGTGATTCTGACATGAACTGGCTGTCAGTCTATCGGGCGATGATAGATTGTTCTAAGAGTCGGGTGACTTATTTACTACAGAGGTAGATCGGATACAATTTTCTGGTGATCATTGTAGTCCTCAACTCTTGCCTTCCCTCGATGGGCAGGGACGAGTAGACTTGTATAGTTTGTTTGCTTGTATGGCTTTGGAGGACGAGAAGGGTGACAATATTGAGTTACCACGAGCCGTTTGTGAGTTTAAGAAGTGTTTTTAGAAGTATCTGGATTACCGCCTGAATGGGAGGTTGAATTTGGGATTGATCTGATTCCTGCACAGCAGAACCAATTTCTATAGCCTCGTATAGATTGGCACTTGAGAGTTGGTGGAGTTAAGATCCCAGATAGAGCAGTTGAGCTCTAATAGATTTATCTACCTTAGCACTTCACCTTGGGGTGGTGCACCAGCACTATTTGCAGCTAAAAATAATGAAACTCTCAGGATGTGTATAGATTACTGAAGATTGAACCGGGTCATGATCAAGAATCGTATCCTTTACTGAGGATTGATGACTGTTCGACCAACTGAAGGGTTCGGTCATTTTCTCAAAGATTGATTTGAGATTTGGTTACCACCAGTTGAGGGTGAAGCAGAAGGACATTTCTAAGACGGCATTCAGGACTCGATATGGGGCACTATGAGTTTCTTGGTGATGCCATTTTGAACCGACCAATGCTCCTGCCGTGTTCATGAACTTGATGAACCAGGTGTTCAACAGATATTTAGACAAGTTTGTTGTTGTGTTTATTGATGACATTCTAGTTTATTCTCGGTCAGATAGGGAACATGAGAGCATCTGAGAATTGTACTTCAGACCTGAGAGACCACAGCTCTATGCTAAATTGAGCAAGTGCTAGTTCTAGCTTAAGGAGGTGAAATTTCTCGAGCACATTGTTTCTGAAGAAGGAGTTGCGGTCGACCCATCTAAAATTGAAGCTGTCATAGATTGGGCAAGACTGAGGATGGTTTTTGAGATTTGGAATTTAGGGTATTACCGAAGATTTGTCCATAACTTCTCGAGGTTAGCCAGACTGATGACTAGGTTGACTCGAAAAGGGGTCAAGTTTATTTGGGATGAGAAGTGTGAGCAGTCTTTTCAGGAGCTAAAGAAAAGGTTAACTACTGCACCAGTGCTTGTGATTTCAGAGAGGGGATTGGGTTATTCAGTTTATTGTGACACATCTAAGAAAGGTTTAGGCTGTGTGATGCAGGGTGACGAGTAGAGCTTATGGGTCTAGGCAGTTGAAGACTCACGAGCATAACTACCCAGTGCACGATTTGGAGTTGGCAGCAATTATCTTCACTCTGAAAAGCTGGAGACACTATTTGTATGGTGAGAAATTTAAGGTATTTTTTGACCATAAGAGTTTGAAATATCTTTTCACTCAGAAGGATCTAAATCTGAGGCAGAGGAGATGGATGGAGTATATGGAGGACTACGATTTTGAGCTCCAGTATCACCCTGGTAAGGAAAATGTAGTTGCTGACGCACTCAGTCGAAAGATTCAGGTACTTTAGCGGGTCTTTTCGTGCGAAAGTGGGAAATGATGAGAAACCTTAGTGAGTTTGATCTAGAGTTGCAGGAAGATGAGGGTCACGCTTTTGTGCCATGGCTACTCAGCCAATTCTATTGAGTCATGTGATAGAAGCTCAAGGGACTGATGTTGAATGTGAGATGATTCGAGCTAAGTTGTCGAGTCTTGATGAGATGCTAGGATGGGTGATTGGTGACGATAACGATTTGAGGTATTTGGGGAGGCTTTTCGTGCCCATCTCTACTCGAGATATAGTTTTAAAGGAGTTCAACCACTCTAAATTTGCAGTACATCTTGGAGGTACTAAGATGTATCATGATTTGCGTCGTCAGTTCTTTTGGACAGGTATGAAGAAGGATGTGGCAGAGTTTGTGAGTAGGTGCCCTACTTGTCAACAAGCTAAGGCTAAGCATTAAAAACCAGGGGGTCTCTTGTAGCCTTTGCTAGTGTCAGAGTAGAAGTGGGAAAATATTACAATGAATTTTGTTTCTAACTTGCTGAGATCTCCAAAGGGTCACAACACTATTTGGGTGATAGTGGATAGGTTGACAAATCAGCTCACTTTTTACCGATTCAGTTGACCGACTCTATGGTTGTCTTGGCTAAATTATATGTCAAGGAAATTGTGAGGCTTCATGGAGCTCCTGTATCTATTGTCTCAGATAGGGATCCACGTTTTGCTTCTCAATTTTGGCAGAGTCTCCAGGTGGCTATGGGAACATAATTGTTGTTTAGCACTGCCTTTATCCTCAGACTGATGAAAAGTCAGAACGTATAATTCAAATTTTGGAGGATATGCTCAGGACGTGTGTGCTTGATTTCTATGGCAGCTGGAAGAACCATCTTTCTTTGATTGAATTTGCATATATAATAGCTACCAGTCGAGCATTGGAATGGCTTTTGAAGCTTTGTACAGTAGACCGTGTAGATCTCCTATCTGTTGGGCTGAGGTTGGAGAAACTACAATTGTTGGGCCTAAGTTTGTACAGGAGACGACTGAGAATGTCAAACTAATACGACAGAGGTTTGAGACAGCACGGAGTCGCCAAAAGAGCTATGTTGATAAGAGACGAAGGCCTTTGGAGAAGTAGGAGATCATGTGTTTCTAAAGGTTTCACCACAGAAGGGTCAGTTTCATTTTGGGCGCAGAGGAAAGTTGTCCGAGATATATTGAACAATTTGAAGTTTTGGCTAGGTTGGAGAGGTGGTTTATCGCTTTGCTTTGCCACCCAGCTTTTAGGAGTTCATGAGGTGTTTCACGTGTCTATACTCAGGAAGTATAACCCAGACCCTTCACATGTATTAGATTGGACTAAGCTTGATGTTGACTCAGATGTGACATATGAGGTGAAACCGGTGGAAATTTTTGACTCTAGGGAGCAAGTGCTTCGAGAGAAGACTATCCTCTTAGTTAGGGCATTATGGAAGCACCATGGTGTTGAGGAGTCGACTTGGGAGCGAGAGACAGATATGCGGATTAGATACCCTGAGTTGTTTTCTTGAATGTTTTTTGTTACATTCTAAATTTCGAGGACGAAATTTTGTAAAAGGAGTAGGATGTAATGACCCAATTTTTTTATTTAATATAATTATATATATAATTTGTGATCATAATTTGTTATTTAAATTTAATAATTTTATTTTTTATTTAATATTGAAGTGTATTTAAAAAGATTATTTTTGGGTATATTTGAAAAGATTTTAAAATTTTAGGGAAATGGTGTAATTTTCCTAAACTTATAAGGAGTAGGAAATTAATTAAATTTGTTTAAAGTTAAAAATTCTGCTATATATATATATATATATATATATATTGCTGTATTTATTTTAAAAAAAAACACTAGAGAAAGAGAGAACCAGAAAAGAAAAAAACTACCGCTGTGGAGAGAAAACATTGCTGCCGAGTAAAGAGGTAAGGGGTCGGGCCTATTATATTATGCATTTGTATGTGTGTGGTTATATATATATATATATATATGCGACTTGTATTAATGATGTTCTAGAATTTTGATGGGTTGCATGTTTGAAACGTTGGACGTTGGATTGAAAGCTGATGGTAATATATGTAATATATATTAAGTGATCCATTGAATACTGGTCAGAAGACAATTAAAAATATATAAACACGTGTATATGATCCTTTATGATGACAAATTGATTCTGGACACAACTTTGTTTGGAAGTGATGGCTTTGATGAGGTGTTTTATTGTTTATTTAATTCAATTCTTTTAATGTGATTAAAAAGATATTTCAATTGTTTTGTCTTTTAGTGTTGAGAATTTCCAGAGAAATAACTTGCTAATGTACATATATATAATTTTGTCCTTTAGTGATTAAGACACCTAGTGATTCGTTTTTAGTTTCATGGTCCATATGTGATATACAAATTATATATAAAAAAAAATTTTTTTAATTTTATTTAAGTTCTTTTGATGTGATTGAACGGCACTTTTGTGAGATTTCTTTGTTCATTAATTTGTTTAAAAATTTTGTGAATGTGACGTGATTAAAATTTAAAGAAATAAATATTGCAAATATAAAAAAATAAAATTTAATGTTGTGTTTTATTTGGGGTTGAGGAGTACTGAAAATATCAGGTATACGTACCCAAGGGTTGAAAGTCCCGAAACCCGCGCGGGGTTGGTTATCGATTCCAGTAGGCTAATAACCTATGAATGAGCAGATGCCTAAGGGTGGCATATTATATTCCTAAGATTTCAGTTTAGGAAACAGACACCGAATGGTGTATATTAGTTAGGTCTTGTTACTACAAGACAACCAAGCAGACATGAAGGATGATATATATTGGTTGGGTCCTGTTTCTACAGGACAACCAAGCAGTAGTACCTTAAAATCGATTTGTTTTTCTTTGATGTGTGATATGGTGTTAAAACACAAATGATTGTAACAAAGATAAATTGATAAATTAACTTAATTTCTTTCTTGAGTTTGCTATCTGTGCATAACTGTTTCACTTAGTGGCATGCTAGAATATTACTGCATTTATATTATTATTAGGGTTCCGAGCTCACGTGGTATTAATGCTCATCCCCTTACAGCTTGTGATGTAATAATGAGTTTGAGTCACACGCAGACCTACTCACCATGGAAATTAGGAATTTATTTATTTGTTTTTATTTAACTACATTAGAATTTTTTTTAGTGAATTGTAATAAGCCTCTGTTTGTGAGGTAATATTAATTATTTTATCTAGTTTTGGGAGAATATTTGGGCTCAGTTTTTTGAAGCTTATTGCCTGGTTGACTTTGACTAAGGTATTTATTTAAATTTAAAGTTTAGTTTTATTTATTTTTATTTTTGTTGCTCCATAAAATGTGTGCATGACTCTGGTGTGGGACAGGAAAGTTATTAAATGATATAATGTATTCTTTGTTCACATACTCGGGTTGTGAAACTCGGGGCTTGACAACTTGGTATTAGAGCCTAGGTTTAAAATACCTAGGGACAGTGGGCCTTTTATTTTTCTAAGTGCTATGTATTTACGTGACAGTTTATTTAATTGTGATATGTGAATTTGATATTTTGTTGAACTTAGATTGTTAAAAAGACATTAACCTTAGTATATTTTGTGAATTTTAGAGAATGCTGCCACGTGTAGCTGCAAGTGTTAGAGATAGAGGTAGAAGCAACGTTAGAGGCATGGGTCAAGGTTGTGGTTGTGGTCGTGGTAGGGGTTGAGGAATTCAGGCTGGGCAGGGCCATGAGGCTCCAGTTGATGATGTTCCCGTTGCTGTAGGCGTGTCACAAGAGCAGGGTCATATGTTGGGGTTGGAGCAGAGGTTCCATTATGGGTGCCTCACATGGTTGTGGTACAATCCAAAGCACCAAGTGTGCCACAGCCAGGAATGGTGGACCCACAGATATGGATGCAACAAATGGCTGTACTGTTTGCTGGAAGAATGCAAGTGAGTCAGCCTACAACTCCGTATGAGAAGTTTAAGAGGATGAAACCTCCTACTTACTCTGGCACAGCAGACACGAAGAGGTTGAGAAGTTTTTGCATGAGGATGAGAAAATATTCGAAGTGATGCAATTAAATGAGGATAAGACCAGAGTCTTGCTTGCTACTTTTCAGTTGGAGGGTGTGCTGCAGTGGATTGGTGGAGTACTGTGAAGGGGTCTCGTGGGGTGTCTGCACTTACTTAGGAGGATTTTAAGGAGCGTTTCAGAGATTACTTTTTCCCTCAGTCTCTGAGAGATGCCAAGATTGATGAGTTTCTGAATTTGACTCAATGGCCAATGACTTGTTGGAGTATGGGCGTAGATTTACCTCATTAGCCAAATATGCTAAGGAGCTGGTGTCCACTGAGTGTACCAAGTGTAGACGATTTGAGAAGAGATTGAGGCCTGCTGTCAGGGATCGGATAGTGCCTTTGGGACTTAATGAATATGAGACTTTGGTTGATCGAATAATGGCAGTGGAAAAAAATTTGGCAAATACCAGGGCATAGAATGAATTTAAGCAAGAAAAGACTCAGCAGTAGGAGAACAGACCCACTAAAAGATAAAGAGTGATAGGTGAGTCTTGTTCAACTTTAATAAGAAACTTAGCTCGAATTGAGTGTGTCATGACCTTGTGCATTTTTTGTTTGGACTATCATAGAGAAGAGTTTTATGTACTTAGGGTGGATTTTGTTAACATTGGTTAATTGAGCATCTTTGGACTAGGTAGAGACTTATACCCCTTAATGGTGAGCTTTTGAGCCTAATATTCTTTTACTGAGGGGTTGCACATAATCATAGCTCGTGTGTTCTTCACTTTGATTTTCAATGCACCAATTGCACCTTACACACATACATGAGTTTCATTTGGCATAATACAAGTTGTTGCAAGCCTTGAACGTGATGCTAGGCCCTTTTTGTAAGTTTGAGCCTTCTTACTTTTTATTGGTCATAAATTACCCTAGGAACCAACTTGAAACCTTTTAATAAAGTGTGTGATATTTTTCTTTCCTTGGTCTCCAACTCATATATTATCTCTTACCCTCACATGTCTTGGGTTGTAAAAGTGCCTCAATGTTAATGATGTGAATGGGAGTTGGGATTGGAAACTTTTGATAGCATGTTGAGAGGAAATATGGGTGGAGAATTCAATTGATGTATATTTCATTATTTCAAAAAAATGATAAAAAAAATAAATAAAAATAAAAATAAAAGATAAAAAAATCATTCCTTTTAGTTTATGAAATTGTGGGACTTTGTACATTGTTTGTAATATTTGCAATTGTCCCAAGGGTAGTATTCAGTGTGAATAAGCTTTTTATTGGTATTCTTGTTGGGTTTGGAAAGGAATTGGGTAAATTAGGATTTGTGTGCACTAGAACAACAGTAGCTTGAGACATGTGCTTTGAATTCCATATCTTCCGTTGTAAGCCTTTATCCCTGGCCAAGTTACAACCGAAACAAAGACCTAGTGGATTCTAAGCGAGCAACTCTTATGTTGTGCATGTAGTGGTCTTGTGTATGTTATGGTGTGATTTTGCATATGCATTGGAACATGGTTATGAGCTGTCCACTTGAACTTCAATTCAGTTCATTCATTCAATTGTAGGGTTATGTGTAACTAGGATAGCATCATATACTATTAGGGAGTGTGAACCCTTGTTAAGTAAATTCCTTTCTATGAGTGGCATCCTGTGAGTCTTTGAAGTCAAAACCTAGTGCTTTTATGCTCTTCCAACCTTGTTGAATGAATGAAACAATTTTGTACAAATGCTCTTCCTACTTTGGTAGTCCATGCATTTATGCTTAGTACTTGGGAATTACACATGGTATGTGAGTTTTGTGACTTGTTAGGTATGAGCTTGATTCGTTTTTTATCTTAATCATTTTTTGACATCTTGAGACCAAACCATAGATGTTTGTGGGTAGTATCACTGCAAACTCTCACGAGACCTTTCTCATCCACTAGAGGGAACCTAGGGGTTTAAAGGGCTTACCTCACGCGCTAAGTGTGGCCGTGTCTCCTACGAAAATGGACCTTCCTTTTAGTTAGAATTATTAGTTTTTCTTTTCATTTGAATAATAAGGATTTGCTTGGTATATATTCATTTTTCTTTGGTCATAATTCTTTATATTCCTAGGGACTAGTAATGTCTAGGTTGGGGGTGTGATTACATGCAATTATTGTCATTTTTAGCTTCATTTCACACTCTTTTATGAACATTTTATCAAGTAAAATGCATTTTTATCTTATTTTGGTTACTTCTATGTCTTTGTGTGTTTTGTAGGGAAATGGAAGAACATAGCTCAAGGAAGCCAATTTAGGAGCTGAAAATTACAATTCAGAACTGAGTAGTATACCTTAGGAGCACCCAGCTTGGGCACGACTGTGCTATAGCTTAGGTGCTTGCCACGGCTTGTTTTGGGCTAGACTCTCTCAGGACATTGATCAAACATTTGGCAGAAGTACCTTGGGTGCACGAGACCTTGGGCACTTGCCTGTGTTGGACCTTGGGCGCCCACCGGAGTAGATTTCCAGCAGCTATCTAGGACTTTCATCAAACACGTGGAGTGTGTAGTGGCTTGGGCACGCCCAATGAAGCTTGGGCGCCCATGATGTTTCTCCAACAGAATTTTAACATTAATTTTGAATTGTAAATTTACATTTATACCCTGAGTTGTGCGCCTATAAATAGGCTAAATTCTGATGCATTAAAAACTTTTAACCTACGTTAGCCGTTTTCATCTCATTTTGGATTGTCGGAAGAGTTTACATTATCTTTGCCTTAGGGTTTACTTTGTAAGCATTACTTTTTATTACGTTTAATCAAAAGTTCATTGTTTTCTTACTTTTTCTTTCGTTTTTGTTCTGCAACACTTCATCTTTATTCTTTTGCTATTGGTTTGAGATTCGAGCTTGCTTTAGAGCATTTTGAAGTACTTCGCTTTAACTTTTTCTTACGCAATGAAGATCTTTTCATTTTTGCATAGCCTTAGTTACACTTCTACAATGCTAGGCTAGATCTTTTCTTGGTTTTAACCTAGGAATGTAATGAAATCAAAGGAGATGAATTTGGATATTATGAACTGAACATAGTTTATCATCTTTTGATTAAAAACGTAAGAATCGTAGTTTTAGGTTAACTTTCGAAACCGAATCACCTGTGATAAAGTTGAACTTTGGTTACAATCTTGTGAACCAAAATTCAATTCCATGTCCTAGTGACTTCGAAACTGATTTCAAAGCCCTAGAATAGCGGTTTATTTACAAAAAAGTTTTTTTTAACGTTAAATCTTCCAGCCTAATACTATAGGTGTAGATATTAGGTTGAGTTAACCACATATTTGAATTCATCCCTTTGATAATATTACGGGAATAGGTTGAAACCCGGTATTTCTTTTAAAAGTAGTTCGTTAAGTTTAAAACACGTTGCTTTCCTTAGTATTTTAGGTTTTCACTTTGTTTGCGTTTCCAAGTCATTGTCACAATTCCAAGTTTGAAAACCCCAAAAAGATTTTCTTCTTTTCTTTTTTACAACTTTTGCAAGCATTTTCAAAAAGTTTTTTTTTTCCAAACCTAGTCACACCCTTGCTCCCTGTGGAGATGACCTAAGACTTACTTATATTAAACTTCAACCAACCTTTTGCACTTGAGAGTGAGCCTCTTCCAATTTTGAGAGCGGTCACACATTCTTCCTTATACACTTCATCTTCTTATCATTTTTATCTTCTTTTGCTTCACTATTCTCTTCACACTCTCTGTAAACCATTTGTCTCTGGCAACCGAAGCATCAGAAAAAATTTTTGATTTCAGCGAAAGTAAATCTCGGATAGAAGGTTAGTATTCTTTTTTTTTTTTTTTTGCTTTTCACATTTTCGGTTGCAGTTGTTCATATGGGGCTTTATCCATCTGTTTCTTTTTATGAGAGTGAAATACAGGTTTTCCAATAGCTGCCCTCGCTTTATAGATGACTAATCTATTAGAATTTGTTTGGTCTACTCCTGAACAAGTCTTGAAAAACATAACCACCGATGGGGTGGTAACCTACGGAGCAATAACTCCTGACCGATCCATCCCATGACCCAAACTGATTGATTGATATGAGCCTTGATGAAGTCCGAACGACTGTAATGTTTAAGACAAAATAGCTTACGTCACAGGTTACATGTGTAACCACTTTATGATATGCTTCGAGATATGTGCCTATAAAGGTGCCAATACCTTCAAATGGTTTTGGCTAACTAATCAAGGAATTAACATTGGGATTTACAATGCACGTGGTGTCATTGGATTGGATGGAAAGGCATGATAATATATGCCACCTACACACCTATTTCATAGAAGGCTCCATTTTTATTTTTATACTAGTATTTCATAAGTGTTTAGTTACAACACATTTATCTTACTAAAACTCTGCCAAAATATTTTTTCTCAACTCCATAGCTCACTTAAGTATTTGAAGTTTTTTAGTAGGCATTACATCTGTGTACTCAGTTATATTCTAGGTTGCGAATTGACCATCTGAAGGAAATGAATTTACTAATTCATTATCCACAATTTACAATACCTACACCCAAAGCCTAAAATTAATACTTATATATCTGTATATCAGTAGCATTAAATGTTTCATGTTAACATTATCATAAATTTAGCCTATAAATGAGCAACATGTTCATATTCCATTGTTTTAATCAGATACCAATAGCATATGATTTATCAACAACTCAGTCACTCAATTTTGTTAATCTTAACTCAGCATGTGTATTATTAATAAAAAAAAAAGCATTCGAACATTCTAACCGATGTCGTGTGCACAAAAAGTTAGATCAAATGTGCAAACAACAGAGTAAAATTTTATACTTTTACTAGGTTTTAGACTTGAACTTAAGCACTGCTAAACACTATCAAACACTGAATAAAATAATTAATTAACTTCCAAACTACATAATTATGATATCATCTAATATGGGAGAGCCCCACATTCGACTAGGGGCATTGGGAAGGTTAATTGATTGACCCATAACCGATTGGGAGTCCAAGCATAGTAATTCCCAATCGAGATCTCAATTGAGTTTTTCCCGATCAAACCTTACCACCCTGAAATGGACCCAAGTGAACATATTCCTGATCGGTCCCTTCAAAGTAGCATTCGTCACAAGATCACGTGTTTCATTCCTATTTAACGGTCCCTATAGATATGCCTAAAAAGATGCTGCCACTAACCATATTAGTGAGAAACGCGTTGAAGTACGTTAGCCAACAAATTAGAGAACTAATCTTGGGATTTTGGCAGGTATCGGTGGCATCATCCTATTGGAGGCAAAGGAAACAACACGTTGCATGCAGTTACATATACTGCATGTCGTTCAATCCCATCAGTGAGGGTGTTCTCATGCAAAAGCCAAAAACCTCACAACAACAAAGGTATGAGACGCTCACCTTACTAAAACTCTACCAAACTGAATTCTCGAACTCTCTTGCTAACTTAAGCATCGGAAGCTTTTTGGCAGACACCGCACTAGTATTCAGACAGCTACTGGACTAGGGTTAGACCTTTTGGAGGAATGGAGAAATTGAATCATCAGCTTGGCACCGTTTGTGGGAATCGACGATTCTCACAGCTTTTATGGTCCAACCCAGTTTGGCACAATACATACCCTTATTTAGAACTTGTAGAAGTAATAGAGAACCAAAATGACGAAAGAATCAAACGCCATTGAAAACCAAATGCAGGAGATGCTGACGTTATGTAGACTCTCGTGGCGCTAAACTAGGTGCTACTTCAACGGCAACAACCTGACCTATTCACATCGCCCTTCCTCCTGCGAATCTTCCATAAATTGAGCAAATAATGGAGGCATGGTGAAGTAAATGACGGACACAATGGAGTTGAACATAGGGGAATCGGAGCAGGTATCGTGGGGGAGAAGATTCCCTAGAGGCAGCTAGAGGAATCAAGGAGGCGCGAAAAATCGATTGCCGCAGATGTTGGAGCTGGTAGTCACCAGAGGCAACGCATATGGAAAGGGCCAGTGTCTATTTGTGGGGAAGAACCGATGAGTGGCTATGCACAGCCTAGATTCACAGTATGTTGGCACCTGTAAAGGGCCCGACGCAATGGATAAAGTCGACGTTGATGCAAACTCACCATTTTCACTAATAGTAATGGCTTACCCTTTACCACTTAAGTTCAAGATGCCAACACTAGACTCTTTGACGGTTCAAAGGATCCCTTCGTCACTTAGAAACATACAAGACTCTGATGCCCTAGATATGCGTGTTTCAGATAAGATCTTGTGCCGAGTCTTTCCAGCAACGCTTAAAGGCTAGGTGCGGTTGTGGTTCAACAAAATCAACCTTGGCACCATTACTAGCTTCATGTAACTGGGGAAGCTATTTGTGGGATAGTTTATTGGAGGCAAGAGGCAAAGGAGGGTTGACCACTCACCTTCTAATGATAAAGCAAGGCAAGGAGGGGACTCTTAAGGACTACGTGGAAGTTCAACAAGGAAATCTTGGATCGGGACCGAGGCGAACGACAAGGTTGTGATCACAGCCTTGATGAGTGGACTAAGGACGCTATGATTCAGAGCTTCTTCCTTGAGAAAGCTCTTGTCAGCATGGCGGAGTTAATACTTAGGGTGCAAACTATATCAATGTACGAACTCAGGGCAAAAAGGGGGAAAGCGATAGAGCAGGAAGCTTGAAAGCAGATAAGAAGTGTCTAAGTGACTCAGGATGGTCGAGATTCTCGAAATTCAAAAAATCGAAGATTCGAATGAGAGGCTTGATCGAGGTGGACGACGGTATACCAATCTAGATCGTAATTTACTCCATTGAACATAAGGTTGGAGAATGTCCTCTATGAGATTCAGCATGACCAGCCTTGAAATGGCCTGAAAAGATGATGACCGTTGCTGATAAGAGGTCCTGGACGAGGTGTTGCCACTTCCATAGGAACCATGGCCATGATCACAACGATTGTTTCGATCTCAAAAAGTAATTGAAGAGTTGATCAAACGTGGCAGGCTCGGATTGGTTCATCACCGATCAGGGCGGCAATAGGAGGACTAGTCGAAGGAGTCCGGATAGACGAAGCTTGAGGAAGAAGAGTTTGAACCGTAAAAGCCCCAATAAGGAGACTTAGACTCAACCACTGATCGGGGAAATAAGAGTAATTTCTAGAGGTTTTGCTGCCAGAAGGGAATCTCGACTACAAAGAAGAAAGTACACTCGAGAAACTGGTAGACCGAGGGAAGTCCTGACCACTGAATGACCATTGCAACAAACCCAAGGCAGAGTCCTATATCTCTACACTTTCACCGAAGAGGAAGCCAATGAGGTATGGTCAGCCTTATGATGATCCACTCATTATTTCCTCCATAATTACAAATTTTAAAATCTGGAGAATCTTGGAAGATAGTGGAAGTTCTGCAGATATCTTAATTAGGGATCCTTCAGAAAAATAAGGATTGAAAAGAGAAGTTACAACCTGTATCTTCCCACCTGGTCGGTTTATTGGAGGATCAGGTGGCTCCACTCGGATCTATTGTGCTGCCGTTACCCCCCCCTGGGTGATGGGCTACACCAAACTACCAGAATGAGTCCATTTCTGGTGATGGATTTGCCTTTCGGCTTACAATGCCACCTTGGGTGAGTCTCATTAAATTAATTTGGGCGATCACTTCATCTTATCATTTAAGAGCTAAGTTCTCAACAGACGCGGGTCTAGGATGCATCAAGGCAGACTAAAAGGTGGCCCGGAATGCTATATTGTCATTACTTAAAAAAAGATACAAGGCGGGAGGCCCTGGTAATAGAAGAACTAGAAGTAAGGGATGATGAAGAAATGAGGAAAGGTAAGCCAGAAAGAGAGTTAGAGGAAGTCATGATTGGTGTCCCAGTTAAGGAAGATCCATCAAAGTTGGCTCAGTAACCTCAAATGAATTGAATAATAAACTGCAAAAGTTTTTTGGCAGACAATGCAGATGTTTTTACCTGGTCACATGAGGACGTGCCATGTATTGATACCAAGGTTGTAGCCCACCATTTGAACATCTTTTCCAACACCTCGTCGGTTTTAAACAAAAGAGGAGGACATTTGCCCCTGAGCACAATGAGGCTATAGCAGAAGACGTTGATAAGTTGCTCAAGGCAAAACTCATCCGTGAGGTTCAGTATCCGTCCTAACTATCAAATGTAGTGATGGTGAAGAAGTCCAACAGAAAGAGCGAATGTGTGTGAATTTTACTGATCTGAACAAGGTCTACCTGAAGGACAGTTTTCCTTTACATGAATTGACTTTGCTAGTTGATTCTGCGGCGGGGCATGAACTACAATCCTTATGGATGCCTTCTCTAGGTATAACCAGATCAAGATGGCAGAACAAGACAGAAAGCACACCGCATTTGTTACTAATCGTGTTTGTACTGCTATGACGTCATGCTATTTGGGTTAAAGAATGCTAGCACGATGTGTAGAGACTAATGAATCGGATGTTCAAAGGCTAAATCAGAAGAAATGTGGAGGTGTATATGGACAACATGCTTATAAAAGTTAGAAAGGCGACTCCCACATAGCTGATCTGCAGGAGACTTTCAAACACTTAGAGAAGGTATAGAATGAAGCTGAATCCTGCTAAGTGTTGCTTTTGGTATGGATTTTGGAAAATTCCTGGGCTTTTATAATGTCCAGCCAGGGGATTAAGGCAAATCTGTAGAGAATACGAGTATTTATGGAAATGCAGCCCCCACGAACTACAAAGAAAGTTCAGAAGCTCACTGGTAAGATTGCAGTGCTGAGTAGATTATTTCCAGATCAATGGACAAGTGCCATTCATTCTTTAAGTTTTGAGAAAGCATTCGAGTGGATGGATGAGTGCGACACGGCCTTTTAGCAGCTAAAAGAATATTTGAGATCGATCCCACTGCTCAGCCGAACTTCCCCAGGAGAAGAATTATTCTTGTATTTGTTGATCTCAGATACTGCGGCTAGCTCTTCATGGTTTGTGAGAAGAGGAGGTTGCAAAAATTAGTTTTATATATGAGCAAAGCCTTCCGAGGAGCAGAGGAAAGATACCCTAAAATGGAGTTACTAGCCTTTACCCTAGTCACTGCCATTCGACGCCTTAGAGAGCGTATTTTTAGGTGCACATGATCGTTTGTGTTGACTGACTGGCCGCTGAAAAACGTCCTACACAAGCCAGAAACGTCTAGAAGATTACTGAAGTGGTCAGTCAAGCTAAGTCAATTCGACATTTAGTACCGACCAAGAGTGGTGATAAAGGGGTAGGCGGCGGCAGATTTCATAGTTGAATTCATAACCCTCCAGATTGACCCACCTGAAGAAGTCAATGTTGAGCAAGCTTAGATCCTCAACATTGATGGCTCCTCCACACAACACTCCAGCGGTGCAAGTATAATTTTGATCTCCCTCGATGACCCTAAATTTGAGATACTCTCCGTTTCAAATTTTCCAGCGTCCAACAACGAAACCAAGTATGAAGCTTTAATTGTTGGCCTTTGAATGGCTTGGAGAATAGGGGTACAATGCATAACCATTTGAAGTGATTCGCACTAGTAGTCAAGCAAGTCAATGGTAGTTATGAAGTGAGGGGGGAAAGCATGGCGGAGTATTGTGAAATGGCAAAGGGATTGGTCTTGAAGTTTCGTAAATTTCAGCTCCAAAGAGTACCTAAATTGGAAAATGAGGAGGCAGACCGATTAGTAAGAATTGTATCTTCAGGGGAGATGAACTCGGATGTACCGATTGAGGTGTTAGATTCTCCAAGCATTCGAACCCTAGAAGTTAACCAGCTGGAGGAGGATGCTGAATGGGTAAAGCCGATCAGAACTTACTTTGAGATTGGAGCTCTGCCAACCGATAAAAACGAAACCAAGAGAATCCAATACTGATTGAGCAAATATTTGATAATGGAAGGGATCATTTATAAGAAGGGACATAGTTCCCCGCTACTTAGATGCGTAAATGAAAGAGAAGCTGACTACGTCATGAGGGAGATACACGAAGGAGTCTGTGGAAACCATTTGAGAAGTAAAGCATTGGCTGGGAAAATCTTGAGGGTTGACCTACTACTAGCCCATGATCGAAAGAGATGCCAAGGAGTTTGTTAGAAGATGTGATAAGTGCCAAAGGTTATCCAACGTCCCGAGACAACACTCTTAGGAATTGACACCAATCCAAAGTCCCTACCATTCGCTCAATGGAGGATTGATATTGTAGGGCCACAATCGGTAAGAAGGGGATAGAGAAAGTTTGTAGTTGTGACCATTGATTACTTCACAAAATGAGCAGAGGCTGAAGCTTTACCAACTATCACTGAGTAGAAACATAAGAAATTCTTATAGCAGAATATAGTCTGTCAGTTCAATATACCAAGGATGTTAATTACGGATAAGGGCAAACAATTTGAGAAAAGGTAATTCAATGGGCTTTATGAAGAGCAAAGCATCGGCCATCACAATTCATCTCCTGAGCATCCCCAAGCCAACGGCCAAATAGAAGTCACCAATCGATCCCTCCTAAAGATTATTAAACAAGTTGGACAAAGCCAAAGGCCTTTGGGCAGAGGAGCTACCCAACATTGTATGGGCTTATCGAACAATAGAAAGAGTGGCTACTGGTCAAACACTATTTTCTTTCACCTATGGAGCTAAAGCGGTAATCCCAGTTGAGATTGGACTTCCCAGTGCAAGAACATGAAACTTCAATCTTGAGGAGAACCAAGAGATAATGGAGGAAGAGATTGACCTACTCGAAGAGAAGAGATTACAAGCTGCAATCAAGATGGCGTCTTACTAGCAAAGAATGCAGCAATACCATAAGTCCAAGACCCAATTAAGAGAATTCCAATCAGGAGATTTGGTACCAAAATGGGTGAATTAGTCAACGAAGAATCTACAGGAAAGGAAGCTATGGCCAAATTGAGAAAGACCATACGAGGTGCTAGGCTTCACTTGAAAGGGGACGTACTGACTGAAAGTGCTCGGGGGTAAGGAGCTACTTTATCCATGGCATGCAGAATATTTGAGGAGATACTATGTATGAACAATTTCATTTTGTAATTCCATTTTATTATCAATAAAATCTGATAGTTTAGTAGGCATTCCTGGAAAATAGTTCTACTATGATGAATGACTCGACCTGCACAAAGATCCTGCTCAACCTATAGGGTTGAGCAACGCAAAGAAGCCCCACAGGGCTAAGTATCCCCTACTTAGCTCACGTGGCCGAGTAATACAAAGATCCTGCTTAACCTATGGGGCTGAGCAGTGCAAAGAAGTCCCACAGGGCCAAGTATCCCTACTCGGCTCACGTGGCTTAGTGTAAAGATTTTGCTCAACCGTGGCCGAGTAGTGCAAAGATCCTACTTAGTCTATGAGGCTGAGTAGCGTAAAGAAGCCCCACAGCACCAAACATCCCTACTTGACTTATGCGACCGAGTAGTGCAAAGATCTTGTTCAGCCTACGGGGCTGAGTAGCACAAAGAAGCCCCACAGGGCCAAGTATCCCTACTCGACTTATGCAACTAAGTAATGCAAATATCCTGCTCAGTCTACAGGGCTGAGCAGCGTAAAGAAGCCCCACAGGGCCAAGTATTCCTACTCAGCTCATGTGGCCAAGTAGTGCAAAGATCCTACTCAGCCTCAGCGCAAAGAAGCCCCACGAAGCCAAGTATCCCTACTTAGACAATCAGTCACCTTAGTGGGTAAAACTTAAAAAAAAATAAAATAAAAGAGCAAGGTAAATAAGTCATACACATCCATTTAGAAATTCAAAGTAAAGCAAATTTACCATCCATTTAGAAGAAATCAATCTAATTACATAAAAAAATATATTAAGGAAGAGAGGAAAAAAAGAGTCTATCATAATCAAAAACTACAAGAGGTCAGGCGATTGGTTCTTTAAATGTTGCATCGTCGACTTCGTCCCCTTCCTGACCATTCTCCATTGCCATAGTCGTTTCTTGGTCCATGGGCTCGAGGTTTGAGAAGTCCATACCAGGATAGAGCTGTGCGACCCTTCTCTGGGTAGTCTCGAAAGCTTGAAGAAACACTTCTTGAACATCATTCTACCATTGCTCACTGCGTTTGTACCTTTAGACTGCTGTAGAAGCGTCTTCTTCAGCCTTCAAGCACCGTGCAAGCAACGCTGCCTTTTTAGCCTCATGACCTTTCTTTAACTCTTCCAGTTAAGCAGCGAGTTAGCGTTGCTCGTCCTTGGTAGCTTTCTTCTCGAGCATCGCAGTCTCTCTCTCCTTGGTAGTGGTAATACTCTGAGACTTGTGTAAATCGACCTCGGTTTCTAACTTCTTTATTCTGAGCTCATCAGCGAGCATTCGTTCTCAGATATAGAAAGCCGAGTGGGCAATATAGCAGCCCAAGTAATTGCCTAGAAAGGGCATAAGAGAAAATATAAGTATAGGGGGCTGAATAAAAGCATGACAAAAAGAACAACAAAGGAAAGGAAACACACCTTAACGAGATCATGATTTATATCTTGGGCGACTTGGTAGATGGTAATACTAGAAAGACAAATGAGCTCATTATCATTTAACGTCTTCATTAGGGGTGAACAAAGAACTCGAGCAACCAGAAAACCAAACCAATCCGATCATTTTGGTTCAGATTGGTTCGGGTCTATTCTATCTTTAGTTCAATTCCGGGTTAAAAAATTAGCAAATCAAATTTTTTGGTTTGGTTCTGGGTTAGTATATTTTCAACCTAATCCGACCCAAACCCAAATCGAAGTAACCTGAACCAACCCGATTAAATATAATATATACTACTATCTTTTTACTTTAATTGTAGTTGTACACGTGGACTAACTTGGCATATTTATATAATAATATATAAAGCAAGAAAAAACTGAAAAGTGACTAATTTCATTTTCGTTTTCATTTTTGTATTATGGAAGACAATGGCTTGTATTATTTTAGTTTGATTGATATTTTATTATGGAATCATATTTTTTTTGAATGATATTATGGGATTGTATTTTATTATGGATTGTACTAAATGTTGCTTAATTTTTTTTAGTGATTTGCATTGTTAACTTCATAAACTTTTTTTTAAGTGGTGTAATTAATGGACTGGACCCAACAGGAAAATGGACCGAACCTAACCCGAAATGGGTTCAACCAAAAACTAAACCGAACCAACCCAATTTTTTTCGGTTCAGTTTGGTTCAGTTCCAATTTAAAATCAGTTCGGTTTCAAGTCTAATTTTTGAAAAACGAAAAAAATCAGTTCGATTTTTGGGTTAAGCATGAACCCGAACTGAACTGACCCATACACACCCCTAGTTTTCATCACCATGTCCCACGCTAGTTTTGAACTGTCAATAAGGCTGGTGAAAGATTGGGCTGTACTTAGACCACCGGCCTGCGGTTCAGAACTCTCAACTCAATCTTGCCGAGGAGGAAATGAAGAAGGAATAGGTACTGGCTCGATCGACTGAGGGGAAGGTAAGTTATCCTAGGCTCCAGAGCCTTCCACTGCCTTACCCTTAGCCCTTTTGGAGGCTTCACCCCTAGTAGCACCCTTGCTCTTCCTCTTAAGCCGATTGATTACACTTGAAAAGTATAATTACAAACTCCACATTTTGATACACATTGACATTGATGCATTTAAGTAGTTAATCTTGAAGTTTTATCATTATTTTATTACTTATAGTCGTTATTTTCTTAATTGCAGGGAAAAAGGCGAGATAAGTGAAGTTTATAGCGACGAAAATAGCCTAGAAGACGAAGGAAAAGCTATGGTTCAGACCTCACCAAGGATGGTCCGGACCAGCCCAAAGACCCAGCATGGAGGAGGAAGCAAAAGTTGAAGATCCATTATTCTGTGGTTCGGACCCCCACCCAGATGGTCTGGACCACAGTAGCCAGGCATGCGACTTTTAAAACTTATCTTTTAGGGTTTCCTTGGACCTCTTTTAAAAACCCTGTTCCACAGTCGAACCAAAGAGAAAGAAAACTTTTATTTTTTCAGCATACTTTTGAGTGTTTTAGTATAGTTTGAGAGCTTTCTAATTGTTCGTGGGATGTTTCTACGTATTTTTGAAGGCGTTGTTGTTTTAGTTACAGCAGTTGTGATTTGGTAATTTGTTTCAGAATTGTTTTTCGAGTACGTTATATTTCGTTTCTCTATTTAATGATATGATTTATTCGTTTTATTCAGTAGATCTATTAAATATGTGTGTGTTTGTTGATTTTGTTTCGTTTAAAGTTATGTTAGTGTAAAATCCTAGTTCTTGATTCAACGAATCAAGAAATGGTAGTTTACAATGATCTATGGGATGTGCGTAGACCTTTCGCATGGTTTGCAAAAACCCATGCGTAGGGTTTGCAAACCATGCGTAGGGTTTACTATTTTCAAATCTATCTTAATTTGTTTCAAAAGCATTCGAAAACGGAAACCTTTGACTACATTCTCTGTAATCACTAGTAAAGGTTTTCAATTCAAATTGGTTTAATATATTTGGATGAATTAAAATAGAATTTGAACCTAAATCTGAATTCGTTTGTTTGAAAAGCTTTCGAAAACAAAAGTTTTTGACTAAATTCTCTGAAATCACTGGTTCTGAAATCATTAGTAAAGACTTTTGGTTAAAACTTTCTTAATATTTTTGAACAAACCCTAGATCAGACTTGAACCCAATTGTTTTCTTAAAAAATCTTTCCAGTTTTATCATCCTAAACGAGATTTTAAAATCGAGTATTGGGAACTTTATAAATCCTAACGAAGACATCTTTCCAATCTATCGTTCCTTTCACGTAAACTTTAGATTGTAATTAAAACACATCCCATAGTGAAGTAATGAACTACTCGGAATTGAAAGTTGGATTAAAAACCTCTTTAATACTATAATTGTTATTTAATTTAATTTCTGAGTTGATTTGTTTGCTTTGAAATTTTAGAGTAGATTGTTTTCTTACACTTTAAATTTAAATTGAATTCATTTAATTAATATTTAATTCATTTAAAACCCAAAACCAAAATTTATTTGCTGAATTCCTTTAAGTAGTTATTAATTTTCTCTTTAGTTTAAATTTTAAATTTGCAAAACTCTAGAATTTAGTTTCAATTGAACATCGAACTTTGCTTACATTTAAATTCTAAATTCCCATTAAAACCTAGAAACTGAATAACATAGACTCCCTGTGAATTCAACCTCGAACTCACCGAGTTAAAACTATACCGCACACTTTTATACTTGGGGGTTAAATAGACACACAACCTAGACGCGGTCAAGTTTTTGGCGCTACTGCCGTAGAGCCAAAATTTAGTTTTTAGGTTATTTTTATTTTTATTTCTTTTTAAGTTAGTTTATTATTCCATATATAAAAAAATAAAAAATAAAAAACCCAAAAATTAGAAAACACTAAATATTTCTTATTTAAACCTTTCATTAAGTCCCAAAGTAACACTCTGTGGTCTGGACCCCCAAACCTCTGGTCAGGACCACAGTATCCTTTCCAGGATAGTTTCCTAGCATATGAATAGTTGGATTCGAAGGGAAGACGGTAGATTAAGTCGTCCTGAACCCTTAGCCTTTCCTTAAGAATTTGAAAATCCTTTAGAAGAAATTCAAAACCCTAGACTTCCTATTCCACCTTTAGAAATAGCTGAAGAACAAGCTGTTGTTACTAGACGATCCATGAGGGATACCTTACAACAAGATAGACATACTCCTGAGTCTTGCATAGTTTGGCCAGAAAACCAAAGAACTTTCAATTTTAAACTTGGCATGATACAATTGTTACCTACCTTCCATGGTATGGATTCTGAAAATCCATACGATCACTTGACTAGGTTTAGGAACATCTGTGTCACTATTAAAGATCAAGGATGCCCCATAGATTTAGTATTTCTTAAGCTTTTTCCATTTTCCCTAAAAGATAAGGCTATTAGATGGTTTGAATTCCTACCATCTAAATCCATTCACACATGGGATGAAATGCAAGCCAAATTTCTTAAGAAATTCTTTCCTCCCAATAGAACTAATGTTATGCAGCATCAAATCCTAAACTTTGTTCCGCAACATAGTGAGACCTTCTATCAAAGTTAGGAAAGGTTTAAAAGTCTCTTGCATTCTTGTCCACACCATGGATTTGAAGTTTGGTGTCTTGCTAGTATCTTTTATGGTTCATTGACGCCACAACTAAAACAATTTGTGGAAACCATGTGCAATGGGTAGTTTTATGATAGAACTCCTAAAGAAGCTTTTGACTATTTAGCCATTATCTCTCCTAGTGTCACGGTATAAGAATCAAAAATTAAAGTTCTGAAAATTACCTTAAGAAATCTGGGGTTCCTTACAAATCCTCCAAATTGAGGAATTTGGCGTAACCTACAGTAAAACCAAATGCCGTAACGGGCAATCTAGTGCATACGAAAAAGAAAAGAGAGAGGGAATTGAAGACAAACTTGAACTCACCGAAAGAAACGTGCACCTGAAAGGACTAAGAGGATCAAATATTTGGAGAATGGAGAAATATGAGGCTGCAGAGAAAACTGTAGCAACAGTAAAGGCAAGGGATTCAAAATGGAAAAGTAATAAAGGGGCATGGGCTGCCTTGTCCGCTCTCAAAACATGCTCTTCCCACATTCAGATTGCAGGCCATAGCACAAGCAATCCTCACAGCTCATGCCACTGTTGCCAAAGCGGAGTTACAAATTTTTTTCACCTGAGGTATAGGTTAAATATTAAATTGAACTATGGCTAAATATTAAATTAGATTAGGAATTTTTCTCGCACTCGGCTATAAGCTAAGTATTTAACTGGATTTTGACTGAATATTAAATTGGGTTATAGACAACTAAACAAAAATGTTACAGACTATTACTACTAAAATAATTTTGGACCAAAATTTTATCCAGACTATAGTCCATCCGAGCCACTACACAGCTCCGCCTCACATCAATCAAGTCTCCCTCTGTATTCCTTACCACAGTACCAAACACCGCTGTTGTTTTGTAGTCTTTAAAGGGCCAGAAGAGGGGAGCAGGGATGAAGGATGAGAAGCCGACACTCACTCTTCTAGTCTTCATCAAAAGCATAGCTTTCCAGCGAGGTGGTCTTTAGATGCCCCTTTTGCTTTCACCCAAGTGTCCATTGAGGAGGGAGGGATCCCATTAAACACCAACTCGTTTGGCTTTCCATACTGCTCAACACAAATTAGCCAGAGGACACATAAGCAACTCCTTGGCTATAAGGCCTTTTCTGCCCTTCTCCAAGAGGCTGGTCCTCAAATCACTTGGAGATAGTTTGATATTCAGTCTGTGTTTCCTATCATATTTGCAAATTTTAGATTGATCTAGCCTCGAACTATAAAATAAGCATTTTATCGTTGTGGGCTGCTTTCAGTCCATATTTATATTTTGGATTTCTAAAAAAGTTTAAAAAATATTATTTAAAATATTTCTCATTAATTAAGCAAATTTTTTCCTAATTCAAACTAAGGCAAAAACAAATCTACGTTTTTATCTCTAGACCTATTTTCGATCTATATTTACATTCTGAATTTTCTAAAACATTTGTAGTTATGTCTTATTAGTTAAAATAACATTTCGTTTACTTTTCTATTTTCTCTTTTTGTTTTGTAATTTATGTTTTGAAAATCCCAAAACAAAGAAAACATAAAAATGTTTTACTTGGCTTATCTTGAGATTTTTCTTATTTTGGACTAAAAATACTAAAAAATGATTTTTACCATTTTTCATTTCATTTATACACTCATTTTATATTTTCTAAAACAAATTTTAAAAACACAAATAACTAAATATGTTTTGAGCAGTTTTTCTTATTTTCAAAAGCGTAAAATGAAAAATGAATTCAAAACAGAAAATAGAAAAAATGGTAAATTACACCTAGACCCCCTAAACATTAGGCTGATTACACATAGTCCCCTGAACATTTAAATTTTACACTTAGACCCCTGATTCTTAAATATTTGTAACACTTAAGTCCAACCGTCAATTTTCTCCGTTAACTATATGATAAATGACAAAAATGCCCCTAATCCATCTGTAACTTTTTTTTCTCTCGGTCTCTCTGTGCACAGCTTCCGTGCTTTCTCTCTCTCACATAGTTTTTTTATTATTAAAATAGTTTATTTTATTTAAATATTGTAGTAAATTATATTAATTTTATTAAATCTAATAATAATTTATTATTAAATTTAGTTATAATGATACATTTTATTAAAACTAATTATTATTAAAAATAAATATTTATAACATTAGATTAATTAATTTAAATATATTTTATTAAATTAATTAATAAAATAAATTTTAAATATATTTTAGTGTATTCAATTAATTTTATAGTTTTTGATAAAATTATATATTTTATTTGAATAAAGTTATTAACTAAAAATAAAATTATATTGCCAAATATATTTATGTTCTTATTTATGTTTTAATAAAATTATATAATTATGTTTTCAGAAATACCTAATAAACACTTTTCACTTGGGTATAATTGAAAAACGATTATTCTACAAACGCTTTTATTTAAAAATTTATTATTTTTAATTACGTCCTTAATTACTTAATTACATATTTTTTGTCATTTTAATTTAATTTTTTTATTATCTTAATGAAATTATGTCAAATAAAAATTAAATTAAATTAAAAAAGACCTTACATTTAAAATTTTTAAAATAATTAACATTTTTAATTTTTACTATTTAATTATTTTTTAATATGTTTTTTTCTCAATCAGGCTCAATTTCTATTTTAATTTTATTTTTTTAATATTTCAAAAATTATGCTCATAAAAATAAAATATTTTTTGAAAATTTATTTTTATGTAATTTTTCCAATTATATAAATTACCCTGGAAAAAATTTCTCATCTTTATTTAATCCAACTAAAAATAAATAAATAAATTTAACCTCTTTTACAATATTCTACCTTCCTCCACTATCCCTCTCACTTTCATTTTTCTTTTCTGTTCATCCAAACACTATCATTTTTGGGTGAGAGAGAGAGGAGAGAGAGAGGAGGCAAAGTAATTCCCAGCAGAGTTACTAGGCCCTAGCGTATTCGACAGAACACAGAGCAAACCGTGGTCGAATCTTACGGGGCAAAATTAAACCCATTTGTTTGATTAATTTCTTTTTGCATTTTAGGTGATTTGGGTTATCAAAGCAAGAGAAAATGGATTGCTGTTGTTTTTATTAGAAGGGGCTTCTAGAGGAAGACGAGGAGGTGAAGTGAGAGAAAGAGAGGGTGAGGAGGAAAAAGAGAAAGAAATAAAAGAAAAGATAAAGGGAAAAGAGAGAGGAGGGAGAGGAGGGGAGGAAGAGAAGAAGAGTGGAGATCGGCCGGTGAAGGTGAAGTTGGAGATCGGCTACAGACCGTGCGTCTGGGTTCTGGGCGGCGCCCATCTAAGACGCAATATCTGCGACGGAGAGTTGAGCGGCGAGACCCGCTTTGGCTATTATCTCCAGCACTTCCCCCTTCACCGCAGCCCGCAAAACCATTAGCATCACCGACGAGACCCATCTCCTTCTTCTTCTTCTTCTTCTCCTTGCTTAGTTCTGGCATAAGATTCCATTTCTATGTTGCTTTTTTAGTATCTGAATCTGATAGAGCAAGAATGCCCCTTATTTATACACCCTATTAACTCTATGTGTGTGTGTGTGTGTGTGTGTGTGAGAGAGAGAGAGAGAGGGAGCTGTGCAGAGAGATAAAAAATTAAGGTTACTAATAGGCAGGGTTATTTTCGTCATTTTATAACGTAATTAACGGAAAAAGTTAACGATTGGACTTAATTGTTACAAACATTAAAGAATAAGGGATCTAAGTGTAAAGTTTAAATGTTCGGAGGACTATGCATAATCGGCCTAATGTTTAGGGGGTCTAGGTATAATTTACCCTAGAAAAAAATCTATATATATAGGTTCCGTTTAGTTTGCAAACAAACTCTAAAAAATTCTATAAATCTCTATTAACTTTATATCACATCCACTTTTTTCTTTCACTGTACACATTACGAACTCTCAATTTATATCACTTTATCTTACTCCAAACTCACCCATAATAGATGCGTGTATTATGTGTGTAAAAAGCTATAAAAGTAATTAAAACATAATCTCCTACCAATATTTGTTCTAAAATTCTCAATTATTTATAGCGTCAATCCAAATTGCATAAATATGTTTTTTTTTTTTTCAAGAGTTTTAAAATACATGTGCATATTAAACAAGTTTTTCTTTTTAAAAACATGTATTAACACAAAAAATTAAAAATAAAACAGGAACAAAAACAAAAGCACAACGTAATCAAACACCACCTAATCTATTAAAATTTATTTCAAAACACATATCATAAGCCTCTACACACCACTTCCGAAGTCTGACATACACAATACATTCATATGAATTGATGCAAACAAGATCTTAATACATACATACATATATATATATATATATATATGTATAGTGATATGCATGCAATGCAAAAGGATGTCCATCAACCAAACTAACACTTATCCATCTCTCTTTTGCCAATACTCAGAATCTAACTTGATAGGTAAAGATCAGCAGCCGACGTAGAAGCAGTGGACGGCGCGTCCGGCGAGATACTACTGCTAATCAAACTGTCGCTCACTGCCGTTTCCGCGCTGCGTTCTAACTTCTTGTCTGTCTTCTCGAGCGCTGTCTTATAATCATCAAATGAGAAATTTGGACCCAAAACAATGTCACCTTCAAGAATGCTCACCACTGAAGACATAGAAGGCCTAACTGCTGCTGTGGCATTAGTGCATAGAAGAGCTACATTTATGATCACCATCACTTCTTCTTCGTTGAAATCTGATTCCAACTTTGGATCCACGAGTTCCATCAAATTCCCATTCTCCTTCAGTTCTTGTGCCTAGAAACGGAGAGAGAGAGAGAGACAGAAATTAAAGCCGCACTCGTATTTATGAATCTGAAGTTGAGGGATTTGGTGCTAATTATTTAATGAGAATTACTTAAATACAATTTTCTTAATTAAGATAGAGATTTTATGACGGATTTGAGTAGTTTAACATGATAAATTATAATTTGAAATCTTCATAAAAAATCAGTTATTTGAAATCCTTCATAATATTTGGAAGTCTAGCAACATTATTTTGGTTGTAGTTGTGCTGCGGTTCGAATTTAGATCAAGATGACCTGCCGATGCAATCAAATCAAAAAGTAAGAAATGGGCAAGAATCATGCACACAATCAACAAAATTAAGAAATTAATGTGGTTCAGGGTAAGCTTAATTCACAACCTAGAAATGTATTCAATCTTATTGTATCTTATTCTTACAAGTGGATTACTCGAGGAACATTTAAGAAAACTCTCTCCTCTCCTAAGATTCTTTAGCAATAACCCGTGTGAAAGCCCTCTTGCCTCACTCGCCCTTGCCAAAGCAAAAGAAAAAACTAACCCAAAAACTGAAAAAAAACTGCCCATAACTAAATAAACTTCCAAATCATGTCCGAACGTCCCAGTTTGCGTTTGAAAGCAAATTGGCTGTGTTCTTCTTTTGTTTGTTTTCTTCTCTCGAACATTGTACACATTGCTTAGAACACCTCAAAAGACCTCCTCGATCCATCCAAGCTTCAAACGTAAGCCACAAGACCCACAAAATCCCAACAATCTCTACTTAGGCGAAGTGTTTCACTCCTTTAAGAAATCGCCCATTAGACTTCAAGACTTGAACTCCAAATCAAGGATGACCTTCGTTGCCCAATCAAAGAGGAACTTGGACTAAGTCCAAGCAACACTTGAACTTGTCTAGTGGCACCGACTTCATGCACACATCAGCTGCATTCCAAGTGTGCGCCTTCTTCAACACAATACCACCATTAGAGAGAATAACTTCCAAACATTAACTGAATTCAAAACTCCATCTCCGAACATTACCAAACAATTGATCTTCTTTGATGTTTCCAAGGATATCAACTTCTTCCTCAACTCCAGCACGTGACTCGTCCATAATGGTCCTTGCCACTCCATCATAGGTTTGTATCTTGGTAATTCCAACACCACTAACTCTGCAAGTTGCATTGTTACCCATAACACAGAATCACAATTTACGGACTTGTAAGTGTCAAACCATTCTCAATTGGGGCACATATGATAGGAATAGCCCGAGCCTAGAATCCATTTTCCCATGGTGCGATCATTTTTATCCGAGATTGCTAATGCATTTTTATCACCAAATCCAACCATTCCTCCACCACATTCGTTGTGTTTGAAGACTCTCTTTTGTTCTAGTCATCCTGTTCCCATTTCCATTGAGGACAATCCTGTTTCATGTGTCCAAATTGATGACCCTTGAAACACTTGATATTCTTCTTTGCATTAGACTTCCCCTAGTTGTTTTTACCACCGTACTTGTTTTCTCTAGATTGTGTCCCCTATTTTGTGCACCATTTGTAAACAACCCCTCTCCTTAAACTTCCTCTCTACTATACGTCACTCGCCACTTCAATTCTTTCGATTCAAGTGTAGCCTTTACATTTTACCTGGTAATTGTATCTACTATACATCATGCTACTAACAAAATGTTCAAATGATTGTGGAAGCAAACACAACAATTGAATCGCTTAATCTTCATGACTGATTTGAACACCGATATTACTGAAATCCAAGATAACCTTATTATAATCATTCAAATGAATTTTCATTGATGAAGCCTCCTGCATTTGAAGAGTGTATAACTGTTTCTTCAAATACAATCGTTTCATTAAGGACTTCAAAAATAGTATTCACAAAAATAGAAATCTCTTTTACGTCACTATTTTCTTTAAACTTATCATAATTTGTTGAACTCCACAATTATCTTTCTATCTCAATCTCCTTGATCTCTTGCCACAAAGTTGTTTTGGACTTCAAGGCGAGGTTAACAATCAATCGCAATATAGCTTGAACCACGATTTTATTCTTGATCACTGGCTGCAATCCATCTATGCACTACAAGACTTGCCGTGATTCAGACTCTGTTAGATTGGTTCCTTCTTCTAGCCAATAGAATTCAGTGGTAGATTCACCAACAGTCTTGTCATTTTGCGAACAGTGTTGGTATTGCTGGAACAAATACTGCTCATAATTATGTGGTAGAAATCGCCCTTTCAACATCTTTTTCATTTTACTCCACAATCTGATTTTGTCCTTCCTTTCACGTTTATGATTTTTTTTGTAAATGATCCCAGTAAGCCGAAGCACCTCGCCTGAGTCAAATCATCATGTATTTCACCTTTTTGTCTTCAAGGATAGATGCGAAATCAAAATAACGTTCAACTTCAGCCATCCAATCCAGGAATCCCTCAATATCTATGATTTGTCAAAATATGGAATATCAGCCTTGAGGCAGAAATCAGATTGATGGCCATAATTCTGTCGCTACCCGTTTCCTACATCTGTGTTAATCAACTTAAAAGTTTCAACCTCCTCATTTGTGGATGACTCTTTCCCTCCCGTTGATGTGTTGACGATGAGGATTCATGATAGCACTAGTCGCAGGGTCTTGGGGCTGATCGCGAACAACATATACAACTGCAAGGTTCTAGGGCTGATCGCGAGCAACATCTCCAGCACGCCTTTCATCACCTCTTAGCATCCCCATCAATTCTTTGAGACAAGCAGACACCGTTGCCACTTTGTTGCGCAACTACAATACTTCGCCAATGCTTATGTAACTGCTAGTATTGTCTTATGCCATCAAATTAGGGAAAACTTTGCTCTAATACCACCTAACGCAACTGAAAGCAAGTAAACCCTAATCATTTAGACGAAAGTTGGAGAGAAATTCTTAGAGGTATGTATTCAATTAATAATGAAAAAAATTTCCAATCCCTTACAATTCCTAACCTTTATATAAGATAGGACAGAAATTAAATAAAATAAATCTCAATATCTAAGGAAAGCAAATAAAATTGTCTTCCAAAAAAATCCTCAATTCCTAAATAAACATACCCCATTCATATTGCGTTTCTATCAGGGATATTTGAAATGGAAATCCTCATCATGGTTTCCATTACCCTAGTTACCACCTCACTGACTTACTAATTTCTATAAGTCCTCTTGGGTTTCTGGTGATCCAATTGGCCCAAGAACTTGTTTGCAATCACGTCCACGTCAAACAATAATACACACAATTAACAACATGAATGAATTAATATGGTATCTGCGTAAGCGTAATCCAAAACCCCAAAAATGTATTCAATCTTATTGCACATTGTTCTTGTGCAAGAGGATTAAAAGAGGAATATTCAAAAAAATTCTTCTCCTCTCTCCTCTCCCAAAAATCCCTTCACAATAACACTTGTGAATCTCTCTTGCCTTACTTGCCTCTAGCAGAAAAAACTAACTAAAAGAATGACAAAAATTGCCCATAATTGAACAAACTACCAAATTCCGTTTGAACGCCCTATATTGCATTCGAACTCAAATTGGCAATGTTCTCTTTTAGTTTGTTTTCTTCTCCCGAACTTTGAATACATTTCTTGAAAATCTAGGAACACCAACTCGATCCATCCAAGCATCAAACACGAGCCATAAGCTACCCAAAATCCCAACAGTAATTATTAACATAATTAATAAAAGACTTCCATGAATTATTATATAATTAATTCTCGCTTTTATTTTAATTCAATTTAACCTCAAATTCATTTATTTGAATTCCCTTTTTATCCAAACAGAGCCTAAGTTACTATAGCCTGTGATAGGGAGTAAGAGGTTGCTTGTCTAATTTAATACAAGAGAAAATGCTAAGCACGCCTATTGTGAATGTGTGATGTGTCCCCTAAAGAGCAAGTCGAATAGTTAACAATTGTGTTCACGACTTCTCCTTAGACACCCAAACTCTATGGCTTACACTTATATAAGACTCGACACATACATCCAAGGGCTGGGATAGAGATTGCATAGTCGTGAATATGCCACCATGCTTAGCACTCCTAATACAGAACCAAAAGTTCACAACTAATCTTAGTGTTCTTGAATAAATTACACCCTTTTGTTCATTAATACTTTAAATGTCATTTTATTGAAGAGCTTTCTTAGAAAGAAATGGATGGAATGTGACTGGCCACCCCACTCTACCCATTAAACTAGAATCTTAGAATCAGTGATTGATTGAGTAAATGAACCCCATAAAAAATAAAAAATAAAATCCACGATCTACTTTTGCGAGAGAGATTTATAGATGCAGATCAATAAAAGTAAGAACACAAAATCTTTAACATACCCATTCAAGCAAATTGAAGGTTTCATCCTTCTTCTTGTAACTGGCGGCACTCTTCCCGCTAACAATCTCCACTTAGGCGAAGTGTTTCGCTCCTTTAAGAAATCGCCCATGAGACTTCAAGACTTGAACTCCAAATCGAGGATGGCCTTCCTTGCCCAATCAGAGAGGAACTTGGACTAAGTCCAAGCAACACTTGAACTTGTCTAGTGGCACCGACTTCATGCACACATCGGCTGCATTCTAAGTGTGCGCCTTCTTCAACACAATACCACCATTAGAGAATAACTTCCAAACATTAACTGAATTCAAAACTCCATTTCCGAACATTACCAAACAATTGATCTTCTTTGATGTTTCCAAGGATATCAACTTCTTCCTCAACTCCAGCACGTGACTCGTCCATAATGGTCCTTACCACTCCATCATATGTCTGTATCTTGGTAATTCCAACACCACTAACTCTGCAAGCTGCATTGTTACCCATAACACAGAATCACAATTTACGGACTTGTAAGTGTCGAACCATTCTCAATTGGGGCACATATGATAAGAATAGCCCGAGCCTAGAATCCATTTTCCCATGGTGTGATCATTTTTATCCGAGATTGCTAATGCATTTTTATCAACAAATCCAACCATTCCTCCATGACATTCGTTGCGTTTGAAGACTCCCTTTTGTTCCTGTCATTCTATTCCCATTTCCATTAAGGACAATCCTGTTTCATGTGTCCAAATTAATGACCCTTGAAACACTTGATATTCTTCTTTGCATTAGACTTCCCCTAGTTGTTTTTACCACCGGACTTGCTTTCTCTCGACTTTGTCCCCTATTTTGTGCACCATTTGCAAACAACCCCTCTCCTTAAACTTCCTCTCCACTATACATCACTCGCCGCTTCAATTCTTTCGATTCAAGTGTAGCCTTTACATCTTACCTGGTCAATTTGTATCTATATACACCATGCTATTAACAAAATGTTCAAATGATTGTGGAAGCAAACACAACAATTGAATTGCTTAATCTTCATGACTGATCTGAACACCAATATTACTGAAATCCAAGATAACCTTATTATAATCATTCAAATGAATTTTCATTGATGAAGCATCCTGCATTTAAAGAGTGTATAACCATTTCTTCAAATACAATCGATTCATTAAGGACTTCAAAAATAGTATTCACAAATATAGAAATCTCTTTTACGTCACTATTTTCTTTAAACTTATCATAATTTGTTGAACTCCACAATTATCTTTCTATCTCAGTCCCCTTGATCTCTTGCCACAAAATTGTTTTGGACTTCAAGGCAAGGCTAACAATTTCGCTCAATCGCAATATAACTTGAACCACGATTTTATTCTTGATTGCTGACTGCAATCCATCTATGCACTGCGAGACTTGCCGTGGTTCAGACTCTATTAGATCAGTTCCTTCTTCTAGCTAATAGAATTCAGTGGTAGATTCACCAACAGTCTTGTCGTTCTGCGAATAGTGTTGGTATTGCTGGAACAAATACTGCTCATAATTAGGTGGTAGAAATCGCCCTTTCAACATCTTTTTCATCTTACTCCACAATCTGATTTTGTCCTTCCTTTCACGTTTACAATTTTTTTGTAAATGATCCCAGCAAGCCGAAGCACCTCGCTTGAGTCGAACCATCATGTATTTCACCTTTTTGTCTTCAAGGATAGATGCGAAATCAAAATAATGTTCAACTTCAGCCATCCAATCCAGGAATCCCTCAATATCTATGATTTGTCAAAATATGGAATATCAGCCTTGAGGCAGAAATCAGATTGATGGCCGTAATTCTGTCGCTACCCATTTCCTACATCTGTGTTAATCAACTTAAAAGTTTCAACCTCCTCATTTGTGGACGACTCCTTCCCTCCCGTTGATGTGTTGACGATGAGGATTCATAATAGCACCAGTCGCAGTGGTCTTGGGGTTAATCGCGAACAACATATACAACCGCAAGGTTCTAGGGCTGATCGCGAGCAACATCTCCAACACACCTTTCATCACCTCTTAGCATCCCCATCAATTCTTTGAGACAAGTAGACAACGCTGCCACTTTGTTGCGCAACTACAATACTTCGCCAGTGCTTACGTAACTGCTAGTATTGTCTTATGCCATCAAATTAGGGAAAACTTTGCTCTGATACCACCTCATGCAACTGAAAGCGAGTAAACCCTAATCATTTAGACGAAAGTTGGAGAGAAAATCCTTAGAAATATGTATTCAATTAATAATGAAAAAAATTTCCAATCTCTTACAATTCCTAACCTTTATATAAGATAGGACTGAAATTAAATAAAATAAATCTCACTATCTAAGGAAAGCAAATAAAATTATCTTTCAAAAAAATCCTCAATTCCTAAATAAACATGTCACATTCATATTGCGTTTCTATTAGGGATATTTGAAATGGAAATGCTCATCATGGTTTCCATTACCCTAGTTACCACCTCGCCGACTTACTAATTTCTATGAGTCCTCTTGGGTTTCTGGTGATCCAATTGGCCCAAGAACTGGTTTGCAATCGCATCCACGTCAAACAATAATGCACACAATTAACAACTTGAATGAATTAATATGGTTTCTATGTAAGCGTAATCCAAAACTCCAAAAATGTATTCAATCTTATTGCACCTTGTTCTTGTGCAAGAGGATTAAAAGACGAATATTCAAAAAATTCTTCTCCTCTCCTCTCCCAAAAATCCCTTCACAATAACACTTGTGAATCTCTCTTGCCTTACTTGCCTCTAGCAGAAAAAACTAACTGAAAGACAGACAAAAATTGCCCATAATTGAACAAACTACCAAATTGTGTTTGAACACCCTATATTGCATTCGAACTCAAATTGGCAATGTTCGCTTTTAGCTTGTTTTCTTCTCCCGAACCTTGAATACATTTCTTGAAAATCTAGGAACACCAACTCGATCCATCCGAGCATCAAACACGAGCCATAAGCTACCCAAAATCCCCATAGTAATTATTAAAATAATTAATAAAAGACTTCCATGAATTATTATATAAATTAATTCTCGCTTTTATTTTAATTCAATTTAATCTCAAATTCATTTATTTGAATTCCCTTTTTATCCAAACAGAGCCTAAGTTACTATCGCCTGTGATAGGGAGTAAGAGGTTGCTTGTCTAATTTAATACAAGAGAAAATGCTAAGCACGCTTATTGTGAATGCGCGATGTGTCCCCTAAAGAGCAAGTTGAATAGTTAACAATTGTGTTCACGACTTCTCGTTACACACCCAAACTCTACAGCTTACACTTATATAAGACTCGACACATACATCAAAGAGCTGGGATAGAGATTGCATAGTCGTGAATATGCCACCACGCTTAGCACTCCTAATACAAAACCACAAGTTCACAACTAATCTTAGTGTTCTTGAATAAATTACACCCTTTTGTTCATTAATACTTTAAACGTCATTTTATTGAAGAGCTTTCTTAGAAAGAAATGGATGGAATGTGATTGGCCACCCCACTCTACCCATTAAACTAGAATCTTAGAATCAATGATTGACTGAGTAAATGAACCCCATAAAAAATAAAAAATAAAAATCCACGATCTACTTTTGCGAGAGAGATTTATAGATGCAGATCAATAAAAGTAAGAAAGTAAAATCTTTAACATACCCATTCAAGCAAATTGAAGGTTTCATCCTTCTTCTTGTAACTAGCGGCACTCTTCCCGCTAACAATTTCTAGGGTCACAATTCCAAAACTATAAGCATCTGCTTTGTCAGTTAAGTAACCCCACATTGCGTATTCAGGTGTCATATATCCACTGGAAATGCAAAAAAATTCACCATTGTTAAGTGAAGTTTTGTGATGCATATGTACTATTCTAGTCAATTTTTCAAGACCGCATGGCTGAAGGCATATCTAAAATTAGTCATTATTTCTTGCGGTCAAGCTGTCAGGGAAAAATGTTGCAATCTAAATTTTTTTTGGGAAAGCATATATACTCATTTGTTGCAATAATAATAATCATTAGGGACGGACCATGGCTCATATTCTTTTTATACTTAATTTCCATTTTTATTTTGTAAGATCTAGCTCCTAATATTTTGCGCCCCCCACCCCCCCCAAAAAAAAATATATAAAATCCTGGTTAATTATAGTAATTATAACAAGAACATTAACAACCACATATATAACATAATCATACAGTAATAAAAAACACAGAATATGATTTCTTACTAAGTTCCAGCAATCCGACTGCTTATGTGGGTATTTTCCTCTTCATCAAGCTTGGCAAGACCAAATTCGGATATTTTAGGATTAAGATCTTTATCAAGCAACACATTAGTGGCCTTGACGTCTCTGTGCACTACCTTTAATCTTGAATCTTCATGGAGATAAGCCAAGCCTCTTGCAATACCAACGCAGATTTTACGCCTAGTTGACCAGTCCAGTTTTAAATGGTGTTCTTCTGGGCCTTCAGATCACCAAACATGAATCCGGAAACACACATGCAATCATTTATGCATTTAATTATCTAATACCTAAAGCAGCAGTAGAGTGAAAGATGCATGAGTTGAAACTTACCAAACAAAGCACGAGCAAGGCTGTTATTTTCCATGTACTCGTATACGAGCAACAGTTGACTTCCTTCCACACAACACCCATAAAGCTTCACCAGATGGGGGTGTTGTAGAGCAGAAATCATGCCTATCTCATTCACGAACTCACGATTTCCTTGCTTGGATTTGGAAGAGAGCTGCTTCACAGCAATCATGGTGCCATCTAATAAAAGGCCCTTCATTCAAAACAGTGTCAATACTTTTTCACAATCATTTCTTCTATGGAAAGAGTTGCAGGGTATCCGATGAGCTCCTCAGATTCTCTAAAATAGAGTAAAAAGTAACTTCTGATATTTTGTGCTAAAAAACAATACATCAGGCACTTTAATAACTCTCTGCAATAGAGAATCCTTTGGTGACTCTATACATTCAGAGAGAGACTATAGAGATTCTCTAAAATGGAGTGCGCGTAGAGATGTTAATATGGACCTCTTTTTCACTCTTCTCTCTCCACTTTAGAAACAGTAACCAATGCTCACTATTAACATGGAAAAAGTAAATATACTAAATTACCTTGTACATGGAACCAAAGCCGTCCCCTCCAATCTTATTAGCAGCATCAAAATTGTTTGTGGCAGCTTTAATTTGTTTTAAGGTAAATGAGCCGGTTTTAAGGTCTAATCCCTTCAGATCTGTGAAAGATTCCAAACTGGGTAAGAAGGATATTCGGTAAACTAGTGACCAAATTCACAATATTTTAGATTAATAATAATAATTCATCCTCTGTGCTCATAGAAAATCTCAAGGAAGTATTCTAGCAATGATAAAAAACACAACACTATACCTTGCTAAGAAGCACGGATACTTCTTGGAAGGTAATGTACGAATGTCGTGTCAGCATTGGACAGCCACACAACAAACACTCTCTCAATGAGTGTCAAATATTTGTCCGAGTGTGACATATTATTTAATTGTTTTCTGAATTGGACACTTTTTAGATACTTGAGATGAATAACCATAATGAAACATACTATAATTTTAAAGAAAAAATTGGAATAAAATAATAAGTTAAAAGTAAAATGAATATATATTTATTAATCCATTATCCCTTATTTTTTATTTCAGAAACTTTTAAGACTTAAAACTTCTAATTTATTTGTAAACAAATTTTTTTTTTTAAATAGATACAAGCAAAAGATAAATGCATTTTTATTATAAAAGTGAACAAAGTAGTTGTTTTTCATGTATAGATATAAATATAAATATTTAGTCATCAACGGGCCCCAATCATGTTGTGTCCAAATATATATATTTTTTAAATTAACGTATTTACGTAACCTTGTCATATCCATATCTATACTTCTTAGGTACCATGAATGCATGTTTATGCGATGTGCTTGTTGAGGTAAAACATTACCTTAATTGATTTGTAGTGACTCTGTATTTTGATATTATATTTTATTCATTCCCATATTATTTTAATTTATGTGGTTAATTGTACTTCAGTATTATTTAATTATTAATTCAGGAAAGTTGGAATTTATTTATTGGACACTAGTTATTCATTTTAACCTTGGGGCTAGGATGCAATTTGTGTAAGTTTTAATCTCAAACATATATCAGCCTATATTGGCTTGTACTCGTGTTAAGTGAAAGTGCCCACTTTAAATAAACAAGAATTTTATTTAGGCAAACTTTTGTATAAAAACTTTGTACAAATGACTCTAGAACTCACACTCTCACACTATCCTCAAAAAGAAATTTTACACTCTAGGCTTCTCACACACTAAGCTAGAGTTGTTTCTCACACTCTACTCTCTAGGAAGCTTCTCACTCTTGTTTACTACAAACGAAACCCAAGGTGACCAATTTAAACTAGTCCATAGGCTGGTGGTAGAACAATTTAGAAATATCCATAGGTTTTAAAACTTCTAGGAGAATATCTATGAAAAATTCTAGCTAATTCAAGTAGCTTGCTTAAGAAACTTACTTATAAGAAGAATATGGAAAATTCTAGAACTATAAGGGCATATATATAATTCTATAAAGTTGGGGATGATTCTTAACACTCGCCCTTAGCACCAACTTTTCTTGATCTCGGAGTCATGCCAAGTAACTCTGGAAATTCTGCAAATTTGCTTAGGCTCTTTGTAAATATAACGCCACTTGATCCTCTATCTTAATTGGTTCCATCTTTATTTCTCCTTGTAGTACTTTTTATCTGATGAAGTGGAAATGCACCTCCATGTGCTTAGTACAAGCATGAAATAGTGGGTCTTTTGCTAATCGAACGACTGACTGATTCTCACAATGTAGTTGTACTAGGTAGTCCACTAGCTAGTGTAGGTCGTTTATGAGTTATATTCGCCACGCACTCTCTTGTGCTGCTGCTACTATTACTCTATACTCAGCTTCTGTAGTAGAAAGTGACATGGTTGTCTCTTGCTACACCAAGATATTACTCCTGAATCGAGGTTGAACATATAGCCTATTGTTGACTGCCATGTGTTATGATGACCTGCATAGTCTGCATCGTAATATGCTATCAACTTGCACACTCCCCATTTCTTGTACATTAAGCCAAAATCGACAGTTCCTTTTATGTATCTAAGAATTTGTTTGACAGCTTCAAGATCTACTTCTTAGGATTTTCCATGAATCAACTAACTACTCCAACTGTGAATGAGATATCAAGCCTTGTTAGGGTAATGTATATTAGACTGCCTACCAACTACCTGTATAGTCTTGTCTTGTAACTCTTTCCCTTCATGAGCACACAAGTTGGTGTTGGTCTCCATTGGAGTAGAAATCAGTTTGTAGCCAAGCATTCCAAACTCTTGTAAGAGATCTTTTGCATACTTTCGTTGGCACAAGAACAATACTTTAGTCTTCTCAACCTTGGGCCCAAGGAAGTGCTTTAGCTCTCCAAGTTCTTTCATTTGAAACCATACCAATGGATTTGATGTAATTTGACGAATTTCCTCAACATTATCTCCTATAATGATGGGGTCGTCCACATATACTAGCATTGTTGCTAATTTCTTGTTTTGATGTCTAATGAATAGGCTCGAGCTAGGTATAAATACTCTCCGACCTTTCCATACCATACTTGAAGTGCTTGCTTCAATCTGTACAAGGCTTTCTTTAATTTGTACACGTACTCAGGTCTTGCTTTATCTTCAAATCCTCGTGGTTAGTCCATCTAGATATCTCGATCTAGCTCTCCGTCAAGAAATGCATTCCTTACATCCACCTACCACAATTTTCAAGATTTGCTTGCTGCTAGCACTAACAATACTCTTACAATTGTTGTCTTTGCCACTGGCCTAAATGTCTCATCATAGTCTAATCCATACTGCTGTAAAAAATCTCAAGTGACTAAACGTGCCTTATACCTTTCAATTGATCCATCTGGATGAGTCTTTACCTTATATACCCATTTGCAAAAGATGAGTTTTACATCCTCGGGCTTGGGTACTAATTCCTATGTCTGATTTTTTATTAATGCTTGCATTTGTTCTTCTATTGCCTTTTTCCGTTCCTTGTTCTTTGATGCTTCCTCATATGTGCCAAGTTCTTTAATGCCAGTATCTTCTTCTATTGCTACATTAGCATATTTAGGGTTTGGTTTTCTTTGCTTGCTTGACCTTCTGATTGTGGTTGTGGCATATTTTCTTCAATTTCCTCTTCTTGCCTATACACTCCTGTGTGCCATGGACTTTCAGATCTGCTGGGATTTGATGCTTGCTCATCTCCACCAATTGGCTGTACTTGATCTTCAACATCTTTCGGAATTGGTCATGCTTCAATTATTGGCTCATCTAACTTGTCTACAATATCAGTGGAGTTTGGAAGTAGGTGACTGTAACGACCACCAAGATGGAGCTTCATCAAATATCACATTGCGTGACACATAGCAGTGACAAGTCATTGGGTCGCAACACCTCCAAAAATCATACTATTCGTATCCAAAAAAATGTGATTTAGGTTAAAAATAGTAAACGTCAAAAGTTATCCCAAATTACATAATTGAGCCTAAAATACTTATGTTTGGTTTAGGTAGCATTTGAAGTGGCAAAAAATTAAAAAAAAAAAAATTGTTGACATATCCAATAAATATGCACCAAATTGCCTTTTTGTCAAACTTGCTTCTTAGGTGATCGGGTATGAAAACGTATCACAGGTTTCACATTCCATAACTTTTGATAGGGTGACACAAACCCTAACCTTGCTTGTTTTAGCCTAGCTACCACCTTCATACCCTCAGCCCAGAATCGACTTGTCGGTGTGTGGGCATTTCATTTTCCTTCCAATCTCATCTTCCACTTCTTTGAATTGTTTGAAATTAGCTATAGTTTCAAATTTTTCCTTTTCATGAAGTAAACCCAGACATATATACCTGGAGAAGTCGTCGATAAAGGTGACCATGTAGCAGTACCCGCTAATAGATTCTTGCTCCACCCAACCAAACCTATCTGAGGCTGTGCTTGGGAGTCAAAAGTTCATGAGTTATGAGGAGTTTTTAAAGTATGAATTCTGAGATATTTGTATAAACTATACTTGAGAGTTTTTAAGTGATGGGCTTTAGGTATTCTCATGGGTTTGCTAAACACCTCAAAACCCATTAGTAAGTATTTTGTTTCAATTTTTTAAACACCTTGATTTAGAGGGTCTTATGGTTTTATAAAATTTTGAACAAAAACACCCTTGTTCAAAAATATTTAATTCTAAACTCGACCTTTCATAACAAAACTCCATTAATAAAATATATTTCATATCAATTTAATTTAATAAATAATTTAATTAAATAAATATAATTAGTTAAATTAGTTAAATAAAATAACTCATTTTAATATGACGCAACAAAAATAGGCAATATGTTAAAATTGATAAAATTTTATAACCAAAAAAAAAAGAGCGAAAATTTTTATTTTTTTTCTATTTAATATTTATTTTTACGGAAACAAGAAAATAAAAACAGGTTTAATTGTTGCCCGTTTTCAAAACTCCATAAACATAAACAGAAAAAAGTAACTATAAACATTACCATACAGGGCCTCATATTCCTAACTTCATATTACTGCAACCTAGATATTATATATTTTGGATAATCTATAATTTGGATTTTTGACTTATTTAGACAAGTATTCTAAATGTTATACATTTTGGATGATCTATAATATGAATGTGACTTATTGAGATTAACATTTTTAGATATCATTTTTGGAAGACTTTTTTTTTGTGTTACTTCAATATATATCATAATATATTGTTCTATTGGTTCAGTGTAAAAGGCCTAACAAATAAATAAGAGTATATGTGTTATTATATACATTAATAAACACCTCAGAACCCATTTAAAAATAAACTTCCGAGCATGGATTCGTTATTTTTAAACCTGTGTTTTTGAGCACATGAGAACATATACCAATTTATACCATCTAAACACCTCATAACCCATACTTTAAAAATACCTCAAAACCCGTACTTTAAAACTCCCAAGCACACCCTGAGTGTATCAACTCTAGCAGGGCTTTCGCTCTAAACTTTGACTCCTTATAGGGTAGTTGGTGAGCCTTACCATAGACACCCAGCACAGATAGTGTTTTTACGTACCTCGAGTTGGGGGATGCCCTTGAGCATTGACTTGTCCATCATTACCTTCAATTTGAGATAGTTGAAATGTCCTAACTGTTTATACCATATGTCTGTTGTGTCAATCTTTTTTGTCTTGTCTACATATGCTAACTCGGCAAACATTACATAGATAGACTCAAGTTGTCACCCTTTCATGAATGGCTGTTATGTTGGTTTTAAACTTTTATATATTTTTACATCATGAGGCCCAAACACCACATAGTTCCCTCAAGTAGTCAGCTGAGACACTAGTAGTTGATTTTTCTTCGTCCTAAGTACATGAAACATGTTCTCTAGTTGTATTAGATTTGAACAATATTGTGGTACCATTAGTGCACTACCAACGTGCATTATTAGTAGTTTCAAGTTGTTTGTTATCACAACTTTACGCCCCTTATACTCAAACGCATCGTGTAGCTTCTACTTATCATCGGCCATGTGAATGGAGCAATTTGAGTCCACTATCTAGTCTCTGTCATAATCCACCGCCTTTGAGTCGGTCGCTACTAGGACAATTTCTTCTATTGCTTCTAGATTAGCATTGATTGCTACATCTTCTGGCATTACTTCAAGTTACTCTTCTTTGGCCTCTTGCCAAAGTATATCTCTTTTTCAGAGAACGTATCCTCCTCAAATTTTGTCATAGCAAAGGATACTTGAAGATCCCACTCTTCTTCACTAGCATTATCTTATTAGTGATTGTTCAACGTCATTACATTACTCTCGAATTCTTCTTTCTAATTTGGCGTTCTCATGCAAAGTGACCTCTCTTGCTACAATTGTAACATTCTCCTTTTTCATCTCCCTTAATGTCCGGAGCGAGAATCATTGGTCTCTAGGTCCCTTCGTGGACCTCTTGATCACATCGCTTCATCAACGCTAACCTCTTCTTTTGTTTCCTTCAAAATCTCTCTTTGGCTTGTCTCTTCTTTGTCTAATATACCGACCCTTGCATCTCCCGCTAAATAAGGCTTCTCCTTCTCCTTTAATTGAGACCTTATTTGTTCTAGAGTCTCTTGGTTAGCCAACAAATTTTCTAACTGATCTAAAGTAGGTAGAGTTGGCCAACCTTAAGTAGCAGTAACAATTCCCCATTACTCATCTCAATCCATGTATTATAATTTTTGTTTGCCTATCCTCATTAATTTTAGAGGAAGGGTCTATTTCAAAGATTTCGTGTCAAAAAGATTTTACCTTAGTAAGATATTGAATGATCATCAGATGCTTCAGTGTGGTGGTCGTCAATTCGCTTTCTAGGAGCTGAAGTCTTGCACCATTTTTCTTTAAAAAAATGAGAAGCCAACGTGTCTCATGCTTCCTTTGGTGTAATGGCATGCTTAATGTGCTCCAAATATCATCTTCAACAATGTTCATAACTGCAAATAGAGCCTTACCAGCCATAATTGCAAATAGAGCCTTACCAGCCATAATTTTTCACTTTCGCTGTGCCTTGGCATCTCTAAGAGGTAGGGCAGTGTCGCTGCCACCAACAATCTCCAAAAACTCTTGCCCTTGTAGATGTACCTTCATGCAGGTCTACCACAAGCTATAGTTCTGGTTGTTGAGCCAATGCCTTGGAGATGGGCTATCACTTTGGCTTGGTATATATTCTTGTACTACCAAGTAAGCTCCTTGGAAAAGCAGCTTTACAATCTTGGTTTGTGCACGAACTATGATTTCGCCACGAGTGGCACCCCATACCACGAGCTCTAACTACGTGGTGCTAACTATTAATCTTTAACTGATTTGGCTCTAGCAACAACCTCTGACCAACATCCGCTAGTTGACCTTGCTCTGATACCAAATTGTTGAGTGAAAGTGCACACTTATAAATAAATAAGAACTTTATGTATGCAAACTAAAACTTTGCACAAATAACATTAACACTCACACTCTCACTCTCAAACTTTACCTTCAAAAGCCAATTTTTATACTGTAGGCTTCTCACTCTTGCTTTCTACAAATGAAACACCCAAGGTGGCCTATTTATACTAGTCTATGGTTGGTGGTATAACATTCTAGAAATATTCATAGGTCTCGAAGCTTCTGGAAAAAATCTATGGAAATTGCTAGCTAACTCAAATACCTTGCTCAAGTAATGTACTTACAAGAAGATTATAGAAAATTTTAGAACTATAAGAACATATAGTTAATCCTAGAAAGTTGGAGATGATTCTTAACAGGCACGGCCCTAGTGTGGCCACAATAATCTATTCCAACTACTGCTCTATTCCATCTTGATTTTATGTATTGCCTTGCTTTAATTTGTTAATCTAATTGGAAATATGATTAACGACCATTGAAGAATTTAAGTGCGCCATTATTGAACTTTTGGTTATGTAATGCTTTGTCTCATAAAATTATTTTAAGATACTGAATTTCAACATAAAACTTGATATTTATCTCATTTTGTTAAGATAAATTGTTGAGATTAAGTTCTTTATTGATGTTTACGATTTGATTTTGGTTGAGAGGTACTAAGAAATACTGGGTTTGTGTACCGAAAGATTGAAAATCTCGAGACCTTTGCAGGGTTGATTTTTGTTTCCAATAGCCTTGTAACTTATAAAAATTCAAACGCCTACAATAGCATATTTCCATGGCCCATGCCTGGATGCATGCAAACACAAAGGGATGATCTTTTTTTTACTAGATACCCTATTAGGGGTACCACATATGTTTTGATATATGATTATGGTTGAGTTTTGATTATTAATTATTATTTTGAATAATAAACTAATGATATAGTTTTCATTTAGTTTATTTGTTGTTAGTTACCTTATCATTGATTCATGATAGTGGCATGATAAGATATTATATATTTTGTTGCATGGTGCTCACTTCCCACAGCTGATTTTACATGTACAAGTATCTGGTGCTTGAACAGTCTATTGGACTTGCTGGGCGAGGATGTTAGTTATTTGTATTGTACTATTGAGGGTTTGATGTTGGTTTCTGGACCAAGTTGAGTCCAATTGTATATGAAGCTTGGTTACCTAGCCAGTGGCCGGGTTTGTACATTTGTTTTTATTATGATTTTCAATGTTGTTCTAGATACCATGGTTTGGTTTGATGTTGGTTTATGGTTTATGATTATGAATGATTGAGTGTGATTAGCACATGTTCCCGAGTTATGAAATTTCGGGGTGTGACACGATTAAAGCATATGTGCATGAGACATTGAAGTATTGAGTAATTATGAAGAAACCAATGTGAGGATATTATCATCACTATTAGAGAGAGTTCGCCTGATTGATTTGAACGGTACCATTTTCCCTTGGATTGTGACATAGAATGCCTTTCCACCGAAGAATACACAGAAGAACACAGATAGTAATTGCAACTACTGCCACAATTCCGACTATACTGCCCGCAGATATACGTTTTGTTGATGATTCCAAATCTGTATGAAATGAAAACATGAGTCCAATAAGATGGAACTGTTCAGGTTATTAATGAATGAAATCGAGCAAAAAACTGCCAAAACTGAAAAAAAGGACAATAAAGTCATTACCATCTTCTTTCATTTGATTTTCACAACAATGTATTGGTGTCACAAAAATTAAAAGACTCATCCGAATCTCTTTTAAGGTATGACTGAAATCATTCTATTACTGCGTTATTATACATTTCCCTTGTTTAAAAATCAAAAATAGAGAGACTCACAATTTGGATAGACTCTCTAACTAAAAAATTGAGACGAGAAATCACCTTAGGCAATTGGAGAAAGAATAGCTATCCCAATATTAACCATATGAAAAAATGAATGCTAAGAAAAATGACACTTCTCCCACGAATAAAATTAATAAAGGGTGTCGAACCAGTTGATTTACATTTATGCAACAATGATAAGAAAATTTGTGCCATTAGCAATGTAACCTAAATGAAAAGAAAAAGATGATAGAACAATTACATTTTTTTTTTTTTTTTAACTTTTCAAAAGTTAAGCAATAGTGAAAAATTATTTATTTGTATCACAGCTTATGTAACCAGTTCAAAAGGCTAAAGAAGGCAGTCCAGTAACAAAATTGATATAAACGGATTCCATCTTGTATTCAAGATTCTTATAAACTCATATACAAATTTGGGAAAAATGCATTCCCATCTTCCATTTCGTTAAAATTCTTCATTAAGAACGAATCAAAATAATCACCTACTGTAGGTAATTTGAGTATGGGAATCAAATTAAGAAATAAAATTATACTTGGAAGTGGAATCATAAAACATGGTCCAAAAATATATTATGGAGAACAAGAAATTTTATGTGATATAACATCAAGTAGGATATAGATTAGAAATTTTTCCAGAAGCCCTAAAACAATATAATGCATGCATGATACTAGTTGATAATTAAAATGGTATTGCTAAAAGATACAAACAAAATTGTTGCAAGAAAAGTTATATACTAATATGGAAAAATAAGTTTTGGAAGTAAGAAAAAATAGCAAAAGTTATGAGAATGCACTTATAAGAAATTATTCCAAGATTTTTTGAAGTGGTAATTGCTCTTATATTGCTTGTACTAAATTTGAAAATCACTTGTACACTTTGAATTTCAAAAATTTTACTTTACTACCACTTAGAGTTTGGACTTAAGTGAAACTATTAAAATTTTTGTTAAATATAAACCAGAAGTGTCATGCACGTGTAATCCAAAAAACATGATGGCTTGTAAAATTTTGAAATCCAAAGGCATAGGGATTTTCTAGTTTAGCATGGGGGTATAAGTGATTTTCTGTCTTTAGGTATAGGGTATATAAATAAAAGGTGATCTTGGAGTAACAGTGATGTTATTTCATCATGATCTCGAGTTTAAGAGTTCGAACCTTAGAATCAGCCTTTCTACTTTTAAAAAGAAGACTGCCTACATCTAACAACAAAGGGAAATGTTAATGTCGTTAGTTGTTCCGAAACTTAAGTCTAAACTTAGTTGTTATGAAACTTAAGCCTTAACGCCATTAGTTGTTTCACTTTAAGTCTAAACTACAAGGGGGATGAAGGTAGAATTTTAAAATTCGAGGAGTATAAGAGATTTTTAGGTTTATTATAGGTAGGTGTCAATGAGTTGAGCCCTTTGTGAGCTACTCACTAGTGGCCCACTAAGGGCTCAGTTTGAACTTAACCCTTTTAACAAAATAACCCTTTTAACAAATGAGTCGAATTTTAGCCTCCTTTCAAGCCTGTTTATTAAATGAGCCGAATTTGAATTTTATGAAACTCGGTCAATTAGGCTCAAGGGCCTACCTAGATAGTTTATGATATTACTATTGATGTAATATATTAATACAAACAGATTTTATAATATTGTTTATTTAGATATTTTGTTAGCATTTAGCGCTTGCTTTGATTTTTTGGAGTCATTTTATTTTTGCTAAAAACTTGTACATTTTAAAATTTCTTATATTGTGTAGAACTTCTTATCAATTATCAGTTCAATTTTGATTTATCATAAATATTAATTAATTTTTTTAATAGAGATTATTATTTGATAAATTAACAATTTGATAATATTAGATAAATTATTTTATTTTTTAACTATTAGATATAAAGGAGCTTTAACGAGACGAGCCCGAGCTTAACATTTTTAGGCCCTACTAAAGCCAAGCTCGGGTCAAGTCTAACAAATATGAGATTAGCCAAACCTAAGTTTAATAAACCCCCAGCTCGGCCCATTTACTCCCCTAAGTACAGGGGGTATAAGTGCAATGACCTTTTTTCAATGCTCCTGATTATAGTGTTTGTAAAACACACCAAAAACTTATTCTTACAAGTTTTTGTGTTTTCATTGGTAAGATTATTATTTTTTTTTTCTCTAGAAAATTTCTTCTATAAATTTCTTGAGTTCTGTATTTTTCTGACAATGTTTGTGACAAGTTCCCTCCTTCAAAGAGAGTTTCCTTGTAACTATTGCTAAAACTTTTAATTGACATCATTTTGGATATACTAAACATAAGACTCGTAATAATGAATAGGAAATTCCATTGACTTAGATCTCCATTTGGACAAAGGTTTACATGGTTTTCATTTCAAGCAGAATCAATGCATTAATTAACTAATATGAAATTTGTGAAATTGGAGACAGGTAAATGCTGAATAACACAATAAACAAGAAGTTAGAAGCCTGTACAACTTACCAGGATTAATCACAGAAATGGCTGAAACGAGAGGACCATATGTTCCTTTATCAGGGATACTAGTTGTCCCTTTCCCTGCCCAATAGAAGCGTATCTCCAATGTGTTATTTGTCACTTCTGCTGTAAAAACTTGTATGGTTTCCTTGTCAATCCCACCTGCTGCTGCCTCAATATTAAAGTCCTGCAGCACTCGTTTTCCCTGCCACAAATGAACTCTATATGCTGAGCATAAGACTCTAAATTTCACTTTGGGAGGGCTTTTGATAAGCTTGTGAAAAGAAAAATGAATTTAAGACTGCAACCAATGAAAACAATAATCCTAAAGAGCATGGCTATTGAATACAGTCATATTGAAAGGCATATTGACTTTCACTTTAAGAGTACCATTTTAGGATCAGTCACTAACAAAAAGTTAAAAGATAATACAAATTTAGAAAAGAAACCTTTATAGATCTCATTGGTATATAGAACTATAGTATGAACATCAACCTGAATATAAACATCAAATATTCGCCTTCCAAGGCTACCGTATGTGTTGCCATCAGTAATTACGATCTCTGCAAAGTGAAGTTTTACTGTGTAGTTTCCATTAACTAGGCAGAAACCAAAGTAAGTCAGGGATAGCGGGGAAATTCTCGCTGTTTTGTACAATTCAGAATTTTTCATAAAGAGCCTCGAAGAATTTCTGGTCGCATAATAAACATGGTCTTTCCGATCCAAGAAGTAACCAGTGTTGCTAAGTGCCCAATTACTGTTGCTTAACCATAGCTTTGAAGGCCCAGCCTGTTCAATATCAGCCTCATATGTTGTCTTGTCATCAATATATACTTTACCTCCACAATTTATATGGAATGTTTGCCAATCTGAAACAGAAACATAACAAGATGATTTACCTTTCAACGAAGTCAAAATTAAAAAAAAAAAAAAAAGGTTAATTGTCTTTATACTTCTATACTAAAGGTAAAAATTACTAACACTCCGAAAACTTCAAAAAACTACATTTATATCTCTTGTACTTGAAATTAAAGTAAAGTCGTGAATAGTATTAAATTTTTAAGTGAAAAGACAAAATACCCATTGAAAGTCGAATAGAATCAGGGGTGTTGCGTAGGAAATATGAACTGGATAAGGTGTAGATGCATTTTTTTAAGTTATTAGAAGCCAAAACCATTATCTTTGATGAAATTCTTGACATTTTTAACCGAGTCTGAAGTACAAGGGATCTAAAGGTAAGTTTTTACAGTTCAAAGGATATTCATGATTTTCACCTTTAATAGAGGGGTATAAAGACAATTAACCTAAAAAAAAGGGATTGAGAAAATAATTGTACAATTCCCCAAATCAACCCCCCCCAACCAAAAAAAAAATCAAAGAGAGAGAGTAATCCTTGGTAGCAATTCTAATATAACATCCTACATTTTAAATAGACTAATAATTTTCTGGTGCAGTGCACATTGCCTTGAGCCACCATTTTTTACGCATCTGCTGCATCACATGCAAGTGGACCAATAAAATCCCATTGTTTTTTTCCTGCCTAATTAGTATTCAACCATTGACCATACATAAATGCTTTAGAGGGTGATGGTAGAGTCGACTAAGAAAGAAAAGGAACAATAATGCAACACAGTTAACAGATCAAGCTATCAACACAAGGAAATAAATAATTTATACTTACATTGAATACAACGTTCTATGCAGGGGACATTTCCACTGACAAAAAAGGTGAGATCAATCACAAAACAGTCAGCATATTAAAAATCATATCAGAATTTAGGTAAGGTAAGATTAGAAGAAATAAACTGAAACACTGCTCAAATGAATTAAAAAAGCATCATAAACTCTTTTGAATTGAATGGAATCCTTTGGAGTTTCAAGAAATTTACGAAGCAGTGTCCGGCAAAGAGCTCGCAAACCAGTTCCTGTAGAACATAGAGAGAGTGAAAAGTTCACTTGATATGCAGAAGATTTTAGAGAAATTATAACACTTATAGGTAAGACAAAAGTATTATTACACATTGCGTTGGTTGCAATTTGCGTCCCTTGAACTAAAGTTGTTATATGAAAGATCCCTGCATTCAAAATTCACATTGGGATTCATCATATCTTGAATGCAATATGAAAGTAAGAATGATGTTTCATGCATGTTAGTTGACGGTATAATTAAAAGTGAGGTTAAAATAAAAATAATGATTATTGAAGCAGTAACTGTTTGACAATCCAAAGCATGGAACTCTTATTTCCACTCTGTTGTTAGGACAACTGTGATCTATTTGTTCATCTGGTAATGGCATAATTTCTCATCTAGAATTCAAATCAAAGAAAAATATTTGAAGCTTCCACACCTTCTAGCATTGAGTTGGCCTATTTGTCATTTCATATATCTAACTCTAATCTTGGCGTTTATATCTCTTATTTTGTCCTTGCTAGCAAGATTTTGAGATCTCTTTCTGGCATATTCTGAGCTAAAGTCATCCATTGAGGAGTCTAAAGACCTTGACTTAATCAAGGTAGAATATTTAGTTGGATCCCTTCAAAATTTTGAGGCTAATCTTCATACTCCTAAGAAACAAGAAGGGATGGCTTTGAAAACTATTGAGGACAAAGATGACGCTTCATAAGATAATTTGGATGAATACATCATACTTGCAAAAAAGGTTTAGGAAGGTTTTCAAATATCTAAAACCTACTTTGGATAAAATTAAAAAGGTGTTTTTGATTTAAAAAAAAATATCTCTTTGGGAGAAAAAAAAAAGAGACAAAAACCAAAAACAAGAATAAGAATAAACATTCAAATGGTATCCAATGTTTTGAGGGTCAACGCTATGGTCACCTTCGTAAGGAATGTCTCTCTAGGAAGACAAAGATAGGTCATGCAATGAAAGTCACATGGGATGACAGTGATAGCAATTCCTAATCATCATAAGAATTTGAGCCTGAACAAGAAAATTTCTCAGCTATTGTTACTTCAATTCACTCAACATCATTGCATGCCAGTAAATACACCGAAGGTGAAGTTAAAGTTGATAAGCATAAGGAGTCGGATGGTAAAGAATAAATTAATGTTTTTCATATTCAGTATAAGAAAGCTCTTAAGAAGAAGAAGAAAATTGAAAGTTCAAGTTAAAAAGAGTGAAAAGGAAGAGGGTCTTCATACTCAAATTGATGAGCTCTTGAAGAAAAATACTTGGATGGCTTGGATGGAGGTTAGAGAGTCCACCTTATTCTCCAACCTTGAAGAAGTCCATGTATTGAGGAGGAAAGAAGAAGAAATCAACAATGAAATTAAAGTTAAAATTTCTTCTCTTGAAGTTGAACTTAAAAATTCTAAAATTTCTTTCTCTAAATTTGATCTAGGGTCAATGAAGATAAAAAGATATAGAGCAAGCTCAAAGTTTTGCCAAGGATTCCCTGGGGATAGGCTATATTAGAAGAAAGTCACTGAAAGCAAATCTCATAGCATTTATTGCTTCATCCTCAAAGACCTTGCAAGGAGAGCTTGAAGCTAAATTTGAGAACCAAAAGATAGATAATGTTAAAGCTTCAAAGCCTCATGCTAAGTCTCAAGAATGCAGGCAACTCCTAATGATTTCACACACCACACATAGATTTGTTCCTACATGTCACCACTGTGGTGTTAAAGAACACATTAGACCTAATATTATAAATTGCATGGTACACCTAGAAAGAATTTTGGGAATATGTCTAGGAGGCAAACTCAACCAAAAGATAACAAATGATTTTTGTTAAATAAATTCCATGCATTGGTTAAAAGGGTTGAGTTTTGAATGAAGAATTGGCCATGTTTATTCCCAACCATGAGATGAGACCCCGTATGAATTCTAATGCAATGAAGTCTAAGGATAACTTCCCAAGACTAAGAATATGTGGGTTAGAAAAACCACAAGTGTATGCTCACCGACTTAGTTTCCACTTTTGTGTTTTAATTTTTTTTCTAAAAAAATTACAAAATACAAAATACAAAAAGATTTTTGATGTTGTGAGTTGTGTCATCTTGAAAATCTATTTAGTAGGTGTAACAAACTTCAACATGTTAAAAAAAAAATTACAAAATGCAAAAAAGATTTTTGATGTTGCAAGTCATCATTTTGAAAATCTATTTAGTAGGTGTCTATATTTTAACATGTGTTTTATTCAATTTAAATCATCTACACTTCTCTATGACTTGATGAGCACTAACATTGTTATGGTATGTATCACTTAAACTCATCTTGGGGTCTTAGTACTACTTGCCTTGTCATGTAAGAATTCCCATAGGGATTACTTAATCATCTATTCATGCCTATTTGACCCTTGTATGCTTAAAATGATGGAGTTAAAAATTTTTATTCACTAAAAACGGCTACCACAAATGATAGTTCGGAAGTCACCAAAACCATTGCAATTAGTGCTAGAAAACTCAGATTAAGATGAAACCAAGAGAGCTACCTACCCTTGAAGTGAGTGAAAACTGCCAATAATAATGTAGAATGAGGGATGCTAGTTGAAAATTGCAAACTTATACTCATGTCTATGTTTGGAGCTTAGAAAGAGTGAGAATTGGTTAAACAAAATTCTTCTTACAAGTTGGTTTGACTGTAGGCATAAGGGCTGTGAAAGCGTGATTATTTTTCTATCTCAATTGATATGATTGAGTTCTTGGAAAATATATCCAGAGAGATATTTCGCACTACTTCACAAGTGACAAGAATAGAGATGGAATGGAATGGCTTAATCACAATGGGTAAGACACGTATACTTATATACATAAACATTACAATTTAGGAAATGATCAATCATATCAATCACTCCTAGCTAGTCACACCTAATCACGTATCCTGTTCTAGGAAAGAAATAATCATTCTAATTCTATTTCTATATTCACAATATCTCTAACATTCCACCTCAAGCTAGAGAAATGTATCTAACTCGAGGACCCCCAAGCACTTTAGTGAAATAAGTCTGAAAGTTGGTCTTCTCACTTGTCATGGCTTGTCTTAATGATATTCTGTAGTATCTTCTCTCTGATAAAATGACAGTCTACTTTGATATGCTTTATTTTTCATGGAATACTGAATTAGAAGCAATATGTACTGAAACCTGATTATTACACAATAGTTTCATAGGCTGTGAATGATGGACTCCCATCTCCTTCAACATATGCTGTATCAAGATTAATTCACATGAAATATGAGTCACAGCTCTGTATTCTGATTTTGCACTAGACAGGGCGACTATAATCTGCTTTTTACTTTTCCATGATACCAAATTTCCTCCAACAAAGACATAATAACCAGTAGTGAAGAATATCTGATGGTGAGCCTGCCCAATCTAAACCTATGCTACCCTAAATGGAAGTATGACCATGATTCTAATATAGTAGACCTTTCCCCGATACTCCTTTTAAATATCTCAAAACCTTAATAACTAAATCCTAGAGAGAAGTTTGAGGAGATTCCAAAAACTAGCTAATCACACTCATAGGAAAAGAGATGTCTAACCTTTATTACTATCAAGTAATTTAGTTTCTCCACTAATCTCCAATATTGACTGGGATTCTAACAAATCACCCTTATCTACAATGAGTTTTGTATTAGGATCCATTGGAGTATCAACCGGTTTAAACTCCGACATACTAGAGTAAGTCTAGAACATACTTCCTCTGTAATAAAGCAATACCTTTATGTGATCTGGCAACCTCAATACCCAAAAAATGTTTCAATGGCCCCAATTCTTTAGTACAAAATTTCTTCCAAAGGAAGGACTTCAACTCATCAACGCCCTATGATCATCCCTAGTAATGACTGTCATCTACGTAAGCAAGAAGTCATATCTTCCCATGAGTAGAATGCCAATATAATATAGAATTATCAACTCCACAATAGATTAGGCCTAATTCGGTAACCACAGTATTGAACTTGCCAAACCAAGCACGAGGAGACTGTTTGAGGCGTACTAAGGACTTCTTAAATTTACACACTAGTGCAGACTCCCCCTGAGCAAAATACCCAGGAGGTTACTTCATATAAACTTCTTCCTCCAAATCACCATGTAAGAAAGCATTTTTGGCATCTAGCTATTGAAAAGACCAATCATAGGTGGTTGCCATTGAAAGAACCAATTGCAAAAAAGTGATCTTAGCAATAGAAGAAAAAGTATCATAATAGTCCAAGCCATAAATCTGTGTATATCCTATGGCAACCAGGCGAGCTTTCAACCTATCAAGAAAGCCATCAAGATGCACTTTTTAATAGTATAGACTCAGTGGCAACCAATAATGGACTTCCCGAAAATAGGCCGAATCAAGTCCCAAGTATCATTCACTCAAAGAGCAGACTTCTCATTTTCCATCATAGAGCGCTAGCCAGGGTGAGAGAGAGCTTCATGCATAGAGTTAGGAATAAAAATAGAGGATATGAAAGAAATAAAGACATGGTAAGAGGGAGATAAGGAATGGTAGGAAACAAAGTTAAAAATAGGATGAGAGATACAAGTCTATTTATCTTTATGGAGAGCAATGAGCAGGTGATCATCACTCACAAAATCTAGAGACTTGGGAGAAAGCAGTGGAGCAACAGAAGCAGTAGGAGGTTCAACTGCCTTGCGTCTGGTGTAAACTTGTAAGTCAGAAAAATCGAGTCACCTTTAATTGGATGGAGGATGCGAGAGTAACTAGAAAAGACTAGTAAATGAAGAGTCTCATCCAACAAAGATAGGTACGAAGACTTAGAAAAGAAAGGTGATGTAAGATCGTAAAGAAGAAGAAAGAATCGAAGAAAAGAAGGAGGAGGAGGAGAAGGAGAATGAGAGAGAGGGCAACAGCTGTAACAATCAAAATATCATTCAATCTAATAATGTTCTGTTAACTCTAATTAAGGTTTAAATAGAAAAATTCATGAGCCTAACACAAAGCCTAAAATAAAATAGACCTAATACTTAAATAGCCCAAAAACAATTGGTCCAAATAACCTCTAATAATATAACCTCTCATTTTCCATCGCAGAGCGCTAGCCAGGGTGAGAGAGAGCTTCATGCACAGAGTTAGGAATAAAAATAGAGGATATGAAAGAAATAAAGGCATGGTAAGAGGGAGATAAGGAATGGTAGGAAACAAAGTTAAAAATACGATAAGAGATACAAGTCCATTTACCTTCATGGAGAGCAATGAGCAGGTGATCATCACTCACAATATCTAGAGACTTGGGAGAAAGCAGTGGAGCAACAAAAGCAGTAGTAGGTTCAACTGCCTTGCATCTGGTATAAACTTGTAAGCCACAACAATCGAGTTGCCTAGAATTGGATGGAGGATCCAAAGGTAACTAGAAAAGACTAGTAAATGAAGACTCTCATCCAACAAAGATAGGGACAAAGACTTAGAAAAGAAAGGTGTAATCTCAAAGAAGGTAACATCAACACAAACAAAATATCAATGAAGGAATGGACCAAAACAACAATTTCCTTTTTGTAGTCTTGAATACCCAAAGAAGACACATTTATGGGCAAAAGAAGCAAGGTTTATCAACCTCATTATGCAGCTGGAGAACAAATGCTACATATTCGAATATCCGTGGTGGAAGAGGAAACAAGGAATGTGTGGGAACAGCAAAGAATGGAGAGACTGACCACATATAACAAATGAAGGCATTCAATTAATCAAATGACACAAAGTAAGAATAGGAACATTCATTTGAAAAAGGATACAGTGTGTAGTCTCAATGAGATGAAGGTTCTTTCTCTTAGCTACTCCGTTTTGTTGTGGAGTGCCAGAACAAGAGGATTGATGAAATATTCCAAGGGAGGACATAAAATTAGTGAATAGTTTAGAAAAAAATTCTTGTGCATTATCATTGCGAAGAATTTTAATGTGTTTGCCAAATTGAGCTTGTATTTAAGTAAAAAAAGATTGAAAGATAGAGAATAACTCATAACCATATTCATTAAATATAGCCAAGTTGTTTGAGAGAAATCATCCACAAATGCAACAAAGTAATGAAATCCACATTTTGAGACAACACAACTCGAACCCCAAATAACTAAATAAACTAAATCAAAAGACTTAAAACTCTATTATTGACTCAAAAAGAGAAGGAAGCATAATGAAACAGTCTCGTCAGGCATGGTTTGGCTGATTTAGCACTATTGTCACTGAATTTTGTCTAATTTGTTGTGGAGTTAATCATTCAGTATTTTATCGTCATACTTCTAAAGGATTTGACTCCTTGTGTATGCAAATGACATTGTTATCACAGGTGATGATTCATAAAGTATTATTGATCTACAATTGTTCCTTCAAACTAAGTTTAGCACTAAGGATTTGGGACCATGAAATACTTCTCGGGAATTGAGATTGTCTAGTCATGCATGGGTATTTCTCTCTCTCAAAGAAATTATGTTCTTGATTTGTTAACTGAGACAGATATATTAGGGTCTAAACCTGTGGACACTCCAATAGATCCAAATACCAACTTGGTTACAAATTAAGGAGAGTTGTTACATAATCCTAGCCAGTACCGAAGGTTAACTGGAAAGCTAAACTACTTGATAGTCACCAGACCTAATGAATCTTTTGCCACGAGTGTGATTAGTCAGTTCTTAGAATCACCTCATGGTAGTCATTAGAATGTTGTTATCTGAATTTTGAGATACCTGAAAGGAGCACGTTGTAAAGACTTATTGTACAAGGACAATGGACACACTTTAGTTCAGGGGTACACCGATGCAGACTGTGTTGGGTAGCTATCAGATAGACGATCTACTACTGAGTATTGTATCTTTGTTAAAGATAATTTGGTATCCTAAAAAAGTAAAAAACAGACAGTAGCACAGTCAAGTGCTGAGTAAGAGTATTGAGTCATGGTACACATATCTTATGAATTGATCTGGATATAACACATGTTAAAAGAATTAGGAGTTCATCATTCATAGCCTATGGAGTTACTTTGCGATAATTAGGCTACGATTCATATTACCTCTAATCTGATATTTTATAAGAGGACTAAACATATTGAGGTCCTGTCATTTTACCAGAGAAAAGATTCTACAGAATGTGATCAAAACTGGTTATATAGAGTCTGAAGACTAACTTGCTGATTTATTTACTAAAGCTCTGGGGTCCTAGAGTAAAGTATATTTGTAACAAATTGAAAATATAAGATATATATGCTCTAACTTGAGGGGGAGTATTAATGTATATTCATGCAATGTATCACTAGTATTTATGTATCTAGGGATGATGTATCTAAGTCTAGGGATTATATATCTAGTCTAAGTTATTTGTACAGTATTTATTGTATGATTAAAAATAACAATAAGAGACAACCTATTTGGATATCAAGCCATTCAGTAACACCCTCTCTAATTTTCAGTCACCATCTCACCTAAATGCTTAAACTATTAGGAAGAGAATAACTTTATTATTTTTATATTGATTTATTTTCTCTCAACAAAATTGATACACCAAGAGATGAAAGCTATTACTTGAATACATCTTCAGGCAATTGATCATTGTTAGAATATAGAACATATGCTTAATTTCCTTAGAATATAGATATGATTGTTTAGAATATAGGAGTGATTGATTTGGCTTCCTAATTTCCTAGTTTCCTATTTCCTAATTTGATGTAAACCTTCATTATAAATAATATTCAAGGGAGAAGAGAGAATTCAATTCAATCTCTCCCTTTTTTCTCAACTTGGTATCAAAGCATATTTTGGTTCCACCCAAAAAAAAAAAAAAAACCCTAGCAGTACTGTAGCAGCACTGTTAGAAAACAAAGAAAACCCTAGCAATACTGTAACAGTACTGTTCCTTGCCGGCGGACAGCTCCTCGGCCACCGGAATTGAAGTCCGATCACTCTAAAAGGCTCGCCGGTGGCCGACGATCACAACCCCGCCGGAGTTGTCACCGGCCGGTAAGCCACACGCCCCCACGCGCGGGTCTTCCGAGGCATCTAGATCCCACGCGCGAGTCTTCTCTCAGCGCGTGCAGGAGCGTCTCCCTCTGGAAAGTTTCCGGCAACTCTTGCCGGAGTTCGTCTAGGGTAGGCGACCCTCTTGCTGCCTTTTGGCTTGATGGGTTGTTGATTTAGATGTAAGCATGGTCGTCCTCGTCTCTGTCTTCCGTAGCCGTCTGTTTTTCTTTTGATTTCCTCTTGTCCGAGACCAGATCTGCCATTCTGGTTTGTTCTTATTTCTTCTGTTGCTGCCATTGTGGCGTTGGTTTGTTGGTTTGGTTAACCACTGTTGTTCTACGTTTGTGGAGGTCTTTTTTTTTTTTTTGGGTTTCTTTTTTTGACAACTGTGCTGGAGATTTATTAACTATTATTAAACATGTCAAAATCTGAAGATACTACTCCAATCATGCCTCAATCTGTATTCTTAAAGGCAGATGATGTTCCTTGTTCTATTACACTGAAAAAATTAAATGGTGAGAATTATTTGAATTAGGCACATGCTGTAAAAACTTTTCTTCGAGGAAAGGACAAGTCACAATATATTACTAATGAGCCACCTTCGTCTACTGATCCTCGGTATTGTGTTTGGATGAGCGAGGATGCAATTGTTATGGGACTATTATGGCATAGTCTGGAGGATTCAGTTGCTACCACTGTTGAGTTTTGTGACTCTTCTAAGAAGATCTGGGATTGTCTTGCAAAATCTTATTCCAAGAAAAGTAATATCTCTCGAGTCTATGAGTTGTATGAGCAAATGTTCTCTGCAAAACAGGGCGAGAGATCATTGTCTGATTACTACTGTCACTTGAAGAGCTTATGGGAGCAATTATTACAATACAAACCATTCAGTGAAGACTTAACACAGCAAAGGAAGTATTGAGAAGAATTCATTATTACAAACTTTTTATTTGGCCTTAATCCTGCACTTCGAGGCTTTAAGATCAAACTCTAGCAAGTGAAACTCTTCCTACTGCTGCCAGTGTTTATGCCCGTATACAAAGGTCATCATTGGGTTGCCATCCATCCATTGCTAATGATCATTCAGCGACCTCTACTGATTCTTCAACACTTATTAGTCAACATAATCGAGGAGGTTCTTCCCAAGATAATTCCCGTGGCACTCGTGGTGGACGTACTACTCGTGGTGGTTCTCGTGGTGAAGGACGTTCATCAAATGGTCGAGGTGACCGCAAGTGTAATTTTTGCGATGGTACCAATCATACTGAGCCTTACTGTTGGAAGAAATATGAGAAGCCTAAACAAGCACACCATGTCTCTGATCGTGCTGCTTCGTCACTTTCAGCGTCTGATAATGGAGCTACCGCGTATGATTCTCAGGAGACAATTACTTTAAGCTCATCACAATTTCAAGAGCTCATTCAGTCCTTGTGTGCTTCTAATCCTTCATCTTCCACTGCTACTTTGGCTAACTCAAGTAAACCAGCTTTTGTAGCCTCCTCTTCTCCCTCCTAGATCATCGATTCGGGAGCCAGCTCGCATATATCTGGTAATTCCTCCTTATTCTCTAATCTCAGTAGTTTTAATCATAGTATTGTGTTAGCTGATGGTTTTTGTCGTCCTGTGTCTGGTAGAGGGACTCTTCATCCCTTATCATCCCTTAATCTCCATTCTAATCTTTATGTACTACACTTTCCCTTTAATTTACACTCTGTCAGTCAGTTAACCAAATTATTAAATTGTTCCATAACCTTCTTTCCTATTTCTTATTTTTTTCATGACCTCACGACGAAAAAGATGATTGGTTTGGGGCATGAGAAGGATGGCCTTTACTATCTTGATCGTGATCGTCCACCAGAGCAGCTAACTACCACAGTTCTTCGTACCTCTGTCTCCCCTCGCCAGTGGCATGTTCGTCTTGGTCATCCATGATTAGCTCGGTTGAAGTTACTTTTTCCTAATTTTAGTTCAATGTCTAGTCTTGAATGTGAGGCTTGTCAACTTGACAAACATCACCGTAGTTCTTTTCCTAGCCGTAGTATTAGTCGTGAGTTTAAACCTTTTGATGTTGTTCATACAGATGTTTGGGGTCCTGCTCGCCTTTCTAGTGTTAATGGTTTTTCATATTTCGTGATATTTGTTGATAATTTTTCTCGAATGACATGACTTTTTTTAATTAAACAACGGTCTTGATTTACCTTCTGTTATTTCTCGTTTTTACAATGAAATTGTTACTCAATTCAACAGAAGAATTAAAGTCTTTCGTTCTAATAATGCATTGGAATATGTTCAAACGGTTGTTCATAATTTTTGTGCTGATAGGGGCATTATCCACCAAACTACTTGTCCTCGCACCTCTCAACAAAATGGTATTGCTGAACGCAAAAAACCGTCATTTATTAGATATTGCTCGTACCCTAATGTTTCACATGCATGTTCCTAAATCTTTTTGGGCAGATGCTGTCCTCACTACCTGTTATCTAATTAATAGGGTCCCTACACCGTTAAATAAGTCTCCATTTTCTCTTCTTTATCCAAATCGGTCACATTTTCCTCTTTCTCCTCGTACTTTTGGTTATGTTGCCTTTGTTCATATACTTGATCCTAATCAAGACAAACTTTCACCTCGTTCTCGTAAGTGTATCTTCTTAGGATATTCCCGCACCCAGAAAGGTTATCGTTGTTATCACCCTCCTTCCCGACGTTACTTTGTGAGTGTCGATGTCACCTTTTTTGAATCTACTCCTTTCTTTTCTTCTAGTGGTGACCTCTTATCTCCTAATCTTATTACTTTTCGTGAGGGGGCGCACTCCCCTACTCTTCCTGCCCCTTTATCTTCCACTTATGTTCCCATATCCCAGCCTACCTCACTCACTCCTACCATCGATCCCTTCACAGCTTTAGAACCATTAATTCAGTCTGAACCTTCTGTTCCTGCCATTGCTCCTGCTCCTCTGCAATAGGTTTATCGATGTGATCCTGATAGAAAGGTCATTCTTCCCTTGTCGGCAGATCACACTCCTTCGTCTGAGGTACCTGATTCTGATGAAGACCATTCTCCTTCTCCTAACCTGCCTATTGCCTTACAAAAAGATAAGCGTACTTGTACTCAACATCCTATTGCTAATTTTGTCTCTTACCATCGGCTTTGCTCTTCCTTGTCTTCCTTTGTTTGTGCCTTGTCTTCTGTTTTTGTTCCTTCTACTTATCAACAGGCCTTGTCTATTCCGGGATGGAAACACACAATGGATGAAGAAATGCATGCTCTTCATCAGAATCAGACATGGGAACTCGCCTCTCCACCTATCGGCAAATGAACTGTGGGTTGTCGCTGGGTTTATACTGTTAAGTATCTTTCAGATCGTTCAGTTGAGCGTCTTAAATCTCAGTTGGTTGCCAAAGGTTACACTCAAACGTATGGTGCTAAATTACCAAAAAAAAAAAAACGTATGGTGTTAACTATTCTGAGACTTTCTCTCCTATTGCTCATCTAAACTCAGTTCGGATTCTTCTTGTTGTTGCTGCAAGACATTCTTGGCCTTTAAATCAACTTGATATTAAGAATGCATTACTCTATGGAGAACTACAAGAAGAAGTCTATATGGATCAACCTCCTGGTTATAGTATCCCTCGTAGTGAGTATCTTGTGTGTCACTTACAGCGTGCTTTATATGGCCTGAAATAATTTCCTAGGGCTTGGTTTGATCGTTTCAGCTCTGTTCTCCTTGATATTGGGTATACTCATTCCACTGCTGATCATTCAATCTTTGTACGACGAAAATCTTCTGGCACTATTATATTGATTGTCTATGTCAATGACATTATTATTTCTGGTGATGATATCACGAGTATTGTGGATTTGAAACAGTATCTTGCTACTCAATTTCATACCAAGGATCTGGGTCAAGTTCATTACATCCTTGGAATTGAAATTGCCCACTCTTCACAAGGCATCTTACTCTGTCAACGCAAGTATGTGCTAGATTTTGATGCGGAACAACAATTAAAAGTAAAGAAAAAATATAGAGAAAACAAGAGAAAGAAGAAAGTAGAGAAGAAGAGAAGAAGAATTAGAAGAAAAGAGAGGAAGGAAAAACACAGCCACCAATATTATTCAATCAATCCATCAATCAATGATCTTCTGTTAACCCTAATTAGGGTTTAAATAGAAAACATCATGGGCCTAACACAAAAGGCCTAAAATAAAATAAACCGATACTAAAATAGCCCAAAAACAAATGGGTCCAAATAACCTCTAATAATATAAACTCATTATCAATAAAGCCCAAAACAAATGGGCCCAAATAATAAATAAAATAATAATAATAATAATAATAATAATAAAAGAAATAAAAATCTAGATGATGTCCTTATCAACTCTCCCGGACTAAGAAGAACTCGACTCCGTCAAGTTGAAAACTTGGCACTGTTATCATGTCGCATTTTCCACTTGACAAGACATCTTTAGAGTTGAAGGAAAATGAGATCCTCAACATCGAACACAGATAGGCAACGCTGAAGAGGTGGAGGAACTGGAACCGGCATAAAAATATCTCCATAACCTGCAGACAATATTTGAGGCCCAAAGATGCCTCCACAAGATAACAAGTTCTCCACATGCCAAATTACGACAAAACTCATATCACATGGCAAAGTGAAAAAAATTGCATTAGGATTAGGATCACAAAGGATATAGAATGGCCTAACATTTTCGGCATGTAAATTTTGGCAAGAAGATATGAGGTAGTAAGTATGCAAATGCATAAGTCATCATTAAGTTACATCCATTAAATTCTTTATTCTCATCAATAACATAAGTAGGAAATTTATAATAATTATTACTCAATCCAAGTTTCCAATTAATATCAGCATTATCAAAAAAGGGTGGAATACATGGTTGAGAGAAAATGACGAGGAAGGATGCAAATGAACTTGTCAAATTAGAATCTCTCAAAGAAGAATAAGTTGCTGGAAACTCAATGAAATCAATAGAATAGCGGTAAGAGATGCTACGCATAACTTGTAAGAGAAATTGTTCAATGTATACAAGAATGCCTCTGTTATACACTAGAAGTGAGGAGGATTCATGCAACTGAGTAATCTCACGAAAGAACAACTTGGACATAAACTCAAAGAACTCCCAACTGATGAAGTCACTAAGTAAAACTCTTAAGATGCTTAAATAATATCCCCTGAAAAAATAACCATCACCAATGATAAAGTCTATGTAATCTTGACGATCATTATTCATGATGTCCTCAAATAAATCAACAAAATCAAGGTAAGATGACGGTGGAACCAATTCAACTACTTTAGACACATTTTGAGGATTTGGTGACTCAATATGATCAAGTGTCAAAAGAGGAGAATTAACAAGAGAATCAGAAGTATCAACAGAAACAATAGGGGCGCCAGGTTTAGGAGATGGACGTTGTAACTCAATAGTTTGTATAGGGCACTTTGACTCTGACATAGACTCATAAGACTCAAACTTATAATATTTTTCAATTTCTAAAGCTTTGGAATAAGCTTCATTTAACATCTTATGAGTGTATCGCTAAACTACCTCACGGATGCAAGGCCTTAGCCCAAGAACAAATCTACTGATGGCACAAGGCTCATTTTGAAAGTTAGACCACTTCCTAAGAGTTTTAGATTGATCAAAATAGTCATCAACAAAATAATCCTCCTGTTTAAGACGCATTAACTGAGACCATGCCTTATCTATAAAACTTTTAGGAACAAATCGATCACTCAAAATTTGTTTCATCAAAGCCCATTGAGTAACATGTCATGGTATAACTCAACTGTTTGCCAATACTCTCTAGCATAATTGGTCAATCTTGTTTTGGCCAGAGGAATACATTGGTCATCAGACAGGTCATGATAGTTAAAAATGTATTCGATATCATCTACCCAGTCAAGAAACTCAGGAGGATCGATAGTGCCACTAAAATAGGGAGGATCTTTGACGTAAGTTTGATGAATAGAATGAAGTCCTACTTTATTTTTCCAATATGATTGGTTTTCGAAATTCATGGCAAAAGGGCAGAAGTAATTTTTTTTTTTTAATGATGATATTAAAGAAAATTGAAAAAGAAAGTAATAAAAATATAAAATCCTAATATGCTTAAAATAGGAATAACAAATCTAATAAATGAAACTCAACAAATAATTTAGGCAAGCAATGGGTGAGTGATTTTTTTTTTTTTTAAGATGGGCAACAATTAACTAAATTCAAAAGGCAAATAGGAAGTAGGATAAATGAAACAAATAGGCAAGGTTCAAGTTCAAATTTATGCAATTCATGCTGCCATATGATATAAGCATTTATCATAATTAACAATGTGAGAATTGTATCTAATTCAAACCTTTGCTTCAAACTATATAAAGTGTTCACTTTTGAAACATCCGAATAAGTAGTCGGCTGTCTTGTTGCTTAAAATTTGCCAAAATAGATTGACAAAGTGTTCTGGAATTCATCGAAAGTCGCCGGAGGTTCACTGGAAAAGCTGCCGGAGGTCGCTGGAGATCACCGAGGTCACCTGGGAGTTCACCGGAGGCAGGCGGTGTTGCTGGACTTCACCGGAGTTCGCCGGAAAAGTCGCCGGAGGTTGTTGGGGTCACCGGTGAGTTCGCCGGAGGTAGGTGATTCCGGTGGTGTAGGTCGACGGAGCTGGGTATAGCCGAAAATGTACGAAAGTGTATACGAAGGTCTTGAGGGTGACGACGCGTACGCATATGACAGTGGCAGCGGCTGCGGCTGTGGCTAGGGTTTTTTTTCTCACAGCTGAAAACGGTGACTTGATATTTTTCTTTTGCACCAGGGATTCGCTCTGATACCAAGTTGATGCGGAACAACAATTTAAAGTAAAGAAAAAATATAGAGAAAGCAAGAGAAAGAAGAAAGTAGAGAAGAAGAGAAGAAGAATTAGAAGAAAAGAGAGGAAGGAAAAACACAGCCACCAATATTATTCAATCAATCCATCAATCAATGATCTTCTGTTAATCCTAATTAGGGTTTAAATAGAAAACATCATGGGCCTAACACAAAAGGCCTAAAATAAAATAAACCGATACTAAAATAGCCCAAAAAAACTCATTATCAATAAAGCCCAAAACAAATGGGCCCAAATAATAAATAAAATAATAATAATAAAAGAAATAAAAATCTAGATGATGTCCTCATCAGATTTACTCTCTAAAACTAGTCTTCTCGATGCCCGTCCTGCTAATTCTCCTATGGACCTATCTACTAAGTTAGATACTACTTCGGACGAGCCATTTTCTGATATGGGTCGTTACCATCAACGCGTGGGCAAGCTCATTTATCTCACTGTTACTCGTCCTGATATCACATATGCTGTGGGGGTAGTCAGCCAATTTATGCACAGTCCTCGTCTTTCACATTTTGAGGCTGTTTGTCGGATTCTACGGTATTTGAAGCATTCTCCTGCACATGGACTTTCGTATTGTTCCTCTTCCTCCTTATGTGTTACTAGTTATAGTGATGCTGATTGAGCTGGTAATCAGAATGATCAGCGTTCCACATCAGGTTACTATACTTTTGTTGGTGGTAATTTGGTTATATGGTGTAATAAGAAATAACAGGTTGTGGCTCGTTCTCGTACTGAAACTGAGTATCGTACTATGGCTCACACAGCTTCTGAGATGCTCTGGGTTCGGTCACTCCTTCAGGATTTTGGAATTGAAGTTCCTGCTCCTATGGAAATGTATTGTGACAATCAAGCTGCTATCTTTATTACCAATAATCCTATGTTTCACGAGCGTACAAAACATATAAAGGTTGATTGTCATTTTATACATGATTTGCTGCTCCGCAAAGAGTTGAATACTCCATTTGTTCGCTCCTCTTCTCAGCTGGCCGATCTTCTCACCAAACCATTATCTCGTTCTGCATTTCAGAGTTTCACACCCAAGCTGGGCATTTTCTACTTATATGCTCCAGCTTGAGGGGGCGTGTTAGAATATAGAATATATGCGTAATTTCCTTAGAATATAGATATGATTGTTCAGAATATAAGAGTGATTGATTTGGTTTCCTAATTTCCTAGTTTCCTATTTCCTAATTTGATGTAAGCCTTCATTATAAATAATATTCAAGGGAGAAGAGAGAATTCAATTCAATCTCTCTCTTTTTTCTCAACTATCATAAATAGCAGATTTCTTTGTTCCTAGCCAATTGTTTTTATAGATGATTTCAAGCTACACCAAAAATTTATTCTTTTGTGCTAATCTCACCGTCTGCTTTACAAACAAATAACATAAAATAGGAAAACAACCTTAACCGAAACAATAACATTTCCTAAATATAGCCATGTTAATCATTCAAATATTAGTAAATCAAGCATCAACATTTAAGCTGAAAAAAATGATGTGAATATTTGATAAAAAAACAATAACACAAAAAAATTAAAAAAAAAAAAAGAAAAGAAAAATTTTATAAGTATTTGCGGATCTAATAAGTTGGCGGAATTTTGGTGCCTAAGAATGTTGTAGTATATTAACAAATGAGAAAAATATGGAAGCCCATAAAATAGAACTCCAATTTAATTTATTCATCAAAATAAAGCATATAGGAATCGAAATGGGAGGAATGTTAATAAATGTAGATTGATGATTTACTACAAAAGGGAAGGTACTACTGAAATTGGCACAATTTTATGTGGGAAATGTTTAAAAATAAATCATTTTTCAAATTTGCTTTTTTCCTATCATGCATTAGGAATCTACTAAAAGTTGGAAGGCAATATTGGGCTGAGAGTCCAAGACTAAAGACTTTGCTATATGACCTTGATTATTAATTCTTTAGAAAATCATTTCATGGGAAAAAAAAGGAAATAAAATTTTTGATTCTCTCATTTCTCGGAACTCATTATCTTGAAAACATTATAACATTAATTTTCAAAAAGAAAAGTACATTAACTGGCCCTTTTTCAAGGAGCAATTTCCTAAACATTCTTTCAGTAAATACACACATGCCAGACATGAACAACACACCATCTTCCACACTTCTATTCTCTTTGTTCATTCTTCAATTTTTCTCTAACATTTGGGCTCTATTATATGCTAAGTTTCATACCTATCAGGTGAAGGCACCCTAAAGATGCTGTCATATCCGGGAGAATCACCACCTTAAGTGGGGGCAAAATTGTTCTTTAAGGATAGATGATTGTGTTTCATGCCTTGGCTAATATTTTTTGGTAAGTTCTCTTTCTCCTTACTTATTTATTTCATTATTTTCTACAAATTTATTACAACATATCAAACCTATTTTTTCCAACAGTTTATATGGGAGATGGAAAGGAAACTTACAGCTTTTTGTCGTAGGCATTGTCCTGCATCTGAGCAGGCAAAGGTCCATGCAGCAAGTTGCCAGTTAAAAAACTAAACAAAGACAATATTATCAATTAGTCCGGACATGCAGATGTCTGAACTACATGAGCATCAGTATTGCAATGACAATTACAGACAATAATCTCACAAACAGTTCACGCATTTGCACAAAATTTTAGCTTTTCAATTTAAATACATCACACAGCATTTGCATCCTCAAGCATCACCAAATTGAATTTAAATCCAAAATCGATATTATGAAAAGAGAAGTCCCTTGGCTTATAGAAATCAAACTGTTATTCGTATTCTTATCTAAGAAAAAGTCATGCTATTAAGAAGAGAGAAAAATGAGGCCTATAATGAGCAATGATACCCTTTTAATTAAGAATGCATTCCTCATCCTACATTACTCACAAAAAAATAAATTATCCTTATTTTGATCGGACTAAATAGCATTAAAGCCTAACTTAAATCTCACATAAACAAATATTACTCTCTGTTTACTTAAGAGAGATAAATTCCTCGTTTTTGGATATCTCTTTAGGAGGCACAAAAGAACCGCATGAGAAAACTTCTTGCTTCATTTCTAATAGGATCAAATGAGAAAAATCCTTGGGCAGATGGAATGTCTCGCTTTAATTATACCCAAACGACCTCCTCCTTTTCATATTCAAAATCAAAGAGTTACTATAAAGCCAATATGTTAAGATTCATTGCTTAATAAACATACAACCTGCCAGTGACAATCTGCATCCAATACTTAGCATAAGAATGCCAAAAATAAGAACCAGAGAGAGTCCTCACATGTTTTCTGGTTTCAGAACACCAAGGCTGATAGGAATTGTTCCATTTAGTTTGTTAAAGCTGAGGTCTCTGTAAAAGAATCAATAAAATACAAAAATTAAAAAATAAAAAAAAAAAAAAACGGATTTAGCATGCCATTTGGAAGCATTTTATTCTATAACAATTTTATTTCAGTAAAATTGAAATACTGAAGCAGATCATCACTACAATAAATTGAAAATTCCAACCCAACAGAACTGTCCATGTGGCATAATAGATTTTTTGGCAGAACAACTGCGCCACATTTTCAAACCTTCCAAAATTAGTGTCTGTAGGCATCTTGCCATGTTCACAGCTGATCAATTACCTTTGCACCAAATTACAAGAAAGTTATCCAGTAGAGTATCAACTGTTGGTCAATGAGGCTTTTTTTTTTCTCCTTTTTTTTTCTTTGTTTTGTAATTATTTGGCTAGTTTTATGTGCAAATTTGTATTCATTATAACATGTAAGGCATTGCACAGAAACACATGTTATTTTAGCTTCCTCAAATTATCAGTTATAAAACTAACCTAAAAAGAAAAAAAAAAAAAAAAAAAAACCTTTTGCACTCAAACATAATATGGCTTACTAGCGAGTCATTCACATTAAATTATTCATGATCAGTAAGGACCAAAAATCTCTTTTAAGAGAACTACTACTGGATTTACTAGCTATTAAATAGATGAGGACAAGGTACAAGTGTACGAACAAAGTTTTCAGTGATTTGAAATATCCAAGATAGTCTGGTAATGTTCCAGAAATATTGCAATTCCTCAAGATCCTGCAATGCAATATCCAAAGCACACATGAGTTCATGTCACCAACAAGAAAAAAACAACCAGAATGATGTGAGAAAGTTGTGGTCCAAATAGTTTAAAACAACTATCAAATTGTCCTTTAATTACAAGAACACCATTGTGACATCATTCTGATTACACTTTCTTGTGTAATTTTCTGAGTATTCTGACACAATGACACAGAAGCATCCAACTTACAGTATCTCCAGTTGTGCCATGTCTTTGAGGTGTGGAAAGGTCATTTCAGTTCGATGCAGGTCACTAATTCTCCTGCATTTTGTGTTTCAGCCAAGAACAATACCAATCAAAAACCATTTACCAAATTAAATAAATAATATTATTAAACAACTAGATGAGGGAGTTAAAGGTTTCACTGACAAGTCGGTCATATGTCTCAAATTAGCAATGCTAGAAGGAATTGGACCTTCCAAACCACTAGCTTGAATTATTCTGCCATTTCCATATGCTTAGTTAAATGAGTTACCAAATGAAAACTGTGGAAAATAAAATAAAAATGGGTATGAAATTAAAAAGGTCATGGTCTCACAATTGTGTAAGATTTCTCCAGTTTCCGATGAAGTCGGGTATCTTTCCTGTAAAGCTGTTCTGCCCTATCCGACTGCATTGTAGTAAATAAACAATAATTAAGCAACAGACTTAAAAATGAGAACATATTTAGGTAAATACTCAAGTCAGCATACCACTACTCCAAGCTAGTTGATATCAGCCACATGAATTATTTTTCTTCTTTCATTTCTGTCAAGGTTATTTGAAAGTGTTTTTTTTTTTTTTCACAGTTTCAATCCGTTAATCTTAGGACTACTATTCGCCCTTTTACACCTACTTCTATCTATCAAATCACTCTTTCTTGCATGTACAACTCTGGGTCAATTACAAAACTATATTTAGATAAATAGCTTAGGAATATCAAAATCCCAAAAAGGAAAAGAAAGAAAGGGAACTTTAAGAAACTTACAACTCCTTCAAGGTGGTCAGCTTTGAAAGTGCTTCCGGCAACTCCCCACTAAAAGAATTCGAGGTCAAATGCCTTCAAAAAACAAAATAAAGTTAATCCAACGGATCAATTGCACTAGTTTATTTATTTATTTATTTATTCAACAAAGAGAATAGATACTGTTGCGTCCAGATTTGTTTCATATTGGTTGGAGTTGGAGATTGAGGCCACCTAATAAGGGTTTCATCTCCTCTCGCCGGTAATCTCCTCCCACTAGTATGAGGCCTTTTCTCCACGGCGGAAAACAAAACCCCCCGACGCCCTCGGGCTCGGGCGCAGGAGGGGAACCATATCGGCCAGATGGCATGCCGGTGACGGTCCAGGTTTTGTGCGCAACAAATACAATATATTCAGCAATTTAAGAAGAAAAACAAAAAGGAAATGCAAGGGTATTACATTCTCTTGATTCGAGAAAGGCTACCAAGCTCATCAGGAATGGTTCCGGATAGCTGATTGAACTCAAGAACTCTACAAGCATCAAAATCACAATCTTAACCAAATAAAATGGTAGAAAATTCATAAATCTTCATATATATCCACGAAAAGAAATGAAAAAAAAACAGAAATGGGTAATAAGAATCTCACAGGCTTTCAAGTGTGTTGATGTTTCCAATCTCTTTTGGGATTGAACCGGTTATTCGGTTTCCAAGGAGGGAGCTGCAATATCACCATTTTATTTGTTAGAAACATATACATAGAACAAGAAAAGCTTCAATTCAAGATTGTTTCTGCGTATATATTTGCGTGCGCGGGGGCGAAGCTGCCCGGTGGCGGGGTAGCGGTGGCCACGCCCTAAGTTTTGAAAAATACCACCGTCATAAATGAATTTTTAACTGAAAAAAGTTTATATTATGGTTGAATTACTTATAATTTTACAAAATAATAAATCTTAATCAAAAAAATATCAATAATAAGATGTATAAATTTTTTAATTAAAAAAATTTATCTAAAAATTTAAGTTATGGATCCATATTTTTTAAGTTTAATTATTTTTTCTTAATTATTATATATAATTCAAAAATTAAACGATAAACTCATTATACCATTTATATATATATATTAATTTATTTTTTATTTATTAAATATAATTTATAATATCACTTATAATTTTTTTTACCCCAAATTTAAAATCTTGACTTGATCGTCTATGTATGTATGTATGTAAGTATGTATAGAACGTGAAGTTGGTACATACACGTTTGTTTCTGCGTATCTATTTGTGTGCGCAGGGGCGAAACTCCCCTACGGGCGGCGCTATGTGTCGCCGTCTCCTTTGAAAAATACCATCCGTCTACTCGAATTTTTGAATTAAAAAAATTTCAACCCTTTTTAAAAAAAATGGTTCGGCCTCTTTAAAATTAAAAAAAAAAAAAAAAAGTTAATCTTGGTCGACAAAATATTATTAGTAGTACATATAAATTTTTTTGGTTAAAAAAATTAACCCAAAAATTCAAAAAAATTTATTTAAAAATTTAAGTTATGAACCCGTATTTTTTAATTTTAATTATTTTTTAATTGTTATATATAATGGTCAACTAATTATATCATTTACACATATATATTGATTTATTTTTTGTTTACTAAATATTATAATTTATAATATTAATTATAATTTTTTTGATAGTCCAACTTAAAATTTTGATTTCGCCCCTTTATGTGTGTGTGTGTGTGTGTGTTTGTGTGTATAGAGCATGAAGTTGCTACATACATGTTTACCAATGGCAAGGAAGCCCATTCTGGGGGGAGAGTTCCATTAAGGTAGTTGCGGGTGACATCACTGCAAATTTGCAAAACGAGAGTAATCAGAAGCGTTCCAACGGTAGTCAAGTTGGCTGAAGGAAATAATTTTATTTTGAGTTATCAGGGAGATTCTTATGCCCTGGGTCAATAGGTAATACAGTCATTTTAAGAGTTTTTTACATAAACATAAATATTAATCTATATAAGTCGCCCATACGAGACCCGCCTAATTTTTTAGGCAATTTTATTAATCAATTAAAAAATATTAAAGATTTGATAATAAGCACCCTTTTAATACAAAAGTTAATTTTATTTATCAATTAAAAATATTTATTTTTTTTAGATAACTTCATCCAATGGTTCAAAATTTTTTAGATAATTTTATTAATCAATTAAAAGGTATTTACGTTTTTTTAGATAAATAAATCAAAAGTTTAAAAAATATTTTATAATAAGTACCGTTAATTTTATTTATCAATTAAAAATATTTATTTTTTAGATAAGTTCATCCAACAGTTTAAAAAATTTTAGATAACAAGTACACTAAATTCAAAAGTTTTTTTAGATAATTTTATTTAAAATTAAATATAGTGACATTTTTAAGATACGTAATTGAAAAGTTTAAAAAATAGATAATAATTCAAAATTTTTTAGATAATTTTATTTATTAATAAAAAATAATTACTTTTTTTAGATAATTTCATTCAAAATTAAAAAAAATAGATAAAAAGAATACTTAGAATTCAGAAGTTTAAAATTATCTAAAAAAATGTAAATATTTTTAATTTCTTATAAGCGTGTCACAAAAAATAAAATGTATTAATTTTTCCTACACTTAACGCACAAATTGGTAATAGACGTAAACAAACAAATTGGCCATTAACATGTTAATTTATTTTAAATTAAGTTACTTAGTAAATTAAAATTAAAAGATACACTAAACAATTTTAAAATATAAGTAAATTAATTTAAGTTAAATTAAGTTGCTTAGATAAAATTCAAATTCAACCCTAATTAGATAATTTAGGTAAAGTTAAGTTGCTTCTCCTTTTTTTGTTTAAAGCTTAAGTTTCAAAAGAAAAGTTTCAAACTTTATTAATTGTTTAGACTTTTAAATTATCAAAAATGTTCAAAGTTCAAAATCTAGGTCAAGTTATCTAATACTATCAAACGAAACTTTTTCCAATTTCATACCCTTGCAAAGATATAGAGTTAAGAGGGTATGGTCTCTCAATTTAATATCCTTGTAAAGATATGGAGTTGAGAGGATACAGTCCCCAATACTCATTTTTTTCAGGGCTATAATCGTCGTTCTTTGCAATAGTATCAAGTTGGGAAAACGACATATTATGGCCCTAAAAAAAATGAGCATTAGGGTCATACCTTCTAAACTCAATATCTTTGCAAGAGTATTAAGTTGGGAAATGTTTTGTTTCATAATATTAGTTATGACAACAACTTTAGATTTTTAAATTTGAACATTTTTGGTAACTTAACTTAACCTAACTTATCTAACTAGGGTTGAATTTGAATTTTATCTTAACTTAACTTAAATTAACTTAATTTATTTACTTATATTTTAACATTGTTTAGTTTATTTTTTAATTTTAAAAAACTAAGGGGCTATTTGGAGTGCAAAAAAAATTAAAAATAAAAACCAAAAGTGAAATTTTTTGGATTTGAAATGTAAAAAGTTGTTTTGAAATAATGATTAGATGTTTGTGTTTGATTTGATATAAAGTTCTTAAAAATTATATAAAGCGACACGTGACAAAATTTTAGTAGAGAATTTTAAAAGTTTTTAGAGTTTTGTGAAATTTTTTGGTATAAATGTCAAATCCAACTTTTAAAAAAATTTGTCAAAATCCATTAAAACACACTATTTTGGTTTGTTCTAATAAATTTTGATAAATTTTTTGAAAAAGTTGGAATTTTTTAGAGTTTGAAAAAGTTGAAACTTTTGAAATTTTTTAAAATTTTTTGAACTTGGTTGATGCTCGAACCGGCCCCTAAGTAACTTAATTTTAAATAAATTTACATGTTAATAATCAATTTGTTTGTTTTATACCTGTTGCACCAATTTGTGTGTTCAAATGCAGAAAAAGTTAATGCATTTCATAAAAAATTAAAAATATTTACGTTTTTTAAGATAATTTTAAACTTTTGAATTGTAAATATACTTATTATCTAATTTTTTTAAAACTTTTGAATGAAATTATCTAAAAAGGAATAATTATTTTTAATTGATAAATAAAATTATTTGAAAAACTTTTGAATTATTATCTATTTTTTAAACTTTTTAATTACGCATCTAAAAAAAAGTCAACATATTTAATTGTTAAATAAAATTATCTAAAAAAACTTTTGAATTCGAAGTGTACTTATTATCTAAAATTTTTTAAACTGTTATATGAACTTATCTAAAAAAATAAATATTTTTAATTGATAAATAAAATTAATTTTTGTATTGTAAGGGTAGTTATTATCAAATCTTTTTTGAACTTTTGAATTATTTATCTGAAAAAATGTAAATATCTTTTAATTGATTAATAAAATTATCTAAAAAATTTGGCGGGTGTCATTAGTGGCATTGACAACTGGCAATGACAAGTTATAAGGGTGTCGTCAATGCCACTAACGACAAATACCTTGATTTTGCAAATAGTTTGATTTTACCCGATTTTATTAAAATCTTAAATTAATATTTATATTTATGTAAAAAAAAAAAAACTCATCATTTTAATATAACTATTTCATTTAAATAACAGAAGGATAAAATTTTTTTATCAAAATTGCGATCTAATTTATGATAAGTCGTTAGGATAAAAAATGAGAAAAAGTAAGTTCATGATTTGATCATAAAAGTAAGATATATTTATTTAAGTTGTATCCTTAAATATATCTACTCATAAAATTACTAATTGGACACTAATAATCTAGTTAAACTTGTACACATTATACTTACTTTTATATGATTGATTAGTCTCTAATCACTGGTATAGAGATATTAAAACAAATATGTTGAGTGCATGTTGAAGAATATATAAACTCAATGTGACCAACTAATGAACCTATATGGAGTTTTACACACTTGTCAATAGATGATTTTTAGTTGGCTAAATTATAACTACTTTATTTTAGCATTTGGGTAATTATATTTATTATTCCCTCAATATTTAAAATTTACTCGTACATCCATTTATTTTGAAAATGTTGTTAAAATTGATGCCTTCCATTAAATCAACCATTTTTTGGATTTTTGTAAATAAAACAAGCGAAGATTTAAAAGGAGGGATAAAATAGGAAAAACACTTAAAATTTTAGTTACTTTGGTATTTTCTGTTAAGTTTTAACTATTAATTTAACGGAAGGGAATCAATATTAACAATATTTCAAAAGAAGTAAGATAAGTGTAATTTTTAAATGTTAAAGGGTGATAAATATAATTACTCAAATATTGAGGAGATGTAAGTGTAATTTACACTTTTTAGTTACAGTTGTGCAATCATTTTCTCACAATACACTTGTATTTCACTCATGCAATATCAATGTGCAATTATTGGGTATTGTAAGATACACACGAAGACATATAAATATAGAACATGAGATCTAGTACTCTTGGAAGAGAGAGAGAGAACATTACATGTGATCTTCGTTGATTTGATTTGATTTGGAGAGAAACTCCCCAACTAGAGTTTGGATAAAAATAAGAAATAATTTTCCATATTTCACTTATTAGAATTATTGTAAATAGACTGAACATATATGATTAAGTTGCGGGTTGGCAATTATTCTATACCCTATGTAACTTACTCAGATTGTTGTATGATGGAAAGAATAAATTGTATTGCAATTATTAACTAAAATATCCACTACCCGCTATTTGCTATTTAGGTTAGTCATGATATGCTACTACTAGATGTCATTTATAATTGATAGAAGTTCGGAGAATAAATATTAATGATTTATTTAATTATTCTCATTCAAAAGAAAATTAGAATATATTCTAATTTAAATTAATTAAAAAGAGTTCTAATTGAAATTTTAGTCAAGTTAGGAGAAAAGATAGGAAAAAAAGTTAAATTACATTTACCTCTCCTTAATATTTGAGTAATTACATTTATTCATAACATTTAAAAGTTACACTTGCCTCATTTATTTTGAAATGTTATTAATATTGATTCCTTCTAATAAAATCAACCGTTAAAACTTAAAAAAAAAAAAAAAGCTAAAAAGCAACCGTTAAATCTTATTTTATCCTTGTCTCTCTCCCATTTTCATTAGTTTTTTTATAAAATTTTCAAAAAAAGCAAAAAAATAAGTAAAAAAAAAAAAACATAGAGTTTTTAAGAATTTTTGTAAAGAAAATTGATGAAATGTGAGATAAGAAGGGGTAAAATAAGAAAAATATTTAAAATTTTGATTAATTTGACATTTTAGGTTAAATTTTAATAACTGATCTTATCAAAAAGGGGAACAACATTAATAACATTTCAAAATCAAGAAGACAAGTGTAACTTTTAAATATTATAGGTGTTAAGTGTAATTATCTAAATATTAAGAAAAAATAGATATAATTTACTCCTTTTTCCTACATTTTCTATATTTAGATCTTAACTAACTAAAAAAATAAGAGAATAACACGAGAGCAAAGTTTGAGAATACAGAAGCTATGTTAAAGTACTCACAATTCTTGGAGACAACGAAGTTTGACCAGTTCTGGCGGGAGGATACCACTAAGATTTTGTCTCTTTAGGCAACTGTACTCAAAAGAAAGATATTTTTGCTCATACAAGAGTGTCCAAAATAAATAAATATATACATAAAGAAATAACAGTAGATAAACTTCTTTCTAAAATAAAATATTTTACCTTCTCCAAACAACTATATAAATATATAACCAACGATACGATATAAATGCAATTATTTACTGTCATACTATAATGCAACAAATTAAAACTTTAAATCTTTAATTGATATAATTAAAAGATTAAGATTGAGTTGAAATTTTTTAAAGCTGAGAAATGCAGACTATAATTTATCCTAATAATAACATAAAGACATGAACAATTAAGTTAGAATATAGAAAAATGTAAGAATAAAAACGGCAATCAAACAAAAAAGCACAACACCAATGAGTGATCTCCATTCTAACATATAGGTTATCAGTTGTATTGTTCTTAATGGTTGCTATTAGTTATCCGCAATAAATTTTTCTCAATCCATCTTTGGCGGTCACGAAACGATCACTAAAAACTATTAATGGCCACTTAGGTACTATTAGCGATCACCTCTCATTTCTACCAGTTTCTTTTATACAAATTGTAAGAATTGGGAAGTGCACTCACATTTGCATGAAATAAATTCACCCACAAAAATATAATCCATTTTGAGAATAATATTCGTATATTTTTTTAGTGTACTCCTTAACTTATGCTCCTTATAAAAGAATAAGGTGTCAAGAGTTCGAAAAGAGAGGCAGACATTTCACATGAAATAAAAACCACGAGTGAATCTGCTTATACTACCAAATAAGTAGATCCATGGCCCACCCACTAAGTAATGCCTTTTTAATACTCCTCAATTTTTATTTTTATTGTATAAGATGTGTGCCTAAAATAAATTCATTATGAAATCTGCAAATACTACCAACATAATAGGCCTATCTGCTGTGTAATGTATGGTATTTATCTACAAAGTGTATAATACCTTAATTTGATGAATTTGTTACCTATAGTGTATTTCTGCATCTAGATTGATATTCTTGATTTATTTTTTGTGATCATGTTCAACTGCAGTAATAATTATTTAATCTTTATAAGTGTTTTGAACTTATGAGAGAGAGAGAGAGAGAGAGAGTCTTACATATTAGTGATATGCAATAGAGTAGAATTGTTATTGGAGGAGCACAAATTACAGGTGACATAATTTTCATATCCCTTTTCTGGATTTGGTGTCACCCAACCCTCTTTTCCGCTACATGGATCCACACCATCGAACTTCCAATCTATCTTTCCCAATGTCTTTGCAATTTGCTTCAAAGCCTCCACTGCAAGTAAACAACACCTTAGAATATATATATATAATTATTGAACACTGTTACACAATTAGATTTTTTTCCCTAAAATAATAAAAACAGAATGATGTGGCACATGAAACAGCCCATCAAAATATAATTTTTATTGTAAAAATATTACTATCATATCAGTCTAGTATATTTTAATAAAAGGAAATTTTGATAAAAAAAAAAAGTGTTTTTGTATGTCATTTAACTATCAAAGTACACTCAAAAGAGCTCATAAAATGAAAAAATACAAATATACACGCGTGTGTATTAAACATATCAGTTTCAATTTTGGAGTGTATTTGTGAAGGAAAAGAAGCTTGACAATATACTGATGATTCTATTTTCTTCAAATCAAAAAATGGCTCATAAAATGAAAAAATACAAAAAATGAGTCTATTTGCACTTTACAAATAACCTCTCACACTTCAATTTACTTTTTTAAATAAAATTACGCAATTGTTCATATTTCTTTTCACATATTTTTACATAGTTATAATATCATAAAAACCCTATATAAAAAGTCATTCCATTATATAATTATACGTCATAAATATTTTTATTTTATTATAAAAATTATTTTTAAAATATATATGTATAAGGCAACTTGCCAATTTTAATTTTTTTAGATATTTTAATAAGTGGGCAGGCAATTAAAATATTTTTTTTTTGAAAAAAAATCACTTATGCAAATGAATTACTTTATTATGATAAAAATTTCTAATTCTAGATTTTTTTTTAAAAAATATGTTATTATGAAAAATTTAAATTAAGTTTTTAAAAGAAAGACACTTATGGTTTATTTAATAAATCTGTCTGTATGCTTAAAAGTTAATTTTTTTTTTGTTCATTGATTTTCTTAGTTAAATATTTTTTGGGTAGTTTTATTTTTTCTATAAATGAATGGTGAGAAAAAAAAATCAATGATTTTATTTTAAATTTAAGATTGGTGAAAAAAGTTAGTAGGAGTAAAGAACAATTAAAAAATCAAATTTACAAGTTATCTTGTGTTCATGTTTGTAAGTTTTATGTATAAAAAAAATATTTTGAAAGGTTAAAACAAATTTTATTTTCATTTATATTTTTATCAATCGTATAAAAAATAAATTTAATGTATTTTATAACTTAATCAAATAAGATAACAACTTATTACGTTTCAATTTATTTATAAACTTTCATCATTTTTTTATCATCTTGATATTTATTTATTTTTTTAAAAATCTTTCATAATTTATTTATTTTAACATATTACTAGATTATGAGAATTAAAAGGATCATTTATAACCATGCTAAATAAATTCAGGATAATTATATATAAAAATTAAAATAACAAAAGTTTGTGAACAAAAGGAATGAAAGAAATTAGTTTTTTATTTGATTAAATTACGAAATAAAATTAAAATTTATTTTTATACAATTAATATTAATATATATATAATTTATTTTAGTCTTTAAAAATAATTTTTTATTCTTTTGTGAGTCTAATGGTGTTTGTTCAAATTTGTAAATATTTTCTCTATAAAGAGCAATTATGTCATTTCAAAGTATGCACAAAAATAACAAATAAAAAAAATGAGAATTTTATAATTTCACTTAATGAAAAAAAAATAAAAGCAGAGTGCAAAAGATTACAAATATACACAATGTGCGTGTGTTCCTCGCGCGTTCGTTATTTACAATTTTGGAGTGGTATTTGAGGACAAAAGGCTTGAAAATTTTTTTTATTATAGCATCTCTTCGTACATACATACAAGAGCCTAGAAGCCAAACCTTCATCAGGGTCTAGTTGATTGACGTCTCCATGGGCTGAAGTAGCGAAATAAGCAAAGAGAATAACTGACGCAAGAAGTCGTGAGAACGGCATCTTCAGAAGAAAGCTAGTGCTTCATGTAATCGATAGCCAAGGAGCTTGGTTGGAGTTGAAATACAGAAGATATCTCCAAACGCAGAATTAATTTGTGTGGTATGTTTATCCTCAGTTGTCGCGATCGAGTCAATTATTAAAGGTACGTACAGTCGACGTGACTAGTCAGATAACAAAAATGACTTTTATTGGGTCAATTACATTTATGGACCTCATGGTGAAAGGATTCCGTCCGGTGCATCAGACCTATCCCCAACCTTATGGTGAAGTGCTAAAGTTAGGATTGGGGTAAAGTGTCAGAATATTAGATGTAATTTATTTTTATATTTATTTTTCGTGTATTTTACTTTCAACCTCACACTCCGTTTCAAAAGTTTAACTAATCCCTTAACTTTTGACTACTCAATTTGTTAGTTTTTTTTTTTAGGGTCAAATTTATCTTTTTAAATTTTAAATTTTTTTAAATCATAAAAAGTAAAAATATTAAATTAACTAAAAATTAAAAAATTAACTACTAAAAAAATATTTTTTTCTCTTCCTAAAAAAATTAATTTTTTTTCTTCCTAGACTAGGGCTCAATTTGAGCCTTGAACATTTAATCGTCTTACTTTAATTACGATACTTTTAAATCGTCTTATTTTATTTTATTCTATCATTTTTTTAATTGACGAAAGTTATAAAATGAGATGATTTAAAATATATATATATACACACATATATATATATATATATACACATACACTAAAGTGAGATTGATGATAAAATAAAAGGTAAAAATCACTTATACCATTTAAGATTTAGTCTTTTTATAGTTTAAAAGTGTGTTTGGGAAGAAAAGTAAAAATCTAGTTTCCTTATTTTTATGGAAACCGAGGTTTTAAAGTCAAATTCTTTCCTTTCATGCACAAAAAAACAAGGGCACTGAGGAGGACATATTTGTAATTTTAGTATGGTCTATTTCTCAGTTTGCACAAAAAGCTAAATTTTTTATTTTTCTCCCCAAACACACGCTTAAACTCTTTATGTTTTAGAAGTGGACGCTTAAGACCCATGAGACTTAAACTTTTGACAGTAAGACACTCCGCCGTTATTTTTTTCATTAATTTGGATGATTTGACTAATTAAACTATATAAAAAATAAAAAATATTCTTAAAAATTTAAAATTTATTTATTTTTATTTAACAATTTTAGACATATTATTTATATTTAAATTAAAAAGTATTGCACGCCCGTATTAAAGAATAAACATAATAATATATGAACTTACATATAAAATAAGATAACTTGAAAATAAAATTGATTACATATAAGCTTGAAAAAGAAAACCTTGATGGAAGACTTACAAAAGGATGGTAATCTTCTTAACTAAGTAATTCGAATCTTGATACAAAAATTAAGATACATATGTTGAGATAATTATAAGGTTATGCCAAGATGTGTAAGTTTATAAATTATTGTGTTTAATATGAATAGCATGTCCACAATATGACAAACAAACAAACAAACAAACAAAAATCAATTTTTGTAGCTTAAAATAAGTTTATATGTTTTTGTGTTTATTTTTTTAGTATTAGTATACAGTACTTTTTTAGTTTAGATATGAATAACATATCTAAAATTATTAAAAAAATTAAATTTAATATCACTTGTGTACAGTATTGTTTCTTATTGTAAATATGAATAAAACATCTAAAAACTATAACTCTATAATTTATATAATCTATTATGATTCATTTATTTTATTTTATTTCTTTTTTTCTTATTTATCATTGTGCAATTATTTTTATTTGTAAATATTAATACAATTAGTTATTTTTAAAAAATTAAATAAAAAGTAATTATCATATTAACCTTTGAAAAAGTATATGTAAAGCACCAAGTGGCATGTTAATGCATGGATTCATTGACTACGACACATATCTTCTTTTAATTATACATTAAATTAAAATATTTTATTAATATATAAAAATTAAGATTATTTTTATTATAATATCAATAATAAGAACTTTCAATTCTCCTCTTTAATTAATCACATTGCATAATTATTAAAAACAAAAACAGAAACAAAAATACTCTTACGAATAGCCCTCTTATAACATGGTAGTAACTAGAACATTATTAACCTAAATAAGACACTCACATCTTTTAAACATATGAATAGTAAAATTAATATGCTACTAGATAGAACTCTATTATAAGTTGAGTTAATAATATATTCACTTAATATAGTTAATTTACTAGTTAAACTATTTATATGAGATAAAGATATAAGAGTTAGAATCTACTTAAAAAATGATATTTCACAATTAGACTAAGATTACAACTCTTTAAATTATAGAAAATTATAGAAAATTTTACAAGAATCAATAATACCATTGCATCTAGATATACTTTTTAAATTTAAACTTTTATTATTGTTATCACGTATATATATATATATATATATATTGTTTTTAGAGTAATTTAACTTATGCAACCACAATTTCAGATCAGGAAAATAAATTAGAATGAAGTGGTTCTTTTGTGAGTTCAATTCTTCTTGGAGCTATTGTCAATCCTTGAGGATATTTTTCGATAGAAACTCTCAAAGTAACGGTCCTTTACATGGTACAAACGTTAAGTTAATGGTGTTACCCAGTACCTTGCTTCCAATTGCTTGAAGGGATCATTTCCAGCTTGTTTTTCTTCTGAAAACTTTCCCTGTGAAGTATCCTCCATTGTAACTGAAGATTGCAATAGTTGTACTTCTTAATTTTACTTAATATAATTTCCAGCTTCAAAAAAAAAAAAAAAAAAACCAAAATAATAATAATAATTACTTTAAATAGAATAATTCATTAAAATACATTTTTATTATATATAAGTGTGTTTGGAGTAATAAAATGAAATAAGGTTAAATAAGTTTTGAATTCGTAATTCGTGTAGTGAAATAAAAAGTGAATAACTTTTAAAAATTTGTAAAAATTTTTAAAAATTTATAAAAATTTTTAAAAATTTATAATAAATCGAATGAAATTTATAAAATATTATTGACACACCGATCGTCTAAAAAGTTGCGTTTGAAGAGCGTTTCCCTCGTTTTTATTATTGCATGTTATCAGAAGTTAAGAATTCTACTAATAAAACAAGTTCTTTTCTTGTTGAGGTAGTAGTAAGAGGTTCGCAAATTCACGCTAGGGAATTTGAGTTAAAAGAAAAATACACAAACTCATGAGCCAAACACACCCTAACTGATCTGTATTTACGGTAATGGATCATAACTCGAATCTTCACTGATAAATAAGCAAACAATTGAAAATATCCTCATGTGCCGGTTTAAATTGGTTTTTTTTTTTTTTTATTTGCAATGCACAGTATAACATTATAAATTAATACTTGATAAATTAATAATCTTGGTTAATTAATGTTTTTGATCAGTCTCGAGTGGGGACCAATGTGATAAATTAAGAATTTTGCTAAATTTATAAGATAATAAATTAAAAAAAAAAACACTTAGGTTCCACGTGATATATAAATTAATAATTAATCTTCTTATACATGAAAATTATGCATATACATGCCTCAATTAGAAAATTTTTGTAAAATATAACTCCAATGTTATTTATTTTTTTTAAAATTGATGTCCCCTGAATTTTATCTCTAACTTTTCTTAGTGTATTAAGAAGCTTTGGTATTGCGTTCTCGTATTACAAGGGGAAATTATGCAATGCAATTGTTAATTAAATTGCGTCTTTGTGGAAGATAGGCTCCGGTATAAAACTATTGTCTTCAACTTTACATTCTTTAATTACCCTTTTCTATAATATTCTTCATAATTTACTCTTCACTCAACAATTCTGAAGTTATTTCCTGGACAATTGAAAAGGTACTTAACATCAATTGTATCACGGTACTTTAACTCTTTGATTAAAACCTGCGATTGTTGAATTGTAATTTTCGTATAATTATATTCATAAATTATTTTGGTTAAATAAATACATAGAATAATGATAATTCATAGTTTAATAATTAGATAATATTTGTATAATTACAAAATTCGAAGTTTTGGGAAAAAATAAAGAATACCTTGATAAAATAATTTTTTTATTAATCAATATATAAATTATAATTTATTAATTTATCGATTAAATAATATCTCAATTAATTAATAAAAAATTCATAGTCCCAAGAGTATTAATTTATAGAGGTTTTCTCTCTCTCTATATATATATCTATATATAAAGACGGGAAAGAATTAAAAAAAAATTTGAATTCCACTTTTATGACGGAGGAAGGGGGTTTACTCACGCAATTTGAAGGTACCGTGCTATTTGGGACAGAAAAATTCTTAAACCATTTAATCTGCCCTAGAGTCAGACCTATTTATAACTTAATTAATTATAACTCAGGACCACCTGAGAATTCAATGACCTATCTCAAGAAATAAGGTAAGTCTTCTAGTAAGAATTAATTGATTCTGCATCAAAAGCCACCATCACAAATAGTTATATTATTTTTTTTTCTCTGTTTACATTTAATTGGAGATAGAATAAGATTTGGGACCTGTCATATCTTTTTATCTCAGTTCTGTGATTTGTGATCGAGAATTATTAAATTAAAATTTAAAAGTTCGAATACATTTATATTTTTTTGATTAAAAAATATAAATGCATCTTAGTCTAACTATCTCCGAATTTAATTTCACATAACTGACATAGTAATTATATTACATTTAATTGGAGATAGAATAAGATTTGGAGACCTGTCATATTTTTTTTATCTCAGTTATGTGATTTGTGGTCGAGAATCATTAAATTAAAATTTAACAGTTCAAATATATTTATATTTTTTTTATTAAAAAATATAAATGTATCTTACTCTAACTATCTCTGAATTTAATTTCACAAAACTGACATAGTAATTATATCAGTCTTCCCCTTATTGATAACATATAATTAATACTATATGATATATGATTAATTAATTTTTTCTTACGTGAGATTATTTTTTTAGTATTTTGTTAATAGAATATGGGATTGGACAATTAACATAATTTGTCAAAAAATAAATATAAAATTTATAAGTATTGTTAATCTTCTGTTTTTTTAATATATTAACCCAACTCAAAAATTATATAAAAAAATTGTGGCCCAACTAAAATGCCACATCCAATCTAAGGCTTTGGTGGATCTGGTTCCACGGAGACTTGTCTGCTGAACAGGTCCTTCATTTTTCCTAAATATTTTGGAGTAAAATCATTTATTATTATTATTATTATTATTATTATTACAATTGGTATGTTATAAATAAGGAATAAATTATACTTAATACTCTTATATTTTACCATCAATTTCATTTAAAGATTTAGAAAAATTCAAGTAAAATAGTTTTTCACTTATTTTTTAAATAAGTAAAGGTAAATTATACTTAACATATTTATATTTTGTCACCAATCTCACTTCTGAATTTATACTTTAAATCATATAATTTTCTTACTTAGACTTTTACATTTTCCCAATTTATCACTTCTGCTAGTTATTGTTATTTTTTTTTTAGATAAAAATTTGTGTATCTAATGCGCACAATGGATATATTTATGAATTTTTTTTTTTGTAATAAATTTGATAAAAGGAACAAAATAAAATAATTTAAATGTATAAAAACAAAGTGAGTCGATCTAAAACAAAAGAGTTAAAGTAAAATTAGAAATAAAATTTAAATGGTCTTTGGCTTGCCAAAAAAGAAAAAATTGAAAAAATTGAAGTTGGTGTATAAGTGATATGTGGTGAAATTTGGTTGAAGAAAGTTGGTAAAATTTAGAAATTTTTGATTTTTTTGGAGATCCAAAAACACTTACATTCCATTTGGAAACATTCTTCTTTTATAATTGATTTGATTTTTAAATAAAGAATTATTTTTTATGATTTGATTTTGAAATAAAGAATTAATTTGATTTGATTTGATAAATGAAATTTTATATTTGAAGCACATGTTTGAATTTAAGAATTCAATTAAATTGATTTACAAGAAATACTAAATTTGACCATATTAATTAAAAATAGAAAATATGATAAATATTATATATAGATGTGTTTAGATTGATAAAAATTGAGATAAAGTGAGATAAATTGTGAATTTATAATTCATGCAGTGAGATAAAAATGAATAACTTTTAAAGATTTTTAAAAATTTATAACAAATCAAATTGAGCCATGAGAGTAAATTTATTCATTTACTTAGGTGTCTTAAGAAAAGAATGAATTCTTTTTTAATTTTATTGTTTTTTATTATATTTCAAATAATATACAAATATCGAAATTTTAATTACAAAATAAAATCAAATTTAATTTATAAAATTTTATTTTAATTTCAAATATTAGAAATTAGTAAGAATTCTTATTAAATAAAATAAAATCTCATAAAATTTATAATTCTAGTGTCAGTATAATTTAAAAAAAAAAAAACTATTTTCAAAGTTGACAATTCACATTTGAGAAACAATCAAATAGCACAACATGTTTGACTTAGTCTCCGAGAATCAATGGGGCTTTTAATAATTGATTTAGAAAGATACCAAATAGGAGGAAGACTTGATAGGATCCGGAAGTGATGTTACATAACATTTTAAATTGTAAGTCGTTTGATTAAAATTGAATGGTTATAATAAAATTAAATTTAAATATTTCCATTAAAAATTTTAAAATTTATTTTATTATAAACTGTTAGATTTTGATAAACGATTCTACAACTTTTATGTAACAGGACCTTTCCTCTTTGGACCTTCCCTTGTTGGACTTGGTATCCATGCGTGGCTTACTTTTCTCCGTGGTGAGGAAAACAACTGCGAGAAATATCCATGCAGCCTCGTGTCTCACTCTACGTCTCATTCATTTAAGAGAAAAATTAAACTGATGGGGCATGGCTTTGGAATTTTTTTCCCTTTGAAAGGAATGGTTTTGGAATTCATACAAACGCGCGAACATTATTCCACAACAGGAGGAGACTTGATATCAATGCAACGTGAGTTAAGTGATATTAAAGTCAGGATCGTTCGATTAAGATTTAATGGTGTAGATTCATTTAAATTTTTTTTTAAATTAAAAATATGTGAATGAATCTAAACCGTTACATTTTAATTCAACAGTTTTCAAGCTGATGTCCCAAGTTACACCCACCACTATTTTTGTTACCTTAAAAATAATTGTTTAACTTTGTTGTAATTATAATCAATCTCTCTTTACTATATCATAATAAGAAATAGCTGACCAATACGTTACTTTTTTTTTTTTTTTGGTAATAATGTAATCACAATTAGGGATGTAAAGGGGGGCGGGTTGGCCTGTGACGCGACCCGATCCAACTCGAAATTTGGCTTGGCATCATCTGTACGACCCGCCCCAACCCCCCCGTGCCCCTACCCCTCCTTGGGTCCGAGCTTGGGTCAGCTATCCCCATTCAAAATGTAGTTTTTAAACATGTTAATCACATTCGTAAAAGAAATAAAAAAAATTCACGTCTGTTTGAATAAAAGTTAAAAAATAATAAAACTATTTTTTTCATTACTTTTTTATCTAAATGGATAGTTTTTTTTTTTTTTTTTTACCTAAATGGATGAAAATTTTTGTATTTCTTTTTTAATGAATGCAATGAACACACCTAAAAGCTACATCTTCTAAAAAAAATTATTTTTGGTGAAAAATCAAATAAGACGAAAAGAAAAAAGCTAAAAGCTAAAATGTAACGAAACAAAGCAGGCAGTTGTGAGTTTTTGTAATATGTTTTTAAGTTTACAATGAATAAAAAATAAGTATGTATAACTTGTAATTTAATATTTAATGAAAAAATAACATGTAACGTTAAACACTAAAATATATAAAACAAACATTTTAAAATACCACGGACTTATAAAATAATAAAAAATACCTTTTATGAAAAAATAAAAAAAAATACAACACATGTCAATACACCAAACAGAGTACAAAGCAAAAATAAGTACATAAAAAATAATAAAGGGAGATGTGTGTTGGACCGCTGACAATTCTTTGTATTTTTTAATGTAAAAATAATATTAAATGCTAAACATTAAACAAAAATAAAATAAAACAACATTAAAAAAGAGATGTACATCGAACAATAATCCCTCTTATTTTTTCCCTTAACAACAATAAAATAATTAATTATAGTTTTATCAAAAAATTAAATATAAAAATAAAACGTGAAAAAAAAAAGAATTAAAATACATGTCTCAATTCATTCAATCCCTTGCACTTTTAACTCACTAGCATATATAATACATGAGTTCTTAGGGTTACAGTTCAAAAATAAATTGCAGGGATTGAAGTGCATGAAGGTGTAGTAACTCCATTTTTAGTTGTTTGGATGGTAAAAAAATTTAAAAAAATGAAAATAATTGGGTTTGATTCGAGAGCAACCTTTCTTTCCCAAATGAAAAATTAATTCCAAAATAAAAATTCTTTTCTATTCTTTCTATTACATTTCAATAGCTATTTGTACTAGATTTTTTAGCAAATTTTTCTATTAAATATATTAAACTAACTCCCTCCATAAGTGATTCCATAACAGAATGAAAGGTTGTGACTTGCTTATAATGATCTTATGGTTTTCATTTAATTTAGTTAAAATTAATTTTAAAATAAAAGTAAAAGTTAAAAAGAAATCTTATTGGAACACAATAAATACAAAATATGAAAAGTCACATCTCATTGAAATACAATCAAGTGAAGATAGTTCATCCATGCACTTCAGTCTTACAATGCATTTTTGCATTACAACTGCACGAAACCCATAATACACCTAAATCTTTTTTTGTTTTTTCCAGAGGTGTTCAAAGTAAAATGGGCATTTTTTTTTTTTAATTTTGTCTTGTTCAATGCGTAAATAAGGATGAATAATATATAAGCAGCGCAAATTTATGCTAGACAACAACACATAATAGTTAACTCAGGGCTTAATTTATTTTTGGGACATTATTAGTTTGTCACAGAGTCGGATATATGCTTATTAATTCTTAAATGTCAAACTTGCATATTTAAGCCTCTTAATCTTGCATATATGCCTCATCTTATTTACATATTTTTTAATTTTTATAATGTAAAAATAATAAAATATGTCACAACAATTACATTCTAATGTCTTCGGGCCGGGTTTGGGCTCGATAAACATTTTTCATTGCCAAATTATCAAGTGGGCTCAATTTTTTTCGGGGTTAATTACATTTACTTCCCTTCAACATTTGAATGACTGTACTTTTTTTTTGAATAATTACACTTACACTTCTCAACATTAAAAAATTATGTTTATCCCTTATTTTTGAATATTGTTAATATTGACCTCTCCGGCCAAATCAATAGTTAAAATTTAATAGAAAATATTAAACTAACCAAACATTCCTCTCTCACATTTACATCACTTTTCTTTAGAAAAATCTCTAAAAAAAATTATTATTTTTAATTTTTTTTCTTATTTTTAGAAATTTTTGTCAAAAAATTTGATGAAAATTTGAGAAATAGATGGGTAAAATAGAAAAGAACTTAAAATTTTAGTTATCATGATATGTTTTTTGTTAAATTTTAACAATTGATTTAAGAGAGTGAATATCAAAAGTGGTAAATATAATTTTTAAATATTAAGAGATATAAATATAATTACCCACAAATTGAGAAAAAGTAGTTGTAATTTATCCTTGTCTTTATTATAATCCTCACACGCCTGAGAGTATCTCTCTGCTCAAAAAAAATCACGGCTAAAAAGTGTTCCAGATCCATCCAAATTATCTTAAAAATAAACCCAAGCATTAAAAATTTGGGCGGATCTCGTGAACTTGCGGCCTGCTGTCCCCATGATGGTTCCACTCATGTGTAAACTATCATCAATTCTAAAAAAATAAGTAATCAACATTTACTTAAAGTCTAAATACACTGAAAAACTCATTAAAAATATTCAATGATAAATAATTAATTAAAGTTTTTAGAGGAGTTTGGTTTACCAAAAATTCGCTAAAATCTATCAACTTTCGCTAAAAGTACATTTGATTTATTTTTTTATTTTCTATTTTTTATTTTTTCCTTTTGTTTTGTTTCAAAAATTTCAAAACGACGAAACAGAAAATGTTCTATTTTCTTTATTTTGAGATTTTTTTCATTTTTTGTTAAAAACTCTTAAAATGACTTTTTTATCATTTTTCATTTTATGTGTAAATTCATTTTCTATTTTCGAAAACAAAATTTTAAATTATAAGTAATCAAATGAATTTTGAACTGTTTTCCTTATTTTCAAGAGTACAAAATAAAAAATGAGTTCAAAACAAAAAATAGAAAATAAAAACAAAAAATAAAAAAATGACACCTTATTTTTTAAACAAAACTTGATAAGAATATTAATATGTTATGTAAGAAAGTTAAGTTGCATGGGCTCAACTCATATATATTTAATTCACTTGAATTTTGCTTAAAATTAAGCCAGAAAATAAACAAATTAAATTTAAGCATTTTTTAAACTCACAAAAATTTTCAACTCAAGCTGAAAAATCCCCCGCGTTTGCTTCAACACATTTACATCCTACCCCATATTAACATCAATCCCGAAAATATATGATGAAAAATTGGGAGATGGGTCTTTCAGCACCTTCGTTTATTTGGATGAGAAATATTTAAAAAAAAATTTTTTTTTTCTGTTACTTGTAAAATTTGTGTGATAAATTAGGAAAAAAAAATATTTACAAGAACATTTAAAAATTAATTAGTTTCCCACAAAAATTAAATTTTTTTAAGGTTAATCATCACTAAGCAAAGTTATTATGTAGTATCCCTTAGTTTTTTTTTTTTTTTTAAATAAACGGTAGGAAAAATGAAATCAATTATAATATATCCAATAAAAACTAACTATTTTTGAAAAGATAGATACTAAATACACTCCACTTTTATCTTCTCACGCTCCAAATAAACAATGTGAGATGCATTTAGTATTTCCCTTTTAAAAAATATCTATTCAGTTTCTTCTCATATTTTAAAACCAACAAAAATAAAATAAAATAAATTTAATTTTACTTCCCTGCATCTTCATTCAACTTTATTTTCTCTACACAAATTCAAATTCATTCAAAAAAAAAAAAAAAAATTGAAACCAACCTAAAAGAGTCTTATATAATTATGAAAAACATACAAACATGGTGTGCTTTGTCAGCACAAAATTACCTCCTAAGACAGACAAGTTAACAAATAAAAGGACCCTCAAAAGAGAAGGCAGTCAAGAAAAAAGAACTGTAATAATTATAAAAAGGAAAGAGAGGAGGAAAAAAAAATACTAAGCAATGTAATTGGTTTAGGTTAAATATTAAGCATCTAATTGTACCAATCAATTGAGGTTTTTAAGCCTTCCAAAAGAGGTTGGTTTGGGTGGTTCCAGCAAGCCATTACTGCCTGCTCCTCTTTGTGCTGCAAGAAGGGCATTTGTACTGTTTGATACTTTCTGCCTTGGCTGGTGTTATTTTCACACACTTGCCATGGAACCACCTCTCGCAGACGTCACAGCCTATCCAGAACTCATTGTCACCGCTGTAGTTTTCCCCACAGCTCCCGCAAAGGGTATCACCATGTTCGTCGTCCTCCTCCTCCTGATAACTCTCGTCGTACAGCTTCGGATTGCTTTTCGACTGCCCGTCACCCGATCTCTGCAGTGTAGGGTAGAGGTGATTATAAAACCGTAATTCAAGCATGAGGAAGATCAAAAACAGAAAATATCTCTTTTGTGAAATCGAATAGTCCACCTTGGTGTTGACTCTGGATTTGCTTCCGCTATCCACGTTGGGCTTGTCCTTTATAGGCTTCCTCTCTGTTACGACTTCAAATACGGTGGGCAGATCATTTATCAGGCTAAATAAACGCTTCCTGTAGAGGGAAATACACACATTTTTCGTTGATGGTCCCGTAGAGAAACATGATTCAATGCATATTATGAGTTGTACACAGCAAGAGAAAAAGAATGACAAAATAAAATCAGCATGGTGAGTAGTTCATGTTGAGGGCCCCCATGAGGAATGTCTCCGTGCCTTGCATACGCACTGAGAAACAAAAGATTTAAAAAATAATAATAATTAAAAAAATACAAAAACAAAACAACAGGAGGGAGGACAAAAGAATGAGAGAGAGACCACCAACTAATCTCCTCACAGGCTATTTGGGAAGGGTGAAAAGTGAAAACCAGTCCCAGTAAGCCCTATCAGAATCCACTCAAGTGGGCCCCAGGTTTTTAACACAAAATGCAACCAACAATTAGTTTCTTATCCATCCACTTCTTGGTAGACCTGTTGCATTTGAAATGGGACACCTAGTTTAGACCAAAACAGAACTACTCTCATCTGCATAGAGAAAACAATGTTCTAAATGTCTAGTGAAAGTACACCTGCCCATCCATTGCACACTTTACTCAACAAGTCACAAATCAAAGAATGGCATCAGAGCAGCAGAGCAGGTGAAAGTCACATCACCCAAACTAAAATTGAAAAGCTTTGGTCATGCTTTATCTAATCTACCGTCTACTTCATCACTGTGCTTTATTGGGATGCTTTTGGACAAAACAACTAGCGAAAGGCCAAACAAGTTTGTTCCACCAAAACCCTAGAAACTTTTGCGCAGTTTTCTAGTATTTGAGATTTGCATTCCAGGGATATTATTTTGGGAAAAATCAAGCTCAGACCACCAAATCAGCTCTCTCTCCGTGTCTCCTGCCTCAACTCTCTCCCAGCTATCCTTGGCAGTCCTCAGCCACATTAGCAACAACCATAACTTCCCAAGCAGACCCCATTTGGTCCATTCACCCTCTAATTCTCGATAGTGTCTTATCCCAATCAAATCGTAAAATCATCTGAAATTATAAAAGATTTCCGTTGGATGAAGCCTCATTCTGAAGGCAAAAACATATATAACTGAATGATTTACACAAAATGAGTAAGGTCAGAATCAGCAACCCTCCCCTGCCGTCCCTTCACCAGCTGCTCCATTGAGGTGGCATCAGACACACGAAGAGTAGATTTCTAATATTATAGAGAAATATATAGTTTCAATAAAAAAAAAAAAGTAAATCATATTTGGTCACAAACAAGATTAGAAAATTACTGACAGTATGTTGAAGCAGAAATGATACAATCTTAAAGGATATTGGTTTCAAAACTGCAACTCAAACCGGTCCTTTCATTACCAAGATTAGCTTTCAAAGTCCTAACGAGAAAAACAAGAAGTCAAGTTCCTAATTCCTACAGCAAGTCACTGACCCAGAAACCTCATAAAAAACGAGTAAATTAAAGCATTGTTTTTTTTTTTTTTTTTTAATATTGTGTGCGCGTGCATGGGTGTTGGGATTGTTGGCAAGAAAACCCATGAACAAACCTAAAAGGAGATTCCAAACCTATCCATTTAGATGAAAGCATCACATTAGCCTCTAAAGAATTAATACCCCTCTTTCATAACTAAGGGAAAATCCCACCCGGAAAGCGCTACCATCTCTAAGGCCCCTTTAATAGCATTCTTTCAAAAGTGTGTTGCATTCTTTTTTATTTTGGGGAGAGGGGATAACCCAATGGAAAGGGCTCCCACACCAAGCATTTGGGTCCTATGTTCCATTCACACCCCTCCCTTAGGTTTTAGCCTTCAATGTAACAGAAAATATAAAATACAAGACGAAACTTAAGGCCCATCTCTGAACAACTTTGAAGTCAACGAAGCAACATTTTTCCTATCAATTTTTGGCTGTTATCGAAGCCTTCAAGACACTTAGATAATTTCCTTCTACCATTTTATGAAGCACAGAGTGTATACAAAACTTCTTCAACTCAAGATATGGTAAACACACGACAGAACTTTATCTAAGAAAGTAGACAACGACAAGACTTTTAATATGTAACAACTCCTGCTAAAGGATGAGGAATGAATATAAATGATGTTGCCCAATCTTTAAAGCTTATAGATTGATCATTAAGGTCCCCAATTATACGGGAACTCTAAAAATACAAAGATTATCTTGATTGCTTACATAATCTATTCTGATCATAAGTCATAATTGCAAGGAAAGTCAATCGAATTAAATTAAATTTCAAATCAAAAAGGCACTTTTAACTAAATGAGACATTAAGAAAACAAACAAATGACTATGCATGCGCGTGAGCGTGCATTTGTAGAACACTTTTGAATGCTGATGCAGCAACCATCCTATAACAGCTAACCAAGAATCATATCAACCACCCCAAGACCTCTATCTCCAATCCATTTTATCGAGGATCATTGCTTCCATTGCACTAGGATTATTTGAGTCTTCAATTATAATTCAATCCATTAGCAAGATGGTTGCCCTTTCAGATCTTGCACATATACAATATTTGTGCTTTCACAGTCATAGAATTACAGGTCCCCATCAGACCTCTGCATATAACTAATATCACTTTGAAAAACTATTAACACAATTACAACTACTACTACTTTTTTCATTGCTCTCTCTCTCGATAGATGCCAATGCCAGAAACCTAATAACACCATTAATACTAATGCAACAATCCTAATGCCTGTCTATCAAAATCAACCATACAGTATTGCTTCCTTAAAGAGATCTAACACTCCTGCATGGGTAAACACCATGCCACAAGGCAGTTTGTGTAAAAAACCAACTATATCCCTCCAGATCCCTCTAGATTCCGTGTTTCAGATCTCAATTCAACTACTTGCATATAAGCAAGCTGCGGATGTTGACAAATCCAACACCACAAGTTAAAAAATTGTTGAACCATAACCACACAAAAGCCTTACAGTTTGATGTATTCGGATATTTTCTTCCTCTAGGAGACCCTGTTATCTCTTTTTTTACTCTTCTTCTAGAAAAAATACATCACTCTTAAAAATTTAAAATAACCTCAAATTATTTTCTATATAGTCCATTAAAATAGTTGTTCCTCTGCAAAGCACCAGGTTTATGGAATGCTCTAGAAGTTGTAACACAAGTTGGGGGCAACGTATAGCTTCCCATGTACACATGTGATGAATACAATTGCAAACAGAAACCAAACGTCCCAAAGGACTATACAGATTCCACCATTTAACTACTCATCTATCAAAATCTCTTAGTAACTTGAAACACTAAGCGTCACCAAAGTCCAATGTGAAGGACACAACAACTAGTTAACTGAAAGTATCCTGTTTTTAGACACAACCAATTGAAACTTAGAACCAAACCAAGGAATCAAATATTTCAAACAAGGGGCTTAACTAGTATTTAGACCCAAAAAAAGAGATCAATATCCCTCACAAGGATAAGCAATCTAAGCATCTCCAACCATGCATAAAAATCCACTCAACATTTAGACCTGTAACTAGTATGACGCAAGAACAAGTGTACCTCTCATTGCGATTAAGGCGAGCTCCGAAATAGAAAGCAACAGACAGCAACCAAGAATCAGTGTGCACAGCCACCAGTGACAACCAGTCTCTCCGGACCATCCCATCCCTCGCGAAATTGATCCCCAAAGCCGGCTCAGGTAGCTCCGGCGGAACTTCCTCCGCCGGAAGGGTCACTTCCCAGGTCTCATTTGGGTGTCCGTACAAACACAAATTCTCCTTGTCTACATAGAGAAAATCATTAAAAAAACAAAAAAATAAATAAATAACAAAAATCAATCCAAATCAAAACAAGCAAAGTTGCATATATATATATATATATATATTTTTTAAAAAAAAAACGCAAGATACAGAGAAAAAGAGGGAACTTTGTGATCTACCTGGATCGCAGAGTGCGTAGAACCTATCGACATCTGAGAGAGAGATAGAGAGAAAGCATGGTGAGAAATCGAATAAACCTAACAGATATTGAAATAAGGGTTTGGTGCGTATGTATGTATAGAAGTACCATCGGTGAGAGCATGGGCGACGGCGGCGCGACGACCGCTGTAGTCTTTGAAGATCTCTTCGACGGTGCGGGGGCTCGAAGAGATCGAAGGCGTATCCATGGCCACTGAATCGCGAAAATCGATCAGCTTGGAGATTCCCGACAGTAGAATTCACAGAGTGACTGGGAATTCAAGTTATTGTGAACGTCGAAGACTCCTTGATTCAGGGTTAGAGAGAGATTAGACGGCCTGGATCGGCAACGGCGGCAAGTAGGGCCGTTAGATGGTTTTCGTTTTCGGAAAAAACTGTTTTAGAAAAATTAATTTTTATTTTATCAGATTGGAAAGTAATTAATAGCACGTGGGTCGCTTAATTTTGTTACACTTTTGGGTATTCACATTTCCACTCCACCAAAAAACTTTTCCACGTCCACTTTTTTTATTTTTTATTTTTTTGTTTATTTTGTTTATTTTATTATCATTTAAACGATAAAATTACCATTAATTCATTGTTTTTATACATTAATTTTACTTATTATAAAAAATAATCTATTAATATAATTTAGATTTTTTATTTTATCAATACAATTTGAATTTTTATAGTGAAAAAGAATTTTTACTAGAAAAAAACAATTAATTATGTTAACTTATTAAAATATTCTTAAATTTAATCATAGGAAAGTAACTCACATGGTACAAATAAAATATTTAAAAAATTTAGATAACAATTACTTGCCCACATATCCCAAAAAAAAACCTAGAAATACAAATTCTCATATTATTCATAATTTTTATCATAAAAAAGTAACTCATACGTCACAAATTACATATAGAGAGATATTCTCATCCACTTGGGTGCGGATTCAACATTTTTGGTCATTAAAGATGAAAATTATAAACTTTCTTAGTAGATTGTGAGAATATTTTTATAATAAAATTATCAAGAACAATTATGGTAATAAAATAAAAAATTAACATTATTTTAAAAAATTTATAATTTTCACAATGTATTGATCTTATACATGTACGCTCACCAAAAAGAGGATAATTATAAGTGAATAACAAGAGTTGGTTAACAAAAATTATATGAAAAGTTGATTGACAAAGGTACATAGGACGTTTTAAAAATAGATAGATTTAATTTTTAAAAAAATTCGCTTACAGTATATAAATTATCTTTTTAGATTTAAATTTAAGAATATTTTTATAAGTTGAAATAATTGAAATTATTTTTAAAAAATAAATATTTTTTTGTAAAAATTTATTATATTGATAGAATAAAAGATTATTATTTACTATAAAAATTTAAATTATATTAATATATTATTTTTATAATAAGTATAATTAACCTAGAAAACCAATGAATCAAGGGTATTTTTGTCATTTGAATAAATCAAAATAAACAGAAAATAAGAAAAACAAAAATTAGAGATGGGAAACTTTTTATGGAGTGGGAATATCATTATCTTTCACTTTTTTAATAAAAGAAGGCAAAAAAAAAAAAAAAAAAAAAAACTTAAACCTTGGCCTGAGTGGGGTAACATTTATCAACTAAGCAAGTTTTCCATTTCAATTCATATTCTATAGTGCTACAGTACCATTCAACAATATAGGAAAGTCATTATTCAGCATTCAGCAGGTAGTACATTTCCATTACGTATTTCATATTAGTTGCTGATATGGCAAATTTTTAACATTCTAAAATAATATAATCATTATCAATAAATGCAACAATCACTTTTTTTTTTGAAATTCAAAATACAGTAATCATTTTTTTCTAAATTCAAAATTTGAAATTCAATGTGACCTCTCTCGTGGGGGCCACTTAAAAAAATAATTTTTTATATATAAGGAATAATTTTTCTCATTCTCTCGATATTTGGAGCTAAATATGTTATTGAGAATAAAATAAGAAAGAAGTATATGGATAAGGATACTACTTGGTGGTATCTTTTTTTTTTTTAAAAAAAAAAAAACTGATAATCTTTATATTTAAGGATAAGAATTAGGGATTGAAAAAACTGCTAGTAATACTAAGTATTTACCAATAAAGTTTAAGTTTTACTCGATTAAACGTAAAACAATTACATAAATTATAAATTTTATTTTCCCTTCATTCTTCCTTTCTCTCCATAAATTCATTTTGTAAACATAGCATAAGGTTAACTATGAAAAGAAAAAATTAATTAAATTAATGATATTTACATTCTAATTTCAATCTTTTTTCCCTCCACATTAGTGTTAATTTACTAAATAAAAAAAAATGATATTAAGAGTGCATTTTGTACGAGATCAAAAGAGGTAAATTAATATTACCTTTTTAAATTATGTCAGATACATTACATAAAATTTTAAATTTTTTTAGAGAATGTGATAATAGGAATAAAAAATTATGGGAGTAAAAAATTATAATTACTCTAATAGTATTTACCATTTTTGTTATGAATCGGGGCCTGTAGTATATTTTTGCTAGAACACCCCGTAGTGCTTGTGTTAATTGTCAGATGCAGGTCTTGTTGTGAAACCCAAATCCGTACACAAGATCCAAATTTTTTATTATTTAATTTCCTAATTATTTTGTTAATAGGGCAATTTGGAGGATCATTGAATTTTATTTGGGCCATATTTAGGGTCTTATGTCATCTAACCCTTCACATGTTTGGGCCCAACTACTCAATCGTCCTATATTAAATCATACAACCCACTATCCAGTTTGAGACCCAATTACCCGTTAAAATTGCCTTGAACCGTCACGCTATCTTGTTTATCATTTGAATTTGTTTGGAATTATCCCTTGGCGGACCTCAGGATTTTCACAAAACGAGGCCTCTGATTTTGAACCCGGGGCTCGGTGAAGTCATTCAATCTGACTAATTTTAGTTTAACGGTCTAAAGTATCATATATTTTTAGATTAAAAATTTATAAATATAATTAAATGGTCAAATTTTAATCTAACGACTCATATTGAGTTGTCACCAAATTAGCATAAAATTTATAAATATATTTAAACCGTCATATTTTCATTCAATAATCTAGATTGAATTATCACTAGGCTGACATTAAATTTGATATTTGTATCCCCCATTTGTCCATGTAAAACTGATTTAGATGGTTGGATTTTAATCCAACAGTCTAATACATTCACATATTCTTTAAATTAAAAATTTATGAAAGTGTTTGAACCGTTAAATTTTAATCTAATGATCCAAATTGAGTTATCACCAGACTGACATCAACCTCCCCTATTTCTTATTTTCACCAATTTGGATCGAGAGATGATAAATGTATCATACATTTAACTTCTTATATTATGTCTTTGTTTACAAGAGATATAAATTTGAAACTGTGAAAAGTTAAAAGTTGAGTACATTTATTGTTTCTTTAAGATTTTATATAAATTTATAAAAAAAAAATAATACAATATATGACAAAAATGAATGAAAAAATAATTTATATAAATAATTTTAATTAATTTAAAGCTAAAACTTTGTCAAGTTAAATATTCTTCACGTTTCATATGTAAATTTAACTGTACAATAATTTTTTATATTTGTTTATTAAATTTCAGGTTTAACCAGAACTTATTCATCGTTCTCGTGTCAAGCTTTTTTTTAATAGCCATGGGCGTAGTAAGTGTTAAGCTGCTTATTATTTATTTTTTAATCATTAATTGGTGTAAATGAGAGAATAATTTGAGATTCGAAAGAATATAACCATTACTAATAAATTGACAATTATTTTGTTTATAATTTTTATACAATTTCCATTACGAATCTTAAGAATCCTAAATAATTATAATTTAATGACGATTTTAAATATATTTAAATATATTATTAATATCAAATCTCATCATTTCAAGCTCATAAACTCAAATGCAACATTAGATATTAAAAACTCCATGTTATACGTGTATTACTTAGTATTTAACTTTGACTATTTATTTGTAATTTTAGACCAATAAAATATTTAAATTGATATTGTATTGATTTATTTTTATTTTTTTTGAGTTAGATTTAGCCCGAATTAATATTTGGTGGGACCACTGGATCAAGGGCCTAACCTTTTCTTCCATTTCTTTCTTTTTTCTTTTTTTTTTCTTTTTTTTTTTTTTTTTGGCCTGGGCTGTTTCAGAACAAGGTGGAGAGAAAAGAGAGAAAAAAGAGAGAGGAGAGAGAGAGTAGAAGGAGAGAGTGTGTTTCAGAGAGGGAAAATAGTTGAACTTGGTATTTTCGACGTTGTGATCGTCGTGATGGTGCCAGTTTCTCGTGATTTTGCTTGAGGTGAAAGATATGGATATTTGAAATTCAAGAACTAAAACTTAAATCTTCTCGTTTCTTATTCATTCTTCAGATTCAAGGTTGGTGGAACTTATGTACGTGTTCTACGCATTGTTAGCATGATTTTGATATACATATTTGATAGTTTTGGTAGATAGTGATATGTGTGCATATGCGTAAGTGTATTTACATGTTTGTGGGTTTGTACATATATATGCTCAATTTTGTTCATTTTTGAGTTTTGCTGCATGATATTGAGATGGAGTTGTTGTTGTTGGTTGTGGTACCATTTCTAGGCTTGAGGCACTCGAATTTTGGTATTTTATACGCTGGATCGAGCTCGTAACAGCTCAGATCAGTGTTGCAGATCGCAGGTCGCAGGAACGCTCTTCCTGTGGACATCCAACGAGCTTCCCGTAAGGCTTATGACTTGCAAATGTGCTATCAGTTTCTTCCCGCAACTCATAGTGGGCTTTCCGTGGGCATCCTGAGGACATCCAATGGGCTTCCCACATTGGGGCCCGAATTAATGGATATTGGACTCATACAAATAAAAAGTTATATATGACAGGTATATGTTATGAATTTAGACATTTTGAGACTAAAAAAATGTTATTATTAATACTTGTGAATAGCATATCTTTATTTTAAATTTAAGATGTTATTGATTATTTACATGATTGAGCATATCATGTGCACGGGATTGGGGTTGCATCATCTAGTTTGAAATTTTGATTATTGGTTGGCTGAAAGTACCATGTTGATGTTATTTACGTGCCGAGACACAGGTTATATATATAGACGAGATCTATGATTTGAGAAAAATAAAAAATAAGATTTTAAAAATACCGAATGATACCGATTGGATAAATTTGACTAGAGTTTAGTCGTTTAGAGTTAGAATGTTAATTATAAGATATGATTATGAGATTTTCTTCAGATTGTAATCGGACCTTACTCGAACTAAGCAGATGCCTGACCAGGGGTATAACACGGTTCTCTAGCAAAAGAGATAAAGGGTGTAATACAGTTCCTCTGAGTCTTACATCAGTGGGGGTGTAACACGGTTCCCCGCTCGGTTTATATATATAATGAGATATATGTTAGCCATAAGCGTAAATAGTGCGATTGGTGACCCTACGTGTTTTGCAAAGCGTCACCTATCCTAGGATAAGGTTTAAGGTAGATGGAGACTAGAGTATGCATTAACATTGCATTCCATCACATCCATTACATGAGATTGCATTTATGTTCCTTTATATTGAGATGTTAATATAATGTGACTGTGACACTAATTGTTAAGATGCATGATCTATCTGATTGATCATGAGTTTGGTTATAAAATAAGAGATATAAATTTACGAACTACAGTGACATGATTCCCGAAGTAGAATACGTAGGTAACTTAAGCTTGAGTAATCTAAATTCGGTCTTAACTGTAGATAATAATGATTGTATTTGTTCTTCTAAATTGATAATTAAATTATTGGTATTATAAATTGTGTAACCCAAAGGATGGGTCTGATTCTTATATTTATGACATTATGATATAAAGATATATAAACATGATTATAGTATTATTCTAACCAAGCAGAATTTGGGTGCAGTCATTAGAAATGGAGTTAAGATAGATTATGTTATTGACAAATTGATGGTGACGTAATTAAATATTATTTTACATGGGAATCAGTAATGATTTTAAATATATTGATGACTATAACTCAATATGAGTTGAAATTGAGTTGGATTTTATTTATTTATTTTAGTTTTCACATCCCCATACCGTCCGTCTTGAACAAATAAGATAGGGGTGTGACAATACTAGTAATTACAATTATCAAAAGACTATTAGAAAATATCAATTCACAAAGAGTTCCACACTAGGTTGGCAAAATACTTATTCTTAGGATATGTTTGGGACTTTGGTTGAGAGGGAATGAGATGAGAGGGGGGTGAGTTGGAGGGTTTTGGAGTGTGAAATTTCCGTAATGCCCTTTGTATTTAAGTGGAAAGAGAGAAAGTTGACATCGTCCAACGATGTCAACTCGGTGACTACAAGGTTAGGAACCATTAGATTAAAATTTAATAGTCAAAATACTTTTAAGTTTTTTTTTTTTTTTTTTTTTTTTTTAAGATTAAAAATATGTGAATGAATCTGAACAGTAAAATTCAACACTTCTTAACTTGATGTCTTAAGTCCATTTAAATGAAATTACAAAGATACCATTATTTTTATTTTTGTAATTTCATTTAAAGGCATAGGGTATTAAGGTTATTTTCTACCATAACTTCGCCCAACTGTCTATCCTATTCCGTCCAATTGCATCCCAATCCACATTCTAAACATGCCCCAAAAGATAGACAAGGCCTGCTAGTCCGTAGATCGGGTCGAATTTGTTTATAAATTTCAAAATTTTGAGTTTATTTTTTAAATTATTTGAGATGAGTCTATAAAAAAAATTAAAATTAATGTATTGTTTAAAATATAATGTTATTATTTATGTATTATAAAAAAAATTAAAAATATACAAACAACAATGGTAATTAGAGCTGTTCTATTGTTAGAGATCAAGGTCAAATCCTAGTTGAACCTTCCCAACTTAAAGAAATTTTAAAGTTAGAATTCCAACTATACCCATAAAAAATAACTATAATCACAACCAACCAAGGGATGACCACAAGATTGGAAGGATTTAAATGAAAATAATATAAAATGATAACTCAATAGCGTTTTTTTTCTAATAATAAAGTGTATGTATTATTATGATAAATTATTTCAAATAAAATAAAATTATAGTTTTCTATAATACATGAAATTCTCATATATATTTGGCCATAGAGATCGTTGCTCCGTCACCGTGGGCATCATGAGTGGTGCCTGGTCAGCCTCGCATAAATTGACACATCAATTATTCGAATGAAAATGCACCCTTTGGTTGGACAAAAAAGGTTTAAGAAATAATTTTATCCTATGTATCACACATGCCAATTTTGATTATTTGCACCAAGGGGGTAAAATTTTGAGATCGGATCTTCTCCAACATTTGTAATAATTAACATGAGTTATGTGTCTTGGAATTTGGACGATGTAATAAATTATCTTCTTTTGTTTCCTTGTTTATTTCTTTACTTTTATAAGGATAAGTTATAGAACCCCAAGGGGTTAGATGGGATGGTCTTGGACTGGGACTTAGGGGCTTACCACCCCAAGGTCTCAAGTTCAAGTCTCCACTCTAGCAAAAACTTGGGGCCAGCCTCCCGGGCGCAAAGCGTAGTAAAGGTTGGTAGGACGGGCCTCCTTGGCTGGACGAACCGTATCCAGTTCTTGGGTGTGGGTCCGACTCCCCGCCGCTACGCGAGTTCGCGATTGACCGCTATACATGTTGAGGGGCCGGTATGTGTGGCACAAACCAAAAGAGATTCACTCTCTAGGGGTTTGACCTAGGGAGTGAATCTCTCGAGGTTAAATCCTTTTTTAAGTTATAGATATTTTTTCTCAATATTTAAATAATTACAATTACATTCTTAATATTTAAAAATTATATTTACTTCTTTTATTTTGAAATATTGTTAACACGACCAATATTATGTTCAGTTAATAATTAAAATTTAATAAAAATGTCAAAATAATTACCTTTTGATTATTAAACATTTATTAAATTTTAATGATTAATTTAACAAAAGAGATTAATATTAATAATATTTTAAAATAAAGAAATAAGTGTAATTTTTGAATGTTAAGAGATGATAAATGTAATTATCTCATTATGGAGGAAAAATATGTGTAATTTACCCTTTTATTAATGCTCTTGGTGTGGGAATAGCTGGTTACAAAAGTTGACTTAATTTAAAAAAGTCTTAAACGTGGAGCTTACGCCCAATAGGTTGGCTATTTGTAAAAGATATATATATATATATATATATATATAATTCATGATAATGATGATGACTTAACTATAAAGATGATTATTGAAATTTTGTCGTTGATAATTATGAATTAGTAAAAGCAATAATTAATATTACAAGTAAAAAATAAAAATAAAATGATTGAACATAAGAATTTAAGGTAGAAAATTTTTCACAAATAAGAATAAAAAAAATTGTGTCATGAAAATCAAAAATTTCACTATATATAAATTTAGGTACAAGTAAGACCACTGTTGTATAAGCAGTATATCATTCATCTCTTAAACAAATCGATCACAATGAACAACTTTGCTGACACGTAATGAAAAATGTGCATTTTAGCAACGAATGAGTGTGATAAAGAGTATGAACACGCCTTTAAAGACTTTTAAATACATCACACTTAAAGTGATTGATTGAATAATTCTATCGTGACTAAGAAAAAGAGGAAAATTTATCTTTTAAACTCCTTGTATATCTCAACAATGTTTTTCTTGTATTACTTTAAAATCTTAGGAGAACGACTTTTTATATAAAATATTCTTGTCATCCAATCTTCGAAATATTCTGATGTTTGCTGTTTTCAATACTTTTAAGAAAATTTCCCATAATTATTTTTAGTCTTTTAGACATTTATGAAACCATTTTCAAAAGTTTTTAAACAAATTTTCATGTTTGGACAAAATTTATGGGAAGCAATGTTTTCGAAAATATAATTTCCTAGCAATTCTACTGCCACTCACTCAAGCCAACTTCCAGTAGATATCCAACGAATTTTATACTTAGCAAAATTTTGATATATTTAATATATCATTAACAATGGCGTTTTCAGTGGATTTAGCAACCTTTACACCTAGCCAAATTTTAAAATTTTCAGCAACTATGTGTTTTGAAAAATTCAAGGAGCATCCATTGGGTCCAACTGTATATCTAGCGAAATGTCCAAACACAACTGTGCACCAAAAAAAAAATAATAATAAAGAAATAAATAAAATAAAATGCCAAAACAATCTCTCGCTAGTTGGTTTGCTAGAGTGGACTTTCAACCGTTGCCTGTGAAGCATCCAGCCACCTCAGACGTGCGGCTGTGGTTCTATTTTGCGGAGTGTTTGGTTGACTAGTATTTAGGGGGTGTTTGGAAGTTCAAAAAAATTAAAAAAAAAACTCAACTTTTGAGATTGATGTGATGTAAAAATGATAGGTGATAAATTTTGATTGGAAAGATTTGAAAACTTTTGGAATTTTTTGAGTTTTTTTTTTTGCTTCCAAACGGGCTTTGGTCAAAACTAATTAAAATTTACCAACTATCATTAATTTTTTTTGTACTTTCTTTTATTTTACCTCATATCACTTTTATCTCAACTTTTTATACTTTTACTGTACTTTTTTACTAAACTTTTGCTAACCAAACACCTCATTTCTTGGCTACTTTCCTTTTTATCTTAAATCTTTGTATTTTTACTGTACTTTTTTTACTAAACTTTTGCTAACCAAACACCCTATTTCTTGGCTACTTTCCTGGTGTATTAACCTACTCTGGCTTAGCTCAAGCAGTACACTAATCCTATGTCTTAGGATACCTTACCTAATGTCAACAAATACAAGAATTGTTTTAGTTGTTTTGTTTACAAAAATCGCCAATTACAATGTAAAACTTAACAATTGTGTTCTAATTGTAGAGAAATAATGACTCATTAAGTAAATTTCCTAATGTATTTGTTTGTTCATATCCATTTCAATTCTCCTTTTCCCATATGCACAAATCATGATGTGAGCCACAATTTTGTTAATCATCGCCCACTTTCTTTAAAATAAATAAATATATATATATATAAAAGATGTTATTTGATTTATTTTTTGATTTTGATTTTTATTTTTTATTTGCTATTTTAAACTCATTTTTCATTTTGTAATTTTGAAAATAAAAAAAAAACTCAAAATTAATTTAGTTACTTGTGCTTTCAAAATTTATTTTAAAAAACAAAAAAATGAGTTTACGCAAGAAACGAAAAAAATGGTAAAAAGTCGTTTTGAGAATTTTTAACCTAAAATAATATAATTCTAATTAAATTTTATTAGACAATCGTTGCATTATTCATGTGATTTTAATCAATTCGTTCCAATACAAGGCTAAATCAAGGCCTGAACTTATTGGACAGTTAACCTAATTTTTTTTTCATTCCGTTGCAAATCGACTCAAGTCCAAAACAAGATACAGGTCCTGTTCGGAATCTCAAATTTTGTAAAAAGAATAATAATAATAATAATAATAATAAAATTACTAAATTTTTAATTATTGAGTATTTGATATGTTTCTCAAAAAGTAAAAAAAAAAATTGAAGAAAGTTAAAGAAAATCAAAAAAATTAAAGAAAGTTAGAAATTTTTAAAAAAATTTAATACTCCGAAAACATACAAAGGCCTCGTTTGGCGTAAGAAAAAAATAAGATAAATTGAGATAAAATGTGGTTTAGGGTTGATTTTGGCGCTACTTTTTTTTGAAAATTCGCAAACCGTGGGAACGGTTTGCCGAATCCATTTCCACGGATTCAAAAAAATTCACAAAAAATAGCGACAATGGTACTCGTTTAAAAGCTCTCGACACGAAGAATATGATCGTATAAAAAATTTATACATTCAGATAACCTACTTTCAGATTTTTTATTTTTTTAGCGAAATATTAGAATTTTTTGAAATTAATGATGGCGGAAAAATTAAAGATAAAAGAGTTGCTAGAGATTTATAGAGATTTTCAGTATTTTTTTTTATGCCAAACGCAGCCAAAGTGTGTTTTATATTTACATTGTTTTATTTTATTTTCTTATTTGGATATGAAAATATTGATCGATTGATAAGGTCAATTAGACGATGGGGTATGAAATAGACTTGATCAAAGACCAAAGAAACTAATTTATATTTTACCTTATATTACTCAATAGCTAAGAACATTTTAAAATACGATATGCAAACCGCACACACAATGCGCCGCTCATATCGACCCATAAAAATGATCATGCTTTGTACCGAAAAATAAACAAATCTCTCTTTCGCATTTTTAAACCATTAATACCAAGCATAATTAAAAATGATAAAATATTACAATGGCAACATATATTTACCTCCATTTACTCCATAGCAAACACAGCTTTGATTAATGAAGGTCCCATTTGGAGAGGCAAATATCAGTGATAATTATCAAAAGTTATTTTTTAGGTGCTTGACAAAATATAAATTTTTATTATTTTTCTACTCAATTACAATAACTTATTCAATTCAAAAGTCACTAAAAATTATCAAAAATTATTAAAAATTATCAAACGTTACTAAAAAATATCAAAAACTACTAAAAATTTTACCAAATACTTAGAAGTTGTAAGAAGTTACTAAAAATCATTACTTATTCTACCAAACGCACTAAAAATTATAACTAATAACTTTTGACAAAAAATATTAAAATTTATCAAAATTTAAACTTTTAAACAATATCTAACTTTTTGTTTATCCTACAATGTGTATATATATATATATATTTCTCTTTGTTACATAAACTCACTTGAGGTTAATAAAATTACGCAACCAATCTAAGGAGAAAGTGATCCAAATCATTTTCAAACTAAATTTCTAAAGAATTCTAGAATGGTTGTATGATGTAGAGTTTTGTCCATTTTTTTTTTTTTTTTAACTCAAATCACGTGTTTGGCCTTGAAATGTTTTAGGTGTGACGACTATCTCTGTTTCGTTGGTGGTTAAGTAGCTATCATTGCCTAATTCTTGGTTGACAATTTGTCAGGGTAAATTACACCTACTTCTTTTTAATATTTGAATAATTATATTTAGTATTCATATATTTAAAAGTTGTAATTATCTCTTTTATTTGAAAATATTGTTAATATTGACTCTAATAAAATCAGTCTTTAAAACTTAATATAAAGCACTAAACTAATCAAAATTTTAGATATTTTTTTCTATTTTATCCCTCTTCTTCTCATATTTCGTTAGTTTTCTTTACAAAAATTATTAAAAACTTTTTATTTTTACTTATTTTTTCTTATTTTTGGAGATTTTTGTACAAAAAAAAAAAAACTGACAAAAATGTCAAAAAATGAGGGATAAAATAAGGAAAAAAACCTATAGTTTCAGTCATTTTAGTTTTTTTCTATTATGTTTTAACGGTTAATTTTATAAAAAATGAGTTAATATTAACAATATTTTAACAGAAGAAAAATGTAAGTGTAACTTTTAAATATTATAAATATTAAGTGTAATTACTTAAATGTTAAGAGAAGATAAATTTCTTAGTGTCACTGGATCATTTTTCTTTTTTTTTTTTAAATAAAGAATTAAATTCGAGTCTAATTTATTTTGTGTTTCCATTTGAACGCAATCTCTAAATTTTGAAAGATTGTGCCCTACAGAAGCATACAGATACGCGTTTTGGTCAGATAAAAAGAAGGAAAAATTAAAAAATTTTCCATCCCCTTTATTTACTCTGATAAATTAGGGATCGTTTAAAAGTTTAATTTTATTTTTTGCTAAAAATTGGTAATTGAAATCTTTGATGTGTTTAGTAAAATAAGTAGTAATTTTAAATAACTTCGGTAATTTTTAACAAAATTTGAAAACTTTTTGTGTCTTTTTGTGTATTTGGTAAACATTTTGTTAACTATTGAGTTGGGCAAGGTACTGTAATCGAGTAGAAAATTGGCAAAATTTGATATTTTGCCAAATACCTAGGAAGCAAAAATTAATTGATTTTTGTTAAAAATTGATTCACCTAACGGTGCCTTAATAAGAGGGAAAAGAAATTTAAAAAAAAAAGGAAAACGTTTTTTCTCCTCTCCCTCATTCCTATTATTATCTTTTTTTATATTTTTTAATATTTTTTCTTACTTTCCTTTTATAATCAAACAATAAATTATTTTCTTCTCTCTCATTTACAAAACCATGTAACACCTAGTGTTTATTTTTGGTTATTTATGTATATTTTAGACCAATAAAAATATTTATTATAAGATTGGATTGATTTATTTTATTTTTCCTAGGTCGGGTGTAGCTCGAATTGACGTTTAGTTGGACAATTGGGCTAAGGGCCCAGCTTTTTTTTTCTTCTTTCTCTTCTTTCCTTCATTTTCTTTTCTTTTTCTTTTGGTTTGGTAGCTTCTAGAGACACAGGGGAAAAGAGAAAAGAGTGAAAAGAGAGAGATGATAGAGAAAGAAAGTGTGATCCAGAGTGAAAGGCCGACGAATCGGGGTAGTATTCGATATGTGAACGTCGTGGTGGTGACTATTTTCGATGATTTGGCCCAAGGTGGGAGAAAACCAATCTTTGAAGGTTGGGAACTCAACTGGTTTTCTTTGTTTTCTTCAAATTCGAAGTAGGTGAGACTTATATACGTGATTATACTTGTTGTTATCATGATTTTGATATAATGTTTGTTTAATTTGGTGAAATATTGGTGGATTTGCAGTTATGTGTATATATGTACATATTTATGTGAAAACTCATATTATTTTGAGTTATTATTGAGATAAATGTTAGATAAACGTGTTTTTGAGATGTTTACATGTTTATATACGATTAATTGTTGATATTATGGCTTGCATGGATGATTTGAGATATTTTAGTTTGGAGTTTGTTAAAAACGAATCAGAAAATAGAATTTCTGGGCATTGTTGTTCGGACGGGGGTCCGAACAGCCCCGTTGTCCAAACAGGGTTGTATATTTCTGGCCACTGTTGTTTAGACAGGGTTCTGGACAGCCCATTTGTCTGCACGAGGGTTCGAACGACAGAATATTAAGATTTCCAAAATTTTTACATTTTGAGTTTTAAATCATTGATTGTTGCCCAGGATCCTTGAGTATTGATTTTAAATGATTATATGGACCCCAAATTATCCTCAAACTTAATAAAAATGTATTTTTATATTGAGATGATGTTTATTTACATGATTGAGCATATCATGTGCATGTGTTGGGGTTGCATAATTTGGTTTCATATTGTGATTATTGATTAGCCGAGAGTGCCATGTCGATATTATTGACATGCCGAGGCACGGGTTATATGTATGGGCGAGATTCTTGATTTTGAGAGAATGATAAAATAAAATTTTGAAAATACTCGATGATCCTCAGTTAATATATATGGCTGGAGTTTAGTCATTCAGAGTTGGGACGTTAATTATGAGATGTGACTATAAGATTTTCTCCATATTGCAGCTGAACTCTGCTTAAACTAAGCAGATGCCTGACTAGGGGTGTAACTCGGTTTCCTGACAGAAGAGTCAAGACGTGTAACTCGGTTCCCCTGAATCTTACACTAGTGGGGGTGTAACTTGGTTCCCCTGAATCTTACACTAGTGGGGGTGTAACTCGGTTCCTCACTTGTGAGATATATTGAGATATATGTTCACTGTAAGCGTAAACGGTACAGTTGGTGATCCCACGTGTTTTGCTAAGCGTCACTCGTTCCAGGATAAGGTTGAGGGTAGATGGAAATTAGAGAATGCATTGGTTATTACATTGTATCATATGTGCATTGTTATATCATGTTTTGGTGAATATTGTTGTGAGTTATGTTATATACTTAATTATTGTTCACTAGTACACAATTGCACGACCCTACCTACTGGACAAGTTTGCTTACCCCCATCCTTATTTCAGGTGATCCTATGAGACCAAAGACTGGTCACCCGAAGCTTAATTGAGACTGATAGATTAACTTATTATGTTATCTTATTTTATTGTTGGACTATTGTATTTCTATCTGTGTGACCTGGGGTGTGGGTTCCAAACTTAGTTACATGTTGAGATTGTACTATGAGTATATTGTTTCGGTAGTGTAAGCCTTGGATTGTCACCGAGGTGTGAGGTTAGCTATTATTATTATGATGGTATTTCTATTATTATTTTAGATGGGAATGAGGGATGATGTTGTAACTTTGATTGTTAATATTAAATTATGACTTGATTTTGAAATAGATTTTTGTTTATTTTGATTAGTTTCTATATTCCCATACCATTCGTCTTGGACAATTAAATTAGGGACGCGACAAATCAAATCTTATTATTATTATTATTTTACAATTTCTCTCGTTATTACTTTATCTTCTATGTAATCAAATCAAGGCCTAAAAGGAATTGAAAAAAAAAATAAAAAAGTGATAGGAATGGATCACCAACAACCTTATCTAAAAAATTTAAGAATTTGAAATTATTAACGTTTGGAATTGTGAGATTGTAGTGCAACAAACAAAAATTATGGTGGACTTGTGAGGTTGTTTGTCCTAATTATTCCTGCTTCCGTGAAATGTACGTGCACCACTAGATTATTAAACAAATTTTAATAATTTAGAGATCAAGTTTAATTTGTATTAATAAAATATGTTATACTGTAAATGGATTGGTATAAGGGAAAATTATAAGAAAAATAATTTTTTGATGAAATAATTTTAATTTCATGAACTCAAAAGAAGTAAATTTTAAAAAATTAAATTCCAAATTTCTGAATTTTGAATTTTTAACTTAAAAAAATCTTTAAAAATCGTTAAGTATTATTAACTCTAGTAATCTCTTTTATCTTCTTCTCTCTTCACAGATCTAAAGTTGAATTAGAAGGAAAAAAAATAAAAATAAAAAGAATATAATTATCATATGTTCATTGTTATATTATATTTTGGTGAATAATGTTACGAGTTATGTTATATATTTGATTATTATTCACTCGTGCATACTTGCACGATCTTAATTACTGGGCAAGTTTGCTCAACCCGTTTTTATTTTAGGTGATGTCACGAGATTAAGGAGTACCCATCTAGAGTTTAGTTGAGACTGACAGATTAGCTTATTATGTTATTTTATTTTATTGTTGGACTATTATATTTTTATTTATGCGACCTAAGATGTGGGTCCCGACTTGGTTACATATTGAGATTATATTATGATGATGACCCCGTTTGGCCAAATGAACAATCTCTATAAACCTTTATAAATCTCCAATAATCCATCTACCTCTAATTTTCTCGCCATTACGAATTTTAAAAAATTTCAATATTTCGCTAAAAAAATAAAAAATCTGGAAGTAGATTAACCGAATGTGTAAATTTTTTATACAATCATATTCTTCGTGTCGAAAGCTTTCAAAGGAGTACCATTGTCGCTATTTTTTGTAAATTTTTTTGAATCCATGGGAACGGATTTGAAAAACCGTTCCCACAGTTTCAAACTTTTCATAAAAAAAAGATACCAAAATTAATCATAAACCACATTTTATCTTAATTTATCTTATTTTTTCTTACTCCAAATAAGACCTATATTGTTTCGACTGCGTAAGCCTTAGTTTGTGTCATTGGGACGTAACGTTAGCTATTATTATTATGATGGTATTTTTACTATTATTCTAGGTGGAATTGAGGGACGATATTAGTAACTTAGATTGTTATTATTAAATTATGATTTAACTTTGGAGTAGAGTATTATTTATTTTGATTAATTCCTATATTCTTATGTCGTTCATCCCGAGCAATTAAACTAGGAGCATGACAAACCGAATAAGAGAAAATCTACTTCTTCTTCTTATTATTATTATTACAATTTCTCTCGTTATTACTTTATCTTCTACGTTAACAAATCAAGGCCTAAAAGGAATTAAAAAAAAATGTGATAGGAATGGATCACCAACAACTTTATCTAAAAAATTTAAGTAAGAATTTGAAATTATTAACGTTTGGAATTGTGAGATTGTAGTGGAACAAACAAAAATTATGGTGGACTTATGAGGTTGGTTGTCCTAATTATTCATGCTCCTGTGAAATGTATGTGCACCACTAGATTATTAAACAAAATTTAATAATTTAGAGATCAAATTTAATTTGTACTAAAAAAAATAAAATATGTTATACTGTAAATGGATTGGTATAAGGAAAAATTATAAGAAAAATAATTTTTTGATAAAATAATTTTAATTTTATGAACTCGAAAGAAGTAAATTTTAAAAATTAAATTCCATGTTTATGAATTTTGAATTTTTAACTTAAAAAAATCTGAAAAAACCGTTAAATATTTTTACCTCTAGTAATCTTTTTTACCCTCTCATCTTTTCACAAATCTAAAGTTGAATTAGAAGGAAAAAATAAATAAAAATAAAAAGAATAGAGTTAATACTTCATGGCACTGTCATATTATACTTATTCTCTCAATCTTCAAATTTCTTAGGGTGCATTTGGTGCATTAAATTTTGATAAAAATTTTCGAAAATTTTTGAAAATCTCTGAAAATTTTTAAAAATCTATATACATTTTTACACATTCTCATCTTCTCAAAATTCAAAAAAAGTTCAATACTCTTCAAAAAAACGTTGATAACTAGAATTCAGTTAATTAAATAGTAAAAATTTTATCGCCATTCTCACCATGGACTCTCAGGCTACGGGATGACACCCACTTTGACTTTTTTTGTGGGGTTGTAGAAATCGTTCTGACAGATTTGCGCGGTCAACTTCCGTCCAAATGATTTCTACAATCCGTTTGGACAGATTGTAGTGTAAAAAAGTCATAACTGTCCAAAATTTTGAATCAATCCAAACAGAAATTCAATCAATCAGAATGAAAATCTTACTATTTATCTCCAAAAAAAGCGATTTAATATGTGCGCACCAAACAAAAAAAAGTTCTCAAAACCACATTTTATCTATTTTTTATCTTCAAACTCGCCCTTAGTCAGATTGAACAAGGAATCAAAACCCAATTACTCTTTTTTTTTTTTTAACCAATTTGATGATGATCAAAGCTAATTTTTTAGAATACACATACAAATATATAAATTGATACATAAATTTGGAGAAATTAATAAATAAAAAATTCAAAAATACAAAAAATTATCGATTATGAATTGAGACATGAAAAATAAAGAATGGCTGTGTTTAGAATTATAAAAATTATTATAAATTTCGTAAAAATTTGTTAAAATTTATTAAGCTCTAAACATACCTAGTGTTAATCACATTGATTAATCGTTTGACTCTGAGATTTAGAAGACTTAATATTTTATACGATGATTCACCCATTTGTCTTTAACGATTGAGGCCTAATGGCTAACATAAATTAATCAATAGAATGTGAACTCTTACTTTTTTTATTATTATTTTTTTGGTTGCTACATTTCATCCTGATTTAAAAACATAACCCCTTTGTTTATTTCCTTTTCATCATCATTAGGCAATGGTAACAAGCGAAAATTCCCTGTTGTTCTCGCGATAAAACGTCATCATTTGATCATACACATGTAGGCCCCTTTGGAGGGTAAAAATTAGTGAAAAATTAGTGAAACTTGCTGTTTAAGTATTTGACAAAATATTAATTTTATTTTTTTATATTTAATAATTTATTAAAAATTATTAAATATTCACAAATTGTAAAAAAATTATTAAAAATTATTATTTATTTTAAATATTAAAAATTATAATTAACAATTTTTAGTCAAAAAAATATAAAAATTGTTAAAATTTAGACATCCATACGGTACCATAATGGTCATCACGTGGCAATGACTTTTTTTTTTTTTCTTTACGGGTTTGTTGCAATGAAAAATTGACTTCACACCGAAAATAAAAATGAAAAAAAAAAAAAAAGAGATTAGGCTGCAGATCCACTTGTATACTTACTGCGATGCCACGTGTCCACACGCTTTCACCTGTTCCCGGTCTCGGGCCCACACTGCGCCTAGAAAGCTAGAATCGTTCTGGCCCAAACCCAACCCCCCCGAAACCCACCCGTTAACTTTTCAAAGTTGGTAAGACGTCTTTCCCGTTGGCTTCTGTTTTACAGCGGGGGTACTTACTGACTCTCTCTCTCTCTCTCTCTCACCCTCCCTCCCCCCCTAGTGAGTAGTGAATTCCACCCTTGACTGTTTTACCCCACGCCATGAACTCGTCTTCTTCAATACTTCACCTCTGAGTCTGGTTTGAATTCTCTCTCCTCGCATGGCGGTCTCCGACATCGAAGCGGTGGTGGAGTTCCTGAGGAAGAATGGGCTCTGCGAGTCCGAGTCGGCGCTCGCGGAGGATGTGCTTGAGAAGCCTGAATTGCGGTCGTTCGATTTCGAGAAGTTTCTGTTCCCGATGGTCCCGCTTCCACCGCCGCTGAAGATTTCGGCGAGTCGGGGGCGGTTGGGGGCAGAGGCCAGCGACGGTGGTGTTGAAGAGAGTGACAGTTCTTCCGAGGAGTTCGTTAGCTTGGATTCTTCTACCAGTGATGTGTGTTCTTCAGGTATAAAAAAAAAAAAGCGTTACTTTTGAATTACTTGGCTTCTTCCGACTTGCCTTCTCATTTTCTCTGATCAGTGGTCGAGTTTGTTTGGGGCTTTTGTCTGAGTGTTTTTTGTTCAATTAGTGCCACTTTGTATGAATTTGAGGATTATAGTTTATGTGTAAATGGGAAAATTTTATTTATTATCTTTCAATTTCCTTTTTTCAATTGAAGGTCAGTTTTCCATTCCAATTTTTTGGTTTCTTTTGACTCTCAGTATTGTTATTTTGTGTATAATAAGTCGAATTCTCTCCTTCTGGCTTGGTTTTGATTGCATGAAGCTGTAATCATTCATTCATTCATTCATTGTAAAATGTACTCTTCTTTTTATAATTAATTGAATGAAAAAAATCTTTGTTTTTTATTTTTCTGTTGATTCCCTTGGGTTCTCTGGGTTTTTAAAGACGAGATCTTTTTTTTTTGGAAAGTAGTACTCATTTTTTTACTGTCGTTTCATTTAAAATGCAATGTTGTAATAGTGAGATGTTAATACCAATATGTATCTTATCTGATAGATTCTGCATCCTTTTGATAACTTTTGAGTTATGAATTGGTAATAAAATCTCCTTTATTGCTTTAACTGGGCTGGTAAAACATCATCGGTTTGTTAATTATGGTTTTTGAATACTTCTATATTTTCGCTTGTGTAGAGTTCACTAATCCTTATGGAATTCACACGACGTCGGGGATAAACTCCCAAGCTTCGTCAGATAGATTATCGCAATTTGGTACAGCCCGTGATTGCCCTGATTTTGATTTGCAAAATGATCTGTGCTGGTATAATGAGAAAGACGAAGACTACAGTTTGCCTCCCTACTTAAGCAGAGCAGACTCCTTTATCTGCCCAACTGAGGACAAGTTTATCATGACTTTGGAGACACAGAATCAAATTGATGATGGGCACGGTTTGAGTCTTCTGTCAGAAGGATGTCAGACTGTAAAGAAAAGTATTTACTTGGACATGCCTTGGGATTCTAGTTTTCGCTCCCTGGACCATGTTAATAGGGCTGAAGTCGCAGATTTTCATCATTTGGACAAAAAAGTCCAATATGAAGGAAGTCTTGAAGAGGAAAAAGTGGGGTGCACTGCTTATAGCAGTTCAATCCCCCCCTACGCATGCTGGGCCAAAGCAGGAGGATTATTTGGTCATGATACTAAGGACCATAGTCTTATGAAACTGAAGGTTGCTGAAGTAAATGATCTTGAACGTGCGAGGAGCTCCACCTATGACTGGGCTGAAGTGTTTGAAAGTGCTGATGACTTGCATATGGCTGTTGAGAAAGATTTGCTACCAAGTGGAAATGACCACCATGAAGGTGGAAATGGAAAAGAAGTGGCTGGTGATCCCAACAGAGTAGACAACGTGAAAGATTTCATACCAAATGGAAATGACCACTATGAAGGGGGAAATGACAAAGAAGTGGCTGGAGATCCCAGCAGGCTAGACAATGCCGCTAATGAAGAGGAGGATGCGACTGCTGATCAGCTTCTGATGTATGACACTAGTGAAGATGAATATGAAGTATTCAATCTAAGAATTATCCACAGGAAAAACCGGTTAGTTCTGCTGAACTTTTTGTTGTAATAAAATGTGGGCATGGATGGCCAGCAGATAAAAATTTAAAGGATCCAATAATTTAAGGTGGTTGCTGCCATTTTCTGTGCTGATACTTTATTGAGTTGTTGATGTTGAGGATGGGGACAAGAAGGGGCTCAAATCTGAATTATTACCATCTTAGGCTTGTATAATATATGTAGGCTTAATTTCGGTCTTATTTTGTGTAGATTGTAAGTTAGAATGCCACTGGACAGATTATATTCCTCATCTTTTACCTTTTGAAACTCCAGCCACATTTTGTATTCCCTAAACCTACCACAATTCCTCTTTTTGGAAGCATCGGGACATGTTTCCTAAATCTGTCCTACACAGATTGTACATGGGCACAAGTTGTTTTGACGATAAGATCGAACAGTTTCCTGTTATTCTCTATTTTGATCAAGATTGCGAGCTTGTGTATTGCTTGTTGAGTTTTAGCAAGCAATTGTAATCATTTGTTATGCTATGCACAGGACTGGATTTGAAGAGAACAGGGATTTTCCTGTTATACTAAATAGTATCATTGCGGGCAGATATTATGTGACGGAATACCTTGGCTCAGCTGCTTTTAGTAAAGTTGTTCAAGCAAATGATCTGCACACAGGAATTGTTGTTTGCTTGAAGATCATTAAAAATAACAAGGACTTCTTTGATCAGAGTTTAGATGAAGTTAAACTTCTGAAGTTTGTGAACAAGCATGATCCTGGTGATGAACGACACATTTTGCGCCTATATGATTACTTCTATTATCAGGTATATGTGATCTGTAGTTTTGAGTGATTAGCAGCATCTGTCATCTTACACTTCTACTTGTTTATTGTTGAAAGTTCAGATCATGGCTTGCGAACATTAATGTGACCATGTGATGCACACGTATGCATCGTTATAGTGAGAAATCCAAAACTCTTTCCTGTTATGTGACCGTTTATCTAGATCAACATCATTATGACCCGGAATAGTGTGATACTTGTTAAATTATTTTAATGATTAACCTAATTTGTACCAACCATACTAAATTTAAAACCTATGATTATCCTATAAGGCTATAATGGTAGTCTGGAATCCCTAACTGATTATTGTTTACTTTTGACTGGTACTTGGATATTGCCATCTCGTTTTACAATAGATAAAGCAAATTACTAGTTTAAAGTGCTGTAATTATTTTCCATTGTCTTAGTTGCTCTAGTGTTTTAACTGTTATTAATGATCTTCTCCCTACTTTAAAAATCTGCAGGAGCATCTTTTCATTGTTTGTGAACTCCTCGGGGCAAACTTGTATGAATATCAGAAATATAATCGAGAATCTGGTGGAGAGCCTTATTTTACGTTGAGCAGGCTGCAGGTTTGTAAAACTTTGTTAGTGTGACAAAAAGTTTTTCTTGTTTAAGAAATCATGGGTTTATAGGATGAAAACGCAATTTGCTCTAGTAAAAGAATATATTTGAAATAAATCCTCATTAAACACTAATATGGGAGTTATTTTCCATTAACAGCTTATAAGCAGGCAATGCTTGGAGGCCTTGGAATACTTGCATGAGTTGGGAATTATCCACTGTGATCTGAAGCCTGAAAATATTCTTCTCAAAAGTTACCGGAGATGTGAGATAAAAGTTATTGATCTTGGAAGCAGTTGCTTTCAGGCAGACAACTTGTGCCTCTACGTACAATCTCGTTCCTACCGGGCTCCTGAAGTCATCCTTGGCCACCCTTATGACCAGAAGATTGACCTCTGGTCTCTTGGCTGTATCTTAGCTGAGCTATGTTCTGGAGAAGTATGGCCTAATTTGGCTTTGTTCTATTGCTGATAGTATGTTGTTCCGTAGATTGTTTATTTATATATCCAAAAGAGTGTGAATCTATTTGTCATCGTTATTTGTGATGATGTATTCTAATTTAGTTGCCTTTTTGTGGAATGTTCCTCTTGTAACAGTTCAATTTGTGTTTTATTCTCATCAACTATGTTTCCACCAGGTGCTTTTTGCAAATGATGCAATTGTGATGTTGCTTTCTCGCATGATTGGGATGCTTGGTCCAATTGATGAGGAGATGTTGGTGAGAGGGCAGGAGACACACAAGTATTTTACAGAAGATTATGATCTATATATCATAAATGAGGTTTGTTTTTACGTCGTCATTTCTGTAGACTTAGGACTTGGCATATAAGTATGTTTAATTCACTTCTTTGAGTAATCTCGAGTAAATGGACTGTTCTTACAGTTGTATACACAACATGATTGCATATCCTCTGGCATCATGGTCAATGCGGGTGCAGTCTTTGTCATGGAGTTTTGGCTGTTTGAAATTTGTAGATTATGCTGACATAGTAGTAGTTTCTCTTTTGCTGTGCTCATTGCTGCTGCATTACCTGTATTAGTTTCAGATACAACTAGTCTTTGTGTATACAATTATATGGTCTTTCTAAATGTATTTTAGTTTCTTGCATAATAAGAATTTCATATATAAGCCTTTTCTGTTATGACAGGTCTAGCGGGTACTAAGCATAATTGCTAGGTTTATGACAAGCCAATGTGTTTGCATGGGCAGACCCATCATTTCTAGTCAGTGGGACAAAAATTACTAAAAGTTGATTGATCAGGAGAAAAATGGGATATTTTTATAATAAAATTAGTTTTTTAATGGAGAGTTAAGGTAACGTAATAAAATTTGTGAGATAATTTGGAAAAGAATCAAAATTTGTACATGTGTGCTACACCGGGGGAGGCAGTTGTGAGTAGACAGTGGTGATGAATCAGCAAAACTATGTGGGGCAAAGATATAAAAAACAGCTATATATAGTTAAAAAAAAAAATTCAGTGGGTGAGGCTGAACCTACAACTTATAGTGTGGGTCCACCCGTATGTTTACATGATATATTCTCTTCTTACAACATGTTCTTTGGTTTGTTTACATGTTAATATATTTCTATATGATTCAGTCATCATATAAGTTCTCTAGTTTAGGCTACTTCATGATTGTCTCAAATTCTTACTTTTACACCCCACTAAAAGATGTCAAAAAATATTGTTATTATTGCGAGGGATTAGTGTCAAGCTGGTCGGTTTGTAGGGCTAGGAACTTACTTGAGGTGAGCAGGGTGAGAGATGGGGCAGCTCAAAACAAGAGAGAGAGAGAGAGAGAGAGAGAGAGAGGGAGAAGCCACAGAGGTTAAGCTGTTGCCTAAGTTGAGAGACAATCCTTCTGGATGCTGCTGGTGGAGGGGTATTGAAGGATCAGGACAAATTTTGGCCTCCACGCACCTAAGATGGTGGTCCTTGGCCAGGTGGCCAACTTTGCATGCCCTGACCCAACTGTTGGTGCGGGTACATCCAGTCAAGTAGTGGCGACATCCCCGTAATGTTGGCTAGTACAAGGATTGTGGTATTACTCAAGGCCACATCTTGGTTGGCTTTGGATTTGGCTTTGACTTTTTCAAGTAGTGACTCTTTTTTCTTAGGCTAGTTGTAGGTACTCCAACGAATCCTCTAACTCTAGCCACCAAACCATTTGTCTCGGGTGGTCCCATGAGCGGTAATGCATCTATGGGGGTCCTTGAGAGGGGATGCCATCTCTAAAGATTCCTTGGGCCTTTCTCTCAAACCAAGGAGTTGATTCTTGTGGGAGGTTGCTGATGCATGAGTGATGGTCACCACGAGGCTTGAAACGCTCCAAGGTTGGATGCCCTTGTGGGGATGGGAGTTGTGAGGGATGGATTGCCTCTTGTTGTGGCAGAGGTGTTGCCGCCACACCAATGGACTTGCTGCAGGGTTGGCGCATCCAAGGGTTGTGACGTGGCACGGGTCACCTACAGTTATTGTTCTCAAACAATGTCATCTGTTTTCTTGAAATTTACTCTGTATAGCACCCACTTTCCATCTTGCAACCTTTTTCTTGTCTTATCTTTTTCAGTTATTGAGTGACATCTGGACTACTTGGCGATTATTGGTCATGCATCCCAAGTAACCTGTGGATTGGGAATCCTTATAATCTACAATTTCCTTGTGAAGTCCTTCTTGCTCATTCTGAACTTTGTATCTTTATCAGGAAACAAACCAACTGGAGTACATAATTCCCAAGAAGTCATCCTTGGAGCATCACCTGCAGGTTTCTGATAATGGGTTTATTGATTTCGTGAGGTATTTACTCGAGATAAATCCTCAGAGGCGTCCAACTGCAAGGGAAGCACTAGAGCACCCTTGGCTTTCCCATCAGTATGAGCTGAATCCCTGATGGATCCATGCAGGCTTAACAAGTCAGTTTCTTAGCATCTCTTAAGCTGAACACGTTTCCATCCGAGTGCCGGTTAGTATCTGCATGAATTGACTCTGTTATATTATATATATATATATATATATTTATGCATATATGCATATCCTGTATTTGCATTTTTTTAATGTATTCTACTTGTAATTCTTTTTCGCTGGGGGGAATAATTTTTTGCGGTTTGAGATATTTAGGCTGTTCCATTTTATGTAATTATTAACAAGTTGTCAAATAAAGGATGTAATTTTCGTGTTAACAACAGAGTCCAGCCTATTCTTGTGCCCGCAAGAATCAATTCTCGTGCTCACAATAAAGGACCTCATCTTGGTTTTCAGTTTTTTTAATGACGGTTTTGTAATTCTTTAAGTTGGGGACTCTGAATACTCTTATGATTGTTAGAGATGGGAAGATTTTCATTACTTTAGAATAGGATTAGAGTAGATTAGAGAGGAGAGGGTGGCCTCTCGACCTTTCCTTATATATAATTCAATTCTCCATGTAATATTTTCATTTTGATTGTAGTTCTTTTATATATATATCTGTAACTTTTAATGTTTCTATGGTAGTTCTAAGGCAATGATCATTGGTAATACTTGAAGATAAGCTTGTATTGATCAAATTTGAGTTATAATTAAGCTTAATTTTCTATTTATTTATCAATTTTGGACTGTAAATAATTGATTTACTTTCAAGCCTTCATGTATGCATGCCTTTCTAGAGTTTGAATGCCATGTTTGCATAGTGCTTATGTTGAGTTTGTTTGCATGTTAGGTTTGTTCTAGGATTTTCTACATGACTAGATTCATAATGCTATGTATGTTGAATACTATGTTCCCTTGTGTTTCCTATCTCCTTGCTTGATTGTCCTATAATCAACCCATTCCCTTAATTGTGCCTAGACGCCTCAATTTGGTGATTGCATGCTTGTTGTAGAGTTGAACCTTCGGTCTTTGCCTCTTTAGTTTTATTAATCTTAGGTTAATTTGAGTTGGGTTTAATTGTTGCATCCTAAGTGTTTGATGAAATGTCTAAGTAGGTTTATTTTTCAAATTTTAAATCTATTTTATTTTATTTTATTTTCAATTGTGCGACACTTAAGTAGTGTTTGGATGGCAAAAAAGTATAATGAAAGTATAAAGATTTGATGTAAAAGGGATATGTGACAAAATTTGATTGGAAAAAAGTATAAAAATTGATAAAAATTAGTAGATTTTGATTAATTTTGATAAATCAAGCACCCCTTACTAGCTTATAGGAGTGAATTGTGAGTTGACTAATAAATCTCTTCCTCTGGAAGAATGAGCAATACTTATCATTTTACAAATTTAAATTGCGACATTGTACATTGTTTACTTGCAAAATACAAACAATTCATTTTCATTAATACTGGCAAGCCAAGTCATAATACATTTTGTTCCTACCTCGAATGAAGGGTTCTAAGGAGTTGAAGTGAAGAAAGTATTTCAGCGGCTGATGTGTAAAAGATGAATGATTTAAATATGTTCTCGATTTTCTTCAAACGATTTAATAGTTCTGGTCTAATTGACTATCTCCAAATGATTTAATAATGATTTAATGATTCAAATGATTTAATGATTTGCATCAAGATCGTTCGTGTTTTACACGTCTTTTATACATCAACCGCTAAAATGTCTTTGTAATTCAGCCTCCTGAAACTCTTGAATGAATTACAAACATGAAAATATGAAACTATTGAAGTACTTTTTCATATGAGTGCCCAATATCATGTATAAAAAATTTGATATGGAATCATAATCCAAAAGTAGGTTGAAGCATTTGCGCATCAACCACCTCACTTGAAGCTATACGTGCCACCATTTGGATTGATGATGCAATTCATTAAACAGACAATTATTTATTTTACTAGTTAAAGTAAATGGTAATGAACCCTATAAATTCACAATTTTTTGAAAATTAAATTATATTATATTAATTAACAAAAATATTATAATAAATAAAAAAATATTTTCATCATATTTATATGTCTATGAACAAAGTGAAATAAAAAAAAAATTAACATATTAGCAGAAAAAAAATTTACAATTAAGTATATGAATTTTATTTTAAAAAATCAACATATGAGATTCGTCAGTGGCTACTAAAAAATAATATGTTCAAAAGTTGGATGATATGTAAGTTAAGGGCGTCACGCCTCAAATTTCTTATAAAACAAACAACTAAAATTTATCAAAATCATCGATCTGGATAGTGATTGAAAAAAAGACTTCCCAGACTACTCGCGAAACAAGGATTTTTGCTGACCTGCCAAAGCTTCTAGCAGCTATCAGTGCTCTGTTACCTTTTTTTTTTTTTTAATTTTTATTACTTACATAAAACTTACACACTTTTTGTTGTTTTGGATGAAAAAAAAAAATTTGAAAAGTTTGGTGTAAAAATGATGCATAGCAAAATTTGATTGAAAAATGTTGGTAATTTTTTGTAACTTTTGATGGAGTTTGATAAATCAAACACGAGATTTTTGTTCCTACAACATGCTCAGTATAGGATAAGAGATGGTCATGACTCTCCTGGTTTTAATGTAAACTTATATATACATATTATATTTTATTAAAAAAATAAATATTTCTTTAAGAGTAGCTCTCCTTGACAAATGAAAGTCTCAAACCAACTTAATTTTTTGTATTATAACTCACATAAAAAATTTGATAAACCTAAATCAATTTCTCTCTCTCTCTTGTATTTCTTTAACAATAGCTCTCTTTTTTGACAAATGACAAATCATCAGTCAACTTAAACTTTCATAATGGAACCCCTTTAAAAATAATAAATTATTTTATTTTTTAATTAAAACCCACAAATATCTCTCCCCCCAACTCCCATATTTACACTCTCCCTAACCAATCATCACATTTTCTCCATCTCCTCATTGATTTTTTTTAATACAACAAGAACTACAGTTATAATTTGATTTTTCAGCAAAATTTGCACTTCCAATTCTCTTTCTATTGAAATCTCATGCTTTGAATAGGTATCAAATTTTTTAAATTATAGTTCTTTAATCTTTTACTAAAAATTTTTTGACTCCATTGTCATGAAATCTTAATTTCATCCCTAAACATACTGTATATATAATATACACACCTAAGCAAGATATATTACATACACACTTTTTATTGTTTTTTAGCAGGTGTCTAAAGTTGTTCTAGAGTGGCTCACTAATCCAAATTTTTGGATCCCCAACTCTCTTTAAAAAATTTTAAAAGTTTTTCAATCAAATTTCTTTCACTTCTACATCCATCAAAACTATCTTTTGATTTTTTTTTTTTTAGTTTTTTTGACACTCCAAAAGCTGACTTATAAATACAGGATTATTTCAAACTTAATAGTTTATTGTCGTTTGAGATGTTTAAATTGGTACTCTTGGATTATATGGTGCTATTTATTCTTATGGGGTTCAGAAACGTCTTATATGCTATGATATTTTTATATTATATATTGTATATAAATTTAAACTTATATTGGACTGTGGTAGTCATGCTGTGAGACTTCACCTAAGTAATTGTGTTTGTTGGTTTTGATTTTAATTAGTTTTATAATCACATATGCCGTTCACCATAGGGTAAATGTCGAGGCATGTCAAATTCAGTTATCCCCCTTCTCCATAAATAGATTTATTGTGTATTTGGTATGGTAGAAAAGAAAATAAAAAAAAAAGAAAGAAAAAAAGAATAATACATTTATTAATAAAGACTTATTCATAATAATTAAATAATTTTACTTTTTAGAGTATAAACTTTGGTAGAAGTTATAATAGGAACTTAAATAATCCTCTATAGCATTTTTAATACTTTTTAAAATAATATGGTAATTTTTAAAATGCTTTCACATTTTTTTTTTTATAAGTTTTCCTAATTATTTTGTAAAAGTTTTAAGGATTGTAACAGTACATACGAGTAGCGCTAAATATTGAAATGTTGAAACTTATTTGTCAAGATTTTAAGTAAGATTGAGCTTAAACTAAATTTTTATCAAATTTAAAATGTTATGTTCAATTTTATTCATTGAAGATTTTGACGAATTCGAGTTGATCTTTTATTGAACTCGAAATCTTATGTTTCAATTTAGCTCGTTAGTCTATAGACTTGAGCTCAACTCTATTACAAAAAAGATGAATCTACTAACAAGTTTTTATTAAGTTTATTCGTAAGTTTTTATTAAGTCTACTTATCATATTTTATCAAGTTATTGGCAAATTTTTTATTGAGTCTTCTCGTGTACTTATTAATGAACAAATTCATAAATAAACTATCTATCGGAATGATAAATGTCCCACTACTTACGAGTAACTTGTCAAAGACATAGGAGCTAAGAATGGAGAATTCATCCAGTAAAAGAACTCGCTCCATTGACTATAAAAACATTTGTTGATGCATATTATGAGATTGGCTCGACAAATAAGCCAACTGATGATCAACCTTACTTGTACCAAATTGTCCAGAAGGCTATCGATCATGTAATCGATCACAAAGACGTCGACCTAGTAACATTAGTCCCGCGGAGGTCGACTTTGATGGTTATTCGCATAGAAGATAAAAAGTCACAAAGCCTACTCCTACATTTTTCGAAGTAGCTGTGGAAGCAAATGGTTCGTTTAGTCACTCTTGTGATGGGTTTGAAATGATGAGTTTATTGGAACATGGGTCCCTATTTTCTTATCTATAAAAAGGAGTCGAGGCAAAAGGAGGAGTTCTTCAACTATTACTTTCCCGGCGGGATTTTATTTTCTATTACTCATTATACCTCACAAATTCCAATTTCCTTTCAACAATGAAAATAGTTCAATTTAGAGTGCGAGTATAATAGAAAGTGCAATTTAAGTCTTCGGCTTCAACCATTGTAGTCATTCAAAGGACGTAGGAGTTGAGAAGGCGAGTATTTCATAATATATTGCCTAGAAATTTTTATTTTTTGATTGAGTGAAGCTTTTATTTTATCATTTATGGTGCTTAAAAATTATAGAATGATAAAAGTTTTTTTTTTTTTTTTAACATTAAGGCATGAAAATTCACTTTTGCTTGATTTCTGGCGTACCATCAAAACAGTGGTAATTTAAAATTTTTATTAAGGGGATTCAAAGTATTCAAGAATAGAATAACGAGTTACATTAGATTTAAAAATGGAAGAGAAACAAGATTACTTTTAGGGAGAGAGAACATTGTTTTTAAATATTAAACCAATGAATATACTTTTCATAGTTTAATGGTTCAACTGGTCTTTTTAATAGCACCCGAGATTTATTAGAGATATCCCTTCTTACCACATATATATAATTATTAATTTTTATTGTTTATAAGATTTATTATATTATATATTATATTTCTTGATGTTATGTACAAAAGTATTCAATAGTTTAGTAAGATAATACATTTTATTTTACAAAAAATACTTAGATTTGATTCTTATAAACTTCTTTTATATTGAAATTTTTTAATTGATCTTAATTGTTTAATAAAGCCAAAATACGTAAAATTTGAATTAATTTAATTTTCTTAATAAAACTAAATACCAAGGATATTTTGGTAATTTTACATCCAAAATCAAGGGAACCACTTGCTCCTTTTGCTTTAACGTGGCTCTACTCTTGCATCTAACACGTTCATACCATTGAATTCTTGATCATCGCACGCTTGTAAATACCTAAGATCCAATACCGTAAGAGATTGAGAGTGTTGTAAGAACTAAACATTATATTTTCTAGCTTAACAAACATATTTTAAATTAATATGTATAATTTTAATTTTTACATTTTTCATGAATAATATTTAATAATTTTCGTGAGTTTACATTTAGATGTGACTGTTCGCGACTTATAAATAAGTTTTTTTTTTTTTAAATTTTTTTACAAACATTTATGGAGTGTTTGATTTATTAGACAATACTAAAGAACTCTAATTTTTACTAACTTTTATCGTGTGCTACTTTTACATTAATTTCTTTTTGTAAAAGTTAGTCATCTAAACATCACCTTAAATGAATCTATTCATGAGTAATAAATAAGTTTGTTCTTAAATATTAAATAAGATTATTTGTGAGGAATTATTGAATGCATGTTCCAACTATTTTTTGTATAACATGTCATGGAAATATAAACGACTGGGGGCTGCAGTATAGGTTATTGCAACGGCTGCAGTGACCTCAAAACGATTCCGTTTCGATATTTTTTTACTCAAAACGATACTGTTTTACTTAGATTCTCATATTTGAATATGATTTGATGTATTCAAATACATATTTAAATGCATATTTGAATATAAATACCTAAATAGAACAGTACCGTTTTAAATATAAAAATATTAAAACGACATCGTTTTGAGATTACTGCAGTAGGTGCTCTAAACCCTTGCTGTAGCCCCTCTTCTAAATAAAAAATAATGTATTTGTAAAGATTCGTAACTTTTTTTTATAAATTTTCTCTCAAAAACACTTATCCAAAAAAAAAAAATCTCTCTCAAACAGCTGTTTTGACCGATGACTTATGCGTGTGGGCAAGTTTAAGGGTCTCGTGGTCAGAAAGCCTCCACGGAGGGAAAGACCAGTCCTCTCATTGGCACATTCCATAGCGTGACTTTTTGTCCCTTTTTCCGTTTTTGGCCCTTTCCACTTTCTCTCTTTCGTCTACCGTAGACCGCACCTCCACCGCCACGCTCTCGTCGTCCCTTTGCCACCAATCACCACCTGTTTGCTCTCCTCTGTAAACCCTATCCTCACTCGACTCCACACCGCGTGACCTTCACTCTCTTCCTCCCCCATCTTTCTCTAGACTTCGTCGACGCATTGCTTTGACTTCAGCTCCGCTCCCAACACCTTCACAGAAAACAATTCTCGCAGAGAGAGAGAGAGAGAGAGAGAGAGAGAGATTCTTCGTTAGTTCTGAAGAATGTTTTTATTGGAGAAATTGAGATAAAAAAGGCGGGGTTAGGGTAGGGGTGGACAGGTTAGCGACGTGCGCATCCAAGGTGTGTTCTTGACTGTGGCCTCGTGAACGGCGGTGATGGCGGAGTTGGCCCAACCTGAAGTGTACGCGCCGAGGACTCTGCAGGTGTGGAGGGCGCTTTTGAACTGGCTGGCGTTCTTCGTCCAGATCTTCCTGCAGCTCATCAGAGGAACCCCCTCCGTGGCCCAAGTTCTCTCCTGTGTCGGCCTCGGCCAGCGCCCTTTTCTGTCTTCAAACCCGCCTTCGTTCAAGCCTTTGCCCGCCGCTGAATTATCGGAGGTGGAGGAGCCGCCGGCGGCGGCGTTGGAAATCACAAGCGGATACGTCGCCGTCTCTGATGATGATGGCAACGATAATCGGCGGACGTACAGGTTTACGGTAATGGTTCCTTTGGCGCTCTGTGGCTATGTATTGAATCGTGAACAGTACTATTTGCTCTCAATATCTGATCCAGTTTTCAATTTCAACTTAAATATTTGCTTACTTTTGTTTTTGTTGGAGTTTGACTTCGATTGCAACTGTGAGGGAATTGTGATTTTGTCCGTACACGATTCTTGCAGTTCTGCTGGGTCAGTGATCAGTAGAGTATCGTCTAGTGTGCTCTAGTGAGTTAAATTTGTCAGATATCGATCAGCTTCTGCGATTGATTGGAAAAGGTTTCGGATTTTGTTAGATACACGGAACTTATAGGCATACATCAAATGCAAATTGTCTATCCAAAGCTTGCTCTTTTACCACATCAAAAATAATAATTCTTGTCATATTTAGTTCAGGAAGTATAGCTTTTTGCAGTGACTAAACAGGAGTCTTATTTGGATGCTATTCAATATGAGTATTTTTTTTTTTTTTTTTTTTTTTTTTTTTTCTGGTTATGTGCTTTGGAACTATTGGGAATTGATGGGCACCCAAGGGCAAATGAATGTTGGTGCTCTGGAAAGCTTCTTTGCCTGCATAAATTTGATGATATTTTGCTGCAATCAGGTGTTATCCGACTCTTTGAATGTTCCCTAAACCGTAGAGGACTGATAAACGGTTGGCCTTGCTTTTTTGGTACTGAGGAATAAATTAAAATGAGTACAGATGAAATCCGAAGGGTGGACAAATGAGGGATATGACAAAAAAGGGATAAGAAATATTGTGTTTCTAACTTCTAAGATGTCAATTGGATTATTTATCGTGAATAAGAATGATGAAATGAAGTTTTTTAGGGTGGTAGGATTGTGCAAACCACAGAAGTATTTTTCTATTGAAATTGACTCCCCACCCTAGATTGTTTGTCTTAAATTTGACTCACACCTCCTCCAATGCTTCAACTCTAACGTACTAAAAGGTGGTGTAGTGTGGGGGAAGAATCAGGTGTGCATAACATGATGCTCCTGACAACTTCAGATAAGCTCAGCGAATGAGCAAACGGAACATGTGGAAGTAAAGGTCTTCTTTACCTTTTGCTTTAGTAATTGTGCTTGTACTCTACTGCTGTTTCTACTGCCAAGTTTCCTTGCTTTATAGCTTTCACTGCAGAATATATTTCAACTCTCACGTCATGCAATTCTGCGTGCAGGTGGTTCTTGACTTGGATGAGACTCTGGTATGTGCTTATGAAACGTCTAGTTTGCCTGCTATTGTTCGTAATCAAGCTACAGACGCTGGGTTGAAGTGGTTTGAGCTGGAATGCATATCTTCGGACAAGGTGGGTTACATATTTCTTTTTGATCAATGGTGTGTTAAATATTTCTTATTGATGTTCTATGGTTTATCAAGACCCTTATTAGGGTCTATTGTAATATTCAAAATTTTTGTTTTCAAGGAATGTGATGGCAAACCCAAGATCAACTATGTTACTGTGTTTGAGCGTCCGGGGTTACATGAGTTTTTAAAACAACTCAGTGAATTTGCAGACCTTGTTCTATTTACTGCGGGCCTTGAAGGTGTGTTTGTTATTTCACAACACTCTTAAACATCCCCCCCTCCCCTCTCTTTTCCAAAAATGAAAACAAAAAAGCCCTAAAAGAACTCCTATACATGTTCTTGAAAATGTTACCTTGTTTGCATGCCTTCAGGTTATGCCAGGCCACTTGTTGATAGAATAGACGTTGAAAATCGATTTTGTCTTAGACTGTATCGGCCTTCAACAATAAGCACGTGAGTACTGTTGCTCTTGTACTTTTAACAATAACATGTTAACTGCATGCTATAAGGTAGAGCGACAAAGCATTTTATAGGGTGTTTATTTTATGATCATCTCTTTTTATTTCTGTTAAAAGGATCATGAGGATATGAAACTATACAAGGTTGCCAAAAAATACTCTTTAATCCATATGTTTTTCAATACCTTGAAAATGCTTTTTTTCCTTTCCCCCTGTACTAACTATCCAAGGCAAAAAGGGGTTAAAGGCCAAGCTTTCTGCTTTCTTTTATGAATATGAGGTTCCCACCAATCCTCTAAAACTTTTTTTTACTCATTTGGGAACACACCCATTTCATCGCCAAGGGAACTAAAATCATATCCCTTAGCTCCTTAGTCCAATAGTAACGCACAAAAAGGTAATTAATCAACTCTCCATTCTTCTTAGTTCTTACAAAGAAAACACTGATTCATCATAATATGCCTTTTTTTATGTGAGATTATTATAATGAGAATTTTTCCATGAATCATGCAAACACACATACGTACACCAAAAAAACCCTGCTTTTTGAGGGGCCCCAAGACGCCATATCTTGTTCCAAGGGGAAAAAAAAATGTTCCCTACGACTCATCAAAGCATCATAAAAAAACACAACCATACAACATCTATTCTTTATGCCATTCCATCTCATTACATCTTCCCCATCTCCACCCTTCAATACATATAACCAGAGGTAGGGGTGGAAACGGGCCGATCCGAGGCGAGTTTTAACTTACACGAGTTTGCATTGAGCTATTTATATTGGGCTCTCAAGTTAGGTTCGAACTTTTGTATAGGTTTGACCTCAGCTTGAGAAAGAAGAATTTACGCTCAAGATTAGCTCGTGGATAGCTTGATTAAATCAAAATGTTGTCGTTTTAATTTAAAATATAATAAAAAAAATATTATTAAAAAATATAAATATATATATATTTTTATCGAGCCAGCTCGTGAGCCTTCGAGCTTAGCTTTTCTAGGCTCGAGCTCGAGTTCGATTGTAGACAAATCACAAATCAAGCTTTATTTAAGCTCATTTTAGTCACGAACCGAGCTCATGACGAGCTCGAACAGCTCAAAAAAAGCTCGGTTCATTTCCACTGCTAACTAGGAGTAAGTTTCAAAACTATTAAATTCCCAAATTTCAAGATTTCTCCTAAGATTGAATCCAAGTTACATTTCCACTATGCACATGAAGATAATCTTATGAATCCTTGTTTACTACCAAAGCAAAAATAATTGTATAGATCTCCTTCAAAGGAGCCCCAAGGTTTCACGTTGTCACCTATCCGAGTTTAAAAAGTGATAAATATGCTAAAACAATTCCAAACACCTTTGATACAAGACGATAGAGAATAAAGTAAAGTGAGAGAAGTAGAGAGAGAATAAGAAGTTTAGGAGAGAGGGAAGAAAGAAGAAGAAGGGGAGGGAGAGCAAGTCAAGAAGGCTACAATAACTCAATTTTTCATATTCATCAATATGACTAACCCTAATTATCTTAAGCCTTTAAATAGGATAATACATCCTCAAGATTGTTAAAAATAAAGCAAAATCAAATATTCTGACAAATCCTACTTAAGATAAATTTAAATAAAATCTTCCCTAAAATAAAATAATTTTTTAATAAAATAAAGTAAAATCCTAATATAAAATCTAATGTTAATAAACTAAAATCCTAATAATAATTATTTCATATTTGTTTTTTGGCTTCCGTATCATTCTCCACTCTTTAGAAAAACTGGACTCCGTCGAGTTGAAAATTTGCGTACTCTTTCAATTACCAGGCCACGAACAAAGCGGATGTTCAAGCTATTCCCAGCGTTCATGGACGCGCATAAGGAGTGGTAGAAATCTAGTGCCTCCACCAAGTCTTCCGAGATAGAAGTACTACGATTCAGAAAACAGAACTTGTAGGTGTTGGAAGAAGACAAAAAATGGACCAACTTGTGGGAGAGTTTTAGGTGTAGCAAAGACAAAATCCACACAAGTACTATAGGTTTTAGGCATACTCTTCAACTTGATAGTATCAACAAAGATTTTAGTAGTATCACTAGAAATTTGTGCCTCATTGAGAGAAATGACTTCAGTAGTTGTAATAATTTCTGTAGTCGCAATAATTTCATCAAGTGGTTTGCCCACAATTTGGTCATCATTCTCATCGTCTGAAAAATAAAAGTCGTCAGGATTAGGCTCATAAATCAACTCTTCAGTTTGATCATCATTGGGCTCTGTCTTCACTTCAAGGCGGTCGGCATTAGATTCTCTTTTCGATTCATCAGTGACTTTTAGAATATCAGTAACAGCACCAAATGGAGGAACTGAAGTTGTATTTGACTTTGAATTCAATATTTGGTTAGAAGCAGAGGTGAATAGGGTTGCTAGGCTAATAGCGTTCCTCAAACCTCGCGTCCAGTCTTTGAATGGCTTCGTTAAGTCCTTCAATGACTTTAGTGAGGGCTGCTATTTGGGTTTGCATCTGGTTATCATTCGAATGATAGCTAACAGTGTACTGACAATTTAGAATTTGAAAAAATAGGCTAGAAGGGGCTTAGAAAAATATTCTAGAGTGTCCTAGAGTGTTCTGGACCTTTGCCAAAGTATCGCTGGAGGTCGTTGGGGCACTAATCAGGTCACCGGAGCTTTGTTGGAGGTTGCTGGAGGGAGGCGCTACTAGTGGTGGTGTTCGCCGGAGTTGGGTGTCACCGGAGGTCTACGAAAGTAGATTTACTAAGTTGTTGCCAACGGTATGCGACGGGTTAGGGTTTTGGGACTACAATGGCAGCTAGGGTTTTGGACTATAATGGCGGCTAGGGTTTGGGGCTCTTAAATAATGAATAAAATTTTGATTTGAGGAAGGTTTAGTAATCGAGGTTTTACTCTGATATCAAAGTTGATGCAGGACGATAGAGAATAAAGTAAAGAGAGATAAATAGAGAGAGAATAAGAAGTTTAGGAGAGAGGGAAGAAAGAAGAAGAAGGGGAGGGAGAACAAGTCACAAAGACTTCAATAACTTAATTTTTTATATTCATCAATGTGACTAATTCTAATCATCTTAAACCTTTAAATAGGCTAATACATCCTTAAGATTATTAAAAATAAAGCAAAATCAAATATTCTAACAAATCCTACTTAAAATAAATCTAAATAAAATCTTCCCTAAAATAAAATAAACTTAATATAAAATCTAATATTAATAAAATAAAATCCTAATAATAATTATTTCATATTTGTTTTTTGGCTTCCGCGTCAACCTTCTATTCCCTTCCAAAGACTTGAACCATGAGCTCCCATCACAGCAGAAGTGACCCACTCCCCCAATAACAGCTGCACTTGGTCACTGCCATTGATCTCCAAAACCCATCTCCTCCACGTACAAATTGCCCGAGCCATTTTTTTAGTATACCTCATTGACGATTCGTAGATGATACCATTGTCACCCACCCTAAATGGAAAATAACATGTATCCCACATTTCATCAAATGGTTTTATAAATTCCTCCCCAACTTCACCCTAAAATATCCATCTGAATCTTCTCTAATTTATTTAACATTGAAACCGGCATCTCGAATATCAACATATGGTAAGTAGGCATTCTAGCTAAGGTCCTTGTAATAAGAGTGACTCTTCCCCCTTCTGAAAGATAAAAATATTTTCCATCTGGAACTATAATTTCATCCCATACCTCCTTAGGCTGCAAGGAGACCCCCAAGCCAAATAAGATGATGGAGAAGTCCCAACTTTACATCACATAATAAATGCTAATTTATCGACGTTATGAATGTCACCTACCAAAATCAACTATAACTTACCAAGGCTACTTTCAACCTTGATACTACAAAACAAAGTCATAAACATTTTAAATGGTCCAACTGGAGCAAATCCGCACCACAAAAACTAATGAATCATCTACAAGCAGCAAATGCGATATCTCCATCCTATTTATACCAAGGCTAACTTTCAGCCTTGATACTACAAAACAAAGTAATACACTTTTTAAATGGCCCGACTGGAACAATCCATGCCACAAAAATTAATGAATCATCCACAAACAGCAAATGTGATATCTCCATCCTATTTGTACCTAAAATACACACTGTAAAACCAAAAATGAAATTCCCTTTTCACAAAAACAGGTTGAAAGCCTGCATAATCAAATTGAATAGCAAATAAGATAGTGAGTATCACCTTGTGTGAACCCTTGATCATTTAAAGAGACCGGCAGTAGAACCATTCACAAGAACAGAGAACTTTTTTTTTTTTGGTAACCCGGAACCCACACCAATTTATTGCAACCCTCTACGAACTGCATAGCCGATGGGTAAACCGGGAGTGTTTGAACCTACCCACAAGACCCAAGCACGGGCCAAGTCAGGATAGTAGCCAGCGGGAGTTGAACTCAAGATATGGTTGGTCCCAAGCGACTTTGAATCGCTGGGCTACCTTGGCGGGTTAGAACAGATAACTTTACCATTGAAATTCACCAAAAATATCCCTTTCCTCCCAAATTCCACGCGTTTAAGAAGTTAAATCAAGAAATTCTAAATAAGGCGTGTATTTTATGATTGTGGTCTGTAAAGATGACACAATATCTAGATGTTATAATATCTCATATGGAAAAGCTAATGGAAAGATGACTGATCAACATCGCTGTTTTTGTTATGGTTGGCAACAATTGACTTTGCTACTTACCCAAAAAAAAAAAAAAAAAAAAACAATTGACTTTGCTATTAAGCCATGGGTGCCTGATATGCGGCTTAATACATATATATATATATAGTAGGAGTTTTACCCTTGTAAAACCAAATTAGTTATTACATGGGGGTGACAGTAGTATTCTATATTTAATGAGGTCAACATGTCCAACTAACCAGTCAGAGACCCCACAGACCACACATTGATTAAGAACCTGCTTGAAAAGTTTGATTACGCATCCAAGCATATATTGTAATTCAAGTTTACTATATGATTATATGTCTTAGCGTACCTTTCATGTATTATATCTTTTACTCCTTTTCCATGGTTAAGGATGCATTAGGTCCTCAAATTTACAAAAACAAAATGCTCAAAGTGCGTAGCTTTAAAAAAAAAAAAAAAAAAGGTGCCAATTCTTAACGCTGTCTGCTACGTAGAAGCATCGTTTTACTTGAAAACAAAAGAAGATACTCAAAACTTTGAACATTTAGCTGTCTTTGGGGTTGAGAATTAGATGAAACCAACAATGACGCGCATACCTAGCGCGAACACTCAATGTCCAATTCTGTAATGTGCAATTGTGCTTGTATTTCTTCTTAAATGATATACCACCCCTTAGCACTGTAGAAAACTTCTTGAACGTGTGTTTGGTTCAAGACTAAAGTTGTGTGGGTGGTAAAACATGCTATGTAATTTACAGGGAATATCGTGAACATGTGAAAGATCTGTCTTGCCTATCAAGGGATCTCTGCCGAACAGTCATTGTTGATAACAACCCCTTCAGCTTCTTACTACAGCCAATGAATGGCATTCCATGCATCCCATTTTCTGCAGGTCAACCACATGACGAACAGGTACCAAAATTTTATATCCAAGGGTTCTTCCCCACCAGCAAATTATGTTCATTTATTAATTACATTTAACTGAATTATTCCCTCTCGTCTTGTGGTTCAATCAGCTTTTGGACGTCATTCTTCCACTTCTCAGACACCTCTCTCAGCAAACAGACGTGAGACCTGTTCTGTACGAGAGGTTCCACATGCCTGAATGGTTTCAGAAGCATGGAATCCCATGCTCTGGTTAAGACAAAGAGTCTCGACCATGAAAGTTACATATATTCTTCTTGTTTTGAGATGCTAGAGCAGGCATTTCCTGTCCAAGGCGAAGCACATTTTGATCAAACTCAAAAGGGGTTTTTCTTTTTTGTACAGAAGCAACAGGCGAAATCACTAATTTCCCAAGTCCCGTTGTGAAGGCTTCTCTCTGCTCTGGTCAAATTATTTAAATATGTACACAATTTGTGGAGTTAATGTAGAATTGTTGAAACTCTGATTCTTATGTAACTCTTTGTTTATATTGTTAGTGTTTGATGTATGTTTTTAAGTTATTCGGTAAACTCGTTATTTGTTATTTATTATTTGGGCATATTTATTTGTTTCTGTGCTGTTTTTCAGACCATGAAACAGTTTTCCTTTTTTTTTGGGGGGGGGGGGTGGTGAGGTCTGATTTCTACTTCAAAGACTGGGAAAAAGATCTGATGGTTATGGCAGCCAAGACTATTCTATCTGAGCTGTCTTGATTCGTAGTGACTCTTTGTCCAGCAGCAGTATGGCTCACAATTTGATCTGGCTCTCTTCCATAAGTTACTAATATGTTGAAGGAGCCAACTGATGAAGAATCAAACAATCATCTTCGGCACGCCAGCTATGAACATCGTGCTTTTTATGTCGACGCCTGTCTTCTAAAGTGTTAAGATTAGTTTAGTTTTGGCGCCAAAAAGTTATATATATATATATATATATATAAATGTATAGATGTAAAGTTAGTTTGTAAATTTATTTTTATTTTTATTTTTTTTTCAGTTCATTAGTAAAGTTAAAAAAAAAAAAAAAAAGAAGAATTGAAATGTCATGTCACATTTTATAAGTACAAAACAAAGTAAAATAAAATAACTTATTTAGAAGTTATCCAAACAAAAACTGAGGGTCTCTTTGGTGTGCTGAAAGTTAGAGAAAATTTCTAAAAACTTTTAAAACTCTCTTACACATTTTACTCTATTTGTACTTTGTAAAATTTTTGTAAATTTATATATATCTATATATCTCAACAACTTTTAAAAGTCCCAATAAATTTTTTACGAGCCCATACTTCTACAAAGTTTAATAATTTTTTTACAAATCTCAAAAATTTTTCAATGCTTTTCAAAAAATTCTGATATAAAACTGTTCGAATAGACTCCAAAGTAAAAAATTAATACTATTTATTTTTGAAAAACGTAATTTGATGACTACCCACAAAACATCAAAAAAATTACTTAAATAATATTTTTCGTTATTTTTTTCGACGCTCCAAACGCTCTCTCAGTATACGAGGAAATAGCTTTTTAATATACGAGGAAATAGTCTAGTTGGGGTAAGCAGTTCATGACCGCTCATAGCCAAGGATTCAAACTTGATCAAAAACAGCCACTCCCCCGGCGGTAAGGGCGGACACATGACTGCAACCTTGCGGGTTCGTCAAAGTTTGTTCATATATTTTAGGTTTTTGATTTGTTTTTAAGTTATTTGATAAGAGTTTAGAAAAAAATTTCAAACTCGACGACATGAAAATATTAAAATATAATGTTATTTTTACATATATTAAAAATTAAAAAAAAATATACAATTAATATTAAATATACAACACATGAATGACAAATAATAAAAATGTTAGATTGACACAAAACAAATATAGTAGTGAATTCATACGTTTCAAGCTGGACCAAAAGATGCTTGTCATTATACTAGCTAAATAAAAAACCCTAATTTAAGGAAAGTGTTAGAAGGTGAAAATGGTTTCAGATCACTAAAGACGCGTCAAATTCATATATTATATATCTAAACCGGACACTTGTGGAAAAAATGCTGTTATACTTTTGTATGTCCATATTCAATCAGTTCAATTCGTGTAACCTAGGAGTACCCATTTTATGTCATAGATTACAAATTTGTTTAGTTATTATTAGTTGTGTAATTTGTTAAAAAAAAATTAACTATGGGATAAGCTGTAAAAAATTGATTTATAAATTGAGTAAGCTTAATTAGGCAATGTTGCACCGAGATTTTCACCCCACTCAAATGACATGCATCATTAACATAAGGTTGGACTTGCGATTAAAATTTTAGAATTAGTGTTGCTCTGCCTGTTGTCCACCCCTACCCAACAGTGTTGTTTATGGAGCTAATTTAGTTGGCTTAATTATAAGATCATCCACAAACTTTGACTTGGGATCATGCTATCCTCAACTAAACACCGTTACACATTGACACCCTCTATTATCAATTCATAATAGTGTGATACTTCCTTGCACTAATTGATGAATATAATAATTTTACTTATCTAGGGGTATTAGAGATGTTTACTTCACAACATTTTGTTCTTATTGTTATATTTTATATCAAAAATCCCCAATAGATATTATTCTTTGTCTTTTATAAGTGAAATGATGCTTGAAAATGTATTTTTACCTTCTTACATTAATTGGACACATTTAGAGAGAAATTGAAAAAAAAAAAAAAAGGAAAACAGTTGCTAAAAAAGTATGTTTCGTCTAGACGTTGGTGCCATTTCATCTTGGTAACGGTAGTTACGCAGATTATCATCCGAACTTTGGTATATCATCTTTTGGATGATAGTCGTTTTGCAAATTATCATTCGGATGTTAACACATCATTATTTGGACAACAATATTTTTGCAGCACTTCATCCAGGCGACGATGTGGTACCATTTCGCCCAGACGATTGTATTGGAACATAGAAATTAATATAAATTATCAGTGATTTTTTCTATAAGCCCCACACACATGCTCTCGCGCACGCGTGCACACATATTAATTTGTAACTAAAAAAAAAAAGGGAAAATAACTTCTTCCTCTATTTTCTTCTTCCATAATGATTGTAAAAAATTAAAATGATTTCAACCAAGAGATTCTAGATTGCATGAAAATCTTTGGCCAAATTTTTGTGAGAACTAAAGGTAAGTACATGCATCTGAATAAATCTTTTGTGTGAATGGAATATGAATGAATAGAGTTACAATTCTTTCAACCTTTTCTTTTGAGTAACTAAAAGTAAAATGAATTTCTGCCTTTTTCAATTATGAGTAAATTATTTTTTTTATTCTTCCTTTGAACCTTTATTAATAAGAATATTCAATTTTGGTATGAAGGTTGCTTAGGATGACATTATGTAAACTCGAATACAATTGGTTTGCAATAATAAAAAAATTCATTTAAGTTTCAATACTTCAATGTGTTTTATCTTATGTCTTCGATGCACTTTATTTATTGCAATCAAAGATGAGATAATTTAATATCACATTCATAATAATTATTATTCATATATTTCACATAATCCTTTTCGTTCCATTGTTTTAATTCATTTGCTTACATCAAATTTTAAATATTTTGTTCCTTTTGTTATTCACATTAAATTACAACTTTCAAATCCTCTAATTTTACATTTTCAATAGTTGAATCACTATAGAAAAAACGCTTCCTAGGGAGATGATTCGATTCTTACCAATTTTACTTCTCGTTAAATTCTTTCACTTGGGACTCAGCACTCGTATTTGTAATTTTAACGAGTTAATTAATATTAGAAATAAGAAAAAAAAAAGTTGCATACAAAAATAGATATTCTATAAATTTATTAGGATAAAGCAATACTTATATAGAACTTTAAGGGCATATCAATTTTGTAATCTTAGTGAACTCTTAGGATTTATTTGTTAATTAACATTTTATACTATGTTTTTTGTTTATAAAATTTGATACAAGAACATTTTAATCTTTAATATTTTTTTCTTCTGGCTCACATGCACATTACTTGAATATATATATATATATATATTTAAATTACAACTATTAGTATGAGAAAACCACACATTATTTCATATTAATAGAGTAGGAGGTCAATAAGTGCCGAAAAGTAATTTCTGATATTTTGGATCAATTATTTATACAAATATTAGGATAGAACAAAATGTTGTCATTACTATTTGAACTAAGTGATTATAATGAAAAAGTGGCTGGTGTATTTTATTTGATCGAAAAATATTTATATAGTTGAAAGGAAAATTGCATAGGATTATTATAAAACCAACTATGCTCTATGGTACAAAATATTGGGTATTAAAAATCAACATTCATATAAGATGTAAGTATCGTCAAAATGAAAATATTAAGATGAATATGTTGTAAAATTAGAATAAGAAGTTAAGATATTAGGGGGGGAAGTTAAGATGGCACCCATATAAGAGAAGTTAAAAAAATATCATTGAAGATGATTTGGTTGTGTACAATATAGACTTATGGATGTATCAATAAAGAAGTTAAAAAAATATCATTGAAGATGATTTGGTTGTGTACAATATAGACTTATGGATGTATCAATAAAGAAGTTCAAGGCTTTGTTTGGGAAGTCAAAAACTAGCTTTTTGGTTTTTTACATTTAAAAAGTCAATTTTATCCCTTTTATGCATAAAAACCAAGGGTACCAATGAGGGTATATTTGTAACTTTGGCAGAATGTATTTTTTGATTTGTTAAAAAAAAACAAAAAACAAAAAACTAGCTTTTTATTTTGTTGCCCAACAAAGCCTGAGTTGATCCAAATCGAAAGATTAAATTAATAAAATGTAAACCTAATATTACCTGTACTAAAATTGTAAAGAAACACTAAATTTTATATAATTTCACATAAAATATGACGTGTAATAAAATAAATGGAGGAAGAGGATTCAAGTACCTAACCTAATTAGTTTAGAACCAAGATTTTATTGATTTGAGTTGTAATAATTTAAGAGGTCCATATGCAAATATTTTTTAGTTGAGGAATAAAGTAATTCTAATTCATAGTTTAATGGGTGATCTGTTAATTAAGCCTAATTGATTACATGAAACTATTGCTCATCCGACTGTCTTAGGCCTTCTTTCTTTTAACAGTGGTTTATGCAGCTAATTAAATTACAAGAAATTATTGCTCATTAACTTTCTTAAGCCAGTGGATTTAGCTGTATTGGCAATGTTTTGGATCGTGGCATGCTCAAAATCAGTGTGTTGGAAATTTCATGTTTAAGCTTGAATATTAAGAGACTTTGGGCCAAAATTAAAGTGGGGTTCCCATATCATAGTTGTGAATCCATATTAAAATTAATAGATTTTAATATAAATACTAATTATAAGTATTCACACATTCAAAATTATAAATTGGGTGAATGATAAATGATTTCAAAGTATGTATTATGATAAAAGATTAAGTGAGTTTACCCCAAAATGAAAAAAGGAAGGAAATTTCTTAAGGCTCATATAGCCTAGTTTGAATTTTTTGCCGACAGTCAAATTTTGAATTCTGCATTTACTAACGGTCACCGATTCTATTTTAAAATTAAATTCCACAGCAGATAGTTGCAACTGTCTGCTAGTTTTTTGTTTCTTGTTTGTTCCAAAACTAGGCACTTCTTCGTCATCTTTATGTACACCAGCTTGCACTTGTTTTAGAAAATATATACGAGACACTTATTTTTTTAAAATTTGCATTCAACGCATACATTGGTTTTGTTTGACTTCACTGCTGGTGTTTGATTTGAATGAATACATGGACTGCGGCTTTCATCTTCATTCGTGAAAAATTAAATTAATTTACCTTGGAAGACTGGCGTCAATCAAGTAATTCGTATACGACAAATTTTGAGCCTGTTTAGTTGGTCAAATTTTGATCAAAAAGTACAATAAAAATGAAAAGATGTGACATAAATGTGATAAGTGTTAAAATTTGATTGGAAGAAAGTATAAAAAGTAGTTAAATTTTGGTAACTTTTAGTAAAGTTTAGTAGGTCAAACCGACCCTTTATGTTAAGAAGATGGTAGTCACACTAAGAATCAATTCAAAATTTTTTTATTTTGATTTCTTCAAAAAGTGAGTTGTTCCCATTTTTTTTTTCTTTAAACAGTGATTATTCTAGAATAAGAGAAATAACAGGGAGATTCTAGAAATCAATTGTCACATTTAGGCTTAGTTTAGGAAGTAAGAAAAAAAATTAACTTTTTTTTATTAATTTAATATTTTTACTTTTGGAGGCTTAAAAGAAAATTAAAATGTAAGAAAGTAAATTTAGTCATTGTATAAAAAGCCAAAAACTAAAAAGTCAAAAAACCATAGGTTCCCAAACGGAACCTTAGTCCCAAAAACTACACCGTCTTCATTTTTGAAGACCAAGTCAACATATGAAAAAAAAGGGGGGGGGGGAATAAATGTATTTAACTTACTATAATGAGATATAATGCAAATGATGAATATTATAATCTTATAAAAATAAGCATATAAAGCTTTCGCTTCGATCTTTTCCATATCATAAACAAATTTGTCTAAGAAGCCATAAACAAATGAGTAGTTCAGATGAGTGAATAGTCTTTTGAGTTGTCCTCACAAAACCCTTTCTTTTCTTATTATATATACATACATATATATATATATATATGTATGTATGTGTGTGTATATATAATCCATCAGTCCTTTCTCTTTTATACGTGAATCAATTAGGTCCCCATTAAACTACTACGTACAGAGCTTTAAATTAAAATGCCCAAGCTTTACAAGAAGAATAAAGAGAGACCGAGTAATTATGCACTTTCGTACCACGTTAGAGTGAGTTTTAAGCATTTAGAATTGTGGGTTTACACCTTTACAAGGAATGCAATTAATTAATTAATTTTTTATTTCTCAACTTCTTCAAAATAATTATAAATTGATATTACGAAGTCACCTAATTAGTTGACGATCGTGATGTGAACACAATTATTATTAATTAATTCCCCCCCCCCCCCACGAAAAAAGCGAATAAATATTAAATTCTAATAATTAAGGATTCACATATAGGTTAGTGATATAGACACATCTCCTACGCTCCTACCATGTAAAATTACGCTGGTTTAGGTAGAGATATTCATGCACTGAAGCTAGCGGTAGAAGATTAGGTATAGGAAAGCATTTCCCCGATTCGTGCACAAATGTTAAGGAAAAAAAATATATCATTTAAGCCTACGGATTCACTAGGTTACGTTTATTTGGAGAGATTGGGTGATGGAGTATAAGTAATATCATGAAATAATATATGATATTGGATATAATATGGGATTAATTTTTTATGAGAGATTATTATTTAGTGTTTGGTTGATAAGATATAAAATAGAATAAAGGATGTGATTTAACATGAGATGTGATAAGAAATAATTTTGAACTTTTAAATTTTGGTGAGAAACAAATTTAGAGATGGGGGATAAATAATACCATATCCCTCATGGTATTACTTATCTCTCATTTTGAGGGATATAAAATCCAATCCAAAATTATAATACTGCAAATCAAACATAAAATTAAAGTCAACTTGGTCAAAAATAATGACTACTTATCCAATCTCCTCTTTTTATCCCCAAACAAACATTGCCTAAGAATATTAGGAATAAGGATAGGATAAATAATTGCAATTCATTAATTCATACGTATTATTGATTTAGAAATCACTTCTAGTGTACGGATAATAATAATAATAATAATTATTATTATTACTATTATTATTATTATTTTCTCGTGACCGCCTTTAAACAAGCATGAAGGCGGTCATGAAAATATTTTTTGAGACCATTTTATTGCGAATGTCAAAATTTTATAAAAAAGTAAAAAATATTTGATAAATTTTATATTATTGGGTGCTTGCTATTTCTCCAAAAAGTGTGAAAAATCAGTAAAAATTAAAAAAAAAATTAGAAAGTCGGTAAATTTTAGATAAATTTAGGAAAAGTTAAATAAAGTTGAAAAAAGTTAATATTTTTGGTATGAAAAAAGTTCAAAAATATTAGAGAAGGTTGGAAAATTTGATAATTTTTTATAATTTTTTGTGCTCCAGACGGCACCAAAAAAAAAAAAAAAAAAAAATCTTTTTAGCTCGGTGGTAAGGATTTTTCTGTGACCGTCTGCAAATAGTTGTTAACAAATAATGATAGTTTTTGACAGTCGCAAAAAGCCTCTCAATTAAATGGGGTTCGTATAGCTTTTACGAATCGTCAAAACCATTGATCTTTTAGTAACGACAATTTTGAATTATTATCACTTCCGGTTCGGAGCTCCAAACCCGCATCAATTCATATGGTTGGAAAAGTCTTATCCCTTTAGTTTTCAACGCCACGAGCCATCCTCCGTTTGGAGTTATCGTAAGAAAAAGTTTTGTTCATTTTTGTATGTGCATTCGTGTAGACTACAGGTGAAAGCTAATAAGGAAGTAACTTAAACCTGCTCGATGGAGGTTTTTGGCATCAATCAACCATTCAATTTATTAGTGGGATTTCATTAATTTGTTTCAACTCATTACTTCAGACTGTTTGTGAATCTCTCTTGTAATAACACCTTTTTGATCGTGGTGGACGATGTCATAAACATAGCAAGAATTGGGGACGTTAAGGGACTATTTGGTAACGTCGTGATTTTACAAATATGTTTTTGTTGTCAATTTATAAAATTTTAAAAACATAAACAGAAAAATAAAAAATAAAAACGTTATCAAATGGGGTCTAAACATTTTGTGTTAATTTCTAATTTTACTGCACTTTATTCATTGTTTCTTTTTTTATTTACACTTTGTTATATCTCATTAACATGGGTAATTTTCTTTCTCTATTTACACATTGTTATATCTTATTAATATGGGTAATTTAACTGGTAAGATTTTATATTTACTCTTTATTGATCACTTTTTCGACTCTTTTCAGATCCACTCGATTCAAGATTTTAGTTTTGCTCCTTACTAGTTATTATTTCAAATATTTTTAAAACCACTCGAGTTTGACTACTAGGGAGGTTAAAAAAAAAAGAAGAAAGATATCTATTTTTTTTTTCAGCAGTTGTTTGAGTAAGAGATAGAAAATAAAAAGAGCATAAAAAGAGAGCGTGAGTGTCAGAGTTTGTAAATGAAGACATATTTATAATAAATTTGAAAGCAAACCAACACTCAAAGATGAGTTTGTATAGTTGATGAGAAACCAAAATTTGGTAATTCTATGCTCTATTCGGTGAATATACATCTGTGTTATACAATCGTGTTAATAGTTCTACTAGAAAGAAAATAAAGAAGAGAAAAGTTTGAAGAGCAGAAGGAATAGAGAGGGGGTTGTGTTTTAGGCGGTTGACAGGGAAGAGATAGATGAGAGAGAGACAGAGAGAGAGAGAGAGAGAGAGAGAGATTGAATGGTGAGGCAGTGGCTTAAAATTAGATTTGCTAATGCTAAGTTAATTAGTTTACTTTTTAAATTAATATATAACTTGTGCTAGTTTTGGGTAACAATTACAAAGATTGGCAACACAACGAGATTTATGAAATTTATTTTATTTTTTAATAAAAAATTAAAAAAATAAAACTATTTTAAAATGTCAATAATTTGACATAGTTATTTGACTAACAAAATGAGAATAATCGTTATCAAAATTTGTTTTGTAATTTTTTATAACTCGCAGAATGAAATGTATTAACTCTGAATTTTAAGAAAAATTAAACAAATTTTCTAAAAATTAAAAAAAATTAAATTGAAAAGCATAAAAATTTTTTATTAATAGGGATATCATAGACATTTTGGAATTAGACTTTAACTAAAACACTACTTTTTAACTTATCCATTTATATTCTTCGGTGATAGATGAGATTCTTAAAATCACACTCAAATACTAACCTGATTCTATAAATACCCAAATGTTAATTGTTAACTTCGTTTGGTTAAAAATGAGTTCGTCTTATATGACTTTTGTTCACCAAAATTTGTTTTTTTTCAGAAACACTATATAATTTTTAGGATTGTTAATTGGATTCATAAAAGCAAAAAAAAAAAAAAAGAAAAAGAAAAAATCACATCCGTTTGGATAAAAGTGAAAAAATTAAAAAATTGACTTTTTGTTACTTTTTTACCCAAATAGGCGTGAATTTTTTTATTTTTCTGTAATTAACATGCTAAAAAGTTACATTTTTTAAAAAAAAATTAAATTTTAGAAAAAAAAACTATATAAGATGAAAAAAAGTTACTATCTTTTTTTATAATCAAACGCATCTTAATTGTTACAAATAAAAGCGAAGAAAGCAACATGAGGTTTAATGTAAAGTGTAAAATATAATTTGCCTATTAATTTGTAATAAGATGATTATTTCACCCTCGAAATTTGTATTAATTTAAGTTTCTACAAGTGGAACAAATATTTCGAAACCCCAACTGTTGAGCGAACTAAAAAAGAAAAAAAAAAAATGAATTAGGGGTTAATGGTTTAATCATTAGTTAATTAGAATTGAACTGTGTTATTATAAATAGATAATATATAAAATAAAAAATTAAATATTAAAATAATTAAAATTACTTTAAAAAACTATGGCTTGTTAAATATTTCTTCTACTATCAATCCTTTTTTTTTTTTATAAAATCATTTTTTAACTAAAACGATTGGTGTTATATGAACAATTATTTTTCTAAGACCTTTTAATGGCTTGACTTTATAAGAATAGTATTTTAATTTATAGAAAATAAGACGAATTGGGTAATAATTTCAATTTATCACTATTGTATTGTTGAAGCGACCAATTCATTGGGGTCATATGTTCAACTACAATTTTGAGCAAACTAAGTTGATTTCTTGTCGATGAATTTGAGCTACGAACCTAACCATTGTTAAATTGAGTCACGGATTTATTTGATGTATATGCATATAAATTAATACAACTCAAGTCATAACTAATAAAAAAAATTATGCTAAAATACATTTAATAAGCACCATAATTTTACTAACCAATTTCATTTTAAAATTTGTATACTTTCAATTGTGCTACTTTTACTCCCATAAATTTAATCCAACTCCAATCTCATTCATTTGTTCAATTTCATTAAAAATTATGTTAGTTTATTTAAATGGGAGAGTAATATTAAAATTAACTTTATGTACGTTGGGTGTTTTAGGTATTTGGTAAATTAACACCACAAGTTGTCAATAGTTTGCGCGGCAATTGTCAATGCACCAACTTTTATTAAATTGGTGAGAGGTATAATAGTTATTTTACTTTAATCCAATTTAAAAGTTATCAAATTTTTTATTAAACACAAAAGTTATCAAAAATTATTAAAAATTTTTAGTTATTTAGTAATTACTTAAAAGTTGTCAAAAATTACTAAAAATTTCGATTCGTTTTATTACACACCAAAAATTTTACCTCTCAATTTTTGTCAAAAAAAGTACTAAAAATTGGCTGAAAATTAAATATCTAAAAGAACCTAAAATGGTATGGAGATTTTGTATACTTATTACTTTAAATAAAAATATCAATTTTAAATGTTATTTAATTTAAAAAACAAGCTATTATTTAATAATTAATTTTGATATTTTATTATGATGCACAAACACTTTACAATGAAAAAAAAAAAAAAAAAAGAAAAAAGTTACGTTACTTGAATGTTCACATTCCTTTGCCAAAACACAGACCTAATCTCCAGCTGTCAATGTCACAAGCTAAATCGTTAATCTATTCCAACAGAGGAAATGTTCCAACCCAAGCACTTCATTTTCAAAACACGAGGTTTAAAAAAAAAGGATTTGGCCTCGAAAAGTCTAGAGAGTGAATTTCTTTTGGTTTGTGCCACACATACCGACCCCTCAATATATATAACGGTAAATCGTGAACTCGCGTAGTGGCGGGGAGTCGGATCCACACACAAGAACTGGATACGGTTCGTCCAGCCAAGAAAATCCGTCCTACCAACTTTTACTACGCTTTACGCTCGGGAGGTTGGCCCCAAGTTTTGCTAGAGAGGAGATTTGAACTTCAGATCTTGTGGTGATAAACCCTTAAGTTCTAGTCCAAGATTATCTCATCTAACCCATTAGAGTTAAAATACGAGGGTTTCAATCAGTATTTTACAGGAACCAAACACATCCTTTTCTCCCTTCATAGTGACGTGTACCAAGCGTGCTTTGACCCGTTTGAATCCAAAGAGATGTACTTGAACGAGAATGGAAACCCAATTAATCACCTTCCCCCTCTCTCTTTCTCTCTCTCTACATGTAACATTTCTCTCTCCAAGCAGCCACACAAACCCATGTTTTTTTTTTTGACCGGTTCGATTCTGTCATTTGAATTTGAAATTTAGAGTCCTAGATTATCCAACGCTACGCAGCTCGCCCCCAATTTAAAGTTTAAACTACTCCATCATTTACATTAAAATAGGAGGTTTGTTTGAGTAGTCATAATTGACAACTATGTTTTTAAAAACAATTAAATTTTCAATAAAAAAATTAAAATTTTAATTAATTAATATTCTACTTGAAATTATGAATTTAATGAAGTTGGATGTTATTTGGTGAGAATTTTCATTAACTTTTTGTATTTGAAATTAAATAAGATTTTATATGAATTAAATTTGATTTCATTTCATAATTTAAAATTTAAGATTTGTATATCATTTGAAATTTAATATAAAATAATAGAATTTTATGAGCATTTATTTTTTCTTAAATTATTTAAGTAAGTGAATAAATTTACTATCGTATATCATATTTATCATATTTTCTATTTTCTATTATTTTTATTGAATTAGATACTTTTCTTAAATTAATTTAATGCAATTCTTAAATTCAAACATGTGTCCCAAATAGAAAATGATATCCAACAAATTAAATCAAAGTAATTTTTTTATTTTATAATCAAATTAATTCTAAGATAGGAATATTTTCAAACAGAGTGTAAAGTAAAATATTTTTTAAAGAATATTTTTTACTCATTTAAAAAAATATTTTTAAAAATGTGAATAAAATAATTTTAAATATATGTATATTATATTAAAACTCTGTTTATTTTTATGTAAAATATTTTTGGGTACTCATGTTTTTAAAATATTTTTATATTAAAATAAATGAGTAATTAAAATTTTCACGAAGCATTGTTATTACTATTTAAGCTTGCTAAATAATTAATTAAAATAAACTCATATGCTCAAATCAAAATTCTTAACCAAAAAAACAAAAAAGATTGGATAAAATTTAGAATTTTAAATCTCTCAGTTATTATCTAAGCTATTATAGAGATGAAATACTGAGTATTTGGTGAAGTCTATGAAAGTTAAAATTTAGTAAATTTTTTTTTTCATTAATACTCCTCAACTTCTCATAATTAATAATAATTTTTATAGAAATAAAAAAATTAGTAACTGCTACTTAATTAAGTAAATTTTACTTTGTATATTTTAATATTTCTTAAATGTCCTTTTTAATCACCCAATATTTCTACATTTTTTATTTTTTCTAAATATCATTTAATTACAAATTATTTATCTAAATGTCATTTAAAAATAATCATCATTAATTTATTATGTATTATTTATTTATATCTTCCTAGAATGTATCTTTCTTTAACAAAAAATTATTGCGATTATTTGAAGATAAATTTTATTTTTTAATAATTTTTTTTAAAAAACCATTGTTTATTACCGTGTAAATACTTTTCCAAATATATTTTATTTTCAAATAAATGGAGCTAAAATTATGACTAAATTTTTGCAAATAAATTTTTTTGAAAAAATTAAAAATAAAAAATACTTATGCTAGTGTGGTTTGAAAAGAAGATAAATTAAAAAAAATAAAATTCTCTTCCAATTTCATGTTTGATTTTTAGAATTGAAGCGAATGATAAGGAAAAAAAATATAAATCAAGGAATCTTTTTTTTTAACTTTCCTTTTAATTTCTCTTTTTTTTCCCTAAAGAAACAATCAAAGGGTACATTTAATTTGGCCATTTTTCACATAATTTATGTGTTTTTTGTTAAAAAATAAAATAAATGAATAACATATTTAATTTAGAGAATATTTTCTTAAAAATATACTTGATAAAAAATAAAAATAATAAAATGTAATTTAAAAAAATAATAAAATATTTTTTCCAAGCTAAAAAACTTTTTTCTCTCTACATGAATTTTTATATTTCACTCCACTGTACTCTTACTTTTTGATTTCTTGTGCTAAATATGTTTATAAATAATTGCCACTCTTTAACTTTCTTTCTCAAATGAAGTAACATACATCATTCTCTTTTATCATTTACCTATAACGTTTGGACCGAATTTTGTTATAATGTATAGAAGTGTCCTAAAATAGTCTGGAATAATCTAAAGTGTTTCAAAATTTTTTAGTATAGTATGAAATTTTTTAAAAATTACTAAAATGCTCTATATTTCTCTATAGTATTTACATTACTCTATAATATTCTAAAAGGTATGAGAGTTTATGGAAAACATATCAAATATTATAAAGAATTATAAAATCCTTTATGAGTATTAGAAATGAGTTTTTTCATGAAAATATCTCTCGGACTGTTTCTCTTTTTTCTATTTTATTCTTAAACTATCAAACGCATCTATTATATTCTCGAATTATCTAATTTCATTTTATTTGGTCCGAGCATTAACTCCATCTATTATTTTTAATGGATTTAGACCAAATAGAATAAAATTAAATAGTTCGAGAATGTAATAGATGTATTTGATAGTTTGAGAATGTAATAGATGTATTTGATAGTTTGAGGACGAAATAGGAAAAAGAGATATATTTTGATAGATATTTTTATATAAAAAAAAATCTTGTTAAATTTAAGGCTCGTTTTTGTAACATTTATAATTTTTTTTTTGTTTATCTTCAACAGTTTTTATTTTTGATTTTTTATTTTCAGTTATTATTTTTCTCCCAAGAAAAAATAGAAACATGTTTGATAATATAATTTTATTTATAGTAATTAATTTTATTTTAATAAAATATTAAATCTTATTATTTTGTATAAATTTAACTAAATCTAATAAAATATATTTAAACTAGTTAATTTAACATTATATGTTATTTTTAATAATAATAATTAATTTTTAATGAATTATATTAATAAATAACATAATTTAATAATAAATTAATATTTTATTTATTAAAATTAATTTGATGTAATAAAAAATTTTAATAAAATAAATAATTTTAAGAGTTAATTATTATTTATTAAAAATTTAATTTAATAAAATAAATTATGTCAATAATAAACTATTATTTTAATAAATTATTTTAATATGTAATTATCATTAATTTTAATTTTACTAAAATAAGTTATTTTATTTTAATCATAAATTGTTATTTTAATTTTAATAAAATAAATCATTATAATAATATGTTATTTATTAAAAATAATTTTAGTTTAATAAAATATTCAAATAAAATAATTCCTTTTATATGACACTGAAAAATAAATAAAGTGTTAAAATTAAAAAAATATATTTATAAAAGAAAGAGTTTTTTTATGAAAATATCTCTTAAATTACTTTTTTTTTTTCTATTTCGTCTTTAAACTATCAAATGCATCTATTATATTCTTATTATCTAATTCCGTTTTATTTGGTCCGTATTCGTTAAAGTTAACTGATAGAGTTAGTGTTCGAAATATATGGAACAGAATTAGATAGTTCAAATGTATAATAGGTGTATTTGATAGTTTGAAAACCAAATAAAAAAAGAGAAATAGTTTGAGAGATATTTTCGTAAAAACTCATTAGAAATATATTAAATAGTTTGGTAGATGATTCAAGAGGCATAATTCTCACCATTAGATCAAACAATCTCTACCATCTGTTAAAAAAAAATAAAGGAATATAAATAGAGATAAAGTTTGTTTATTTGTATGAAGGATAAGTATCCATATTTCAAGTATTCAAGTAATTATTAAAAAACAATTCACAGAAATGAAAAAAAAAAAAAGATGCTGTGTATCTATCTTACACCAGTCACAAAATTTTTATAGTAATTACCATCTAGTTAATTAAATTTAATTTTGTATTTTTTTAATACTTTTAAATATCTTTTTTAACCACCGCTATCTTTAATTTTTTTTATCTTTTTTAAATTTCACTTAACTAAAAATTTTATTTACATTTTAAATAAATTTTAAATTTGGAACCCACTCTTTATTATTATTATTATTATTATTATTTTGGAAATTAATTTTTAAACCCCTAGCGCCGTAGCATGCTTGTTGCACGTGATGACCGTACAACCATATGTTTTCCGTTTATCGCAATGTTACACGAGTTTCAGACTCTCCAACAAAAGTTATACGGTAAATAGGTGTCAAAGAATGCTGGCGAGTACATGTACCCTTTATACAACTACAAGTGAAATTTGCATTCCGCAGACAGACATATGTTCACACAGTTCAGTTTATGAAAACCATTTAACTGATGATATATATAGATACATACATATATATATATATATATATATATATCCATTCAAGTCTTTGATGGAAATCTTCCTTTGATTCTCTTTCTAAATTCTCCTTTCTCTCTCTTCTCTTTTCCGTTTCCGCCAATGAAGGGGACCAGAACCGAACGCAACCCAATTGCCGTTAATTCTCACTCCATTAGATGACGACACCCATCGCCGCAGTGATCTTCACCCTCATCGCCGTCGTACCTCCTCTACTCCCGGTGCACGCCCTCGGCGGTTCCTCCACAACCGTCGCCGTCATCTACGGCTCTGCCACAGTCTGCAGCATCGTCGCCGAACAACAGAATCAGCGAATCCAATGCTGGCGGAACGGCCAGGTGATCAACATCAGACCGAACGTATCCTTCGACTACATCGCCGGCGGCCGCGACGGCTTCTGCGGCGTCAGGTCCGGCGGCTCGAGCCTCCTCTGCTGGAACTCGAGTTTCTCCCCGAAGAGGCTATATGACAACAACGGCTCAGTCCTATTACAAGACCTCACGTACGGCGACGATCAAATTTGCGCTCTGACGAACGGGACTCAAACCGTTCGATGCTGGAGAGGCGATTTGTCCTCGGGTCTATCCCCAAACGGGTCGGAACAATTCCGATCAATATCATCCGGGTTAGGGTTTTCCTGCGGAGTTTTGACGAATACTGGCAAGGTCACCTGCTGGGGAAGCAACGCAGCCATGGCGAGGAACATTCAAGCTCAATTTTCCAATCTATCAATGTCAAGCATTGTCGTCGGAGGCAACCACGCTTGTGGATTCAGTCCAACTGGGTTCGTAATCTGTAAAGGGTACAACAACCTTTTGCAACTGAATGTTCCATCGAATTCTGCCAACGAGTACTCTGCTCTCTCGCTCGGGGAGAATCACAGTTGCGCAATTCGGAGACTGAACAGTTACGTTCTTTGCTGGGGCGGGAATGGTGAGTTTTCGAGCAATGCGACGGAGAGGGTTTCATTCGAATCAATCGTTGCCGGATTGAATTTCACTTGCGGACTAACTACGGCTAATTTTTCGATAATTTGTTGGGGGCCAGGTTGGGCTAATGGTTCTGAACTTCCATTGTTGAAGACTCTTCCGGGGTCTTGTGTAGATTCTCCATGTGCTTGCGGTATCTATCCGCAGTCCCAAATCCTCTGTTCTGGGTCTGGCAATATTTGCAGACCTTGTGGTTTACCAATTTTGATACCTCCAAGTTCACCCCCAATTCCAGCTCCAACTCCAACTCCAACTCCATCATCGAAGGGTTTGAGGAAGGGTCTACTAGCTTTTGCTATAGTTGGATCAGTTGGGGCCTTTTCCGGTATATGTACAGTCATTTACTTCTTATGGACAGGTGTGTGTTGTGGGAACAAGAAGATTCACAATTCTGTACAACCCACCATAACTAGGGCTAATTCGAATGCTGTTCAGGGGTTAAACAACAGTCCTCCTTCGAGATCATCCACCATTAGAAGACAAGGGTCGAGGCTAATGAGGCGACAGAGGAGTGGAACCTCTTCTAAACATGCAGACCGGGCGGAGGAGTTTTCGTTCGCGGACCTCGTTGCTGCCACCAATGATTTCTCCCTGGAGAACAAGATTGGCGAGGGGAGTTTCGGGGTTGTCTACAAGGGAAAATTATGGGATGGTCGCGAGGTTGCAATTAAGAGAGGGGCGATAGGTCAGAAGAAGAAATTTCAGGAGAAAGAGAGCGCTTTCGAGTCAGAATTGGCGTTCTTATCTAGGCTTCATCACAAGCACCTGGTGGGCCTTGTTGGGTATTGCGAAGAAAGGGATGAGAGGCTCTTGGTTTACGAGTACATGAAGAATGGGGCTCTCTACGATCATTTACACGACAAGAACAACGTTGACAAGAGTAGCAGCGTGCTGAATTCGTGGAAAATGAGGATCAGAATCTCACTAGACGCGGCTCGGGGGATCGAATACCTTCACAACTACGCGGTCCCGACGATAATTCATCGCGATATCAAGTCGTCGAACATTTTGCTGGATGCGAATTGGACTGCTAGAGTGTCTGATTTCGGATTATCGTTGATGAGTCCCGAGCCTGATCGGGATTATAGGCCGATGAAGGCAGCTGGGACAGTTGGGTACATTGATCCAGAGTACTATGGCCTCAATGTGCTAACAGCAAAGAGTGATGTCTATGGACTTGGAGTGGTGTTGCTCGAACTTCTGACTGGAAAAAGAGCCATCTTCAAGTCCGATGAGAATGGTGGAGCTCCGGTGAGCTTGGTGGATTTCGCAGTGCCTGCAATTATAGCCGGAGAAATGGGGAAGATTTTGGACCCCAGAGTTGGGCTGCCGGAGATAAATGAGTCAGAGGCAGTTGAATTGGTGGCAAATACAGCTATACATTGTGTGAATTTGGAGGGCAAAGACAGGCCTTCCATGGCTGACATTGTTGCTAATTTAGAAACAGCATTGGCTCTTTGTGATGACAGCCATGGCAGCATCTCTAGTGATCCAATCTCCATTGTTGCAGAGTAGAGTTTCAAGTCCCACTTTAATTCATCCAATAAGAAGAAAGGAGAAAAAAAGAAAAGATTTTTTGTTTTTTTCTTTTTGGGTTTTGGTTTTTGTTTGTGTTGGCTGATTCATTTGTAAAGAGCAGAGGGTTCATCTAACTATTTGAGCTGTAGTGTAGGATTTTGTTAGACACTGACAGCCACAAGAAGCTTTACATGATCTATTTTTTTAAGGACTACGTTCTTCATCATCTTTTCATTGTTGAATCTCTCTCTCTCTCTCTCTCTCTCTCTCTATATATATATATATATATGTATATATTGAATATGGATTAAAACAGGCATGAATGCACAGACAAAGATACATGTAGACATGTTTACGGTGCTAGCCATCATGCATACGCATGCATTCGTGTCTGTGCGGATTTATTCATTTACAAGCTTGACTTTGGGGAAGGGTGTTATTCAATTTCACTTTATGGTCTTTGACTGCTTGGTTAATAAGGGCTACCGGAGGTGGTATCATTTATTCCATGTGCCTATTTTAGATCTGTTTTGGGATAACAAACTGGGGTAGCCTTTTGAGGCTGGTAAATGCCCTAGGTTGAAAGCTTTTACTTATTTTTGGGTTTTCAATGAAATCCCACTATTTATAGATGATTTTCATTCTACTCCTTTTAATTACAAAGCTTTATACTTTGAACCCTTAAACTATAAACAAGAGATCCTGTTTAAGAATTCATTAACTATCCATCCCCACATCTTCAAATATGAATTGTATTAGTTACACAGATATCCCCTCAACTAATGGTGATTACCGTGATTTTAATTTTATCCTCCTCAATTATAACAGTCGGAGTAAAATGGGAAAAAAAATAGAGAAAAAAAAATGATTTTAGAATGATTAACTTGTTTGTGAGTTTTTTGAGGAGAGGAAAAGAAAGAAATGGAAGGAAATGAGAGAAAAAAAAATGAGTGTTAAAATTTTAAAATTTTTATCTTCCCAAAAGTGGAAAGAAATAGAGAAAAGAGAAAGGTGAATTAATAAAATTTTCAAAATGACATATTTGTCTATAAAATAAAGACTAAGAAAAAATAAATTACAAATATTTTTAAGGCTAAATAAATTAATTAGACTCCAATTTCTCAAAAGATTTAACAATAAAATAATCATCTACTCTTTCTTTTTCTTTTTTTTTTTTTTGGTAATTACTCTTTCTTTTTCTTTTATTTTTTCTCAACTCACAAATAACGAGAAAGAAAGTTATTATTTCTTCTTTTTTAAACTTACAAATAAATAGAAAAAAAATATAATCATTTCTCTTCTTTTTTTTTTTCTGTCGTAATAAATGTTTTCTTTCCTTTTATTTTCTCCCCTAAAGTCACAAACAAAGCATAAAACCTTATATTTGACCTTTAAATTATGAAACAAAGATTTTGTTTAAGTCCTGGTAATAAAATTAAGGTTTTAAGTCCAAAATACCATCATATGAAGAAATATTTAAAAATATAATAATATGATGTATATATATCTGACAGACTGACATGTATATTCAAGAGGTAGATGAACGAAATGGTGGCCATAATTGCGTAAATCCCTTCCCATTTGATAAATAAATAAGTAAATAAATGAATAAATAAAACAACTTAGACTGCCTTCTTCCTCATAGATTTCTAGGCACAACATAATAATAATAGTAGTAACAATAATGTTCACTAAATTCAAGGCCATTGAGATACAACATTCTATTGTGTAAAGAGAATTTCTACGAGAACATCATTCGCTAAGAAATGAGAACAATACATAAGGAGATTTTTAGATTTGTTCACATTTCAAGATATGTACTTTTTTTGGGTGAATGGAATTGATAAATTTTAAATTTTTTTTTTTTTTTTTGTTGAATAGCAGACAACCAACTAATATGAATTCTTTACTTGGGTCTATCCTTCCATTTGCTCAACAGGAAATGAGGAATTCGAGTAAGGAGAGCAAAAGGACAGGGTAAGGCGAAGCATATCTAAGTTTTTTTCTTACTCTCTTTTTTTTTTTTTCCAATTAATTCAAGGAAATTGAGATGATCAAATGTGATTTATCCAACTAAGGTTTCCATTTTTTCAACATCCCTGATATGTACATATGCATATGCTATTATTTTATTTTTTTAATATTCTTCTCCAATTATCAAATAATCATATTTGGGAAATTTACCAAAAAAAAAAAAAAGGACTTTTAATAAAAAAAAATAATCCTTTTCCATGAACATACTTTTTAAAAGTCAAAAGAAATGAGTTTTAAAAACTTAAATATTAAACATTTGAACGTTGACTTCTCAATTGAAAAACTTAATAAGTCATTAACTCTCATTATTTCTTTTTTACCCTTTTCTCTTTACACAAATCTAAGTTAGAAGAAGAAGGAAGAAGAACAAAGGACGAGAAAGAACAAATATTAAATTTCATGACAAACAAAGAACGAGAAAGAACAAATATTAAATTTCATGACAAACTTATTCTTAATTATTGATCTTCTTATGATGTATAAATGTCAGAGGGGATAGATATAAGGGCCACAACCAAATCCTATTATTTATATAAATGTCCATATATATGTGTATATCTCTACATATTTTTTTTTTATGAAAAATGTTAGCACTTAACAAGGCCTGCCCACTTTCTTTACTAGGTGTAATCCTGGACAAATTGTCAAAAATTTTAGTAGTAGTTGTATGATAGCCTCAATTCGGGCATATTTTTTTCTTATATTTGACATTTACACCTAGAGCAGAACAAACTGCACTTGAGACAGAATGAGGTTTACTTGATGTAGAATTAGTTACACTTCATGAAAAAGAAATTATACCCATAGTTAACACAACCTCCCGGGGGAGAGAGAGAGATTTCTTTCATTCCAGCATCAACGATTGATGCAAAAATAGGTTATACATGGTGCAAAATGAGTTACACCTGGCACAAAATCAGTTGCATTTAAAGCAGAATTAGCTACACCCAAATCAAAACCTAGTTAACGTAACTATTACGTAGAGAGATACATCTATCATTCCTGCATCAATTAAAAAATAAAAGATAAAAATATGTATTTAAAATTTTAACTTAATTTCTTAACTATGTTTGGAGCAAAAATCTAATAAAGAAAAAAGAGGAGTGAGAAAAAAATAGTTATATATATATTTATATATATTATGATCAACTGAATTAATAAAAATCGAATTTATTAACGAGTGTTCATTCAATTCTAGCAGTCTTACTTTTCTAATCTAATATATATAAAAAAAAAGAATAAATTTAACTTTTTACTTTTTTTTTTTTTTGGCCTTATTTGTAATTTTCTTATGACAAATCTAAAATTCAAATATACCATAAAATCAAGTGCATGAAAAAGGAATTTGAGAAAGAGGATTTAGGCTTGAGATAAAGGTATACCTTCAAGTTTGAGGACTAGTTGTTCAACTATTTCAAAATCACATTAAATTTGTGTTTGAAAAATTTGCATAAACGACTTAAAGAATATTGATACCAATGTTAGGATGTCAGACCTAAATTTGTATTCGAGGTATGCGTAAGTTAACTTGAATAATTAGAGTAAAATAAATAAATAAATAAATAAATAAATAAAAATAATAATTTTTAGGTGCACTATACACTTTCCTTTGTACATTAACACACACACACACACACAAATATAAGCTTTTACTGGTTTGATGGGCTGCATTGGTAAATTTTAATTTTTAAAATAAAAATCATATTTAGGGTGAGTCTATATGTAATTCACTAATAGTCTCTTACACTCTACTATTTTCAAAATATATCAGTAGATTATAAGAATTGAAAGCATTGTATAGAACCTTATTAAATGACTTGAAAATTATGACAAAAGTTAATATGATAAAAGTTTATTAAAAAAAGAATGAAAGAAATTAATTTTTTTATTTGATTAAATTATGAAACAAAGTAAAATAAAATTTATTTTATATGATTGTTAAAAATATAAATATAAATAAAAAATATTTTAATCTTTAAAAATAATTTTTTTTATTCTCTTGTAGGCCTAAAGGTGTTTGTTCAAATTTGTAAATATTTCTTTTTATGAAAGGTAATTATGTCATTTGATATTAGATACAAGAATAATTAGTCAAAAAAGGATAATTTTGTAATTTTATTTAATGAAAAAGGTAAAGTGAAGTCTAAAAAGTTATTTTGTAGAGTACAAACTCTTTTATTTAAATATAAATCATGTTCCAAAAATTGAATCCTATATAAATTAATTTCATTAATATTAAACCAATTTTGACATAATTTGATAAAAAGTAATCCTTCATAATTTCTAAATGATTTTGTGTTTCCAAGCCAACAAATATGGTTTATCCTCTCTTAAATGAAATTCACATCTTTAGGAGGATAATAATACTCATTCAACTTCTAAATTAATATATTTTGGGGTGTTTGTTTTGTGAGATATGAGATTAGAAATGTGGTACCATTTTATTTTTAATTTTTATATGTTTGTCGAAAAAAAAATTATTGTGATAACATCTTCTATGAGATGTAAATAATATTATAGCCATAGGCGCTCACTTATTTGTTACACTAAAATTTTATGAATTTTGTTCCTTTTTTTTTTTATAAATTATATTTTTTTATTGTTATTAAGGTTTTGCATGTCCCTATTGTATTTTTAGTTTTGCCATATTTACCTTAAATGAAAGTTTGGTACGAGGTGAAATTTTTAGGGGAGAAAGATTACAGCGGCAATTATTAATTCAATATAGTTAATGAAATAACAAGTTTATGATACTTATGTTTGGATTGATTAAATAAATATTACCCAGTAATAATTATATTATATTTGAAATACTAAAAAAAAACATTGTTTGAAAAAGGGTGTAAAAAAATGTTTTACGGAATAATTAGAAAATGATATAATTTTCTCATTACTCTGTATTATCCACCTCTCACCAATAACAACTTACTGCCGTAGAAAGGTAATTCTTACCTCCAATCTAATTATTACCTCTTCTTCCAAACTAATGTAATGAAGAATAAATTTTACTAGAGTAAAATTTATTCTCCGTTACTCCCAAAACAAACATACCTTAAAAATATAATTTTGTCCTCTGCTAATTATAAATTTTGAGTCTGCCCCTGATTATATATGACATTACAACTGTTGAAAATCTCACAATATTAATTATTACCAAAAAACCAAAAAAATATAATAAAATGTAGAATAAAAATTAAAAATATAATATTATCTCTTATCTAATCTCATATAGACCATTTGTTTTTAATGTGAGAAAAGATGATCCATCGTTCAGTTAACCTTTTGTTTTTAGTTGTTTTTAACAATTAATTGTTAAAAGAATAGGGAGAGAAGAAGACCACCATAGAGAAATTAGGAAATTCTGGTAAAATGTTTTAACTTTTAGAATTTTAGCTATGTAAATAGGATATATAGATGGTGTTTGGAACATCAACAAACTCCAATTTTTTAATTTTCTTCAATTTTATCTATTAGAAAAATCAAAATTTTTTTAATTTTTTTTTTTAACTTTTTCATATAACACGTGACAACACTAAAAATTACAAAAAAAAAAAAAAAAAGTTAATTTTTTTGTTGACACTTTAAACGCCCTCGTAAAGACATAGACACAACCTAACCTCAATCAGTGTAGGTTTGGCTTCTTTGAAGCATTACAAGGACGGGCTCAATTAGACCATAAGAATTTGACTTTGAAATTTCAACAGAAGCAGTCAATTAAGTAATGCCAAGAAAACGAGAAGGGAAAGGGGATGGATGGAGGGGAGGGAGCTTTTCTTGAAGTTGACACTTGTGTGGGTTGCAGATACGGGTTCAATGGATCCATCGGTGCCTCCAAACTTAGACCAATGATTCATACCCGAGTCTTAATAAAGGAAAAAAAAAAAAAAAGGTAATTCAATAATTGAATGGTGATAGCTTCACACACACACACACACACACAAAAGAGGTTTATATATATTGGTGGCTGGTGGACCCATCCTCCTTTGTATTATGCTGTTTGATCAAAGCTGTAGGCATGACCCAAACAGGGCACATGGATCAACTTACCTCACTTTTGTCAAAAGGGCTGCCAACGCATACTTCCCTATCTTGTTGCTGCCCCATTCTCATTTAAATTTTTTTTCTCCTCCTCCTTCCTTTTTCATTATGAAAATTATGATAATGATTTAAATTCAAGCCCCTTTTTGTAACCTTTTTGTATTTTAATTTTGGCAGATGACTTTTGAGTCCAGATGCATATGTGACACATTCCTTGAGAAATTAGGTAAATTTCACATTGATCCTTCAAGTTTTATTTGATATATTATTTTAAAATTTTTTTCTTTTAATAATTAGTAGTGTGAGTTTTTCATTAGCTGCAATTTCCCCTCAGTGAACTTTTTGCCTTAACACTTATCACTAACTATTGAGTTGGCATAAATTTTAAGGGCAAAAACATTATTGAGGGGAATACTGCAACTAATAAAAAATCAAGACTCTTTATATTAAAAAAATAATTTAAAAAAAGGGGCTATGAAGTAAAATTTTAAGTAAAACTCAGGTGCCAAAGTGAAATTTACCCAAAAAGATTTGATATAATAAGCATAAGTTTCTAAGTAAAGGGTATGCATCTCCTTTTAAAATATGGACATTTTAAAATACGTGTAATATTCGTATCTGATACATATTATACACATATAATTCTTAGATATTTTGAAATACGTGTCAAACACGCCAAGTGGTATATTAAATTATTTTATTATTTTCCTTCAAATATATGGTTAAAACAACTTAGATTTCAATATTTTGAAACCCTTAATAATTCTAAAATCTTCAATCTTGCTATGTTCACTAATTGAATTATGTATTAAATTATCAAATTAATTTTGTTATAACTGATTTTTATATAATATGTATAGCTAATAAAAATTGTACTTTTGATTGTATTCTTGTACGTCTGTATTCTTAATTTTTTAAAATTACTTTATTTGTATTATGTCTGTATTCGCATTCATATTTTTTAGATTATAACTTTCAACATCTCAAGTAGGGATATTTATTCAAATGAAACTAAAAGCGAAAACAAAAAACTAAACCATTTGAATTTTTTGGATTCTCTAAAAAATAAGCAAAACCGAACAAATAACTGAATTATATTTATTTAGATTGCTTTATAATTATGTAAAATTTTAAAGAGTGCTTTATTAACTAACAATATTTTTCTAAATACTAAAAAATCATCAATATTAATCAAATATTGATTAACCAATCAGCACAAAAAAAAAATTCTCTTTTTCATCATAAATTTTGCATAAATATAATGTAATAAATATGTTTATACAAATATTCAATCTAAAATATAATTATAATGCCATAAATATCGTTATTTTATAATAGAAAATAATTTTTAAATAAAATATAAAGAAAACAACTTATCAAAAATAATTGTCTTTATAAATATTTTGATAAGCGAGCAAGTAATTATCATATTTATTTTCTAAAAAACTCCACTTATGACATATAAGTAACCTTATTGTAAAAAAATTTTCAACTCTAGAATTTTTTTTAAATATTTTCTATTATAAAAAATAAAATTAAGTTTTGATGCTTATGTTTTGGTTTTTTTTTTCTTTTTGCTTAAAAGTTAATTTTTGATCCATTGATTCTCTTATTTTGATAGTTTTTTTTTGAAAGGCTCACACAAAACCTATTAAATGATTTAAGAATGATGACAGAAGTTTAAGTGACAAAAGATTGCAAAGAAAATTAAATAGAACAATTAATTTTTTATTTGATTAATTTAGAAAATAAAATAAAGTAATATAAAAATTACTTTTATATGCTTGTCAAAAATATAAATATAAATAAAATTTATTTTAATCTTTAAAATATTTTTTTTATTCTCTTGTGCCAAACTAAACATAAAGATGTTTGTCAAAATTTGTAGTGATTTATTTTCGTAAAGCAACTATGTCATTTCAAATTATATATAAAATTCTTAGTTTTGCAGTTTCACTTGATAAAATTGTAAGGTAGAGTGCAAAAAAAAAAATTTGTGGAGTGCAAATAGACTCACTTTTAATTTATTTTCAAATTGAATGAAAGTGTGTCAATTTTGAATTAACACGTTATAATATAATCATGTTTTATTTGAATTAATTTGAATAGTATTGTGTCACGACCAATAATAAAATAATAATTTTTAATATATAGATGTATGTATATATACTAGAGATATCATCACCTCCAACGAGACTAATCCCTATACAGCTGATGAGCCACCCCACCACAATCGGGAACCATCTCATGCCTAAGTAATTCGAAGTAATGACCTCTGCTTCAATTGAATGAGAAATTTTATCACTATTCGAGCAATATTGCGACCCACAATTATTATATTATTTTGGTACAAATTTCTAATAACATTTTCCTTGTTTAGTTTGCTAAATATATAAACACAATATAATCCTAATTAATACGGTGCCAACTTTCCCCGACCCTTAGTTCAAGTTCTAACAAAGAAGCACTCGCGAGTCACGGCCCACAGTCGCACATGTCAGCTGAAAACCATTTCATTCAATTCCTGCACAAGTCCTATCTAGGCGTGCTGTGATTGTGTCCTCACCGCGTGCTCTGTCAAATGCGGACTCACAACTGACGTATACAAACGCGCACTCAGTTTTATTTATTTACGCATTTATTTTTTAGGGTAGTTCGTGAACTTAATGACAAAGCGCCGTCCAAATTGAAATCCTCAGACCAAACCCAAATTCCTCAACCACCCGGGCCCAATTGACAAGCACCTGGCTCACTTTTAGGAGGTCAGGGGATTCAAAGCCCCGGCCCACCGGGGAATAAGGGTAGGCTGGCTTAGAAATTTATGTCAACTCAGTTACGTCGAGGTCAAAACTGTTGAATTAAAATTTAACGATTAAAATACATTTATGCTTTTTTAATCAAAAAAAAAAAAAAAACGTAAGTGCATCTAAACTGTTAAATTTTAATCCAATAGTCTACATCCACAAATCATTAAGTTAATATAGTTAACCCCTTGGGAGCCGAGAGAGAGAACGCAAAGGGGAAATAAAACTAGTAGAACGGATCTTTTTCTTTTTTTTTTTTTTTTTGGGGAGGGAGGGGGGTAAGTAGAGCAGATCTTCTTGACTCATTGAATTAATCTTTAGGTGTGAGTTCAAACCATCGCTTTTGTGCAATAAGATTGATATGAAAAACCTCTTTGATTTGACGAACCGTAACAAGTTTTTTGAGTGTGAGTTTAAAACATCCCTATTGTCATGTAAGTCCGTAATTTATTGCCACACGTTGAAAAGCCGATACGCGTAATACCAATCAACCAAGCGATCCCTTGCAGGAAATCCTCCGGGAGGGTCATCTATTTAAAAAAAAAAAAAAAACCCCTGAATTCACACAATTTCCATCCTCCCACCTAATTCCAATAATTGTCAAAGGATAAAGTTCTTCAGGTAAGGCTATTAACTATACTACATGAATCATTCTTTTTTTAACTTAAAACTACATCAATTTTCTCAGCTAGTCAGCAGACTACCACATTGTTGACTTCTCACATGACTCCACGGAAGCCCAAATCATCAAAATCACGATAACAATATTTTGCAGCAACCAAACCAATATTTATTCTTCTGATGAGTTGATGAATAATGACAATGATTCCATAGAAAAGTCAATAACACAATCCTTTCAATGGCGACTGGTAAATTAAAAGATTTGAAATCTAGACCACTCTTTCAAAACTCTTCCAGAACATGCAAGAGTAATCAAGACCAGCCCCGCTCGAGAAAAAAAAAAAATAAATAAATAAATAAATGATGAAATATTTATAGAACAACATAGACATTTTTTAGAGAGGGACCCATTTCCTATAAAAGTTTAATGTACTAACCTCCATATCAAACAAATCCAGCGCAGGGATAAAATAATTTGAGATTGATCATATTCGCGGGTAACTTCTTCTTTGTCTTTGTACTTCGACTTCATTCATCCAATCAGACAACCACAAGAGACCGTTGTAACCATAGTATATTGCTGCAATCAGCGCCAACAAGATGGTAACAAATAAAAGCATCCTCCCCATCGCAGCAGTAATTTTCTGTTCGAAAGAGCATTCGTTGTGTTACACAATTACAGAAGCATATTTCAAAAAGGTGGAAGCAAGCTTCTATTATATAGTAAAATAACACAAAACCTGAAGTCTTGAAACTTGCTGGACTTGTTTTGAGCGTTCACGTCTTTTTCTCCGCTTCGGTATATAATTTTCAATGCTGGGCTCCTTACTCTAAGCCCCCCCCCCCCCCAAAAAAAGGCAAGGCCAAAATCAGATTTTAGCTCAGTGAGCTTATTCAATAATAGAAAGATATGGCATAGGCAATAATTCTTTATACCCAGTCTGAACCATGCATAACTGCAGTTAGCCAAAAAAAAAAAAGGAGAGAGAGAGAGAGAGGAAAAATCTATGCATGATTGCACAGGGGTAGAAGAATACCGCATTTCCTCCCCATTGGCAAGGCCGGTTGTTAATAGAGAAAAAGTAATTTGGGTTAAATAATAAATACATTATTGAATTTAAACAAGTGCTTATTACGCAATTTAGGAACATACAAAAGCAAGTGTAGTCAGAAGGATAGGGACATGATACAGCATATAGGTGAACTAATCCCATATCCCAAGCTCTGGTATTTATAACTAAACAAGTTATTTATTGCTCACTTTTCTAGCCTTGATCGGAGCTAAAGATTGGAAAGGAGGTAGATATAGGCTCTGGTATTTATAACTAAACAAGTTATTTGAGTCACCGCTCACTTTCCTGGCCTTGAGCAGGAAAGTGAGCGGTGTTAATAGAGAAAAAGTAATTTGGGTTAAATAATAAATACATTATTGAATTTAAACAAGTGCTTATTACGCAATTTAGGAACATACAAAAGCAAGTGTAGTCAGAAGGATAGGGACATGATACAGCATATAGGTGAACTAATCCCATATCCCAAGCTCTGGTATTTATAACTAAACAAGTTATTTATTGCTCACTTTTCTAGCCTTGATCGGAGCTAAAGATTGGAAAGGAGGTAGATATAGGCTCTGGTATTTATAACTAAACAAGTTATTTGAGTCACCGCTCACTTTCCTGGCCTTGAGCAGAGCTAAAGATTGGAACGGAGGTAAGATTGGCCCCTAGAGTGCTTCCATTTTCTGTTGTGATTCTTTTTCCTTTGGTCCAAGCCCACATGCTACATAATGGAATAGCCCTAAACATTACTCATAAAACCCTCAAAACATGAACAAATGCAGAATTTAATCCAAAATCTTTAACACCATTACCAAGAAACTTCACCAGGTATACTAACTGGAACCTTCTTTCTTCTGGCATATTGGCAATGGCATATTTAAGTTTGTTCCATGTGACAATTTCTTCAGTATCTAGTGGTCCCCATACGTGACGTATTGAACTTATTCAACCAAAAAGAGAAACGCAACAAGATGCCATTGCCAGAATTACAGTTTCATCACATTTCAGTTTCTAATCTGCTTCTGGTGATTCTTCATTGTCATTCCATATTACATGACAAACTATGATACTTGTAAAAATAATTAAATTTCAGAAGGCAAAAACCCAAATAGCTAATGACACATCCTATTTTGAAGTGCTATCCTCTGAGAGCTAAATGCTGCAATATAAATGATGAGGGTTTCACTCGAAGTAATATAACAATTACCTCCAAAACTGTCAATTTGCGGTGTTGCAACTCGGTTTCCGCAACCTTCAGTTTACTCCTGCAATCTGAATTGCAAGGAAGAACTCCCAGTCCATATTGATTTTTAGATATATCTTTCGGATCACTGCCAGCACTGCGATAGGCTTCTTGAACAACTTGACACAGCAACTCCTTTTTCAGGGTTTGGCATCGACAGCGAATAGTAACCTTTAAGAAGTAAATGAAATTGCAAATTAGATAGAGGCAGGATAGTGAAATTTATCTAACAATATTGGGAAAAAAAAAGCCAACCAGATGACACATAAATGTTACATTGCTTCATAACAAATTGTCTACTCAAAACAAATGCAGGAAGATTACTTATAATTTCAAAAATGAGAAATTGCATTTCCTATTATAGTTACTGACATCCAGATGTCTGTTTCATGCAGTAGAGAATTCTTGGAAATCCAACAGGATCACATTTGGTAAGAGTAGGTTCTGGTCCAAAGGACACAACCACCGAGCACGACCTGGTGATACACCTCAAGAGGAGGCAAAGACGCAAAGGATGAATCGACAATAGTGTAGGCAATGGAAACGATGCCTCCGCCTGACAACTAGAAAGAGGTATGTAGGAATAACCATTCCATCCCTTCCTATAGGAAATGGCCATTCCTATATTTCGTTGGGATGAGCATTCAATGGAATGTGCATTCCCACTTCTCATAATCATACCAAATGAAAGGATGGGAATGAGAAGTAGGAATAAGCATTACATTACAGGCCATCTTGTATCCAATATAGCTTAAAGAGAATGAGAGAAAATGAATAAAAAATAAAGAGCAGCGGAGAAGGAAGGGTAAAGAGGAATGTAGTGTAGCTCTTTTCACTTCACATATATTTATACTGTGTAAAATACTATCTAAAGGACAAGAATTACCCCCCCCCCTTCTATTAATTAACACAAAGAATCACTCACTAACTAGAGTGAATTCTTCTAAGAAATAAACATATTAATCTACTTCTGTGGATGAACGTGTATAGTCTGTTAGCCATATGAGCTAACAAAATGGAAACTACTTGTAACTCAAAAATGTTTGATTGCAGAAAACAATTTATCAGTAAAAGGCGTAACTGAACCTGAAGATAACTTCCAACATCAATAACAGGCCAATTATTTGTCATAGAATTTTTCCCCAATTAACAGGCCACTCAAAAAGAAAAAACTAGGGATATTTTATTATTGGAAAATCCTATTGTAAAACCTAGAGGTTACGAATAAGCTTTGGAGATACTTCTTCCCTCCAATGTGAGATACAATTATGGCTTATTTGATTTGCACAACTACGATTTATTAGGCACTCTACAAAATCAACCACATAAATTTATGACCATTGGAACATCTTCTAAAGTAAAAATTTCCTCTCTTTAATATTCTACAGGAGAAATAGAAGAGGCAATCCAAAGACACAAAGATAAAGTATCACCGGAATGAATTTTAAAACACTGAAACGTTACCTTTTTAGAGCACTTATCAGGAGCTGGGCATTGACCAGGATGACATCTCTCTGGGCATAGATGTGTGCAATACGGTAACTTTCTGTATATCAAAACAAAAACAAGACAAATATTATTACAAATTGTCAGAGAAAATCTCCTGTACTTTCTCTTCAGCCGGCTGCATCTGCTTTCTGATAAAAAAAAAAAAAAAAGTTTTCCTACTTTGATTGGGAGAAGGGACCAACTCTGCTTTGAATGGAATCTCACTTTTCTATATGTATGAGCAGATATCACTCTTCCAATGAAAGTTAAGGAACATTACCTATTTCAAATGACATTATCCCTTCTTGAATTGACCTTATTTAAGCAATCGAATTATTTTCCAGGAACTTGGTTGGTGAATTAAGATTATGCTAATAGAAAGTTAGAAACCTAAGCTGCCAGCACAATCCAACTGCTTGTCCCAGCAATTTAGCTCATCCATAATATGACCTCTAATACAGCAATTTAGCACATCCATCACATGAAACAAAAATCTACGATGGCATTTGGTTTGCATTTTTATTTTTTGGTTTTTGTTTTCTATTTTCTGTTTTATGTGTTTTATATTTTTAAAATCTCAAAACACGGAAAACAAAAAATGCATTTGGAATAATTAAGAGATGCAATGCAAAGCAGAAATTTACTATTCCTATTATAATGTTCCTATACAACACCCATGGCTCTGATACCATGTACAGCCCAGGAATAATGATATTGAAGAACAGAAATAGTTAATTGAGTATATATTTTTATCGATACAAATTGGTAATACAAATTACAAATGAAGGAAAACTTAGAGCAATACGGCAGAATAGCTTCGGGTAAAGTAATTCCTAGTTATTGATACAAGCTTTGAATACATGAAAAGAAGGAGGGTTGAAGGAAAGAGGGTTGTTGAATAGCACTTGCCTCTCTCATTTTCTATTATGCTCTTTTTATAGACAGAAATTGTTGTCAAGTCTTCAATGGTTGCCAGCTAAGAAGAATGGAAGTGGATATGGGATACGGCTACAATACGGGTACTGATACGGATACGGATATGGCAATTTTAAAAAAAATGAGGATATGGAAACAGTAGAGATGTGGCCAAAAAATATAAATTTTGTATATTTTTATTAGTGATATATATGAATATGACATTCACAACAAAATTAATTTAATATATAATCCAATATACAAAATATAACAAAATATAAGTCATAAGATTTTATAATTTTAGAAGTTTCAACTACTCAAATTTAAATTTATCTTAATCACATATTTGAAGAAAAATGATAATATAATAACGTATCTAATACATCATGTAGCGTATCTGATACGTATCTTAAAGTATCCAAAGAATATGTGTATCTGATACATATCAGATACGGATACGACACCCATTTTAGAGTATCCGTGCTTCGTAGGTTGTCAGTGATTCCAAGTGAAAATTCAGAAAATTGAGCTGGCTTTGTTGTACATGATTTGCCTTCCGTAAGTTCACATGAAGCTCTGAAAAGGCTGAGCAGTTGAATGATTAAGGTTGTTGAATAACTGAGGGAGAGGAGCTGGTTTTCTGAGAATTCATATGAAGTACTGAAAAGGTTGGTCCTTCGATGAAAAATTGAAGCTGGACTGAAGGGGGTCTTGGATGAATGATGAAAACTGGACTGATTGATTGAACATTTATTTATTTTTCATTTATTTATTTATTATTATTATTATTTTTAATACTTTGGGCAGTTAAGCAACATTGCTGGAGCATCTTGAGCAACTTTCGATTATTTTTTGACTCTTGATTTTCCTTTTGATTTTGTTGCTGGCTTGGATTCTTCTGTTCGTATGCTGATGGGCCAGAGAACTCGGAAACAATCATCTTCATTATCCTGTGCAAGGTCAACTGAATCCATGTCATCCATGGTGGGGGTTGTTGATTCATTTTCATTATCACTGTCTAAGAGTGAAGATAATGCTTCCATTAGTTGTTGATGCAGTTCCTTTTTAGAACCTGCTGTTGTCAATTTGGGTAAAATTTTACTATTGTTGAGGAAGAATTGGGGATTTGTAGCGGTGGAAATTCCTGGGTGAGATTCAAAATATTGGATTATTGCAGAAAGGGTGACTTTGCCAATCTTGAATTGATCCCACCATTTAACCTTAAATCTACAGACTAATAGTGGAATCTTAGGAGTTTCTTGATAACTGGTAATTTCATACTCCCATGCTAAAATCCAGGCCAGGGAGGATTGTTGGAAGAAGAAAAATGACTTAGGGAATAAATTCCTGGGATAAGAATGGGGTCGTTGAAATTTGTCGATAAAAATTTGGAATCCTTGTTGAGCTAGTGGTGGTAATATGTCAGGGATTGGTCCAAAATAAGTCACCAACAAAGGAACCAAGTTGGAACTGTTGACTGATCAAATTTATTGCTGAAGTAGAACATCCATCAATGCCTGCACGTATGGTTTTGGGTGTAAAAGGCATTATGCCAGGCAATCTGATAGTCCCAATAGTTGAAGGTGTGTGGATTGAACTGTTGAGAAAATTTGCGGGGTTAATTAGGATGTTGGCCCCATTGTTCTAAGGTCAATATACTGAAGATTTGGCATGTTGAGTAAGCAATTTGGGAGGAATTTTGCTTATCCTGGTAATGTTTGAAGGTTGCAGATTTAGTATCTACAAGTATAAGCTCATAGAATTTTTGGTTTTTTGAAGGAGAGGCTGCAATAAAATGATTCCCACGAACGAAAATTGTTGGGAGAACATCATAAGGGTTTTCAAAGGATTGATTTGGTTCAATAGAGATGATCTGTGAAGAATTTTTCTTATAAATAAATTGGGATTTGGAGGATTGAGAAATTGGAGTGGGGTTGTTCAATACCACCACTGATTTTGAAGAAGATGAGGGGCGTGTAGCCACCTTTGTTGTTGATTTTGTTGCAATAGTATCCACATACGTTTTTACTGCTGGACCAGCCAAAGGTGGATTTCCCAGTATGGCTGAAGTTTGTTGTTAAAGGGCCAAAATTTCTTCTTCTTGAAGCACCTGATTATACCAATCAGCAGCAGAGATTGGTTGTAACTGTAGCTTGGAGGGTGACGGTGTTAGAGGCATGGCATATGAAGATTTTGTTGTTGGAGGTTAGAGTTGTGGTTTTGGGTTGTGAGAGGAGATTGTTTTAGGGAGCATTGTCGAAAAATGTTCCCTGTAGGAATTCACGGGTAAGGAAATCAGGGAGAGAATTTGAATATCCTTTGATGTACTCAATTTCAAAATCAAAAATAGATAATATAGCCTACCATCTTGCAAAATTTTGTTTTGAAGCAATATTTTTAACATCTTTTTGTGAAATATTTTCAGCTGCTTTGCAATCACTCTAATTAAAAATTCTTGATTTAATAAGTCACTTTGAAATTTTGAAATACACAATACTATAGATAAAATTTCTTCTTTAATAGTACTATAATTCCTTTGAACTTGATTCCAAGTTCCTGAGGTGAATCTAACTAATTGTTCTTGGGTTTGACCTCGAATTCGTTGTTTTAGAATGCCACCATAACATAGGTCAGATGCATCAGTTTCAAATGCATTGGGGTCAACTATGTGCAAACATGGAAGAGATTTAAGATGCAACTCGAGTTTGGGACAATTTTACTATGCTCATTTGAACATGCAGAAGGATTTTTCTTAAGTCTTTCCCTTAATGGGGCAGCAATTTAACTTAATTTTTCATAGAAATCAGCAATATAATTGAGACTCCCCAAAAATCTTTGGAGTTGATCCTCGCTTTTTATCTCATCCAAAAATTTATCAGCAAATTGGAGAGCTCTCTCTATTGGGTTATTGTGCCTTGATTGATGTAATGTCCCAAAAATCTGATTTTTGTTTGGAAAAGATCAATTTTTGTTGGTGATAGTACTAAACCATTTTCCTAATAATATAAAGAAATGTAGAGAGATGTTTCCAATGAGATTGTATGGAATTTGAAAAAATTAGGATATCATCAATATAAACAACTGAGAATTCAAATATGGATAGAAAATATCATTCATTATTCTTTGAAATTCACTTGGAGCATTTTTTTAGTCCAAATGGCATCACGTTCCATTTGTAATGGCCAAAAGGGACTGTAAAAGCAGTTTTGTATTTATCAGATTCATAAATTTGAATTTACGAAAAGTCTGATTTGAGGTCATATTTGGAGGATACCTTTGTATGTACAAGTCTTTGCAATAAATCTTTGTATTGAGAAGGGGATATCTTATCCATTGGTGTGAGTCACTGAGAGGTTAATAGTTAATAATTAATCTTTGAGTGCCTCTTTCAATTTCAGCATTTTTGTAAGCATAAAAAGCAGCACGATTCCATAAAGACTAACTTTTTCTAATCAATTTTTTATTATGTAAATCTTGGATTTCTTTTTTGCAATAATCAAGAAGTTCTCTATTCATTTGGATTGTTCTAGCTTTAGTTTTTTATTTGAGATTCATGGAAGTCTTTTACATAGGGTAGATTAACAATGTGCTGTTTACGATTCCAAAAAGCATTTGGTATATTTGAAGATGCTCCATTTATGATTTTATTTTTGAAATTTTCAATTGCTAGTTGTGTATATCCATCTTGAAGTTGTTGGTGAATAGCCCCGTGAATTTTTTCTTCTTTTAAGAGTAGCAAGTGTTTTTCTTTTGACACTATTTTTGAGATTATATTAACATGATTCTTTTGGATTGCGATATCTTTAATAATATTGAGATTTTTAATATCTGGTGGATTAAGGAATTCAAAAATTATTTCTTGATTAAGAACATTTGTGGATACCCCTTTATGGCATACTGTCATAGGTTGAAGAAGAGTGAGAAAAGGTGCACAAAGAATAACTTCTCTATTGAAGTCTTTGACAAGTAAAAGTAGTGTTTTGATACAAATTCCTTGACTACAAACATGAGTATTGGAAATTTTGTATTTAATTTTGAGGGGTGTTCCATTGGCAGAAGATAATTTTTCTCTTGTTGGTTCATAATATTTAATTGATACTAATCCTTCTTGGATATAGTTTAGGTCAGCACCAGAATCTAAAAATGCTATAGTTTGAAGTTTATATTCTTTGTTGACCATGATTGAAAGTTTAACATTCCACTTTTGGTAAGATATCTAGGTTAGTAGGAAAATATCATCTATTTTTGGTCCTTGAGGTTGAATGGATATTGAAGATGGTTGACCAGATTCTTGAGAATTATAAGATTTCATTATTAAAATTTGATTTTTTAAATCTTCTATTTGTCCTTTCGAAAGTCCTGATTCATTTCTTAATATTCTAATTTCTTTTTTCATCTCTTTTATCTCAATTTGGATGTCTTCTAAAGATAGTTTTTCCTTGACAAGTTGTTTAGCCTTTTAAGTATTTTATCTAACTCATATGCATTTTCTATTCTATCATCTTTTTTCTTTTTGGTGGTAGTTTGTTGAAGACTTTCTTTTAACTGTAGCAAATTATTCTTCTTCAGGTTAGAATCTTCAATATTTTCAATCATCTCCATTATCAATTCTTGTTCTCTTGTTATAATATTACATTGACAATTATCTTTTATAGGTTCATTATTAGTATTAGTATTTGAAGTTTCAGATCGATCGGACGATGAGGATTTTATTACATCTATTTGAAATTCAGATTCTGCAATATATGCACTTTCTGATTCAGAATTATTGATTAGCAAAATCTGTAATTGTTTTATAAGGTGATTGTCAATATCTAAAGAATTTATTTTATTTTTTATTGGACAGTTATTTTTGTAGTGTCCTACTTTACCACATTTATAACAAGTAGGAGATATTTTTGAGGAGCCAGTTTGTTTGTGTCTGGGTTGAGATTTTGGATTTTGAGTTTTGTATTGCCTTTTGTAAGGTTTTATATTGTTTTTTGGATTTATAAAAATTATCTTGACTGGGTTAAATATAGTAATTTTTGTGTTGTCTTCTTGGATTTTTTTATGTATTTAGGTTTTTTATGTTTTCTAGATGGAGGTAAATCTTGTTTATTAAAACCAAATTGTTCACAGAAAATTCCCATCTCTTTCTTGGATTGAGTTAGATCTTGTTGTAATCTTATTTAATTGGAAATTAGTGCAAATTTCAAAAGCAGTATTTTTTATTGTGTCAGAAATATCAGGATATGTGAGTTTGTCATATGGAATTGTGCCATTATTCCTATCTTTAAGCATTGTTTTTACTTTTTCAACAAATAATCGAGGTAAACCATCAATAAAGTTTTCTTTCCAAAAAAGGTAATCGTTGATCTTCATGAAGACCAAGTTTTGTCAAAAATACATCTTCATACCAATAAAAATATTGAAGCATTGGGCATCTTAGATTTGAGAGTATTATTGAGGATCATTCTTCAATTTTTTTTAGTATTTCCAACAAAATATTTAATGATGGAAAAGATTAAAGTATTGACAGCATCTTCAATTTCTTCTTTATTTTTATTGCATCATCACTTTCATCAATTTTTACAGCATTAAATATTTGCTCTCTTTCTTGTTGGGTGAGATATCTATCCCACCAAGTTTTTAATCTGCCGTCAAAACCTGAGATTAGGATTTCAGCAACAGCTCTATCTGAACACTGTTTTTTAGCTTCGTAAGCACTTGCAACCATTGTCATTTCTTGGAGTTCACTAATTTTTTCATATTCAGAAAGTCCATCAACTTTCCATTTATAGATTCCACTTCCTTTGAAAAAGTGTGTTGGTTCAACAGATTCTTCATATTGTTGGTCAGGAAAGGAAGATCTTGGGTAATAATTCTTTATATTTTTTATATTGAATTTATTGTGGTTCTATTTAGCCATATTGAGTTCTTGATCTTGTGAGGTAAAGGTTTCAAATATTTTTGCTATTTCTGTTTCAAATAACTATGAGATTGTGTGGATAGTTCTTGATTTGGAATTTTTTGGTGTGTCTGGAATGACTGTGGAAGATATCGTATTTTGTAATTGTGTTGTCTTAGCATCAATTTCACTCATCGGATCTTTGTCCTGTAGTTTATTAATTTGGTTAGGTATTTCATGCTGGATATAAAGAGGTTTGTTACATGACGAAGGTTTTATTTCTGTGTTTATCATCTATTTTGTATACCTTTTGAGCTAATATCTGATTCAGTTTGGAATTTCATTTTAAAAGGAGATGCTGTGATTTGTGTATTTCTAGATTGGATGATGATTTCTTCCACAAGAAGATGTATGGATTCTCTGATTCCTCTAGTTGTATTCCACTGTGGAATTTTGTCTGTGACAGTTATTTCTTTGTAAAATGGATAGTTAATAAAATTATTAGATGCGTAGTTTTCAAACCAGTCAAAAAATTTTAAATGGGTTCTGTAATTTTGGACAGATTTGTAAAATTTCTCTTATTGGGATTCTAGAATTTTCATCAAAACTTTCTAAAAACAATTCTTTTTTCTTTTTCTTAATTTTTCTTCAGATTCAAATTCTTGTTTTAATGTTTGTTTATTCATGACAAAATCTTTATCAAATGTGAATATTTGAGGATCTTGCATTTGAGATTGTGTTGGTGACATGTGTTGAAGACTGAGTTTGAGTATCATCATCTTTATCATTTTGAGATGTGTAAAGAGGTTGTGGTATATTGGAATTATTTCAGATTCTATCAAATTTAAGAGGTTCGTATGAATCTTGAGAAGGGATACAAGAGTAGGATACTCGGGATGGGGTAAAAGATGTAGACTTTGGATCAATCTCATAGATACTAAGATTAGAGAATCGAGAAGATGAAAATTTGAGACGAACGGTGCCATCAGGAAATTCTTGAATTTGTTGAAGAGTTTATTTTATAAAATAGGAGGAGGAATTTGGTCTTCAAGTTCCCATTCAGAGGGAAGATTACCTGTGGCTCTGATACCAAGAGGAGCCTAAGAGTGTAGCAAGATAGTAAATTAAGAATATATAATAATGAGAGAAATAATAATCTTTTAATAACAAAATAATTTGATTTTATCCAAAAGGTATTTTTCTTCTTTTCTTGTTTCAAAATATTCTGAAATTAATATGACTAAAACAGATGTTTGATAATTGTCAATACTATTAATTCTATTTTTAATATATTGCAAATATTTTCTCTTAGCAATTAGTTGCTGTTTGTAAGAGTGTAAATAAATCATGAAATAAGAAATTCAACTACAAATAATGCAAGTAAGAAATATAGATGATGGAAATAATAAAAATTTTATTAATGACTTGATACAATGAAGATAAAACTTACTTGTACAAAAAGCTTATCTTCAATAAACTTGATACATTTAATAGAGAATGTTAGAAGGCTTGATAATAGGTGATGACTGGAAACAAGTTTGATACATTCGAGGAAGATTGAAATAAACAAGGAGGTAAGGATAGGTTTTGGGCTTGATGGGTTCGAATTCAATGAGAATTGAGTTCCAAGAAATTTTTCTTGTTCCCAAAATTCAATCCAAAATTGAATCTTAATTTTTTCTTCAACTTCTTTTCCTTTTATAAGAGAAAAGAAGCCTTGAGAGAGTATCAGGCTACAGTTTTTCCCTTGTTGAGTAATGATAAAGAGCCAGAGATTCTTATTACAAAAGTGACATAAAGATGACATAAAGTTTTGACAACGCATAATTTCTTCCCACATGTGAAGCTATAGTAACTGGAGCTTGTGATTGTCCTTGATGAATGATTGCTTTTGACAATTTCTTCCCGCATGTGATGCTACAAGAACTTGACAGATGCTTGCACAAGTTTGATATGATTATTTTCTTGCTTTTGCATTTGATTTTTTCTTCTTGATGCTGGATGGGGATGTGGAACCTTTGATGGGTGGAAGTATTCCATAGCAATCGTCTTCATTTTCATTGCCAAGGTTGACTGAACTAAAACTTTCTGCTGAGGAATTTGAATCTTCACCGGATGCTTGGTTAGGATCGTGTTCTAATAAGGATTCTAATGCTCCCATGAGTTGCTTCTTCAATTCTTTTTTTGATAATGCTGTTGCAAGTTTTGATAAATTTTTGCTCTTTTGAAGTAGAAATTGTAGAGATGTTGATGATATCAGGGCTGAATGTTGATGAAAATACTTGTCAATGGCGGCCGGAGTCACCCTGTCAATTTTAAATTGATCCCACCATTTGACTTTAAATTTTCTTGATAATGATGAAATGGTTGGTCCTTGATGAGCATATTCCCACTGGAGGATCCAGGCTAAAGAAAATTGCTGGAAGAAAAAATATAAATGGGAAAATTTGTTCATCGGGTAGTTTGATGGGAGTTTGAATTTGTCTTGATAAATTTGGAGACCTTGATGAGCTTGTTTGGGTAATATTTCCGGAACTGGTCCAAACATGACCCACCAATTGGCAAACCAAGCTGGAAGGGTTTGAGAGAATTTGTTATGAAAGTAAAACATCCATGAATGCCTAAATGTTTTATTTTGATGGTAAAAGGTTTTATACCAGGCTTGTTGATAATCCCAGTAATTATAGATGGAGGGAACAAAGTGTTGAGAAAATTGACGGGTTTGATTTGGATGAGCAGCCCAATCGTCTATGGTTAATATTTTTAATATCTGGCAGGTTGAATAGGCAATTTGAGTTGGGTCATATTTGTCAGGATAATGTTTGAATGACACTGATTCAGTATCAACAAGGATAAATTCATAAAATTTCTGGGTTTTCATGGGGTTTGATGCAATGAAATGGTTATTTGATAAGAAAATGGTTTGGAGGAATTCCTGGATTAGTTGAGAATTTGATGGGTTTCCAAATGGGTTTTCAAGTTCTTGTTGAAGTTCTGTAATAAGGTAGGTTTGAGGTTTTTCAAAGTAAGATGATTTTGATGATGGAAAATTTTGAGAAATGGGAGTGGGGTTTGCTGATACCACCACTTGTTTTGATGAAAAAGGTATGGGGCCAAGAGCCACCATTGAAGAGGTAGAGGGGCGTATGGCCACCTCTTTTGATGTTCCTGTTGTGACTGATTGAACAAAGCTCTTATCAGCCACTTGGCTTAATAAGCATTGTTGTTGAGTTTCTTCTTCAATTAACTGGGTGTACCAATCAATGGGAGAAAAAGAGCGAACCCTTTGAATAGTGGTTGATGTAGTAGGTAAAGGTGTGGTTGGAATGGTAGATGATTTGATGGGTATCATAGCATATGATTCTTTGGTGGTTGTTTGTTGTGTTAATGAGGAAGGTTTGATAGGTTTAGGAGGCATGGTTTCCCTGCAAGAATTCACGAGTAAGAAAATCAAGGATGGAATTTGCTTCTCCTTTGATATATTCAATTTTGTAATCAAAAACTGATAAAATAGTTTGCCATCTTGCAAATATCTGTTTTGATGCAATGTTTTGAACATCTTTTTGTAAAACATACTTAGTAGCTTTGCAGTCAATTCTAATTAAAAATTCTTGATTTAATAGATCACTTTGAAATTTTTGAATACATAATACAATAGATAGAATTTCTTTTTTAATAGTGCTATAATTCCTTTGGGCATTGGTCCATGTTCCTGAGGTAAAACGGACTAATTGCTCTTGATGATAACTAGAGAGGCATTTTAAAATACCTCCATATCCTAGTTCTGATACATCTGTTTCTACTATCTTGTATGCTTGGGGGTTAGCTATATGCAGACATGGAAGGGATTTGAGGTGTTGTTTGAGTTGTTTGATAACCTGGGTGTGCTGAGGAGACCACGGAGGAGGTTTTTTCCTAAGTCTTTCCCTTAGAGGAGCAGTAATGATACTAAGTTTTTTATAATAATCCGAGATGTAATTGAGACTCCCTAAAAATCTTTGGAGTTGTTTTTTATCCTTAATTTCATCAGGAAATTTACTCGCCAATTCTAAAGCTCTTTCAACAGGGCTAATTGTTCCTTGGTCAATGTAATGTCCAAGAAATCTTATCTTTGTCTGAAAGAGGTTAATTTTTTATGGGGAAAGCACTAAACCATTTTTCTTTACAACATAAAGGAAAGTGTTTAAATGCTTCCAATAAGATTGAATACTGTTTGAAAAGATTAATATATCATCAATGTATACTATTGAGAAATCAGAACATGGATTAAAAATATCATTCATGATTTTTTGAAAATCACTCGGAGCATTTTTTAATCAAAAGGCATGACATTCCATTCATATTGTCCAAAGGGGACAGTGAACGCTATTTTATATTTATGTGATTCAAAGATCTGGATTTGTCAAAATCCAGATTTTAAATCAAATTTTGAATATATTTTTGCATGTACAATCCTTTGAAGGAGATCTTGTTTGTTAGGGATTGGTTGCAATACATCATTCAAAGGTTTGTAATTTATTACTAACCTTGGAGTTGCTCTTTCTATTTCAGCATTTTTGTTTACATAGAAAGCAACACAACTCCAAGGGGATTTGGAAGGTCTTATTAATTTTTTATTTAATAAATCTTGGATTTCCTTTTTACAGTAGTCTAAAAGTTCTTTATTCATTTGGATAGATCTAGCTTTTGTTTTGATTTTTGATTCTTGAAAATCTTTAATATAAGGAAGGGTTATATGGCTCTTCCTATTCCAAAATGCATTTGGGATGGTGGAGGAAGCTTCTTTGATTATTTTGTTTTTAAAATTTTCAATTGCTAATTGCAACTGGCTATCTTGAAGTTGGATTTTAATTTGTTGGCAAATTTTTTCTTGTTTTAAAAACATCAATTGTTTTTCTTTTGATATGATTTTTGAAATATTATTTATTTGAGTTTTATCTATGGCTATATTTTTTAGAATATTCAAGTCTTTGATGTTTGGAGGGTTAAGGAATTCGAATATAATTTCTTGATCAAATATATTTGTAGAAATTCATTTAGGGGATACAGTCATAGGTTGAATAAGATTTAAGAAAGGTGTTCCTAATATCACTTTTCTATTCAGGTCTTTTACTAGGATGAATGTAGTTTTTATACAGATATTTTGATTACACACGAGTTTTTGTTAATTTATATTTGACTTTTTATGGTGTACCATTGGCAGATGATAGTCTTTCTTTTGTGGGTTCAAAGTATTTTATTGGTACTAATCATTCTTGTATACGATTAAGATCAGCATCAGAGTCAAAGAGTACAATAGTATTAATAGTACATTCTTTATTGATTACAATTTTTAATTTTACATTCCATTTTTGATAAGATATTTGGGTTAATAAGAAAATATTATCTTTTCTATATTCTTTGTCATGAGCCAGGGGGTCTGTTGATCAAAGGTTGAGCTTGTAATATTAGAGTATTTATTTTTCAATATCTGATTTATTAATTCTTGGATCTCCAATTTTGATATTCCTGGTTCATTTTTCAGAGTTTTAATTTCTTTTTTTATTTCTTTTATTTCAAGTTTAATTTCTTCTATTGGAATTTTTTGTGATTTTTGAGGTTGTTTATCCTTTTTTAATATTGAATCAAGGTCATAACAATTTTCTATGATCTTTTCTTTATTTCTTTTGGTTTGTTGAAGATTTTCTTTTAGTTTTAATAAGTAATTTCTTTTTAAATGAGGATCTTCTATGTCTTCAATCATTTCCATAATTAACTCTTGTTCTCTGGTAATAACATTACAGTGACAATTTTGTTTGATAGTTTTACTGCTAGATGAGTTGTTAGATGTTTTCAGATTAGATTCAGTTGATGATGTAATGTTATCTATTTCAAAATCATCTTAGGAATTTGATTTTTCTTGTTCAGATTCAGAATTTGTTAGCATTAATATTTCTAATTGTTTTTTGAGATGTTCATCAATATCTAGGGAATTTATTTTACTTTTTAATGGGCATTTGTTTTTGTATTGTCCTATTTTCCCACATTTATAACATGTTGGGGGCATTTTTTGATTAGTAATAGGTTTCTTTGATTTTTTTTTTTTTTTTTTTTTTTTGTTGGAATTGGTTTGGTTTATTTTTGTATGGTTTCTTGTAAAAATTATCTTGGCTAGATTGCCTTTTTCTTTTATAATAGGGTTTTGACATTGGCTTTTTATGTTTTTTATGTTTTCTTGATGGTGGTACATTTTGCTTAGTTAATCCAAATTGTTAACAAAATGTGCCTAATTCTTTATGTGATTGGATTAATTCTCGTTGTAACCTTTGGTTTAATTGAAAATTTGTGCAGATTTCAAATGCTATATCTTTTATTATGTCTGATATGTCTGGAAATATTAATTGTTCATAAGGAATTATGCCTTCATTTTGTTCTCTTAATCTGGTTTTTACCTTTTCAGCAAATAATCTTGGTAATCCGTCAATAAATTTTTCTTTCCAGAACGGGAGTTGGTCATTTCTCATTTTAAGTTTTCTAAGAAATGTTTCTTCATACCAGTGATAATCTTGTAATTTTGGACATTTCAAATTTGTTAAAATTATTGAAAATCTTTCCTCAATTTTTGATGTATTCCCTATAAAATATTTGACAATAGAAAATATTAAAGTATTGATAGTAGCTTCTATTATTGTTGAATTATCATCCCCGTCTTCAACTTTTATTGGTTCATTGAATTCATCGGTTTTAATAGCATTTAATATATGATTTCTTTCTAATTCGGTAAGATATTTATCCCACCAGGTTTTAAGTCTTCCAGAAAATCCTAATATAAGAATTTCTGCTACGGCTTTATCTGAACATTGTTTTTTTCATTTTATAAGCACTTGCAATCATTGTAATTTCTTATAGTTTATTAATTTTTTGATATTCTGTTAATCCATCTAAGTTCCACTTATAAATTCCAGTTCCTTTGAAAAATTGAGTTGGTTCAACTAATTCTTCATACTATTGATCTGGAAAAGATGGTCTTAGGTAATAATTTTTAATCTGTTTTGTATTATGTTTATTGTGATTCCATTTGGTCATGTTAATTGTTTGATCTTGAGAGAGAGTTTCTAATATTTCTTTAATTTCTGTTTCAGATAATTGTGATAATATATGGATAGCTTTTAATGATGGAGATGGTGTTTCAGGGGTAACCATAAATGTTAATGTATTTTGTAAATTTTTAATTCTATCATCAATATCCTACATTAAATCTTTTTCTTTTAATTGATTATTAATTTTCTTAGGAATTTCATAGGGAATAAAAAGAGGTTTTTGATGTGAACTTTGACCTATTTCGGGTTCTAATTCATAGAGAGTGGTTTCAATTCTATTTAGTTGGTCACTGATTGTTTTAAAGTTTTGATTTGTGAAGTTATTTTGTTTTAAAATTTTTTGTATATCTCTGGATGTTATGCCAGATTCTGATGGAGATTTCATTTTATAAGGTGAGGCTTTTATGGTTGTATTTTTTATATTGGATGGATATTTCTTCACGGGGTAGATGGATAGATTGTTTAATACCTTCTGATGTATTTCACTGTTGGGGTTTTTGAGTGACATTTATTTCTTTAATAAAGCGATATTTTATAGAATTATTGGCGGCATAATCTTCAAACCAATCAAAGAATTTAAAATGAGTTTTGTAATTTTGAACATGTTTATAAAATTTTTCTCTTATTGGTATTCTGATAACTTCATCAAAGTTTAATAAAAACAATTCTCTTTTTTGAGTGTTGTCTAGCGATTCAAAGTCTAACTTTAATATTCTTTTATCCATAATAAATTCTCTATCAATAACAAATATTTGAGGGTCATCTCGCAATTGAGATTGAGTTGGGGACATATGGTCCGAAGATTTATCATCATTATCTTTTTCTTGTTGATTTATTTGATCTGTATAAATAGGTTGAGGTATAGTTGACCTATTCCTAACTCTATTAAGCTTAAGCGGTCCATAATTGCTTGATGTTGGAATGGAAGAACAAGAAGATCTTGGGGGTTGATAATATTCTTTTAAAAATCTTGTTTGCAAAGGTATATCTTTAGAATCTCCTTCTTCTTTGATGTGCAGGTTAGAAAGCTTTGCCGATGAAAATTTAAGTCTAACAGACCCATTTGGCAATTCTTCGATTTGTTGAAGTTTTTTATTTTCTATTCTTAGGGTAGGTATTTGATCTTCTAATTTCCATTCTGATGGGAGATTACTATCATTCCAAACTATGGTTTGCGGGACTATTAAGTTAGAATTTTCCCTCTGAGTTTGGAAGAAAATTGTTTCTCCTTTTGGACTAATAGTTTTAACTAAGAGATCCATAAGAGTAGTCATAGTTTTATAATGAATTTTATAAATAATTGCAAAAGGAATATTTCCAGGTCCCATATCATATCCTAAAGTTTATATTTTAAGTACAAGAGAGTTTAATATTCCAATATCTTGTAAAGAAACTGGATAATTTGAGAAGCAATTAAAATATATTGGACCATTAGATAGACTAGTTTCAATAACTCCTAATAAAGAGTCTTGAAATTTACAATATCTTTTATTCCTAAGACAAAGTAAAATTGATGTATTTAATCCACTTCGAGTTTAATGGTTGGATAGCTACTTGAACTAAACCAAAATGGATGAAGGAATATTTTTCTTGATGTTTTTTAATAATACTAGAATCAAGGAGTTTGATGAACTGACATTCGTATGTGAAAGGGACAATTTGTTCAATTGTCTTAATAGAATAATCAGAAGAGAATGACCATTTCTTGATATGATAAACTTCTTTGATAGGAACATTTGGGATTTTCTAGTTTGATATGGGTTGTTGTATATTTTGAATATTTTATTATTCTTGATTTATTATATTACTATCTTAGGATGAACTTGATGCCCTAGACATAGATCTAGATAAAAATGCCATGATAGAAAATTTAAGTTCTTATTTTAATTTACAGAACCTAAATAAATCTTTTCACCCTAGGCCTGTCAACTATTTACGCCTAAACAGGGACTTACAACACGCTGCCCTAATAATGGCTACGCGACTCTAAATACCAAGTCAGGTGTGGAATTTACCAGACTATGTAAAATAGAACAAAAATTTCAAAGTTTCTAAGATGACAATATCTATCTCTACCTATGGCTCTAATACCAAAAGGAGCCACAGGTATCAGGGAAGATTAACATCATTCCAGGCTATAGTTTGAGGAACAATAAGGTTAGAATTTTCTCTTTGAGTTTGGAAAAAAATTGTTTCTCCTCTAGGATTCATGGTTTTAACTAAGGGATCTATAAAGGTTGTCATGGTTTTGTAGTGGATTCTATATATTATAGCAAAAGGAATATTGCCTGGTTCCATGTCATAACCAGTAGATCAGATTTCGAGTGTAAGAGATTTAAAAATTCTTGGATCTTGGAGAGAGACAGGATAATTTGGAAAACAATTGAAATAAACGGGTCCATTGTAGAGGCTTGTTTCTATGACTCCTAGAAGAGAGTCTTTGAATTTTTGATGTCTCTGATCCCTAAGACATAGAAGAATGGCAATATTAAGACCACTGCGGGTAAGGGGTTTGACTGCGACTTGGATCAATCCAAAATGGACAAAGGAACATTTCAGTTGATATTTTTGGATTGTTTTTGAATCAAGTAATTGAACAGACTGACATTCATTTTGAAAAGGGATTGTTTGTTCCAGAGTCTTATATGGAAACACGACTATAATACTGAGTCAGACAACAAAATCAATTAACAGATGCAATGCAAAGCAGAAATTTATTCTTCCTAATACAATGTTCTTATGCAATACCTATCGCTCTGATACCATGTACAACATTGCGTTTTCTATTTTCCGTGTTTTGGGATTTTCCTTATTTCGGGTTAAAAAGCTCAAAACGACTTTTTGTCATTTTGCAGTTCATTTGTAAACTTTATTTTTGGTTTTTTAAAACTGATTTCAAAAACACAAGTAACCAAATGCGTTTTGAGCTGTTCTTCTTGTTTTCAAAAACATAAAATGGAAAATGGACTCAAAATAGACATACTAAATAACACCTAAATATTTCAAAATTTTCCTCAATTCTTGACATAGTTATGCACAGCTCACAAACAATAATTTTACTTGTATTCCAACTACACTTGAGCAAACCTTCAATCAACAATTGAAAGAGATATGTCAATGAAACTTGAGTATAAAATTTAATAAATAGTTTTGGTTCTCAAAAAATAAGAAAAAGTACTATTCAACTAACAATATTTTACTACATTTTTTTTTAGTTACGTAGCATATATCATTTTTTATTATAAAATCTTATAGAAAAGGCCTCCACTAACATCATGGCTACGGCCCCCCAAATTCTTAGGGCCGGGCCATGTTGCATAGCTGTAAATGCACGAGAAAATGTCATTCCAAAGCAATGAGAATGGATTAGAACAAAATACTCAATCCATCCATTCTACAGAATAAGAAGAAGGATGATTACCTATGGCAAGGTCCTCCACATGACCTAACAGTCATTTGCTCCTTTTCAGACATGCTGTTATAGTATAGGCACTCAAAAACGTGGACCATGGAACCACAGTGACACGATCGTTTAATCAGCACTCTGCAAGGGGGACATTCACCAGGATGACATGGCTGAGGGCAAGCATGTGGACATGCAGGCTGCCTTTCCTGAATCAAGAAAATCTAAAAATTTTCAAATGATAGGTTGCAACTAAAGTGAATCCTAACTCGTAGGAATAAAATATCTGCAGCCATAATCATAGTTAGTTGCAGCATTTTTCAATGCAAAAGATGAAGAGGCTGCAGGATAAAATGTGAAAGCCCATATTACTGAAGTGGCAGTTGAAAACAGTAGAAAATCTAACCTTTTGGCAAGGAAGATCACACTCTTCACAGGATTCAACTCTCTTATGCCGACCAAATGACAATGAGTTACTCTTAAGGGCATGGCAAGTTTTAGTGCAATGATGATTGCCACAAGGAAGAAGATTACCACACAAATTGTTGCAAGAAAATTCAGGTTTGTCAGAGCATACCATCTACAAGGAGGTATAAAATATAATAATAAACATCTACAGAAAATGAAAATTTAACAATAAAAAGCACACAATGATAGCAAATTGAAATGTTCATCTGCTGCTTGCATGAAGATCTAAGACCAACCATTCTCTCTGCTCCTATGTGTTCACCAACACATGACCTCCACACTAGTTCTGGGCACGGAGGACATGGTGAGCCAGGTGTACATTCAACCTGATGATTTGACTTCTTTTTCTTTGGCTTCAACGTGAATTCTGGATTAGGAGGAGGTTTTGGGCCATGACACCTAAATGTGAAATTACAAAAGGAAAGATAAACATGGTATTGTACATTAAAGATTTTAAGATAAAACTAACACGAATAAAATTATGAAAACCTTAATTTGCATTTGTGGCTACAAGGGTATTCCTCTTCACAGATTAGCCGACATGGGGGGCAAGCTCCATAATGGCATTTGTGTGGCTGGAAAAAAATTCATGTGTATTTGCTGAACAACATCTTAACCAAAATGATTCCATAAATGATGTAATGAATAGTAAAGTTTTTCCTCAACTGTACAGGAGACAAACGTACAAATAAGAGAGAAAATTTAAATGTGATAAAAAGATCAATATATAGGAATGAATAGAGAGCCCAATTAAATTGTACAATCAATATCTAAAACCAGCTGTTTGAAAACTTAAGGGATCCAAACCACTTAATTCCATAAATTTACTCACTGCAATAAGAATTAGGATTTAAATACGTTAAATGCGAGAACTACAAAAAGACAACTTATACAAGAATGATCAGTCCAAATATGCTTTTAAATTTAGAGAGTATGTATGTCAAAAATTTAAGCAGTTGTAAATGCATTTTGCAAGATCTAGAAATTTCTCATAAGCTGCAATGAAAGACATGTCTTTGCAAGAGACACAGGAATAACCAACAAATACCTTGCAAGTTGATCCATGCCTGCATAAAGGAGTTATACGACACGGTTTGGGACATTTGGGGGGCTTTTGTTCTGTTTCAGTACCACAAGGAACCTGACACAAAATTCAGGGAAATATCACTAAATATACAGCAGGGAACATATATTAATTAGCATGAGTGGAGTGAAATTATTTGTGGAATGCAATCTAGCAATTAATAAAATAGGAACGCTTTAGGAGAAGGATGAGGAAGGGTTATAACACAGAGGTGGTGCGACTTGCAGATTTGTCAGGTCAACCAATCCCACTAAAAACTATGAAAATTAAAAGATCTATTCAAATTTTCAGAGTTTTCTATTTGAACCTACTAAAATTTTCATAGAGGTAAAGCAATATTAAATGTAAAATTTTTTGAGTGCGATCTGATTACAAAGAGGAGAGAGATTATAACTGGATCTTTTCCAGTGAAGAGTGAATTGCAGAATCTCTAGTAACCAAGCTCTTACCTCAAAGTGTGTCTCGCCACATGAACACGAAATTGTCACCATCACTGGGCAAGGAGCACAAGTACCCCTACAAGAAAAATGCTGTCTGATCATCATAATTTGCCTTTTGAAGCCAAACAGAATTTTACTTTACTTTCACTCTTCATGAGTCTCCATCAGTCATTTCACAACTCATATTATAGAGCTACCATTATAATTTTAAATAGACATAGATATCTATATTAGAGTAATATTAGCCTATTAGGGTTAAGGGTAAAATAGTCATTAGCACTCTGACATTGCCCTAATATATAAAGGGCTGTCTTTCATATTTTAATTTGTTTTTTCTCCAATGTAATTATGCAGCACTATATGTTCTCTATTTTCTCTAATACACAATTCTTCTTCTTCTTTCTCTAATTAATTCTATCATGGTATCAGAGCCTGACCTAACCAGAAGTGTAGGGCCACGCAAGGGCGTGTGCCCTTTTAGGGGCAAAAATTGTGAGTGATTGTCAAGAATCTACTTGTGAGAGACTCTGGCTATAATATAGTGCACTAGGGGGTGAAGCAGAAAAAAAATGCCTTTTGTCCCACATCGCCTGGATGTGGAAGGAAAAAGTGCCATATATAAGGGTTCAACATTAGTACCAAGACCTTTTCTGAGGTGCTTATATGGGTCTCAAAGAAACAAACCCGTGAGGATTGTAAAACCCAGAGGGGACAATATTATACTATGTGGATCCTGGGACGTTACAAAAGGTATCATTGCATGCTACTCGCCCTCCAATTGTATATACTTATTCTCACAAGTCTGTCACACCTCTTGATCCTCCATCTTCCGCCACTACTATTCCTGTTCCTTTATCTCAATCAGAAGATAGGCATATGGATCTTGATACTCACTATCCTTCACGTGTTCATAAGTGTCCTATGTGTTTTGGTTTCACTTCTTGTTACTCAACTAATTTTTGTTCTTTCCTTGCTTCTATTCATTCTCTTTCTGAGCTTACTTTTGGAAATAGACTAGAGATGAGGAACTATCTGCATTGCATAAAAAAAGCACTTGGGATTTGATTTCCTTACCTGCTGGTAAACGTGCTACTGGATGCAAGTGGGTGCACAAGATTAAGACCAAGTCTGATAGTTCTATGGAACGTTATAAAGCTAGCCTCATTGCAAAAAGGCTTTGCTTAGGATTATGGTATTGACCATGAGGAAACATTTGCTCTAGTTGCTAAGATGACTACTATTCGTTTATTTTTTTTTTTATTGCGATAGCGACCGCTTGACAGTGGGGCATCACTCAAATGGATGTTAAAAATGCACTCCCCAATGGGGATTTGAGTGATGAAGTCTCTATGTCGCCTCCACCCTGGTTGTCTCATTCTTTTGGCCAAGTGTATAAGCTTCGCAAAGCTCTTTATGGTCTCAAACAGGCGCCACAATTATGGTATGCCAAGTTTTCCTATGTTATTATAGTTTGGGTTTTCGATCCTGTGATCAAAACAGTGCGGTATTTATATGGCTCTACTTTCTCTGGCTTCATTATTCTTGTCCTCTATGTTGATGATATCATTATCACTAGTGATGACAAAGCTAGTATTTCTGTGTTGAAATCTCAACTACATGCCCATTTTGAGATGAAAGATTTGGATTCTATTTACCACTTCTTGGGAATTGAAGCTGCATCTTCTCCTAAGGGGTATCTTCTCTCTCAATCCAAGTACATATCTAATATTCTAGCTCATTCTAAGTTATTTGATTCTCACACAGCATACACCATTAGAGATCAATGCTCGTTATCTTCATTTGATGTTTTGATCTTACCTTATCCGACTTTGTACAGTAATATTGTTGATAGCCTAGTTTATCTCATTGTGACTCGCCCAGATATTTCATATGCAGTTCATATTATCTATCAGTTCGTTGCCTCGCCTACCACTATTCACTGGGCCGCTATTCTTCGCATTTTCCGTTATCTTAGGGGGACACTACATAAGAGTTTATTGTTCTGCTCTTCGTCTTCTCTGGAGCTCAATGCTTATTATGATGCTAGAAGGGTGGGGACTCTATGGATCGCAAGTCTACTCCTGACTTTTATATTTTTCTTGGCAATTCTCTTATCTCCTGAAAAATTAAAAAGCAAATAAGTTGTTGCTCGATCATGTTCTGAGACTGAGCATCGTGCTATGGCCACCACTACTGCTGAACTTGTTTGGTTGTATTGGCTTCTTGTTGACTTTGGTATTTCATTCCCTATGCCCACTCCACTGTATTGTGACAACAAAAGTGCTATTTAAAAAGCACCCAACTCAGTTTTTCATGAGCATACCAAGCATATTGAAAGTAACTGTCATTTGTGCATCATCATCTGCAACTTAGAACTCTTTCCCTTCCTTTTCTTTCATCCACTATACAGTTGACTGATTTCTTCACAAAGACCCACACAGTTCAATGCGTTCATTTTCTACTTGGCCTAATATATAAAGGGCCATCTTTTACATTCGAATTTGGTTTTTCTCTAATGTAATTATGCAGCAGCTATATGTTCTCCTTTCTCTCTAATTTACAACTTTTCTCCTTTCTCTTATTAAACCTATCAATTAGATAGCTGAAAAATGGTTTATTCAACAAATAACACTGATTCCTTGCCCCTCCTCATTTGAACATATTTATGTAATATCTCCACGGAGCACAGCACACTAAAGGACCCCATGAAAACTAGGACTGTTGAAACATTGACCAAACTATATACTTCTATAAGAGAGTGGTAGGACTTCCCTCATATATTGAAACAGCAAAAATAAACAAATAAAGCAAAAGAACGCAAAAACAAAAATACCCCCAACAACAAACAGCTAATACAGAAACTCTAAGACGATACTATCAGAAAGTGCAACAAATTCATTTTAAAAATCCCCAAAACAGGTTTCAATTGAAGAACACTGAAAATAGTTGCATCCCTCTTGTTTTAACTAGTGGACTAAGAATCATTTTCCATGCGCTGAGGAAGTGAACTAATGGAGTATAACTCACCAATGGCACGGAGACGGACACTTGTGGTTCTTGCACCGAAGCCTCCTGTCACAAATCTGGTGCCTCCAAAATTTAATACAATCATATGATCACCAAAATAGAGCAAGAAAAAACACAGCTAAGAAAATGGTGAGCACCTCTGAACAAGGTGGGCAGTCACCATCACAACAGCGCCGCTTACAAGCATGGCGTCCACAGTCCCGTACTCTCTGGCACTTTCTCTCACATGCCAAATCTTGATAACAAGGAACCTATTACAAATTCAATTAAGCGTGGCCCATTTCTAACTTTAGAAAGTATACCATATGCATTGCTTCAAAACTCAATATAATAAGTCTTTGTTTGGGAGAGTAAGAGAGGAAGAGAAGGGAATGGAGATTAAATATTTATTCTAGTTTGGGAGAGATGGAAAAGGTAACGAAAAGTAAGGTAAAGTATATAATTAAATTACAATTATACTGTTCAGGATATATTTATTTGTGAAGGACATTTGTGAAAGAAATGAAAAATACCAAGGGCAAAATAAAGAAAACACACTTTAAAATCCTTCATCCTTCTGCACTAGTTACACCACAAATTGGGGTTGAAAAAGGAAACTTGATCAACATAGGTGAATCCCTTCCATCATCTCCCAAATTAATCTTTCACCCCAACTCATTCTCTTCCCTTTCCTTTCATTCACCTCCTCCCAAACAAAGGCTAAAAAATTAATGTTATACAACCCCCCCCCCAAAAAAAAAACATATATAATCAACAATTTCTACCAGAATCATACTGTTTTCTTTTTTTCTAGAATAACATTTTCCAGCAAAACAAAAACATCATAGCACAACAGAGAGTTCACCTCTTTCTTCAAGCTCCCACACCGGCATGACTTGGTTACAACAGTCCTGCAAGTCTCAACGCAGGGTCCCCGGTGACACCGCTCGGGGCACCTGTGGAAGCCACAGCTCAACTTCTTATCACAAGTAGCCCCACAGAGGGGCAATGGAACATCACAAGCTATCCCTTCATACACTCTCTTGCCGCACGGGCACGTGCGCTTCCCCTGAAGCGGACACTGGCCGCACTCGCCGGGATGACACCCTCTGTCGCACGAATGCTTCCCGCAACCCAGCATTTTCTCGCACGGAGCTCCACACTGGAAATTACGATCGCAACACTGTCTCTTCTCCTCCACCTTCCCACACAGGCACCTGTAAACCCCCCAAGCCCCGCACGGCGGGCAGTCACCGTCGTGGCAAATTTCGGCACAACGGTGAGTCCCGCAATCTAGCAACTTGGAACATACGCCACTGCACGAGAAGTTCTTGAAACCGCACCGTCGGACTTCGTTGGCGGCGCCGCAGAAGCACCGGGATTTTACGAGCTTCGGGCACGAAGGGCACGGACCGGGATGACACAGGAGCAAGCAGTAGTGACCGCAGTTGTGCTTCAATGGTCGATTGCAGATCTCGCCACACGAATGCGGTAAAATCCAGGGATCGTTTGGTGGATCCTCCAGTTTCTTGCAGAAACAGAGGTACTTTTTGGGGATGAGGGTTTTGGGGTACTCGATGCGGCATTTGGGGCAGTTCCAGACGGAGACCTCTGCGGCTTTGGAAGCGGAGATAGGGAGGCGGGAGGAGGAGCGTGCGGCGGCGAGGTCGGAGGACTGGCGGGCCCAGCTCTGGATGCAGAGGAGGTGGAAAACGGCGAAGCAGCGGGAGGTGCAGGACCACGTGGGCTCGGACAGACGGATGCGCTCGAGGCAGATGAGGCACGAGAGGGCGCCGGAGCGCGATGAGGTCAAAAACGACTGGATCTTGGCGAGGTCCGGTGACGCTCGGCCGGTGATCTCGATGTAGGATCGGAAGATGGTATCGGACAAGTCGTTGTGGCGAAGGCCTTCCGCTCCGGCGGCTGTCGGGCTCGTGTCCGAATCGCCGTCGGAGTCGGACGACGGAGGGAGAGCTGATCGATGGCTTGTTGAGGCCATTTTGGGGATTTTGCGAAAGCGAGTTTCCAAACGTTAGCTCAGCGGTAATGTTGTCCCTCCAGTTCGTTTCGATATTACCTAGGCCGTTTTTAACTGTTACGGTCGCGGCCCATAAAAAATAAAATAAAATAAAAGAGTAAATTTAAATAAAATTATTAAAATTATTTTATTATTTTGATACAATTAGGAAAATAAAAAATAATTGAATGAATATCTGTAAAATTTATTTTATTTAATTAATTATAAAAAATAAGTATTTACAATGTTCCTCACTTTTTAATGTTTTCTTTATTTCAAACTCATTCTTATACTATGAGGGTGTTTGGAAGTTAAAAAAAAACTTAAATTTTGGTTGTTTTTTGGTTGTTTTTTTTTTTTTTTTGCACTTTTTTGTGTGTTTGGTTGAATCAAGTGGAATTTTTAGTATTTTTTAAGTAACTTTTAGGTGTTTGGTAAATTTTTTACTGCATCAAAGCAAAAAAGTTATAACTTTTGGTTGTTTGGTATGTTTTTTACTGTAGCAAATCAAAAAAATTGTAATTATGGAGTGATACTTTTTACTGTAGCAAATCAAAAAAGTAAAAAAATTTGTTGTTTTGCCAAACACACAAAAATTAACTTTTAATATTTTTTTACTAATTTTTGAGTTACCAAACACCCTCTATTTTGCTAAAATTTTATACTGTTTAGAGCTTTAAGAAAGTTTAGTTAGAATAAAAAAAATAAAAAATAATAATTTTTATGTTCAGTTTGTTCAAATTTACTTAAAATTTGTAAAAATTTATAAAAATTATTTACCTTTTATCTCATTACATGAAATAAATTATTTTATTTTATCTCACTTTTTATCACTCTAAACACACCTTAAATGGTACATTTATCTCTTCTCAAATTCCTTTTTTAACATATTCTGTCTGTCAATTTTTTTCCATTCTAATTAGCACCAAAATACAAAGTACAGAATTGTTTTTTTTTTTTTTTTTTTTGGTTCCGCTGTTTAAAAAGAATGAATTAATGAGGAAAAAAAACTACCCAAAATAAACCATTTGGGAACTGGTAACGAAAACGTAATTTTAAAATAAAATTTTATTAAACTTAAAAACATATTATTAAAATGAGACTTGCAATAATCTCCAAAAAAAAATAACTTATTTTAAAAATGCTCTCGTCGACAGAAACACGATATGAAAATGCATCTTCCTGTTTACTTCCTCTAACTTTCTTTCTCGTTGCAGAATTTGAATCAAACGATTCAAAAAAAAAAAAATTTAAGTCCCCTCTCAGCCTTCGCTCACTGCCGAAGAGACTGGCACCAAATGCCAACGCCAGCGAGCATTAACCATGGAACATTAATTTTCTTACTTGGTTAGATTAGATGGTGAGCGATCATATAGAGGGTGTTTGTTAGAAAAAAATTGGTAAAAAAGTATAAAAAAGTACAAATATTTGATATAAAAGTAATACGTGGTAAAATTTAATTGGAAGAAAGTACAAATTTTTTGTAACTTTTAGTAAGTTTTGATATTTAATTGGTGGCCAAACAGCCCCTATACTACCTTTCAAAAAAAAAAAGAGGTGATCATATACTATACCTCCATATACTCCTAAATGTAATTACATAACAAAATTAAAATAAGTAAACTAATGTTTAAGTAGTTAAATATAAACTTGCAGCTATTTCAATTTCTAAATCTACCATATGTTAATTATATAAAATCATAAAAGAGAGAATTATTGAAATAATTAATCTAAAGATACTAAAAAAAATTGATGAATAGATAAAAAATTTTAGAATTTTTTTATGAAAATATTCTGAAACTATACTTTTTTTTTTATTTTGTCCTCAAAGTATCAAGCACACCTATTACATTTTCAAAGTATCCAATTTTGTTCTATTTTATTCAAACACTAACTTTATCTATTAAAGTTAACGGATGGAGTTAAAATATAATTGAATATTTAGATGATGTAATAGGTGTGTTTGATAGTTTAAGAACGAAATAGGAAAAAAAAAAAGGGATAGTTTGAGTGATATTTTTGTAAACAACTCTTTTTCTATAAATATTTTTTTTAATTTTAACACTTTATTCATTTTTTGCATCATATTAAAATGAATTATTTTATTTAAGTAGTTTATTAAACTAAAATTGTCTTTAATTAATAAAAATTATTGTAATGGTTTATTTTATTAAAATTAAAATAACAATTTATGATTAAAACTATTTATTTTATTAAACTAAAATAATTTTTTTTAAAAATAATAATTACATATTAAAATATTTATTTTTATTGAAGCTAAATTAATTATAAATAAAATAATAATTTATTATTAAAATAATTCTAAAATTGACAAATCCATAATCAAACAAAGAGTTCTGTGATATCTAGACTTAATATAGATTAGGGCACTATAGTTTTAAGTCAGGTAAAAGTATAAAGGTATTAGAAAAGCTATTTGAATAATCTCAGAAGTCTAGAATAAGTTAAATAGAGTCGAAGTATCAAAACGCAGGAAAATCGTTGGAAGGCCACAGGTAGCCGCAAGATAATACCAAAAGCTAAATTCTAAAAATTAGCCATGCAGGAAGACCGCACTCGATTCGCGGGATCCCCGCGTGTAGGCTGCAAGAGCAAGCTTCTTGCAAATTTATTTTGAAGCTCTCCAAGATTATGTTTTTAAATCCTGTACGTCCCAAGTTTTTGTATATATTCACTTGACATGCTTAAGGTTCGACACACGGAGAGAACATTCATCATTTTGTGAGCTAAGTCAAGTTTATTGTTCTCTCAACCTCTTAGCCGAATATTTTTACGTCTGTGTGATTCAAAAGGAGTTCGGATCTTTGAGCGTTGAGAATTCAGCAAAAGAGTTGTCGAGAATTCAATATCATGCTTTCAAGAAATCGGAAGGCTTTCAGCTAAGGAGTTGGTGAATCAAGGAGTGGAGCAAAGTCAATAACATAAAATTGAAGAGTCGAGTATATTAATAAGTTGAGTTTGTAAGCAACGTTTCAATTTAGTGAAAGTTTTTAAAGAAAGTTTCCTATGTAGGTTTCCACGCTTTATAATTGTCCTTTCCATTTTACTTTTGTGTTCATTTGGAACATCTAACACTTGGGAGAATATGAAGTTTCACATTAACTCCATCCATTAAAATTAACAAATGGAATTAGTGTTTGGATTAAATAGAACAGAATTGAATACTTCGATGATGTAATAGATATGTTTGATAATTTGAGAATAAAATAGAACAAAAAAGAATAATTTGAGGGTTATTTTTATTTAAAAAAAACTCTTTTTTTATTGACATTTTTTCAATTTTAACACTTTATTCATTTTTTTACATCATATTAAAATGAATTATTTTATTTGAATAATTTATTAAAAATAAATATTTTTAATAAATACATATTATTATAATGACTTATTTTATTAAAATTAAAATAACAATTTACGATTAAAATGATTTATTTTATTAAACTAAAATTATTTTTAAAAATAATAAATACATATTAAAATATTTATTTTTATTGAAACTAAATTAATTATGAATAAAATAATAATTTATTATTAAAAATAATTTATTTTATTAGATTATAATTATGTTTTGATAAATAATAATTACATATTAAAATAAATTATTTTAGTAAAACTAAAACTAATGATAATTACATATTAAAATAAATTATTTTAGTAAAATTAAAATTAATGATAATTACATCTTAAAATAAGTTATTTATTAAATTAATATTACTATTAAAATAATTTTATTAAATTAAAACTTTTAATAAGTAATAATTACCTCTTAAAATTATTTATTTTATTAAATTATTTTTATTACACAAATTAATTTTAATAAATAAAATATTAATTTATTATTAAATTATGTTATTTATTAATATACTTTATTAAAAATAATTATTATTAAAATAATATAAAATGTTAAATTAATAAGTTTAAATATATTTTATTCAAGTTAGTTAATTTTATAATAAAATTAGTAAAATAAAATATTTTATTAGAATAAAATTAATTACCATAAACAAAATTATACCACCAAACATATATCTATTTTTATTTCAGAGAAAAAATATTAATTGAAAATAAAAAATTAAAAACAAAAACTATTGAAGATAAATGAAAAAAATCATAAATGTCACAAATGAGTCTTAAATTTAACAATAGCTTTTTATGAAAATTTCTCTCAAACTTTTCTTTTTTTATTTCATTTTCAAACTATCAAACACGATTTACTTTTAACAGATAGAGTTAGTATTAAAATCAAATAGAATGGAATTAGATAGTTCGAAGATATAATAGGTGCATTTGATAGTTTAAAAACGAAATAGAAAAAAGAAAGATAGTTTGAATAATATTTTCATAAAAAACTCAAAAATTTAATCCATTCCAAATAAAGTAACATTAACTCCAAAAAAATAAAATTTAAGAAAGAAAATTAATGTTTAATAGTTGATCACTCACCCTCTAATCTAACCAAACAAGATTTTTTAAATCCACTAAAACATTATTTGAATTAACAGTATTGGTGTTTGAATGATAATTCTACTCATCTTTCTCATATTTACTGTATAGCATATTCAAAAAAATTCACTAAATTTAAGGAATTTTTGGTTATAAATCCCATACTTCTAGCATACGAAACTTTTCCATTATCATTGTTTTAGGATCTATTAGGCACACTAATTTAAATAATTTATTTATAATTTTTACCAAAACTTATGAAATGTAACTTTTTATACTTTAGGTAAAAATTTGTAAATTTTTACAGAGTTGAAGAAAATTTCTAATTCTTGTAACTTAATTTAGCATGTGCGTGTAATTTTTTATACGTTTGGTAAAATATCAACTTAAAAAAGAAAGAAAAAAATTTTTTTAAATAAAAAATTGATAATAGGGTTAAACATTAACTTTTAAAAAAAATTTGGTAATAGTTAAACTTTTACCAAACGTTACAAAAAAAATTTACAAAACTCAAAATTTTCTAATTTTTGGCTTACCAAACAGACTCTTGGTGACATTTTTTTGTCATTTTTCCCTTTTATATTGCAAATCCCTTCCCACTTGAAACAACCACAGCCTATTTTCAACCTTAATAATTGGAGCATTCAAAAATTTTATGCAAATGTACTTGCGCAAACTCACTCCAGCTTCTTATGATTTGCATATCACTACTAGAAATAGCGCTTTTAGCGACTGACAAAAGTAATCACTAAAAATTTTTGGCAACCATTTGTCGATTGCTTTATGACGGTCCCTAAAAAGTGGGTTGCTAAAAATTTATAGCAATCACTTTATAGTAGTTATTAATTTTTAGCAACGGTTAGAAGTGGTCACTAAAAGTGGGCTACTGAAAATAAGGTAAGACTTTTAGCGACTGCTAAAAACTGTCACACCTTGGATCTCATGACCCGAAGAATGAGTGAATAAATATGTATATCATGCACTAACCAACAATTCCCTGATTAGAACAATATAACAACCCTGGAGCAATATATATAATAATCAATAATGATAACTTAAAGATAAACTATGCCTCGGCTCAAGCCAGGCTACAATGCTCCATACACATCCCACAAAAATAAATAAATAGAGGTCTTATAGCCTTTACAACTCAATCGAAATAAAATTTCAAATTAAATCATATTACAATCCTAAATAAAAATTTAACTTAAGAAACTGAAAATGCAATGTCTACATGACTTATGTAACTTCTAGTCCTATAAAGTGCCCAATTAATTTTTTGGATCAGCCCCTTACAACAAAGTTTGTACGGACATGAGCAGCTAAACCACTTTTACTCATGAAGCATAATAAAAGCATATATAATATGTAAAGCAGTAACATGAAACACAACCATCATGTATAAATCAACATATCTAACATAATCATAATACATCATCAAACAAATATCAAGATTGTCATATATGTGAATTATATTTCCCGTCATCATCATAATATCTTAATAAATTCAATTACCATAATGATCATCATAAATCTCAACATTAAGCTTAGTTATTATCTTTCTTAATCTCATTATCATCAAATTTCAATTACATTCTCATTTTCATTTAAATCTACATGGTCGGTACAACCAACATCGTATTTAAAGGCCAACACCTAACAAAAGGATTAGCCAAAATTTGTCGTCATTCAGGACTACGATTAACCACAATACACATCATATTGTAGGCTACTAACCTACACATGAATATCAATCCCTGCGCAAGTCCAGGTATTTCAACCCTAAGATAATCTTTGCACCCTTTCTATTTTTCTAGTACCCTCTATTCCCATCTCACAACATCAATCACATTTTCACTTTATCTTATTTCATTCTCATTAACATTTTTCTTTTTATCATTTTATTCAACCAAGAAACAACTCATATCATCATAATCAGCCAATTCAACAAACTCATCTCATTCTACTATCACATTATAATATTATTATTTCATTCTATCCTTTCTTCATCCCATTAACATAATCTCGACTCATTTTTAAATCAAACATCACATAATTCTTATTAATAATGTTAGAACAATTCTATACCCCTTTATACGTAAATCACAAAATTTAGGCCAAATTTTCACATAACAAATTCCCAAGCATGTCTTAAAACTAATCTTTCTATCCAAATATTTTCTTTCATACTCTAATTCATGCATTTTTTACCCATTAAATCATTCCAGGTTAAACATTTATTATCATAATGTTTGGGACTTGAGATACACAAGTTTTAAAATAGGGCAACAAAATTTAGTATTCTAGACAAGAGGTCACAGGCGCCTCACATGGATAATGGGCGCCACACTAAGTGCACCAGCAACCCCTGTTTTGGTTTAGTTTTAGTTTTTCTCCCTCCTTGCTTCAAATCATTTCAATTTCAATACATAACTCAAAATCCCTAATTCCCTAAGTTTTTCATGGTCTTTAAGACTTCAATTGTTTAATCAAAATAAGTTTTAATTTACATATTCTTCCAAGATCACTATTTTAGTTGCAACATATACATACACATATATTCATGTATAACTAATCCTAAACCATCCATTCATGCTTCCAAATTCCTAACTATATTTTAGAATAACATTAATAGGTTCTCTACATATCATGTATCCTTTTTAGAAGCTAGAAATACCTACCTCAAGCCTTGAACAAAGTAGAACTCAAAGACAGTGTACTTTTGGTTACTCTTTCCTCACTTCGAGTAGATTATATGGCCCAATCTTTGATCCTAATAATGAACAGATTACATAATCATGTTTAATAGGAGTTTAATTTCATTCTTACAGAACCAATCTAAGTTGGTTGAGGTTTGATGAACTTACCTCACCCCAAGTCCTTCAGCTTCTATTAGTTCTCAGCCTTCTTTCTCGATTCCAGAACTCTCTTTTCTCCAATACACCCATATATGCATATATAAATCTTGGGCTCTAAGAATGCTACAAGACACTTACTTCTTCCCCTTGCAAACCCTCTCCTAGGTTTTGGCAAAGACGTGACAAAAAGGTGACTATTGAGTGATTGAAAAAATAACGAATTTGCGAAGCATATTAGGTGCCCCGCAAATGGTCATGGGTGCCCCACAAAGAGGCATAGGCGCCCCACTGCTCCCTTTTGTGTCTGTAATAACCTGAATTTTTTTTTCCTTAATTAAATTATTTAAGTGTGGTAGTGATATTTATTATAGTAAAAATCTAGAAAATTGAGCATTTGAAAATTTTTGGAATGATAAAAATTAGTTGAAAAATTTTCGGATTAAATTTCACCCTATGTGGGAGTTTAATGTAGAATTTCTAAAATTTTTATCCAAACACTTCTTAGCCCAATTACTTATTTGGTTCAAACCAAGACCATTAACCCATGGGTTAACCCTTTTCTTTGACTCACCTCAACTCATTTCAACTCACTTTATCACTCAATGAATTGACTCATGAATAGTTGCTATAAATTATTTCCCGACAACTTCATTTCCATCTTCCATACACTCTCACCATCTTTCAAAATTATTTGACTAATTGGACAAAGAGAAGACCCACATTGATGACCTTAAAGCATCTTTTTCAAATTATTTAGCAAACAAGATATAAAGCATTTTGTTTGAAAGCTAGCATGATTTAAAGCATTTGGTTAAATTATCAAAAAGCTAGCATGATTGTTTAAATTTGTCAAAAAGTTAGCATGATTCCCGGATCATGCCACCTCCATACATCTTCCCCAATGCTTTTCTTAAATGATATGGTTAGATAGTCAAAAAAGTAAGCATGATTCTTGGATCATGCTACCAATTGTATAGGCATGATCTTACCTTAGTTGATTTTTCTCCACTAATAATTTTCTCTACACTCCCTATAAATTGTGTGTCTTCAAAGAGAAGAAAATAAGAGAGAAATAAAAAATAAATTATTAATTAGTGAGGCTGAAGATTTGGTGTTGCTTGGAGGAAGAAGAAAGGCTTGGAATTTTCCAATTTGGGTGGTGTTCAAAGCTAACTCATTTTTCCTTCTCAGACTTAGTCATTAATATCTTCATTGAGGTAGGATGATGAATCTCCTAAAATATATTTGATGTATTTTCTGGTTTGAAGTATGAAACTTGATTGTGATAAAAATAAATACCCGTATATTGGGGGTAGGGAAGCCAAAATTTTGACTGAAGTAACTCAGTATGCTGACAGCTCTCTAGTTGTAACTTCTTATGTGCTTCTAACCCCTAAAACGGTGGAATTAGGCTTTGGCTAAAACATAAAAGTTGTAGCCCTTTCAGTTTTCTTTTCAACCCAAAAAGAATTGCATCAATCCGATTTGTGAGTCAAAAGTTATGCCCAAAATACTGAGCACGTGTAAAACTGTATTTTCTGAACAAACTAAATTCAAAGCTGTTTTTGTACCTTTAAACCTTAGAATTTTAAAAAGTGTAAAACATGAAAGTTGTAGGTCTTGAAGTCTAGTTTCTACAGATATAAAGTTTATAGATATTGGAGTCTTGCTCTATTTTATATGAATTTTCTTTCAAGCTGCTATTCTGCTTAGCTTTAATTGATGCTTGTTTGGATTTGTTTAGAATATTATGTTTAAAGATTTATTTAAATTTCCAATTTCTTTCTGTTAGTTATTGTCATGTTAATAATTTCTATTGATATGAAATTATTTTAAACTAGATATTATGTATTATTTGACACTCTAATATTGATGATAATTGACTTATATAATCAGTTTCATCATGGATAGTTGGATGACTTATTCAAACTAAAATGCTAGTATTTGATAAAATGCCCAAAAGAAACAATGGACTCGTTCTTTTCTCATTTGGTCTTTCTTAAATGAATTTGATTTATTTTTGGCATTGTTTTGTCAACCTAGCAAGTTATATAATTATATTTTTATGATTAAGTGAATTAAATGAAACTCATTTAATACCTTCCTAAACATTGGGATAATTCTGTGGACATTTGTGGATATCTTGAAGCTAAAAACCTATGATAAGGGTTTGGTTATAAATAAGATGATGATTGGAAATTTATTTAAATTATTTTTGAATAAAATAAAACTTATCAATTTTGCTAAAAATTAAATATAAGTCCAAGAGCTATTTATTATCTTCATATTCCATAAAATAATAAAATAAAAGGTAAAAGGAGCAAAAACCGAGATTTGCAGCCAATGAGGTTCGAACTTGCGACTTTAAATCGCAATTAGGGTCGCCCACCCACTAAGCTACCAACCTCGGCCTAATTAATATACCATTAGAAATAATTTTATTCTTATCAAATTTGGTACGGTAAGCTTGTCAAAACAATTAACTAAAATACTAGTTTGTATTCTAAATTTTTTTTTTTTTACTTGCTAATTGTTAATTTACATATAGCGCCTACCTTTGTGATAATGATATTGATGACTATGTTAAATCTTTGATTTATTGAGAATTACTATTAAAGTATGGATATAGATAAAGTGCTTAAAAATATATTGCATGTGACTAAATAATCTCACTTTTGATTCATCGCCCGGGAACATTGCCGGTTGTTATTAAAAATGTCTGATTTCCATACAAGGTACCCTTGGAATGTAAAAGGGTGAGTAGAAATTAAGGCACTTGGTGCTAAATCTGTTTTTGGCAATGGGGTGATGGGTGGGTAGAAATGGCCTTTTAAATGAAGAATGGGAACATGCATTTTATTTGGGAGATGCTCCCTTCTGACCTGGCCAGTCAGGTAGCCGGTCGCGACGGCTAGGTTTTTGGTAGGTGACACCGTCGGTATGCATTGGATGCTAAGCCCATAAAGTCACTGGTTCCCAAGGCTAGGGGGTAGAGGAGGATAGGAGTATGATTATCTTAGGAGGATTTAGATTAAACTCCTTTACAAAATTTTACTGTGACCAGCAACCTCTCTTGTTATGAATCAATGATGTGTTGGAATTATTTAATTATATTTAATTCCTCTCGATTAATATTTTATAAAAATATATATATATATATATCTGTATGAAACCTGTATCGCTACGGGGTTTGATCCCGAGACCTTGAAAATCTAAATCTGAGATCCCTACCACTGCGACACAGACTTCATTGTGGTATACACATCAGTATTTAATTATTTTACATGTAAGTAAAATAGTAGTTACGGTGACGATTTCATCGAACCGTCGTAAGTATAATTTACATTATTCAGTTGAGATCTATTGAATTAATTGTTGCATAAATAGTATGCCACTTAAACACATTCACTTAATACAGTGTAGTATTACAACCACTGCATATAGGCACCTAGGAGATTCTGATTACTGGGCTTTAGTAGCTCACCCCTTGTGGGAATATTTTTTTCAGGATATTAAGCACATGGATACAGAAGATGAGCTGGAAAGAGATTAAATTCTCTTAAATATTCCATCAGAAGAGTTATCTATTTTTTTTCTTCTTTCCTGCATGGAGCTGGAGGACTTTATTTTTGGTTTGTAATAATTGTTGGATGATTGTAATTATTAAACATAGACCTAATTTGCTTTTATTTGGTATATAATGTTAATAGCGTGATTGGGACACTTAGATGGCTCTGTAATATTTTTCTCTATCTTTATTTTGTGCCCTGTAGTTGAAATCCCATCAAATGGTTCAGTCCAATGACTTATAAATATTGTTTGGGATAAACATGGGATTTTGACTATCTTAAATTTTTCTTACGGGTCAACCCCAATCTGGAGGAAAACTCTGGGGTGTGACAGCGTGTTTTTATTATCTTATTTTTATACCTAACAAATAAATTCTAAGTCACCCCTGGGCATTCGGTTATGAAAATCTGGGGCGTGACAGTGTCAAAAATAGCTAAGTCTGGGAATTAAGTTCATTACCTCCAAAATTCAATCAATTACATCCCTAATAACCCACATTGATTAAATTAACACACTATTACATCCTAAACTTATTAATAAGAGCCACTTTAGATTAATATGGAAATTCGGAATATCACAAAAATGATCACTAAAAGTTAAAAAGCAACCATTAAAAGTAAGGTAGAGAGAAGACTAGAAGGGCCTATAGCAAACGCTTTTGATGGGTGCCAAAAGCTTAACTGCAATCGCTAATTCCTTTTCTCCCAAAAAAGGTAGTCACCAAAAGGTAGTCACCAAAAATAGGACATTTTTTTTAAGGATATACATATACATATATATCTCTATATGTATATTATATATAACATGTATTAATTTCACTAATTACATTTATATACCTAAAATAGCAAAATAAATCTTATTACACAATTAAGACCCAAAAAAAATTAATATTATAAAAACTTTTTAAATGTACATATCACATAAAAAAAGTATAATAGTTTGAAACATTCAAAATATTACAATTACAATAGAAAAATAAGAAAAAAAAAAAGTTCTTTTCATCAGAAAGTAAAGACGATGCAAATCAAACCTAACAGTAAAATAAAAAATAATTTCAAAATTATCATTAATTAAACTTAAAATTAAAAAATGAAATATGAAAAATAAAATTTAAACTCAAAAATACTAATGCGTACTATGCACACACCAGAACTCGGATTGCTACATTGTTCATTCGTACAAGTTAGTAGTGTTTAAGAGATTGCGTGTATCAAGTTTTGCGGCCAACAATGCATATTTGCTCTATGTAGAGAATTGACTCAAACTCGATAATTCTAGTTGCCAAGTTCCAAACTTAAAACTACTCGAGTGCAAAATAAGCACACTAGGACTCAGATTGTCACGCTGTTCATTCTTATAAGTCACTATTGCCTATGAGACTACATCTATCAAGTTTCATGGCCTACAGTGCATGTTTGCTTTGTTTGGGGGATTGATTCAAACTTAAGAATTCTAAGTTTCAAATTTCAAATTTTAAACTTGAAACTACTCGTGTACAATAGGCATACCAAGACTTGGATCCTTGCGCCATTTATTCCTAGAAGTCACTATTACCAAATAAATGTTGTATCTCAAATTTCGTCGAGTTTGCCATTTATCATAGCTACATGTGTTCACTGAGTTCATCAATTGGCAGTTGTAGTTAGCATTAATGTACTTTGTCTTTCAAATTATGTCAAATCACTTTAGATTACATTAGTTTACTAGTATTGACCCATGCAATATACGGAATTGTATAATATTTTTTATGGACAAAATATAATTTTTAAATATTATATTATAAAATATTTTAATAAAGTTGCATAATTTCATAAAATGGTTATTGAGTTATTTTTTATGTTCATATTTTTTATTTTTGTCAATGCTAGTGAGCCAATATAGTTGATCAAAGTTAAATTTTCGTAATATTAAAAGTTATATTTTACCAAATCTCAATTTAATCCAATCCCAAAATTTAAAATTTGCTTTAGAATATATTTTAACTCGCAAACTTACTAATTGATCTGATTTTTTTTTTTATTTCAGAATATTTGTTAATTTTAATATACATTAGTTATATTTTACCAAATTTCGATTTAACCCAATCCCAAAATTTAAAATTTGCTTTAGAATATATATTAACTCACAAACTTACTAATTGATCTGATCTTTTTTTTTTATTTCAGAATATTTGTTAATTCTAATATACATTTTTATTTTTTTTTAATTTTTGACTCATTTTGTAAAATTAGCTTGAGTTAAAAATACTAATAATCTTAACTATATTAAAATAATTTTTTGACTAGCTTTATAAAAATAACTCAAGCTAGAAATATTATTTTTATTAATTGTATGTTGTACTTTAGAAAAATAATTTAAATACTGAGTATTATTAATCAGGTTTTCAACCAATGGTCAATATGACTAATTTAATTTTAAAATTGAACTTAAAAACAAAATTACTTTCTAGCTTAATTAATATTTAGGCACTTCCAAGCCTAATTAAAACTAGATTTTTTTTTTATATTTTAAATTTAAAATATACTAAGAGTAGTTATTATGAGTAGAGTCAATTTTTTTAAATTTAATTAATATTCAATAATTTTCAAATACTTTCACTCTTAATTATTTTTTAAATATTTTTATTCTTTATTTTTAAATTTAATTTCAAATATAAGTAAGTGGATCCATTTTAGAAACCATTAATTCATTTCAGATTATTTACAATCATATCTAGTGACTATATAGACAAAAGAAAAAAAAATGTATTTATAGTCATTTACCGATATGGGACAAAAGAAGAAAGTAAAAAAAAGAAGAAAGTATTCTATTAACAATTTCTAAAATTTGAAAAGTAAAATGATAAATAAGAAGAGTGTACATACGATTTGGTTTAATGAGAAAAAGGAAAGAATTACACAACTTTGACATATGTATATATGGATAATATAGATTTATAAAATAACTAAAATATTGAGTATTATTGATCGATTAAAAATGATCGACATTAACAATTTAAATATAAACTTACAAAATTTTCTAGAAAAAAATTATTCTCAGCTTAAATAATATTTCGACCTTTTTTATGTTTTTAATTTAAAATATAATAAGAGTTATTATTATAACAAAAATTATATTTTTAAATTTTAATTAATATTTAATAAATTTTAAATCCTTTTCCAACCCAAATTAATTTTTAGTAAATTTTTACAACTACAATAAACTAATAGGTAGGTTATATTTAAGGAACCAATGAGTTTACTTTACATTGATGAAGATGTTATAACCATGGTGGCTTTATAGACAATCGAAAAAAATAGAGTTGTGGTTATCTACTAGCATGGGACAAAAAGAAGTAAAGGTTTTGTAGATAAGAATGAAAAGTAGAAAAAAAAGAAAATATTATTTGATTCAAAGATTTGTAAAAATAAAAAAAATATAATGACGAATATACAGAGTGCCTTATAGGATTTAATAATAATATTTTGATTGTTTTATAAAAATAACTTCAATTAAAAATATTATTATTAATCGTACGTTGTGTTTTATAAAAAAATGGCAACTTGACTAATTTAAAATTAGAATTTAGAAAAATAAATACTCGCCTAAATAATATGTCAGTATTTTTTATATTTTTAAATTTTAAAAGTACTAAGAGTTGTTGTTATGAGAAAAATAATCAATTATTTTTTAATTAGTCTATATTTATATTTATTTATTTTATTTTATTTTTTATTTGTGTTTTAATTTAATACCTAATATATTTGAAATAAGTGGATTTTACAACTATATTGAATTATAAGCAAGTGGGTCTATTTTTGGAACTCACAAGTTCATTAATATTGATTTTATATACTAAGCAAGTCTATTTTGTAGAACTTAAGCAAGTGGATCTCGTTTTGGAAGAAATGAATTCATTCACATATATTAAAAATAATTACCATAAATCTAGTGGTTTTATATGCAATTAAAAAAAAAAAAAAACCAAGTTGGTGTTTTAGTGATGTTGGATAAAAAAACAAATGTTTTGTGAGTGAGAAAAGAGAAAAGAAGAAGAGAGCATACAAGAATTTCAAAATAATTAAAAATCTGTAAAGAAAGAAAAAACAAAAAAAAATGGAGTAGAGATCAAATAGGCATGCTACGTAGAATTGGAGTGAAGGAGAGAGAAAATAAATTCTTTTAGTATTATTGACAGATATATAGATCATATAGATTTATAAAAATAATTAAAATATTAAATATTATTACTCGGTTAAAAATTATCAACATTAACTATTTAAATATAAAATTAGAAAATTTTCAAGAAAAAAAATCATTTTAAGGTTTAAATAATATTTTGACATTTTTTTGTATTTTTAAATTTAAAATATAATAAGAGTTGCTATTGTAAAATAAGTTATATTTTTTAAATTTGATTAACATTGAATAACTTTTAAATCATTTTCTAACTAAAGTTAATTTTTTTAATAAATTTTAAACTACGTTGAAATAATAGTCAAGTTTCATTGTTTCCCGTAATGTTTTAAAAACTGGATCGTTCATCGAACCAGAAAAACAATCGGGTCACGGGTTAGTGGTTCAACCGTCAGTTCGACCGGAATTGAACCGGAGTTGAACCGTAACGTCATAAATATATTTAAATATATAAATAAAATATAAAAATATGTTAAAATAATATAATAATTTTAATAACTTATATTTTTCACATATTCTTCTACTTTGTTTCGTTTTACTGATAAAAAATGTCAACAAAATGTGTTGTAAAATAAAATTACTTAAAACTAATATATTATATAAGTAAAACCAAGCAAAAATAAGAAATAACAAGCATTAGTGGTTTAGTAGAATAATAGTACTTTACCACAAAATAGACCTAGGTTCAATTCTAGGCTAGTGCGTATTAGTTTTATCATTTAAAAACAGCTCGGTTCAACCGGTGCCGGTTCACCGGTTGAACTGGTGGGTCACTGGTTTTCGGCCGGTTCAAGCTCCCACCGAGAGTTTTACTGGTTAATCGGACTGTTTTTTGGACTGGTTCCCAATTTAACCGATTGAACCGCTCAGTTCAATCCTGTTTTTAAAACAATGGTTTCCTGTATTCGCCAAATGGTGTTTTGAATAAAACAGCTCGGTTCAACCGGTGCCGGTTCACCGGTTGGATCGGTGGGTCACTAGTTTTCGGCCGATTCAAGCTCCCACCGAGAGTTTTACTGGTTAACCAGACTGTTTTTTGAACTGATTCCCGATTCAACCGATTGAACGGGTCAGTTCGATCTTGTTTTTAAAACAATGGTTTCTCGTATTCGCTAAATGGTGTTTTGAGATTGTATTGACGTAGACCACTACTATCTATGTAACAAATCAGATCAGTGATTTGACATATATGTATCAAAGAGGTTACAATTTACTTTATCAACTGTTGAGATCTACTCTGCCCATAACCCTCACCGGTGAATTCAAAATCCACAGTAAACCCGAAAGCCACCTTTCTAAACTCTCTCTCATTCCTAATGAATCAATAGGCAAAGTTTTAGTGACAGAAAGAAACAGAGCAATATATAATACTGTATAGAGAGAGAGAATGTGTCATCAACAACTACCCCAAGGAGGCCAAGATGGCACCCAACTCTGCCATCACCGCTGAGCACCAAGATTCTCAACTTATCTCGGCAGAGTCGCCGAAGACAACCAAGAAAGGCTGCCACAAAGCTGCCGCTCCCGAGGGAGCTCTGAGGGGATTACTATAGGGGAAGGCTCAAGTCTTTGTTCGATCAAGAACGAATGTTCTTGAGGATTGCTTTGGTTGTGTTGTTGAACTCAGTTGGTGACGTCAGTGAGACGAGAGAGAGGATGGTTAAGGATTATTACGATGGGTTTGTGGAGGAGAAATGGAGGTTCCAGGGGAAGTTTCTACGGGCTGAGTGCAATTTTCTAAGGATGGAAAGGGAGTTCGCATTGAAGAAGTTGGAGAGGAACTGGTTTAGATGAAGAGGACCTTGCATTCTGCTATTCAGACTTTGGTTTCTGTTAGTCTCCCATCTAATTTCTCATTCAATACCCATCATTTTAATTGGTTAGGAGTTCATTGTTTGGCTGCCACGAAAATGTAGAAAAATGTAAGAAAATAATGATTTTCGTTAGGAGAAGAAAATAATGATTTTCGTTGCATGTTAAGTTCTGTTGAAATTGTTATTCACCATCTATTTGGTGGAACGGATAACAATATTGTAATTTGACGTTCCATTCATAATTTTCCAGTATGTTTCTTAGAAGTTGTTTGCATTTGGTCACGGGTTTTGATTTCAAGGTAACTAATATAATGCCTTTTTTGTAGGGAAGAAAGCAAAATTTTGAAGGAAAGAATGCAAATGCAATATTAGAAGAAGAGATCGTGGACTTTAAGGAGAAACTAGAGAAGCTGCAGGGGAGCTCTTCTGGAATTAAAAAATTTGGGGTTCATCACTGCAGTAATTTACATAAGAAAGCATCGCTTTTGCAGCGATGACTAGAGAAACTTGGGGGATTATTAGATGGAAAATTGGTATGTTTAGGCACATATAATTTTTTGTGTACTTTAAATTACACCAAATCACTTTAAGACTTTGTTTGACAATAGTAGCCAGTAAGCTACTAATTACTATCTTTTTGCCTTTTTTTTAAATAATCAAAAGTTATCTTTTTACATTTTATACTTTTTTTAAATATTAAAGGGTAAAAATGTCTAATTAATAAAAAAGTGGGTGTTTGGCAATTCAAAAAAACTAAAAAAATTTCAAAAATTTTCAAATCCCTCCAATCAAATTTTGCCACCTATCATTTTTGTATCACATCAATCTCAATTTTTGAGTTTTTTTGGACCTCCAAACATCCATTAGCTATTAAAAAGCTAACTTTTATCCTTTTCTAAACACAAAAAAAATTAATTTTTTAGTAATTAACTAGTAGTTAGTAGTTGCTAACAAAAAGAAAGTTAGTTTTCTTTTACTTCCCAAACCAAATTCATTACAATAAAATTTAAATTTTAAGGTAGTGTTTGGAGTAATAAAAAAAAATGGACTTTGGAGTAAAGAATGGTGTTTGTTATTTTTTTTCAAACAGCATTTTTTAGAGATAAACAATGGCAAAACTGTTAGAACGGTTTCCCAAATCTGTTTTAACCGATTCAAAAAAAATGTTTCTTCTCTCTCTGAACAATGCCAAAACCGTTAGAACGGCCTTCTAAATCCATTCTAACCGTTCTAACGGTTTATCCAAATCTGTTTTGACGAATTTAAAAAAATAGAGATAAATTAGTAACAATGGTACTTGTTTGAACACTTTCAACAAGAAGAATATGATTATGAAAAAAAAATTTCGCACTCAATCAATCTTGCTACGAATTTTTTATTTTTTTAGTAGATATTAAAATTTTTTCAAATTAGTAAAGGTAGAAAAAGTAAAAGTGTGATAGAAAATTTTAATGTATTATAGAGGTTGTTAAAATTTTATGAAACTTTTTGGAGTTTTATAGCACCCAAACGCAGTCTAAATGTAAGTTCAGGAGGCGGGCAAACCGGAACGGGCCGACCTGCGATCAGGCCCGACCCGGATCATTTTCATCACCATTTAATGCCCATGTAAAACGATCTAGGGTTTATCAGTACGCAGGAAAAAACCCAAACCGTAGGAGGTAACAGACTCGGGAGACCATGGCGAAGACGGAAGCGTACACATCGGAGGAAGAGGAAGAGAAACCAGAGACCGTAGTTGAAGAAGAGAACAAGACAATGAGGAAGAAGAAGAAGAAAAAGAAGAGAGAGAAAGTACATGTAAAGATCGAGACCCTCAGTGAGCGCCCCGACAAGATCTCCCCTCTCGTCGGCTACTTCCCCTCCGGCTTCGATCCTCTCGGGAACCAATCCACCGGCGAGAAAGAACCCCCGCAACCCAAGGTTAGGGTTTTCAGGCACGAGAAGCGGACCAACCGGTTGCAGCTCGTCGTCAGCCCAAATATTGGGTCGCAAGTCGATTTCGTCGGCACCAACTATTCCGGCGAGGCCACCGCCCCCCAGCTCTGCACTTATGCTCTTGGAGTCCTCGATAAGCAGTCGCAGACGTTGAAGATTGTTCCTATTGCATCCAACAAGGTAATTTCCTCTTTCGGTTCGCAAAGATGTTGTGGAATTCATGGTTACTGTTTGATCGACCTATTCCTTTGCTACGAGTAGGTGGCATCTGTTTTCAGATGTTTCAATTTTGAAGTGGCCATTATTTGGGTGTCTTTTGTCAAGTGTTGATTTTTCATCAGGCTTAACTCTGTTACTCAGATGGTGAAAAACCTCCGTACAAAAGCCTACACACACACATACCAAAAAAAATAAAATAAAATAAGCTGCTGTGAAGTTCATCCGTTCATCCAAAAAAAACGTTCATCCACACCTGGGACCGGGGACGAAGTCAGGATTTTAAGTCCAGGGTCAACAAAAAAAAAAATTTGTAACTGATATTCTAAATTCTATTTATTAAACAAAAAATAAATTAATATATATGTATAGATGGAACAATATCTTCAATTTTTGGATTATATATAACAATTAAAAAAATAATTAAATTTTAGGAACACTAGTTCATGACTTAGATTTTTTTTGACCCAAAAATTTATATATACTATCGGTGTGTTTTCCAAACTAAGATCAACCATTTTTTTTTTTTTAATTTTAAGAGGGCCGAATCATAGTATAAATTATTTTTTTAGTCAAAAAATCATATACACAGGTGGCATTTTCCAAAACTTGGGGGGGCATGGCCACCCCTAAAACCCCCTAGCTTCGTCCCAGGCTGGGACAATTGATACTGGGTTTGTAATTTGAGATGTGGTTGCACAATAAATTTATTCAACAACTAGGAATTTGTTTTTTATTAGCTTTGTGTGCTTGCTTGTGTTTATTGATAGTTTACAAAGAATTAAGGTCCTTTGGTGGGTTTGGAATGTTGCTGCAGATATTTAGATTGGAACCAAGAGTTGGAGGGTCAGATTTGTCTGACAAGGAACTCAAGGAAGAACTCACTGCAGAACAGAAGGCGGATAAAATGAGAGATCTTACCCTCATGTATTCAACAAAGAAGTCGATCAACCAGGTATAACCCTGTTTATTGAGATGCGAATATCATTTTGTACAAGTGCAAGGCCATCAAAATCTTCAATAAGAATATGTTGCACGGTAATTGGCAATTCAAATTTATGGTAACATATATGTTTTGTGAAACGTGTTTTATATTGTCAGTTAGTTTTATGGCTATCTGAAGTTTAGACTGACCGGAAAAGATTGTCTTGCATGCATACTAAATTACCTTCAATGATGCATATGGGCTTTGAATTCTGAAGTTTCAAATGATTCTTATTGGCAATAAATGCACTAGTTATTTCAGTATTTTCTTTCAGCATTCCATGGGAAATATTTACATGCAAATGATATTTCTTGTTGCAGGCCAAGAAACGTGAGTCGTTACATCAAAAAGAAGATCCCAAATCTCAAAAGGATTTAGATAAGAAAATAGAAGGAATCAAGATAAACAAGGAGGCTCTTGAAAGCTCTAGCAGTCACAATTCTCGTAATATTCCACCCCATGATTCTTCTGCTACTACACCTCAGATGGCTTATCCATTAGACAAAATTATTCTCAAGGGGGAATGGGATTTCCTAGTGGATGTTCTTGATCTTTTGCGAGTTGGAGACAAGGTAGCACCTGATGTTTACCCAAGCTTCGTTTGCAAAAGAGTTCATAAATTTGAGGATTTTAAGGTGAGCCATTGAGTGGTTTTAAATTTGTCACTATCGCTTAAGAAGTGGGAATTTGTTTTCTGATTTTTTTTGTCCTGTTGTTTATCATGGTTCTGAGCATCTCATATTATTTTGTTTAGTTTTCATTTTAATAACCGTTCTGCATTAACACAGGCAGATTCTAAGCTACACGCAAATAGTTCAAGCTTTTGTTTTCTAATAGAATGGCATTCCCTGATTGTTTAGGCAATGTCAGAAGATATGGAACAAATGGCATTCCCTGATTGTTTAGGGAATGTCAGAAGATATTGTTTCATTTCTATTTACTCCTTAGATATGTGGCCTCTGTCTGCAATTTATTCTGATTTAAGATCAACACTTTCTCTGTATCCTTCTAATGTGTTTTGTTATCAACATTTTTGTACTGAAGTTCTTGCATCCCTATGTTTAGGATGAGGTGGAGAAGAAGAGGCTTGCCTGTGTATTCTCATACATCACTCATCTTATTAAGTTCAAGGATAAACATTCACTTGAAGGATCCACCTCTGCCAAGAATCATAAAATCCCAAGCATTTTACTTCAAAAATTTTCCACCATGTTTGCTGATTCAGATACAAAATGGCTTCCAGATGAGAAGAAGGATCTTCTGATTAGCTATGTCTTGGTTCTCACTCTAATTGCTGATGACTTCCGGACTGACCCATCAGATATAGCTAGAGATTTGAGAATGACTGCCATAACGCTCAGACCACATTTTGAACAATTGGGTTGCAAGTTTGTTCGCGAGCGCCAGTTGCTGTTGGCTACCCTTCCTGCCCCACTGCAGTTTCCACAGCAGAAGCGGAAGCGGAGGAGGTAGATACGAGTCATCGAAATTTTGGTTGGGTAATGCCAAGTAATAAATGTTGACTGATATTTGGTACTAGTTCAAAAATGTTTAGATTTATGGGAGAAAATTCTTGTTCAAAATTGGACTGGTGGTGGTTTTGCAAGTTTGAGAAAAGTTTAATGTTTAGTTGCATTGTAGTGTGATACATACATTGATATTCAGCTCATGGTGTGGTGCATCTGAGTCCGATTTTGAAATATTCACTGAAAAATGGTAATTTTTGTTCATTTACATCCGATCCTTGGGTTGAGTAACAAAAAACAGGTTTGGAATGGGATTTATTATTGTTATTGTTGTTGTTATTATTATTATTATTATTAACGGATGTCAATCTCAGTGGAAAAACTTAATGCTCTAGTCTACAGGAAAATGGAGGATGAGGAAAGCACCAGAACATCGAATCTCACAACATGCACCAAATTGAATTTGATAAGAGTAGGGGATTAGAACTCACCTAGATCCCCCATTCACTCCTCCTTGCCCCCTCCCCCCCCCCCCCCCTTTTTTTTTTCTTTTTTGTTTGGAGGACAACGCTTATCCTTGATTGGCAATTAACTAGAAGCAATGAACATTCCTTCGTATCACCTGAATTGCAGCGCATTCACTATCATTTTACATTTGAATCTTCGATTTTGGCATCTTCAGGTCATATTGTCCACTAGGGCAATTGGCACAACTAGGTGTTTCTCCATGGAGAGTTCTTTTATATTTTTTTTTTGCAATTTATGAACCATGAAACACCTGAAATCCAAAACCGTGAGGGACCCTGAAATAACATTGCTATGTCAGCCTCTCAAATCCATTTTGGACGACAACTACCATTTTTTTTTTCAAATAATTGGAACCCAAACAAGCCCCAAAATTAAAAGATACAAATTACAAAAGCTGCCAAAAGCATGAACCTACAGTTCATCTCATTAAAAGCTAAAACAGGCCTCGAAGAACAGCTTAAAAGGTGCAACACAACGGAGCATTGAACAGAACGGCAGACATTTTATTTCTGTATGCATTACACACAACAAGCTTAGGTATTTACACGAGTTCTTGTAGCCAAACATAGTAAGTAAAAACATATACAGAAAAAAGAAAAAAAAAAAAAATATATATATATATATATATATATGAAAGCAAAATTGTAGGATCACACTCAAATCAAACAAATTCGAAGCGCATAAGAAGCTTTACAGATTTGTACTTCTCTCCCTTGTAACTATGGAGCGGAACTGATCGAATTCCACTTCTCAGCTCTGAGACTGGTAGGCAGGTTTGGCCTCCGAAATCATCCTTTTCAGACATGTCATACTCGTGGACCTCAATCCTAAGCAAAGCTAATTCTGGAACTGTTAATGGGAACTCAAACTCCTCGTTCCAAGCTGGTGCCCAATTGTCCTCAAGGGCCTTTGTTTTTTTCATTACAGCATCCTCAGGGACACCAGCAATTCCAACCTGTACGTAGATTGAGTTGAACTCGCTTAGATATCCTAAGAAACACAGAGATCGACATGACATGGACACAATGACATGGCAATTTTAGAAAATATTATGACTCTTGTGCAATGTTGAAAATTTATATGAAGCACAAATACTTCAAAATGAGTGACATATTCGTACCCGACACTTATAAGACACACATACTCTTTGAACACTATAAGATATACGTCAGACATACTAAGTTGCGTGTCCAGATATTTTATTATTTTTTTTACAAATATGATTTCAACAAACTTAAATTTGAGTAACTAAACCCCCCTAAAATTAATTGCCAAAAAAACAACCCCCTAAAATTATAAAATTTTCTATCTTATATTTTGTTACGTTCGATATATTGAATTATGTATTGAATTAGTTTTCTTATGAATGTTAAATTCATATGCATAACTAATAAAAATATACAAAAAGTATATATATATATATATTTTTCTGATCGTATTCCCACCGTGCCCGTATCATCTTTTTTTTTAAAATTGCTGTATCCTTGTTAATACTTATATTTTGTCTATATCCCGTTTCTGCATACGTTTTTTTTTTTTTTTTTTTTTTGGGGTACGGTGATCAACAAAATGAGCATTTATAATAGTGCTACAGTTTTTAGACTTATTTTTTTTTGGGGGGTGTTTGTGACTAGCAAACATTAAGACGAGTGAACCGAAATGATGTTGGTGACTGTATCAACTTACCCTTGCATAGAAATCCGGAGGAGAATATGGATCGAAGTGTGTAGGACGGAAATCAAAATACCATCCTTCACCCACATAAACAGTCACCTGTTTAGCAGCAAGAAAATTCAAATCAACCACAAGGCATAGGTGAAGTAAACACAACAAATATATTACGATGAGTGAAAATATGGATAAGTAAAGTAGCAGAAGTGCAAGGAAACTGACTATTGTTAAAAGCTCCGGAAACAGTTGACTCACCTTCAAAGTTGTTTTGACTGGTAATGGAGTTTTGGGATCAAAGACTTCATTATTTGGACCAAGCTTTAACAAGAAATCAGGTTTTTTGACATATCCACAACCACCATTTGCCCTGAACATTCCATGCATCAGCCACAGTGATCTTCCATAGCCCTGTCAAAGAAATGGATTGGCTAGGCACTTGTTTCCCATAGTGATCTCGCAAGCATGACTAACGTACTTTGTGAATGCAATTGCAAATAATTTATGGTGCAAAATATTGACGTTGTTGGCCGGTGTCTCAAAAAATTCTAAAGATGTTGTAGAAGAGGGAGCTCTGTTTTCCAAATTTACTTACTAACAGAGGGGGAATGGAGAGGCCTAAAGATGAAATGCAGTTTTCACATAGGAGAGGGAGGGCAACCATACAATGCCAATTATCCCATGATCTGATACCAAATTAGATCATCTATCTCGAACAAAGAACAACCTCTGCATGGTAATCAATTAAGCTATCTCACACAAAGGCGTGCAATTCCAACTTTAGACTCACATTCCACTATAAACTTCCCCTAAGCTTCTCTACATTCTTTGCCTTCTAATTGATTTGAACTTCATAGAACCACAAGCAAAAGATAAATGCAAAGCATTATAAAGTTTGCAGTTTATTTAGGTCTAGTTGTCCCCTAACAATTGTGAACGGTAGCCAGTATCACAAATGCTTCAAATGAAAAAAAGGAAGCCATCTAATTGGTAAGTTTCGTTCAATGTACATTGTTTATTTATATCATTGTGAGAGACTTCTAAAAGACTAGAAGAAATAACTTGACATTTCTTTATGGTGTTGTTATGACATATTCTAGAAGAAATTAACACACACCATCTCCGTGCAAGGGGAAAAGGTAGCAAGAATATATTTTTGATAACAGCAAAAGAAAAATGTAAGGAAGCATATATCATTCGATCAAGATCATAGCAGAAAGGTGGTAACTGAAATAGACACGTATGGTAGCCCTTCTAATCAACTACTCATAGAAAATTGTCGCTTCTTTTTGCTTCCCTCAGTGTAGGCTACTGGTACTACAAAGATTGTATCAATGAACAGGCAACGCACTTTGAACTTTGCTCTGGAGTTCTCGGAATACATACAAGTTAAATATTGCTACATGGGTCTACATTAGTTTTCCGTTTTCAGCTTGCTTAATTCCTATTCATGCATGCAGCACAAAAGAAAATTGTCATTTCTATTTTCATTTTTGTAAGAAAAAATAATGCTTACATAAAACTACAATGAAAAGTCCGGAATTCAACACGAGAAATGCATATAACAGAGACCACACACGAATGATTCTTTGCTTAAAGTGAGAGAGAAGGGGAAGTTAACAATAACAACACAAACCTGCATATTGAATGCAACCATTTGAGCTCCATGCACCCACCCAATTAGTGGGTTATAATTGGACGAGTCAAAGCGGATACCTTTTGGATAAACCCTCAACAAGTTGTGCTGGGTGAACCTAAAGCAAATCAATCACCAGAACATGGCAAATTTTCTTAATGGATTATTAAAACACGTGCTCAGCCATACAATCGTAATAAAATCTATGGTCAAAATATGTTATACCAAATAACTATAGAGTTACAGGTGAGTAACAGGCACATCTGGTGCTAGCAAAGGGATAGGAGTGTGGAAACAACTTTCGAATACACCTGGTAGAAAAATTTAGGATCATTGAACCATTGTAAATATCATGCAGTACTGGACCATTCTCACTAGCATGGAAATGTGCTCAAACAAACAGCCATTTTCATTCAAGTTCAACGAAGAATTAGAAGGCCATCTACTACTTGGTTCCAATTCCTTGCATGTTCATCAAATTGACTACGCCTCTATGCTCTCCTGTTGGCACCTTCAGCATCCAACAAGATCAAACCTCACATTTCTTAAAATCAAGAGCACGTAGGTACAGCTGTACAGGAGTTCATGGAGCCAGCCCAGTGAACCCATATATTCATTGCTACACCAATACTGATAAAACATACTACATTTATTTAGCAACAACATAAAAATGTTCAGATTTCCTCCGTTTAAAGCCAAAACACAAACACAAATTAGACTTATTCAAAGGAAAGCCCGCAGAAAATTATATTCCATACCTGATAATCTCTTTTCCGTGAGTTATTACAGCCTTTTCAAGCTCTGGTTCACTTAAGCTAAGCCGTCTCACTTTATCAAAATCAATGCGGAGCCAATCCCCCAATCCACCCTTCCCCTTCCCGGCATGAATAGCAATCAACTGCCTGTATTCTGGTGCCGCAATCTGCTGAGACCTAGAATCACCATCATCTAGATCTTCTTCATCCTCATCATCCTTTCCCACATCCAAATCATCCTAGCAGAAGGCCATTGCCAATTTATAAATCAGCACTTGATCTTCCTAATCTGATTAAAAAAAAAAAAAAAAAGATAGCAGCAAAACGATCAAATATCTCCACCCACCTTATCATCGCTTGCCACATCAGCTTTAATGCCTGGGATTTCTTTCCCCCATGCTTCTTCATCACCTGAAGTCTTTCCCTTCTGTTCATCTTCTTTTCCTTTAACTTCTTTACTCTGAAGATATTCTTTTGGTGGTTTGGTAGATAGAATGACCCTCCTTTTAAGTGATTCTGGTGAGGGGAACTCCTTCAAGCATTCAGAACCAGGAGAAAATAGCATTTCTCCAAATGTTTGACTGACCATCTAAAATTAAGGCACAAAAAAATTTGTTGCAATAAGTAAGATGGCAGGATAAATCAAGTAAAGAAGGGCATTAAATAAAAAACCAAAAGAAGTGGTTAATAATACGCACAGAAAATGTGTGTACCAACCTCAGCCACTTTCGCTTGAAGATCCGGAGTAAGGTGATCTTCTAGTGTTATTACAACAGGATATTCGGATGCAGAAAATGCATGTTCCTTAATTGACTTAAAACATTTGATGAGTTCAACTGGAGTGGTCAGTGTCCTACATAAGAGAACAAATATCTTAAATGAAATTTTTACTCACAATAACAAACACAAAGCAGTACTAAACATTGATAAAAGAAATTTTTAGAACACGGGCATGCACAAGGACAGAAATAAAGGAAAAATAAAACATATTTAAACACATTGGACTACATAGGCAATACTTGAGAAAATAACAGCATTTGTCCAACTTCATATTACTTACAGGAAAATGCTCCCCTACCAGAATCTTTAACCAAAAAAGTGTGCAAGAATAACGGGCAATTATATCTTTGTAATAAACTTCACTTTAGTGAGTTAGTATTTATAGGGTTATGCTATATAACCCCAAAAAGTGACCAGAATGACGTGGAACTCTTGTGAGCTTATAATTTATAAATATTAAACCCACATAAATATACGTGATTGCCCCACAATTCATCTACATTGTTCTGGTGAATAAAAATTCTGGTTGTGTAACTTGGAAAGTCATTTACTCCAATTGATTTGAATCAATTGGAAAACCTATTCTAGCTACAAGAAAACCTCTATACTAATCATTTCATTTTGTGGGAAGCCTATAAGTATGAATATCAGAGACAAACTAGATTCAGAGCAATTCCATAATAATAATAATAATAATAATAATAATTCACCAACAAGAACCATTACCTTCCATGAAGAACAACAATGTCATCTTTGGAGGAATTGGGCCATATATCCAATTCAATCACTCTCACACCTCTCTGCAGAGCATGTATGATAGGGACATCACTGCAGTCACTACTCAGTTGATTCCCGGTGAGATAGGAATTATGACCCGTAAATATATAATAGTGAGATAGCGGAGCCGTCATATCATGATGAACCTGAAAAATGTCTCGACAAAATTAAAAAATAAAAAATAAAAATCGAATTAAAACTCTGCAACTAAATAAAAATTAATTGATAAAATTGAAGAGAGAATATATATCTATATATATTTACCCCAATTGAAGGGGAGAGAGGAGGGTTAGCGTCACCGAAGAGGTATCGGAAGAAGGCGTCGAGGTCGAGGGCCTTGCGGGGGAAGAGATGGAGGTGTTTCAAATCATGGAGGCGGTCGATGATGGCCTGGGCGTCGTCTGCGGTGGCGTTCTCTTCCTTCTGGACCTCGATCAGGAACCGGCGGAGGTGTTCGACGTCCATGAAGCCGTTGTCGGAGTAGCGTTCGAAGAATGCCTTGACGTCCGCGGGAGCCTCGGCGGCCGTGACGCTGAAGCGTCGCCGGAAACAGCAGCAGACTCTGTAGGTCTCTCTCGACGACGCCATTGTAGAGAGGGAAAGGGGGGAGGGGGAGAGAGGAATGGAGGTTGGGATGATAACTGATCGATGAATGGGAAATATCTGGAAACATTTTATAGATTAGCTGGAGAGAACAGTTGGGAGGGTATTGTCGGGTAATTATTACGCGCCAACCCGTGTTTGGAAGGGTAAGCATAGATTGGGCCCACTGATGTTTCCTGTTCAAATTTTTTTTTTTTTTAAGGACAACGCAGCACATTATCATTTGTTAACGTTATCTTTTGAATTTAGTTCGAGTGTCCTACACGGAGGTAACACGTAGTTCCCCTGGCAGCCCCCCATTCATTTATGATTAAATTACACGTACCTCCCCTAATCAGTGAGTTAATTATATGTATACCCTCAACATTTAAAATTTACATATATCTTTTTTATTTTTAAAAATTGCTAACCTGATTCCTTCTTCTAGGTTTCTTTTAGTTTTTCATTAAGGTTTTAAAAATGATGACATCATATCAAAATTTTGATTTAATATACCATTTCTACACTTATTTGATTTATTAACCCCACTTATCAGTTATTGCCATCGACGGCAACTTCGTTAGCACACATCCATCGCCAATGGTAGCCATTGCTATCCTTGACAACATCCAATACTATCTACTATTGACTCCTTTAATTTGGGTTTCAGAAGAACTCCTTTCGGTCAAGAATTCATATATATATATATATATATATATATATATATATATATATATATGTTCAGTAATAAAAAATACTGACAGAACTGCTCACCATGTTAACTCGAGAAGTCAAGCTCAAGTTTACAAAACATAAGAAATCACAGGCTACAACCAGAGAGGATCCATGACCAAAAAACCCTCTAATGATAAAGTTTGGGAAAGTTTGAGAGAATTGTAGAGTAAAGAATGAAGTATGAAGTTGACAATAGTTAGCGCACTTGGATTTTGGAGCTGAATCTTGTATTTATAGTAAGATAGTATAAATAAATTAATAACTTAATATATAAATAATGAATTTGTAATCATTTTGTATCTTATATGTATTTATTACAGTGTACAGTAGTTTACTTCTCTTTAAACGCTTTTCATTCATGCTTAATGCTTCCCATTTAGTACTAAATACGTGTAAAAGAGAGTATAGTGTTGACAAAATACTTCCTCGAGGAGTGTTCAAATGTCACATTTGTCTGTCACTTGTAAAAAAAATGAACTAAGTTAACTTTAAGGTAATAAATTTGGTTCATTTATTATTATTTTACATTTATGGTTAGAATCATGCCAATATAGTTTTATAATATGGTGGGACCCAATCATATCAATTTACTAACTAATAAATTAATGCCGAGTACATTTCTAGGGGTGTTTGGTTGGCCAAAACCAGTCAAAACTTATCAAAATCAGTCAAAACTCATCAAAATTAGTTAAAACTCATCAACTTTGACCAATTTTTTGTATTTTTTTCAATCAAATTTTACTACATATCACTTTTACATCAAATTTTTGTACTTTTACTATACTTTTTGGAAAATTTTTTGTCAACCAAACACCCATAATGTGCTCAGGAATATGCCACATGTCAAGGGTTATTTTTGTACTAACAATATCTCTATTTTACATCTGTACATATAAATATATATATATATATATAGATCAATCTATATTGTTAGTAAATGGATTTCACAATTTGGTTTAGAACGGCGTTATAGGGTTATTGCAAGGTTCAACATCGGCGATTTATGCCAAGTTGCTTGATTGTTGCAGGGTCCGATATTGGTGATGGCAAGGATGTTGTGGTCGCCGACAAGAAATTTGGCAATGACTTTTGGTTGAATTTGAAAGTACAATTGTTAGTTAACTTTGTAAAATTGATGGGCTATTGTTAATTCTGAATTGTATTGCTCATTCATGGATAGAAAATCTCAATCCATGCCCATCAGATATACTAAAAACTGATTTTGTTTGTAAATTGAAATTTTGATTTAGCATAGGTTATGGTCTGCGCAGGAAAATTTTTACCCCTTTCTCCGTAGACTCCCTTCTCTCTCATTTCTATGGACTATCTTCTGGTGCAAATCTGCATGTAAGAAAACAGTGAAAATAAAGCGGTCAGAGTTAGTCCCCGACCAATGACTCTCCGATGCTTCAGTTGGTTGCAGATATCAATAATAATCTTATGTAAATAAAGAGAGAGAGAGAGAAAGAGAAAGAAAGTGATAAAAAGAGGGAGAGAAGAAGGAGCCCTTACTTGGATTACATTCTTGTTATTTATAGAGTGAGAATTTGTTATGTTTTATGTTCATTTTATGTTGATTTGACTACACAGTTGTGGTATTGAATGCTTGATGATGTAAGCCTTGGGACCTATACAAATCCTAACTCCTGATGTACTTGAATGTAATAAGTGAAATAATTATATAATGTAATTATCAAATTAAATAGTTCCAATCTAACTAGAATATATCCTCTCTAGTTAGGAGTGCAATATTGTGGTCAGGTGAGATGTTTTTTGGGCATGTATGGTCTATTCTACCGATCCCTCTTTTGATGCCAGCTTCTTTCCTAACTTCATTTCACCATCACGAACCCCTCTTTTGCTGTCGACTTCTTTTTTGACTTCTGCCACTGCTTGTATATATGTATATATACCCATCGTACATATATATATTTTACATTTTATATTCATATAAAATATGATGTATGTGTGTATGGGGTTTAAGATTGAAGTTTGCTAATGGTGTTCGGTCGTGAGAGGCTACGGAGCATAATTATTTGCATAGTAAAAAAAATTTGATGGAGTTAAGAACAATAGTAACAGAAGGTGTCGAGATTAGTAACTTTTAAAAATAAGAAAGATATATGTAAATTTTAAATGTTAAGAGGTATGTATAATTAACCTATTATGTGGGGAGGTATGTGTAATTATCTTTCATTTATTTTATTTATTTTTTCTTTTTTTTTTTCTGTATACAATATAGAAACAAAAATAAATAAATTAAATTTTTTTTTTAGTTTATCTTTATATCGTATATCAGTCCTATATCATCATGAATATTCTTGATTTTTTTTTCTTGTATTATTTTGTTATCAACTCATCATAAAAGAAAATGTTCAGACACATGATAAAATGTAAGAAGATTTTTATTTAGTGTAAATATATTTACCTATTCTAAATTATAAAAACAGATTTTAATATAATTTTTAAACAAGTAAATTCGTAATTGGGAACACATTTTTAGATTTGAGATCGTGTTTCCAAAGGCGGCTTTATTGGTTTGGCAATTGATGGTAGTTTTTTTTTTTTTTCGTTTGTTTTTTTTGTTTTATATAATTTTTATCACAATTTAATTATAAAAAATTATAATTTAATGTTTATTACATGACTTTAAAAAAAATAGGAACTAGGTATTCAGGTCTAGATTTCGGTGGGAATCGCTAAAAACCGTTTAAATTGTAAGGAGATAGTTTAGATAATTTTAGAAAAAGTCAAAAAGTTGGTAGTCACAAACTAGCTTTTAGTTGGTATTGCCAGATTAAGGCTTGGTTTGAAAAGTAAAATAGGTGATTTTTTTTTTAGTTAGCTTTAGGAAGGGGAAAAAAAATAATTTTTTTTAGTTAACTTTTTTGTTTTTATTAATTTGATATTTTACAAATAAGCAATAAATCAATAAGCAAATAATCCAATTAGCCCAAGTTTCCAAACGGTACCTAAGCCTTAAGTTTGGCTATAAGAGAGTATTGATGATCAAATAGATGAGAGTGACTTGATGAAGATACTCACAAGCTGATCAACCAAAAAAAAAATTGTAGTAATAACATAATGTCTCATTTAGTGTGATAGCTAATAAAATTTTAATCAATCTCATGCCCCTTTGGAGGTGCAAAAAAAAGCTAAAAATATCGAATTTTGATGTTTTAGGTATTTGGTAAAATACTAAAAATTTTCAAATTTACTGAGCTAGCAAGTTGTCAAAATACCAACTTTTTTAAAATTAGCGAAAGGTATAATAGTTATTTCACTTTAACTAAATTCAAAAGTTACTAAAATTTTTACTAAACACTTAAAAGTTATCAAAAGTTACTAAAAATTTATATTTGTTTTACCAAACACTTAGGAGATGTTTATTTTGAGGGTAACAGAAGGTAAATTTTACTGGAGTAATTTTTACCTTCTATTACATTAGTTTGGATGACAGGAGTAATAATTACCCTGAGTTAACAATTACCCTCATATGGGAGTATATTTTTACTCCAGGGGAGGTAAGTAACGGGATGTAATGGAAAAAATTTACCATTTTCTGATTACTCCTGTAACATATTTCTTCACACTCTTCTAAAATCTTAAACAATATTTTCCCATAAATAATTATAATAAATATTATAAAATAATAAATTCTTTAATTAAACTAAAATTAATTAGTTATTAAATTATTTTATCGAATTAATATTTAATAAGTAATAATTTATTATTAAAGTATTTTATTTTTTTATTAAATTAATACTAGTGAAATATTAATTTATGACTAAAATGATTTATTTTCTCAAATTAAAATTAATGTTTAATAAATAATAATTACTTATTAAAATAATTTATTTTATTAAAATATTTTATTAAATGAAAATTATTTTTGATAAATATTAATTTACTAGATTATGTATTGTATTAATATAATTTATTAAAAACAATAATTTATTTAAATAAATTAAAATTATTTGTTTTATTAAATTATTTTATCAAAATAAAAATAATTATTGACAAATTATAATTCATTATTAAAATTAAGTATTATTGAAATATTAATCTATGATAATATTATTTTTTATGGTTAATATTTTTATTTAAAATTATAATCAATAATATATATTTTATTAAAGTTAATTATTATTAAAATAAAAATTATTATGATGATTTATTTTATTATAATATTTTACTAAGATTAAATTTTAACTTTTATCCTTATCAATTTACCCCCCTTTCAAACATAATTAACTTTTATCCTTTCAACATTTTTAGTATTTCAAACATAATATCATTATTATTGAGTAATATTAACTCTTGATCCAAAAATAAGTATCATAAACTTGTTACCTGAGTAACTGTTATTGGAGTGACAATTATCTCAATAATCTTTTACCTCCAAAATTTTCACCTCGTATCAAATTCTCTTAAAAATTATCAAAAATTACTAAAAATTTCTATTTGTTTAACTAAACATGTAAAAAATTTCACCTACTAAGATTTTCAAAAAAATAAACAAAAGTTACTTAAAATTTTCAATATGTTTAGGGCTCAACATATTTAGTATGTTCATGAAATATAAGGAGAGAGAAAAATCAATGTAAGGTTTATATTACATCTTTACATCATGCACAAGTAGCTACGGAGAGGTAAGGGAAAATAGAAAATAAGAAATATATTACAGACTATTACAAATTTATGGAATATTCTGAATACCTCGTCAAGCTAAATATAGTTACAGTTATCATGCAACAAATGTCCACAATAACCATACAAAATAAGGTAGAGAGAACAAGAGAGGCTTGATAAGAATAATATAGTAATATTATATATATATATATATATACTAGTAATAATTTTTAATTTATGAGAAAGATATTTTCAAAAAATAATCTTATTTTATTATACCCCTCAAACAAACTTTAGCATTCCAAGCCGGGTAATATTAGAAATTTATAATTTCGCACACATTTGAGTCCACTCAAATCCCGAATTCCATACTCAGGAGGTATAAAAGGAAAGCAGGACACAAAATCTAACCAGTAGAGCGAAATGAATCAAATGCAATCCATAAATGCATATCCTGAGGGAAAATACATTTAAAAAAAAAAAAAAAAGACCATGGAATTCATGCAAACTGAAACCTCATTAGAAGCTTCACAGATCTAAGTTTCTTCCCCTTCTTGTCGTACAGTGGGACAGCCCGGACCCCCGGCCTCAGCTCCGAGACGGGCAAACACGTCTGCCCACCAAAGTCATCCTTCTCGGACCTGTCGTGTTCTCGTACCTCAATTCGAAGCAGGGCCAGCTCAGGGACAGTCAATGGGAATGAAAACTCCTCATCCCAAACAGGTGCCCAGTCATCCTCAATCACCCTAGTTCGCTTCTTGGCAGCATCAGCTGGTACACCTAATATATAAACCTGACATCCGAATTTAGCAATTGTAAATAGACATAAATTTTGTTGCCACTGGAATCACACTCAACCATCCCAACATTTCTTCATAGAACTTTGCACGTGAAAACTTTTAGAGAACTATAATTAATAAATGCAAATCAATCAGTTATACAATACAAAATGCACATTATTCATACAGACTGTATTTAGTAATGATTAATCAGAAAAAAGGAACTAGTTGTGTCATGTCCCTGGCTCTCTTCTGTCTTTACTCCTCCAGATTTATTCTCAATATTTTCTTTTTAGTCCTTGATTGTAAAAGCGCCTAACTCAAAATCAATTGATAATAACCGGGAAAACCCATTAATTCCTTATCATGGCATGTGGAAAGACAAACAGGTGCACTGCATAAAAGAAAGGGTGGACAAGTATTTCCAATTCTTAACTCCGATACCATGTTAAACCATCAAACTCAGAACTAATTGTCAATGAGTGGAGACACATTTTAGAACCTTATAATGATTTGGGTGGCTTAATTTTATCGATATATAATATATTTTTTCCCTTGGGTTTGGAACTTTTACCATACTTTCCCATTAATGTAGAAATTCTAATCAAAATCTACGCCAAATTATTTAAAAAAATGTGAATGTCTCCCTCGGTAAATGTTGAAGTTTCCTTTGGCCGGTTAGTAGGGGGAAAAGGAGGACATGAAAACAACTCTGCTGGTGGATGGTCATTGTTAAAAATAAAATTAATAAGTTGAACCTCTTCGTTAACAGTCATGGTCAATGACAGCGCCATATCCAATGCCAGGGTTTTACTTCTCATAGATGTACATAAGACGCATTGGACTTATCCTGATAGAGCCCTTGCATATTTTCCTTTTTTTCGTCCAAATGGCAATGATTATATAATGTGGGTAGCCCAGCCGTCTTCTGCTCATGACTATCCCCAGTGTGGATGAAGACAGGATCTGATCCAAATCTCTAGTACACTAATCCAGAGACTTTACCACATATGCTAGTGAACATCTTCCCATATATTAATTCCTTTAGTATTTTATAGATCACAAAACAATAGGAAGATTGGAACAGAATTTGGTAGAAAGAGTCACCAACTTTTGATTAGAATGGTAACACTTAAACCAACACCTTCCACCCACCCCCCAAAAAATAAGAATAAATAAATAACAAAAAAATGGAAAGAAAATATTCACCCAACTAACCTTTGTATAGAAGTCAGGGGGCGAGTACTTATCAAAATGTGTAGGGCTAAAATCAAAACGCCATCCATCTCCCATGTATACCCTTACCTGTCAAAAAAGATATGAATGCTCAAGGATGATATCATCAAACAAATAAAATTCACTATAAGCAATGTCAATTCTCTAACCTTTAATGTCTTCTTCACCGGCAGTGCTGCTTTAGGATCAAATACCTCATTATTTGGACCTTTCTTCATGAGAATATCGGGTTTCTTCACGTAACCACACCCTCCATTGGATCTGAACATCCCTTGCATCACAGAGAGTGATTTTCCATATCCCTGTTCCACATAAAACAAAAACACAAAAGAAAAAACAATGTGAAAGCATTAAATTACCTTTATTATGATTTCTTGTATTTGTTAAATTGTTGACATTAATAGAGGATATACCACCACATATATCTGACTAATGAAAAATAACTCCTGCCAATACCAAACATTCCAAATTTAACACTTTCAAACTTGGTTATACTGAAACATTTGAAGACTTGGACTAATTAATTGCTAAGAAAGAACTTGCGAGTTGAAGTTGCCCTCTCCTTACCTAATGCCTTGGAGGTGAAAACAAAATTTTCAGTAACATAGGCTTTTGCAATTTATAATTCTTTCCTCCAAATAAACCACCCTTCCACAACTTAAAAGCACATTTTAGGATCCTTCCCCCTTTTTAAGCATTTGTGTTGTTCTACAGAAAAGGGCTACCTCCTTTCAGCCCAGAATCTTACCCTATCACCACTTCCCCTAGAATTTGGCATTTCCTATGCATATAATACCATAAATGGGCTAAAGAATCCAGCAGGTTTAAAAATCCATGCGAGCTGTCACTGTGGGGGAAAATTTGCCAATCCTTTTTTTCTTCAACAAACCCTAGAATTTCTCTTAAGCTTTTGAAACCCTAACTATAAAAACTAATTGTATGCAGCTCTGCTACAGGTTCCCTAAAGGTGTACGACATCACTAACTAATCAAACCATAGTTTAAGAAATACAAATCTCAATTGGGAAAGAAAGATTCCAATCCTCTTTTCCTCCATCAAACTCTAAAATTTCTCTTCAACCTTTTGGAACCCTAATCCCAACCCTAAATATACAAACTCATTGTATGCAGTTCCATTCCAGGTTCCCTAGAAGTGCTCGATATCAGTAAGTAATCAAACCACAGAGTTTAACAGAGCCGATCCTTTTCTCTTCCAACAAACCCTAGAATTTACCTTTTGGAACGCCTAACTGTAAGAACTAATTGTATGCCACTCTGTTCCGGCTTCCCTAAAAATTTCTGATCTTGAAACTTTCGATTCTCTTTATTCCTTGCTTTGTTTAGCAGCATTCTAGTGGAATATTTTACCAGATGATGGTGACAGTAACTAATCAAACCACACAGTTTAAGAAATACAAATCTAACCCTGGGAATAGAAAAAAGCCAATCTTTTTTTTTTTTTTCCTCCAGCAAATCCTTGAATTTCTCTTCAACCATTTGGAACCCTAACCCTAGCTATAAAAATTAATTGTATCTGACTTTGTTCCAGGTTCCTAAAAGTGTTTGGTATCAGTAGCTAATCAAACCACAGTTTAAGAATAACAAATCTCACCTGCGGGCAAAATAATAATAATAATAAATAAATTGTACGAAGACACCAGAACTTCAGTATTAACCTGCATGTTAAATGCAACCATTTGAGCTCCATGTATCCATGCAGTAAGTGGCTTGAAATTTGAAGAGGTGACTCGTGTCCCCTTCGGATATACCCTCAAAATGTTCTTCTGTGTGAACCTATGGAGGCAAAAGAGAGAGAATATTAAAAAAGAACTAAAGATCCAAGCGCTCACAGGAGGAAAAATTTAAACGTTTTGGAGAGACTAGGCGCACAGAAACTTCAGTAATTACCTCACAAGATCTCTTCCATAAGAGGCCGCTGCCTTTTCAAGTGCTTTTTCATTCAGACTAAGACGTTTAACTTTATCAATTCCAACCCTTAATGCCACTCTCAGCCCATTCTTTGGTTTACCAGCATGAATTGCAATAAGATGCTTGTATTGAGGTGCTTCTACCTGGCATGATTTCTGCTCGCATCCATCACTGTCTTCATCATCCTGATCAGCATTCTGCCAACCATGAGAATTTTTAATGTATTGAAGTAATTTAGCCCCTTAGAATTTGATAGATAATAAAGTAGAATTTGTTTATAGATTAGAATCTGACAAAAAAAAAAAAAAATTATTTTTGAGCTCACCCTGTCATCAGGATCCAGCTCAGCTTTAAGGTAGAGTGATCCCTTTTCCAGATCATCTTCATCAAATGAATCCTTCTCTCTTGGTGAGGCATTTTCCATCTGCTTTGAGTGTGTAGATTCAAGGTATTCCTTTGGTGGTTTGGTCGAAAGGATAATTCGATGCTTTAAAGCTTCTGGTGAGGGGAATTCTTCTAAGCACCCTGACTTGGGGTAATATAACAGTTCCCCAAACGTTTCGGTGACCATCTAGAGAAAGATTTTATTTCTGTTAGAAGATAAACATTGAAATCAAGTCAAGTGTTTTTTTTTTTTTTTTTTTTTCAATTTGGAGAAATGAATGTAAAAAAAAAAAAAAACTGACCTCCGCAACCTTAGCTTGAAGAGGCGCTGTAAGGTGGTCCTCTAAAGTTACTATGACAGGGTATGGAGATGTAACAAAAGCATTTTCTTTAATAGACTTCAAGCATTTGATTAATGGCACAGGAGTCGTCAGGGTCCTATATTTATTTGATTGAGATTATTCAAAAGTAGGTCAATAATGAATAGGAAAATGGACATATTCAAACTTTCTAGTAAAGTCATATTTAGGAGTTCAAATACATAATCTGTGTTGTAAATGCAATGGAATCTGGAAATCCCAAAAAAAATTACTATATTTGATTGTATATTAACAAATAACAACTACAAGAAGACAAAATTACCTGGATTGTGTCATAAATTCTCCAACAGATTAGCTACCAAAGAATCAGTTTTTGTTTACAATTATCACATTGTTTATGATATGTTGCATAAACAATCAACACATGGTTCAAAAGATAATAGATTACAAAGAAATAAGCTGATAAGCAGCTTGCCAAAGACAAGCTTTCAATCAAGGATGGCGCTTACTTTTCTCATGATGTTTTTATCTACGGCGAAGGTACACAAACAAAGTCTTTACAACACAACCGAATCCGTACCTCCCATGAAGAACATGAACACCATCCTTTGTAGAATTTGGCCATAAATCTAGTTCTATTACCCTTACACCTCTTTGCAAAGCCGTTTTGATTGGCGAGTCACAACATTCACTGCTCAATTGGTTCCCAGTTAAGTAGGAATTGTGACCTGTATATATGAAATAGTGCTGCAGTGGAGCAGTCATATCATGGTGCACCTGAAATAACATAACTAGTCAAAAGTAAAGTTTAAACTTGTACCTGCTAGAATTGTCCGAGCCTGTATCAAAACTCATAAAACTAAAACCCAGGGAGCTAGGGATTAACTTTATAGCATAATATGAAAGGTAAACAGTGAGTGAGAAGGCATTTGTATAAATTATATTGAGCACAGAGTCATAGTCTAGACTCTAGAGAATTGTGGGTGCTACCGAGTTGGCCCTATCATGTTTTGGAATCCACTGGGTCTTCCCTAAGGACGTGAGGCAATCTTTTGAAGATTTTGAAACGCGGTGGGGTAATCAGATAACTGAAAGAAAAAAGAAAGCCTGGAGAACTAGTAGAACTTACATATGCAATACTCTCTCTCCAAGGGCTATGGTCATTTACTTCGAGTTGTTTTATTTTTTATTTTTTAATTCATTTTTTATTTTTTTTCCTTCAAGAGGAAGCAATGGAACAGTAGCACACCTCTTTATAACAGTCGTCTCTACAAAACTTATAATTGAAAACCATTATATTAGAAATCACTACATCACCAAACAACGTTTTAATAAGTAAAAGTTTGCATTGATCAACTTAGTCAGCTATGTTCCTTTTATACCCTAAAGTTTCAAGTTCAAAATTATCCAAAGTAAACTCCTCAAGAAGGACCTCAACAAATAAATAAATTGAAAATTAGAAGGAGAGAAAGAGAGTGGGACCTGTAAATTGATAGGGCCATTGAGATCGTCGAAGAAGAGATAGTGGAAGAAATCAACGAGGTTGAGACCGTGAAGAGCGTGCTTGATGAGGGGGTGCCGCCGATGAACAACCTCGTGGATAATTCGGTCCGCATCGGAGACGGTGCTGCCTTCCTCTCCCTGGAACTCGACCAGAAACCGGAGGAGCTGGTCAGCCGACATATGCCCCGACTCTCCCCCCGAGTACTTCGCGAACGCCTCCGCCACGTCCGGCGGCGGCTTCAATTCGCTGATGTTGAACTTCCGGCTGAAGAACCCAAACATTTTGTAAGTCAATCTTCCCATTTTCCCCGCCGTCTCCCCCATCGACGAACCTTCTCGAGCCGATCGATTCAACACAGCCAAAATCAACTTTGAATCATCGAATTTATCGCTTTTCCGATGCTTCTCTTTTTAACAAAGGAATCGATTCGGTGGACTGGTCTTTATAAATCGAACCAAGAGAAAGAGAAAGAGAAAGAGAGAGAGAGAGAGTGAGAAACAAGGACTAGCATAAAATTACGAGGAAACGAATGACTTTTGAGATGGGCGAGAGGCTCTTTGTGCTTTTCGAAGCTCACTCGTCAGACTTTTTATGATTCTTTTATAAACATTTATACATTGAGTTGAAAGGACCTATTCAACGGCCGGTGCCCTCTCTTTCCCGCCGTTTTATTAGTTATTTACGTGGATTTTTCTAGCATTTTTTTTTTCAATTAAGCAAGTCTTTTTATTTAAAATAAAATTTCAAAAAATTAACTTTTTGATAAAAAATCTCATTTTAATAAATTTTAAGTACATAAATTTTTGCATTGAGTGCAACTAATTTATTTACTTAAAATTTAAATGTTTTAAATTCATTAAAATAAAATTTTTAATCTAATCTTTTTTTAATTTCCCTTTTTGTTAAGTAAGGTTTAAAACGTTAAGTCTAAACATTTATTTTTCCACCTTTTAAATGTTACTTTACTTCGTGTTGGTGTATATATATACTAGCTTTATATCCGTGTAAAGCACGATTTCTTGTGAATTTAAATTTAAATTTTAAACTCATACTTGTGTAAAGTACGATTTTCTGTAAATCTAAATTTAAATTTCAAACCAAATCTCCGCTGCTCTCTCTCTCTCAACCCTCTCCTTCTCTTTTTTTCTGTCACGTACACAATTGTTATATCGATGTGTTATATTTTATTATATATATATATATATATAAAATTAGAGCGAAGCTCACTCGTCAGACTTTTTATGATTCTTTTATCAATATTTATATACATTGACTTGAAAGGACCCATTCAACGGTCGGTGGTCTCTCTTTCCCGCCATTTTAATGGTTATTTATGTGGATTTTTTTAGCAATTTTTTTTAATTAAGCAAGTATTTTTATTTAAAGTAAAATTTTAAAAAATTAATTTTTTGATTAAAATTTTCATTTTAATAAATTTTAAGTACATAAATTTTTGCATCAAGTGCAACTAATTTATTTACTTAAAATTTAAATGTTTTAAATTCATTCAAATAAAATTTTCAATCTAATCTTTTTTAATTTCCCTTTTAGTTAAGTGAGGGTTGAAAGTCAGAATCTAAACATTTATTTTTCTACCTTTTAAATGCTACTTTACCTCGTCTTGGGGTGTAAATATATATATATATATATATATCTATTGAAAAACATCAAACACAATTGAAGAAAAAAAAAAGTAGTAGTGTGTCTTGCAGTGTTAAATTTGGTCAAAAAATTTAATTTTCTTTAATTTTTTTCAACTTTTCCTCCATAAAAAAATCTCATATTTTTTCTAGTTTTCTTCAAATTTTACTTACCTTCTTCAATTTTTGCTAACTTTTTCCAAACTTTTTCAACTTCGATTAATTTGTTCTAAATTTTATTAATTTTTCACACTTTTTGAAAAAACACACCAAAGCCAAAACAATTTAAAATTTTCTTACTTCATATTTTTTGTCAAAATTTGGCACTCTAAAAAAATGCCATTATTTAATTTTTTAAGGTAGCGTTTGATTTACTTTTTTTTATTTTCTGTTTTTGTTTTATATATTAAAAATCTCAAAACGAGAAAACAAAAAATACTATATTTTTTTGTTTTGAAATTTTTCTTATTTTTTGTTAAAAACTCTCAAAATGACTTTTTTACTATTTTTCATTTCATATGTAAACTTATTTTCTATTTTTGAAAACAAAATTTGAAAATAGAAGGTGTCATTTGATTTACTTTTTTGTTTTTATTTTATGTGTTAAAAATTTCAAAACGAGGAAACAAAAAATACTCTGTTTTCTTTATTTTAAGATTTTCTTTGTTTTTTGTTAAAAATTCTCAAAACGACTTTTTATCATTTTTCATATCATGTGTAAACTCATTTCCAGTTTTCGAAAATAAAATTTGAAAACACAAGTAACTAAATGAAATTTAAGTTGTTTTCCTTATTTTCAAAGATACAAAATGAAAAATGAGTTCAAAACAGAAAATAAAAAATAAAAAAATAAACCAAATGACCCCTAAGTAATCAAATGAGTTTTGAGCAACCAAATGAGTTTTGAGTTATTTTTCTTATTTTCCAAAGTATAAAATGAAAAATGAGTTTAAAATAAAAAATAAAAAATAAAAATAAGAAATAAAAAGTAAAAAAATAAACTGAATGAGACCTAAATTTTTAATTTAAAAATTTATTTTAATAAAACTTTCCCTTATGTCATAATATGCCATTGTTTTGGAGCGCACGACCTAAAATTCAAGTCCAACTACTTCAATTCAAATAGCATCTTCCTCTAAACGGTCTCTTTTATTTAATTATGCAAGAATTTGAGGAGAACTGCACCACGAATGCAGTAAAGTTTGACGTAATAATTTTTTCTATTATTAATTATTGCTTCAACGCTTGGCCCCTAAGCTATCTCATCTTAAACCAATAAACAATAAATTTAAGAATCGATAGGGTTGTCCCTCCAGGTAGCTGGGTTGGTTCAGTCAATTACCGTAAAGATTTGGGCCTGGTAAGAGGTCCTGAGTTCAACTCTCCCTTCGGGGGGAGGCGATAATTCTCTATTGTTGAGGGCTGTCTAACAGCCTTCTCGGCTGAATCGATCAGTCAAGTTTTGCCTATACTGGTTTACTCCTTGTGGTCTTTTGCTGGCTAGGGTCACGAGACATGTTTCACCCGTAACAGCCTTCCCAGCTGGTTTACCCTTTATGGTCTTTTGCCGGCTAGGGTCACGAGACATGTTTCACCCAGAGCGCACCCTTTAGGGGAAGCGACTGCGGGCTTTCACGTAAAAGAAGAATGGATAGGGTTGGACGATTAAAATGTAAACAATTTAAAAATATATGTTCTATAATAAAATTTATCATATAGTAAGTAAGTACTTATTGTAATTTATTGTAACTTATTTAATAAGATTAACAAATTTTAAGGATTAATTTTTTACTAATACCTACTATGGGCCCCACTTCTAGTGCAGATACAAATATTAACATCGTCGAACGAATCATCTTTTAACAGTTGGATGGAATGAAATATGGGGAGGATAAAAAATAAGAGAGATGAGAGAAGAGAAAGAGGGAGAAAAAAAAATATTATGTTTGTGAGTTTTATTAGGAATAAAAGAAACAAAATGGAAAGAAAAAGAAATATCAAGAATCTTTTCATTTTTATACGCCCAAAGTTGAAAAAAAATTTTTTGAGGGAACAGTAAAATTCATTAATGAAAAATTTGAAATACCATTGTAACATTATAGATTTTTACAATATGAAGATCGAGGGTATTACTTTGGTATGGGTTTAATTCGACTAAAAATGAGAAAAAATAAATTTTAATCTAAGGGTCAAGTCATGCCACATGACAACTGAGAGTGTATTTGAAACTCTATAAAATACAAAAAATTTATATAAATCTCTATAAAATTCAAATGTTCTATTTATTGTACGAATTATGAGATTACAATTTTTATAAATTTATTTTAATTTCTACAACTCTAAACGCTTCCCAAGTCAAGTACCGGGGTCAATATATATATTAATATATAAAATTAGAACCATTAATTTTATTAGTTTAACATTTTTAGTAATAAGTTTTTACCTTTTTATTAATTTGGCACTTTTGTTTTTCTATAATTTAAAAGAAATTTAAAATGTAAGTGCGTAATTTAATCATTTCAAAAAAAAAAAATCAAAGTTCAGTAACTAAAAATTATTTTTTAATTAGTGTTGTCAAACTAAATTTACATACGCGCGTGTAATTTTTTTTTTTTTTTTGCCTTACAGTATTCACCTTTTTTTAAATAATGTTAGGATTTTATGAACATTTAAGATATATTTAGATTGATAAAAAAAATAAAATTAGATAAATTATAAGCTCATAATATATGCAGTGAGATAAAAAGTAAATTATTTTAAAATTTTTTTAGTAAAAATCAGTTTGGCACCCTTAGTTACATGCATGCGGTCTATCTTAGAGAGCACCAAGAACTATCCTATTTTGTCTTAAAGTGGGCAAGGAAAAAAAAAAAAAAAAGGTTTTTCCATTAATAGCTTTGAGGGGACACACCCAAAATAATATAAATTCACGGAGGACAATTTTGTCATCTCAAAAGTCAGAATGAATTTATGCTATTAATAATTGTATAAATATTTAGAATTTATTTCACTTGCACCCCTGTAGTGTTGACTTTGCACACCTAGACACCACAAGTTTCATAAATATACACTTAAACCCCTTAGAATTTGTGTTACATGCACTTAAATTCCCTCTTTTAGATTTTCATAAAAAAAGTAACTTTTGATTAATTCAATACTATAAAATTACCTTCATATCCTTACTATTAATATAAAAAAATGCATAAAAAAATTGAAAGTAAATTTCATTTGTTATTGTTTGATGCTACTAAAAAATAAGTAAAAAAAATGAAAAACTAAAATTTTCTCTCTTCCATATAATTTTATTATAATATTAATAGAAAAGTAAAAATAATATATATATATATATATGTATAATTATTAATTTACATAAAATATAAATTTAAAATATTAATATAAAGCATAATAATTTAAAATACTAATATAGAAAAGATTCACAAAAAATTTAATAAATTAATTATAGTGTAATTTTTATATAAAAAAGATACATTACGTCAAAATATAAATATTTTTATTAATACTAAGAGTATAAAGGTAATTTCATAGTATTTGATTGGTCAAAAATTACTTTTTGGATGAAAAATCTAACAGAAGGTGTCTAAATGAATGTAATATAAATTTCAGAAATCTAAATGCACATTTATGAAACGTCTGGGGTCTAAATATACAAAACTGAAACTACAAGAGTGTAAGTGAAATAAACCCAAATATTTATATAAAAAATGAAAATATTTTTTTTGGGAAAAAAACTATAGCTGAGCTTCTACTTACTGACTTTTTAGTTTTTTTTTTAAAGTGACTAAATTTATCTTCTTACATTTTAAACTTATTTTAAAATTTGAAAGACAAAAATATTAAATTAATAAAAAACTAAAAAGGTAGCTATTAAAAAATTAATTTTTTTTCTTTTTCAAATACAAAAAAAACTAATATTTAGGGTGCGTTTGACGCACCAAATTTTGGTAAAAATATCTTAAAAACTCTGAAAATCTCTGTAAATTTTTTCACATTATCACCTTCTTAAAGTTTAAAAAAATTTAATACTTTTCAAAAAAAAAAAAAGTTGATAACTAAAATTTGATTAATCAAATAGTAAAAATTTTTTCGCCATTCTCATCATGAACTCTCAAACTACTAAATTATACTTACTTTGATTATTTTTTTTTGGGTCGTAGAAACTGTTCCAAAGGATTATAAAAACCGTTCCGACGGATTTACGCGGCAACTTCCATCCAAACAGTTTTACAATTTGTTTGGATGGATTGTAGTACAAAGAAGTCACGACTGTCTAAAATTTTAAATCCGTCCAAACAGAAATCTAATTTGTTAGAACAGGAATTTTACTATTCATTTTCAAAAAATATTATTTGAGATGTGTGTATCAAACGTAAAAAATTTCCCAAAAATACATTTTATCTCATTTTTTATCACTCCAAACTCGTACTTAGTAGCTAGCTAGCTTTTTAGCTGTTAAAAAACTAGTTTTTTTGTCTTTAAAAAAAGAAAAAAAGGCAAAAATCTAATAACTAATTACAAAAAAATTTAATTTTTTTTTCTTCTCAAACTCGGCCAAAAAATGTCTCAAAAAATTTTAATCACAAACTTATTTTTTTAAGGTTAAGTTTGGGAAGAAAAAAAAATTTTTTTGTGTTGTAGTAGAAAAAAATTAATTTTTTTAATAGTTAGTTTTTTTTTGATTAATTTGATATTTTTGCTGGTCATGGTTTAAAAATATTAAAAATATAAGGGGATAAAAATGATATTTTATAAAAAAAAAAATCTCATAAACTACGAATCATTGTTTGCATTAACTTTCAACTTGCGTATTGGGCGCACACCTCGGCCGATGTGGTGTTAAGGACTCATTCAGTGACCAAAGCCGGTTCTTAGGAGTAATCGAGACAGTGATATCAAACGGTCCAAATCGGCCCTAGTAAGCTTAGGAGGGAGAAGATGGCAGTCACAGGCCGATTGCTTCCGGCCATTCTCCTGTGGGTTTTAATTCTATTCGCTACCCTAGCTTTCATCCTGGTATTCAACTATTCCGTTCGATCGTCGCTTATTATTTGCTTCTTCATTGATAGTTTGATCCTTTTGAATTTTCCACCGTAAATGCCTAAATCTAATCTCACCCAACATATTTTAGATCTCGATTCTGATGGTTAAATTAAAAAAAAAAAAATCAAAATTTCGCTGTTTTTTTACTTCATTGCAAAAATATTTTCTGGGTTGTTTAATTGATTGGTTTTGCTTCCAGAGTCGATTGGGAGATGCCGGACTTTCATCGGAGAACAAGCTCAGTATGGAGGTCACCTCTGTTCTTACTAAACCCCTATCATAGATGCAGATCTAGAGTTCATCGAATTTTCCCCTAAATTTATATCAATTATATAAATACATACATATATATATATATATACACCACACTAGTGGAAAGGCACATACTGTTGTGAAATACTGCAATTTTGTAATTTTTTTTTTCTATCCATCTTTCTCTATTTTTTTTCCCCTCATGACAATGAGAGTTGGATAACTTTCTTATTGAATTTGAAACATGAAAGAGTAGAATAGAGAAGTGAGAGATTTTTTTTTTTTTTTTTTTTTGGGGCCTGAATTTCAAAAATAAAACTAGGGGAAAATTAAAAGAAGTGGGAAGTTAATAAAACTAAAGATGAGTGGAAAATTGGAAAGATAGAAGACACCAATTGGTGTTCTCCTTTTCTATGTTAGTATAGATATTTGTTTTATTGGTTTCATTGTCTTGCTGATAGGCTTTATTTTAATTGATCGTTAGAATTGGCTGATATAGTTAGATGCATTTGAAGGGTTATTATATAAGTTTTTATTTATTTTTTGTAGGATGATAAATCGGAGGTCAATTTTGAAGAAGTAACCCACAAGGTTTATTTTGATGTTGAGATTGGTGGCAAACCTACTGGTATATACTTTATCATCTCATGTGCAGAACAATTGAAATTTATGTTTTTTTTTTTTTTGTCTTCTTTGTGGGATTGTCTAAGCATTTCAGATTGAGTTTTTATTTATTTTTATTTTTTATTTTTATGACATCCACAATTACGATGAGAAATGTCTGAGTTACAATGAATTTGGGATTTGGAAAGTAGGCTTTTGCTGTTATAAATGGACATTGTAGAGATCTAGTTTTGACAAGTGACACCGGGAAGTTACCAGGGTGTCCTTGTTTATTAGATGAAGCCTATAATATATAGCTCGTTTTTTGGCAGAAGTTCCCGCTACATGGAAATTTTATGATCCCAAAGAACGCTTTGTGGAGGCTGGAAGCAAGTCTTTTTAGCATCTTGTATTTCACCTAAGGACCATCTCCTAGTAAAAATGAATTGTATTAGGATTGATGCTACTAGTTTAACATCTTGCCTATTCTTCTGGGATAAAAATTTTGAAATATAACTTTCTATTTAGGAGCTGCATTGTAATTACTTGAAGATTATTAATCTTTTCAACCATGTAACAATTGGTTTTGTCAAGTTTCCATCCTCTTTATATTTTCTTTCCACATAAACAAGTGATTAAAACTAAAAAAAATTACATATGGCAGTATAGGTGAAAACAAAACTGTCTTTTTTTAATTTGTATGCAGATTCTCCTATTTTTAAGCATTTTTTTTTTATTTTTTAAAAATGTGAATTACATGCCTAAAAGCTTAAGCCCCATGAGTCTAGGGGCCCATACTATGTTATATTAAACATAAACCCATCTCTTAATTTTCAAATATGCGATGTACGTGATATATCATGTCCACTCTTTCAAGAACAAATCAAAGTGAGTCTTTGGCCAGAATAACACTCTCCTAAAAAACAGTTGCTCTTTTAGTTCATATTGTTCTTAAGGATGTAGCAGTTAATCCTTGTGTATCAAGGTATTGATTGAGTTATCCAAATTGAGCTGTTAAGATCAAATGAAGTGGGTTTCATTAAAATGAAACATGATGCCGAACACTGGTGGAGTGGTTAATTTCCATGGACTTTCAAAGTGTGGTTTTGAGTTAGTTGTCCCTCCTTTTGGGGTGTTTCTATTTAAAAAGAAATGCAAAAAGGGTCTAGTTCATTCTATTAAAATTTTTTATTCTTAGTGATGCTGCTTTGGTATTTTTTGCTCTATATTCGTGGTTTCGATGTTTTCAGGTCGTATTATCATGGGCCTCTACGGAAAAGCTGTCCCCAAGACTGTAGGTACAAATCAGATCCCAAATGTTTCAATTTAGATTACCTTGCCAAAAAAAAAAAAAAGAAACTAATTGGTTATACTTGTTGAATTTGCAGAAAACTTCCGAGCTCTTTGCACTGGTAGCCAAGTGACTTTTACTCCTCTATGTCATTTATGCATTTGCATCGAAGCTATTTCCATTAGTTGAAGCATATGTTTGTAGAGTCGTCCTAAAAATTGCTTAGATATTGGAAGCTATAGAAAGTCATAACAACAATTGAGGGTTATTGCTCTCTTCATGAAAGAAACTAGAACAAACTTGTTTTGCTTCATCTAGAGATGATTTCTTAGAAGTGTCGGTCATGAGGAAAAATGACCATGCTGAAGCTGAAGGATGAGGCCCATGACGTGATGTCAGAATGACTCCACAGAATTAGGTTAAGAAGTCTTTTTAGTTGTCATTTACATGCTTAGCAAACCCTATCATTTCAGGGGAGAAAGGAACTGGAAAGAGTGGAAAGCCTCTCCACTTCAAAGGGAGCAAATTCCATAGGATCATTCCCAGTTTTATGATCCAAGGAGGTGATTTTACACGTGGTGACGGGCGAGGTGGTGAGTCAATTTATGGTGCGAAGTTCGCTGATGAGAACTTTAAGCTGAAGCACACCGGTCCAGGTAAAATTTAGAATTTGTTTCAGAACCCAAGTTTTAAGCAGATTGGATCATAATTGGAGGCATAGAGGCCTGGAAGGTTTGCAGTAAGCATTTTGATGAAGTCTTTTGTTTTCACTTTCCAACCGCAGGAGTTATATCAATGGCAAATGGAGGACCAGACACCAATGGATCACAATTCTTCATCACTACTGTCACGACCAGCTGGTGATTAACCATTTTCTGCTTACCAAATGATCTTTTATAGCATCTTCTTATGCTGTGTTTGGATCAAGGATTTGATTTGTCAAGGGAAAAAGGAAAGGGGTAGGGATTAGAAAATTCAAAATTTCTTCTCTTGTTTGGGCTGTTAAATAAAATACAAGAGAAAAGGCATATTTAAGAAATTAGAAGTTAATAAATTTAAAAACTAATACGTAGGTGAATGTTTTTTTACTTTATTATATTTTTTAATCAGACATTTGAGATTCTCTGCATACTGAGGCCTCGGTGCCTTATAATAGTTAACTTTTAATTGTCTCTGTTCCAGGTTGGATGGGCGTCATGTTGTGTTTGGCAAAGTAGTTTCCGGGATGGACATTGTCTCCAAGATTGAAGCCCGGGGAAGCCAGAGTGGTTCCCCAAAGACCCGAGTTGTTATTTCGGATAGTGGTGAGCTACCTTTGTGATTGCCCTGTTTACTCATTAATTCCGTTAGAATGATTGTAAATAACCATTCCTCTCTCTCCCTCTCCCTCACTCTCTCTCTCTATCACATATAATGCAAACACATTAAGAAGCAGTTTGCCTTTTTTGAGCAATTTAAGTTGAGTAATGCTATAACCCCCCCCCCCCCCCCCAAAAAAACAAAAAAAAACAAAAAAAAAGGAGTATTTCTATTCAAGTTCTATATTGGTGTGGGGTTAGTGACAGTGACAATGTTCGGATCGGGGCTGTAATGCATTTTTACCACAAGTCTTTGTAATACTTATATTAACCGTTAGATAAGTATGGGACTCCCTGTAATATGGATCTCACACTTGATCCAACGACTCCTATAAATACTAAAGAGCCTCTACTATATTTTTATACTGTCAAATTTGGGTTAGAGGAGGCTGAATTGTAAACATCAATTAATAATTTTGATTTTTTTTAAAAATGATATAATGGTCTTGACTTAATCTAATTAAAATTAACTTCAAAAAAAAAAAAAAAAATTAAGAGCTAAAAATAAAAAAATAAAAAAAATTGATTAGAATACAATTAATACAGAATATGAAAAATCATTTTTGATTGAAATATAATCAAATCAGGACTGATAACGGTTGAAGTCTATTTTGCACTTTAGTTTTCTTTAACACGTTGAATTTTTATTAGAATTTTTTTTATTAAAATTTATGATGAGAATGATGTAATACTAATATTTTGATGATATGAAAACAACATGTTAGTGGGTTATATTTTTAGAAGTGATTGATTCATAATCAACCAATTCATTATAGCAACGAACTCTGGTAGAACAGCACTATTCATTTAAAAGTGGTTCGGCAAATGAAGCTGGATGGTTAGAAGAATATTGGGGCTGAGGAGACAAAAATTTAGTTACATTTTGACTTTGTTAATTAGTATTATGTTTTTGAATAGCCGAACAAAAAAAAACTCTCTTATGCCGAATTGTTTTCAACAGCTGCTACTGATTGCAAAATTAGAATACTGTTTCAGGAGATGCTTGTAGATAATTGCAGAAGTCAGCATTAGTATTATAGCTCAAGAACAAAGCTTTCAACAGTCTAATGGTTTAAAGGCAATACTATTTTAAACACAGAATAATAATACCTTGTAAACATTACTGAAACATGACCCTTAACCGGATTATTAATAATTATTTTTAAATACAATAACAATATTTACATAAGAATCAAACTTTATTCAATATATCCCCAACGCAACCTCTCTCCAAAGAGTGGTTGATCAACTGCTTTTTTTTTTTTTGGTAATGAACAAAAAAAAAAAGTCATGCAATAGTCATGCAAAAGCCTCACAAGTGACATTTTGATGTTCATGGTTGAATAAACATAAATAGATATTGTCTCTCTCTCTCTCTCACACACGCACACACAGAGATAGAGCTCTTTGAAATTCCTTTTCATCTAGTCTATAGACAGTACTATCAGACCTTTTTTATTGAGTTAACTACACAACTTGAGACAACAAGTCAAGACAACAACTCACGTGACTTTTGGAGTTCCGAAAAAGTAAAAAAAATAATAATAATAATAAATAAAAGTTAGTGTAAAAAGTGACAGGTAGTTAAATTTAATTAGAATGAAGTTAAGAACTTTTAAATTTTTCAGAAAAATTTGGAGCTCCAACGGGTAATGGCCCATGACAGCTTGGTTCTGCTAACATTATATATATATATATATATATATTATTTATATGTAGCAGTTGTTCAAATTATCTGAAGATACTAATCCAGCTAAAAGTAAAAAATATTCTTAATCAATGGAGTAAAAACAAAACCCGCATAACTGAAACCTTGGCAATAGGTCACACTCGGAGAGCCACCTTCTCAGAAACCACTGAAGTTATTCACAGTGAAAATCGTAAGCAAGAAAACAGAGAGGACAAAATATAAATACCTCATGAGGCCCGTTTATGTGGAACAAGAAGACGAGCTTTCCAGATGTTTCCTCGTCACAAAACAAAACAAACACCAGATGAGCACTTTCTGCTACCAAAACCCAAAAGCCCACAGCAACAAAAGAGCAATTGTTCAAATGGCCCTCTTCCATGAATTGAGCCAATCATGGATTGATTAACTAGTTGACAATAGATATTTAAGGTCAGGGAATAAACTAACCACTGATTTACCAATCAAGATCAACTCAAATTACGTAGAGAACATTGCAGGTTGAGATATGCTTCAGCCCTTCAGATTCTCTCTCTTGCCAATATATATACATTTCAGTTATTACCCAATGATGGAGGACATTGCAGTCATAGTCCCCATTAATTGACGGTTCCAGGACGGGTAATGGGGAAAGGTTACAGGACAGCCTACAGATATATCTAAAATTTGCCATTGTTAGCACAAAGTGGTTGGTCCAAAATAAGGTAGAAAAGAACTCTCAGAAAATAAAGATACAAGTAACTCAAAACAAACCTTAAAAGTTCTATTCCATAGTATTCTAAAATCTTAAGTCAAATGAAGTCATTTTCAACCAGATCGTCATTAATTTGCTGACTAGAACATGATTCCAATCCAAAATTTGTAGAACCCATCAAAAACAGATTTTGAGAATGTTACCTATGGCCATGGCCTTCCTCAGCTTTCTTTCTCCCCCACTGTCCTTTTTCACATTATTCCAGAGTCAGCAAAATCACAATGGTGCTCACTGTTATGTCATAGTGGTTATGGAATTGAAAGAACGGGGTTTCTGTTAAAAGGCAGAATATAACATAGGCAACCTTGAGGGAGTTATCTGAACCAACTCTAGAAGCAGATGAGGAAGAAACTACTGTCAGGTAACATATGAGGGATTATTACAGGAGTCACTGATGAGCGAGCCTCTTGGCCTAGTGGCCGAGACCCTCATTTGGCCGCTCAGCACCCGGGTTCGAAACCTGGGGCCCCCTCCCCACTTAATTATCAAAAAAAAAAAAAAATTACAGGAGTCACTGATGTCTCAAGGACCAGCATTTTGAAAGAGAGAAGCCTTTCACTCTCTGATTCATAATCAGGAGGTGTGCAATATGAACCGTGTACAATAAAAGGAATTTCATGGAGACATCTATCCTTCAACACAATCCATTCATCTTCCTATGTTATACACCAAATCAAATTTTTTATGTTTGACATCAGTCTCCAATGTGGTGTATTAACCAATGGATTGAACCTCCTCTCGGTCCTAAAAGGAATATCACAATATTAACTAACTACAAGAATTAAGCAACTTTCTTGTCTTGGCTTTAAATAGTTAACTAAGGAAAAGGCCGGAGAGATTGACAAGAAAGCGACTAGAAATTCCTTATTTATACCCCTCCGCTGCAAGAATCTCCATATACATTTTTGAAAGCACTCAATCTATACATTTTGCACCACCTCCTCAAGTCTCATTCATTACATGGTCCAAATACACTACTACTTAAGATATTGCCTTGGATTAATGACAATGTCCTCATCTCAGTTTCTAATAGACATGACAATATTGGACACGATACAATAATACAACATGAAGCTATTTAAATAACAAAACTAGTTAACTTGAAATTGATATGATTTTATCAGTTTTTAAAATAAATTAATTATTTAACATTTTCATTAAATTTTGAGATATTTGAATATAAACACAAATAGACACACTTATAAATTTGAATATAAGGCGTCAACATAAATTGCTACCTCTACTTTCTACCAAAATCTCCTAAAAAAGGACAAATGGCACCTAGAGGATTCAGTAACCGCCAAACAAATCTTCAGGCTCATTGAATAAAAATTAACAACCAGTTGATTTTTGCAGCATTGGGTTATTGGTAGAAACAATCATCCTCTTTTTGGTAATTACATTTATATGACATCAACCCACAAATTTAATCTAACTATTTTACCAAACCAGGTCAAATAAATGCACAAGAAAAAGGGAAGACAATGAACAATCAGAACATAAATAGTAAATACCTACTTTTTAAGTCAACAAGTTGAAGAGGAAGATAGCCTGTTCTGCAATTATCCTCCTCCTTATAAACCACAAAAGCATAGCAAACAAAGCTTATTAGCATCACAACAGAGTTCTATCAGAGAGAGAGAGAGAGAGAGAGAGAACCAAACAGCAGTTATTGACTCACGGACACATAAGAACCCAAAGGTCTAATTCTAACCGAACTTTTATTTTACCCAAACAGAGCTCAACACAGTTATTGGAAATTAACTTCAATTCAAACAAACAGCCAATCACAGAGGGGATTGAAATAACTGAAGTTGATGAATTCAAGGCTGTGAAGTTTTCTCCCCGCCGTTGCCCTTTTTGTTCTTCGAATCAGCAGGTCCGTTACGTTGATGGAAAACGTTCAAGAAATTGACTGAGAGATCGGAGTAGAGAGAGACGACCTTCGAAATGTTCCCGTTAATCTCCTGAATCAGGGCCACGTTTTTCACGAGATTGTCGTGTTTCCTCGATACGTGATTCTCGTTAACCTGCTGAATCAGCTCGCCGTTCCGATCCAGAACCGACTGAACCTGGCGGAAATTATCGGCGAAGGTCCCCCAGACCTCCCCATCGTCTCCCCCTTCTCCGTCTTCGTCGTCTCCTTCTTGTTCTGCGAAGCGGCCGTCAGTTCGGAAACCGCCACTGACGCCGGTGGGGCGGGTGTGGCCGTTGCGCTTGGTGGCGGAGGTGGCGGCGATGAAGGAATTGGCTTTGGCGACGATTTGGAGGCGGCGGTGAGCGGGGGAGGCGTCGTCGTCCATGCTAGATTCGATTTTCAGATGAGTTGAGACTTCGAATCGAGTCAGTGCTGTCAAAATCTATTCCATTTTCTCTGATCTTCGGGCATATGATTGTCCCAGATACTACATATATATGTATGTATGAATATACATATGTGCAAATTCCGGGAAGTTTAGTGAGAGATCAATCAAGTTAAAGTGGGGTTTGTTACGCGTTGCATGGAAGCGTGAGTTTCACACCCATGGAAAGGAACAAAAAATCGAATAACAATTATTATTATTATTACTTTTTTTTAATGTAACTTCGCCAGATATTTTATGGATTTTTTTAATTTTTTTATTGTGAATAAAAAATTATTCAGTCTCCTTTGCATAGTCGATAGTCATCCGTACAAGATTAAGTTTTGGCTTGAGAATCATTGGCTAACTTTTTTTTTGCTTTAATTTTTTTTGTCCTATATAATTATATATATAAATATAAGTTTAATTTTTTTAAGATATATTATTCACATTCATAAAATAATTTGTAAAAAAATTCCTCAAAAGAAAAATTCACATACGGGTGAGTAATTTTTTTGTTTCTACGTGAATTTTTTATTTTTAATTTTTTTATGAGAGCAAATAATATACTTAAAATTTATTAACAAAAAGTAAAATTTTAATTAAAAATCATATAAGACAAAAAATAAGTAGGCTAATGATTCTCAAACTAAGCGTAATATTTTACAAGTTACAGCTATCCATTGAAAAGAGAGAATTTAGGTAAACTTGCTAATGTAAACCTTGAGGTTAACTCAATCTTAGGTCGAGAGTTTACTCGATCATTAATTTTAAGATATTAAAAATTAATTGAGGTGTGCATAAATTAATCCAAACACCCTAAGTTAAAAAAAAAACTTGCTAATGTAATTGTAACATGTAATCATATGTATTTATTCCGTGAGTATTATTATGGGATTAAGCCCATTAAAATTAACGATTGTGATTGGGTGTTTAAATTTTTATTTTGAAGAGTTGAAATTTGGTTATTTATATGTTAAATTACATTGACTGTTCTTAATGTTTAATGTTTAAGGAAAATATATAAACTGTTTAACTTTTTTCACTTGCATGTAAATTTTTTAAATTTTAATTAATGTTTTTTTTTTAATTTGTTTATGAATGTAAATAATACGCCAAGTTATTGGAAAAAAAAAACTTTGGTTTAAATATCATATTAGATGAAACAACATTAAGAATAATTTAGACTAGAGATTAGCTCGACTTGATAAAGAAAAATTTAGATTTGATATCAACTCGTGAATAATTCGATTAAATTAAAACGACATCGTTTTAGTGTAAAATATAATAAATAAAATATTATATATAAAAATATTATTAAAAATAAAAATATTTTAAAATATATATTATTTTATCAAGTTAGCTCGCAATCTTTTGACTCAAACTTTTCTAAGCGTAAGTTCAATTCTAAATGAATCACAAATTGAGATTGAATTGAACTTATTTTAATCATGGATTGAGTTCAATCAGCTTCAAAAAAAGCTTAGGGCTCATTTGTTTTTTTTATTTTTTTGTTTTCTATTTTTGTTCTCGATTTTCTATTTTGATCTTATTTTCTATTTTACACTTTTGAAAATAAAGAAAACAGCTCAAAATGATTTAGTCATTTGTCTTTTCAAAATTTGTTTTATAAAACAAAATGATTTTATACATAAAATAAAAAATAGTAAAAAGTCATTTTAGGTGTTTTTAATGCAAAACAAGAAAAATCTCAAAATAAAGAAAATAAAACATTTTTTATTTTTTTTTATTTTGAGATTTTTAAAACAAAAGATAAAAATAAAAAACAAAAAATAGAAAAATAAATCAAATGCCATTTTAGCGTTTTTCCATCCCCAATTCCATTCCATTATCTTTTTTTCTTTTAATTTCTCTTTATCTTCTCTCAAACAAGGTTAATTTTTTTCACCTCCCCTTTATTATAGGTGTATAGTTACGTAATAGCAAACTCACGTTTGATTTCAAGAGAAAATAAAAGGAAGGAAAGCGGTGAGAAAAACTTTACCTTGGTAGTGTGTAAATGACTTTTTATCCACTACGATATCTCCTTCTTACTTTTTGCCCTTTTCATTTCTTTGTTTCAGTGAAGCAACGCAAAAAGCAAACAAGTTTTAGCACAATTAAATGGTAAAATGGCAACATGGAGGGGATAGAATTGGGACGATCAATTGCCCTTCAATTTGTCACGCTTTTTTGTATGAGTTGTGTTAAATGCAACAACTAGCCGATGAATATAAGGTACATATGTAATTAATGTGAAAAATGAACTTATAAGAGATATTAATGACTTTAATCTAATTATAACGGATAAATATGTAATATATTTGGAATAAAATCATATCCTATTTGTTCACTAGGGTATGCAAGCTTATTTGAAATTAGATGACCCAACTCAATTTATTAATGGGTTAACGGATCAGATTAAATCTATGTGCTATATAAGTGGTTGAGTCCGACCTGATTTGTTAAGAAATTTCAAATGAGTGCTTAGATATTTTTCAAGAAAGCTAAATGATTAACTAATTTGACCTGCCAAAATTAAAAAAAAGCATAAAAATATTTTTAAATTAAATTATAAATATATATTGATAGGATGATTCTCGAATGAGTAGAATTGTCCAACCAATCATACCATGACCCAAAGCGACTGATTGAAACCTAATAACCATGACTAAATTGACTGAATAAACATATCAATCGGGTCCAAATGATCATATCCTCAAAGACAAAATAACTTGCATCATAAGCCACATGAATAATCATCTCCTAATATATTTTGAGATATGTGCCTATAAAAGTCCTAATTGCCTTTTTAACAGTTTACCTAACCAATTGGCAAATCAACTTTAGGATTTACAATACACGTGGTATCATTAGATTAAATAGAAAGATATGATCACAGATAACTTATGCAAATCAACTTGTGTAAGGTTTCATATATATTTATCCCTGTCATTAACACACAAGTACGATACTACTCATATTTACTAAAATTTTGTCAAATTATTTTTTCGATAGTCTATTGCTAACTTAAGTATTGAGGATTTTTTAACAAGCATCATGTCGGTGTATTTAATTACATTTCTTACTTAGATTGGACCTTGTGGAGAAAATGAATTTCTTGAATTATATATATATATATATATATACACGTGTGTGCATGTGTGTGTTTATTACTATTAAAAAATAAATTTTAAATAATATAAAAATAAACAACTAACTTATTAACCCGTTTGTCCAATTAACTTATTAATTTATTTTCTTCAAACAAATTAACAAGCGGGTCGGATGTTTCAAAGTTCTATCGGACAAAAAAAATGATGTTTCAGAGAAAAAAAAAATAACGGAACTGACCTGTTCGGACCGGTACACGCGCATAATAATTTGTATTCACAATTATAATGTTTGTAATGTGCGCTACACGCGCTAGGGGCGCGCACGTGGGGATAGTGTAATTGAAGAAATATCTTTAGATGGGCGTCTATTGGAGGTTCAGCTTACGAGGATGTTACGAAAAGTGCAAAAGCGCATTAGGGGATACTGCCACGGCGACGAATGCATTGAAAGAAAAAGGACGGTTCGGATCATTAATCAGTGCATGCGCAAAATATCTCCCCCACTCAAATCTCCCTTAGAGTTATCAAATAAATTACACCTCCACTCAAAAAAATAAAATAAAATTATACAAATTTCTACAAATATGTATTATGAGATAATAAAATTTAAATTTTTTACTCATTGTATGAATTACGAGATATTTATTTTTATAATTTTATATTATTTTATATAATTTTATACAATTTCAAACACACCAGATGAGATGGTTGGTACTTAAAAAATATCCCCAAAAAAAAATTTATTTTTTAAAATTTTCCCACTTTTTAGTAATTTTTTTATAATCTTAAATAATTTCAAAGCTGTAACCTTATTTGTTAAAAGGGTAAAAAATAGGGTTCCAACCGCCATCTATGTAAAGCAAACACTATTAATATTGGTAAAGTTTAAAAATTAATAAAAAATATTTTTAATTATCTAAAATGCTCTTTAACCTCATATTAAATTTAAATTTTAAATCAAATAATTTTTTAAAATTACCTTTAATTAAGTCATTTTATAAATTTTAAACTTTTGACTAATATATTATTTTTATTTTTATATCTTTAAGTAGATTACAAAAAGTGATAAACATGTAAATTGTCTGTGCATGCGTCTAATATATATGAATTATCAAGGAAAAATAAAAACTTGGTTTAGACCTCTTTGAAGGTCCAAAAAAGTGAAATTTTTAGTAATTTGGAGAGAGTGGTTTTATGTGTGGGGTAGGTTTTTTTTTTTGGAAAAAGTTAAAAATTAGAGAAATTTAAAGTTTTTTAGACAGTTGATAATCGGCCCTCAGTATAAATATGTTAGTTTAATTTACAAAATTCGATTTAATTATTTAATAAATTAATTATATTTTGTAAATAAGTTTGATTTAATTATTAATTAATTATACTTTTAAAATATTTATGCATAAACATGATGCGATAGGAATTATCAACGTGGATTCCCGATGCCATTATCCAGACGACGGGGACTTCTTACCAATTTTGTGGACCAAGTTGGTTGAATTAATTATTTTAGATATTTTTGTACGTATTGCAGATTGGATTTAAATAAAAAAAAAGTAAATCATACTTACCTTCATTTAATATTTAGATAATTACACTTAACACCCTCAACATATAAAGTTACATTGGCCTTCTTTTCTTTGAAATATTGTTAATATTCACTCATTTCGATAAAATCAATCATTAAAACTTAACATAAAATATCAAATTAACTAAAAATTTAGGTATTTTTCTTATTTTACTTCTCCTTCTCTCACATCTTGGTAGTTTTCTTTAAAAAATTCTCATTTTCTTATTTTTCCTTATTTTTTTACTTATTTTTTGAAAATTTTGTTAAAAAGCTGATGAAAATATGAGAAAGTGAGGTAAAATAGAAAAAACACCTAAAATTTTAATTTTTCAAACATTTTAGGTTAAGTTTTAACGGTTGATTTTATTGGAAGGAAGTCAACTTTAATGACATTTCAAAATAAGAGAGTTAAATATAACTTTTAAATGTTGAGAGTGCTAAATGTAATTATTTAAATGCTTAAGGTAGTTATAATTTACCAATAAAAAAATGAAAATTTCACTTTGTGGTACAGACGTTATAAATTATAAAATTTAAATTTTTTCCCCTAAAAATATCCAGTTAGGGTGCATTTGACGTATTAAAAAAATCTGAAAATCTCTAAAATTCTCTAATACATTTTGCACTCTTTGTACTTGGTGAAATTTCTATAAATTTATATATATCTACATATCCCAATAAATTTTTACAAACTCTAATTAATTTTTTACAAATCACAATATATAATATTTTATAAACTCCAATAACTTTTCTACAAATCTCAAAAACTTTTCAAATGACTTTCCATAAATTTTGACATAAAATTGTTCTGACAGACCTAAAAAAACTATTTAGCCGATTTTTATGTGCTTGGCACTCGCTTAGTAATAATCCTAGATCCGCCCTTGTTTGAGAGGAAAGGTAAATGTTAAGAACACAGTTGAAACTTCCAACCTGTGGTTTCAATACGAGGGATGCCATCACCATCGTGACAAAGCCATCGGCAGAGATAGACACTGTTTAGACTGGAGACCTAAGGAATAAGCCAGGTCAATGGTGGCCTATTTGCAACAAGCCTACTTGCATGGCTGGTGCGGATGGATTCCGACCAGACTAAAACGAGGGAATGACTTGCAACCATTTCAAAGCATTTCTTCTTCCAGCACTTCCTTATTTTTCTTTTCTTTGCTTTTATTTTTATTTATTTTTTTTTATAAAGTAAAAGTTTTATTGAAAAGAAAAACATCATGGAGACGCCTCGCAATTACAATTCTTTAAGCGCATCTTTGTGCATAATTGATTGTGGCTCGTAATTTATCTAGGCAAGAAAAGTTTTCAGCATCAACCATGAAAATGGAGCATAGCATGGCAATACAATCTATAACAAATGGAAAAAAAATTGCGGCCGAAGTTAATAATCTCGCACTAGATCTCAGCCCTTGTGTCCTGTGTAGATCAATTTACGGGCATAATACTCATTTTCTAAATTTTCCATTCAAGTCATTCCTACAATTTAACACTTTCATATATGCTCCTGATGTATACTTATAGATACCCCTATATGTTACAACTTTTAGGCTTTAACTAATCATATTTCCCGACGAGATCTTCCTCTTCACATATCGGATTTTGGGTTGAACAACCCAAAATTTATGGTGAACTAAGCTTTTGAATGGTCTTAAATTTATCTCAATTCCAACAATTAGTTCATGAAATAATATTTTCCGTCACACTGTTGATGATAAGATTCTTATTGATCCTGAAGATACCACACATCAGGGAATGACCAAGTCTTCCTCTAAATCTGCAACCAACTCGCTGGAATGATCAAGTCTTCCTATCAATTTGGAGTCTTTTGATAGACTAGGAATATTCAAATAATCTGTATCTTCTAGGTGTAAATAGTGAGACATTTGTTATTTGTATTCCCTGTACATACAACATATGTACACATTTATTTGAATAACATACATACATACATTCAAACATGTGTTTTTCCTATGCACAGTTACAAGCTAACCACCAACTCATTTCACAATCGGTGTGAGAATGCCTTAAGAAAAATATGCATGAAACTTTACCTTCAGTTACAAAATAACTGACAAATTAGATTAAGGGCTATACACTGCTTCACCAAGTCATGGTAAACGCACCCTTGGGTCCTACTTACAGGAGCAATAATATTAGAAAATCATGTACATGCAAAAAGGTACCTTGACACGAAGAATAATCTTTTTTTTTTTTTTTTCGGTAAGTAAGAATAATCTTTCTCATGTTCTCAACATATTCAGGAAGTGGAACATGAGGACCTAGCTAGGCCAGATGGGTGAGGCCCATTGAACCATTACCGCCAAAATAAACAACCACTAGAGAAGGCTGAGCATCTGCATCCTACAAAATCACAAAATGCAATGCCATATAAGAACGACCAAATGTTTAAAAGAAAAAAAAAAAAAAGGAAAAAGAAATCTTAACAACTAATTCGAGGAAAGCTGCACCGATAAAGGACTGCTCTTATTAAGTGAAGCAAAAATCCTCAAATTTCAATACAAAATACATTGAGCGAGTATAATCAAGTTATTGAGTTCACTGTAGATAATATCAAAGTTGTTAAAATCGAGATTATATTTAAAATCGATAAAGATTTAAAAAATCAAATCGTAAAATTAAATTGGTATTGTCTATAGCGCGGAAACATGCGATCTATTGTATTACAACTCTTCATTAGAGGTTTAATATTTTTTAATAAGTAAAGAATTTTACTAATTAAAAAAAAAAGTAAAATCATGTATTAAGAAAATATAATACATAGTGGTTGGGCTCTTGCACACTAGTTCATATTTGCGGTTGGAGTTCAAGCAATTCTACCCCTCTAATCTGTACTAGATTAGATATAACTTGTTCTTTTCATTTTAAAGAAAAACAAATGTCTTATTGAAGATCCTGCTAGCTTTATGCCATATAAAAAATTATTTTTAGTTTGCCATCTCATTAGTTAGTATTTATCTTTTCAATTTTATTTGTTGTATATGATTTCTTTCCTTTTTTCTTTTTTTTTTTTTACTGAAATTTATACTTTGTTTTGCTTGCATGTTTGATAACCTTATATGTTATTTACATTCATAAACAAATTATAAAAAAAATAATTACGTGCAGTTGAAAAAAATTAATTATTTTTTATATGTATAAGTTTTCTTATTTAGATGTATTTTTTTTTTTTTGCAATAATATTTTATATGAATATGTACCTCTAAAAGTTATAAAATAAAAAAAATAAGAAATGAAATTTTAGCAAAAATTTTCACATAGGAAGAAAAACAATTGAAAAGAAAAAAATGCTGAAACTTATAATGAAGACTCGTTGGTAATTTTTATAATTTTTGGTAATTTTGTACTAAAGTTACAGAATGTAATTTTTATGTGTTTAGTAAAATTTTGAACAGTTTTACTAGAAGTTGGAAAATATTTGTAATTTCTATAACTTTAATATGTGTGGTAACTTTTTATATATTTGATAAAATATCAATATTTAAAAAAATATAATAAAAATTTAACTTTTACCAAATGTAAATATATATATATATATATATATATATATATATATATGTAACTTAAAAATTATTAAAAATTAATGTACCAAGCGGCCTTAGTATGCTGGGACGTCAGTGCACTAGTTGTACAAAATAGACCTGTAGAATATGGGACAGGGTTGGACCCAAGCCCACCAACCAAATATTTTTCAGCTTGGATTTGTTATCAAGTTAGGAGGTGGCTTGAGAAAATTGAGAAAAAAAAATAATTTTAATTAGCATTGTTTTCCTTTTCTTTTCTTTTCTTTTTTTTTTTTTTATCAAACCTCCTTAATTTTGTAACCAGGAAAAATGAAAATGAATTCATTTTCTTGGTCACCTTGGAAATTGAAATTTTAAGTCAACATCTAGCATTATTTAATTTTGTGGTTTCAACTTTTCTAATCCTACCATTTTTGGAAAAAAAAAAAAGGAAAGTAAAGGAGAAAAAAATACTGTAAATTATTAAGTCAAAGAAGAACTTCTAGAAAACTGCTAATTAATAATATAACGAGGGTGGGACTTTCATTTTTTGTTTGTATTTGGAATGATAAAAAGCGTAATAATATAATGAGGTTGGGACTTTCATTTTTTGTTTGTATTTAGAATGATATAAAGTGAGATAAAGTAAGATAATTTGTGAGTTCGTAATTCGTATAGTAAGTTAAAAAATGAATAATTTTTAAAAAATTTTTAAAAGTAAGATAATTTGTGAGTTCGTAATTCGTACAGTAAAATAAAAAATGAATAATTTTTAAAAAATTTTTAAACAATTTTTAACCAACCAAACTCACAACTATTGATTTGCATACTCAGTCAGCAGAGACAAACTCCCACTGGCGCAAGCTTTGTAAATATGTATGGACATAGAGCTAGCTTAGTTGCTATCAAAGACGCGAAAGAGGTATTCAATTTAGGTTTAACTTACTTCCAGTCTATTGGGCAGACGGGGTCAGGGTCAACATCTCTTGCATTATATATATCTCTACTTCTATATTGGCACAATATTTATATATCTCAAATTCACATACATCGTATGTTGTTTTTATATTTGTGAATAGTTTCTCCTCCATATAGAGAGTTGGGTCGACGCTTGTTGCCGGCTCTCACGGGCATAGCGTTTGGGGAAAAAAAATAAAAATCTATGTTTACTTAAAAATTTTATGTAAAAAAAGAAGAAGAATAAGAATGTTATCACTACTACAATAATTGATAAAGATCACACTAAGAAATTCATAAAGATCACGGTTTTAGAAAAAGCGTGATAAAGATTTGTGAGTTAAACTTTTTATCTCAGTCTAATTAAAAAACTGAGATAAAAAGTTATTTTTAATACTTTTTATCTCATTTTTGTTAAAACCGTGATTGTATTTAAAACGAGATAAAAGATCAGTGGAAACCATCTCAACAAAAAACTGAGATAAAAAATTGGTGAAAAATATCTCTAGAAAAAACTGAGATAAAAGATCAATGAAAACATCTCTAGAAAAAACTGAGATAAAAAAGTGAGTAAAATTATATCTTAAAAAAAATGAAATAATTAAAAGAATGAGAGATAATATTGTTATTTTTTTCTTTATATCTCTTTGAAATAATTTTGTTTATCATCTTATATGATTTAAATTAGATTTTGTAAACTTTATTGTAACATTTATTTATTAATTTTAATTAATTGAATATGATATAAAAACTATAATCATAGATCAATAAACAAAAAATTTTTAAATTAATTTTAAAACTAAACCAAATCAAATTTAAATAACGCGAAATATATAATTATTATTTTTTTTAGTAAATATATGGAAGTAGTATTCATAATTTGTATAACTTATAACGAGGTGAATATTAAATATTTAATATCGAATAAATATTTAGTGTATCTTTAATATTATTTATATTTATTAATTTTAATTAATTGAATATCATATAAAAACTATAATCATAGATCAATAAACAAAAAAATTTTTAATTAATGTTAAAACTAAATTTACCAAATCAAATTTAAATAACGCTAAATATATAATTATTATTTTTTAAGTAAATATATGGAAGTAGTTTTCATGATTTGTATAACTTATAACGATTTGAATATTAAATATTTAGTATCTAATAAATATTTAGTGTATCTTTAATATTATTTATATTAAAAGTGACATTATTTTATATTTTGTTGAAAGTGATAAAAATTTAGAAATAAAAATAATAAAAATTTTCATTTTTTTTGTTTTTCTAGAACTAATTTTTGAATATAATCATTGAAAATATTTTTTGTATTACAAATCAATTTTTAAAATAGTTTTCAAAAATTTTGTTTTGAACAATAATTTTCTAGAACTAAAACTAAACGTGACCTAATTACTTTTAAAAATATAATACAGAATGAAGAAAAATATATTATAAATAGTGAGTTATGATTAAATATATGCTATACACAAAGAGTAAGGAAAATAAGAAAAAGATTTGAGATTATTTTTAATTAAATATAATAGATATTCATAAGTTATTTATTAAGTATTCGCATTGTTCTATATATTACTTACGATTTCAAGTTGTTGCAAAAAATTAAAATAATTAAATAAAAGTTATTTTTTTATCATTTTTTCTGATCAATTGATCAGGAAAAATGTAACTTTTAACTACTAATTGGTTTACAAAAGTCATAATAAATTATTGTAAAAAACTTAAAATAATATAATTTTATTACTTTTAGTAACCCCTAAAGTGATAAAAATTTGTTTATATATATTAATATGCAAAATGTATATATCAATGATAGGTTGGATTAGCGGTCAACTACACTAACTTCCAAAAGAATGGCACGAGTTCAATTCTCAGCAGCAACAAAAAAATATGAAATATATAAGGTTGCTATAATGACAAGGTGGCAAACGGTGCTATGATGGCATGATAGTAGGTTGCCATGTGGATTTTTATTATTTTTAAAATTAATCCATTTTTTCAGCGTGATTATTTGTTTAAATTTGATCACGATTTTTCAAAAAAAGTGAGATCAAAATATATAAAAAATTACACGAGATTTCTTTTCATCTCAGTTTTTACCATAAAGATCACGCTTTTAGTGTGTGATTATTGTAAGTTTTCGATTACGGTTGTAAACTGTGATAAAAAAGAGGTGACTTACAATCCCACTTGGATCAATCACGCTTTTGTGACTGAGATAAAAAGTGAAACATCACGCTTAAAAGTTGTGATGTTTATGCATTTTTGTAGTAGTGTATGATTGCATTTTTATAAATTTAAAATTTTTAATAAATGTACGTGAGTATACTATTTTATTTTGGCGGATATTTCTCTTTTTATCACCTGTACTTGAGGTAAAAATTACTTGCACTATCTGAATTTTAAAAATCTACTTTTACATCTTTTATACTTTAAATTAAAATGAAATTGTGAACAGTATTAAATTTTTAAGTAAAAAAATAAATATATTCATTAAAAATTAAATAGAATCCGACGGTATAAGTATAGGTAATATAAGTTATAGATAATATAAATATGATTTTTCAAATTATTTAGTATTGTCACACTTTTTTAAATAATTGGATTGGTATTGTCACACTTGAAAACAAATAAGAAGTGACTGGCTAATCAATTTTTGTTTTTTTTTTGATACTAAACTCACTTAATTTTAATTTTTAAAAAAATAAATTTAATTATTCAAGTTTCTGTTATCAAATGAAAACCTAGGAATTACACATCGATGTAGTGGGGGCAACATCACTAGGATAATATAATTCTAACAACTAGCTAACTTTTATTTTGGATTTTTTTTACGGCATAAATGTTCTCGACATCTATCTTAAATCTATATACTATTATAGGGTGAACATCAAAGTTTAGTGAAACTTTTTATTTTTATGAATAATTTTCTTGGTGAAACTTTTTTTTTCCCTTATATATCCTTTAATTTTCTATAACTACCTATATTTCGATGGTATTAAAAAGAAAAATTTTCATAACTATCATGAATTACATAATTTCACTTATTTATATTTTTATATACCTTAAATACCCTTTAACTACCTACTAATTTGTAACTTTTTTATTTTCTTTTAATACTCCTTAATTATGTATTATTTACTTAAATAATCTTAGCTACTTATTATTTATTATTTGAGATATTTTTATTATTTTTTATAATTTTATTAATTATTAAGATAATCACATGCATCGCATGTGCATCAACGTCTAATAACATAAAAAACCAACACTAGTAATTTATCATGCCCCTAACTTAATTGTCCAGAGTGGACGGCATAGGAATATAAGAACTAATTAAAAAAAAAAAAACAAAAGCTGTTCCAAAGTTAAGCCATAACTTAATAATAACAATTAAAGCTACTAACATTATCCCTCATTCTCATCTAGAATAATATAAATAATATCACAATAATAAAAACCGGCATCATACCCCAGTGATACAATTCAAAACTTACACGGCCATAATAATATGATAATAATACAATTTTAAATATAAATAAGTTTAGAACCCACATTCCAAGTCACACAAATAAGAATACATTAATCTAATAATGAAATAGAATAATAAGCTAAGTTAATGTATTAGTCTTAGTAAGCTCCGAGTCACTACTCCCTGACCTTATGGGATCACCTAAAATAAAGATAAAATAAGCACTACCGCCTAGTACGTAAAACCGTATAGGTGTGCATGAGTGAAACAGTAATTAAATATGTAACATAACTCACAATAATATCTACCAAAATATAATGTAACAATACGTATGTGATGTAATGCAATGATCAGTGCATTCTTTAATCCCCAACTACCCCCCAACATTATCCTAAGACAGGGTGACATTCAACAAAGCACGCAGGGTCACCAACTACACTGTTTACGCTTACGGCGAATGTATAACTCAATATATCTACATAAACCGAGTTGGGAGCCGTGTTACAACCCCTGATTCTTCTGCTAAAAAATCGTGTTACATCCCTAGTCAGGCATCTATTTAGCTCAAGAAGGGTTCGGCTGCAATTCGGAGAATATCTCATAATCATATCTCATTATTAACATCCCAACTTCCAAATGGCTAAGCTCTAATTATATATATCGACTGGGGATCATTTGGTATTTTCAAAATCTCTATTTATCAATTTTTTTCAAAATCAAGGATCCTATCCACATATATAACCTATGATCCGGCACGTCAATAATATCAATATGGCACTCTTGGCCAATTAAAAATCATAATATAAAACTGGATGGTGCAATCCTAGCCCCATGCACATGATATACTTAGTCATGTAAATAAATTTCATTTTAATATAAACATGGATTCCTATTAAGTTTGATGATGATTTAGAGTTCTTTTTATCCTTAAAATTCATAATAAATAGGTTTCGGCACAAAACATGCTTTTAGAAATCAAACTATAATATTTTTAGAATTTTGCCAAACCTAGTGTCGGGACACCAAAAGCTGCGGTCGGGACACCCCTGGTCCGAGCACCCTGTTCAGCTGGTCTGAACACCAGAGACTAGTGCTGAGTTCTTGGTTTTGTCTCCAAGCCTTCCTCAAATCATCCATCCAAGCTCCAATCTCAATAATAACTCATATATAAACATTTAAACACTTAAATCACATGTTTCTATAACATTTAATTAAAGAATAACAGAAATATAAGTAAGATCTTTACATTTATATGAATGTATATATATACACAAATATCATGATATTAAACCAAATCAAGCATATATATATATATATATACACACATTAAAATTATCCTAACAACCAGGGGTGGCTCAAGCATAAAGCAATCAAAGCCACCGTTTTAAGCCCCCAAATTTTGAGGGCCCTCAATTTTTTAAAATCTTTTATACTACAGTTAAATTTTAACATATTTTGAATATATTTTTAACATACGTTTTGTGTAATAAAAAGTCTAATCTGAATTAAAAAAAATTACAAGAAAAAATGTAAAAAGTTTTAAACTAAATGAAAAAAAAAATGATCATAAGAAGTCCCAATATAAATGAGAAAAAAATCACAAGAAAAAAAAAGAATGCCTTAATCTAAATAAAGAAATGGCTCATAAGGAAAAAGGAAAAAAAAAAAAAGAAAGAAAGCCTCTACATAAATGAAAAGAATAATATATTCAAAGAAAAAATATCAAAAGTCTTATAAGGAAGGAAGATCAAAAGTTTTATAGATCAAAAATTTTTAAAAACCATCTTTAACATGTAGAAATCCAACCCTAATACACTCTCTCATCCTCTCTACCTCTCAGCCTCTCTCTCTCCCTCTCTTTCTCAATGTCTCTCAAAGTTTAAATTTTGAAGCTAAAAAATACATTGATAAAGTTTATAATTGCAACATCAATCAAAGCGATTTTTGAGGTAATGTTTTAAAAAAATTTATAGATTAATTTTTGTTTTATTTTTTTTTTAACAAAGAGTAGTAGTTTGATTTTTTTTTTCTTTTTTAACATACAACTTTCAGATGACTTTTCATCAATCAACGAAGACTCATCGTCGATAACAAATTATTAGTTTTGTCAAGGCTCAGATTTGCTCCAGGAAGATATAGTTTTTTTTTTTCTTTCTTCTTTTTTTCTTTTTTTTTTTTTTCCTTTAAGACTTGTTTGTTTAGTTTTGTTTCTGTAACTCTATTTAAGAGATATTTGATGATTAATTTTGGTGTGATTTTCTTTGGTGGAAATCTAATTTGGGGAATATTGTAAAGAAAATATTTTTTTATTTCTTTATTTTTATTTCAATGTATTATTCGATAGATAACTAATTCAATTATTTTTTTATTCATTTCGTAGATCCTGTACTAAATTCAATTGACATTTACAATTTTCACAGTTACAATTTTTTTTTAAATATAAAGACCTCATTTGTAATTGTCGCTTTAGGTCTCAAAGCACCTTGAACCGGCCCTGCTAACAACATCTAGAACACGAATATAAGTCTCACCTACCTCGAATCCGAAGAAAAAAGAAGAAAAAAGAAGATTTTAGTTTTGGCTTTCAAATTTTCAGTATTAATTTATTCCATGTTGAGCGAAATCATGCGAAACGGACACCATCACAACATTCACATCGTTGAATACTATTTTAATCCACCGATTTTCCTTCCCCGAACCCACTTTCTCTCTTTCTTCTCTATTCTCTCTCTTTTCTCTCCCTTTCTGTCTCATTTTTGGAATGGCTAAATAAGAGCCTGTTTGGAGGTTCAAAAAAAGCAAAAAAAATAAAATTTTTGGTACTTTTTTGTAGTTATAATTTTTTGGTGTGTTTGGTGAAACAAAGTGTAATTTTTAGAAACTTTTTACAACTTTTAGTATTTGGTAAACTTTTTATTGTAGCAGAGCAAAAAAGTGATAATTTTTTGTGTGTTTGGTAAACTTTTTATTGTAACAAAGTAGAAAAATGAAAAAATTTGTAATTCCACCAAACGCACCAAAAGTTACAAAATGTAACTTTTGGTACTTTTTTACCTTTTTTTGAGGCTCCAAACGGGCTCTAAGAAAAAAGAAAAAGAAGAAATGAAAGAAAAGAATGGTTGGACCTTTGGTCCATTTCTCCAATCCAATATTAATTCAGACTATATCTAACCCAAAAAAAAAAAAAATAAATCAACCCAATCTCATAATAAATATTTTATTGGTCCAAAATAACACATAAATGATTAAAAATAAATATCGGGTGTTACATTCTTCTCTCCTTATAAAAATTTCGTTCTCGAAATTTACATAACATACTTTAATAAAAATTTACCTTTTACCAAATGTAAATATATATATATATATATACACATATATATAACTTAAAAATTATTAACAATTAATGTACCAAGCGGCCTTAGTACGCCAAAACGTAAGTGCACTAGTCGTACAAAATTGACCTGTAGAATATGGGGCGGGATGAACCCAAGCCCACCAACCAAAAAAGAAGAAAAAGAAAAAGAAAAAGAAAGAAAAAGGAGAAAAAAAACGTACGTAAATTAAGTCAAAGAAGAACTTCTAGAACACGGCTAATTAATATTATAACTAGGGTGGGACTTTCTTTTTTTGTTTATATATATTGCAATGCTTACTTAGTCAGCGCAGACAAACTCCCCCTGGCACAAGCTTTGTATTGTGTTTAGTTTACTAAAAAAATTTAAATATTTTTAAAATTTATTTTATTTTTTATCTCAATGGATGAATTATGAATCAATAATTTATTTTATTCTATCTTAATTTATCTCACTTTTTATCATTTTAAACGCATCCAAATATGGAGCCAGCTTAATTGCCATTAGGGGTGAAAACGAGCCGAATCGAGCCGAGCTTTAACATGCTCGAGCTCGACTCGAGCTTTTTATACTGAGCTCGAGCTCGATTCGAGCTTTTATATAGGTTCGAGCTCGGCTCGATAAAGAAGAAGTTAGGCTCGCGAATAATTCGATTAAATCAAAACGACGTCGTTTTGATTTAAAATATAATATATTTAAAAAATATTATTAAAAATATAAAAATATTATTAAAAAATATATATTATTCTAACCGAGCTTGCTCGCGAGCTTTCGAGTCGAGCTTCTTTAGGTTTGAGCTCGAACTCGAATCCAAAACGAGTAAAAAACTGAGCTCGGTTCGAGCTCGTTTAACTCACGAATCGAGCTCGAGCCGAGTTTTTTTCGAGCCGAGCTCGAGTAGCTCGCGAACGGCTCGGTTTGTTTCCACCTCTAATTGCCATGAAAGAGAAGAGAAAAAGGCATTCAATTTAGGCTTAACTTACTTCAAGTCTATTGGGCGGACCGGCTCAGGGTCAATGTCTTTCTATTACACAGTTACACCTTCTCTCTTTTACTAATTTCAAAAAATGTTAATATTTTCGTTAAAAAAATAAAAAATTTGAAAAAAAAATTAATCGAGTGTAAAATTTTTTTTTTGATAATTATATTTTTCAAGTCAAAAACTTTCAAATAAGTATTATTGTTACTATTTTATATAAATTTTTTTAATTTGTTAGAATGAATTTAAAAAATCGTTCTAACCGTTTTGGTGCTCTACATCTCCAAAGAGATTTTTTGAATCCATTAAAATGGATTTTTAAAATTGTTCTAATGGTTCAGTGCAAAAGAGAGAGAGAAAAGTACTGTGCAAAATGGTGAGTAGTATTTTTTTGAATCCGTTAGAACGGATTTGAGAAACTGTTCCAACGGTTTTGACACTGTTCATCTCTAAAAAAACGAGATTTGGAAGAAAACACTAAATGTCATTTTTTATCAAAAATTACATTTTATCTTTTTTTTTTTAATTTTTTTATTACTCCAAACGTTCCCATAAGGCACTATATATATATATATATATATATATCTCAAATTTACATTCATCGTATGTCGTTTTTAGATTTGTGAATGGTCTCTCCTCCACACAGAGTTGGGTACACGCCTGTTGCCGGCTCTCACGGGCATGGCGTTTGGAAAAAAAAAAATAAATAAATAAAAATCTTTGTTTACTTAAAAATTTTACGTAGGAAAAAACCAAAAAAAAAAAAAGGGAAGAAGAAGAATGTTATTATTGTATTTTTATAAATTTAAAATTTTTAATAAATGTATGTAAATATACTATTTATTTTGTAAAATAATTATCTTTTTATCACCTATACTTAAAGTAAAAATCACTTGCACTATCTGAACTTTAAAAATCTACTTTTGCATCCATTATACTTTAAATTAAAATGAAATTATGAATAGTGCTAAATTTTTAAGTAAAAAAAATAAATTTATTTATTAAAAATTAAATAGAATCAGACAGTATAAGTGTAGGTAATATAAGTTATAGAGAACAAAAATATAATTTTTAAAATTATTTAGTGTTGCCACACTTTTTTATATAATTGGATTAATATTGTCACACTTGAAAACAAATAAGAAGTGACCGGCTAATCAAATTTTGTTATTTCTGATATTAAACTCACTTAATTTTAATCTTTAAAAAAAAAATTAATTATTCAAGTTTTAGTTATCAAATGAAAACCTAGAAATAACACATCAATGTAGTAGGTGCAACATCACTTGTATAATACAATTCTAATAACTAACTAATTTTTATTTTGGATTTTTTTTAACGTAAATGTTCTTGACAGGGCATGGTCTGTAACTCAGTGGTTAAGAGTTTCTCCTGCCCGCTCATGACTCGAGTTTGAGTCTTCCCCTTCCCCCTTATAAAAAAAAAAAAAAAGTTTACCTTTCAAAAAAAAAAAAGTAACTGTTCTTGACATCTATCTTAAATCTATAAATTATTACAGGACAAACACTAAAGTATGGTGAAACTTTTTTTTTTATGAATAATTCTTTTGGTGAAACTTTTTTTTTTGGTTATATATTCTTTAATTTCCAATAACTACTTATATTTTAATGGTGCTAAAAAATAATTTTTTCATAACTATCACATAATTACATAATTTCATCTATTTACATTTTTATCTATCTTAAATATTCTTTAACTACTTACTAATTTGTAACTTTTTATTTTATTTTAATGCTACTTAATTATGTATTATTTACTTAAATAATCTTTATTACTTATTATTTATTATTTGAGATATTTTTATATTTTTTATAATTTTATTAATTATTAAGATAAAAAGTATTCACGTGCACCGCATGTGCACCGACATCTGGTAATATGTAAAACCAACACTAGTAATTAGTCCAATTGACAAAATTAACATTGAGATTTGACAAAGCTACGTTTGGCCAATTCTTCAAAATGCTCCTCTAAATTTTGACTTTGGGAGGATATAATAGTAAATTTGATTATAAAAAATTTACTTGTGAACTAACACATTCTTTACTAATTTCAACTATCACATGATTTAAATTTTTTAAGTCTGAATTCATGTAATTACCTACCTCTAATTATTATATTATATGTCAACCATGTTGACTAATATATATAATTATATATATATATATATATATATTTGTCAAATACACATAATGTTTGGGTCCTGCCCTAGTTGTACAATGTATGTTTGAAAACAACTTTGCAAAAGCATGCAAAGCAATTATTTTTGATGCTCTGAAAATAATATTTTAATTTTATTGAGATTGCACCACATAAATATATTTTAATAAAATTCATTTTAATTATATTTGTATGGCATGATTTTAACAAATTTAGAGCATGTGCTTCAATAACACTAAATAATTTTTTTTTTTTTGGGCCACCCAAACATTTTTTTTATTCAGCCAATAAAATGAATTTGATTTGTGTGAGAAATTCAAAAGGAGCCAGCAAATTGCATGCTTAATTTGTGCCCTCTCAAATTAATGGAAAAAAATTAATTTCCTAAATATACTAGAAAGTACAATTAAAATTATACTAGGAGAGGAGTATTGTAATTAAAGTGTATTTTAATAAATTTATTATTTTAAAATAATTAGTCATAAATATTTAAATTAATTCTAATTATTTCTTTCCTAATTAGACTTATCAATGAACCAAATTTAGATTTCCACTTGATTTGATCTAAGTTTGATTAAACGGATATAGATATAATTTTAGATTTGTTTATTTGATTAGGATTGGAGTTCAATTATTTGAGACTTAATAAATCTGAATATTGACATACTTAGCCTATTAAACTTTATAATATAAAGATACTATACATATATACACATTAATATATATAATTTGTATTACATGGAACAATTCATTTTCTATTTTAATTGACAGGTCATTTTTACTAATTTCATAAATAAGAATAAATTTTTTTCAAAAATTACAGACGGTAACATTTAAAATTTATTATTATTTAATAAATATCAATGAAAATTAAGTCATGAAATTACTCCGAACTCAAACTTAAATTATCTAACAAATCCGGCTACAATGATGAACGTATCTGAATTCGGACCCAGCAGATCAAAAGTCTTTTTAATAAAACTCGAGGATAATTATCTTTTTACTTCCGTACTTAAAAAGGTGAAAATTATTTAAATTTCTTGAACTTTAAAAATTTATTTTTTATCTCTTTTATTTAAGATTAAAGTGAAACTATAAATAGTATTAAATTTTTAAGTAAAAAGACAAAAATACCCAATGAAAGTTAAACAAAATCATGAATGATGATATTTCATTTTCATCCGCATACCGTAAGTCCTCTTAGCTAATATTACCCGTTTTATGCACTCTCCTCTAGGGATTCTCACATACGACTTTAAAACACATTGTACTAAGAAAAAAAGAGTCGGGCACTTATAAGTTACCACAGTCCTCAACTCCCTTCCGATGTGGAATCATTTTTGGTGTATGTAGGATTATTTTTGGCATCATCAATGCCCTTAGTCGAGGACTGGGGGACTAAGAATGGTGGGCTCATGATTCTCACAGATGGACTGTAGGCCTTTCTAACAAATATTTTCAGTTTTGTACATTCTTTTGTAGTATTCCTGCACACGACTTTAGAACACGTCGAGCGTTTATAAGTTACCACAGTTCTCAACTCCTTTATGAGATGGGATCATTTTTGGCGTCATCAATGCCTCTGGTCGAGGACTGGGGGACTAAGAATGGCAAGCTCATAGTCCCTTCAATTCCCATAAACTGATGATATTCTATTTTCGTCCACACATCATAGGCTTTCCTAACAGATATTGTTTACTATCTGCACTCTCCCGTAGGCACTCTCATGCACATTTCTAAAACATGTCGTGTCAGGAAGAGAGGAGCTAAGCGTTTATAAACTACCATTTTTCGATGTACGATCATTTTTGGTGTTATCAATGAATATAAATGTAGATAATATAAATTATAGGGAGTGCACGTGAATTTTTTAAAGTTATTAAGAGTTAAAATTATTATTTTTGATGATTTTTTTTAACAATTTTATTTTAATTTAAAATATAAGGGGCATAAAAATAAATTTTTTAAGTTTAAAAGACATAAGTAATTTTTATCTTTTTAAGTATAAAACCAATTAACCTTAAATTCGAATATAAATAAACTCCAACTCTACCCATTGAATAAAAACCTGTCTAACTGCCTAGTCATAGCCGTACGAAATCACACCAAATTAATTTATCACATGCACTTGGCAGCCTCTGGATTTTCCGGGATTGACTCCTAACCCGGCCGAAGGCGGCTAGCTCCATCGCCAAACGTCGGCTTTCCCTGGATTCCCTGAATAGTATAATCCCTGTTTTGACTCAAATTTCAAAATCAAAAGCTGCTAACTGCACCTGTGAAATATAAAAAAGAAAACGGTTTTCTTCTGCCCCAAACAAATTTCGTGTCAATCTTAGGAGTTGTTTGGTTGGTCAATTCTGGTCAAAAAATACAATAAAAATAAAAAGATGTGACATAAAAGTGATAGGTGTTAAAATTTAATTGAAAAAAAATACAAAAAATAATTAAGATTTAATGACTTTTAATTTTTTTTAATTGGCCAAACAGCTTCTTAATTTTAAACCTTTCGCACTGAAATTTCGCCCGCTGTCATATCTTGTCTTGTATGTATTAATCTTTATTATAAGGGGTTGTTTAGTTAACAAAACTTCGATCAAAATATACACCTATAGAGTTGTATAAAAATGTATAAAATAAAATAAAATTGTAAAAATAAATATCTCGTAATTCGTACAGTGAGTGAAAATTTTAAATTTTGTTATCTCGTAATTTATATTTGTAGAGATTTGTAGAATTTTATTTTATTTTATTTAGCTTCAAACGGAGCCATAATAAAGATATGAAAATTTAATGTAAAAAAATTTGTAATAAAATTTAATTGAAAAAAATAAAAAGATTAATAAAAAACAATAAATTTTAATTGATTCTATCAGATTAATAATAAAAGCAATGAATGACAAAAGCAATGACGTAACAGCTTTTATTCGTCATTGTTTTAGCTTTCTAATGCTAGATGTATATCATTTATTTGAACATAGCCAAATTTCACCTACGCAATTTCAAGGCACTTTTTTTAATATATGTATATACATACGCACATATGTAAGTAAATTGGATGTCGATGATGCTATCACAATCTTATCCATCTTCAATGAATATTGGCTTGTTTTTATATTTAGTTCACCCCATTATATATATATATATCTATATATATATTTAGAACCTATTAAAAAGTTATTTGAACCCGATTTGAAAAAAAAAAATTAATTCTTCAAAAATCAGTAAATTTTGGTTTAAAGTAGGAGTCACAAATTTTGGGAAAGCTGACGAGAGTAGAAGTTGTCTTAAGTAATTAAGTTAATCCGATTAATCTACTTAACTAGTAAAATTTTGAGTTTGTTCTTCAATTTTTACTAATTTAAATCATTTTGAAATTTTAGAGATTTATTCTGTCGTTAATTTCAAAACTTTTAAAATAGTTCACCTTAAGAACTTATTCAGTTGTTAATTTTAGGACTTTTACGAATTAGTAATTCGAGTCTTCTTCAAATCTTGAAAGTTTGCCTAGTCGTTAATTTCAGAACTCCTAAGAATTAATCCATCTTAGAAATGGAGCCCTAGGGATTAGTCCACCTTGGAAATTTATCCAATTCTTAACTTAAGGATCCCTAGAGATTAATCAAGCTGTACAGTTATCAAAAAAGTTAGATTAATCTAATTACACTATCAACTTGTATATCATTAATTATAAAAAAAAAAAAAAAACTTGTATATCATTATATTATTTTTTGAATACTTTTGAAATTCAAGCCTATCAGCAAGGAATCTAGGTGTGGTAATTTATATATGCATATATCGTCAACATCAATACAAATTTTATTAAAAACAAATATAACAATACCAAATACATTAATCAAAGTTAACACAATTTTAATCTTATTCTGAAATCAATTAATAAATTACTATATTTATTAAATTTATTTTAAAATATTTAAATATAAAGATGAATATACATAAAGTAATACCAACGGACACATTATAAAACTCAACATGAGACAAGGAGAAAGTATGGTGTTGCCACCCCTACTTAATTTGGCTGTCCACATTTGAACTTTAGTACAAGGAATTAATAATTTGTTATATGCATATATATATATATATATATTCACTGCATTAGCCTATTAATAATTAAGGTTGGACATTCAAAATATTTGGTTTGACCTTTTAAATATTTGACCGGTAGCTGTTCCTTCATCAATGATTTGGATTGAAATCAAACATATGATTGATTCTGTACCTTTTTTTTTTTTTTATTACACAAACTAAATGTCACTCGGCAAAAATTTATCAGGGTTTTGAGTGGCAAAAAAGTATAATAAATATATAAAAAATATAAAAAAAAGTATAAAAAATAATATGTAATAAGATTTAATTGAAAGAGAATAAAAAAAATGGTAAAAATTAATTAATTGTGATAAATTTTAGCAAATCAGGCACCCCAAATGTTGCTTTTGTATGCACAAAAGCCAAAACTAACAGTGAAATCTCAACAATTAGGAGAAAAAAAAAATTCAAGAGATTCGCAGAGGCAGAACTCTGCATGTGATCACATGTGACCCCATTGAGTCTCTTCCGCTTTAATCGCTTTGATGAGAAAGAAGCTTCTATCATCATCATCATCAGTATAAAAAATTTATTCACCTATCCATTTAATACCAATAATTGTACTGACTCTGCCTGTGTTCATAGTTAACTAAATTATTTTCATGAGCTTTTTTTTTTTTAACGGTAATAAACAACAAACGAATAAAATTATTTTGATTAAGTTTCTTTATTTTTTATTTAACAATTCAATTTATTCTATAAAAAAAACTAAAATAATTCAAACATTGGGTGTGTTTGGAGTGATAAAAAGTTAGATAAATTATGAGTTCGTAATTCGTACAGTGAGATAAAAAGTAAATAATTTTTATAAATTTTCAAAGTTTTTTTTAACACACTAAACCGTGTCAAATAAAATTACAACTCGAATTAGAAACGTAGGCAGAGTCTGGTGGAGCAAAAACAGTAATTTTTGGTGTTTTAGATATTTGGTAAAATACCAACTTTTGCACCGTTTTACTGAGTTGGCAATTTATTGAAATACCACTTTTACTAATTTAGCAAATATGTGATAGTTATTTCACGTTAAATTAACATAAAAGTTTTTTTTTTAACTTAAAATTGCCGAATATGTTTATCAAAAATCTAAAAATTATTGAAATTTTTTTATTTATAAATTTTTATTTATTTTACTAAATATAAAAGAAAATTACTTACTGATTTTTATCAAAAAATTACTAGAAGTTACGTTACCAAGCCGAGCCAAATAATTACCGACAGATGCCAACTTCCCCAATCAAACACCCAAGCACATCTCGTTACAATCTCACCATAAAGCCGAAGTTGATTGTCGTTTAGGAACTTGATTAGGTATTGCCGTTAACATATACATATACATATAGTGAGAGAAACTTTGAGAGAGAGAAAGAACAGGGGAGCAAGCGGGGGTGGAGCTTCCTATATTTGACCGGTGCCTTCCGCGTGTAAAGTTCCAATTCACATCCAAAGACAAGTCCGGTCAAAATACCGAACCTCACCCCCCTCCTCCAACCCCCCACCACACTTCGCCTGCAAGCATTGTCCCCTTCTTCTCTTAATCCCCCAGCCCACCTTCCCCAAAACCCAGCTGCAAATTTTCTCAGCACCCAAACAAACCTCCTCTCGGAGGAACGAAATGATCAGTTCTCACCATTCCTGCGTCAGAACAGAGATGGGTTTCTCCAAGGAAGGCCGGTGGAAACGAATCCTGAGAGGAATCAAGACTCTCTTCTTCTTGTTCACGATGCTGATCTCTCTCCTCTTGTTCTCCGCGCCGGTCCTCCTCGCCGTCGCCGACGCTCTGCTCCCGTCGGCTCTCCTCTCCGCCTCTCTCTCTGCGTCGCCCCTCTCTCCCCGCACCGTTTCTTCCCACTTGAGAAACTACGACTTCCGCTACTCGCTCATCGACATACCTCTGATTTCCCTCATTCGATCAGCCGTCATACTCTGTAAGTCTCCACACCCCACACTCACAATCATCGATCATCTCTTCTCATTTCCCATATGATTTTCTTGGGTTCTTTTTCCCCCCTATAAATTAGTGTATATTACAATTTAAGTCCAAATTCCACTTCATCCTTTTAGCTGTCACAATGAAGAATGTTTTAATTTGTTACAATTTTAACATTTATTTTTTTTATTCGCAAATTTTCGTTAAATGTTTTGCCGGTCGGCTAACGGCAAATGGATTAATTGTCTTTTTTTTTTTTTGTGGGTAATGTATATGCATAGGCATTTATAGTTTCTGCGACGGACCGAGTCTTTCGAGGGGACCGTATTTGGGAATCGCCACAGTGTTTTCTGTGTCATCTTTGGTGTTTGTGTCGCTGAAAGCTTCGTTTGTGTTCGGAGATCGAAGAGTCCAGGTTCGAGCCATGGAGGTGGCTCTGTTCGGGTGTTCGTTGATTTTGGCCGTCGGTCACGTAGTTGTGGCGTACAGAACTAGTTGCAGAGAGAGACGGAAGCTCCTGCTCTACAAAATCGATATTGAAGCTGTAAGTCATATCCCTCTCTCTGGAAATTTATCAAACGGCTGGGGCGCATATTGTCCATCTACATTTTTTTTAATGGAAAAAAACACCTATAATTTAAAAACCTGGAAATTTGGGAAAATATTAATAAAATTGGACTGAAAATTATATTTATAATGAACCCACAAACAAAAATTTACCAAAAATCTCTATAAAATTACATCTTTTTACACATTATATAAATTATAAAACTGTAATTTTTATCAATTTATATTAATTTTTTATCACTTCAAACGTACTCTTAAAAAAATTAATTAAAATGGCGTGAGGGGATTATTGATCACCTATAAGAAAAAAAAATTAAAAAAGAAGAGAAAATTTCCAATTTATTCTTGATTTTTCTTCTCATTTTCTACCAATATCATTACAAAATATATATATATATTATTTTAAATAATTTTCATATGAGTTTTACAAGTGGGGGAGGGGGGCTGTATGACAAGTGCCTCCTTTGAAAAATGGGAGAATTGGAACCATCCACAAGTTGGTTGGCCCTACGGCCACCACTGTGGTTGCATCATCGGTTTGACCCGTTGTGTTGAGCTTTGAGAACGATGGATTCCAATTCAACTTCTAGATGATGGCTTTGAAAAGCACTGAAAATAGTATCACTTTTTTTTTTTTAAATAACATTAAACGACATTTGGATAAGTTTTTGTTCTTTTGATGGAATTACAAGAGAAGCCCTCTGTGATTGTGAAGTCATTCTTGCTCCCAAAATACGAATCCATCCATTCAGGTTCAGAAAATATCTATTGGTCCTCAGGTTGTGTTTGGTTGGACTCGATTGGGTTTGCAAGGTTAGAGAAAGAAAAGAGAAATAAAAATTCTTCTAATTGCAAACCAACACCAATTCCAACTCATCTGCCAAACATAACCATAGTTGACTTTCACTTGCAAAATTGAAGAGAATTTTAATCTAGTTTGTTCTCTCTCTCTCTAACAATGCCCCGTTTGATTGGGTCAAAAACTATCGAAAATTATAAAAAGTTACAAATATTTACTTATTTTTATCAATTTTTATTATTTTCATTTTTCGTGCTTTTATTTTCAAAATTTAAATTTTACAAATTTTTACAAAAAGTCAAAAAAAAAATGGTAAAAAGTTACTCACTTTTTTTAACATGTGTCAACTTTTCGTCTTGCTTTTTGACCAAAATAGTTAAAATAATTTACTTTGCAATGGATTATTTTGATCACTTTTAATTGATATTCTGGACACCAAAAAATAACTAACGTTCTCACTTTTTTCAACTTTCGACCACTTTTGATCGTGCAAACGCCCCTGTATAAAATTGTCACAATTTCAAGTTAATCCAACCTTTAGAAGGTAGCTTTAATTCCAAGTGACCGGCCAAAAAGTTCCCGCTTGCATTTTGGCTTCGGTTCACACCCTTAAACAACAGAGCAGGCACAGAATAAATTCCTTGCAAAAACACCATCCCGAATTCTAATCCTCCCAGATTTTCACTTTATATATATATATATATATACATACACATATGTTCACACTTATTAGTTCTTCGTAGACTGCTAAAATGGAATCAAAATTGACAATTTTCAACAATGCTTCACAGGTGTCGGCATGCACAAAAGGGTTAATGAGGTATCAAAAAATTCTCCAACAAGAAAGAGAGAAGTAGAGAAAAAGAGGGTTAAAAAAAAAAAAAGAAGAACACCCATTCTTTTTTGGCTACTCCCAGTTTTCCGGAGCCAGGATTCACAGGTAATTATTTTTTTTTTCTCATTAAATGCTATAAAATAAAATTATCAAAAAAAAAAAATTCTAACGAGAACAACGCGAAAAGTCGTACGTTTTTATCACTTTAAAATATTTGACTACACATTTTGAATTTATTTATAAAATTACAACTGCCACTTCATTCTGATTGTAATTTTTGAAATAATTTTGCTGTAAAATGGCATTTTGGGTGTTTTTATCACCCTTCGTAGGCTCCGTTTGATCTGTTATAAATTTTTGAAAATCTTTAAAAATTTCTAAAAGTCTCTAAAAGTTATTTATTTTTTTATCTCATTATACGAATTACAAACTCATAACTTGTCTCGCTTTTTATCACTCCAAACATACTTTATAATGTGCTTCTCAAATTAGGAACACAGCAACATGACTCAGAATTTTTTAATTTTATTTATTTATTTTTTTGGGGCAGGTTTGAACCGGGTGCTCAAGGAGTAGTTATGGGACGTGGGTGTGCACTAGCATACAGCCTTTTTGATACCCCATATATATATATACATACAAATAGATTAATTGTACAACTGTTGGTTCTTTCTGTCACCATAGAGGCTATTATACAACTTAAAAGAGATTTGAGGAGAGGAGATTCATACAAAATCCCCCCAACTTGTACAGAGCTTTAATTTATGAAGATACATAAGAGAGAAATTTTCAGAAACTACGCATGTTCTTTTACCCCAGTTGCGTTGTTACTCAACATTTTTCTGAAGAAAGCAATAACAAAGGTATCGGGATGATAAGCACTGAGTCCACAAAAGAGGAGGAGAACAGAAACAAAATCGTTAGCAACCAAATTAGTAACTTACCTAAATTGATGACGCTAACGGATGTTATGTAATAGAAACAAAAGTTGAACACGTGCTTTTTTATTTCAAATTCATAACTCAGCTAAATTAGACAGTTTTCGATATTTTAATAATTAAAATATATAAATATAAATTATTTGAATTGTTTAATAATTTTATATTAATCAATAATGTCATGTTTATATAATATATAGAAGTATTATTTTTTTCAAACACTACTTACAAGAAAATAACATCATATATATATATATATATTGAATTGTTAATACTTATACAATAATTAACACAATTATAAATATTCAATTACTAAAGTAAAAAAATAATATATCAATTTAGAAGACAACAACTCATTAGTTAATAAATAAGTAACTATAGAAACAAAACAATAATTACAAGCCATTCTTATAAAAACTAAAAAATAAAATTGAAATAATAAGACTTACATAAGTTGAAACAAGTGGTGCAATCATAAAAAGTCACTATGAAAATGAATGTTGTGCACGCTCAATTTTCATCCCATCACATGCTATGAGATGTGGTGTTGTCATTATAAATTAATATTGATATTATTTAATATAGTTAATCTAAATTATATAATATATTAATATTATTAATTATATTAAGTTAAATTTAATTTAATATGATTTTTAGTATAATTAATATTTTTATTCATCTGTTAAGGTATAATAGCGACGCTTAATTAATAACTTTTATATAAGCAATATTGATTACAAAATATCATAATATGAAATTTTTATTATAATATTTAATTATTTATTAAAACTAAAATATAATATATTAAACTAATGTGTTTGTTTAGAGTAAAAAAAAGTGAGATAAATTGAGAGTTCGTAACACGTGCAGTGAAAAAAAAAAGTTGATGTGATATAAAGTTAACAAAAATTTATAGAGTTTTTTGTTGTTTGTTTGCAAACCAAACAGTGCCAATATATTAACATTATGGCTCGTTTGGAGTCATAAAAAAATCAAAAAAATTCAAAAAACTTCAAAAGTTTTTAAATCCTTCTAATCATATTTTGTCACCTATCATTTTTACATCACATCAATCCCATCCATTAATTTTTTTTTTAGATTCATTACAAATTGACTCAAAACATTAAAAAGATTTTGGGACAGTGTGTTTGCAAAAGTCAAAAATTCTTTTGAGGGAAAAAAAAAAAAATCTAGCAAGTGTTGATGAGATCACTGCAACACCCATTTGAAAAAAAAAAGAAAAAAAAATCACTGCAACGCAGATATTCAACGGACGAGGGAATTGGAAACTGAAAATACCAGAGATTTTCATTCCTTACTTACCAAGTAAGGTAAGTACCAACAATCAACGCTAATGGACCGTCCCCCGAGAATCCACCCACCGCCGAAAAAATCAAAAATCAATTGTAGCTTTCTGTCTTCTTCAGCTCTCCTTAAGAGAGACTGTTTCAGTAATTCTAGAGTCGCCGCTTCTTCTTCAGTTTTTTCTTTGATTTTACAGTTCAAAATTTGTTTCACAATTTTTATCTAAATAATCTATGGATTGAATTAGAAAAGCAGAGGAGAATATTTTAAGAAAAAAAAAACAAGATTTGATACTTGAAAGCTGAAGCGGAAGAACATAAATAGACAAAGTTTATTTAATCTTGATCTAAAGTCTCCAATGACTCAATTCTCACTTATATTTCTTTCACAATTTTCGATCTCCCAGAAGACTCAAATTAAGTACTTCTTGAATATCTTTTTATTTTTAGACTTTGAATCAGAGTTTCAAATCAAACTTTTTTTTTTTTTTAATTTTTTGTCAATTTCTATGTAGTTCTGTTGATTTTTTTTAGCAAACACATGTAATTAAGCCGTAACAACTGTAACGCCACTGTACCGTTACAATATGACTGTCACTGTAGCATGGTTTTAATAGTTTTAAATGGTCTCCTTAACAATTTGAGAAGGTGCCGATTCGGTTACATATTGGGTGATTTAACACCATGCAACGCAGCCACTGAGAGCAACCATTCAGCCAATTGGGCTTGATCAAGAAAATTGGGATTCCAACAAACTTGAAGAAATGGAGGGTTGATTCTATCCCATAGACAGTATAAATACACTTGTCTTCTAAAATTCGGGAGTTCCTCTCCATCCACACCACCCGAAAGAACAGAGCTAATGCCTAATACTGCACGTTGCCAGAGTGTAGTGGCCTTGCCACTCTTCCCTAGTCCCCCCCCGAAATCAATAGACAGCATTTCAAAGCAGGTCCGGGGGAATCCGGGGAGGATCTATGATTCCCCACCTTTCAAGATTTTCAAATTTTCAATAGACAGTTGTGTCAAACAAAACGTTACAGCCCACAGCTTTCTCAAAGCCTAACCATTATGAAGTTTACTAGTTTTGAGATGGCATCCTTGTCAAACAACAGAAGATAAACTTCTAATCTTATCCTCACAAAAAAAAAATAATAATAATAAATAAATAAATAAAAAGTTGGCTCAAAATCACAACTTTATTGATTGTTCAAAATTGAGGAACAACCAACTGGACTAATAAAGACAGATCCTCTAAACCACCACCAGCTAGGATCACTTTGTGATTATAATTTATAACCCTGGGAAAGAATGAAATTGACACATCATTAAAAAAAGAGCAAATGCAACCAACAGCTGCCACATAATATGCGAAAGAAAACCAGCAAGAACCAAAAAATCATATAAACAAACATAGCAACAAACCAGCAAGGCAACACAAGGGCACCCATGTTACATACTGATTGCACTTACTCACCCTTTGAAAAGATAATGATCCTAAAAGATTAGAAAAGCATGTTTGGGCCCCATCAAAAAAGTGTGGATTAGAATATTGCTCAGCCCTTGCTTAACTAGATCAGCATTAGCCACCAAACAAGACACACGCTTTAACAACCTAAACTAAAATTGTTTGAATAGCTAAGCACTTTCGTCTTAAAGTAGGGTCCAATATATTGAGAACCCATCTCTGGAAAAATCTCCAGGATTACGCCACTAGGACAAAAGGTTTGGTAAAATAAGCATGTTGGGGAGAATATCCAACTTCTGTGACCATCAGAATTTGTTTTGCAAATTGTCTATAGCCATAAGCAAACAAAGTGCAATTTGAAGTGATTCCTATTTGCCATGATTCGAATATATATATATATATATATATAAATAGTAGGCTCAGCCTTCTGTAGCAATTCCTAACTAAGTTCTTTCTTTATGTATTTTTCTAGGCAAGAGTGATCAGATCAGCTTATATTTTAGAAGATGTTGAAACATCAGCAAGTTCTACAATATCTGTACTTATAGAGATAGAAGCCCTAGCATTTTCTATAATTTGAAAGTCCTTTTGTTTCATCACTGTGATCAGTTTTTGTTAAAATAAAAAACTATTAAAGGAAAATTTCCAGAGTACTTATTTGTTCTGCAATTCTTGAGACAGAACCTAGTATTTACACCATCGTTTTGATAAATAAAAAACAATTGTATTAAAAAGCATTAAGGAGCTGCCGCCCATGTAAAACAGCTTCTCTACCTACACTTCTCAGGTAACTTCTACAGCTTAAATAAAGAACGTAAAGATATGTAAATCTGGCTCTCTTCCCTAAATAACCAACTCTGCAAATTAGAGGAAAAATATTTTTCAGCCTATACAAATAGCTTCCAATATCTGTAAACACTTTTCCTATTCCTCTCCCTCCAAGCCAACCATGCAGAAAAGAATTATGCGCCAAACCATCTTGTTCCCCTTTCGAGTCTTAGCTCCCCACCATGAATCAAGGACTTGCTTGGCCACTAAAGGGAAGACATTATTTATAACGCAAGCTAACATCAACTCCACAAACTCTCTCGTCTGAGCACAATGCATGAACCAGTGGTTGACGAGTTCGCCATCATTCTTGCACAAGCAACGCCAGTTCACCATTGGGATTCCTTTTTCTGATGAGGTTGTCGAGTGTGAGCATCTTACAATGAAGCATGGACCAAATGAAGAAAGCCATCCTTGGGGAAGCCCCCCTACACCAAATATTCATCTAGGGAAAATCTCCACCTGAATTCCCCGCCGGTGCCTTGTAAGATTCATCCTCAAACTGTCCATATTTGTTAACCACCCCAAACAGTTTATACTGTTATCCCATGGTCATCATGCCAGACCACCAAACCACATAGGCACATACTGCTTTTCTGAGCAATCTACAGAGCAAGTACGACACCCAGCAAGTTGGATTCATATGGGCTTATCCTGTCGAGCATATCTTCTAGCCCATCAGTTATGCAGACACTGCATGGGCGGGACTCACTTGCAATGGGCCATCCCATTCCATCCCATATGAAAGATACACCTCCATGTTTAAAAAGTAGAAGAAAAGAAAAAAGAAGGTACACCTCTATGATATTCATGCTGGAATTGCAATTTTACACAAATAATATCCAGTTAGCTATAAAGATGACATCCAAAGTATGCATTAATTGTGTAATTAAACAGAGAACGAAGGAAACATTGATAAAGACTAAGCCAAGAGGATCAGGTTCTTCCACCAACCTTCAACAGTTCCACCGTCTTAATATTCTGGCCCATTAATAATAACAGCGGCTGCTACAATAAAACCTAACCCCCCCCCCCCAAAAAAATATAAATAATTAAAATTTAATGAAAATTAGGTGTTGGATAATGAATAATGATTTGTTCACAAGTTCAAATGCATTCTCACTGCCATGTGAATTCCCCAGGTATGTTGAAAAATTCAGATACAACAACATCAATTATAATCATTTGACATTAAAAAAGATTTTAGATGCACAATGAAAAGCAATTGTTGAAGTAAAAAGAGGCTACAGCTTCGAGTACTGCACAATTTATATATGTTACAAAGCTTGCATTCGTGAATAAAGGTAAGTTAACATGCAGCATTTAAAAGAAAGGTTAAATGTAACAATTTACTCATTGGAGGGTTAACATAAGGAGTTTATGTTGTTCTCAGCATACAAAGTTTGTCAATCAGATTTGATCCCGCCCATGAATGTCCTTGGATCAGGACAGTTTCCAGAAAACTGAGCTTGTGAGAAGTCAAATCCTGGGTTCTGCAGCAGAAGTCAACAGGATACACAAACGAGTCAGAGGCAGTAAGATTTAACATGGGTATGACAACATTACACCTAATGAGATAATTATTCGATTAGATATGCAACTACCACCAGCCTGACCATCGTCATTGAAAGCTGTGGCTTATTAAACTGACTTCACCCCACTAGCATCAATGAAATTGGAAGACAAAAACTATAATTTAATAATCCAAAGCCAAGTGATTTTATGAGAAATAAAGCATAGCAACATTTTTTAAAATCAGGTTTCTCTCAATATTGACCATCCCCAATGTTACAAGTAAATCAAAACATCAGTCCATTGTTACAAGGTACTTTTGTGGCATCAAAGAAACTGAAGGTAACAAAATATGAGAATTAATGGCAACAATGATCATGGTATTAGAAATATGAGAAGCAGACCTTTTTTTTTTTTTTTTTAAAAGGTATGAAAGCATAAACCCATCAACCTATTACATACCTCGAAATCTTATTTTCGCATATTAATATAATCCATCTACTAGAAATAAAAATCGACAAAGTTTGATACCAGATTGCATAATCCAATATAGGAATCACACTTGCAATGTGATTGCAGCACATCTTTACTTGGTAGTTAACACAACAGTTAAGATGAAAGAAAATAAGATTAATTTGTAGCTAAATAGAAAACAGCATTCCTTAACACTTTCCGAATCTCACTTACATCTTATATTAATAGACAACACTCAACAAATTTTAATCCGCAATCATTAGGGATCTATATCTTTTAGTTAGTTCTATCCAAGCTTTGTCGTCAATTAAGTCCAAGGAAACTATGTTCAGTTTCACCACCTCTACCTACATCTTTCTCAGCCTTGCTTACGCCTTTTAGACTTTTACCACTTTCTACCTAAATCACCTTCCTTATTACCAGCTTAAGAAGCACGTATATGAGGGATATGAACACAATAACGGCATGGAGCACATAGGGCGATTTTGAAAGAATGAAGATAGGAACACTTATATATATATATATATAGTTTTTATAAATCTTTAACTATTTATGTGTATATAGCTTCCCTTATTAAAAAAAAAAATACACTAATTCAATAATTCAATGCATAAAGTTAACATATAAAACATAATATGAAATTGAAGATTTTATAATTTTAAGGGTTTCACCTATTCAATTCTTGATCATATGTTTGAAGAAAAAATAATAAAATAATTGAACACACCATGTGACGTGTTCGACACGTATTTTGACATATTCAAAGAATATATGTATCCAATATTTGTTGGATACAGAACCAATTTAAAGTATCTGTGATTCATAATTACTAACTAATTAGGACCATGCAACACATGACCAAAGCAACTTTCTCATTTTGTTATTATTAGAAGATACTTTAAAGCATCTAACTGATCAACGAAGACCCAAAATGAAATTCATGAAGCAAGAGATGCACAATCTCATGAACAATTATATTCAAGCATAAGTTAAGAAGGAAACAAACTTAACCAAAGAGAAGTTTGGCAAGGTCAAGGAAGAAAACAAGATTGCTTTAAGAAACAGAGTCTACTGGAGATGTTACCTAAGATGTAAGAGATGAGACACCTTAGGTCTCCATCCAATTTAAAAAACCATCGACTCTAATATCATGCTAGAAAATATAATGAATAAATTAATTAAACTGAAGAACAATACACGTGGGTGCCAGATTTGTTATACATCTGGGTGTTTTCCGGATCCACTCTGATCTACTCTCGTTAATTTCATCTTTATTCTCTCCATTTCTCCTCATTTGTCTCTAGAAAAAAAGAAAAAAAAAATATGCTTTTTTAACCATAGTTGTTGAAATCGAGATTCTACTTAAAATCGGTGGAGGGTCCAAAAAATCGAATCATAAAATCGTAAGATTTTACCCAATACCTATAACATGGAAATATAGTCTATTATGCTACAATGCTTCATTTAGAACCTCCATTCTTTTTATAAGTAAAGAACTTTATTAATAATAGAAGATAACAAAGCCATGCATCAAAAAAAGCCAAGCATACATAAAGACCGACTCAGATCTACAAAACGAATCCTCAACAAAGTTCACAAAAAATTGTACATCTGATTCTACACCTCTTTTACCCAACTACACAATTGAGACTTTTAAAGTGTTTGGTGTGACCTATAAAAAATTGATATTAAAATACTTCATTTTATTTTAATTTTTTGTAGGAGTTGAAATGTATTTATAATATTTTATTATAATTTCTTAGTTTCCATCGTAACTACTACATTTAATTTATGGTAGTCAATTTGGTAGAACAATGCACATGATTCTCAACTAGTATAGCATAGGAAATAATAGCATTATAAAATAAAATAAAATAAACATCTAAAAAAATGTAACAAGTGAAGTAGCTGTGGCCTAAAAAAAACAACCATAAAAGTATATTTTATTTGGCAAAATTACACAAAAATCACTTAATTTTTAAAATGGATAAAATTTCATATTAAATCGAGATTTTATTAATTTACATCCCAAAATCGAGATTTCATCTATTTTACCCTTATTAAGATTTTACGTAAAATAAAAAAAATGTTCTCACTCTAACATCATAAAATCATAAGATTTTAAGATTTAAATTGAAATTTTAACAACATTATTTCTAACAATTCTTTTGGAAGTTGGCAATATATTTTTTTTTAAGGTAACTGCTACAGTAGTAGCACCTTTTTCCTATTCATGCTACAATATTCAAGTTTTATTTTTCAGTCCTTGAAAAATATTTAAAAAAAAAAAAAGAAAGAGTTGATTTGTTAAAAAAATAAAACATAAAAAATCCTTCCAACTCCTCTTTGTGGTCTTGTTTTTTGTGCTTCTGCAGTGAATCCCATCTGTTGTTGATGGAGACTTAGTATTTGGCCAGTAATTGTTATTATTCTTTGTCAGACAAATATGTTTGACATTGGATAGACCAATATTAGGCTATCATGATAAGTCATTGTGTCTTATCCTTTTTTGGCAAGTCAAGTGATTTGCATTTTTATACGATTCACGCTATTTGTAGAAGCTTTGTTTGTGAATTAATACTTCAGCCACTTTAATATTTCTTAAGATATTTTGTCTGTGATTATTTGCATCATTTGAACTTTGGTTTTGAAGCATATTTGCTGGTTGAATATTATTGTTACTCAAGATGAGCATTCTATTACATCCAAGCTCATCTTGCGGGGCAGTCTTAGAGGATAAAATATATTGTTATGAAGGAAACACGATCATATATTGTTGTTAATAAGGAAATATATTCCATGTTTGGCTCCTTGATTTACTCCTGCTTAATTTCTCCTTGTATTGGTTTATTCCCTAGGCCTATATAGGCACTTCATCTGCTGTGAATCAGGAAGCTTAATACATTCAAGTTAATATAATTCTCTCTTCTTCCTCTATATTTTATTATCTCAACCTTACAATTTTCTCCTCTATAATTTCATTCTATTTATTTCACAAATTCTAACATTGTATCAAAGCAAATTTAATCCTAAATTCTTATTTTCACTTTTGTTCTTCTTGATTTGCAAATCCAAAAAAAAAAAAAAAAAGTTTTCTAAGTTTCTTATGGAAGACAAGGAAAATTAGTTGTTTTGGATTTGTTTGGCTCAGGGTGCTTCAATCCGTTTCTTAGGTTGGTGTGTTGTTTTAACGCATTCACGACATCACCACTTTTGTTTTAATATGGTCAAGTATTGGTCCACTTTGTTGCCCAATTATATTTAATTGCTGTTTGACTGGAAACAGTTGATAGTTGTTTCGTCCGCACTTCACATGTGGTGCAAAAGTTTTTTGTGTTGAGATTTAATACTGAAGCTCTGTTTGTGGTAAATCTTTGTTGGTGTCTCCGGTTTTGCTGCATATTTGGTAGAGAAGCACATCGTTTGGTATAAAGATTCAATTGTTTTGTTTTGGCTTAAGCTGTTTGTCTTCAAGATGAGTTCATTCCATGCTCCTCAGGTAGAGTGTTGAAGTTAGTTTAATTTATTTATTCATTATATTTTCTAACGTTATCAATACGTGTCACTACTAACTACTCACATATGCAAATATTCCTTGTTTTATATATTGTAGCAACTTCACCCAGCCATTTCATATTTTCATTTCAGTTGCATTAATTTTTTGAACATGTTTTGTATCACCCCAACATTGATTATAACTTACAAACAAAAACATTTAAAATTATTAGGGCTATTTCTAGATATCACCTCCCTGAGTAGTTTTCCCAAAAAAATTCTTGTTATAACTGCAGGTGTCTAAGATCCCATATGTCATTATCTTCATTTCCACGAGATCCTTTGTGTCATTATCTCGGGTTCCTTTGTCCTCAATCAAGCTAGAGTGAGTTATCTTGATCTAGCAAGGTGTCCTCAAATTATGCTTCTTCCCTGTACTTGTTTTTGCAGCCCTTTATTAAATTCCTTTTTCTCAAGGTCCTCTTGCATCATTTCTTAAATTTGAGCAAGTGACTCCGTGGAACTTACTATGGAATATATAATAATAATCCATCACCTGATAGGGGCAGTTCAGGATGGAAGACATCTCCATGTCTCATGATGTACAGGTGTTTTCAACTTTCCTTGAAATAAAAAATTTCTACTTTTAACCATTGCCTAAGGTCCCTTTTCCTTAATTAAAGCATTAAATTTCTGCATTCTTATGCCAAGTAATTGCCAACAGAGCCATCTAAAACAAAAGACATTCAGGGGGGGGGGGGGAACCTTCGTTTGTACCATCTAATTTCAGAATCAGTCTCTCTCCACTTCATCAGCTAAAAACATCAATGGCCAGTTCTAATATTGTATAACCAAAGGCTAGCAATAAAAAATAGCTTCCTGTGGTAACCAAGAGAAGGAACTGAAGGAGGAACTAAATAACGAATGCAAACAAATTTTGTCATCAACAGACAAACAAGGAATCTAACTTACCTCCTCTTGAAATCTCTGAAGCATAAGGCGCTTCTGCTCAAGATCTGCGGCATAAGGATCAAGCTGGCCCTGACCCAGAATAGGTGAGGCCCATGCCTGTCCTTTGTCCCTCTTCTGTAAGGTTATGTGCATGGTATCATCCTCTGCCACATCAAAAACCCCCAATTCAACAACCTCCGCCAGTATCAAAGATTCAAAATCCCTAATTCAACATCATCTACAAAATACAATCCCTAAACCCTAATTCCAACACCCAATGCAAAAATTGATCAAAATTATAAATTTTTCCATCCACACACATCCAAACATACCTATAGTCCAAAACGAAGAATCTGTTTTCACAGGGTTGCTCAGATCATGCTGTAAATATGAACATAATAAATAAATAAATAAATAAATAAATAAATAAAAGCTAAAAAAAAGAAAGTTAAAAATATAAACTTGTATATGTATGTATACACTGAGAAGGGGTACGGACATTGAGATATGGAGGATTGCCTTTGATTCCAACTTCGACATGCTTGGACTGAATCTTGCAGTGGAAGAGCTTCGTGGGGACGTTGGGAGGCAAAGTGATGTAGATGTTGACCTCTTCGAGGGTTTGATCCCACTCGAAAACCTTCTGACCTGAGACAACCAAACCGTAACATCAGAATCTACCACCGTCCCCGAGGGGGGGTGAGAGAGAGAAAGAGAGGGAGGGTAAAGCGACGACATACCGGCATGGAAGAAGCTGTGACGCTTTTCAGGTGCCAATTTCTCCGCCATTTTCTTCTTGTTGTGTTTTCTTTCTGTGCTTTGCTGTGCTTTGAATGCTCGGTTGATTCGATTGTTGCGAATTGCGAATTCCGAAAGCAGTTGAGTTGAGTAGGCTTTGTTTACAATCCATCATGGGCCTAATGGGGCCACCTAAGTTGTGTGTGTGTCTCACAAATTTTATACATCCATCCTATAATACTAAAATAATATAATTTCTCTCTACTCTTTTTCTTCACTCTCATCTTACATAGCATATTTTTTATTTTCCACTTCACTTTTTCCTTCATTTTTTTAATAGATTTTTGAATTGTTTTAAAATTTATTTCCTCTCTTCTCTTTTCTCATTCACAAAATTTTTGTTTCTTTGTCTAACATTTCTAAAACACTACAATTCTACTTTTTTTTTTTTGACTTATAAAAGTAATAGAATTGTAACATATTATTTTAATAAATTTTAAAGAACTTATAAGTTCTAAAAAAGAACCCACTTACTTGAGTTCCGAATCCGAAAGAGGACCCATTTTTTTGAGTTCCAAAAAAAGACCTACTTGATTATAAATTTCGTATAAATGAACTCAGGGGTTTCAAGAAAGAATTTACTTATAATATGAGAGTGTGGATATTGGCACTCCTCCAAAAATTTTCCCCAATCCTTATTCTTTTTTCGCTTTTATAAAATTACAAAATTATCCTTATAATAGAAGTCAATTAATACAAAACACACTAAATGCCATAATTACCCTCCATTTCTATTTATAATTACAAAGCTAATATCCTTCACTTTTCACTTTTATATAACATCCTCCACTCTTTATTAATTTCCATGTTATATTAAAAATTTACTATGAATTATAATTTCATGAAATTATGTGAGAGAGTTTTTTTAATGATTTTTTTAAATTAACTTTGTAAATATATCTTTTAAGCTTATTGTATTAAAAATCAAAGAAGAGATTAGATAATTGTTATTTTTTATAATTGATATAAAACAAAACATCATAATTGTTGATCAATTTATACGCTAATGAAAATAATTGAAATAAAGGTAAATTAAATTCAAATTCAAATATTAACATTCATTCCTAAAATCAACCACCATTAAAAAAAATATTATACTGTTCAAAGCAATTAAACAATTTTAAAAATAACCTCTTTCAATTACCAAGAAAAAAAAAGAGAAAATAAAAAAAGAAAAATGTTTAGTAGGGAAAAAAAAAACCTAATAACATAATAGCATATACACCAATAAAAATTAAAAAAAAATATTACATGCAATTTGTTTCATATTACTCTACCAAGACATCAATCATTTGAAAGAGAAAAATTAAAAAAAGTTAACAGTTACTCTATTATTTGAGAGATTTGATGATCATAATAGTATGAAATTTGTTCTTTATTACTTGTACAAAAAACTTAATCACATTCAAAAGTTTCGTTTTAATAAAATCTTCTTCCATGGTGTTTTGTTTAAAATTTAATGAATTAAAGAGTTATATATAGGTGAGAGAATATATGAGATTATGAGAGATATAGTTAAAAAAAAAATAAAAAGTGAAGTTACATAAAAGTGAAAAGTGGAGTACATTAATTTTATAATAATAAATGAAAAGAAGAGCAATTATGATATTTAACGTGTTTTGTATTAATTATCCTCTATTAATTACAAGGCTAGTTTTATAATTTTGCACAGTAAAAAAATTATAAAGAGTGGGGGAAGTTTTTAAAAGAGTGCCAATATTCCCATCCATAATATAATTTTAAAATTTATTTATTTCAAATCAATTTAAAGCACAAACAAAAAATAGAATTAAACTAAAGAGAACAACAAAAATCTTAAATAATAATTAGGCTATTTCTCCCATAATAACTCTTAGTATTTTTAAAATTTAAAATTACTAAATATTAATTAGGTTCAGGATTAGTTATTTTTTAAATAATTTTAAATTTAAATTGGTCAAATTGACTATTTATTTTATTTTGCAAAGCACGTGTGATTAGTAATAATATTTTTTATTTGAGTTATTTTTTTAAAACTAATTAAAAATTTATTATCAAATCCTATGTGTACTCTATATATTCATCATTCTATTTTTTTTTATTTTTACAAATCAGTGAAATTTTGGGATTGATTTTTTTCTAAATTCTAAATTTAAATTTAAATTGGTACCATATTTTTTTAAATTAATAATAATGTTTTAATTTAAGTCATTTTTATGAAATTAATTAAAAAATTATTATTAAATCCTGTGTGGCATTCTCAATATTGGTTAACTATCATCGCAAGTTACATATTTAAATAATTAATTAGTTTTGAAAGAAAAATTAATTAAATTTAAAAAAATCTAACTATTCTCGTAATAACAATTCTTAATATATTTTAAGTTTAAAATATAAAAAAATTTGGTTACTATTAATGAGGCATAGAAGTGCCTAAATATTAATTAAGGTGAAGAGTAATTTTTTTAAGCTCAATTTTAAAATTAAATTAGTTATATTAACCATCAGTAAAAAAAAATCTAATTAATAATACTCAGTATTTAAGTTATTTTTACAAATTACAATATACGATTAATAAAAATAATATTTTTAGTTTGAGTTTTTTTATAAAACCAGTCAAATTAATTTAATAAAATTTAGATTAATAGTATTTCTAACTTAAGCTAATTTTACAAAATGAGTAAAGAATTTAAAAAAAAAACATATGTTAAAATTAACAAACAATTTAAAATAAAAAAAAAGATCACATTAATTAGGTAAGCTTATGATTTAATATATATCTTAGAATAAATTTTAATTTTTATGATTAAGTCAAGTCAAAATTTGGTAAAATATAAACTTCTTGTATTCATATGAAAAACTTGATTATAATTAAATCTACCGACTCACTAATATTAACACAAACAAAAAATAACTCAATAATTGTTTTCTAAAATTATACAACTTTATTAAAATATTTTATAATATATTTAATATTATATTTTACCTAAAAAATATTATACAGTTTCATGCATTGCACGAGTCAACACTAGTATATTGTTATGGACCTGGTGGGCCAAGTGACTAGAAATAAGGGGGCTAGAAATTAATTTTGAAATTCAGGATCTAGAAATTAAATCTTGTCCATTGAAAAAAGTGTTTTGAATCTCGAGAAGTCCCTGAATCGATTTGATTTAAGAGAACTATTAAATTTAAACATGTTAATAGAAAATAGAAAATATAATAAATATGATTTATGAGGATAAATTTGTCCATTTTCTTAAATAGCTTAAGAAAAAAATGAATTCTTACCAAATTTTATTATTTTGACTTGTATTTCCAATGATATATAAATTTCAAAATTTAAGTTGTAAATGAAATCAAATCCAATTCATAAAATTTCATTTTAATTCTAAACATAAAAATTGATGAGAATTCTTATTAAAAGAAGTCAAATCTCATCAAATCCACAAATTTCAAATAGAATGTATATGAATGTTTCATTCAAGGGGGAAATCACGAAATAGTTTTACATTTTTTATCCTGAACCCAAAAATCACAAACTGGTTTCGCATTTTCTGCACTAGTCAAAAATTGTCAAATGATTTCACATTTTTTAGTGAAACATAAAACTTCAATATGATTCTGCGGTTTCATTAGTATCAGATTGACAAAAAGTTAACCATGGACAACAGATTGGTAATTATTTTATTAATTGTCAATATATATAACAAAAAAGCAAAAAATCGTGAAGTGGGTGACCTACTTCGTTTCAATCGACACGAATATTTTCTTCATTTTTCATTACTTGACTAGACAAAAATCAAGTAAAACGTTTTTCAATAAAAAGGGTGTTTAGATCCTTAAAAAAAAAAAAAAAAAAAAAAAAACTCTAATTTTTATTAATTTTTTTATTTTTCTAATCAAATTTTATTATATGGGACCAACAAACACCACCAACTTCGTTTTTCAAAAAATGTTGAAAATAACTGGGCTTTTGAAAATTTGTAAGTCATGAGTCACAGCCTATGTTAGTAAAGTAAAATACATGATAAAAAAGGAGTCATAGGTTAAAAAATTCTACTGATATAATAAGTGTCTTAAACAAATATGCTGCAATAAGAATTTAGTATATATCTTTGAATCTTAATTTGCAATAAAATTATAATTATAATTTACAAAATAAAAAAATTACAAAAAATCATCAAATATTGAATAAACATGAATTATGAAGATATTCCAATCCAATAGAGAAAAAAACCTAATCATACAGAACTATAAAAAAGAAGGGATTGTCAAGAAATTTTATCTAAATAAATATAATTAAAAAAACCTTTTGATAAATAGATAACAAAGTTCATAAAACATTTTGATGAATAGATAACAAAGTTCATATACATTCAGAGAAAAAAAATATTTAGACCCGAGGCTTAGTCCAAATTATTGAGTTTTATATAAACTTAAAGTTTATATATGGCCGTCCTAAAACGTCGTTAAAAAAAATAAATTTACTCTTTTTAAAAAAATAAAATGATATTTAATTTAAGCATAACAAATATAAAAATATAATTTTATCTATTTATATTTGTAAAGTTTTTTTCCTGAACCAAATTTGACTTATGATGCACAAATCAAGTTAAATTTAATAAATTTATTCAACTTTGCAACGTTAGTTTAAATTATGAGGGGACTATTTGTTGATTTTTAAACTCAAAGTTTTATGTTTTTTTTAATCAAATCCTTGGGAGTAAAATATAAATTACTCCAAAATTATTTCATGTAATGATTGTTAGAAAATGACTTTATTAAATTACTTAAAAGGTAATGTTACATTTATTAAAATACTAAAAGCGCAAAGGCAGGCTATCATATGTGTGATGTCACCGTGATTTGGTACAATTTCTCAATTTTTATACATATTATCATTTTCGCTCCGTTTGGAGAAGAAAAAAAATTGCAAGAAACCACCAATTTTCAGAATTTTAGATATTTAGTAAAAGTTTTCAATTCTGCTAAATTGGCAGGTTACCAAAATATCAACTTTTGTTAAGTTGGTGTGATGATTATTTCACTTTAATTCAAGTTAAAAATTATTAAAATTTTTTAAAATATCTAAAATTTGTCTTTTTTTTTTGAAAACCATTTAAATATTATTAGAGGTCACTAAAAATTTTTATTTATTTTACTAAACACTTAAAAAGTTTAAAATTACCAGAAGTTACAAAAAAATCTAACTTCCAAATGGGGCCTTATTAAGATGCCATTTGACTTGCAAAATTTTGCTAATTTTGTATGTAAAATTGACATGTATCACACAAAATTTGTGTTGAATGCTTAGTAAAAATTTGTAAAAGTTGATTAACAAATTGTAACAGTCGAAGAAAATTGGAAAAAGTTTGTAAAAGTTAATGAAAATAGTAAATATTAATTTTATATTTAGTGAAAAAAGTTAGAGAAAGTTGGAGAGTAAAAGTTAATTTTTTTTTCTTATAAAACTTGATTAATCAAACACCACTTAAGTTAAAATCATTGAAATACTTATAAAAAATAATGTTACATTTATTAAAATACTAAAATTACAAAGACAGGCTGTCATATAATGTGATTTAGAATAATTTCTCAATTAATTTATACAATATCAATTATTGAGCAGTTGAAATTTTAAATTTGATGCTCCTTTCTCTCTATCAAACAGGTAAATTAACTAGTGATGGAAAATAGTCTGACTGCGGGTCGGCCTACCCTAATTGGCTTGTCTTCCCTCTTGATCAAGTCGAGCAGTTTCAGATTATAGAAAAATTCGATTATGACCTGCCTCAGTTTTTTTTTTTTTTTTAATATTTTAACAAGTGGGGTGATTGCTCACGGGTTGTTAAAGGAAATTATGTTTGAGAAGAGAAAGATTTGGTTGACTGATTGATTGAAGATTCGATTGACTGATTGATTGAAGATCCGTGATTTTAATATAGGAATATTGTAAATTTATTCTCTTTTTTAGTTTAGCTTCTTGCTCAATATAGCTTCAATTTTCTGTATATATTGGGCATGTATCTTTGTAAACAAAAGACAAGAAAAGATTATTCTCTCCTTATTTCTTCCTCCTAAATTTTATATGGTATTAGAGCCATCCTAGCATCCTATTCCTTCTTTTTCTTTGAATCAAAATTGGATACAAGTTTTGGTTTTTCTAAAAGCCTTCCATTTTTTCTATCAAACTACCATGGGAGATGGCAGTGCTTCTTCTAATTCCAAACTCAAAGAAGGACTTGACCCGTCAAGCCGTTATTATTTCCACCACTCTGATAATGCCACCACCAAACTTTGCTTGCAATTATTGGATGGCGAAAATTGGGCCACATGGAGCAGATCTGTTGAAATTGCTCTTTCCCTTAAGAACAAACTAGGATTTGTTACTAGGAAATTCCAAAAGCCTTCCAAGTCTGAAAATTCAGATAAGTTCTAATTATGGGAAAGAACCAACCATATATTGATTTCATGGTTCTCTCACTCAGTTTCATCAGATCTCGTTCCAAGTGTACTATTTGCTTCCACTGCCCAACACATTTGGGAAGATTTTCAAGCCCGTTTCGCTCAAGATAATCTACCATGAATATTCCAAATCAAACGTTCCATTGGTTCGCATGTTCAGGGAACCATGTCAATTGCAAGTTACTACACAAAGTTGCATGGTTTGTGGGATGAGTTGGATTCTTACCACCCTTTATTCACATGCGCTTGTTGTCAATGCGGTGAAGGAAGTAAAAGAAATACACATCATAATGAGGATCGTCTCATGTAGTTTCTCATGGGACTCAACGATACTTATAATTCCATTCGTGGTCAAATACTGCTTCTAAAATTGGTACCGGACATACGGGAAGCCTACAACATAGTGACCTAGGATGAAAAACAGCGAGAAATTGGAAAAAATTCTCTCACTAAAAATTTCTCAGTTGCAGCAGCTGTGCGATTTCCTAAAGGCTTCAATTCAAACAAGTTCTCTGGTAACCCATCTTCTTTTCCTTCCAACTTCAATAATGAAGGATTATTTTGCAAATATTGAAAAAATGAAGGGCACACTATTGAAACCTGTTATAAATTGCATAGGTTTCCACCTGGGCATTCGTGTCATGATCCTAATTTTAAACCAAAAGGCAACCGTTCCAGACAACCAAATCAACAGCATGGTTCCTGATCCAATCCTAGTGCTGCACATGCCAGATCTGTTGATAGTTCTACTCAATCTCTCACAGGACTTTCCGCCGAGCAGTATCAACAAATGGCTACTGCCATGGAAAATGTATCACACTTATCCAAGGGTAATAATGATGTTTATGCAAATGTCGCAGGTTTGCCTGAGTATCCCTCTATTAATTCCGTTTCCTTGAATTTCTGGGTTTTAAATAGTGGTGCCACAAACCATATTGCTTCTGATTCTTCTTTATTTGTTCATTCTCATACACCACATGCACCCTTTGTTAAATTACCCATTGGTTCCACCATACCCATCAACCCTACTAGCACACTCCTTTTTAACAAAAACATTGTTTTAAAAGATGTTCTTCATGTGCTTTCTTTTCAATTAAATCTTTTGTCTGCCAGTAAAATTACCAAATCTTCCAATTATTGTGTGATTTTGTTCTCGGATTTTTGTGTTTTATAGGATTTGGCTACGGGGAAGATGATTGGCTGGGGTAAGCAAAGTGGCGGCCTCTATTACATGTCACCAGTTCTCACTTCACCAACTGTTTGCCATACTTCCAATCCCGATACTACCTAGCACCATCGTCTTGGCCATCCATCTCCTGCCTGTCTACATCTTATTTCGAAGTCTAATAAGTCTATTTATACCACTTTTGACAATTTTTGTAATGTTTGTCCTTTGGCCAAACAGTCTAGATTACCATTTCCGTTAAGTTCAATTTATTCTACTTTACCATTTCAATTAATTCATTGTAATATTTGGGGTTCACATAAACATCCAACACATTCTGGTGCCCGTTATTTTTTAACTATTGTGGATGACTTTACTCGTTGCACATGGTTATTTCTTATGTCCCATAAATCTGATGCTTGTACTTTCCTTAAATTTTTTTTTTATTTTTGTTCACAACCAATTTAACTCACAAATTAAAAATTCTTTCGGAGTGACAATGCTAGTGAGTTTCTTTCTCTCCATTCATTTTTTACAACTAAAGATGTTAAATTTCAGAGTTCTTACATTTCCACTCTACAACAAAATGGCGTTGTTGAGCAAAAGCATCGTCATATATTACAAGTTGCTCATGCTCTTCTTTTTCAATCTAATATGCCTATCCGTTTTTGGGGGTTAATGTGTGTCCACAGCTGTTTATTTAATCAACAGATTGCCTAATGAATTGCTTTCTCACATTTCCCATTTCGAGTGCTTGTATGGTCATCCACCATCTTATAACCATCTTCGTGTTTTTGGATGCTTATGTTATGCTACTGTTGTCAAACCTATTTCTAAATTTGCTCTTCGAGCTAAGTGTTGTGTTTCTTGGGCTGTCCTATAGGACAAAAGGGTTATAAATTGCTAGACTTAGATTTCCACAAAATTTTTGTTAGCAGGGATGTCCGGTTTTATGAGCATATTTTTCCCTATAAAAAGACTTATTCTCATTTTATCCCTGAACCCACGCCCTCTCTCGAAGACTTCCTTGTGTCTGCACCCGATCTTAGCTACACCCCATCTTTATCCCATACTATTGACCCTCTTACCCAGGATGTCCCAACTCTACCCACCCATCCTAACCCTCCCGCTTCTCCAGACCATTCTACACCGATCCTTCCACCAAACCCATCACTTACCCCCTTACCTACTTCCGATCCTACTTCACCTTCACCCATTGTTCCTTGTCACTCAACCCGACCTCGTGTCCTACCTGTGTGGCATGCTGACTATCAACTGAACTTTGCCCACATTGCCTCCCCACCATCATCGTCTCCAGCGTCATGTCCGACCCGAGGTGCAAGCAACCCGCTCTCTAATTCTTTATCTTATTCACGTATTTCTCCCACCCATTATTCTTTTCTTGCCTCTATTTCTAGTCTCCATGTGCCCACTAACTATGATCAGGCAATTCTTGACCTGAAAAGAAGGGATGCTATGCAAACTGAACTTGATGCTTTTGCTCGCAATAATACTTGGTCTCTTGTCTCCGTCCCTGCTGGTCACCAAACCATTGGTTGCAAATGGGTCTATAAGATTAAATACAACTCTGATGGTTCTATTGAACGTTATAAGGCCCGCCTCGTTACTAAGGGTTATACTCAAGTTGAAGGAGTTGATTATTTGAAAACCTTCTTTCCCACTGCATTCCGCAATTGGATCATCCATCAAATGGACGTTTATAATGCCTTTTTGCAAGGCGATCTTGATGAGGTTGTCTATATGGATATTCCCCCCGGTCTTCGCCAACAGAGGGGAGAATTTGGTATGCCGGCTCAATAAATCATTATATGGTTTAAAGCAAGCTTCTCGTAACTAGTTTGCCAAATTTTCTTGTGTTATTCAAAAGGCGGGTTTCACCCAATCGAAAGCCGACTATTCCCTATTTACCAAGTCTGAAGGCAACACACTTACTGCAGTACTTATTTATGTGAATGATATTATTGTCACTGGCAATAATGCACAGGCAATCAAATCTCTTAAAGAATTTCTTTTCCAACAATTTGACATCAAAGATCTTTGCAATCTTAAATATTTTCTTGGCATTGAAGTCTCTCAATTCCAAAAGGGAATCTTTATTTCCCAACGAAAGTATGCATTGGATATTCTGAAATGACGTGGGATTATTAAGATCCCGTCCTAATTCTTTTCCCATGGAGTCATATTTGAAATTGAATCCAGACAACGACGATCCATTACATGATCCTACCAAATATAGAAGATTAATTGGGAGATTGATTTATCTAACAGTAACAAAGCCAGACTTGGTATATTATGTGCAAATCTTAAGTCAATTTACGCAGAATCCTTGGAAACCTCATTGGGAAGCTGCTTTAAGAGTCTTACATTTCATTAAAGGGAATCCTAGTCAAGGATTATTTTTTCCTTCCTTCAATGATCCTACATTAAAGGCTTATTGTGATTCAGATTGGGCGGGTTGTGAGACAACTCGACGTTCTATTTCAGGATTTTGTGTATTTCTGGGAGATTCCTTAATATCTTGGAAATCAAATAAGCAAACCAATGTGGCTCGTTCCACTGCTGAAGCAGAAAATCGAGCTATGGCTGCGACATGTTTGGAAATTACATGGATACGACATATTCTACAGGATCTCAAAGTTCCACAAAATCAGCCGGCATCTTTATTTTGTGACAACTAGACAACTCTCCACATTGCCAAAAAACCTATTTTTCACGAATGTATGAAGCATATAGAGATTGATTGCTACATTGTTCGGGAAAAATTGCAAGCCGGAGTTATTACACCATCCTATGTTCAGTCAAAATCTCAACTTTCAAATATCTTTACCAAACCTTTGGGGAAGGAACAATTTCAATGTTTAAGTGGCAAGTTGGGACTTCATGATATTCACTTTCCAACTTGAGAGGGAGTGTTAAAGGAAATTATGTTTGAGAAGATAAAGATTCGGTTGACTAATTGATTGAAGATTCGATTGATTGATTGATTGAAGATATGTGATTTTAGTATAGGAATGTTGTAAATTTATTCTCTTTCTTAGTTTAGCTTCTTGCCCAATATAGCTTCACTTTTCTGTAAATATTGGGCATGTATCTTTGTAAATAAAAGACAAGAAAGGATTATTCTCTCTATATTTCTTCCTCCTAAATTTTATACGGGTGAGCCAAGTAACGAGGCGGGTCTCAGTAAGGGCAGAGTGACCCAAGTCTTAACTAGAGTCACTCGAGCCAGGCGGAAATTGTATGGACGCTATAGCAGGCTACGCTAGGCTACGGGTTGAGCTACTCCATTTATATTAGGACAAGTTACTACCAATGACATATACTAAAGTATTTAAAAAGTTTCAAATTTTTTATTAAACATCCGTTAAAACTAGTAGTTGGATACTTTCTACTTGAGTTATACGAGATAAAATTCTTATATACGGTTCTTTAAGGGAGTCTACTTGCGCCTTTTGGTGCATATGGTTCCAAAAAAAAAAAAATTGTGGACGTTAAACCCATTTCATATGATAGGAGTTACGGGTGTGTTGAGCGTAGCTTTGCTATGCAGTGTGTATGTAACTATCGTAAAAAATACTTTATTTGAAGATGATGGTCATATATTCATTTAATTGAAAAGCAATTTGCATATATATATATATATATATATGACACTCTTTCTATGCGGTAACCTATATATACATTCTTTGGTTCCCAGAAAGATTAAAGAACACTATTTTCCTCTGCAAAGGAAAATTAGAATTAAAGTACTCAGATTCATTTGAATTATGAAACAAACATTAACTATTTGCATGTTATATATATACTGAAATATATACCTATTCATGCTAGCTAAACTATTCTCACTGGATTGCAGTATGATTTAAAGGGTCACACGACATATATATATATATATATATATAATTTTCTCACCTACATTAACTCTTGACTTCCATATTGTTACCCTTTCACGCTTCTACCTTACCACTCTCTCTACAGGGTTTGGGCACATTTAGTCGTTGGACGATTATGGGGTATTTCTTCTTAGTCCTTGTAGTTGGGAAAAACACCAGCTTATCTTCTTCTGCAGGAACCCAACTGTCATCAAATTCATTCAATTATGGACTGAATTAGTACATATACATATATATATGTGTGTGTATATCTGAATAAAAAGTGAAGAATAGACAACAAAATGTGGATTTGAAGATGCAAAATAGTTTATGGAGGACAGATACGAATGTTTAACACAAATATTAAATTTATTTTAAAATATTAAAACATGTATGACACAAACACAAAAGCCAATAGAAACATGAATAAATATATACATGAGCAATGCTATTTTATTAGAAAAAAATTTCAAAATAATATGGACGTCTTGTGTGTTTATCACATTAAATGAAAATAAAAATTTCATTATCGTATTAATTATTTGACAATTAATTTTGGTAAATTCTTCTGACGTATAACCATTCCTTATTTATATACATACAAAAAAAAGTTATTTATTTTTCTTTATATTATGAATTTATTTATTTTAAAAATTATGTTAGGAGTCTAATCTGCTTGAGGTCTTCCTGCGTGTGCATAAGCCTAACCAATTGAGTCCACAGAATCCATACCACATCACATGAACTCAATATACATTGAATGACTCATATATATGAGACTCAATTTTCACACATGTTCCCAACACTCTCCCTTTCATGTGTGAATCATGCATGGGGCCCCTCGCTTTAATCCACTTGACTCTCCCTTGATTCATGGTCTTTTTCCTCTCCAACACCGATTTAATTAACCCTAAACTTTTTTATCGCGCACTCTATCAATCGAGAACCATCTCCTTCTACTCCATCGAGAGCTTTCATGCAACAAGCCTGCATGTATCCTTACTCCATTACACTCCATCGATCGAGAACCATCCCCTTCTATTCCATTAACAGCCTCCATGTAGTGAGCCTGCCTGCATCCTCACTGCATCAAGAGCCTTCTTGAATTTTTTTTTTTTTTTTTTGCTCCATCGAGAGTCTCTGTGCAAGCCCACCAAATTGATTTTGAGTCCACCCAAAAATTGTCAGTCATCGGTTCTAATACCACTTGTTGGGAGTCTGATCGGTCTAAGGCCTTTTCACAAGCGCATAGGTCCAACCCGTTAGAGAGTATTCACGGAATTCACACCACATCACATAAACCTAATATACATTGAATGACTTATATCTGTTTTTTTGAAAAGTCTTTTCCAAAAAAACTTATATCCACTTAAAAAAGTTACGCCTTATAAGTGTTGAGCCACCCTATTATTTATTAAGGTCTAATCTCTTTTCTATTTATTCAACGTGGAACTCAACTTTCATGCATGTTCCCAACAAGTTATATTCATAAATAAATTGAAAATTTTAAGTATTAAAACTTCTATATTTTTTAAAAAAAAAGAAGATATTAATAAAATAAAGATTCATCTTAATTTTTATTATAATATAATTTTATATTTTTAATTTAAAATTATACTACATTTTGTAATGTTAGATATGACAACACAATACGATATGAAACTACTGAAAGAAAATACAAATATAACATGATAAGAATATATTAATAAGATTGATACAATTAACACGATAAAGCCATGTGTTATATATATAGATATTGCTAGTGTTCAATAGTGTTAATTTTCGACACAAATATTTGAAATATATATATATATATATATAACACGTTTTTAGTCAAAAACATGTCTATTTTTAAAAAGATTTTAAACATAATTTTAAAAATACTTTAAAACACCTTTAATTTCTTGTAAATATTGTTGGATCAAAAGCTATTACAAATCTATCAAAGTATAGAGAGGGTACCTGAAACGAGTAACGAGGTGGTGGAGGAAAACCGAGAGGGCGGCCCTGGCAAGCTCAGCTCCGGGGCACCGCCTCTGCCCACCTCCAAATGGTGTGAACAAATTCACCGAGTCTGCTGGTCCTGAATTGCTCTGTTCACATAATTCTCGGTTAAAATTGTCTTCCCAATTTATATTGCTTGCTAGCATTGGTTATAATTAATAAAAATTTAAATTTATCAATATTTTCTTGTCTCGAGAGCTTGAGGCTGCATTTGGGCACTAAAAAGTATTTCGCCTTTTTTTAAACTTTTTTTTCATCTTATATGATTTTTTTTTTATCAAAATTGATTTTTTTTAAGAAGTAATAGCTTTTAAGCGACCCACCCTGATTGGTTCAGTAGAGCGGGAGTCAAGCCTAAGATTTGGGTGATATACTCAGGTCGCATGTTCGATTTTCACCTGGAGCGGTTAAGATTTAAGTGGGGGCCGTGGCAGTGGATTGCTACGCTACTTCGCCCAAGGATTTGTACCTCAATGGGTAAAACCGCTGGGTGATTTCTCCCGTTATCAAAAAAAAAATAGCTTTTAAGTGTATTAATGGCATTCGCTAAAAAAAAATCAAAAAATCCACATCCTTTTGAATAAAAGCTAAAAAAAAAAAATTTCGTTGCTTTTTTTTTGTTTTTAAAATGAATAACATTCATCCAAACGATTGTAAATTTTTTTTTTCGAATATTATTAACATGTTTAAAAATTATATCTTCTAAAATAAAAATCAAATTTTAATTTAAAAAAATCATATAAGATAAAAAAATTACAAAAAAAAAGTAAAAATTAACTTTTCTGTAACTAAATCAAGCCTAAATGTGAACTACGAGTAGCTTAAAAATAGGAAAAGAGAAAGGTTAACATCGCGAGTGATACCAGTTATGTGATATCAGGTTTCAGAACCATTGAATTAAAATTCAACGATCCAAATTCATTCAAATGTTTTTTAAACTAAAAATATGTGAACAAATCTGAATCATTAAATTTTAATCTAATAACTCAAATTTAATATTTAGGTGACATCAGGAGAAGCAATGTCAACTCCCCGAATCGTAAAAAGAGATGTCATCTAACTGTGGCTTGAGTTGGGCTTACATTAGGACTATATACTCTATTTCCTCTTCGACCGATACTTTGTACTTTCAGTCGTAAAACAGATATGCAAACCCAAACTCTTCTATCAGCCCAGTCAAAGTTCAAACTAAAATTTATGTCCAAGCCTATCTCATAAATAATTCTTCTATTATTCAAATCAGCTGAAAGAAAATTACTTTTTAAAAATATAAATAAATATATTCAATAAAAAAATATATTACGTTGAAATAAACAAAATTTAATTGTTAAATCCATGACATTTACTCAATTTTTATTTTCATATATACGAACTGCATCCTAATTAAAAGGAAAAGCAGAACTGCAGGGATGCAGTGGTACCTGCCATCTCCATGGATTGAAAGATCGAGCATCCTTGAAGTGATCCTGATCCATGTGAACAGCCCGGAGTGAAGCAAAAACCTTCCAACCTTTTGGAATTGTGTAACCTTGTTTGGATGCAAGGAAATAATATTGGTCATTTACTAACGGCTGCTTGGTAAAACTATTACCATTCAATTTTTGTGTTTAATTTTTCATATTTAAGTTTTATTTTAATAATATATAAAAAAAATCTCCTTGGTAACAATAATTGTTGATTGGAAGATGCAATTTTGAAAGGGTGATTGATGATAGTGGCAGTCGACAGCGGTTAGAGATGACGAACAAGCGACAACAAAAGGGGTGACCGGCGACGGCAGTGAGTGGCTGATGATGGTGATAAGCAGTGGTGGAAGAATATAAAAACTGGAAATACAAATTTTAAAAAACATATTTTTTATATTTTTATAATTTTTAAAAATTTTGAAAATAATTTTTTTGAAGACTGAAAATTAAAAAAAAAATTACCAAACGAATTTTCATAATTAATTTAAAAAAAATAAAAATAAAAACTGAAAAATCAGAAAGTTTGTCAAATTACGTGACCTAAAAGAAGGAAAGAAAGTCTCTCTGCTTACCTTTAAGCTCAACATCCGTCATTACTCGCCGAAACACCCCGCTGATTATATTGGCAACCCTCAGAGTTTCATTGACAACCTGATCGATAAAATTAAAGCTTTAAACGTAAAGGAATGAATCAACTTAGAAATCAAACCACTGAAGCTACAAAGCTGCCCTTTAATCACTCACACATTGGGTGAATGGCATGGACTTGTAATCGTTCCATTCTAGAACCTCTGATTCACCTTTCCTTGCTGCAATCTCATCTTGCTCTTCCTGCAAAATGATGAGAGAAAAATTTAGCACCGATTAGAGCATTCCACATTTGGTATTTTGTCCGACGAAGTTCTATATTTTTTGCATCAAGGAAACTATCAATTAATTACGTTACAAAATAATAGGATAATTCAATGTACGACACTCTCTCGATACAGATAAAGAGTTTGAAAAGAGTCAGATACAAGTAATTCTATTTCTATGTACAAAGAAATTATTTTTAAGAATTAATAATATTTTAACCCAAAATTAAAAATATTGTGGCAAAAATAAAAAAATCTTTCCACATGCTTCCCTGACTATAAATTATACCCCGATCAAAGACTATATTCTAATTAAATTAGGACTAAATATTTTGATAGTAACATCATATAATTACTTGACTCAATACACTCAAGTATATTAGGGACAAGATGTGTAGAATATATACAAAAAAAATCACTTCTTCACCAAATTAATACTTACATTATTACTAGTATTTAATGCTACCACTACTATACTCAAATTAAGCTAATTCATGGCAAATATTCTACATTTATAAATACCGGAGAGGTGTATACAAAGTAAGGGGTTATTCTCTCTCTCCCTCTCTCTCTCTGCATAAGATTATTATTCATACTTACAACTAACCTAAGTATCAGAGAATTTATTGTCGGGACCACCTCCAGTCGAATTATTTCACTATTTTCTTACATGTAGGGGAGTCTTGCATAAATATGGGAGGAATATTTATACAAAAAAGGGGGTGATTCTTGCCCCGCACGAATAATATTCCAACAATTTTTCATAAAAGATTAAATGAAGCTTGAAGGGAAAAGTTTGTTAGGATAATCTTATACATGGATGCAGGTTTAAGTCCTGACAGCCGCAGTGTGGGAGTTTAACCCTCTTGTGGGAGTTTCACCCTCTTGTGGCTCATTGTGGGCACCAGGCACTGATCCTCCTGTCTAAGAAGTCACCGTGTACCGCGATTTACCTCCTCCACCATTCCCTTGGGGCCGGGGGGTGGGGGCCCTAGGGGCAAGAGTATCGCCTTTTGCACCCAAGGATAATCTTATACATAAGATACCAAACATACGAATAGATTTAAAATATATATATATATATATATATATATATATATATAAATGAATTAGGTACTGTTTGGTGTGTTAGAAAACAAAAAAAAAAATCTTTGAAAATTTCTAAAAATTTCTAAAAGTTATTTATTTTTTATCTCATTGCACGAATTACGAACTCACAACTTATCTCACTTTGGGTGTGTTTGGAGTTGTATAAAAGTGTATAAAATAAAATAAAATTATAAAAATAAATATCTCGTAATTCGTACAATGAGTGAAAAATTTAAATTTTGTTATCTCGTAATTCGTATTTGTAGAGATTTGTAAGATTTTATTTTATTTTGAAGAGTTTCAAACGGAACCTTTATCTTATTTTGTCTCACTTTTTATCACTCTAAACACACATTTAATGTAAATGGATAAATAAGTTGATTTGAACAATTACTAATTAAATGATGTATCCAATCATGGCACATGGACAGCCACGCAACTAATTATTAATGGCTAGAATTGAACGCTCAATGGTCCTACAATGCCGACCAGATGGCGTCCGTATGTCTGCAAACGGGTTCTTTTTTAGGGAGTATTTAGTTGGTCAAATCAACTAAAATTTATTAATTTTTATTTACTGTTTATATTTTTTTCTAATTAAATATTATCATATATAATTTTCATATCAAATTTTTATACTTGCACTACACTTTTTTTATATCAATTTTTTTTTTAAACTTTCGGCAACTAAGACACCGTTTGGTTTGCCAATAAACAACAAAAAACTCTATAAACTTCTGTTAATTTTATATCACATTAACTTTTTTCTATCACTGTACGTATTACGAACTCTCAATTTATCTCACTTTTTCCCTCCAAACACACACTAAACATCCTGATTTAGATTTAACTTGGACGTGGATTCAAATTGTTAGAAAATTTGTAAATTCGAATCCTTCAATATGCATCTATGATCTATCTATCCGAACCCGTTTACAAAAATAGATGTAAAACTATACCCGAACCTATTTAATCAGGCCCGAGTCCAACCCAGGTCAAGCAGAGAGGATTTTGGAGGCTGACATCGGGTCTAATGTCAGTTCCTTGACTCAAAAGACATCAACTTTTTCAGTCATTAAATTAAGATTTAATGATACAAATATATTCATATATTTTTACTTAGATAAGTTCAGGTTATTGAATTGAAATCTGACAATAAAATCCAACGATTTAGATAGTTGATATCATGAAATTTACAATACAATTGTTATCAATTAGAAATGGAAACGAATCAAGTTATTCGTGATCTACTCAAGTTCAGTTCAAAAAAAACTCGGTTTGAGATTTCAGTTCATGACTAAAATGAGATCAAATTGAGTTTGATTTGTAACTTGTTTAGATTTTATATCGAGTTCAAATTTAGAAAAATTTAACTAGAAAACTTATAAACCAGTTTGATAAAATAATATATATATTTTTAATAATATTTTATTATATTTTTATAGTATTTTATTTATTATATTTTAAATTAAAATAACGTTATTTTGATTTAATTAAATTATTCGCGAACTGAATTCGAACATAATCCTTTTTTATTGAGTCGAACTCGATCATATATGAAAACTTAAATTGAGACTCAAGATCAGTATAAAAAATTCGATCTAACTTGAACAAATTAAAGATCGATTCGATTCGATTCGACTCATTGTTATCTCTACCACCAAGCTTCCCATTTTCAAGCATAGAGGGCATCGCTAGTTTCAAGCACACAGGACATTACTAGATTCATTACATAATACTTTAGAAGGAACGAAGAGTTACAAAGATTAAAATATAATTTTAAGAATTTGAACTCATACTTTTAATTTATAAATTTTTATAAAAATTTATAAAATGATTAAATTTAAAATATCTTCATTTATTGGATCATTTCTTTTAAAAATTAAAAATAAAATTTTAACACATAAAATTAACGAAGTGTCGTACCAGCGTGTTGAAACAGTTACATACACCTTCACTTTTCACAGCGTTCGATGGAAGTCTCTCGAAATCTTTTTTTCGACGGGTGTTTGGTTGGTTTTGATTAACTAAAATTAATTAAAATTTATTAATTTTTTTAATTAAATTTTATTATATATTATTTTTACCTCAAATTTTTATATATTTATTTTATTTTTTTGTCAAATTTTTACCAAACAAACACTACGTCGAACTGAGGTCTCTCGATATCATCGCCACACAACTCCCAATAAACGGAGGTCGGACGCGAGTCCCACACCCTACGTAGCCGAGCTCGCAAATCTGTAATGACCATAACACCCCTATGGGTCGAAATCATTCAAGGATACTCTCGTCAATTCGACAGGCTGACTGAAAATCGCAGCCTGACGCACGTGCGTGTCTGCGGTCTGTTTGGAAGCATCAATTTGTCCGGTTGCAAAAATCACTGAACGAATGTCTCCCCTGTGTTTGACTTTTGTCTGTACTTTTTAAGACTACTTTTTGACCACACTGCAATTCCCATTTCCCCATACCACGCTTCCCTAGGATCCCCCCACACGTGCATGCTCCAGGGGTATTTTCGTTTTTTCAATTTTTTTTGTTGGCAATCCGACATCCACTGTAAGTTCCTTTTTGGTATTTTAAATTTGTTTGCAAATTTTTTAATTTTTTTTAATTAAATTTTATCGTTGTCATACTTACATTAATTTTTAATTTATTTTTAAAATTTTTCTAAACTTCCTTAAGCTATCATCCGTTGCGTTTAATTTATTAAAAATTTAAAAATAAATCTTTAAAAATTTTTTAAAATTTTAAATATTATTTATTTTTATTTTACTGTATAAGGGTGAGTTTGAAATAAGATAAAGTGAAATAAATTGAAAGATCGTAATAGGTGTAATAAAAAAAAATTTGATGTGATATAAAGTTAACAGAGATTTATAAAAATTTTTAAAATTTATTTACAAACTAAACGGAACCTAAATTACGAACTCATAACTTATCTCACTTTATCTTACTTTTTATTACCCTAAACATTAGCATGATATAAAAAATACAAAACACAATGGCTCGACTTTACAATATGGAATTTTATGTAAAAAATCATTTAAAAATTGTATTTTTTTATAACTATTAAATTGCGTTTTGATAAAAAAATTTATAAAAAATAGAATAAATACTTAAAATCATTACTCCTACTTAATTTTTGATTAAAAATACAAAAAAATAAAATTATAAAAAATAGAATTAATTTAATTAAAATTTTAATCCTCATGTTTTAACCCTTTGTACATGTTTAAAATATCAAATTTTGACAAAAATAAAAAAATAAATTTTAAATTATTACGTGTTTGATATATTTTTGAATAGTGTTAAAAAGTTAATAAAAATAAAAATTAAATATGTTTTATATAAAAAAATTAAAAAAAATTAAATATTTTTTTATCAAACTTAACACTCCAAGCGCACGATTAATCCGAACCTATTCCTTGCAGTGTAGGGTCTCAGCGGGTTCGGTTCATTTAATTGACTGTTCGATCCGAACGGAGGTCTACCGATCAAAGGCCTTCGCGTGTCAAGTTGTATTGTACCGAAGTAATCTCTTTTTATAAATTATTTTTTAATAAAAAAAACATGTGTACTAAAGATATTTGCGTCTCTATGAGTAATTTAAGTTTAAAAAATAAAATTTATAAATTATAAATAATTTTTTTTTGGTAATTTATAAATAAATTAAGTTACGTTCCAAAAAGAACCTGGGTCAAAATCGTATATCCTTTCTTGCTTTCGATCTGACCATCGATAGTCCTATAGTGCATGTAAAAAGATAATAAAGGTAGAGTTTGAAGTTCTTAAAAAAATAAAAAATAAAAAATTAAATATTAATTTTTAAGTAATATAAATAAAATATAGTGAAATTCAAATTAAAAATTTAAAACTCCAAACAAAGCCTAAAGGCCTATTTGGTACTCCAAAAAATAATAAAAAATACTGAAAATTTTTGAAAAATTTTAAAATTCTCTAATACATTTTATATTCCTCGTATTTCATGAAATTTCTATAAATTTATATATATCTACATATCTCAACAAATTTTTATAAACTCTAATAAATTTTTTACAAACTCTAATACTATTTCACAAATTCTAATAATTTTTTTAGATATCGCAAAAATTTTGTGATTACTTTCAATAAATTCCGACGCAAAAAACGTTCTGATAAAACTAAAAACCATTCAGACAGTTCCTCTCTTCAGAAAAATTGGCGTAAAAATAAAAAATTTTTATTATTAAAAATTACAACGAAAAACTTAGTTCAATTGTCACATGTCAAATGTTAAAAATTTTTTAAAATTATATTTTTTGTTATTTTTTTTATTTTTTACTGTACTAAACGGATCCTAAATAAGACACTATGGGCCCGTTTGATTTGGAATAATTTGATGAAAATCTCTAAAAATTTCTATAAATCTCTGTTAATTTTATATCACATCAACTTTTTTCTCTCACTGTACACATTACGAATTCTCTCTAAATCACAATTTATCTCAATTTATTTCATTTTTTCTTACTCTAAACAATCCCTGTATATACCATCTATATTTGGCTTCCGATGGTACAGCATTGCAAAATGATTTATTCTACTCTTACCGTTTTTTTTGTTCGCACAACCCACCGCTCACTTTAAATTAATAATTACAAGTAGTCATTAGTGTATATGATTTAAAATCATCAAAATATAGTAAGATGTCATCTTTCTATTTGAAAATCTACTATTTTTTTTATTGCGCAGGATTTTAACGCGGTTGGAAGTAACTGTGCCGCTGCAAAATTTGGTTGGCTGGGAATTTAGATAAGGACTGTGGAAGCAAAAAGGGCAGCCGCCGTGGGCCGGCAGCGACCGTGGTGGTAGGGTCCACGGGGACAGCCCATCTTTGGGAACACTTGTGTAGAGAGAGAGAGAGAGAGAGAACACTTGTGTAGAGAGAGAGAGAGAACACTTGTGTAGAGAGAGACAGAGAGAGAGACCGACCTTGAGTTGAGCCAAAGCGAGGGGTGTATCGGTGAGGAACTTGACGGCGAGAGTCATGATGGTGGAGGTGGTTTCGTAACCGGCGACGAGCAGAGCCAACAAGAAATCCACAATCTCCTCGTCGGCGAATCCGCCGCTAGCCTCGTCGTCCAAGAGAGACGCCAGCATGTCACTCTTTCTCTCTCCTCTCTCGCTCTCCTTCCTCCTCTGCCTCACCACCAAGCTCAAAGCCTCCGCCACCTTGGTCCTAGCCTTCAAACACACAACCAACATGAAAAACCATTAACTAATTAAAAAAAAACCCAAATCAACCTCAACTTCAATTTTGGGAGAGAAATCAGTACATGGATGGCTCTTCTGTAGGTGGAGGAGAAGAGGGCGAAAGGAATGGCAAAGAAGCCATCAATCACTAGCATGTACTCCTTTCTTAAATTCTCTGTCCACTCGCAGGGATCAAAACTCATCAGCTGCTTCACTGTTAACTCAAACGTAATCTGCAAAAATCATCAAATTCTCTTAATCACATCTTAAATTTAGACCTCCTCATGTGCATGTATATATATATATATATTTAATATTTATACATCATAAACTAGATATACTCTTTGATTAATATATCTATATGTATAGAACCTTCTTAGAATAACCAGACAAAAACAAGAAAACAAAAAGCAAAAGCCAAAAATAAAGATAATGATACATCAGAACCTGCATATGCATATACATAGAGAGACACCCACATGTACTGGAATGACACCCACTAAGGATTGAAACCTGAATCTCTTAGTTCCCTAGAAAATAATATATTTTTTTTTATATATCATTAAGAAGAAAACACAATTAATAATGAAATATTATTTTACTTAATTCTCTTATTTGTTAATAATCATGATAAAATTTTCAATTAACTAAAATTTTAAGGGGCACCATAGCATATTAGCTTAGCAGCAAATTGGCGGTTCATGACCAAGTTGACTGATCCGCACCTTCTTGGCCTCCTCCATGAGTAAGACCCGGCCGCTCCAGGACTCCAAGTTGAGCCGGACCAACCGGTCTATGTCGAGGAATAAATGGTCTCTGAGGATCGGAGAATTGGCGAAGCTCATGGTTAGAGAATGCATCCTCTTGTGAAGACTCCCTCTCATGAGTAAGAGCGAATGCCTTCCGAGCAGGTTCGAGATCGAGCTCGGGTAGCTCGACTCGAACAGCCGGCCTTCGTTCTGGAGGATGAACCGGTTCACCTCCGGATCAGTGGAGAACACGGTCGGCTCGCCAAAGATGTGGGTCGTGAAGAGGGAGCCGAACCGGGCGATCCGGTCGTCGATGAAGGGCTCCGGATTTTCGGACTTGTATGCGGAGATGAGCTGGAGGGTCTCGCCGACGAAGGGGAGGCCGAGGGAGCCTGGCGGGAGACGGTGGCTCCGGCGGGTGAAGTGGGTGGGGCGGAGGAGGAAGAAGATGAGGAGGGCGAGAGAGGAAGAGAGAAGAAGATAGAGAGAGAAAGCGATAGAGTCCATAGTGAAAGGTACAGCATAAAGACAGAGTGAAGAGAGGGGGTTTAGAGGTGGAGGGGAGGGGAGGGGAGGGAGAGAGAGAGATATATAGAGAGAGAGAGAGAAGGGGGCTTTAATGGAGCACACGGGCGGGTCTGCAACCAAATCCATAAGGGTGGCAACCAAATTAAAGTTGGATATTTTTTTAGAATCAATGTTGTTTCTTTGGCTAAGTACAAGTGTGACGAGGTTTTTTTTATTTAGGGTTAATTATACTGACACCCTTTTAAATTATATTTATTTTTTAATTTATTCCTTTATCTATTAATTCTAACCTTTGATCCCATCATCTATTTAAAATGGATTTCGTTTAATAACCGTTAAAAAAGTCCGTTAATTAATTATTTATTATTTTTTAATTATCTTAATATATTTTTAACGTGATTATTATTTACATATATTCAAATTTGAAACTTGTGACTAAAGATTTGTACAAATTAAATCAAATAAATTATTCAATTTTTTATTATAAATTAAATAAATTAATTTTTTTTCTTATCTCATCCAAAAAAAAAATGACCCGAACCTAATGTTGATAAAGAATCTAACCAAATTAATTCTCGGATCTTAATAATAAATATTTTTAATTTTTTCTATATTTATTATGTATATTTAATTTTAATCATAAATAATAAAAAATGTATTGTCAAATTTTATTTAAAAATTTAAGCTAAATTTAAATTAAAAAAGAACTAAATTAAATGAAAATGTTGTTATCAAGTTTAATTTGATTTTTTTGATTTTTATTATGTTTTGCTCATCTTGTTTCTTTATACCAAAAACAAAAATAATACATATAATTTATTTTTGCTTTCAGATTGAATTTTTTTTTTTTGGATGGGATAAGAAAAAAATTGATTTATTTAATTTATAACAAAAAATCAAATGATTTTACGTGACCTAACCCATGCAAACCTCTAGTGATAAGTTCTAAATTTGAACATGTGAGTAATAATCACATTAGAAATTTATTGAGATAATTAAGGAATAATAAATAATTAATTAATTAACGAATTTTTTTAACGGTTAATAAATGGAACCCCTTTTAAATAGATGAGATGGTCAAAATGTTAGGATTAATAGATGAAATGGTAAATTAAAAAACAGGTATAATTTAATGGGTGTCAGTGTAATTAACCCTTTGATTTATTAAAAAAAACTAACAAATGTCCATTTTTATTAATTTTTTTCCACCAAATACTTTACTCATTTTTTTTCACTTTTACTAAATTTTTTTAATTATTTTAACTTTTTTTTTATATTTTTTGAGTAGCACGCTAAACATTCAACAAAATAGAATGTATCTACTTTTTAGGAAACGTTAATACTCTAAACATGCATGAAATTTTAATAATAGATAGGAAAATATTATAATAATCATATAAACATGTATATATATAATTAAATTAAGTGGATGTAATAACTTTTCACGAAAGTAACTTAGGGTGTGGTTGGAGTATGAAATTTGGCCAAAAATCTTCAACTTCCTTTAAAAAATTTTAATTTTTTCTACTTTTCTCTACACTAAAAATCTATAAAATTTACCAAGTTTTCCCAAAATTTATCAATTTTTTTAATATTTTTAGAGAACACACTGAACACTTGGAATCATTTGATAATACTATCTTTTTTATTTTTATTTACATGTTTATATTTTTTACTTTTTATTTTCTAGGGTTGTTTTTCAAAAATAAAAATTGAAATTATATTTAAAAATACAAATTTACTTACAATTATTAATTTTTTATATTCATAAATTATCTAATTGTATTAGTTTTAAAAAAATTAATATAATTTAATAAAATATATTTCATATTAATAAATTAAATTAATTAATTAATTAATTAAATTATTTATTAAATTTCAATTAATTCAATACATATAAAATATATTAAATTACAATTTAATTATATTATTTATTAAAAATAATTGAATAAAATATATTTGATAATAATTTAAATAATTTAATTATAATATTTATTAAAAATAATTTAATGAAATATATTTCATATTAAATTAATTAATTAATTTAAATTAATTATTAAACTAAATTAAATTAATTAATTTTCAATTACTTAATTTAATTTTATTATTTATTAAAAATAATTTAGTAAAATATATTTTAAATTAAATAAATTAATTAATAAAATTAATTTAATTTTGATATTTATTAAAAGTAATTTAATACATATATTTAATATTTATTAAATTAATTAAATTAAATTAAATATTTTATTTTTATTTGTTCAAAATAATTTTGATTTTATATTAATTTAATTTAATTACATTTTTATTAAAAATGATTTAGTTTAATAAAATATTTGAATAAAATAATTCATTTTAATATAATACAACAAAATAGATAAAGTGTTAAAATTAATAAAATATTTGTAACAAAAAAAGAATAAAAATACATTTTTTTGTTTAAGTTTTTACTTTTTTGGAAACAAAAAAAAATACATACAGATTAAACAAATGTGTTTGTGTTACTAATGTGTGAAATTTTGAAAATATAAACAAAAAAATAGAAAAACAAAAAAGTTAACAGACAAGGGCTTAACAATCCAAAATTTACCCACCTTTTGCTTTCGTTTTTGTAGTTTTTTTGGGTCAAAATTTAGCACTTCAAATAAGCATTTAAGGTTACATTTGCAAAAATAAAACTAAATCAAATGAAAATGAAATTACATTAGAAATACTTAAAAATGGAAATAAATGAAAAATAGTTATTCACTTCTTCTCATTTGGTCTTCAAATTAAATATTTATTTAAAATTTGGTCATTGATTATCTTAAATATTAAGTTTAAATTTAAATAAAATAAAAACTAAAAGTAATCACAAAATATAAGTGAATAATAGTGATGAATGACGTTATAAGGTAATGGATGTTGTAGAGAATGATTATGATGGCAGAATGGACTGTGGTCATAGAGGGTGATGGTTGTGGAAATGGAATAGTAGTTTAACACTAATTATTTTATTATATTCTATTGCGTCAAATTAGACTTATGGTTTAACCTCTTACGTACTTATACAACAAAATTAATTAGTTATAAGTTTTTGACCCCCGAGACTAATCATTTATGTGTGTTAAGCACACTTTCAATTAAGTTAGACGGATGAGTATGTACTTAAAATGATAAAAAGTGAAATAAAATAAGATAAAATAAAATAAATTATTAGTTTATAATTTATATAATGAAATAAAAAATAAATAATTTTTAAAAATTTATAACAAATCAAATGAAACCTATGTTCACATACACGTATATATCGAACATTCTTAAACTTTGATAATTGAGTATCGAAGTTGTCTTTTCTTCTTCTTCAAACATTGATCTCACGTGCAATTTTTAAAATAACAACCTTGTCTTTGTCGATCCATGAACCATATCTATTTTATTTAATGGAGGATTATATTATTATAAGCAGAAGATAGATGGACTGGAACATCATGATTAGTTTGTGAGATTCCGACAAAAATCAACTTTGCATAAAGAATATACTAATTATAATATTTGTTTTTTTAGGGCAAGATAATTGTGCAGGAATAAAAAATACTATTGTGCGAGACCAGCCCTTGGTAAGGCTCAAGAGACCTAAGTTTAAGGTCTAAAAAAAATACCCAAAAAAAGAGTATAACAATTTTTATAGTTAGAAAAAAAAGGGTATAAAAAAAAAAGTCCCTACTAATTTTTATAGTTAGAATTAGTATTGACCCGTGCAATACACAGAATTATATAACAATTTTTATGGACAAAATATAATTTTTAAATACATTACAAAATATTTTAATAAAATTGCATAATTCCATAAAATAGTTAGAGTTATTTTTTTTTTTTTACTAAATTTTGATCTGATTTGATCCAATCCTAAAAAATAAAATTTGCTTTAGAATATATATTAAATCATAAACTTACCTAATTGACCAGATCTCCTTTTCGTTTTAAACTGTTTGTTAGTTTTAATATATATTTTATTTTCTTTAATTCTTGACTCATTTTACAAAGTCAGAAATATTACTAGTCTTAATTATATTAATCAGTTAAAAATTATCTATGACCAATTGAAATTTAAAATTAGAATTTTTCTGGAAATTTTTCTAAAAATAAATTATTCACATGCCTAAATAAAATTTCAAATTTTATTTAATTTAAGATGTAACAAATTATATACATACATTTTTTTGTATTTTTTGTGTGTTTAGACAAATTATTTTAATTTTTATTTGAGTTCTTAATTTAATTATTAATTTATTTGAAATATATAAATTTTACAACTATATTGAATTTATAAGTAAGTGAGTCACCTTTTAGAACTCATGAGTTCATTTATATAAAATTTATAAGGAAGTGAGCTCTTTTTCAAAACCTAACCAAGTGGGTCCCTTTTCGAAACCCATGAGATTTTTTTACATTTATTAAATTATATGCCACAATTTTAGTATTGTTATAGAAAAAAAAAAGTGAAGTTGTAGCATTTTAGCGATGTGGCATAAATAAATAAAGGTTTTGTGAATGAGAAAAGAGAAGAGAATAAAAAGGAATGAATGAATTCAAAAAATAATCCAAAAATCTATTAAAAAAAAAAAAGAAAAATAGAATGGCATATGCCACTAGAATTGAAGTGAAGGAAAAGAAGACAAAAAAATGCATTTGTTTTAGTATTATAGTAAATAGATATTATAGATTTATAAAAATAACTCAAATTTTAAGTATTATTATTCAGTTAAAAATTGTGACATGACCAATTTCAATTTAAAATTAGAAATTTTTCTAAACAAATAAATTTTTCCCAGATTTAGATAATATTTCAGCATTTTTTTGTGTTTTTAAACTTAAGCTAAAAAGAGTTATGTTTTTTTTTTTTAATTTGATTAATATTAAATAATTTTTAAATATTTTTAATCCAAATTAATTATTTAGTAAATTTTACAACTACAATAAACCAATAAATAAGTTCTATTTAAGAAACTCATAAAAATGGATCACTTCTTGGAACCCAATAAAGTAGGTCTACTTTTTAAATCTAAGAGTTTTTTTTGTATTTATTAAAACCACATGCCACAACTTTAAAGTTGTAGTGTTTTGTCGATGTGGGACAAAGAAATAATAGTTTTGTGAATGAGAAAAGAAGAAGAGGGAATGAAGAAAATTATAAAATAATTCAAAAATTTATTAAAAAAAAGAAAAAGTAGAATGGTGATCAAAGAGGCATGCCACCTAGGATTAGAGTAAAAGAGAAGATGAGAGAGAAAATACATTATTTTATTATTATAATATAGATGGGGTAGAAGTTTTTTTTAATTCAAATATAACTGTCCAATGTCTTTTAAATGCTCAAAAAAATTAATTCATTAAGATTGGCAAAAATTTTGGCCTTTTTGGCAAAAATTTTTCAGAAGGCCAAAATTTTTCAATAAAGGCCCCTTTTTAGGATTGGTCTTGAATCTTGAAAACTTTAAGGTTAGACTTGGGTGTGCATGCTCACTACACTAACGAAATTTGCTCTCTATTACCTACAACACAGAAAATAGCGAAAAATGATGGTTGGGGATGTTCCCGACAAAGGAATATCTTAAACTTAATAAAAAGTTTAGAGAGAATTCTAGTGACTTCGCTCTCTATTACCTACAAAACACAATGGTTGGGGATGTTCCGACCAAGGAATATCTTAAACTTAAGTTAATAAAAAGTTTAAAGAGAATTCTAGTGAGAGAGAATTTAATTGGTAATAGTAGGCATACCTTACTTAGTAAATTTCTTGAACCATTTATAGGTTAGAAAAGAATAAATAATGGAGAATTAATGTGACAATAAAATAATTATAAATCCACTAATTTACCTATTTTCTTAGTAATTGCAGTGAAAGTTTATTTAGTATTTAATACGCGTGATTATTTTCAGAGTGATAGGTAAGAAGTGACTGATTTAAAAGGTTCAAATGTCACTTGATGTCTGCCACTGATAAAATAACAAACTTAATTAAAATAAATGAACTGAATTAATTACAATATCATTTTATAGTTGGAATCAGACATGAATTCAACTTCTTTACTTTTAGAACCAAACTAATGAGGCCGAGAATGGATTATGCTCAGGGTCAAGTTCAAACTTGCTCGATGCGTCTGTGTTCAGAAAGAATGCCACGTGTGCTCGGGGAATGATAGCACGTGTTTGGTATATTTTTATACTAATAATAATAAAATACTAATTCACCAATAGGGGTACTAGTCAACCACATACAAGTATATTAATTAATCAAACTTGCTATGTTAATTAAGTAATAATAATTAAGGTCTATATGAAATTCTCTTGCACTTTCCCTTGTGACAACGTGTACTTTGATCCAACACACAATCTTAATTGGCTCATATTGGGAATTTAAATCTCCTAAATTTATCCACTTACGATATACTTTTAACAAAATATTAAGAAAAATAAAGAAATAAACAACATAAGAATTTACGTGAAAAAACTCTCAAATCAGAAAAAAACTAGACACTTGGAAAAAGAAAATTCATTATGTGAAAATTTCTTACAATCACACAATTCTTCATCTTAAACCCAAAACCCCATTAACTAGTGCCCCAAGCAATCTTTAACTCTCATCTTACAAAAGAGGAATTTAATTAAAGTCAAAATTTACTATACAAATCTTTAACTTTAATTGGTACACTTAACTAAATGTGAGGATGCCTTTATTTATAATCTTACAAGACCTCCCATTTTTTGTAAGAAATCAATGTGGGACTCCTAAAGGAGCCACCACACCAATAAACTCCATCTTGATGACTTTAATTGGTCCCACATCCAACCTTCACTTCTAGGAGATTTTGAAAACATAACTCTTAATCGTAGAGAATTATTATGCTTCAAGATTATGCTTTAAGAGCATCATGCTCCACCATAAAGAGTATACACACTTAGAATAAACCAATTCCAAGCATTTCACTTTAGCATATGTCGAAACCTTGCTAAAAAATTATGGTGTAACTCCATGTTTGGTTTTCCTGGAAGTTCATCAACCATTGACATAAATTTTCCACTACACACCCTGCATCAATGCCAAACTAATACCCATGTGCAAACTTATGGATCCGCTAACAACAACACATCCTCTATCCTAGCAAACTTTGGGGATTAGCGGTATGCCATGAGGATTTAGTGTTAACAACATTGTTAGTCTCTCCATTTACTAAACTGAAGCCATTTTTTGAAACCGCCCTACATCTTTGACAATTTTTCTTGTCATGTCCAGATTGTCTACACCTCCAACAAAGCATTATGGATACCAAGGGTTAACCTACCTACCTTGTGTAATCTTGATTGAATCAAAATATTCCTGACTTGCACTTACCACGAGCCAAAATTGATTCTCATATCGGATTTCTCCACCTCAAACCTAACAGGATTTGAAACCTTACTTCCTGACATTTTTTTTTTTTTACACTTTTGCCTCTGATGAATTTTATTGTAGGAGTGAATAGTATTGATTAGATGGGTCACATTGGTCCCACTTAAAACTCAATCTCCTAAACAGAACATTCTCAGACTTGTACATATTCACACTACCACAGTAAAAACTTTGCTACACCTAAGGACCTAAGCTCTAATACCACTTGTGGGGAATTTAGGCTTCTTAAATTCATCCCTCAAAATCTACCTTTGGTAAAATATCAAGAAAAATAGAGAAATAATAACAATACAAGAATTTACGTGAAAAAACTCTCAAATCAAATAAAAATCACAAGCACTCAAAGATGAAAATTCACTGTATGAAAATTTCTTACAATGACAAAATTTTTCCTTTCACAACCAAAATCTCATTTCACTCACAAAGAATTGTCCCAAACAATTTTTAACTCTCATCTCACAAAATTTAATTAGAGTCAAAATTTGCTATATAAATTTTTTACTTTAATTGATGCACTTAACTAAAAGAAAAAATGTTTATTTATAATCTCACAAACCTCCTCTTCTTTGCGAGAAATCGATGTAAGACTCCTAAAGAAGTCACAACACCAACAGTTCCATCAAAATAAATGAAAGGAACTGCCTTGCACTGAACCAACCTTTAGCGAGGCAGGCAGGGGCATATTTAATTGAACAGTGGAGAATCATGCATATCAATATCCTTTAGGGGTTCTGTAGTGGAAAATAGGACCACAATATCTAATGAAATCTTTGCAAATATTTAGTATCCTGAAAATGGGACCAAATTGAATTTGTACCAATTTAGAGATGTACCCTCTGAACTTTATTTCACAACTCCAAATGATTTAAACCTCTGGGTCATGAAGAAGAAATCATGCATGTGGAAGTGGTAGTTCCTTTGCTTTTCCCAATGCTTGAACAAAAAGACGATTAGTAGAGATCCACATCTCGATAAATATTTGATAAACAACACACAATGAATATATATATATATACAAGCACATTTATCAGTTAGAAATTTCTCATCAAATCAATTCTAGTTAATAACCTCATTTATTTGATGCTATATGCACAGGCTACTCAACATATTTGTTAAAAATTTATGAGTTTGTACCATTTTGGAATTTGAACCCACGCCCAAAAACTTTTTACGGTTGGACAAATCAAAAATATTAATTTGTTGATATAATTTTTTATACTGCGCTTATTATACTATCAATTTTGAACTTCTGATCTCTTAAGAGAAGGTTAAAGTTTAATTTGTGTATTTTCTAGTGATGGAAAAGTGGATTTAGGTTTAATTTAGAATATTTTTTTGAATTAAAATTTTAGTAATTAATTTTTTAATTTTTTTATTTAATTAACATATTTACCTTTTATGATTTAAAATAAGTTTAAAATGCAAAAGCATATTTTTGGCTGAATGCTAAATGAAACCTCATAACTGAGTACATATAGGATGCATTTGGTAAATCAAAAATTCAAAATTTATATATATATATATATATATATATTTTGTGTTGACATTTGTCACTTTTTGGCAAAAATTATGTGTTTACCATAAACTTGTAAAAGTTTAAAAAAAAATTAGAGAAAGTTGAAAAAAATAAAAAAATATAAAAAATTAGTAGTTTGGTGTGTTTTTTCTATTTGATAAATTTAATGGAGAAAATTAATTAAAAAAATTAAAAAAAATTAGTATTTCTTTTAAAATTTTACAAAGCACATTCATAACTCACCTTCATAACTGGGAGTCACCGTAAAACTTTGCAGAGAGACAAGCTAGCAAAATATTTAAATTCTTAGGGATGGTTTAGAGTTCTACAAAATTTTATAAATCTCTATAAAATTTAAATTTTTTACTCACTACACGAATTAAGAACCCGTAACTTTTACAAATTTAGTGTCCATTTGGGAACTGTTAGTTAGCTCTTAGCTACTCAATTATTTGACTTTTTTAAAAATGATCAAAATTATTCTTTTACACTTTAAATTTCTTTTAAACAATCAAGGACAAATATGTCAAATTAATAAAAGGTAAGAAGTTAGTTACTAAGAAGATATCGTTTGGTAAAATTGTCATTTTTTGTTTTTGTTTATCTGTTTATATTTTTTTCTATTTTCTGTTATTATTTTTTTCTGAAATAAAAACTTAAACTACATTTGGAAATACAATTTTGTTTACAATTACTATTTTTTTATTTTTCTAAAATATTTAATTTTATTATTTTTAAAAAATTTAATTCAATTTAATAAAATATTATTTCATATTAATTTAATTAATTAGATTTATTAAATTAAAATAACCCATTAAATTATTTATTAAAAATCATTTAATTCAATAAATATAAAATATATTAAATTATAATTTAATTATATTTTTTATTAAAAATAAAAAAAATATAATATAATTATTATATCATTTAATTCAATAAATATAAAATATATTAGTCATAATTTTATTATATTATTTATTAAAATAATTTTCTAAATATATTTAGAACTAATTAAATGAAATTAGTTATTAAATTTAAGTTAAAATAATTAATTTAATTTTATTATTTATTAAAATTATTTAATAAATAATATTTCATGTTAATTAAATTAATTATTAAATTAAAATAAAATAAATTAAATTAATTATATTTTTTATGTAAATTAATATGTAATATATTTTAGTAATTTATTTTTAGTAAATAATTTAAATAATTTAATTAATTACTACAAAATATAAATTATTTTAAACAAAAACAAAATAAATAAATAAATTAATTTAATTATATTTTTATTAAAAATAATTTATTTTAATAAAATATTTGATTAAAATAATTCATTTTAATATGATGCAATAAAAATAGATAAAATGTTAAAATTAATAAAATATTTGTAACAGAAAAATAGAGTAAAAACAATTTTTTGTCTACTTTTTTATATTTAAGTTTTCATTTTTCTGAAAATAAAAAAATTAAATTTAACAAATATATTTCTGTTATCAATTTATAAAATTTTACAAATATAAACAGAAAAATAAAAAATAAAAATGTTAGAATTAAAAAATTAATTTTTTCCTTTTCTAAACCCAAAAAGAAAAAAGAAAATTAACTTTTCAATAAATAATTAAAAAATTAACTTTTTTATTTCTTAAACTCTGCCTTACTCTAACTTTTGTAACTTTGATCCCGTTTAGTTTACAAACAAATTTCAAAAAATTCTATAAATTACTGTTAACTTTATATCACATTAATTTTTTTCTTTCATTACACACATTACGAACACTCAATTTATCGGACTCTAAACTTTGAACACGTTAAGCTACGGTATTGTACTTGTAATGAAATCGTGAGGGGATTGTCAAATCAAGTACTGACTTGTAATAGTACAAATCTATGTCATTATTTTCAATTCATTGTTCATACACGGACCTAGTTAGTGTGGAGGTGTATAGATGGCAAAATTGTACAATAAAAGTACAAAAAAATTAATATAAAATTGAAACGTCACGAAATTTAATTAAAAGAAATTGATAACTTTTTATGATTTTTAGTAATTTTCAGTGTACCAAATACTCAAAGATGAAGCTAAAGTTTTGAGTTTAGGGTTTTTGACCCCAAGACTCATATTCAGTTGATCTTCTAATTTTTAGATTATATATAACAATTAACAAAAAATTATTAAATTTTAAAAATATTGATCCATAATCTAATTTTTTGGATAAATTTTTTTAACTCAAAAATTTATATGTATTACTTATGATATTTTTTTGACTAAAATCAATCATTTTTAAAATTTTAAAAGGATCGAATCATAATATAAATTTTTTTTAACTCAAAATTCATATATACAAATTACATTTTTCAAAACTTTTAGGTGGCCATGGCCACCCCCAGCCCTCTAGCTTCGTTCCTACAAACACCCCCTATAGCTACCTCAAGTGGTATTTTAAATATCTGATAGAGAGGGTGATCGAATACGTGGCACATATCTAAAGGATGGATACTTGGCAAGCATCTGGATTAGTCACTATTTCACCACGCTGGTAAAGATACAAGCAGTACACCTGCTCTACCTCCCATGATTTCAACTAATTCGGATTCCACTACCTGTTATTTCTGTGATTGAAGTCTTGTCTGTCCTATATAGCAGACATACATGTACCTAGAAAACTATAAAAAAAAAAAAAAAAAAAAAAAAAAAAAAAGTAAAAGATAAGGGTAAGCGCAACTTTGCCTTACAAGAATTCTACCAATTTTACTCTTTACTCTTATTACAGGATGTTTGGTATACCAAACTCCACCCACCAAAAGTTACAAAAAGTTATCAACTTTCTCTAATCAAATTTCGTTACATATCACTTTTATATTAAGTTTTTATACTTTTTTGTCATTCAAACACCCTTTATACACTAGTGTTGACTTGATCATCGAAGAAATGTTCAGTCGAATCTTACTTAGTTGGTAATGTGTTGTGAGATTCAAGGAAGGAGATAAGGAACTAAAGAAATCATCATCACTAAGATAACCATCCGACCATGTCAACAGACCATTTCCAATTAGTCGAACACGTCATCAAAAATCTTTATTTAATTTTTTACACTCCATGTGACTTGTTTGGCAACTTGTAATTTTTTAATTTATAATTTTTATATCAAAAATGAAATGTTTTACTAAATTTATATTAAAATTTTCATTAAAAAATAAATATTTTATCAAATGCCTAAAAAGTTACCATGCATTCAAAAGTTACAATTTTTTCTATTTTTTTTTTCAAAAGATACAAAATTTTCTAAATGCGTAAAAATTTAACTTCTTATTAAATTGATAACATTTGAAAAAAAAAATTATGATTTCTTTTTTGTGTTTTTGCCAAACGGGCCCATCATTTGGATGACGTTGAGTTTGAGAAAGGTGGATAAAATCCATCAGAATTGAATAATTAACCAAATCGAGATTAACTTTTAAATTAGTTTATTTGATTTATTATTCAATTTTGATTAGTTTTTAAATTTAAAAATTACATTTCAGTTTGATTTCGATTCTTGCATTTATAAAATCAAAATAAAAGAAAATTGAATTAGATATATATATATATATATATATATATATATATATATATATAAATGTAGATATACATGTTAATAATTTTGTAAAACAAAAAATTGGAAACTAGATAGTTATCTATATATATATATGAGTTTGATCAATATAAAAATAAATTTTTAAAAAATAAAATTAGATATTTATATATATGTATATATATTTGTTTTCAGTTAATTCGATCCGATTACCTACTTTTATTTGACTCCTTCTATTAAAGAGTTGAAATAAATTATATAATTCAAATACAATTAAAAATTGAACTGAAAACCGAATAATCACTTTTAGGAATCCGCACAAATCTTCTCTTTAAAATATTTATAGCAATTTTATGAAACTATTTTTTATTATATCAAAATATTAATTTCATAAATCATTTTTTAAGAGACATCAAATCTCTCTTTATTATTTGTTGTTTGGAAAATTGAATAAAGCATGAGATAAAATTATTTTTTATATTCAAGTAACTTTAAGAAATCTAAAAAAGAAAAAAACAAAAAACTCTAGTTTTATTTCCTTAGGTTGCGTTTGGCGAGTTTGGACCCCAAGGGAGATAGACTCTGATTATAATTTGCAAGAGAGAGACAGGTACAGGACAACAGAAGACATGTGAAATGAGTAATTAATCAACGGTGAAAGAGAAAGGGGTGAGAAAGTCCAAACAATGTTTCCACTAAAAATGATACACTTGTCAGTGACACGTAATTTTCCATCAAAATATCAGAATGCTATTCTCAAGTAAGATTGCTTTGGCCCATAACAAAACAAAGACACGGTTTTCAGTGCTTGCCCAACGCTGGTGGCTCCCTATAGAAGTTTAATTTTTAACCATTTTTTGGTACTTTTTTTTATCAAAAGTTTATTAGTGAAATTTTGTGTGTTTAATAAAATAAATATAAATCTAAATAATTTCTTACAATTGTTCGGTGTTTGGTAAAATAAAAAAAAATTTAGTAATTTTTGACAACTTTTGAAATTTGGTAAAAATAAGTAGTAATTTTTAATAATTTTTGACAAATTTTAAATATTTAATAAAACAAATAAAAATTTTTAGTAATTTTCAGCAACTCATTAACACGGCAAAAATATTAACTTATGGTGTTTTACTAAGCACCAAAAACACTAAAGGTTGGTGTGCTTTTGCTATTTTTTACTGCTCCAAATAGGACTATTGCCAAACCAACTTTTAGTATGAGAAGGGGAATGGTATCAAGGGCATGTTTGTTCTAATGTGAGAAAGAGTAAATTTTATTAGGATAATTTTTACTTTTCATTACATTAATTTGGAAGAAAGGATAACAATTATATTGGGGATAATAATTAGTTTGAAAGGGAGGGTAAATTGTTACTAGTTTGGGATTGAGTAATGAGAAAATTATACCATTTTCTCATTACTCCGTAAAACATTCTTTTATCCTTGTTTCTCAAACAATATTTTCTCCCAGCAATCCAAACATATGATTTAATTATTATTAGATAGTATTTATTTTCTCAATCCAAATATAAGTATGATGAACTCATCATCCCCTTTTACCCATTACTGAATTAATAATTATGCTTATAATCTTTCACCTTCAGAATTTTCACCTCATACTAAACTTTTTTAAATGTACAATGATTTTCATAATTATTTTATTCTTTATTTTTAAAAAATATTAAAACTAGTATTAAAATTAAAAAATAAATAATTTTAAAATATTTATTTTTAAAAACCATAATCGCCGTTCTTTTACATTTCCGAATAGTACGAAAACTGTCAACTATTAGAAAAAATTTAGGGTTTTAGTGGTTTAAAAAAATTAATATTTTTTGCGTTAAAACGGACTCCTTTCGTAGCAACCAAGACGGATCCCACATTAGTTCTAAGATGTTGGTCTGTAATAGTTAACAATGCATTATTTTTTGATGTAACATTGTCGTCTTATGGTTGTTACGATGCGTTGGATTCTAAAAAGTACGTGGAATTTATATTTTTGAAATAAAAAATAAAACAAAAGATCGAAAAATAAATAAAATAAAAAATATTTTTTTTGTACGATTAGAAAATTATAAGAAAATGAATAGATATTTTCCTTTTAAAAGATAATTTTGTATTTAATAACTTATAAAAATGATAATACATAAATAATTTTTTTTTTCTTTTTTCTTCTTACAAATTCAAATTTCAAATATACCACAAAAGTATTATGTGATTAAAAAAATATCTTTATTCGACCGAATTTTTTATGTTACTCAAACAAATTATACTTTTTAAGATATCATTTGGGAAGTTCGGCTAGCACCTGCTAGTTAGTTAGTTTTTTTTTTTTGTTACACTGTAGCGACTAATTGTTGGATCATTTTTAAATTACGAAAAATATCTTTTCTTAAACACTGTAGACATATAAATTCTTAAACCAAATAAATGAGGTTGACCCCATCAAGAAAATAAGTCGACCTCTTTTGGTAATAAGCATGTGAATACTTAAACCAATAAATAGGATCAATCCTTTCTGATAGTAGACATGTGAGGACCTGAAATATTTGTGTGTTCAAGAATAGTTTTAAAAGATAGTACGAAGTATAAGAGTACATATGCCAATATATAAATTTACTTAAAAAATTAGAATAAAAAAATTAGATATCTTGACTTTCTAGACACAAAAAAAAATTAATTTTTTTTTAATTAGTTACTCGTTAGTTTAAAAAAAAAAAAACCAGTTATTTTAGTTGCGGAAACCGAGAAACTAGCTTGTAAAGGGTGTAATCGGAATTGCGGTAGCGTAGGGAACAGTGGGAGCTTGGGGTGATCAGCCACGGCACGAAACACGTCTGTAGCACGGAGAATCTTCAAAGAGAGAAAGGGACAGAACCGACACTACCATCGCAGATCTATCTATTTATCTGCAATATCAAAAGATTGTATTTTTTCTTCAATAGACTGCTTTAATTTTTTTTTTTATAATTAGAACCTCATTTATTTATTACACTCTTCAACAAATTATATAGTCAATAAGTAAACCGTAAAAATGTAAAATACTCTTTATTTACCTTTCACTTGAGCCAGGAATTAAATATGTGTAATTTCAGTAAGAAAACACTATTTTATTTTAATTTTAGGAGGCATGCTTATTTGATTTTTACTCCTTTATTTCAATATTAAATAACATGTCTATTTGATTTTCATTTTAATTTCTTTTATAGATTTTTTAATTATGTTTAGAATTCCTCTATTATTTCCTTTTTTTTTTTTTGTCCTACATCATAACAGACTACAGTTTCACTTTTTCTTTTGCATATAAAATCACTAGAATTGTAAGATATAATTTTAATAAACGTGAAGTGAGCTCCTAGGTTTTAAAGTGGACTCCACTTGCTTAATGATAACTATAATTGAAAATTTTATATATTTCAAATACATTAAAAATTAATTTTGAAAATACAAAAAAAAGTCTAAATAATTATTAGGCTTGTGAAAGAGTTTAAATTCTCTCACAGTAACAACTCTCAATATTTTTTAATTTAGATTAGATTTTGGAACAATTTTTAATCTTAAATTTAAATTTAAATTTAAATTTGTCACATTGATCATTTGATTGAAAAATTGATTAATATGCAATATTTGAATTATTTTTTTAAATCCATATTATATGTACACACTAAAGTTGTGTAATTCTTTATTTTTTTTTCTCATTTAATCAATAAATAGGTTAACCCTCCTTATATATCGTTTTTACATTATTTTTTATAAAAAAATTTTAATTGAATACTTTATCTCTCTTCCATTTTTTTAATACTTTCTTTTCTTATTTTATCTCTTTTTATCTCACATTGACACATAGCCACAATTTCATTTTTTTTCTTTTATCTATATAGTCACTAGTATCATAGTATGTTAATACAAAGTAAGCTCATAAATTTCTAAAATAGACCAACTTGCCAATTAGTTAACTATAATTGTAAAATTTACATTTTTTAAACACATTAGAATTTAAATTAAACTCAAAGAAAAAATGCCTAAATATTAATTAATATTGAAAAGGGGTTCAAAATTGACTAAATATTATTAAATTTGAAAAGACTAACTTCTCTCGCAACAACAATTCTTAATATATTTTAAATTTAAAAATCTAAAAAGAGCCTAAATATTAATTAGATTTGGAAGTAATTATTTTTTTTAAAAATAATTTTACAATTACATTAGTCATATTGTCCATTTGATTAAAAATTGATTGATAATACTAGTATTTGAGTTATTTTGATATAGTACAACATATGACTAATAAAAGTAACGTTTTTAGTTTGCGTTATTTTTATAAAATTTACATAAAATTTATTTTAATACAATTAAGAATAACAGTAGTTTTAATTTAAGTTAATTTTCCATACAAGTTAAGAATTAAAAAAATAAAAGGGCATATTAGAATTGACAAATGTTTTGATATAAAAAAGAGATAGAACGATTAAGTAGATTTAAGATTTAATATATATTCTAGAGTTAAACTTGACTTTTAGAATTAAGTCAAATCAAGATCTGATAAAGAATAAATTTTTAATACTTATTTAAAAGCTCAATTTTAATTGACTCCATCTACTTATTACAACTGATCAAATAAAAATATAAACGTGAAAAAGTAATTCAATAACTATTATCTAAAATTGCACAACTTTATTAAAATATTTATAATTTATATAGCTCTGTGCATCGCACAAGTCAACAATAGTCTAAATATAATATTAAAAGAATTTATTTTCTCTCTCCTTTCTTCCTTCAATCTAATCTTATGTGACATGCTTATTGACCTCTATTTCAATTTTTCTTTTTAACATATTTTTGAATATTTTTGAAATTCCTTTATCCTTTCTTCGATTTTAAAACTAGTTCAATTATAATTAGAAACATATTTTGAGATGTAATTTTCATTAAGATAATAACATGAATCTAACCCAGTAAATATTCAAGTCATGCTATTTTGAGGTTTTCATTTTCTTACAAGATTTTAAAAAAATAAAAACATAAAATGGAAATGGCATAGTGATCGAATCCTGCTTTCAACATTTAATTCGGGTCGAAATGTTTTGTTGTGTTACTTCTATGACAAAACCTTGGCAAGAGAGATGCTTTCATGAGCCAAAACAGATTCTCTAAAAGTTACGAGCATATATTCCAATTACAAGAATACCAATTGACTTACTATCACATTGACTTACCATTAGAAGATTTCAGTAGAAAAACAAAATAAGAATGATATTGAAATTCAAAAATAAAATTGAAAAGTATAAAAATAAATAAAAACTCAAGCAACATTAGAATTCTAAGTAAAGTTGAACCAACAAAAATGACCGGTTTTCCAGTACATCAATATGTTTATAGAGAGAGAGACTTCACTTTTGAATTAGAACGAGTTTAATTGAATTGAGTTTAAACTTATTTGAACTCGACTCGAGTTTTTTAACGGAATTTGAGCTCGATCTCCATTCGAGTTTTTATATAAGTTCGAGTTCGGCTCGATAAATAAAAATTTGAGCTTGAGCTTAACTTGCGAATAGCTCGAATTAAACTAAAACAACGCCGTTTTGATTTAAAACATAGTAAATAAAATATTATAAAAATATAATAAAAATATAAAAATATTATTAAATATATATATATATATATATATATATTATTTTTCGAGCCTGCTTGCGAGTTTTCGATCTGAAATTTTCTAGGTTTAAGCTCGAACTCGAATTTAAATGAGTTATAAATCAATCTCAATTCAAGTTCGTTTTAATTACGAACTGAGTTTGAATCGAACTTTTTTTCAAGTCGAATTTACACAACTCGCGAATAGCTCGATTTGTTTCCACTCCTATTTGAGTTTAGAATTTACCATGGAGGGATTTTCTTACATGTAACTTTGCCTAACTCAGATCCAAAGTTTCGCTTTTCCAATATTGGACCAAGTTTGTTAAATAGACAAGTGGAGATTTTGGAACTACCACAATGAGTCGGAGAAAACTATAAACTAGGCCGAGAAAGGGCCCATTAAACTGGAACGAAAGAGACGCTTGTGCTGCAGAGGTCCATATAAAATTAGCCCAATCACTATGGGGCTGAGATTAGGACCCTAATGTTCCTTTTTGTTTGAAAGGATGGAAAAGTGGAAACAATTAAGGAAAATTAAAGAGGTTAAATTTTGCTGTCTCTATTGAATTGAAAATTTTTATACTTCTCAACGTTATTTAGTTAAAAGGAAAGAATGAGTACAAATATGTAGATATCTTCGTTCTTATTTTTTTTTTTTTATATGTAACTTATAGTTCAAATTTTGTAGAAAAAATAATTTTAGAAAAGAAGTGGGACTCACTTTAAATTCTCTCCTCTTCATCACTCTCTTTGTTCTTTCCTACCCAAAAACAAAAAAAAAAAATTATTTTAGAAAATAGGTGGGACTCACTTTTTAAATTCTCTCTTCTTCTCTTTCTATGTTTTCTCCTTTTTTTTTTCTTTTCATTTTTTAGGAGGGGAAAACACATAGAGCTTCCATATATATTTTTTCTACAATTTTTCTCTCCTATTTTTCTTTTCTTTCACTTTTCCCTTCAAACTAAACAAGGAAAACACCTCATTCCCTCCTTTACCCTCACTCTCACTCTTTTCCATGCGTTCACTTTTCATGTGTTGTTAATGGTTTGAGATTTAGTTAGGTTTTGAAAGAAGAAGCGCAATATGTTTAAACATTTGCCTATATAAAGAGAGAGAACAATTTATGTTATGTTAACTCATTGCATCAATGCTTTCTTTTTGTTATAAATTGATACATAAAACTACTTGGGAATGATTTATATCATTGTTTATATAAGAATGATTCAAAAATTATAATTTTTATAATTAAACAGATTATTTTTGAAAATTAAAAATGATAACCAAACTGATAAAAAATTTTGCATTATTTGAACACTAACTAAATCGAATTATATCGATTGGTTATGATTGGTTCAACTATGGCCACATTTGGAGCTAAAAAAAATAATACAAAATTTTATAAATCTCTACAAATACGAATTACGAGATAATAAAATTTAAATTCTCTACTCACTGAACAAAACACGAAATATTAACTTTTACAATTTTATACAACTCCAAACACACCCTATATAGGTTTATAAATTTAAATATATTTTTTATAATTTAATTATTGATATAAAACAATAATTTTTATACAAGTGATATTTGAGACTTAGAATGTGGAAACAAAACTTACAGTAGCTATTAGTTCAAATGGAATATGACGCAACCTACAAATGGTTAATGTAATATTCAATAGTTAACTGGTTAATATACAGATTCACAAGAATAAATAATAAAATTGAAAGATGACCTGTATAAATTCTTTAACTAGGAAAAAGTAATAATACCATCAAAATATTAAAATTCTAAATTTTAAATCGTAAAAATCAACATATGTTTCTATTAAACTATAACTAAGAAAATAAAATGTGATAAAACTAAAAAGGAATAATTTGAATTAAAAAATAAAAACAAAAATAAAATAATAGCTTTAACTCCACATTTTCTAAACCAAATGTGTATTTAATATTATAATAATTTGTTGATTTTCTAGAAATTTCAAAAGACAAAATCATTGATAATAGTGGATATTTAATTAACTATAATTATAATTTAATTATTTTGGTTTATTTAGTTTTACAATTTCAAAACTATAACCAAAATTGATAATTGTTATGTTTACAAAAAATAACTGAATCGACCGTTGCTAAATAAATAACTGAATCAAATTTCTTAAATTTGGTCGGTGTAATTTGAAAATCAAATTTTGATCAAACTATGCACATTCCTAATATTTATTATATTTCTCTTTCTTATTGATAGGGTCAAATTTAATATTTTATAATTAATTTAATTCTTAAATTCAAATATAGGTACAAAATTTTATCTATGAGATTAGATCAAATTAATTTTTTATTTTCAAATTAAATCAAATTCTAGAAAAAAAATTCAAACAGAGTGTTATCATTTTATCTCTTAGTTCAAACTTATCAAAAAAAAAAAAAAAAACGAAGAAAGAAAAAGAAAATATGGGTGAAAACTGTCCTTCCCATGGGACAACTCAAATGTTAAAGAAGAGAGATAAAAGGTAGGGATATTAGCACTCTTTCAAAAACTTCCTCCACCCTTTGTCATTTTTTTTTTTTTTACAAAATTACAAAACTAACTTTGTAATAGAGGTCAATTAATACATAATATATTATATATACCACAATTACCCTCCCCTTCTATTTATTATTGCAAAATTAACATCCTTCATTTTTCACTCTTTTATAACATTATCCACTCTTTATTAATTTGCATGTTAAATTAAAAATTTATTGTCAATTATAATTTATGAAATTGTGTGAAAGAGCTTTTTTAATAATTTTTTTAAATTAGCTTTGTAAATATATCTTTTAAATTTATTTTGTCAAAAATCAAAGAAGAAAATAAACAATTATTACTTTTCAATTGATACAAAACAAGATATCATAATTGTTGATTAATTCATACACTAATGAAAATAATTAAAATAAAGGTAAATCAAATTGAGATTCAAATCATAACATTCACCCCCCAAAACAACCACCATTAAATAAAAAAAATTACATTGTTCAAAACAATTCGACAGTGAGTTGCCAGATGTATAGCAAGCAAGGTTATGAAGTATTTTGCGCAAGTAGATCAATAGGTTGTTGGTTGGAGACTTGTAATACTTTCTTTTGTATGCTATAGTGAATAATTTTAGTCTGATCCGCTAAATGATAGCAGATCAGGGGTTGTTTCTCCTTTGAGTTTAAAGTAGTTTTTATCTTTGTTAACAAATCTTTGTGTCCATTTTGGTGGTTGTTGACTTTGGGTTAAAATCTTAGTATAAATGTTCTTTAATTTATCTTGGTTGTGAATGGATTTAGATACTAGTCTGTGTTTTGGGACTTTCAATCTCATATATACTGTCATCCATATATATCTCTCTTTAATTTATGAAACCTCAAACAAAACAATATGGAAGAATATTCTGTTGAAGTAGAACTTTCGAATACGATTAACTTTTTTTTTTTTTTTTTGGTATAAGCAATATGGAGCAAATTTCATATTATTATAAATTATCGAATCCCTCCAATAGTAGAACAACTATTAACTTTTTCTAGTTTTCTCTTTTCATGTGATTGATTTATTGATAGAGCAATATAGAACAAATTGCATATTATATTTCTTTATTTTTTTATTTTTGTTGATGTATATGCTATTACATTATTAGATTTTTTTCCCTATTAAACTTTTTTTTTTTCATATAGTTCCCATTTATAGTTTTTTTTTTTTTTTTTGCTTTGTAGTTTATAGAGGTTTTTTTGGTTAAAATTGTTGAATTGTTTTGAATAGTGCAATTTTTTTTATTTAACGGTGGTTGATTTTGGAGATGAATGATAAGATTTGAATTTCAATTTAATTTACCTTTATTTTAGTTATTTTCATTAGTGTATGAATTGATCAACAATTATGATGTTTTGTTTTGTATCAATTAAATAATAATAATTGTTTGTTTTTTTTCTTTGACTTTTCATAAAATAAACTTAAAAGATATATTTACAAAGCAAATTTAAAAAAAAATATTAAAAAAGCTCTTTCACGCAATTCATAAAATTATAATTGACAGTAGATTTTTAATTTAACTTACAAATTAATAAAAAGTAGAAGATGTTATAGAAAGGTGATAAATGAAAGATGTTGATTTTGCAATAATGTGTGCGTTTGGAGTGATAAAAATTAAGAAAAAATGTGATTTAGGGTAAAGAATAGCGTTTGGTGTTTCCTTTCAAACCGTATTTTTTGGAAATGTATAGTGCCAAAACCGTTTGAATGGTTTTTCAAATCCGTTCTAATTGATTCAAAAAATTACTTCTTCTCTTTCTGAACAGTGCCAGAACCGTTAGAACGGCCTTTAAAATCCGTTCTAACGGATTCTACACTAGTAAAATGTTAAAACGGTTTATCCAAATCTGTTTTAACAAATTTAAAAAATTGAGATAAATAAGCGACAATGGTACTCGTTTGAAAGCTTTTGACGTGAAAAATATGATTGTGAAAAAAATTTTCGCACTCGGCTAACCTTGTTACGAATTTTTTTTAATAAAATATTGAAATTTTTTTAAATTAGTAAAGGTGGGAAAAAGTAAAAGTGTGATAAAGAATTTTAGTGATTTAAAAAGGTTGTTGGAGTTTTATGAAGTTTTTTGAAATTTATTAGTATTCCAAACAGTGCCAATAAATAGAAAAGGAAGAGTAATTATGGTATATAGGGTGCGTTTGGAGTCCCAAAAAAATAAAAAAAAATCAATGGATGGGATTGATGTGATGTAAAAATGATAGGTGACAAAACGTGATTGGAGGGATTTGAAAACCTTTGAAGTTTTTTGAAAATTTTTGATTTTTTTTGACTCCAAACGATCCCATAATGTGTTATGTATTAATTAACCTCTATTAAAGGTTAGTTTTGTAATTTTATAAGAACAGAAAAATGGCAAAGAGTAGAAGAAACTTTTGGAGGAGTGCTAATATTTTGAATTTGTTGTCTAATGGTTACTAATTCAAGTCTCTACAGGGTCATTGGAGGGTTTATCCGATCGTTAATTTGAGGGATTCGGGGATTAGTTGAAATGCACATAAATTAGTTCGAGCGCCCTAAGTTAAAAAAAAAGGTGCCAATATCCCTACCCAAAGACAAAACAATGATTAATATGTATTGCTATGAGTGTGTTTGGAATAATAAAAAATGAGATAAATTAAAATAAATTGTAAATTTATAAATCGTGTCGTGTGATAAAAAATAAATAACTTTTAAAAATTTTTAAAAACTTTCAAAATTTTACAACAAACCAGGTGGAGCCTATTCTAACATTATAGTTGTGGATCATACTGTGGTTTACATGAACTCGGGGGCTGCAGTCGGGGGTCGACTGTAATCACAGTAGTCGATCAAAAACGACATCATTTCGACATTTTTCTCTTAAAAATGAAAAATAATGCTGTTTCACTTAAATTCTTATATTCAAATATGAATAGATTAATTCAAATATGGCATATCGTGGAAATAGATGTGTTCCACGGCATGATTTTGGATCGACTGCCGTCGAGCCCCCGACTGCAGCCCCTCGTGGTTTACACGTTTAACGAAGGCCCCTTTCTACATAAAGCAGGTATATAATGTGTGTCTATATATATAATAGAAGCGTATGAAAGTTTCTTCCATAGCACATTTCTTGCAGCTTGGGTTTTTCAAAGGTAAATTAATTAGTAGATCATCTATTCGTCAAAGATTCTCTCTTATATGCCTTCCCCCTTTTTATTGATTTCTTCACATACAATGTATTCATCGTCCTCGATCTTCACTCTACGTGCATATATATATATATGTATAAATTGGTGTTCTTTTCATCTATCTTCTATGCGTATCTGTCCGGATTCTCTTCATTTTGACATTGATTTTAGGGCGTGGTATTGAAGAAGGTATTGGGGGAGAAAGGAAGAGAGAGAGAGAGAGAGAGAGAAGGAATGGGAAGGGTGTTTGTGGTTACTCTCGAGGGCAAGATCTACAGCTGCAAGCACTGCCGAACCCATCTGGGTGTCTCTGAAGACATCGTTTCCAAGGTTCCCTTCTCTTCTCAACTACTGATCGATCAAAGTTCTGTTTGTTTGTTTGTTTTATTTTTGTTGTTCATAAGAATTTATATTTCTTTTCCTATCTGCTGATTCGTGTGTTTATTGTTAGTCAAAATTGTGTGTAAATTCTTCTTGATTATTGATGACTGTTTGTTGTCTGACTTCGATTTGTTAATTTTGCCAATAGTTTTGCTCTTGAACTTTTTTTTTTTTTTTTTTCCAAAACCCAGCTAATGTCTGTATCTTAGTTGAAGATTCCAAGTCCCAACCTAGAAAATGAGGGATCTCGTTTAGGCCCTTTGTGGGATCTCTGCTCAATTTTATGATTATCAAGGGGACGTTTGGAGCTGCAAAATTCCGTAAAAAAATGTGATTTGGGTAACTTTTGGGCGTTTGGAGCTTAACCACCAAACCACTTTTTTTTTTTAGATGAATAGTTCAACAGATTTTGGTAGAAACTTCTTGAAAATCGTAGAAACTTTATTGGGATTTGTAGAAAATTTATTGGAATTTGTAAAAATTTTATTAGAATTTATAAAAATTTGTTGGTATTTGCAGACATATATAAATTTATAGGAATTTATATAGATTTATGTAGTTTGAGATGAAAAAAGTTTGTTATAGAATTGTAGAGTTTTTCAGAATTTTTTGGAGTTTTTCAGCACTCCAAACAAGCCCCAAGTATCTTTAGAATCTGGAAAGTTATTAACCTCAACTAGTTGACTGCAGCCAAGCATTTGTGTTATTTTCTTCACGGAAGGTGTATTTGTACTTTTTGGGCCTTCATGTCAAACTGTTGTCTAGCATTCACCTTTCTGCAGGTGGGTCTTGATTGACAATTGAGTTTTCTCAATTACTTCGATAAAAGGTTATAATTTGCTAGAATTTAGTAGAAAAAGATGTTAATTTCTTCTTTCCTTTTTCCCCTTGCAATTAGATTAAACATTTTGTGCATTGAGATATCGAGATTGTCTGAAATTGTCGCACTATTTTTTCTTAATAACTTCCAACAGGTTGTATAATAATATACCTTTTTGTAGGATCACTTGATCATAGTTATCAGAAATTCTTTCAAGAAGTTTGTCTATTAGAAGAAACCCTTGCATGTTGTTTGCTTACTTTGAACATTGCTTTTCTTGTTCAAGCGCAAATTACCTCAATAATGATGTTTCTGGCAATTCCACCTCCAATTGTCACTAGTGCCCTCTCAAAAGGTACAATTGACTTGGAAACAAATGCTTCCTTCTTTTTTAGAGTCATTTCTTCAAACTCTCCTTTGATAGAAAGGCATGCTTGACCAAATTAGAAGATAGTTATATGATTGTCTCTGACCATCACCTATAGAGACAGTGGATCATTATGATTTATATGTGTTTGTACCCACTTATACAAAATACATGCATGTGTATTATTGTTATTCTTTTGCAAATTGCGAGTACTTTGATAGAGAAGATACAGTTCTAAAGTAAGTTGAAAGGCAGACAGATTTAGTTTAGACAACCCCAAGTAGTTCAACTTCGGCTTGGATATTGGTTAGTTGATAGTAGTAGTGACTATTATTTTATATGATTTACCATATACTAGGCCTTTGTTAATTTTGTTTCTTTTCAATTTGAATTTGTTGGCAAGTTTATGTTTATTAGGAGCTTTCTGGAAAATGAATTTCCTGACAGATTTTGCCTCTCTTCTATTCAGTCTTTTACCTGCAGGCATGGGAAGGCTTATCTGTTCGCAAAGGTGTAAGTTTTTCATGATTGCAAAACTCTTCCTGGTACAACTTTGTTTTTTCATACACAATTTCAACACTTTCTGAAGGCTCGAAGCCGTGAGATACCATTTAAATTATGTGAATGATTCAAAATATTCTGTTTATACATTATACACCTTTCTCTCTTCTTACTCTCGCTTAGGGTGGAGGACGTGCTTTCTTTTTTTTTTTTTTTTCTGTTTTTCTTTTGGGGGGGGTGCTACATAGCAAAATGTCCATATAGGAGATCAAGGGCGAAAAGTAAAGCACTGAAAGAGGCCAAACAGGCTACAAAATAGATATAAGAAGAAATTCTAGTAAAGTAGAAGAATGAATTTCATTTTGGAAATATTGATATTGTAATCAAGTTAAAATGGATCGCATCACATGGAAGAGAGGAAATAATTGGTGATTGAAGTTGCTTGGCCAGACTGTTTATACCTAGATTTTCCTCTTTTCAAATGCATGGAGAATATGGAAGTTTGACACCACCACAAGCTTGACTTCTGAATGCATCATCTAACTTACCCCAGGACACTTAAATACATATAATGAATTTAAGCTATTTTCAGAACTCACGCGTTGTTTCATTTCTTTATAAACTTTTAGCATTGCCCTGAGATTTGCTGAATATTCTTATCTTGCATCTGTGGGATATGATTGGGATGTTATACCTTTGGTTGCAAGTCTATGCTCTTCCAATTTGAGATAATTACATCTTTGTTGTACATGTGGTTTAGCTCTAAAGGATTTATTCTTTCACTGTTTAGAATATTGACATTACAAGTAGTTAATTGCTTATTATGTGACAGAGTATTGCCTTCAACTGTCCTAAAGCATTGTTAGTCTTTCATTCCCGTTCTTCAATTCTTGTATGTTCAAATGCGTATGAAGTTATGAACAGATGGAGGGAAGGATATGGTTGAGCAAATGCGGTCATTGAAAGTCAATAAACAAAATGAAGAACTTTGAGAACCGAGGATGCATTGGATTTGGCAGGCCAAACTATGTGCTCTTCTAGACATAATAATACATCACTCATATTGTGCCTTAACCTGTCAATGTTCTTATGCTTTATATCTTGCCTCCTGATAGAGCGAATGTCACCGTTGGAGAGACAGAAGAAAGAATGATGCTGACTGGATTGCATGCCGTTGCTGACATTTTCTGTGTTGGGTGTGGATCAATTGTGGGATGGAAATATGTAAGAGGAGGCGGGGTTTATAAAATTATAGTTATATACATGCTTAGGCTTCTTTTTTAACATAGAAGAAGCCAGCTTTTTTTCCATTTTTTTTTTTTGCGTCTTTTTTGTCTTATATGACTTTTTTTTTTTTTTTAAATCAAAATTTGATTTTCTTTGCTTTTGGTAGCTTTAAGGCATGTTCACATTCATTAAAGAAATGCTTCAAAATAGATGGAAACTAATGCATGGAGCAAAAAAGTTGGCTTTTTTCACTTGTTCGTGTTTTCTCCTATTTTGATGTATTTTTTGTTAATGAATGTGAATAATACGCGTAAAAGATACCATAAGCAAAAGGAAAATCAAAATTTGGTTGAAAAAAAAAAGTCATAAGACAACACCCTCGGGAACCCCCCCCCCAAAAAAAAGCGGCAATTTCTTCTGTTCTTCCAAACAAAGTCTTATGTTAATTGCGATTCTTAGTTAAGGTTTTCTTTTTTCAGGAGATTGCCCATGAAAAGGGCCAGAAGTACAAGGAGGGAAAATCCGTCCTTGAGCGGTTAGTATATAACCATGCCTCACTCCTTCCCTCCCTCAAAGCTATGTCTGAGAGTTTTTTTCATTGAACAGGTTTAAGATTTCAGGCCCGGATGGAAGCAACTATTGGGTCAGTCATGAAGCACATGTTGGTGGAAGTGATGCTGATGATGTCTGATGACAACAACCTTCAATCCCAATTGTACATTCTAAATCCCCCGCCGTCTTTGTTCTCCATTCAACCCGTGGATTCTTGAATTGTTAAATTTCTCAATTCGGCAGCTTTACCAGTTTGCTCGAATAACATGTACCAAAAGAAGACTCCATTGATCATATTGATTTTACTTGGGCATCCAAACTACTGTTGAAACATCTTCTATTTTCAATGCCATCTACTTGTGTTGATAAGTTTAGCTGTTGATGGTCTTTGGTTTGATTAGTCTTTGGTTTCTACGGTTGCACTGATCCTTCATTTCCCTGTTCTCGTGAGTAAATTGAATTAGGCTTCGTTTGGTTATAGAAAAAAAGCTAGACCTTTTCTTTTCTTTTCTTTTTGTAATTTGTTTTCTTCTATGGTTGTTTTTCACAAAAATTTGATTTTCTTTTAGAGGTCGTAGCTTTTAGACACGTTTATCACATTTGAAAAAAAAAAATAGAAAAATTTACATTGTTTGGGTGAAGAAGTAATGAACAAGCTGGTTTTTTTTTTTTTTTTTTTCTTAATTTTTATCCAAATAAATGTGAAATTTTTAATTTTTTTTTTTCGGGGATTCACGAATGTCAGTAGTACCCCTAGGCAAACAACTACAGCTTCTAAAAGGAAAACTAAATATTGGTTGAAAAAAAAAATTCATGTGAGACAAAAAAAGAGAAGGTAAAAAAAAAAAAATTAAAGTTAAAATTCTTTTTCGAAAAATTGTATCCAAGTCATACTTGGTAATCTTTTAAAATTATTAGTCACACTCAAAAAAAAGTATTGCTTTTAAGTCACATTAATGTGAAAAGTTTTGTATTTAAGTCATACTTTTGAGTGGGTCTCACGAGTTTGTTTTAAATATAATTTATAATATGACTTAAATGCCCTTTTTCTATAATTAACTGAGATGAAGTTGCCGAAAATTATGGAACCGAGAATCACGTTTTCTGTTTTTGTTTTATTCCTTATCAATTGCGTGAACATATAGTGAGATAAAAATCTGTTAAAGGATTATATACGAAGGAATACACACGGATTACGCGACTTTGTGCTGTGAGATTAACGTCGATCGAATGAATATATACAGATCTGGATTACGTATTTAAACACATGACTGCGGTACTGTTTTTTTTAGGATGTATGCTTGTTCAAAAACAGTACCGCGTTCAAAAACAGTACTGCATGACTATATCATGCAAACATCACATGTAAACACAAAAATAGTTCACATATCAAACGAATAACCGACAGTACCGCATGTGTGACAGTACCACATGTCTGCGGTACTGTTTTTTTTAGGATGCATGCTCGTTCAAAAACAGTACCGCACAACTCTATCATGCAAACATCACATGTAAACACAAAAATAGTTCACATATCAAACGAATGATCGACAGTACCGCATGTGTGACAGTACCACATGTCTGCGGTACTGTTTTTTTTAGGATGCATGCTCGTTCAAAAACAGTACCACATGACTCTATTATGCAAACATCACATGTAAACACAAAAATAGTTCACATATCAAACGAATGACCGACAGTACCGCATGTGTGACAGTACCACATGTCTGCGGTACTGTTTTTTTTAAGATGCATGCTCGTTCAAAAACAGTACCACACGACTCTATCATGCAAACATCACATGTAAACACAAAAATAGTTCACATATCAAACGAATGACCGACAGTACCGCATGTGTGACAGTACCACATGTCTGCGGTACTGTTTTTTTTAGGATGCATGCTCGTTCAAAAACAGTACCGCACGACTATATCATGCAAACATCACATGTAAACACAAAAATAGTTCAGATATCAAACGAATGACCGACAGTACCGCATGTGTGACAGTACCACATGTCTGCGGTACTGTTTTTTTTAGGATGCATGCTCGTTCAAAAACAGTACCACACGACTCTATCATGCAAACATCACATGTAAACACAAAAATAGTTCACATATCAAACGAATGACCGACAGTACCGCATGTGTGACAGTACCACATGTCTGCGGTACTGTTTTTTTTAGGATGCATGCTCGTTCAAAAACAGTACCGCACGACTCTATCATGCAAACATCACATGTAAACACAAAAATAGTTCACATATCAAACGAATTACCGACAGTACCGCATGTATGACAGTGCCACATGTCTGCAGTACTGTTTTTTTTAGGATGCATGCTCGTTCAAAAACAGTATCGTATGACTATATCATGCAAAGAATGGTGCTGTTTTAATGAGGTACTGTTTTATTATGTGGTACTGTTTTATTATGTGGTACTGTTTTATATGCGGTACTGTTTTTATGCGATAATGTTTTATTATGTGGTATTATTTTTTATGCGGTATTATTTTATTATGTGGTACTGTTTTCCTAAATAGTTTTGATTTTGTTTCCAAAAATCAGTTTTGCTTATTTTGTAAAGAAGATGGAAAGTCGCGGAATTAGGTTTTTCTCAAACAGTTTTGATTTTGTTTCCAAAAATCAGTTTTACTTGCTTTATAAAGAAGATGGAAAGTCATGGAAGTTACGAGTAAAGTGTGCACTATTTTCGGATAAAACTGGCAGTTTTGAAATGTAGTGAAAAACGCGTGATATCCTTTTTGGTCTTTTTGTTGCAAGTGTGACTTATTCACAAATAAGATTTTTGGGTATGACTTAAATCTTTATAAGTCCATAAATAGTGACCGGCCTCCAAAAACCCCATTCTTTTTTACTACCCAGTGAAGCCTTGGTCTTAGATGGGCTTGGCCAAAGAGGCTTAGGTCGGGTTCTAAAATTGTGCGCATGCACACATATATATTTTTTATTTTTATAATTTTTAAAAATTAATGTTAGTAATTTTTATATTTTATTTTATTTCATCATTTTCAAAATATGTAACTAAATTATAAGAAATTGAATATCTATTTTATTCCTATAATTTTTATGCTAACAACCAAATAGAAACATTTCATTTTAATTCTCGTTTTATTTTCATCTCTCATTTCATTCTACTCTGTCAAACATTAACTAATTCTATTAATTCTCATTTTTTTTTCATCTCTCATTTCATTTTACTTGTGTGAAACATTAACTAATTCTATATCTCTACTAACTTACAATGGAATATCTGGGTCGTAGGGAATGAGATAGGTAGGTTCAGTAGTGAAAAAGTTAAATTATAACAAAATTAACTGTGTTTTTTTTTTTAGAACACAAGAATTGACAATTTAAGAATATCAAAATTTATTGTATTTTGAGATCTGAAGGGTAAAGTAAAAGCAGATAAATTTGTTACCACACAAGTTTTCAACCAATTTATAAGAAATGTAAAAAGAAAATTAAAAGTAAAAAAACGTAATGTTAGTCTTCCCAAGGTTATTGCAAAAATAAATGGAGCTAAATAGACTACGATAAATTAATTTATGCAAGATGAAAAATCAATTTATCAAGAAAATAAAAAAATAAAATTATTTCTATGTGCATATTTAATTTTTTATGGATAATTAATTTTAATTATTTACTTTATAATTTCAATGAATTTCAATGTAATTATTTTATTTCTCATTTAATTTCCTTTTTATAACTTTTTTGCTTTCATTCTTCCTCTTCCTCCAAAATATTAGTGCATTGTGTATATCATTATTGGGCTCGTTTGGAGTTACAAAAAAAACTAAAAAATTTCAAAAAACTTCAAAAATTTTCAAATCCCTCCAATCATATTTTGTCACCTATCATTTTTACATCATATCAATCATATCTATTGATTTTTTTTGGTTTTTTTGGGACTCCAAACGTACCCATTATATTAAGTTTTGAATGACTAGGAATTAGGGCATAGAATTTAAAATTTTTGGTGTCTGGATTCCAAGGTACATTTTGGACCTCTTGCAAATAACTTTACAATGTTCTCTCGTGAATGTGTGATCACCTAATATTCCCTCTCTTTTGGGCCAGAAAAGTTTCCATAATTGAACACCATGCCTAATTGTCATCCCAACTTGGTTGGTACTTAATTACCAAAAAAAACTTGGTTGGTACTTATCAAAAAAAATTTAAAAAAACAAAAAAATTCAAATTTTCATCAAAATGTGTGTGTGTACGTGCGTGTATATATATATGGGTGCTTATTTTTTCTCAAAATATTGTTTTTATGTGATTGATTATATAATATTTTAAAGGTTTTGAGTTATGAGCTTCGTTTTTTTTTTTTACAACGCATAAAACATATATATATATATATATATTATACATTTATATTTTTCAATGAATAACATTTTTATTTTTTAAAAAGTAAAAGCATACAAAAGTTTCATCGATTATTTATCTCATTATATTATAGGGTTCCTTTTAAACGCTGCTTAGCGCAGTTAAAAAAAGAGAGAGAGAGAAAACCTTAAATTTTATTAATTTTTTTTTAATTTTTACCAACTATTCTTCCATTTTTTTCAAATTTCACAAATTTTTATTCAATATTTAACTAACCACTAAAATGCAATGTTTCAACCCTATATGCAAAATTATATTTTTTTAGTGCAGCGAAACAGCCACTTAATTACGACTATGCGGGACCTGATTAATTTTTCCATTAGTGTAGTTTTCAAGTTTATAAGTCTTATTATTGTTAAGAAAATAATAAATATATTCAATTTTTAGTTTTTCACATTCCAAAAATTCATTGTGAGAGCAAGAATTCCGAGAGGCTACAGTGGATTTTAGACTATAAGAATTACATGCAGTGAAAATATGGATGATAAGGATTTAATTAAGGGAAATGATAAATACTATTGACTGAATTAATAAATATTGTTTGGCAAAATTAATAAATCTTAATTAAATCTTGGTTGTCCATTTTTTCACTGCAGTAGTGTAAAATTCATCGCAACCCCTGAAATTAAATCCTAATCATTCATTATTTACTGCAGCTTTTGCAGTATAAAATCCATTATAACTCTATAACCATGAGAGGAGATAGAATGCAAGAAGATAAAAGTGGAGTGCATTTATCATCTCTTTATTATTATATCAGTTAAAAAAGAGTATTGTTAATAGTATTCCAAGGACGATAAAATGAACCTGAGTTACTTTTTGAACTTTAAACTCTTGGAATTAACTATTGTTTTTTAATTAATGATCTGATCGTTTAATTTAAAAACACAATTACCAACTTCATTTGATTAATAGATGAGACTTAAAAAAAGGATTTAACCTCGAGAGATTCACTCCCTAGGTCAAACCCCTAGAGAGTGAATCTCTTTTGGTTTGTGCCACACATACCGGCCCCTCAACATGTATAGCGGTCAATCGCGAACTCGCGTAGCGGCGGGGAGTCGGACCCACACCCAAGAACTGGATACGGTTCGTCCAGCCAAGGAGGCCCGTCCTACCAACCTTTACTACGCTTTGCGCCCGGGAGGCTGGCCCCAAGTTTTTGCTAGAGAGGAGACTTGAACTTGAGACCTTGGGGTGGTAAGCCCCTAAGTCCCAGTCCAAGACCATCCCATCTAACCCCTGGGGGTTTAATAGATGAGACTTAACTTAGTCTAAAGTTCAAAAATAACTTCAAGCTCTCATCTAAGGTCATTTATTAAAGGCTAATAAATATATATTATATCTCGTACTTTGATAAAGGTGTATATGAAAAATAAATACAAAACATTACTACATAATATATTTTTATTGGCCTTTAATGTTAACAAATATGATTAAAAAAAATTGAAGTTTTTACAAGACTATTTTAACAAGAGTATTTAAAAGGGGAGCAACAAATTAAGTAAGTTATTGGACAAATATGGAAATTGAATCAATGCCCTTGAAATGAATTTTTTATTATTGGTTTTCAATAATGATCCCAACGTTGATACTTTTTTTGACCTTTCATTAATTTTAAGCATTTAAATTGACAACCAACCTAACATTCTAATTGCAATACACACTACAAGCCAAATTAATCTCCTAATTATATTATTATTTTTTAATTAAATTTAATTGCACTTTGGTTGAAATTTATTTTATATATTATAATTAAAAACTGAAACCGCTACTCAATTATCAAATCATGCCTAATACTGAACCCACCAATATTTGCAATATTAGACATTGGACACAATTAAATTTCTTAAATATATTTGGCACTTATATTTAGGGGTGATTACTTGATTTTTAATTTTAATTTTAAATTTATCCAAATTATTTTAGTTGTGTAATGGAAATAAATGAATAGTAAATAAAGAAATGAATCGAATTACTGAAAATATTTTAATTTAATTATAATTTTAAACAAATTAGAGGAATGACATCAAATTCAATGTCAAATTACCTAAATCTTTAAATTAAATTTTATACAGCAATTAAAAAACATACAAATGAAATAAATAAATGTCTAATGAATAGTTGCAAGTATAAATTAAGTTTATTATATTTATTTTAATAAGTATATAGCATTAACTAAGTTATTTCAGTTTCGTTAGTATAATAACTGAAATTAAATCAAAATATATTTTAACTCCTAAATAATAAACTATAGTCAAAATTGAAGTAACTGCACCGCATAATCAAACTTAAAATTTTGATTTGATTATTCAGTTATAGTTTGATTATATGTTAAGATTTTAAAAAATAGAACCTATTGAATTTATTTTAATTGAATTATAAAAACGATGAAAATTAGGGAGTAATTAAGAAAAAAACAAAATTATCCGGGCACAAAAACAAAACTAATTTGAAAATTTTAAAAGTGTAGGGCAACGGTTGGGAATACCTAAACATTTAGGGGCACCCCGACAAAAGTATCACGTGAAATTCAAAAATGAACGAAATAGGAGTGATGGTAGTTTCGTAATTATCCGGGGCGAAAGCGCAATCCGAGAAAACGTAGCGTTCAAGTGAGATAATCAGTGAGAGCTGTTAGTTGCATAATATAATAATGGCTTGTCCCTTCTCGAACGAAATCTCAACTTGAAATCCCTCTTCTCTCCGCATTTCAGGACCGAGTGTTCACTTATTAACATTCAATTCACTCTCACTCGGTGATCCCCTCGTCTCGCCTTCCAGCTTTCTCTCTCTAGACGTCAGCTTCTCCTTCTCAACAATGCCCGTCTCTGCAAGCTGAATGCTTTCCTTCTCTCTCTCTCTATATATATTCACATATACACGTTAATATATGTATTGGACCGTGTCTAGGTTTGAGCTTCATTGTAGTGGTTGGAGAATGCTTAGAGAACTGATTCGGGTAGAGAAAGCGAAATGGCGATTGTTTTTCTGTTGATTTTTGCTTCGAGTTTGCGCGCGTTCGAGCTTGATTTCAGATCTGGAGCTGTTGGTTTTGACTTTGGAGGGCGATGATAGCGCATTTGTTGTTCGGAAGATTGTTTTTGGAGTCGTGGATTAGAGACTAGGGTTTAAGTTGGACTCTTTTTTGTGGTTCTGCTCATTTGAGTGCTTGTACACTTAGATTTGGCGATGAATCGAAGTTTTAGGGCACTGGAATCGCAAATGCAGGCCTCAGCGAGGCAGAGGCAACAGGTGGCAAGTCTGAGGTCGTCGATGATGAAGGAGAAGGAAGAGGAGCTTGCGTTGTTTCTTGAGATGCGAAAACGCGAGAAAGAACGGAACGAGCTTCTCCTTCAGAACTCAGAAGAATTTGAAGCTCCACTTGGTATTAACTTGCTTGACCTCTCTCTCTCTCTCTCTCTCTCTCTTCAAAATTGACTTTTGAAGATACGATGTGACCAAATGATGTTGGATTATGTTTTAATTAGATTTTTTTTATTATATGTGAATCTATTGTGGATTTTGTTTGAACTTTGGTAATTTGTTGACGAAATGCGATGCACTCTCTGTTTTTTTTTTTTTTTTAAGTCTTTATCTTTTGGGCATAATCTGTATTCTTTTTTATTATACTACGTGATATGCTAAGAGAGATAGCTGCCTTATTTGAAAGTTGTGTTTCAAGGTTGATTGTGCTTTGAAAATTAAGAATATGTTTGTCATTATTGTTTGTTGTTGGCAGGATCAAAGCCTGGCACTTCTCCCATATTCAATATTACATCATCTACGCCTGCACGGAAGATTGGCGCTGATGATTTTCTGAACGCAGACAATGACAAAAATGATTATGATTGGTAATGTGGTGGCATCATCATCATCATAATTGTCATTATCTTACCTATAATAAAAAAATCATCATCATCATTATTATTCGTATGTTAATTGTTAGCTTTTAGTTTGTGTTTTGTTTTCCCTTCTAATCGTAACGAGGGTAGTAGTTATTGTAAACTTAAGAAGAAGTGTGCAATTCTTATTTTGTAGAAGATAATTAGTTTATTAATTGCATTTTTTTTACTTTAAGCTTATTCTGTCTCACCTAAGAAGATAACACTTGAATTGAGGTTTGAAATATTTGCAATTACACCTTTTGTTGACGAGAACTGATCAATTAGAAGTGCGTTACTTCGGCTACGTGAAAATGTGTTATAAATGTATAGTGTATTTCTTTTGCATTTAATAAATTAGTGCACCTATGTCGATTTGCACTGGTTCTTCATTGTATTAAAAGTCTTTCAATTTACTACTCAGCATGCTTCTAATTTTTCACTTGATCCTTCGCTCCACGGGAAAAAAAGAAAAAGAAGTTACCCTGCATTTCTTTCACGCTACTTATGAGGGGCAACCGGAAATTCCAAATATTCTGGTAACCAAAGCTTCTTCTTGATCAAAAACAAGAGTAACCCCTTAATATACGAAATACAGGACATTATACATACACAAATTTTTTAGGAGTTACCTGAAAATGGCTAGTGTGTAGGATGGTTTACAGATAAGTTGATAGCTCTCCTATTGGCTGTTATAAGCATCTGTATCAATTGAACTATCAACTCTTGTGCAGCTGTTCATTCACTTTAGCATCTCACTTGCAGACAATGGATATGAATTCATGGTGAAAATTTTCATTTATATCTTCATATTTGGTAATCGGGATTGAATTTGAGTTTTGTTTAATTGCTGTTGCCTATCATGTGCATGTGTTTGATGGACTTAATTTCCTGTGTTCTCTGATGAATGGGTTCAAGTTGTTGCACTTTGGTGTAGAGAAGTTTAAGACTAGTGCTTTTGGGCTGTTAACTGACTTTATTTTTTTCTCTTATTTTTCAGGCTTCTAACTCCTCCTGGCACTCCTCTTTTTCCTTCTTTGGAGATGGAATCACAAAAAACTGTTATGAGTCAAATTGGAACTCCTAAATCTCGTCCTACTGCACTAAGATCTAGAGTAAGAATGATAATTCGAACTTTGGTGTCTTCTAGCAGTTTTTGGGTGCTATTTTATTCAAATTTTGGAGACGTTTGGTTTGTACATGAGTGCTATTTGCTGCAATTTATACTTCTATGCCAAGGAGCAGCTGTTATTATGAAGATTTTGGATGATACTGTTTTACAATTAAATAGTTGTGTATATGGGGGCGTTTGGAGGGGAAGGGGGTAGGTCCGGTGCACCACAGACCGTCGGATCCTCGCACAGTGCACTGTGCACAGTACCCCTGCGGTGATCCGACGGTCTGCGGTGCACCGGACGGTCCGGTGCGCCGGACCTACCCCCAACCCCGTTTGGAGTCCCAAAAAAAACCAAAAAAAAACCGAAAGGTGGGGTTGATGTGATGTAAAAATGATAGGTGGCAAAATTTGATTGGAGTGATTTGAAAACTTTTGAAGTTTTTTGAAGTTTTTTGATTTTTTTTTGAGGTTCCAAACGAACCCTATATATATATTTGCAATTTGAAAATTCTAGCCTGCTTTTTATAAAAATTATACACCTGTCTCTGTAGTAGAAGCCTGGTTAAAATTGCAGACTTTTCAAATATTAGATCTATCTAAATTCAGAATTTTGAGAAGCCATCAAATTATTACATCCTTCTTGCGTGTTTTTCAAAGTTCTACTAGAATTTTTGAATCATGAAATTTTGGTTTATGAAAGCCTTTTTTTTTTTCTAATGGAAAATGTGTTTTTTTTAATAAATTATTTAGAAGGAAAAAGGCAGGTATGCAGGGAGAGAATTCGACCATAGAACAACAGGGACAAATGTTAGAAAACTTATTATAGTAGTCTTTATCCTCCTCTTCCCATTGCTGCTCCCCACGGCATACCGTGGACAAAAGTAGTGTTGCTTGTACAAGAAGACTATTCTCCTCTAATTTGCTCAAATAGATGATAATTGGAGTGGCTTATAGTTTATGGGAAGAACGTCTACTTTCAGAAGTCTTTGTGGGGTTTGAGAAGTGTGGGAACTCTTTAGCTAAAAATTCTTGATCCACATGCTTATGAATTTACAACGGTGCCTCTGCTAAAAATTATAGTTCCTTTAAATGAACAGAAGTTGATCCCAATTTAATCTGTTGCTTCCAATACAATTACTTTTTATCCGTGTGAAGCTGTGAACTCATGTTCTATCATTTGTTTAATGTGACTGTAGCTTGCAAACCCCCAGCCAGAGCCCGTTGTGAGGGGCAACTTAGTATCTAGACAGACAGCTTCCTCCCCCAGCTTGAATACTTCAATTGTGGGAGTTCGGAGGCCCTCATCATCGGGGGGTCCGGGATCACGACCTGCAACACCAACTGGACGCCCTGCAACACCGACTGGACGTCCCACGCTGACCTCAGCGTCTAAACCCTCACTGACATCAGCCTCCAGACAACCCTCACTGACTTCAACATCTAAACCCTCGCTGACTTCAGCATCTAAACCCACATTGACTGCAGTGTCTAGACCCTCCTCGACCACTGTGTCTAAACCTTCAAGGTCGTCTACACCTACTTCCAGGGCTACATTGCCTTCAACTAAGCCCACGCTTCCAGCAAGATCCTCTACGCCTACATCAAGGACTACTGCTAGATCTTCAACACCACCAACTAGACTCACCCTTCCTGCATCTCAGACCACATCAAGGGCAGCAACACCAACACGCAGGTCAGCTACACTGTCGACTGTAACAAGTACATCTGCCCCTCCAGCTAAGTCTCCTTCTTCCTCTGTTATCAAACCAGGTCCCCCAACGGCAAAAAATCCAGTTCCACCACGTGCTAGTTCTCCTACAGTAAAATCCAGAACATGGAATCCTTTGGAGATGCCTGGTTTCTCCCTCGATGCACCACCAAATTTAAGGACTTCTCTTCCTGACAGGCCACTTTCAGCAACTAGGGGTAGACCTGGAGCACCCAGTGGGCGTTCTTCTTCAATTGAGCCTGCTTCTAATGGGAGAGTCAGACGACAATCATGCTCTCCCTCAAGGGGACGACCCCCTAATGGCATTATTCATAGCAGTGGAAGCTCTGTTCCTGCAATCAGTCGTATACATGCTAAAGCTAATGACAATGTGAGCCCTGTTTTAATTGGAACCAAGATGGTTGAAAGAGTAATAAATATGCGAAAATTGGCACCACCAAAGCAAGATGACAAACATTCTCCTCGTAGTAACTTATCTGGGAAGTCTTCATCTCCTGACAGCTCAGGCTTTGGAAGAACGCTCTCAAAGAAATCTCTGGATATGGCTATAAGGCACATGGTATATATATTTCTCCTTTTTACTTATTATTGTAAATTACTTTGGGCGTGGGTGGTATTCTGCACTTCCATATCTTACTCCGATGCCTGTTTGTGTTACGTTCAAAATTCCTTATTCGCATTGATATGGAATCCTCGGTATCTCTGCCTAGTCAATTTGTGCATAATTTAGGCATTTGCATCGGCTCCTCCAAAATAGAGCAAAAAGAAACTTTAGAGATTTTCTATTCAACATCATCCTACATCAGCTTCTCTAAATATTTATCTAAAGTAGAGAATGATATAGTGACTCGCTATATTTGAAGAGCCACTATAGAGATTCTCTAAAATAGTATGTGTAGAGATGCTGATGTTTGCCTATTTTTCACTTATATATCTATTTTAGAGAACGAGGAGGTTTAAGGAAACCGATGTGGGTACCCTTGTAAAATCATGAACTAGTAATTTGTCTTTTATTCTTCCGCCTTGAATGAATTTATATAGCTATTTTTTCTATTTCCAGTCATAAGATAATACAACAATAGAAAGTTCATTGAGCAGGAAAATTTTAGTTCTTTCCAGTAACTGCATTTTTTTTTTTGGGGTGATCAGGATATAAGACGGACAATTCCGGGTAATTTACGACCATTGATGACAAATATACCAGCGTCATCTATGTATAGCGTGAGATCAGGGCCTGCACGCAGCAGGGCAGTTAGTGTTTCAGACTCTCCTCTTGCCACGAGCAGTAACGCGAGTTCTGAAGTTAGTGTCAACAACAATGGTCTCTGTGTAGATGGAATTGAAGTAGAAGACGATATTAACAGTAGTGATAAACGTGCTCGATCCCCTGCCAGTGTACGGGGTAGATGATGGTTGGGGCCCTGTGAAGTGTTGTACATCAGGTCCTTCTCTAATCTATATGATATTTAACTACATTATTTTTTGGCCTGTGTAATTGTATTGTGAATCTCCATCAGCATGAGTGACTGCTTTCAGGAGAAAAGCCCACTGGGCGACTTGGCTTATGTCATTTGTGTAAAGTTAAGTTGGTCGATTGATTACTTACGTTCATACCATTCGAGGATGTTGTACTAATAGAAACCCATATGTCAGAATTGCTTTTTTTTTTTGTTTGGGCCCCGGGGGGGGGGGGTTCATATCGTATTGCAGCTCTTGCTCTCTAATCGCTGATCTCAACTAAGCCCCCATAAATTTGGGGTGTGCATGAGTCACGATGGTTTGTAATGTACTTCTAATTTTTATCAAGCATAAGTTTTTTGAACCTGAGTCAAAAATTTTATGCTATAAAATTGAAGCAATCTAATCTTGATCGGTTCAATTTGGGCCTACAGAATGTCAATGCATTCATGTATAAAATAAAGCTTAAAAATTGAGTTTGGGACATATGTAACTTCTGATCAAAATAATTGGATTAACAATTTTTAGACTACGTAATTCTTATTAGAACTGAGCTAACTCTATCTAAAGTGATTGGAGTGGTTTAACTCTTTTAATAATTTATGCATTTGTTATTTGTTATTTTTTTATTTTTTATTTTTATGGATGTAAAGAACGTATTTAAAAACTAGACGACAAAAGAAAATTAACTTTCTAGTAAAAATAAAAATATCATATACGATGAAAAAAAATCAAGGTGATTTGTGAGAGAAACAATCACTATATTTTTGGCGTGCATTGAAAATCAAAGTAATTCGTGATAAAAATCTAGTTACCATCTTGCAGGTGTGCACTAGGTAAATCAACTAGATCCGCACAATAACCCATAAATAACGCGAGTTAGTAAATACAAAAATCCATATGTGACCTCAATCCCAAGAGAAGGGCCTGGGGTTTGGTTTCATTTTTACACACTAAACTAAAAACCAAAAGTCAAACTTTATATAATCTCTAAAATGAATCAACTGAACTAATTAAATAGACAAAGCCATTTAAACTAACATGAATTAACTCAGGTTAAAAAAAAAAATTCAAATTTAATGAATTTTTGTAAAACGCTGGCTAGTTCTACACCTGGGGTAATTGCCATTAAGCTTCCTGTGACTCACGCAGCCGTGGAATTTTTCAGCATCAATAATTCAACTCCACACCTACCACAAACAAGATTGGGCAAACATTTCCCCCATCCGTGCGTCGCCAAATGGTTTATTCTCCAAGCTATAACATAGTCCCTAACAGCTTTGCACACTGCCAATTCTGAGGAGCTGATGATTTCAACTAGCAGGCAATAAACTGCATATCCAATAACAAATCAGGAAAGAACCCAACTCTGCCAGAACGCAAGAGTCCTACAAAGATTTGCACACAGACATTATAAACTCCAACCAACACGTTTAGAATGCAACAATATGATGCTTTAGAATGATAACTCCCCTGTTAACCATCTATCTTATGCATATATATATATATATATATACACACAGAAGCAAAATATATCACCTCTTTGCCACCACATACCTTGACATACAAAAAGCTAGCAACAAAGACAACAACGAAACTATCAAGCAACAGCCACAGCATTTTGGAGTAGAGTCTGAACGGGGGTTGCTACAGCTGCAGCATTTGAAGGTGTGGCAGCACCACCAGTATTAGCATCCTTGGTGGGCGATGGAGCTGGTAGTTGTGAAGGCCTCAGGTGCAGAGGTGCATTGTGCTTGAGCTTTATGAGCATCTGTCGCACCTCGATAGATCCCTTGGTTTCCCAGGCTTTGGGCCTTGTACCACAATCATCGATGGCTTCTTCTCCTGATCTTTCTTTCCTTTCTTCTTTTCTATAACTGGTACTTCATTAGGGACGAGCTCTGCAACGGCTTTCCAGTAATTCTTGTCTGCCTCCGCGCAAAACTTCTCTTGGCTGGCCAAAAATAGCTGAAGTGCAAGGTATACAGTTATCAGTAAAAAGACGTTATTGTTTCGCAAAACAGATGTCAGAAAAATATAAATTCTTTTCAAAGATATAGGGAAAAGTCTTTCTTGTATGTGACGATTGTCTTCCTTCCACAGTTCAAAAGAAAGAAGCTGGAGTTCACTTTGCACAGGAACATACAACATAACGTCACATTTCGGATTAGTTCATTAATTTCTCCTCTAGGCCTTAACTTCAAGCCCCAGAACACTATAAATTTATATTTGATTAAAAAAGATACATTTGTTTGATAAATTTTGGGAAACAAAAGTTCATCAGGTTTAATTATCTTTATACTCCTGTACTAAAGTTGAAAATCAATAACATTTTTTGAATTTCAGAAATCTACCTTTATACCCTTGTACTTAAAGACTAAAGTGAAGACACAAGTAAAAAGACAAAAATATTCATTTAAAATTAAATAGAATCAGTGAGCGTGTAAGTGAAGGGAGTACGACGTAAAATAATGTAAATGTATTTTTAAAATTATCAAGTGCAAGAAATGTGACATATAAGGGATGCAATTCACTTTAGTCTTCAAGTATAAGAGATATAAAGGTAAGTTTTTAAACTTCCAAGATATTAGTGATTTTTACCAAGGGAAGGCAATTAACCCAATTTATTAATAGGGCTTAATCAATATATAACTATCAATCACCAAAAAATAAGCTTTATATATCAAAATCTACCCCCAAAAAAATAGTTTTATCATGTCATAAAATCCATCAATGATTGAGTTTGCAGTGAGTTTCTCTGCAATCTCTCTTTCAACGGATGCAAGCAAGACATTTTTAAGAAAATCTTCTTCTATATTATTCCAAAACTTTGTTTTAACAACATTAACAACCAAAAATAAACACTCCATATTTGCAGTATAAACAAGCAACTTTTCATTTTGCACGCGAACTAATTTTGCATCTGTTGGTTTCCTTTGTTTATCTTTCTCCTCAACTTCATAAGTATTATTTGATGCTGGCCTGCTTGAAATTTCAAAATATTAGAGCTAGAGATATTTTTTGGCTGATGATATTTGTACTCATCCATTAGGAGTGCAAATTTCATCAGTCTATTTTTTATATTCTTAAAAATTTAAGGCCATTTAAATTTTAGACTAAATCTTTTTTTTTTTTTTGGTCATTAACAATAACAGAAGTGTTGCATTCACGAAAACTTAAATAATACTATTATATACACCATGACCCACGGTAGTTGGTGGAGGTTGGAAAATGGTGAATGGAGCCCATCTTTTAGCAAATATTTTTTGTTTTTCCTTTTATGCCCTTCAATCACTAATTATTTTAAATTTTGTGTAAAATAAAATCCAATACTACCTACTAATCACATAATTTTACCATCTAATAACTTCCATTTAGTTTAATCTTATATCTTCCACATTTAAATTTCATAAAGGCACTGTTTGGTGTGTCAAAATACAAAATAAAACTCTAACAACCTCTAAAAATTACTAAAATTATTTATTACGTTTTTACATATTCCCACCATTACTAATTTCAAAAAAGTTAAATATTTCATTAAAAAAAAAAAAATTGAACCTTGGGAGGAGGGTAACTGAGTAGGAAAATTTTTTCTAGTAATCATGTTTTCCGACTCCAAAACTTTTGAATGAGTACCACTGCAGGGTAGGCCCATACAAACCGTCAGAACGGATTGGCCAAAACCGTTCCCACGGTTTCATATATTACGCAAATTGCAAAACAGCCCAAGAAAGGACGGTGACCATTGAGATTTGAGATCTGCTTCGGAGATCAGATGGTCTCCATTGGCGATAGGCTTGTCTTTGATGGGTGACGAAGTCACAACCTTGTCAGTATTAGACCAAAACGGGAATCGGAACTTCATGTCAAAATCTAAAACTTTGTGAACTGAAACACAAGCACCCATTTATCAGCACGCCGCCCTTATCATCATAGGGGTAAAAAATCTCTCCGTTTTACACAAAAACAGAGAGAGAGAAGAGGAGGAGGAGGAGGAGAAGAAGAAGAAGAAGCGAGAGGGGAACGTTTCCTAGCATTATGCTTGAAGGGGTAGAAAATTCTTACAAAGCAACTGAGGGTCCGTTTGGATTTTTTGAATCCGTTCTAATGGATTTGGGAGAACTGTTAGAACAGTTTTGGCACTGTTCATATCTAAAAAACATGGTTTGGAAAAAAACACAAAACGGGAAAATTTACACAAAACCACGTTTTATCTTGTTTTTTACCACCCCAAACGGACCCCAAAGTAAACTTACACACGTCATGTGTGCACTGCACTCACATCAAATTCAAATAAAGGGAAGTGGGAAAATAGTTCTTTTTTTGGGGGGGGGGGGGGAGAGTACCTCTCTTCTTTATTATTCTAATCATTTAATTAAGTTGGAGTCCGAGGAAACTGGTTCTACCCATAGTTATCAGGTTCGCGAGTCGATTTGGTACGTGGTACAAGTACGAATTCGCAGTATGGTACCTTGGCTGGTATGCAGTACATTAGGGTATACTTAGCTAAACTGCTATTTTCGATCGCAATTCGTTTTAAATTTTTATTTAGTTCAATATGTAATAGTATATGCAATATGCATTATGTGTATTATAAAATATGTATAGAATGTTTAACAATAGTCTTTTTTGGTTTGAAAAAGCAAAGGAAATTCGTAAAGTTTGTTTTGGTTGAAACAAAAATACATAAATTAATTATCTTGACTTGAAAAAATGAAAAGAAGGAAGTTGTACAATCCTTTGTTGGACCAAATCTTGACCTAAATATCAAAGGAAGTTGCATATATATACTAGAAAGTAACAAAGTCTCTTATTTTGATTTGAAAAAGCAAAGCAAATTCTTAGAGTTTTTTTTTTGGTTGATACAAAAAAACACAAATTAATTATCCTGACTTGAAAAAAATGAAAGGAAGCAATTGTACAATTGAACCAAATCTTGACCCAAATATCAAAAGAAGTTGTAGAGTCATTTGTTAGACCAATTCTGATGAAGGGTGACTGTGACGGCAACAACGACAATTTCAAATCGAAACTCGTTTATTTCTCACCTTAGGTACTTAGTTCTCCTCTCTAAAAGTGGATTGTCAATATTGCAATTTAGATTGCGAAAGCACCCTATCTGGGGTCGCACGATCTAGTTTGGGGGTCAGGTGGAGGCTTAATGAATTAGCTAATTATGGTCCTACCTTTAAGGATGCATAGAAAAGGTACATCATCAATTTTATGGTTATATAATTCATATGATGAAAAGATTTTCTTGACATATTATAATTAAAAAAAAATAATGTATGATAATATTACATATAAATGTATTATATATAAAAGGTGGCTTTGGAGTTCTTCAATTGCGATCTAGGAGCCATGAGTTTCAACCTTGAAAATAGCATCTCTTCAAGTAAGGGTAAGGTTGCACATTCTCCCCACATCTCACAATGTGGGAGTCTCGTGCATTAGATTGCCTTTACTCTCTCTATATATATTTATATATATCTACTAACTATAATAGAAGAAGGAATGAGGATGGTTTTTTTCCTCCTTTGATTAGCTAATGTGGCTCTACAACTCATTTACATGTTATTAAAAAAAAAAAGAGAGAGAAAAAGAAAAAAAGGAGAGAGAAACAAACATTCGCCTTTTCGCTTTTATTATAGGTAATAGATATATATAACATCATAGATGACATTTTTCAATGGCAATACATTATGAAAATCTTTTCCTATTATATTCCACTAGAAATCAATTCTTGGCCCTCTTGATGTCATCTCACCACATGGACCATCTGGATTGAAAACTAGCCCACTGGATCAATCATTTTTCTAATAGCACATGTTTACTAAAAAGGCATCAATGAAGGAAACTTCCCATGAAAGCTCAATGGAGGATCATAGTTCCACCAAGACATTTTAAATTATGAAGCTATATTTGATTAAGTGAACACAATTTAGGGAATAAGTAATACCAGAGGATAATACATAGAATTAGATATAACATAGAATTATTTTTTCTTATTTTTTTTTCATGGGTTTTTATATGGTGTTCAGTTGTTGGGATATGGAGGGGAAAAAGAGATTGATTTGAGTGGTGATTTGACTAGGAAAATTTTGGATGATTGGATTTTGATGGTAACTAATCCTAAAAGGAATGATATACAATACCACATTTTTTTCCCATCCCCGCCCCCCGGGGGGGGGGAGGGGGGATTGTATATCCTTCATTTTAGGTGATAAAACATCCTAATTGTACACTGTGTCTACTCCAATTTGTGGCTAGCAAACATGGGACAAAGTCACAAACAAGGAATCCAATCCCCCACCTTTACTCCTCTAATCAACCACAACCTAAGTGCGTAGTATTAGTATTACTTGAAATGTGGATTGTTTAAGTACATAAAATGAAAACTAGAACGAGATACGCTTGAACTCTTAAATGCGGTACAATAAGAAATAAGCTTCTCATAGAATCTTCATATATATTTGTTGAGTTGTACATGTAAATAGGTTAGAAAATTTAGTTTAGAATCCCTTATCTGAAGTGATTTGATTAGATAGCTTCCTTGATTTGGAGGTGATTTACTTCCCTATTGGGAGTGATTTAGTTTCCTATTTTTATCTTGTAAACTACGATATAATGCCGTATAGATTCAATACACAGAGTAAGAAAAATCAGAATTCTTTTCACCTTATAATTTTCTGTCACAATATTATTAAACTACTTTGATATGTAAAAATGTCTTACTTTAAAACAAGATAATTAATCAAGAAAATATAACAGTGTAGATATTTAGATATTCAAGAAAGTAAGTGCACTTTATTTTTTATATGAATCCTTGTTTATTCTCCTTTATTAAAAGCTTAAACTTACGTTTATTGTCACGCAATTTATATCAATATACTATTTTCACAAGTTTTTCCACTGAAAACGTAAGTACTATATTTTTCAAATTAGAAAATTTAGAGTAGTTGAACGCAAGTGTACTACATTTTAGAATGTGTATACCAAAATGTGGCTCCTGAGGTAATACTAATCTCTATGTAGGACCATTCATCCTCACCTCTAGCCAAAGAACAAAAGCATGAGATCCAAATGCTCTGCCTTGGGGCACCTTGCTTTAAACCTAAACAATACAGACACAAGTTGAGGGGGCTTCCACTCAATCCACACTGAATGGACAACGAAGAGCAGCCACAAATTTCGTAGGGGTCTGAAAAAATTTTATTACCTGTGGACATATCATCATTTGTTTGCTGAGTGATTTGGCAAACTTTATTACCCATGGAAAGACTTTATTACTTCATACATTTACAATCACTCCCAAAAGCTAGCTCCCCCCACCCCCTGCGGGTGGGCCGGGGGGTCCCTCCTACAAATTTGGTTTTCCATTATTCATTCACTCAAACCAGTCAATTTTCTAAACATATATGTATTAAAGAAACAAACTACAATTGTAATAATAGATGTTCTAAAGATAGTTTTATTTAGAACTGCTTCCAGTGGTGCTGGCAACATACCATTGAAAATGCAAAATATTAACATATAAATATTTTCATATTTTCTTTATCAACCATTTCGGCCCAGAAATAATTATCAGCAGCATGCTCCAATATTATCTAGAAATCGAGACTATCCAATTGAAAGAGGTATCTTTCAGTCCATGCAATCCACATGGGAAGTTGAAAATTTTGTGATTTTAGTTAATTTAAATATTTATCATGACAAATAACAAAGATATTATGTTTTCAATACACTATTATGTGTTCTGTTTAGAAGTATAAACAAACGGAGGACATATTTGTCCTCTGGAATAGTCAATGGAGATAATCACATAAGCATCACACTTATTGTAAAAGAACAAAATCTCCATTCTTACCTTCTCTTTTTCCCTGTTAGTATCTTGTTGGTTTTGCAGTTCACCTTTCCTCCTGTAGAAATCAACCTAGTAATCCACTGCTTCAACAATAATTTTGCTCAACAACTCTTTCTCTCTCTTCTGGTTCTCTTCAAGTCGAATTGCATTTTGCCTGAGAAATGTATAAAAAAAGAGTACTTCTCAAGGCCAGATTTGAAATGATTTCAGCTCCATGGAACTCCAAATCAATAGATATAATTCCAAAATGCATATAAAAGGTCTTTGAAATGAGAGAGAGAGAGAGAGAGAGAAGCCTAGATCTTAAAAACATAGTTGTCAATTCATGGCACTCAATTTCTATTGACTACCTCAAGTGGTACAACAAGAGCTTCAGATGTTAATATAAGACTAAAATACACTTTACTCTTGTATTTTACTATCAATCTTACTTCCAAATCCGTATTTCAAATCATCCTACTTTGCCCGCACTATCATTAAAAATAATTGATAAAAAACGTCATGTGTATATCACACATAATAAACATATGACAATTTTCATCAATAAATTCGAAAGATGTGAGTAAAATAAAACAATTTAAAAGTACAATAGACAAAATAGAAACGATTTAAAGTACAAGCTAGAGTGAGGTTGGAAGGAAAGTAAAAGGTAGAGGCTCCATTTTTTCAATACAAAATACTTTTGAAAAAACACATTTTGCTTTATGTTTTTTTAAAGAAAAGGTAAATTACACTTACCTGTCCTAAACATTTGGCTAATTACATATAATTATCCTCAACATTTAAAATTTATACTCATACCATTTATTTTGAGATGTTTGTCACAACAAAATACTTTCATTGATCTAGCCTTCAATGCGAAATGGAAGTAGTGTGATCATATGAAAAAATCATATGAGATGCTCTCTTGTACCATTTTAGATTATGTAAAATGTCAAAAAAAAAAAAAAAAAAACACCCTTGAAATCTTCAAAAGCTAAAATATATATATATATATATATGAAGGGAATAATTCATAATATATTAGCTTTATTTTATTTACCATTTTTAGACATTGATTTTAATTTTGGAGATGGAGCTTGACTATAATTTGAGAAGAAAAAGGTTTTGTTCAACGTTTGATGATCTCAATGGCTTTTCATCCATTTTTCATATAGTTTAAAGGAAAAATGAGACATCTCATGTGATTACCAGTTTTTCATTCGTTATTAACACACATCTCAAACTAAGGGAGTGGAAATGTAAATTTCAAATATTGAGAATATTTACTTGTAATTAACCAAACATTTAGGAAGTATGTGTAATCTAATTTTTTTTTTTTTAACCAAAAATGGTTTACACTGAACGGAGCCAGTGCAGTTTAGTCTTAGGTACTGTTTGAGATGGAGTGAATACTAGCTTTTTGGCTTTTGTTAGAATAACCAAATTTACCTTTTTATATTTTAAACTTATTTTAAACCATGAAAACTAAATGTGCCAAATTAACAAAAAAACTAAAAAACTAACTCTCGTTTGATAAAGTTGCTATTTTTCAGTTTTGTATTCAGTTTTTTTTCTTTAGTTTTTTTTTAGTTTCTATTTTCATAATAGAGAAAAATAAACTTGAAAACGCGCTGGTAATAGTAGTTGTTGGTTGAAGTTATAATGTTGGGAGGGTGGTCGGCGGCGGTTGTCATAGGAGGTGGGTGGGGGAAGCAAGTGGCGATGGTGGGTGTAGCTGGCCAGTAAGCGGTAGCCACAAGTGGGTGGCAGCTAAAGTTGAGTGGCAATTGATGGCAGAAGGAGGGTGGTCAACGATGATGGTATAGACGGAGGTAGATGGCAATGGCGGTGGTTGGGGGTGGGTGACGACCAGCTGACCAGTGGGTGATCGGAGGTGGATGGTAGTTGTGGTGGTGGTTAGTGACGATAGCCGAAGGTGGGTGGCAGTGGTAGAAGAAAGTAAAACCTGAAGATGTAGAAGAAAATAAAAAATAAAAATGAAAATTTGAGACTCGTGTGATAGCGCTGTCATTTATTTATTTATTTATATTTAAAAATTTATATATATATATTTTTGTTTCCTGTTATCATTTTATTGTCAAAATAAAAACTGAACATATGCATTGAAATGTAATTTTATTTACATTATTTAATTGAATTTAATAAAATATATTTAATATTAATTAATTCATTAATAAATTAATTATCTAAAATAATTATTAATTTAATTATTTATTTATTAAAAATAATTCTAGTTTAATAAAACATTTGAATAAAATAATTTATTTTAATATGATGCAATAAAAATAGATAAAGTGTTAAAATTAAAAAAAATGAGTGAATATACATTTTTTATTTATATTTTTCTATTTAAATTTTTATTTTTTGGAAATTAAAAAAATAAAAACCAGTTTAATAAACTCGATTTTATTACCAATTTTCAAAAATATGTAAATATAAACACAGAAATGAGGCATAGAAGACACATTTTTGTAATTCCCTAATTTTTAAAAGTGTGGCCTAACTTTGTTTTTCCTTCCCAAACAATATATATATATATATATATATATGTATATGTATATAATATAACTTTTTAGCTACTTTATCATTCCAAAAAATACAATAAAATGAAAAACAATCACAAGACACAAGCCTACTGAATTCAACAGATAAGAACAGAAGATATCATATTAGAAACGAAATATCAAATAGAGGACTAACCTCCTCCATTCTCTCAGCGCGAAGCCTTCATCCGGCTCCATCTCCGCCGGGGGCGGCAGACTTGGGCTGCCCGCGGCCACATAGCCACCACAAAAAATCTTTTTGTTCTCTTCTGGCGGCAAGAACGACAAGAATCCCGCTGGATCGGGCAAGAATCCTCCACCAGAAACGCACACCGGCTGCAGAGAGGGAGTGTCGGGGATCAGTTGGGAAGTGAAGATCGGTGAGTCGTCGACGGCCGAGTCCATGACAGAGTCAGACTCGGCGAAGTTTGAGAATGAGTCAAAGCGCTGGGAAGAAAGGCGAGGGTCGTCGTCGAACGGTTGAGTCGGAGTGCTGGTTCGGGAATCGTCGCCGAATTGATCAAACGAGTCAGTGAAGGAAGACGCCACGATTATTGTGAATTTCGAAAGCTGCGAGTCTGCGAAGATCGCTCACACTGTTGCAGCTCAAATGCTGTGGACTTCTGTCAAATAAATCCTAGCCCCGATGACCAAATAACTTCGTATAGGCGTGTTCGGGTCGGATACAATCCAACTATCTCTCGCTTTTATTTTGTTGGGCCAACATTAGGTTCAATGTTAGCCTTTTTTAAATTTTTTCTAAGCTCATTCGAAGATTTTAAACCCAAACTAAAAGAAATTAAAACGGAAAATTGTATCCAAGTCATACTTGGTAATCTTTTAAAATTATTAGTCACACCCAAAAAAAAATATTACTTTTAAGTCACATTAATGTGAAAAGTTTTGTATTTAAGTCATACTTTTGAGTGGGTCCCACGGGTTTGTTTTAAATATAATTTATAATATGACTTAAATGCCCTTTTTTTATAATTAATTGAGAAGAAGTTACCGAAAATTATGGAATCGAGAATCACGTTTTCCGTTTTTGTTTCATTCCTTATAAATCGCGTGAAGATATAGTAAGATAAAAATCTGTTAAAGGATTATATACGAAAGAATACACACGGATTACGCGAGTTTGTGCTGTGAGATTAACGTCGGTCGAAGTAATATATACGGATCTGGATTACGTATTTAAACACATGACTGCGGTACTGTTTTTTTTAGGATGCATACTCGTTCAAAAACAGTACCGCATGACTCTTTCATGCAAACATCACATTTAAACACAGCAAACATCACATTTAAACACAAAAATAGTTCACATATCAAACGAATGACCGACAGTACCGCATATGTGACAGTACCACATGTCTGCGGTACTGTTTTTTTTAGGATGCATTCTGGTTCAAAAACAGTACCGCATGACTCTATCATGCAAATATCACATTTAAACACAAAAATAGTTCACTTATCAAACGAATGACCGACAGTACCGCATGTGTGACAGTACCATATGTCTGCGGTACTATTTTTTTTAGGATGCATGCTCGTTCAAAAACAGTACCGCATGACTCTATCATGCAAACATCACATGTAAACACAAAAATAGTTCACTTATCAAACGAATGACCGACAGTACCGCATGTGTGACAGTACCACATGTCTGCGGTACTATTTTTTTTAAGATGCATGCTCGTTCAAAATGGTACCGCATGACTCTATTATGCAAACATCACATTTAAACACAAAATAGTTCACTTATCAAACGAATGACCGACAGTACCGCATGTGTGACAGTACCACATGTCTGCGGTACTGTTTTTTTTAGGATGCATGCTCGTTTAAAAACAGTACCGCATAACTCTATCATACAAACATCACATGTAAATACAAAAATAGTTCACTTATCAAACGAATGACCGACAGTACCGCATGTGTGACAGTACCACATGTCTGCGGTACTGTTTTTTTTAGGATGCATGCTCGTTCAAAAATAATACTGCATGACTCTATCATGCAAACATCACATTTAAACGCAAAAATAGTTCACTTATCAAACGAATGACCGACAGTACCGCATGTGTGACAGTACCACATGTCTGCGATACTGTTTTTTTTAGGATGCATGCTCGTTCAAAAACAGTACCGCATGACTCTATCATGCAAACATAACATGTAAACACAAAAATAGTTCACTTATCAAACGAATGACTGACAGTACCGCATGTGTGACAGTACCACATGTCTGCAGTACTGTTTTTTTTAGGATGCATACTCGTTAAAAAATAGTACCGCATGACTCTATTATGCAAACATCACATGTAAACACAAAAATAGTTCACTTATCAAACGAATGACCGACAGTACCGCATGTGTGACAGTACCACATGTCTGCGGTACTATTTTTTTTAGGATGCATGCTCGTTCAAAAACAATACCGCATGACTATATCATGCAAAGAATGGTGCTGTTTTAATGAGGTACTGTTTTATTATGCGATACTGTTTTATTATGCGGTACTGTTTATTATGCGGTACTGTTTTATTATGCAGTACTATTTTATTATGTGGTACTGTTTTTTATACGATACTGTTTTTATACGATAATGTTTTATTATGTGGTACTGTTTTTTATGCGGTATTGTTTTATTATGTGATACTGTTTTCCTAAATAGTTTTGATTTTGTTTCCAAAAATCAGTTTTGCTTGTTTTGTAAAGAAGATGGAAAGTCGTGAAATTAGGTTTTTCTCAAACAGTTTTGATTTTGTTTCCAAAAATCAGTTTTACTTGCTTTACAAAGAAGATGGAAAGTCACGGAAATTATGAGTAAAGTGTGCACTATTTTCGGATAAAACTGACAGTTTTGAAATGTGGTGAAAAACGCGAGATGTCATTTTTTGTCTTTTTGTTGCAAGTGTGACTTATTCATAAGTAAGTTTTTTTGGTATGACTTAAATCATTATAAGTACATAAATAGTGACCGGCTTCCAAAAACCCCAAATTAAAATAAATGTACCGGCTTGGGCACCTCTCAAGGGACTTACAGGTCGAGATAAATACTGTTTTTTTTTACCCTAATAAGGCTGTGTTTGAAGCCTCAAAAAAGTTAAAAATTTTCAAAAAATTTCAAAAGTTTCACCTTTTTTAAATTTTAATAAATTTCAAAAAATTAATAAAATAGTTGGAACGAACTAAAATGGTGCATTTTAACTAATTTTAGTAGATTTTTTAAAAGTTGGTCTAACATTTGTACCAAAAAGTTTCACAAAACTCTAAAAATTTTTAAAATTCTCTACTAAAATTTTGTCACGTGTTACTTTTAAGAACTTTATATCAAATCAAACACAAATATCCACCTATCATTTCAAAATAATTTCTTCCACTCCAAACTCCAAAAAATTTTCTCTTTTGGTTTTTTTTATTTTTTTAGGCTCCAAACGCAGCCTAAATTGGCTAATAGATAAATAAATTATAAATCAAAATTATCAATATTATTGGCTTTTTCAAGACAAAAATATTTTCTAGTATAATTAAGAGGCCAATTTGAAGTGTTAAAAAAAAATTAAAAGTTAACAAAAATGAAAGTTTTTAGATTTTAAGCGTAAAAAGTTGTTTTGAAATGATAATTAGATATTTGTATATGATTTGATATAAAATTATTAAAAATTATATAAAGTGACAAGTGCTAAAATTTTAGTAGAAAATCTTAAAAATTTTTAGAATTTTATGAAACTTTTTGATACAAATGTCAGTCCAACTTTTTAAAAAATCTATCAAAATTTATTAGAACGCACTATAATGGTTTGTTCCAGTAGATTTTGACAAATTTATTGAAAAATTAGGAATTTTTTAGAGTTTGATAAAGTTGAAATTTTTAGAATTTTTTGAATTTGGTTGAAACTCCAAACGGCCCCTAAGAAAGTTTTCTGGTATAAAAAAATTTATACACAAGGATAAGACGATTATAATATATAGGCTGTGTTTGATTATGGAAAAAAAAGGGAAAATTGGATTATTAATCTAGTGTAGCCCAAAATCCTTTTTTTGGGTTTATAAAATAATTATGAATAACAAGTCCACTTTAGATGGTATTTCCCCCAAAACGAGGCATTCCTAATACCATGGGGTGTGGTTTTATTTATATCCTACATTCAGATTTATTTTACCGCAAAAATTTAAAGGTTTAAAATTAATTCTATTACATTATACGTCAAATAATATATTTTATCCTATTTTATATCCTACTAACTAAACATCAAAAAAATAATTTCACATAAAAATTAATCCAATATATCAAATCTCATATATTATCCTATGATATTATTTATACCTCATCATTCAATCCCCTAAATCAAATATGGCCGTAAGACTTCTATGTTTTATAGGATAGGCCTTCCAATATATCAAATCTTATATATTATCCTATGATATTATTTATACATCATCATTCAATCCCCTAAATCAAATATGGCCATAAGACTTCTACGTTTTCTAGTATAAAAAATTTATGATAAGCTTATTTGCACTTTATAAATAGATTCTTACACTTCACTTTACTTTTTTATTAAATAAAATTATACAATTACCTTTATTCTTGTAAAAAAATTATTTATGATATTAAAATTATCAGAATAAGGATAGTTGTGTAATTTTATTTAATGAAAAATAATGTAAGAATTTATTTGTGGAGTGTAAATAAACTCACCCAAAAATTTATACAGGGAATTATTCTCCCAATTATAAACCTAGATAAGTCATGGATAAATATTGAAATTTTTATAAATATATGGTAAGTATTTAAATTTATATAAATAGTTGATAAGTATTTAAATTTATAAATAATTAAAAATAGAGTTTGTAATTCTATCTTTTATTATAAAGATGATCCAGATTTTAACGTTGTTTAAAAATAGTGTTTTTTTAGAAATATTTTAATTCTAAAATATTATTTTATAAAAATATTATTTTATTTATAAAACCTAAAATTTGAAATATAAAAGTATTAAATTATTGCAAAAGAACTTAAAAAATAAAAACCACTAAATAACATTAACATTATAAATATTATTATTTTATTACAAAATAATTTAAAAAATAAAAATTATTAAATAATATTAACATTATGAATATCATTTTATGTTATAATATTCTTTTACAAATTTTTAAAAATAAAATAATATTTTTCTAAAATAATGTTTTAAAATTATAATATTTCTGTAAAAGATCATTTTTAAATAGCGTTTGTTGATAAATTTACAAAAATAATTATAAATAAAAAGAAATTTTAAAATTTGCGTTACCTCTATAATAAGACATAATAAGGTAGAATTACAAACCTACTAGCTATTAATTATTTATAAATCTAAGGCGACATTTGGTTTATTTTTTTGTTTTGTATTTTCAGTTTTCATTTTATGTTTTAAAAATTTCAAAATAAAGAAACAGAAAATACACTGTTTTCATTGTTTTGAAATTTTCCTTATTTAAAATTAAAAACGCTCAAAAAAACTTTTTGTTATTTTTCATTTTATATGTAAATCTATTTTCCGTTTTTAAAACAAATTTTGAAAACACAAATGATCAAATGCGTTTTAAGCTTTTTCTTTATTTTTGAAAGTATAAAATAAAAAAATTTCAAAACAGAAAATAAAAAATAGAAAAACAAACCAAATGAGCCCTAAATATTTATCAATTATATATAACTTTTTTTTTGGGTAAATAACTATTTATAGCTTTAACTACTTATCCATGAATTTATTAATTTATAAACTTGGATAAATTTAATACTTATCTATATTATTTTATAAAAAATTTATAAATTTAAATATTATTGCAATGATTTATAATTTATAATATGTAGATACATATCTCGTTTAATAATATTAGAAATCTTATCTTTTTTGTATTATTGATGTCTTATTCTAAATTTTAAAAAATTGATAACGGCTTTGATTCTATCTTAATAAATAAGTGTATTTTAATTCTATTTTGATACTTTTTTTTTTGTTTACCTAAAAAAAACTCAGGTGAAATTTGAGGAAATAAATTTATTTCAGCCCTCTTTTTATAGTAAAATGGAAAAATAATAATTAATTTGATTCAACTAAAATAATTATGAAAAACAAAATAAAAAATCGAATAAAGTGAAGAATCCTCGCCATCGACCTTTGCTTCTCTCATTTTCCGTCCTTTTTCTCGATCTATCGACGAGCCATGGCGAGTCTCTGGCGAGCCGCGATGGGCGCGACCCAATCGACCGATGATTACGACGGCGTGGAATTCTGGTCGACGCCGGAGCGGGCCGGGTGGCTGACGAAGCAAGGCGAGTACATCAAGACCTGGCGTCGCCGGTGGTTCGTTCTCAAGCAAGGGAAGCTCTTCTGGTTCAAGGAATCCACCGTCACCCGCGCCTCCAGGCCACGGGGCGTCATCCCTGTGGCCACCTGCCTCACTGTCAAGGGTGCCGAGGACGTCCTCAACAAGCAGTTCGCCTTCGAGCTCTCCACGCGCTCCGAGACCATGTACTTCATCGCCGATTCCGAGAAGGAGAAGGAGGATTGGATCAACTCGATCGGGCGCTCCATCGTCCAGCACTCGAGATCGGTGACTGATAACGAGATCGTCGATTACGACAGCAAGAAATAGAAAAGGTAAATTTTCGATGGTTATTCTTCGATCTGCATCGTAATTAGGTATCTTTGTCCTTGTTTCTTCCGGAATTTCCAGGTTACTTTGCGTATGATCTGTAAATCAATTTAAGACCCTTTTGTATTTGATCTTTGTTAGTATTCTGAACTTGTTATTGTTGGTTTCCCTGTCGTCGTCGTCGTCTTATCTTAATTCGATGGCCTTCTTTTTTTTTTTTTTTTTTTCGGTTGGGGGGTGGCTTGTGGTTTTGAATCGAAGATATTGTTAATCACTTGTGAAACTTCTTGTAATCTGTGAGTTGTTACCGAATTTGTGAAGTGATTATGATGATTTTGTCCTTCATTGTTATGAATTTTTATCTATAGCAACTATGTCACTTCCATTATTCTTAATCATTTTGTCACTGGAAGAGGAACGACTAAATTGATGTAAATGGAAGTCACAGTTTGTGTTCGTAAATTTTTGTACTGACTCTCCCTCCCTCGGAATCAGCTACCAACTTATCAGGGTGTAATGTCTGAATTGAATGAGTGTGCCAGTGTAAGGGTAAGAATGAGAGAGATCTTGGTAGCATAGCATAAATTAGATCGCCTGACTTCTGCTATCCAAAGAAAGGATTTTGTTTTTCCTAAGAGCTTACCATTCAGCAGTGGACCTCTTGGAAGTTCCTCTCTTCTTAAGATTAAGCACCTTCACTACATAAGGCTTTTGATCTCCTTTTTGCACAGTGTCAACTGTTTTTACACCAATTTTGTAGCAAAGACTGTCCGTTGGTTTTAAAGTTTAAACTTTAAGGAGTTGATCATATGAAACCATCATGAATTCATTCCTAATGGATAATTAGGGTCATGGATTACTTCCTTTGTTATTTCTTCCCATTGAGGGGGAAAACCAACAACTGGCACCAGTGCTATGCACAATTTCACCGGCAGTCGGATTGGGTCTATAATTTTGGAAGTTTGGAAACAAGATAATTTCCTTTCTTTTGTGGCTGTTGAATTAGTAAGCCAGCAGTTGCAATTGTGGGATCCCTTTACGAAGCTTCATATTTCCAACAACCGGAATTGTGATTTTGTGTGTCTTAAGATAGTTATAGATAAAAAATTCATACTTGTCAAGAGCATTATTACTTGTCTTGATATCTATTGGAACTTGGCCAGACATGTATTTTAAGAAAGGCTCAAAATTCAATTCCCTTTTAGTAATTGGATGAGAGAGGAATGCTTTCCTCAAAACATGTTACTTGAGAAGGCGCTTAAAATCTGACTCTCAAGCAATTTCCCGAAGTGCTGGTAATTTACCCACATCACTTGTTTGTGGAATGTCCAGCCCTTCAGATGGTACTAGTTATTGATTTCAACTGTCAGAGAATCAAGTAAGAGTCACGAGGAGTTGAGGTGGGTAAAGTACCAACTTTTGTGAGTATCAGAACTACCTGTAGCTATCACTATAAAAATTCAATGTTTGCATCCTAGAATAATTTAAATACTTGAAGGAATACTTTTTCTCTGTATGTTCTCTTCCACGTTCACTTGAAATATGGGAGTGAGATAATAGCATGCCTTAGCAAATAAGCTTGAAACCTTACAAGTACCCTATTCCAGTACAAATGTTAATGTTTAAATAATGAAGCCAATTTTATGTCCATTGGCTGCCCGTTACACGAAATTCTTCCCAGGATAAAGCCGTGCATGTGTGTGTCACTCTTCTGAATTCCACTTTGGTTGGCTTCCATTCATCAGCTCGGCCCCATTGTAGAGCAGCGAACTGTACCTGAGATTAAGCTAATCTTTCTAGAATAAACTACGTGAATGATATATATTTCGTCAAATCATTAAACAGCCTTCTTTAGCTATTTTTTTCTTTTTTTTTTTTAAATGTGTATCAAATTGTAGTTAATCATGAAAATGCTTAATTGTTATTGTGTTGAAAATGAGGGAACTAACAATTCCATTGTATAGATTTCTAAAAGGAGTAGGAAATTTGGGAGAGTTGTTCCTCTTTGCTTATCTTGGTTGGTCGCAAAGAAAGGAGTAGAACATCTTTGAAAGGCATTGAAATTTGAATGTATAGATTGGAAGGAATGTACTTTCTACTTTGTATACATAGATGGATTTCGGAGGAAAAGGATCCGGACTTGGTTTAGTGTTCTTTGTCTTTTGTCACGGATACGGTGGTTTTTAAGGTTTTTTTTTTTTTTTTTGGGGGGGGGGGGATTTCTATCTGATTACTTGTAATTGGATAGCATCTCTTGATGTTTATTTTAAGAAATTTTAAATTTAGGTAGCAATTGAATAGGGTTTAAAAGTTTGAGGGTAAAAATTATAGGAGTAAGCTTTGCATTAGTAAAGTTTCAGCGATCATATATTATTTTTTATTATGTTTGGAATGTTTGCCTTTTTATCTTGATTACTTTTATAAAATTTACTCTAATCAATTAAATTTTATATTGATTGTTTGTTTTTATTTTTAATAAATAGATTATAGTTGGTTACGTGTATGTATTCATTTTTCATTTATTATAAACTTGAATATATTATAAAAATTCGAGACAATATGCAAACATACTATTAGGACAACCCCCTCCCCCCAAAAGAAAAAAAAAAAAAAAAAGAGAAAAGAAAAACAAATTGTGAAAATACACTTTCTATGAAACTATTTCCATTAAAAGTGCATCTCCCTGTAGATGCTCGTAATGCTCTTCTGAAAATGACTTATGGAAATGCACTTTCCATGAAACTAATTCAACTCGTAAGTGATTGTAATGCTTCTTTTTTTTGGGTAAGTAATTTTTTTTTGGTAAGTCTTGTAATGCTTCTCTGAAATTCAATTACGAAAATGCACTTTCATTGAAACTATTTCAACTCGTGGACATGCTCGTAATGCTCCTCTGAAAGTGACTTGCTAGTTTGGTGACAGAAAGTTGGGTTTTTTTTTTTGGGGGGGGGGGGGGGGGGACTTTTTTTGGGCTCGAATTTAATTTTATTATCATTATTATTTATTTTTTAACTTCTTGTTTGCATTTATTAAAAAAATAATCGTAAAAAGTGCTTTAAAATAGGATAACCCAATTATGGGTTAAAAATATTGACTTTTTTCATTTTTACGTGATTTTTTTAATAATTTTTTAAATGCAACTCGCATGCTTAAAAATTATTAAAAAAAATTAATAATGATAGATTTTAGTAAAAAAAAAAAAAAATGTCATGTATGACAAAAAGTAGCAGGAATTAACCCGCGACCCTTTGTTTGTTTACCAAACTAAGCTTACTCAAGTTTGCCAAATTGGAGGTCTGTTAAGCAATTACCTCAGAGATGTGCTTAGGACGTAAACGGGTAGAGTATCCACCTAATTAGTTAATTTTATTACTAAATAGTTAATTTTATTACTAAATTCGTTTATTTTTTACTTATTATTACTGTCCTAAGTTTGTTTATTTTCTTAATTGAAATTCCGACTCCGTCTCATCCTAAACTCATAAAATTTGTCTCAAGTTTACGAAATCTATTTATGTTCAATTAGTCAAATTACTTATTAAGTACCCGTTAAATACTCGATTTGGAATGAAATAATTATTCCAAGAGGATCACTATTTTTATGTATATACATTGCTGTACCAAATAAGATAATAGAATAAAAATATAAGAATGACTATCCTATTCCCTTATAGCAAAATTTAACTAAATTCTTAAACAAGATTACGTAAACAAGTGATTGCCAGACAAAGATACAGCATGTTCTATAGTCTATAGGAATGACATTCACAAACTTGCTTCTAAAAATCAAGTTGGACGAGGGACAAACTAACGCCTGGAATCCTGCAAATGCGACTCTACTAGAATTTTAGTCAGGAATATACACTAACGTGTGGCATTATTTTATAGGTGCCGTTTGGAGTTCTAAAAGATACCAACAAAATTTTACTTTTTATCAACCTCTTTTTTTTTTTTAATTTTTATCAACTTTTTACAATTTTCATCAATTTCGAGATGGTAACTTTTGACCCCAAAAAAAAAAAAAAGACAAAAAAATGGGGATCCAAACACCACCATGATAAAAAAAGTCACTCCAGTGGGTTATTGGTTCATAAAGCACCCACATTATTGGTTGAAAATCAACCCCAACTTTTCTACAGTTTTCTATCAGTGCTATACCACATAAAACCTATGTGCAGCTGTATGTAGATCACATTGCTTCTAGGAGATTTCATAGGTCTGTTACAGTAACCCACTTTGATCTAGTATATACGCGGGACACTGAAATCCTGTTTGGAGTGTCAAAAGTTTTTTTTTTTTTTTTTGGTAGTTTGGAGCGTCAAGAGTTGCTTAAAAAAAAAAAAAAGTTAAATTTTAAATTGTTAGGTGTTTGCGTATCCCTTAAAAAGTTGGAAAAAAGTTAAAGAAAATTAAAGAAAGTTAGTAAAATTTGGTGAAAATTAAAAAAGGTTGAATATTTTTAGTGTAGAATAAGTTAAGAGAGAATTAGAAAAAATTAAAAATTTTTTAGCCCAATCTGACACTTCAAACGGATACTGAGTCTGAGTTCGTTTGGAGTAAGAAAAATTGAGATAAATTGAGGGTTCGTAATACGTACAGTGAAAGAAAAAAATTGATATGATATAAAGTTAACAAAAATTTATAGAGATTTTCAAAAAAAAATTTTATGCCAAACGCAGCCTAAGTTGCGTGTGGTGAGCAATCGGGTGCGTGCATAAGAAGTGTTCAGTTGTGTGGGTCTACAATTTGCGAGTGTTTAGTCATCGTGTGCGTAAGTGGCAACCAAAATTTGAGTGATGGTAATTACCAAAAAAAAAAAAAATTGAGTGATGGGCTAGGTGTGTCCTCGAGTAGTGATCAATTAGTGCTGGGGAGATGTCTCCGTTTTGAGTGTGAATTGTTGTACATGTTAACATTTTTTAGTAAAGTCTGTCATTTGAGAGCTCCGACTGTCCATTTAATTCAATATGATTCCGACAAAAAATTTTGATTACATGACATTACTCCCCATAAAAATACAAAGTACCAAAAAAGGATGGAGTTCCCAACTGCATCATGGAAATGTGTCTACAAAAATGTGGCAAATAACTAAAGATTGGACAAATTCCAACTTTGGGCTGTACAAGTTTTACAACACCATCTTATTTCATGATCAAAACATTCAAGTGGAATAAATAAAACACTATACCTCAAATTTTATCGCTACAAGATTCAAAAGAAGGTTCATTAAAGTCCACAAATTTTTTTTACAAATGAAAGTCCAGATCATCATCAAGCGAGATCAGGGTACAGTTTGTTTCAATGTAAAATGTTTTCTCAGATAATAATCTTACTTCTGTTTCAGAAAAACATTTTTCAGAAGGCTGAACATGAGTAAAACAGATTTAAAATATATATATATATATATATATATATTTTACATTGAAACTTGCAAAGTGTAATTTACCCAATAAAAGATGGCTATTTCTCTGTAAGGAGCCCCTCAAAACTTTCAGCCCAGTGAAAAAGTATCAAAGAAGCTCATCTCCATTTGCAACAGCTACAAGTTTTCCAACACCCTTGGGGGGGGGGGGTAAAGTTTTGTCCCAAAAAATTAATACTTGACACCTTGTTCATTTGTGGGCTACTGCTTCATATTTGAATGCAATAAACTTAATGGAATTAAAGAACTAAACTAATCAACAACTCAATTCACAGCATCATCAGCATTAAAATGAGATATAATTCCACAAATTAAGAATAACCAGAGTTAAAATGTTGACACAACGCCCATGGTAAAGATACAGATTACATTAAAAGGGGGGGGGGGGGAGATGATTACTAGTTGATTCAATTTGAAAACAATGACTCATCAATTTCGATTTTAACCTTTGTATCGTCATCGAATCGGTCCTTCTTGGGCGGCGAGGGAGGAACCGGAACCCTAGGGGGTCCCCTCCCCTTCTTCTTGTCCCGGGGCCTTGCCTATACATACAAATTACACGCCCATATAAATATATGTACCTAAAGCATGAACATCATTCAATTCAATAACAACCAAAAACAAAAAAAAATTCATCTATCAAACAAAACCCCGAAAATAGGGCTACGAAGAACTCACATTTCCGAAGGAGTGGTTGAATCGCTTCCCTCTCGCAGTCTTCTTGTCACCCCTGCCGCAGTAAACTGAAACCAAACAAAAGAAATTTAGCATTGAAGAAAAAAAGCATGAGTATACGTACAATTACGTAAAGTTATGTATGTATAATTTACATACTCAATGGCAGTGTCGAAGAGGTGGCGGAGGTTGAGATTGAGAGGGACGAAGATGGGAGGGGGACACCGAGGGATTGAGATCGACGGAAGGATAGTGTGGGACAGAGAGTGAGAGCTTTAGAAGCCATTGGAAGCGCTCCGACCGTCAGCGACCCCTTGGGAGAGAGAGAGCGTGTGATCAGAGAAGAAGATAAGACTGAAGTTCAGTTTGTGACCCAGCTTTTATGAGGATGTGTAATTATTCAAAACGCCGCGTTTCGATGCATCCTAAAACCCAAACCCCCAACTGATTATTTTTTTTTTTTTTTGGTTTTTTGGGGGGGGGGGGGGGGGGGGGAATTTATACTGCCAGGAAGACTTCAATTGGCAAGACTCTTGTAGGTGCAAACTCATTTGCTCAAACAAAGAGTACATTAAATGAAGAGCGTTTATTGAATATTTATTTATTTTTTTGGCTAACATTTTGCTTAAACTCGTTATTTGGATAAACGCCTTTAACTAGACTTGTTTATTGCATAATCGAGTCTACAAAAAAAAACAAAAAAAAAAAAATTCTGTAAAGTCGTTTGTTGTATAACAAATTTGACTAAACTCGTTTCTTCCATAAATGAGTATCTATAAATATATATATATATATATATTGTTGTAGAGTCGTTTGTACTATAAACGATTTTATATCATTTGTTGCATAAACGAATCCTAATTCTTTAACAACAACTTTGCTCTCCCACTTAGTTTAGTTGTGAAATCAATCAATTAGGCAGACCAAGAACGTAACAAACAACCTTTTCCCAAAAAAATCTACCCTTTTTCAAATCACAAAAGTAGCACGTGGAGAAGATTGAGGACGGTTGATCATTGGAGATGAAACAAAGAATTTATCAGAGTAAGGCTAACCATCTTAGGTCTAAAAATTCCCAAACACTCCAATCAATTAATCAATCAATATGTACATAAGACTACCCGACTCCTCAATGCACCTAGATCAAGTGGAAGTATTTTTCGACTCCTCATAAAGTTCACCTTGAAATTATCCAAGACACTGAAAGCGAAAGACCAACAGGAGGTTCGGAGGCTGTTATCACCAACATTCTCTAATCATTTTCAGCGTGTCGCTCCAGTCTTCAAGAATACGACATATTTATAATAGGGTGAAATTAGGTGACATTGATTTTTTTATTAAAACACCATTTATAATAAGGTTAATTTAGAAAAAAAAAATTTAAAACATAAAAAGATAATTTTATTAATTTAAAGGAAATAAAAAGCTAGTAAGTTAGAAGTTAAAAAACTAGTAAGGTTTCCAAAACGGAGCCTAACATGTAAACGTGTAACAATTTATTTGGAAGTGACATACGGCTTCATAAGAAGTCAATATATGTATTTTGAGTTTTTTTTTTTTTTTTTGGCTCAATATTTTTTTATATTTTATTTTTTTGTTCGAAGGATCGACACATGTTACATTCTTTTTATTTTTGTTTTTATAAATGTACAATAGATTATTTTGTCATTGTTAGGATATTTTAAAAATTATTAGTGGTTGGACAAGTATTACATTTTTTTTTTATTTTTGTTTGGAGAACTATCCTAGTATCATGAATCATACTACTATGGCCCCGTTTGGAGTAAGAAAAAATAAGATAAATTGAGATAAAATGTAGTTTGGGGTTAATTTTGGCGTCGTTTTTTCTTAAAAGTCACAAACCGTGGGAATGATTTTTCAAATCCGTTCCCACGGATTCAAAAAAATTCACAAAAAATAGCGACAATGGTACTCATTTGAAAGTTTTCGACACGAAAAATATGATTGTATAAAAAATTTATATATTCAGTTAACTTACTTTCAGATTTTTTTTTAGGGAAATATTAGAATTTTTTGAAATTAATGATAGCGAAAAAATTAGAGGTAGAGAAGTTGTTAGAGATTTATAGAGTTTTTTAGAATTTTATCTTATGCCAAACGGGGCCTATGTATCATGACTCATACTTCTTTTTAAAAGTCTATAGTGGATTATTTTTTATTAGTCAAGTATTTGAAATATTTTCTTTAAAATTCTAAACATTACATATTTATTAGTCTAAATATTATTTTACATTTTGTATGTAGTTAATGGATATTTGATTTACCAAAAAACACTAAAAAGTCAAATTTTTATTAGCTTTTTTTCCAGTTATATCTTGTTAGGTGTCACATTTACACCAATTTTTTATTTTTTAACCATCCAAACACTACCTTATCTTCTATTTATCATAAAATTAAATATATTACAATAATTCATAACAAACCACGTGTCATTGTGCCAATCTATGCTAATATATTAAAACAAGAAAAAGTTATGAGAGGATGACACAAAGATTGTGAGACAGTGCCACGTAACAAAAATTGTTATAACCTGCCTATGGACCTCACTAGGGGCAAACCGAAATAAAGGTAGGGATAAATGACCTCCTTGATTTTGAATATAAAATTACTACAATGCCTTTAGTATTTTAATTTTATTAAAAATTAAATTAATTTAAAATATGGATATTTTGGCCTTATTAAAAATTAAGATTGATCAATGCAAAATTTTTTAACATAAAAGGAGTTTATAAAAATCAAATCCAAATACTTTTTGTGAAATAAAGTGTATTCTTCCATTATGCTATAGAATATTTGTGTGCATAATATCATTAAATATCACATATAACATAATAAATTTTATCAATAATAAAACTTGATAACAAATATATATCTATATTTGTTAACAGGGACATTACTAGTAAACCTCATGTGCTATTAAAAAAAGTAAATTAAACTGTTTCAACTGTTAAAAAAAATATTTACTAGTTCAACGTACAAGAATAATTTTCTCTCTCCCTAAAAGGAATATTGCTTCTCTCCTACACTTATTCTGACTTAAGTGCTTAGTGACTCCTTGATGAAAATCCTAAATCCAACCCTTAACCCCACCTCTTTGGCTTCAATTCTATAAAGGAGTGTTGTTTTTCTTTAGGATTTATTAAATTAGTCACTAGTTTTGCACACAAAAGGAGTCAAGTAAGTCGATTTCGGAGCAAAAATTGAGAGCATTTTGGGAAAAATAAAGGCTTGTGAATTGATTGAAAGTTAAATGATACAAACCTCCAACGAATGCAACCTAAACTTAATTAATTATGTGTTAATCAAGGATTGATATCTCTAATTAATAATGTTAATAAGCACTAACTAATAGAACTATTAGTATAGCTATTAGGGATAACACAATTTATTTATTAATTAGTGCTTATTAATATTATTAGGCAAGGGATCATCCTTAATTAATATATAATTGATTAAGTTTATGTTGCATTTAATGGGGCTTGTATCCTTTAACTTTTGATCAATTCACAAGTCTTTATTTTTTCCAAAATACTCTAAATTTCCACGCCGAAACCTACTTTGCTCTACTTGTTTTGCGTGAAAAACTGGTGGCTAATTTAGTAAATCCACTACTTCATTAGTCTAAAGAAAAACACCACCTTTAAATTTAAATTTAATTTTAATTCATGTGCCACTCTCACATATTGTGTGTCATTCTCTCATAACTTTCTCTCGTTTTAATATATTAGTATAGATAATATTAGTTATATATAATATTAATAATATATATTTAAAAATATATAATAACATATCGTTTATTTATATATAATTATATCTTTAATAATAGTAACGCGTTTCTCATTTGTTTTAATTTTTATATGTTTATAACAGATAACGGAGTTTAGTAGATGTCATGAGAACCACAATTGTTATTTTAAGAAGCTTATAGGTGCTTAGTTAGAGAGGATGACAAAGATGCCCCTTGCTTTCTTTTTCGAATTGGTAAGCCTAGTCTCCGTATTTTAACTGTTGTGAGTGCCATTTTTCAGTGCTTAACTAATTTGAAAAACAAATGAAAGTCTACTCACTTTAAGGTATGGCTCAATCATAAATTTGATTGTTTTAGGATTGCTTTAGTGTAATTGGAGCTCAGTCGACAATTGCAATTTTGGTAAAGAAAAATAAGATTATCATTCTAGATCATGAGAAAGGATGCTTGACTGAGAAGTTCGTTGATTATCCAATGGCAGCAATCAGTGGTGGTAAAATTTGGTGAGTCAAAGGAACTAAGAGGTGAGAGAAAGCTGTGAATTGTATTTTCGGAGGTTTCTGTTAAGACACTGAAACCAAGAGTCAAAGAAGAGGCTCACACCTTTTTTTTTCGAAGTCTATGTTGGATTATTTTTGTATTTGAAATATTTTTTTAAATGTTTGAACATTACATGTTTACTACATTAAATATTATTTTACATTTTGTATACACTTAAGGGCTATTTGGTTTACAAAAGACAAAAAAACAATAACAAAAACAAAAAAACAAAAACTTCAATTTTTGTCAACTTTTTCCAATTACATTTTGCCATGTGACCAGTTTAACCATCCAAACAACACCTTTTTTCCATTCACTATAAAATTAAATATATTACAATAATTCGTAGCAAATCATGTGTCATTGTGCTAGTCTATATTATTATATTAGACCAGAAGAAAGTTATAGGATGATGACACGTCGTTTGTGAGACAATGTCATATGACAACAGTTTTTACAACTCGTCTATGGACCCCACCTTTCTAGGTTTCAATTCTACAAAAGACGTTAATCTTGGATTTACTAAATTAGCCACCGATTTTGCACACAAAAACGAGTCGAGCAAACCAGATATGGGCGTGAAAATTAGGAGCATTTTGGGAAAAATAAAGGCTTATGAATTGATCAAAAGTTAAAGGATTCAAGCCCTAATGAATGCAACGTAAACTTAAATAATTATATATTAATTAAGATGATCCCTCATTGATAATATCAATAAGCACTAATCAATAGAATCATTAATATAAATATTCGAGATTGCATAATTTAATTCACATCTAATTTAAATTTAAAGAAAAACAACGGCTTCAATTAGTTTATTTTAAGATATAAGACAATTGTGTAAAAGGTGTTACAATGTCACACTTCAAATTTGGATGCTTACAAAGGAATGGATGATCTCTATTTATAACGTTCCACTATGGATGGTAAAGATTAAGACTCTGGAATCCTCTACAAAAGTATCCAAAATATTTTTTTGATGAGCTTCCAAAGGAAACTTCCCATATATTTTAGAATCCATAAATATATATATATATATATACATATATATCCATATAAAAAAAGGAATAATCCTAGAGTTTTCTCATACAATTCTATAGTGAATCAAAACTTAAAAAGAAAACTAAAACCCTATAGATTGTATAAAGAGTTGAAAACTGCAAAAATCCTAACAATTATGCAATCATGATTTAAGAAAATCAAGATAATAAAAAAAATTATACATATTTCATGTTTAACCCTAAATATCCAAATAGGTAGCCAAATAACAAATCAAAATTATGTATAACATAGCAATGTATCAAGAAATTCATAAAACATAATTATCGTGATCATTCCTAATAATTTAACATGATATATAGCTCTAATATGATTTGTTAAAAATAAATCATACCAAAAGCCATAAACAAATTCTAGATGCAAACATTATAGAATGTGTTAACTAACATTCCTAGGATCTACATAATGCCAAATTATTAAGAATTTATGGATTTGAGTGAGATATCTGGATCCATTAAGATCGATTACCCAGTATTGTGGAAATATTACGACAATTGATCACAAACGGATGAACACGAACGGAGGGGATTTGTGATCTTCCTCAACCAAATCGCTTTAGTTCCTCAATGGGACCATCGTCTCTCTTCCAAATGGAGAGAAGAAAAATTGTGTTATGATTTGGTGTATCAGGGACCATAATTGGAAGGACTTTTATGTATCACTTAATTAGGATTCCCATAATCCCTTAATTGAAAAAAAATCAATAACCACTCAATTAACTCGTATCAATTTGACCAGTCTATGAGCTTACCTAAATTAGACCACTTTATTTTAGCCCATTAAATTAAATAGCTGATATAATTGAACAGAAAAGGATATGTTGACCTAGTTAGTATAGGAAATGTGATTTCCTAACATTCCTTCTTCGGACTCGCCGAATTTCTCCGTCGTTAATTGCCACTATTCCCCACTGAAATATTGGCTCTCTTCAATTTGTTCATGCTTTGAAATTTTCCTTCCACATATCCATGCCATTACGCTATGTGACGATAAAATTCATCAAATAAATCATTTTGTTGCACTGTCTCAATAATTGAAAAGGAGGTCAATCCAAGACGCTTTGTGCATGCAAGCATATATACATACATACATATATATATATAGAGAGAGAGAGACCAAAAGGAGGTTTGACAGAGTAGCATTTTACATATGAGTGGCAGCGATCAGCAGTGGGAATATCCGGTAAGTTGGAGAAACTAAGAGGTTAGAGAAGGCTGTCAATTGTATTTTTAGAGTTTTTTTTGTAACAGACACTGAAATCGAGAGACCAAGAAAAGGTTCGGTTGAGTGACGAGGCTTTCGTTGGGTTTCGTGGGGGCTGTTGTCACTCAGTGCTTGTCTTTGTAAGAGGGGAAGAGGTTTAAATAGGGAAAAGGGGAGACTAAAATAGCTCTATAACATTGATAATGAGTGGTTGGATTTTACTCCAACGGTCTTGAAGCACCTATACTATTTTAAATCAAAATAAAGGTGAACGTATATGGATCATTAAATTTAAAATCAAATATCTAGATTGTATTATTATGTCAACTCTCCCAAATAATATCTATATCGTATTCACATATAGAGATTATCAATAATCTGATTCTTATTATTATCCGTATCCATTGCTATTTATATTCATATCCTTATATCCTTTGAGTCCTTATTTTGGACTGTTATCGATATTTATATCCTATACTTGTTTTGGTCCATATCCATATCCACTATTCCTTTGAGTCTTTGTTTTAGATCTATATCCATATCTATATCTATATCTATTCTTATCCATATCCTTTGAGTTCTTTTTTTGTTCCATGTTTAAGTCTTTGTTTTGGAAAAATCGTGATAGAACATCCGTTGTTTGCGCTGGCACAAACAATATCATAACTATCTCATATATTTAATGCATTAGTTATTATTTAAAATTTTATCAATTAGGCTAAGCCTCCCTAAAAATTTCTAAGGCCTCCAAAATTTTTAGACATGACCCCAAACTCTTGTCTGCTGCTGCCGAAATTTGCAACACTACCATTGCTAAGTGGCGGCGTGTTCGCCGAGTTGACTTCCGGCCATCGCAGTCTTCTTTCCTTCCATTTCCCTAAACGTTTGTAAATAGACTTTCAAAGGTCCAACGTAGTCTTCGAATCCCAATGTCATCTCGTCGCCATTGATAGTCTTGCGCTTCTCGCGCTCGCACTTGTCAGGCGCCTCGCCTGATAAACTCCAACACGCACTCTTGTACCGGAAAAAGAGATAATTGCAATTTGATCGGCCACAGAAATTTTGCTTCAAGAAGAGAGTGTTAAAGTGCAAGAAAGAATAACAAAGAGTGTTAAAGTGGAAGAAAGAATAAAAAAAGGCTGATGGGAAAATTGTGTATTGTATTGTGTGAAATTAATTATATTTACGCGGTGAGAATAAGAAACTCAATTGAACATAAATCTAATAAACATATTTTAATCAAACTCTAATATACTTGTACTAATCAAACTCTACCCCTTATGATATATATATTAAGATATTAGATTCATATTAGACTAGATATACATTAACATAGAGAATGTAGTCGCTGAAATTCCAATGAAATTTTGATTTAGCAGCAGAAACTGAAGAAATTCAGATTATTTGAGTCGAAGCCGGTGAAATTTTTTCATGGATTTTTAAGCCGAGATGATCTTCAAGTAAGAATGTGAGCTAGAAATTCAGCGAATTCACTATCAACTTGCGATGAAATTGGGATTTCCAATCGCAAAAATTCAAGAACTCACAAAGTTGGTCTTGGATTGTATGTAATTGCAAATGAGAGAGAGAGAGAGAGAGAGAAGCAGTGCTTTGACTCAGCGAAAACGATTCGAATTGAGAGAAACTGTACATAATTTATGAATTGAAGGTCATTAGGAAGTCAAGAAAATCTGTCCCGCACCGCATTGATTGGTGGACTTGGATTTGCTCCCCACACACAGTTGGTCATTAGGTCATTAGTTCGAATAATCAAATTCGCTTTAGGTAAAAAAAAAATAAATAAATAATAAAAAACTGAGAATGGTAACCTGGCCCTGCCATACTTTTCAAGAGAGATCTCTTTGTCCTTCTCATGCAATCGACAAAAACAAAGGTAGATAGAGTCAGGGAGAGAGGAAGAGGTTTTTTTTTTTTTTTTTTTTTAATTTTATTGAATTTAGTTTTGATTAAAAAATTAATTTTAATCAAATTTGCTTAGAACCGTTAAATTACATGAAAAATGTCAGGACCATTCAACAAAAAGACTTCAACCACTTTAAGGAGTTTTTACACCCCTCTATTAATCAAGTTTATTCAGGACCGTTAAATTATTTGAAAACAAATCAGGACCATTAAACAGAAACACTTCAACAGCTGAAGTTTTTTTCACACTTTAGCCCTTAAAAAATAAAAATAATAATAATAAAAACTGTAATGGGATGCAAATTCTACAAGATACAAACACAGATGGAATTTCAACTTTGCAATTATACCAATATTCACAATTTCGCATCCTAACATTCTAACATAATTCACCCAACAACTAATTACAGTAACAAAGTCCATAAGAGACCAAACAAACAAAACAAACAGGTCTAAGATACTCTATGCTATTGCCTTCATTTATCTTAGCCTTGAGCACAAGCACTGCGTACTCAGTTATCACATCGGGCAGACAGCATAAAGAAGAAAACAAACTACCATAAGAAAACAGGGGAAGGAGAGGGACATTAATTAATTATTTGTCCACGAATGCCGACTCTGCCAAGTCGATGGCACGAGCAAGGCCAGCAGCTTTGTTCTCGCACTCTTTCTGCTCATCATCAGGAACGCTGTCGGCAACGATTCCAGCACCGGCTTGAATGTGTGCAATCCATTCGAGGCGTTGGTTGTTGGCATCCTTGTACGAGTACATTGTGTCGAAATGGGTTCTAGTCGGGAACACGATGGTCCTCAGAGCTAAGGCAATGTCCATGTCACCTGAGAAGGAGATTCCACCAAATCCACCGCTGTAAGGCCCTCTTCTTACTCCTTCCAACCGGTCGATTAGCTCCATTGCCTTCACCTGCAGTATCAATTTGCTGATCAAGCTGAGAACAATTTTGACTCTCTTTTTGAGTCATTTTGTCATCACCAGTGAACACCCAGAACGACACAGGATAAGTTAACAACTAAAGGGGAACAGGCAATGCAAAATACCTTAGGTGCTCCGCTAACTGTTCCTACAGGCAATGCAGCACGTAGGGCATCCCAACAAGTCAAGTGACCATGTAATTCACCAGTAACCTGTGAAAAAGGAAATGATAATGTTTTTATCAAGACCTTTCTAGTTGTTTTCTATAAAGCTTTTTCAAAAATTAAATTACAAAAAGTTCTTGGAATAATGATGATGATGATGATGATGATGAGAGTTCCAAGATAAATATAGCAAGCGGTAGGAAGCACCAGAGGGATTGCCACCCATGTGAGCAATTCTTTTTAGGTGTAATTGTCTTTAGTCCCCCTATGTGGAAATCACTTACACCTTCTGTACCTCGTTATTATATATTAATATCTCCTGTACTGGCAAGTCAAGTGAAATAGTAGACGGCATTACGTTAAATGATAAAAAGACAAAATTACCCCTACCTTTCCTGTCATCGCCACTGCAAAAATCCTAAACCAAAACACACACAGCTTGCTCCTTATGGAACATCGGTGGCGACTTTATCAACCTATATATATATATATATATTTGCCTGTGACATCCCACCAGACAACAAATCCACCATTGCTTTCGCCTCTATTAATTTCAGTGGCTTCCAACTTTTCATCCCTACCCTTGATGGTTTCCTCGATAACCTCCCAGACCTCCCTCTCTTTCACGCCAATTCCAACCTCTCTGGCAACGGCCATATCTTCTATCTTACCTTAGCCAGCAACAAATTCACCGGTCCAATCCCACGAAGCATTTCCAATCCCATGTCCAATTTAACTGAGGTTCTGTTCCTAAACAATTTGTTAAGTAAGTGTCTTCCATACGAGATGGGGCTTCTCAACGAGGTGTTGGTGATTGATGCTGGGAATAATCAGCTGACTAGGCCAATTACATTCTCAATTGGGTGTTTGGAAAAGTTGAAGGTGTTGAATTTCGCTGGGAATCTGCTGTTTGGGATGGTGCCAGAGGTGGTCTGTATGCATCGAAATTTGGCAAATTTGTCGCTGTCTGAGAATTACTTCATATGGGCAGGACCAATTTGCAAGGTCTTCATGGTGGAAGGGGTACTTGATGTGAGGAAGAATTATATTCCTAATCTTCAATTTCAAGAACCTATGGCTGAGTGTGCTGATTTCTTTGCAAAAACAAGGTATTGCCCCAAGAGGGCAACCTATACTTACATCCCTTGTTTGATTCCCAGTTTTACTTCTCATTCAGCCTATATATATATATCTATATCTGGTGACCAACCAATGTCCAGGAACATCGGCAGCAACTTTATCAGCCGGCGATGAGAGAGGGGGATGGCAATGGCCCATGCCCCAGGGGTATTTTCGTCTGTTAAGTTTATGTTTTTTCCTTAGATATTAAATATTTATATTTTTTATTCATGTGTATCATGCGCAGTTAAAAATAACAGTCCCGTCTATTTTTTACTTTACTCACGAGTACATGGGACATTAGTACATAATAACGAGGTACAAGGGGGGTAAATGATTTTAACCCCAAGTACGTATAAAGGCCAGTACCTCTTATTTTTATTTTTTTGTTCTTAACTATGTGAGAATCAATATTATACAAGGCATCCAAATATTTGATTAGCAAAGAGTCCATCTCTATAACAGGAGAGAACATGTTTAACATCAGAAACTCAATCCATATTTAAGCAAAAGCAAAATCTCACCGTGGAGCTGATGTGCATCACGTGTGAGTATCTTTCAACAGTCATCAGCTTTTCAACTGCAACAGAACCATATTTGGCAACCTACAAGGGTGGGCATGCAAGCTTACATTTCGAAGATGCAACAATTTTGAGAAAAGGCAGATAAAATTTGAATACTCAGTTCCGACAGAGGACAAGTTACAACATATGTATTCAGAAAAAAATAGAAAAGAAAAGACACCAACTTCCCAAATACATTGAATGCAGGCTCCATCTGTAAAATAGTTATGAACCCAACCATTTCTATCTAGCTGAGTCATTACTTAACTCTTAGGAAAAACTTCAAAAACCTATTACCACAGTTCTTAATTTGATGATTCAGACCATCAAACCCCAGAATCCAAATTGACTCAAATCGTAGGTCCGAAGAAAACTTTTGCAAGTCCAAAATACATGAGCTCCAAGTGAATCTACAACCACTGCATCTCATTAGTTCTGCAAAGATTTGAAGACTAAAGAATGAAATTGACTCAGCAAATCTTTGTTGCAAATGTTAAAGCTGAGCTGAATGAATCATCATTTGCCATTTTTCTCCATCAAGGGTCATAAATTTAATTAACTCCGCCTATGTTGGGGTATCTTTGACATAGCCAATCCCAAGCCCGGACAAAGGAGAAGGGTTGTGCATTAAGTAGCCGATAGCCAACACAATATTCAGTTGGATTTTTTTTCATGGATTTGACACCTAATGAGATTTCGTGGGGGCATCCCCTACTTAGCGACGCGCTGTATGGTCCGAGTACAGTGTTAAATAAGCAAGGACCGCTGTATCGGCGCCCGGGTGTAGTGTTAAATAGGCAAGGGTACTCACACTTTCTTAGATGAGTGAGGGGGTAAGGAAGCTAGTCCAAAATAAAAGGCTAAGATTAGGTACTTGGAACATTGGGAGCTTAACTGGGAAACTTATGGAAGTGATGGATACAATGGAAAGGAGACGAATCGCAATTGCTTACTTGCAAGAGACAAGGTGGGTGGGGCAGAAAGCTAAAGAGATTGAGAGGACTAGGTATAAGTTATGGTATACGGGACTTAATAGATCAAGGAATGGGGTCAGCATAGTAGTAAGCAAGGACCTAAAGGAAGATATAGTTAATATAAAACGCTGCGATTCTAAGGGCCACCCACCACAAGCGTAAGCTTGTGACTTATTTGGTCGGCGGGTTTGTGGGGTATTCGTCTGCCCCCGGTTTACCGGTCGGCTACACGGTCCGTTGAGGATTGTAATAAACTGGCCGGGTTCCGAGTCACCAAAAAAATATATATATATATAAAACGCTGTGGAGATAGGATTATTACAATTAAGTTAATGTTAGGAGAAGAGATAGTAAACGTAATTAGTGTTTATGCCCCCCAGGCGGGCTTAGAAGATGAACATAAGGAGAAGTTTTGGGAAGACTTGGAAGGAATGTTACTAAAGATACTCCAAGGAGAGATGGTCTTCATAGGAGGAGATTTGAACGGCTTCTTAGGCGGAGATTTGAACGGTCATGTAGGACGCGACGTAGATGGATACATAGGAGTACATGGGGGATATAAATACGGTAATAGAAATGAAGCAGGAAAGGATATTTTGGAGTTTGCAGTGGTTTATGATCTCATGATGACGAACACCTTTTTTAGGAAGGAGGAGGAACATTTGGTGACTTATAAGAGTGGCTTCTCAAGGACACAGATTGATTTCTTCTTAACCAGGAAAAGAGACCGCGTAACTTGTAAAGATTGCAAGGTTCTACCGAGAGAGAGTTTGACTTCTCAACATAGGTTGTTGGTCATAGATGTGCGGCTTCAAAGGTGGATTAGAAAAAAGTAGTATAGATGCTTAAGGATTAAATGGTGGAACTTGAAAGGTGATAAGCAACTAGCATTCAGGGAAAGAGTACTAGAGAAAGACATTTGGGCAGTAAATGAGAGTACAAATAATATGTGGGATCAGGTAGCAGAGTGTATTAGGAGGGTAGGGAAAGAAGTCTTAGGAAAATCCAAAGGGAGTGCTCCTACATAGAAAGAGGCATGGTGGTGGAGCAAGACCGTCCAAGACAAGATAAGAGTTAAAAAAGAGTGTTTTAAATCTTGGCAAAATGATCGAAATGTAGCGAACTTGGAGAGGTATAAAGAAACAAAAAGAGAAACCAAAAAGACAGTTAGTGAGGCTAAGGCAAAGGCATTTGAGGATTTATAAAAGCGACTTGAAACTAAGGAGGGCGAAAAAGAGATATTCAAACTTGCTAAATCCAGAGATAGGAGGACCAAAGATTTAAACCAAGTTAAATGCATTAAGGATAAGGATGAAAAGGTATTAGTAAGGAAGAGGAGATAAAGGAGCGTTGGAAGAGTTACTTCTACAAGTTATTTAACGTAAGCAGTAGTAGTGACATACAATTGGGGCAGTTTACCACCTTTAGGGAAGAATTAAATCATATGCTCTATAAAAGAATCACTAGCGAATAAGTAAAAGAAGTATTGAAAAAGATCAAGAATGGGAAAGCGGTAGGGCTAGATGGTATCCCTATTGAGATTTGGAGGTGCCTAGGGAAGTGTGGCATAAGTTAGTTGACAAACTTTTTAATGTAGTGCTAAAGAGCAAGAAGATGCCTGATGCATGGAGGAAAAGTATTCTTATACCCATATACAAGAACAAAGGAGATATTCAGAACTGTGCGAATTACCGCGAAATTAAATTGATGAGTCATACAATGAAATTATGGAAGAAAGTTATTGAGAGAATACTAAGAAGGACAACAAACGTTTCAGAGAATTAATTTGGTTTCATGCCTGGGAGATCAACCATGGAGGCCATCTTTCTCTTGAGAAAGTTAAGGAAACAGTATAGAGAAGGTCAAAAAGATTTACATATGGTGTTCATTGATTTAGAGAAGACCTATGACCGGATTCTTAGGAAGATTCTATGGAGAGTATTGAAAAAAACAGGAGCGTGTGTCGCATATATTGAGACGATAAAGAACATATATGATAGAGTCATGACATCTATACGGATGACTGGTGGAGAGACTAAAGAGTTTCCTATCACAATTGGTCTACACCAAGGCTTAGCATTAAGCTCGTACTTGTTTGTTCTAATTATGGATGAGATTACAAGACATATTTAGGATGAGGTGCCGTGGTTTATGCTATTTGCAGATGATATTGTTTTAGTAGATGAGACGAGAGAAGGAGTGAATGCTAAGCTAGAATTGTAACGGAAAACGTTAGAGACAAAAGAGTTTAGGCTAAGTCGATGCAAAACGGAATATATAGAATGCAAGTTTAGTCAAAGTAGAATAACTGGTAGCATAAAAATAAGTTTAGGCATACAAAAGATTGTAGAGAAAAAAAACTTTAGGTACCTAGGATCTATGGTGCAACAAGATGGAGGGATTGATACTGATGTAAGTCACAGGATTCAGGTCGGGTGGACCAAATGGAGGAGTGCTTCGGGGGTTTTGTGCGATTGAAAAGTCCCCCTCAATATAAAAGGAAAGTATTATAAGGTGACGGTAAGACCAGCATTACTATATGGATCAAAGTGTTGAGCAGTAAAATATAATCATGTTCAGAAGATGGTAGTTGCGGAGATGAGAATGCTAAGATGGATGTACGGGATTACAAGAAGAGATAAGATTAGGAACGAGGAGATTAGGGACAAAGTAGGAATATCACCGATTGAAGATAAAATGCGAGAAAATCGATTAAGATGGTTCGGTCATGTTAGAAGGCGTCCAACGGATGCACCTATTAGAAGGTGTGAAAGCATAAAGATTGCCAGAAGTAGGAGAGGAAGAGGAAGACTCAAGAGAAGTTGGAAAGAAACTATTAAACATAAACTTGCCTACTTGGATCTAACGAAGGACATGACCCTAAACAGATTTGATTGACGTCGTCAAATCCATATAGCTAACCCCACCTAGTGGAAAAAAGCTTGGTTTGGTTTAGTTTGTTTAAGGGTCATAAATCTGATTCAAACACACATAACTTCATCTTTACCCCATCTCAATTCTCAACCCACAATAGCTAAGTAGGAGAGAGCCTAAATGCTTTAGGTAAAAACTCATATGAACACGAATCTTAGAAGCTTTTGGTCAAAATCCAAGACACATTAAAACCATGCATCTGAATAAAGAAATCTTTGAAGCTCAACTAAATCCTGAGATGTGAATGAGAGATGCTTGTATCTATAGGTAAAATGATAAATTTCCCTAAATATTTATAATAGCAATAGGAAAACCAGTTTAATACACTCATCCAATAAAAGTGCTAAAAAAATATATATCTAGGAACCCATCCCCCATAGGTTACATTTCCTTCAATTCCTTTAGTATAAGTCCTAAAAAGGAATTAAAATTTTACCATACTCCTCATGTGCAAGTGTTAAAATATACTTCAGAACCCATTGCCATTAACATTTTTACAAAAATAACTTGAAAGAATGAAACATATTTGTTCTATATGTTAAATCTAAAATAACATGACTACACAAGATATTTTAAGGCAAAAGTAGCCACATTGCTGAAACCAAATGGCAGAAGCATGGAAGTAATAAGACATGTAAACGATGACCTCAATTGACAATGCAGTGTTTAATTTGTACAGGTCATGAGCCATTGAACAACACACATCAAAAAAAAAAAAAAAAAAACACCTTGATTTTATCTTGAAGTAACATTTCAAACAAACATTGGTCAACAGAAAACAAGCCAACAAAAATGAAGATAGATCATAAAGTGAGTGAAATATTTAAGCTACCATAAATTAACATTTCCGAAGGAACAAGCAAGTGCAAATTGCTTCTAGCTGTAACTACTATTTGTAAGCGGAAAAGGTTGAAAGAAAAGAGACCTTTCCAACATCATTCCGTCCTAAGTCAACCAGCATGATGTGTTCAGCACATTGCTTTTCATCATCAAGCAACTTCATTTCTAAATCCTCATCTTCAAGTTGTGTCCGCCCTCTTCTACAAGTACCAGCCAATGGTCTATTAAAAATCTTCCCCTGCCAACAATAAGAGTGTTGGTCAATGTTACATGAATAGAAACAAGCACTATGCAAAAATTTTGCAAACATCAAGAACTAGGTAAAATTTGAAGCTTAGAGGGATACAGTGACCTTTGGAAATAGTCCCACATGAAAGTAGTCAAAAGAATTTGATTATTTACCTTCTTCACACGGGTAAGAATTTCAGGGCTTGATGCAACCAGAATACACCCTCTAGCCTGCCAAGATGGAAAAGAATTTAAAATGGCTAATTGTAAATTTTTAACCACCAAAAAAGAAAAAAGAAAAAAGGAAAAAAAGAATAATGGAAATAGCTTCAATGAAGACCATACTTGCAAGTAAGTCATATATGGACTTGGATTCACAATTCTCAACGCTCTGTAGACTTCAAACGGGTCAGCAAATGTTCGTCGCTCAAATCGTTGACTTAATACAATTTGGAAAATATTTCCTGCAAGAATGTGCTCTTTCGCTTCCAGCACCGCATTCTTGTATTCTTCGCTTGTCATTGTTGACGTCTTTAGAGATCGACCAAATTGGTGAGTGTACAACTCTATAGAACTAGTGGCCAGCCTGGGGCTAACAATTGAGAGCCAAAGAAAAGGTTGCATATATAAATGTGAATGACTTTGTGAAAACAATTACCATTAACAGAAAAGAGTAGGCTGCTACTCACGGATCAATATCCAGTACTTTGGAGGCCAATATTTCCAAGCGTCTTGCACCATCAGCATAAGCCTTCTCTACAGAAGAGTATTGATCCAACCTAACCCAATGAATTGCATATGCTTTCTGCAGATGCGCAGATACCCAAAAAAAATCCCTTAATTAGTCTTAAAAAGAAACTCCACAGCATCAAACAAGAAAAAGTTAGAACATTAAGATCTAGTTCCAGATTGATAATTATAATCTCATTTTAGAGTATTAATCCAGCCTATCTCAATGAATCTCGTATGCTCCCTGAGGATGCACGAAGTACCCGAAAAACCCCTTTTAATTATAGACTTAGAAAGAAATCTACAACCACAATCAAGACAAAGTCAGAACTCTAAGAAGATTTATTTGCAAATTGATAATTATAATTAACAGAATAATTTTACAATCTACAAATTTATTACCCAACTAAATATTCAGAATGCATAAAAGGATTGAGTGGAAGTGATTTACTTACTAATCTGCCACCTGAAAAACAGGTAGTAAAAAAGACACAGGTGTCTGCCATCTCATTAGGTATTTTTTTCAAAATGGTCTTTGAATTTGTGGGGGCTCTAAGAACTTAACCACAATGTTTTTTAATGCCAAAAGAGAGACAGAAGAATAATGAAATCAAGACAATTCGATTGAACATCAAGTGGTGAATGATACTAGTCAAGACTTGAATCATATGGTGATATATTCTGTATATGAGTGCAGATATTTTTAATGGGCGAAGAGTACCTTCTCTATGTGATCAAACACAACCACATCTTCATATAGACCTAAATGAATATCAGCAAGATTTCTATCATCCTGCGGTGCCATTGCAAATGGGAGCTTCTTCGTTTCCGCATAACGAATTGTGTCATACGAGAAATATCCGACCCAGCCACCTGTTCATGACATAAAAAAATTAAAAAAAACACCTAAGCATGCCTTTTATTGTTTTTTCAATTTTTTACGTGGCAAAGAAGAACATCATGTATACGTTCACACCTTCTAACCTTCCAAAGTTAATAGTTTTTTAGACCTATGTGATGCCCAAGATTTATTTTTAATATTTTGCATGCATTATTTATGGCGTGTCATTTTATTTGTAATATGTGACTTGATTTGCTATTTTCAAGTATTAAAATTTCATTTTGGTAGAGCATTTTAGTTAACATGAAAGCATAAATGTTTCGGCAGTATTTCAAAAACATTTTGAGAGTGGCACAAAAAAATTGTTTAGAAATATTTATTGAAATCCATCTAAAGGTAAAGAGTAAAATAACTAACTTTTACTTTGTATATTATGCATTACCTTTTCTGTGCATTTTATCATATTTTGATGAAAACATTGGGTCATTATTCCACTAGTGTTTTGTTTCAGTATCTTAGAAAACGAAAAATTTTCAACCATTTCGAGGAAAAGACTAATTTGTTCTTTGGTTATTTGTAATCCATAAAAACACTCTCTTTTATGGTGGAGGCTTTTAGACTGTGGAAATCAAATACCTGTAATAGCGCCAATCAATACCATCAACTATGATCACAGAGTCAAGAATCAAGAATTGAATTAAGTTTGCTGCAAACAGGTTTACTAGTAATGTAACCGATGTTCAGATTACTAGTCTGCATTCTGCATTATTTTAAGGCATTGAAGGCTTTATATCCAATTCCATGTGCACTTTGTGAAGCATTAATCATTAGATTTTAACAATAACATGGTACATAACCATTCAAAAATCTCTGTGATAACAAAACAATAAAGGCAACAAAATTCTACAGTTGATAGTGAACCTATATAAAACTTGAATAAATACCCCCTGTACATTTAATCCATTCCACTTTGCCCTTTTCTTCAATTATATTTAAAAAAAAAATATTGGATGAAAAATGCCATGTTTCCATGAATAAATATAACAAAAGGGGACAACACAGGAACTCCTAAAGTGAGATTGATGGTAAAGTACAAGTACTAGGTGTAATTTACCTGTATATATATGAGGGTTTTTTGGAAGATTAAATCAGGGAAGTAAAAGAATCCATCAATCAAAGCCAAATCACTGGAAAACCAAGAAGTAATTTTGATAAAGAATTTGTTCTTAACCCTATGTCTAAATATGTTGAAGAAAAAGAAGCCAAACCAGAAAAAGAATTGGTTGGTTCGAGGATAACCCTACTTCAGAGAGAGAAGAAATCGACAGATTTCATTCAATGCCTTTATCACTGTCTTACATTCTTTTCAAAGTTCTTTGAATTAACTACAAACTATTGCTAATAATGAACTAACAAATTGGGTTGGATTTTATTGGCAATTGGATCATGCTAAATATCTTGGACCTGTTATGGGAGCCTAGTACAAAATAGGCCCAAACAAGCCATAAGCAACTCTCTCAGTCCACTCTCCTATTGATGAGCACCTGCTTTTTGGACTTGACTGCATTTGCTTAAGCCTAGCATAATTACCTTTTACCCATTAAGTCCTAGTTCAAGTCTGCCCTTACAAATCCTCCGGAGATCATTTTTTGGAAATGTCTTTCCACCTGTTCTACTCAGTCGTTGGATTTTTTTCTAAGATCAACAGCTTTAGGCTCATCTTGCACAGTCTTGTTTGTTACTCTGCTCTTTGTTGTGACATTTCACTGTCCCCACGTGATGTCCATCTTGGATTCCTAAATTTATCATAAATTTTGTGACCATAAGTGGACATAGAGGTAGTTTGTGGCATGATCTTGGTTGTCCATATATCTGATTCAAGAACCTATCCAATGGCCCAAATTCCTTGCATCTAGATCAGTCATCTCCATTAAGATCGGACTGTTCACCTCTGTCCTAGTAACTCTACATATATAAGGATCCTTTTTATCTTTCTTCATTTCAAACCCTTTTTCTTTCTGCCTCTCTAGTCATCCCTACTTCTTTGTTACTTCTTCTTCCTTAGCTTCCTCCTCTTCTCTTCTTTCGTTGCTCTGGTACCTAATCTGGAGATGGTTGTCATTGAATAAGTGCTTGCACTGTTGCCAGTGACCATCAATGTTGACTTAAGCTCGAGTAATCCACCACTGCGTTTCCTTTCTATTTTTCGCTTTGAATTTATCACAATAGAATCAACAATTATATCCCCATCTTGGAAGCCATTAATGCCTGACTAATATGATCAACAGGCGAGATATCAAAAGGAGAACCGCTAGTTTCCAAACAAAGAAAATAGTCTAATCTTATGAGAGGGGCAGATTAGCTCAAACAAGGTATGCACAAAAAAAAAAAAAAAAAAAAAAAAACTGGTATAATTCAGAATTTCCAAGTGTTTTGCCTTGATCAAGGAAGAACTAACAGCCAACTCCAAGGCAAGAAGAAAAGGATCACAGATCTAGAAACTTAAGGAAGAAGAAGAAAGAGGAGTTTGGAGGATTGGATAATATGGGCATCACAAGCACAGATCTCCAAGATAATCAATGGTGTGCACCATACAACCGCTTAGACTCCAAGGGGCATGTGCATATAGTCAGAATGCCAACAGATGCAAATTCACAATTATGGCTTCTGTAAGAAGTTAGATCTAAATGACAAGCAAAGAAAGAGACACCCTGACGAAGACTAATTTGTAAAGCATGAACACAATGAGTACAAGCAAAGGAGGGATATGTAAAGCATGAGTGAGGTGCTGCTGAACTAGGTCTAAGAAGTAGTGCACTGAATGAGTGGCCTCCTACTTCAGAATGGAATGGTCAGGGGCAATTGTGAGGGAATTTGGCCCAAGCATATTGGGAAAGGGAGAGAATCCATCAAAATTCATTAATCAAAGGCTAGTCACTGGAAAAAAAAAAAAAACAAGATGGAATCAACAATCAGTAAAGCATGCTAGGAGCCATGAATGCCTCACTAGTATGGTTGGCAAGAGAGAGACCGGAGGAGAATCACTCATTTCCAAATAAAGAAGATTGTCCGGTTCTATAGGAGAGGATTAGCAGAGAAAAGGTATGCACAAAAAAATTATTTTCATTAACTATAACTCATAATCTCCAGGTGTTTTTGCTCAATAGTTGGAGAATTTTCGACCGACCTCAAGGCCACCATCAATGTCTTTTTGTTGCAAGCATCTCATTTGAGAGTGAATAAGGGCCAAGGCGGTTAGGTTCAAACCATCTTTGCATCAAGTAGAATTTTTCCCATAAAATATATATGGAGATTGATAGATATGAAGAGCCAAACCAATTAGGTTCGAACCATCTTTGGCATCAGGTAGAATTTTTACCAAACAATATCTATAAAGATTGCTAGATATGATGTGTCAGCGTTAATTGTAAATAGATTGAGTAAAAAGCTGATAGCTTCTCCATTAAATGTGCATCTAGGGACTGCACAGTGTATGAGTATTTATTATAAATCATTGCTCGAAATCTCCAGGAAATATGTCTTCAATAAATCACTATGAAATGATTAAAGCGAAATCATTGATCAATGGTCATCAGCATATTAATTTTAGAGTAGCTTGAACCAAACGGGTTAGAAATTGATGTAGAGTAAAATTAAAAGATCCTATTCTAATAGAGTCATATTACCGCAAAACGTATCCGGAAGTTCATCGAGCAATTGGGGTTTCCAACCCTCCGAAATACTTCTCGGGATCGCCATCGGATCATCAACAAACTTCTCAGTCAGGCATCCTTTCTGATGGTCCAAAATGGTAACCTTATCTTCTTTCGCGATAATTTCCATCGCCGGCTCAGCTCCAACCACGCTAAAGCGACCCTAAAACAATCAAATTTGCGATTGAACCATACATCAAAGGGAATAGACTTTCATTTGTTTTTCAAAACAAATAAACACTGAAAAATGGCACTCACAACGGTCGACGTACGGAAACCAGGCTCCACCGACTCGTATAGAAAGCTAGGAGCATCTCTCTCATCCTCTCTTACCAAGCACCGATAAGCTAGCACCGGCGTTAGCTGATCGGAAAATATAGATTTGTGCAGCGGAATTACGTTTCCGCTCTTTGCAGCCTCAAAAAACTTCGCCTCGCTCGTAACTGCGACGGAAGAAAACCAAACCACACCGTTAATAGGTGAGTTTGGATTGAGATAAAATGAGATAAATTGTGAATTCGTAATATGTGTAGTGAAAAAAAAAAAAGATAATGTGATAAAAATTTAACAAAAATTTATAGAATTTTTTTGAATTTGTTTGCAAACCACACCGTTAAAATCATCTGCATCTGAGAAAAATCTGATTTGAAAAATTGCAGCATATTTAAAAAATAAAATTACAAAAAATATATATATGTTTAAAAATATAAGTAAAAAAATATGAATAATATTACTGGACTAATTATTTTAAAATAATTAACTTATTTTTAATTTTCTCTCATATTTTATGATATACTAATATTTTTTATCATAATCGTCAACTTTTTATATAACCCGTTTAGAATTTTATAAAACATAATAAATCACTACAAATACTTATAAAATTTCAAATTTTTACAACATATTATTTCAAATTTTTACACTACACAAATTGCACAACTGTTATATGTGTTGATTCATATTAATTTTTTGCACTTCAAACAGAGTCATGTGTGTGATGGTAGTTATTGTTTATTTTTTTTAATTATTTTTATTTGTTTCAATTGAAGTTTTATTTTTTATTTTATATATTTATTATGGGAATATAAATTAAAAATGAGAAAAATTAAAGTGTAAAAAAAAAAAAAAAAGCATAAAAATCGATACTTTCTATGTATCTTAATGCAGGAAATAGGTATATTATATAATTCTTTTTTTTTTTCAAAAAAAAAGGAAGGGCAAATAATATGTTTAAAAGTTAAAAAAAAAAGGAAAATCATATTTTCAATAAAAAAATATTATAAAACAGAAAAAAAAATCCAAAAAAAATTCGCTTATTATTGATTTACTAAAAGAAAAAAAAATAAAATATATATCCATGCCACCACGCTGTATGAAAGGAGGCATATACTTAGGTATATGATATAATTCTTAAAAAAAAAAAGGGCCAAATAACATGTTTAAAAGTTAAAAAAAAAAAAAAAAAGAAAGAAAAAATTATATTTCCATGAAAAATATCAAATAAAACAGAAAAAAGAAAAAAAACTCCGAAAAAAACAGGTTTATTCATGAATTACTAAAAGAAAGAAGTAAAGTATACATGGGGGTGTTGGCAACTCAAAAATTAACAAAAAAAATATTAAAAATTAATTTTTGTGTGTTTGGTAAAATCACAAATTTTGCCATTTTTTTATTTGCTACAGTAAAAAGTACCACTCCATCATTATATCTTTTTTGATTTGCTACAGTAAAAAACATATCAAACACTCAAAAGTTACAACTTTTTTACTTTGTTACAATAAAAAATTTACCAAACACCCAAAAGTTACTAAAAAAATACTAAAAATTTCACTTGATTCAATCAAACACACAAAAAAGTAAAAAAAAAAAACACCAAAAAATTACCAAAACTTCAATTTTTTTTTTTATTTCCAAACACCCTCATCCATGCCATTACGCTGTACGACTGTAAAATCATTTTGCCGCACTTTCCCAATGACTGAAGGTCAATCCAAGACTCTGCATGCAATCGCATATATATATATATATATATATATACATAGAGAGAGAGAGAGAGAGAGAGAGACCAATAGGAGTTTCGAGAGAGCAGCATTTCGGAGTACGAACAAGTTGGAGAGAGCCGGCATTTCGGCTGGGAATGGCGCCGATCGGCGGCGGCAAAATCCGGTGAGTCGGAGGAACGCAGCCGTGAGAGAAGATCAGAAATTGCATTTTCAGTGGCTTCTCCTCGAGAATGAAACCGAGAGACTAACCGAGGATGCTCGCGTTCAGTCGAGTGACGGATGCCTTCGCTGAGCTTCAAGGAGCCGGTTTATCCCTCATTGCTTGCGGGAGAGAGGGGGAGGGGTTTAAATAAAGCAACGTTCTCTAATTAGCGTCCCAGTGGTGCTCCGGTCTTCTCGATTTTGACACGGAATTGTGTACTTTCCAATATCCTGATTGGAGAAACAGGTGAAATTGTCGCTTTTAACCCAAGGGGTTAGATGGGATGGTCTTAAATTGAGACTTAGGGCTTATCACTCCAAGTCTCAAGTTCAAGTCTCCTCTTAAGTAAAATTTGGGGTTAGCTTCTCGGGCGTAAAACATAGTAAAAGTTGGTAGGACAGGTCTCCTTGGTTGGACGAATTGTATCTAGTTCTTAGGTGTGAGTCCAACCTCCGCCACTATGCAAGTTCACGATTTACCGCTACACATGTTAAGGGGTCGATATATATGGCACAAACCAAAAAAAAAATAGAAATTGTCGCTTTCATTAAGGTACCCTCCATGATAGGGATTAATTTCGGGGGAAAAAAGTTGATTTATTTTTTTTTGGGTAATTAGTTAAAATTAATTTATTTTTCCTACTTAAAAAGTAAGTTTTTAACAGCTAATTTTAATTTTTGTTTAACATTTTTATTCTAAATGATTAAAAAATATTTAAAATGTAAGAGGGTAACTTTTATCATTTAAAAAAAATAACAAGTTATGTGCTATTTGACATATCTATTTTGAACCTATTTTTTATTTTGTATTTTTGAAAATAAAAAAAATATATATTACTTGTGTTTTTAAAATTTAGTTTCAAAAATGAAAAATAAATTTACACATGAAGTGTAAAATGGTCGAAAGTTATTTTAAGTATTTTTAACTTAAAACAAAGAATAACTCAAAACAAGAAAAAACAAAAAGTATCAAATCAAATGCATTTTAATAATTTTAAAATATAAATCTGAAAATAAAAAACAAAAAATAGAAACACAAATAAAAAACAGAAACAGAAAAATTGGTTAGACTTCTCAAGCGAATCCTATTACATGAATATGTAAAGGTTCATTTGGTTTATTTTTCTATTTTCTATTTTCTGTTTTTATTTTTTATTTTCTGTTTTGAACTCATTTTTTATTTAGTACCTTTGAAAATAAGGAAAACAGCTCAAAATTCATTTGGTTACTTGTGTTTTCAAAATTTGTTTTCGAAAACTGAAAATGAGTTTACACATGAAATGAAAAATAATAAAAAGTCGTTTTGAGAATTTTTAACAAAAAAACAAAGAAAATCTCAAAATAAGGAAAATAGAGTATTTTTTGTTTTCTCGTTTTGATATTTTTAACACATAAAACGAAAACAGAAAATAGAAAATAAAAAAGTAAACCAAATGCCACCTAAGGGATTTGTTAGGAAATGACATGTGGCTTCACATTAAGTCAATACATGTGTTTCGAGTTTTTTTTTTTTTTATGTTTTTGGGTTTTTTGTTCGAATAACTCAAAATAAGAAAAACAAAAATGTCAAAAGTCATTTTAAACATTTTTAACTTAAAACAAAGAATAACTCAAAACAAGAAAAACAAAAAGTATTAAATCAAATGCATTTTTAATAATTTTAAAATATAAATCTGAAAATAAAAAATAAAAAATACAAATACAAATAAAAAATAGAAACAAAAAAATTGATTAGACTTCTCAAGCAAATCCTATTACATGAATATGTAAGGGATTTATTAGGAAATGACATGTGACTTCACATCAAGTCAATACATGTGTTTTGAGGTTTTTTTTTTTTTTTTTTTATGTTTTTGGGTTTTTTTGTTTGGATAGCTCAAAATAAGAAAAACAGAAATGTCAAAAGTAGTTTTAAACATTTTTAACTTAAAAAAAGGATAACTCAAAAAAGAATATCAAATCAAATGCATTTTTAATAATTTTAAAATATAAATCTCAAAATAAAAAATAGAAAATAGAAACACAAATAAACAATAGAAACAAAAAAATTGGCTAGACTTCTCAAGCGAATCCTATTACATGAATATGTAAGGGATTTATTAGGAAATGACATGTGGCTTCACATGAAGTCAATACATATGTTTTGAGTTTTTTTTTTTTTTTTATGTTTTTGGGTTTTTTGTTTGGATAGCTCAAAATAAGAAAAACAAAAATGTCAAAAGTAGTTTTAAACATTTTTAACTTAAAACAAAGAATAACTCAAAAAAAATATCAAATCAAATGCATTTTTAATAATTTTAAAATATAAATCTCAAAATAAAAAACAAAAAATATAAACACAAATAAAAAATAAAAACAAAAAAATTGGTTAGACTTCTCAAGCGAATCCTATTACATGAATATGTAAGGGATTTATTAGGAAATGACATGTGGCTTCACATGAAGTCAATACATGTGTTTTGAGTTCTTTTTTTTTATGTTTTTTGGTTTTTTGTTTGGATAACTCAAAATAAGTAAAACAAAAATGTCAAAAATCGTTTTAAACATTTTTAATTTAAAACAAAGAATAACTCAAAACAAGAAAAATAAAAAATATCAAATCAAATGCATTTTTAATAATTTTAAAATATAAATCTTAAAATAAAAAATAGAAAATACAAATACAAATAAAAAATAAAAACAAAAAAATTGGTTAAACTTCTCAAGCGAAGCCTATTACATGAATATGTAAGGGATTTATTAGGAAATGACATGTGGCTTTACATGAAGTCAATACATGTGTTTTAAGTTTTTTTTTTTTTTTATGTTTTTAGGTTTTTTGTTTGTATAACTCAAAATAAGAAAAATAAAAATGTCAAAAGTCGTTTTAAACATTTTTAACTTCAAACAAAGAATAACTCAAAACAAGAAAATCAAAAAATATCAAATTAAATGTATTTTTAATAATTTTAAAATATAAATCTTAAAATAAAAAACAAAAAATAGAAACACAAATAAAAAATAGAAACAGAAAAATTGGTTAGACTTCTTAAGCGAATCCATAACCGGCCCTGACCTTTAGAGGGCTTAAAGCGATACGAAAAAATGAGACCCCTTGTATATAAGAGTACTTGATACTTGGGGCTCTTAAAAATTAGATTTTTTGGTGGGTCTAAAGCTGCCGCACCAAGGCCGGCCCTGAGCAAATCCTATTACATGAATATGTAAGGGATTTATTAGGAAATGACATGTGACTTCACATGAAGTCAATACATGTGTTTTGAGTTTTTTTTTTTTTAATGTTTTTGGGTTTTTTGTTTGGATAACTTAAAATAAGAAAAACAAAAATGTCAAAAGTCGTTTTAAACATTTTTAACTTAAAACAAAGAATAACTCAAAACAAGAAAAATAAAAAATATCAAATCAAATGTATTTTTAATAATTTTAAAACATAAATCTTAAAATAAAAACTTAAAAATAGAAACACAAATAAAAATTAGAAATAGAAAAATTAGTTAAACTTCTCAAGCGAATCCTATTACATGAATATCTAAGGGATTTGTTAGGAAATGACATGTGGCATGTATTGAGGTTTTTTTTTTATGTTTTTTGATTTTTTGTTTGGATAACTCAAAACAAGAAAAATAAAAATAGTCAAAAGTTGTTTTAAATATTTTTACTTTTAAAACAAAGAATAACTTAAAACCAAAAAATAAAAAATATCAAATCAAATGCATTTTTAATAATTTTAAAATATAAATCTCAAATTAAAAAATAAAAAATATAAATATAAATAAAAAGTAGAAATAGAAAAATTGGTTAGACTTCTCAAGCGAATCCTATTACATGAATATGTAAGGGATTTATTAGGAAATGACATGTGGCTTCACATGAAGTCAATACATGTGTTATGAGTTTTTTTTTATGTTTTTGGTTTTTTTGGATAATGATATTATTTTTATTAAAATTTTCAATAGTAGTTAGCATAAGTCCCCCTCATTTTTTTTTTTTTTACATTTGTGTTTTTTTTTTTTTTTTCCGGAAACATGGGCCCATGTTACATTTTTTAGTTTCTATCACTACAAGGGAAAAGGGAATTGTCGACCGCCAAAAGCGGTCGTCTATACTTTTGTCGACCGCCAGACGACCGCTATAAAGCGGTCGTAGATGCTAGGGTCGAGAAAAGTTTTAGACGACCGTCGTCTAAAGTCTCGACCGCTAAATACTTTTTGGCGACCGCTTAAAAGTAGTCGTCCAAAATTTTTTGGCGACCGCCTCAAAGCGATCGTCTAAAGTTATATGGAATGCTGATACCCTTTTTGGCGACCGCCCCAAAGCGGTCGTCTAAAGTAACATAGAATGCTGAGACCCTTTTTGGCGACCGCCTAAAAGCAGTCGTCTAAAGTGTTACCCAACCTTTTTAACAACTGCTTAAAAGCGGTCGTCTATTGTATTTTTTTTTTAAATATGTTTATTTCTGCTAAAAAGCAAAAAAAAAAAACCTGTACATTCATGCAAAAAAAACCTCTACATTCATGCAAAAAAAAACCTGTACATTCATGCAAAAAAAACATGTACATTGATTAAACTAGTTTATTCAAATATATACTACAACAATATGAATTTATCTAACAAAATTTCATAAAATATTTGGTAAAATAATAATTACATTATCCTTAATTTTACAAAATATAATCAAAACAATGTCTTCGAGTAAGTGTCGACCTCAAAACCATAAGAGAACCCATCAAACCTGAAATTAACAAAAAAAATTAAATTAAATATGATTATAGAAATTATAATGAATGCACAATTCAAGTTTAAAATTATAAACAAACCGCAAGTGTAAATATTTAAATTTAATCAAATTAGAAGCATAAACTTCCCTTACCCTTTCTGGGTGATCTGTGACTTAAATTCAAGTCCTGTTCATTCCCATAGCTTCTAAATGACTTAGATTCAGTACACATTAGGTTCCATTAATAACGAATGCCATTTGCTCGATTTGAGCAGGCAAATCCTAAGTTTGAGGTTCTAAGCCTTGAGTTTCAACTCAAACCTACCCAGACCATTTCTAGGCGATCCGTAACTCAGATTCAAGCTCCGTTCATTCCCCCAGCTTCTAAATGACTTAGACTCGCTAGACGTCAGGTTCCATTAATAACAGATGCCGTTTGCTCGGTTGCAGTAGTCAAATCCTAAGTTAGAGAATTTAAACCTTAGGTTTCAACTTGAACTTACCCGGGGCCATTCTGAGTGGTCCGTAGCTCAGATTTTCACATGGTTTATTTCTCTAAGTCCGAAATGGGAAGAACTTACCACTCGTCAAGTTTCATCAAGATCTAAAGGTGCATGCTCAGTTTGAGCAGTTAAGTTCTCCATAAACGTTTCTAAGTTTCAAGTTTTGAGTAGAACCTAGTCGGAGCCATTCTGGATGATCCATAGCTCGGATGCCCGCGTGGTTTGTTCCTGCAAGTCCCAAATGGCTGGAACTCGCTTCTCGTCAAGTTTCGTCCAAATCAGATAACGCATGCTCGATTTGAGCAGTTGAGTTCTCTGTGGGTGTTTCTCAGTTTCAAGTTTTGAGTAGAATCTACCCGGGGCCACTCCGGGTGATCCGTAATTCAGATTCACGCACGGTTCATTACTGCAAGTCCCAAATGGCTGAAACTCGCTACTCGTCAAGTTCTATCTAGATCGGATGGTGCATGCTCGGTTCGAGTAATTGACTCTGCCATTGCATGGTTCTATATTTCAAGTTTCAAGTTTTAAGTTGTAAGTTTCATGTTTGAACCTATGTTAAACCTATGTTAAATTATCAAAATTGTAAGTATCATGTTCAAACCCATGTTCAACCTATGTTTAAGATCAAAGTTGTAAGGTTCATGTTTTTATATTTGACTTTACATTTGAAGTCTACGAACGAAACATGACATATATAGACACCTACGTAGAAATTTGTGAACTATAAAACAGTATTGAAATTTATGCAAAATAAAATTTATACATGCAGTTGTAAATAATTAAAATTGTACCTCATCACGACTATCTTGTTACACTGGAGGCTAGGGTGGTCTACTGTCATCATTGCCCTCCTACATTTAATAATTCAAAATTTTAGTTATTCTAATTATCTGAAAACAAAATTCAAAAATATTAAAAATTAATGTGTGTTTAATACTCAATTTCTTACCTGTCTAGATTGTCGTGGGCCATGGAACTCTGCCTGCAACTGATTCTGCATATGCTCCATACGCTGAAACATCTCATCACGAAACTCATCGAGGACCTCCGCGCGAACCTCCTCCCGAACCTCAGCTCGAACCGAGGCTTGGACCTCAGCTTGAACCTCCTGCTCGAATCTCAGCTCGAACTGAGGCCTGGACCTCAGCCTAAACCTCAGCCCGAATCTCACTCGAACTGAGGCCTGAACCTCAGCCCGAAGCTCAGCTCGGACCTCGTCTCTAATCTCGGCCCGAAGATGCTCGCGCAAGTCACTGCGAAAGGTGTCCAAGCGAGCAACAATAATGGCCTCGATTTCCTCATCCGTATGCCTCTGCCCGGTGGCAAAAGAGGCAGCTGCAGGTAGCCTGTCGGACTACTGACCTAGGTATGCCACTACCAACGCCGTGCGTATAACCGTGCCCATCCCGACCTAAAACCTCCGCGAAGATGGCATCGCGCCTCTCAGTCGAATCTCGTTCATCCTCAGGAAGCTCAGCTAGGCGTTCCTGTACAGTGTCAATGATCGCCCGCACATCAGGGTGGTGGGTGTTGCGTATTCTCTCAAATACGCGTAGTCGATCGATCGGGATCCCTTCTCGATGCATCTGCACCAACTCAAGTAATTAAGTTATCATATACGCAACAACTAATGCATACAAAAAATTGCCAAATTGAGTAATAAGAATTACAAAATTAAGTCATAAATTTATATATACCTCATGGATTATATCCTGGATGTGCCTCCCCCCTGTCGTGTGAAGTGGGCCAAGGTTGGCCCGATTCGCCGCATTCCTCGACGACTCAGCCTGTTTTAACATAATTATAACTAATTAATAACAGTTATAGGCAATACCTCTAATGTAATAAATCCAAAACTTTAATTAAATTATACCTGAGCCTCATCACTGGACCAGTAGGCGACGAGGTCCGGCCATTGTTCTGGAACCACGCACGGTGGACATCGTTGGACGATGTCTGATGCTTCCTTAAATGGCGTAAAGTACTTCTTCTTTACTTTACACTTATGCTCCTTCCACAACTTTCGGCATTTGGCCATACAGACAGGCCGAAACTCGGGTGGACAATCAACCACATTATCCTAATTGATTATATTACAATATATTATTAAAAATATTACACAAGTAAATTCTGAACTGAAATATGTTTTCTTACCATAACCTCCTTCCAGATGCGATCTAAGGTCTCGCTGGGAACTGCCGCCCAATCCATGGTAGATAAAGGTACAACGCGTCCATCACGGACCATCACACCCAACTGTCTGATAAGGCTACTACCCGACTTCCCCACAGGGTGGTGGTAGTCGCTGAATTCAACCTGACGAGGCTGGCCACCGCCCCAACCCCGTAGGGGGGCAGTAGGACCTCTGGTAGCACGAGATGCTGCTGTGCTACTCACCGAACCTACAATTGTTTATTTTAACTATTGAATTATGATCCTCATATACAAAATTAATAATGTTAGAAGTTATGTAGCACTTCTATGTATGTATAAAAACGTATATACCCGATGCAGTCGAGGTGCCAGGATCCGGTGAGGGCGTCATGTGCGCTTGGGGGTCTCGAGTCGAAGGAGATGCAGTGGTGTGTGGTGGTGCCTGACGAGATGTCGATGCAGTGTGACGCCCACGACTGGTAGTAGGTAAAGGGGGTCCGGTGGAGCCTACCCCTGAAAGGGGGGACATGGGTGCAGTAATAGGGGATGGGGATGTGCGAAGTAAGGAGCAAGATGACCCCAAAGGGGACATAAATGGCATGGATGCAAAATGTGAGGGAGAGCTGTGTACATAAGGGCTGGCGGATACTGGAGGGGATCGACTGGGGACGAGTGCCTGAGCGGGTGGCTGTGGGGTTTGTGGCCTAGGGGTACAAGTACGTAAGGGTGCCTGAGTAGTCTCAGTTGCTTGCCGGGGATCGGTATGATCGTGAACCTGAGTAGGATCGGGGGCCTGGGTAGGATCAGAATCAATTAGGGCCTGAGTATCGTCAGGAGGCTGTGTGGCATCAAGATCAACGTGGTGCTCTACATCCGCAACTGTAGCAGATGCTGCACGTGCACGAGTCAAGCGCAGCTGCTCACCCATGGTAAGTGGACGGTCTCTTTTTCTACCACGCGCCATATAATAATTCCTATGTGTTGAAAGATGTATTAGTTTAAAATCTAAATTTAACAAATTATAAATAAATAAGGAATAAAAACTATGACATATATATTGTGCGATACCCAAGTACATCATGCAAGCTATATATTCAACTGTATCTCCTTCAACTGTTTCTCTAACCCAATCAGCATCCTGCTCACGAGCTGGCACGACAGTGTCACTTAGCTCTTGCTGTGGGTACCCCTCTGCCTCTGGATCATCACAATTAATCTCAAATACCCCTCTTCTTGACATTTTAACTGCAACATGCCAATTTGGATCTGCGGGATCCTTGACAGAGTAAAATTGTTCAGCTTGGAATGCTAGAATGTACGGTTCATTACTGATCCGATCCTCTTTGTACATGAGATTGTTGAAGTTCACCAACGTGAAATGAAAATCATCATTTTTAGTACCATGCTTGGGATCTACCCAATCACACTTGAACATCAAGACTTTGTGCAAGTTATTGTATCGAATTTCGATGATATCTGTAAGCAGACCATAATAAAACACAGCTCCCAAACGAGGATTGTTGTCTTTTCGGCTTGAAAAACTCAGGGTATCAGCCTTGAGAGCTACACCACAATTTTGAGTTAACCGTCTATCATCTAACTCTTTCGTACGGAACCGAAACCCATTAACATCACAAGCGTTGTAGGAACGTGCAGAGGTAAAGGGTCCGTCTGCAAGTGTAAGGATTTCGACGGAGAAAGATTCACCAGAAGTTCTACCTGCGTGCACCTGATTGTATGTATATTTCGTTAGGTTGGAAATAACAAGGACTTACGTATAAATAAATAATGCCAAACTTGACTTGTGTCTTACATGATCTTTGAACCACAGGTGGAAAGAGTTAAAGTGTTCACTATATACAACATGGTCAGTTGCCCGCGGCAATCTTTGTCTTATTTCGATTAAGTGTTTCCTGTTGAGAAAAATTACAATACTTAGTTACGAATATATTTGACTGGTAAATGATTTAAAATATAATTGGAATGATCGAACTTACTCGATGAATGGTCGCACAGATGCCGTGTTGAATAGCACATATCGATGAGCTTGAACCCACAAATTATTGGTGAGATTAAATGATGTTCCATCCCCAAGTGGACCTTCGTGAATTCGCTGAGGTCGAGTCAATTTTGTTTCAACATGTCCCATATACATGGCACAAAAATTAGTACACTCTTCCATCAAATAGCCCTTGGCCATAGACGCCTCAGGATGAGCCTTGTTGCGAACATACTGCTTCAAGGTTTTGAGATACCTCTCAATCGGGTACATCCATCGAAATTGAACAGGACCCCCTAACATAGCTTCTTCAGCCAAGTGTATTGTCAAGTGTACCATCACGTCGAAGAAGGCAGGTGGAAATATTGTCTCAAGATGACAAAGGGTCAGTGCAATTCGATCCCTGAGATTTTGCAACTCATCCGGGCGGCTAACCTTCAAGCATAGATGCCTGAAAAAGTTGCTTAACTCAATAAATGGTTCAACTACCTTTTTCGAAAAGCAACGGCGAATAGCAATAGGGATCAGTTGTTGCATGAGAATATGACTATCGTGGCTCTTTAATCCGCTTATCGTCCTCTCTTGCATGTTGACCCGTCTCGAAATATTAGAACAATATCCATCGGGCACCCTAACACTTTTTAGGATTGTGAGAAATAACTCCTTCTCGTCTTTGCTCATTGTAAACTGTGCTAGGGGAAGGTACACTCTATTTGTACCTCTCAACTGCAAGTGTAATGGCTGTCTCACACCAATATCCTCCAAGTCACGCCTCGCATTAGCAGTATCTTTCGATCTTATCTTGTCACCAAGTATTGTCCATAGCAAGTTATCGCACACATTCTTCTCAATGTGCATTACGTCCAAGTTGTGCTTCAATAAGTTACCCTTCCAATAGGGGAGTTCGAAAAATATGCTTTTTTTTTTCCAATTGTGGGTACGAGGCTGATTTCATGCATTTGACAAGGCTCGTAGGTCGTTTAGCTTGTATGCAGTTAGTATACCATCTAAATCAAGTTGGCTCAGTAATTCATCACCGGTCAATCTCTTAGGGGCCGAATTGAATTCTCGGTTGCCATCGAAGTGCAGTATTATTCCGTCTAAACCTATGTGTACTTGAAAGGAATCGTCTGTGGCCCATGTAACAAAATTTCTTGCCATGACGTAACTACCGCGATTGAGTACTCTTATTGCAGGGAGGACAAGCAAACTTCCCTTTCGTACTCTAGCCGGACAAGTTAGCATATGCTGGGAAATCATTAATTGTCCACAATAAAGCTGCACGGAGGTTGAACATTTCATTAGCTGTAGCATCAAATGCCATCACCCCTTCACTCCACAATTCTTGTAACTCTTCTATCAACGGTTGTAGGTAAACATCAATCTTGTCTCCGGGTCCTTTTGGCCCATCAATTAGGATAGACAGGATCATAAAAGGTTGCCGCATGCACAGCCAAGGCGGGAGGTTATAAGGAACAAGGACAACCGACCATGTACTATGCGTGATATTCATCACCTTAAATGGGTTTACCCCATCTGCAGCCAAACCGAGCCGAATGTTTCGACTGTCCGAAGCAAAGTCAGGGTTTCGATGATCAAAATCTTTCCAGGCGGGGGAGTCAGAAGGATGCGTCATGTTTCCATTGTCATTATTATTATTAGAATGCCATCTCATTAGTTGCGCCGTCTTTGTAGATATAAACAACTTCTTTAGCCTAGGCTTAAGTGGGAAGTATCGAACCTGCTTTACAGGGATGAGTTTCTCTCCTTTTCTGAAACGGCGGTTAGTACTCCGAGCAACATCTTGCTTCCATCTGGAACTATTGCACACAAGACATTTGTCAAGGTTTGCATGCTCATTCCGGAAAAGCATACAACTTTTTGGGCATGCATCCCATGTTTCGTACGCGAAGCCTAAATCTTCTGTCAACTTTTGAGCATGGTAGTAAGACTCACAAACCTTTGCACCCTCTGGTAGGACCTTTTTCAACAATTCTAGTAACATGTCGAACGAACTGTTGGTCCACTGATTCAAAACTTTCAAGTGCAACAGCTCAACAATAAAAGACAACTGACTATAATTCTGACAACCGGGGTATAATTCGATGTTTGCATCATCGAGGATTCTGAAAAAATGTAATGAATCTTCGTTGGCACCAGATCGGGGATTACTTCCCCTCGCTTCATTAGCCTCACTACTCGATTCTACGACGGGCACCCCAGCCAAGATCTCTTGCATCATTTCAATCATTGGATCCCCAAACATAACATTTGCATGGAAGTCAACCCTTTCCTCATGTCGTTGGAGCGAAGTATAAGCCTCCCCATGCTTTGTCCAATGCTTATAAGTTTTCAAGAACCCATGCCTAATCAAATGATCCCTAACCACTTCCCGTGTGAAATGATATCGATTAATACACTTTCTGCACGGACAGTTGATCGATTGTTGGTCCAACGTATGGGTGTATGCAATGAACTCTTCAATCCCTTGTACGTATCGAGTTGACAACCTATCCGGCAAGTCAATCCAAGTCTTGTCCATCTCTTCAAATACAACGTCGTCGAATGTACTAAATAGATGGATGAAATATGTTTAAGTAATTTACCAGTGAAACCTACATGAATGTTCTTTTAAAAAAAACCTAAAACTTGTCACTAAAGAGTGGTTGGTCCTATCCCATTCGAGAATGCACGATCCAACTCATACTCAATACCCTTAATCCTTTATCTATTGTCAGACGAAATTTCGGCAGCATCTCCACGTAGTTCTCCAAGTACACAACATAAAAACAGTGTTTCCCGCATTTATGTATGTACCTAGAGAACAAAGGGAGTCGATGCACGAAAATCGCTTGACATAGAACTGGCATGAGCAGTATTGAGTATAAGATGGATAATTACATTCCTAAACTGTCCAAATTGGACAATTCAAGGATCGCATATGTTGATTTGGGCATCCTTGTCACAGGAACGAATTAGGTCTTAAAAGATTCAACTCGTCACATCAAAGATGACCAAATCGACTGTCGTGATACGATCCTCGAACGGGTCTAAGTTTATTTTAAAATACGAATATATGTACATGCATAAAGATAACAACTTAACGAATTCTAAAAGGGAATCTCCAATATGTTATACTGAACTATTTGGAGATTTTGAGATAGTTATTTAGATTTGTAACGATTTGCTGATCATTTCGAGATAAATAATATAATTAATATTATGTATTTGTTAACCATTTCATTTAAATTTAGGTAACCCCTAATTGAATTTAACCTTATATTAAAGTAGAAAAAATTAAACAAATTAAGAGTATTTAAACCAACCAAAGTAATCATACAAAATAATCAACAACTCAACAAAATAATATTCAAAGCACAATTAATTTAACCAAGATAATCATTCAAATTTACAATTTAACAAATTTACAACTCAAACAATTTAACAATATGAAAAATTTAACAACTTAATCAAAGCATATTTAATTTAACTAAAATAATAATTCAATTTTGCAATTTAACAAATTTACAACTTCAACAATTTTACTATCTAAACAATTAACAATTTAATTAACTAAATCAAAATAAAAAAATTGAACATACATTTGACAATTTAGGAAGCGGATAGGGGAAGAGAGAATGGGAAGAGAGAGACAAAGAGAAAGAAGGAAAATACGTTTGAACGAGAAAGAGAGGAGTAGGAGTTAAATGAGTTTTAGACGACCGCCTAAAAGCGGTCGAGCATGTCTCTTAAGTGGTCGTCTACTGTACTTTTCTCAACCATCTTAAACGTGCCGTGGGACCCTATTCACTTGATTGTAGTAGTGATGATTTTGTGATAAAAGAAATAGCTCTAACCCACCAAAGTAGGCGTGTGCATAATTGTTTAAATTTCTGATTTTGCATATGTATTTTTTAAGGGTCAAAATCTAAAAGAGACTAATTAATTAATAGAAGTGGATACAGTTCAAACTAATTTCTTCCTCACTTGAGGGAGTATGCATTACTACTTGCTAGTGGCAGACACAGTTTATATGTAAAAATACATGTGTGTGCTTATCATAAAAACATACATGAATAGGGATGCAAGGGCGAAATTAAACAATTAAAAGGTTAAAGTAAATGAACTTTGAATATTTGTTAGTTTATAAATATTAAAGAACACACAGATATTTTATAAAAAATAATTTGTTAAAAATAATTTTACTAAAGGTTTAAAAAGTATTTGTTAAAAATAAAAATATTTTATTCTAAATTTTTGATCTTCAAATGGCCCTAAAAGCTTTGATGGATAGATAGGAAGAAAAATGTTTATTATTTATGCTTTCTTCCCCCCCCACCCCAAAACACGGCCCTTTTGGAGGTCATAATTTTTTAAGAAATCAAATATTTGTGAATTTTTTACACAAAATTTTTGGCAACGGTGAAGTTTACAGGATTTTTTACTGCTCTAATACTATATTAAAATACTAGTAATTGTTGCACATTTGACTCTTTGAGAACATCTCACAAAGTTATCCACTATTTCAATTAAAAATTCAAAAATTTAAAAAATAAGTTTATTATTTATATTAGTTTAATTTTTCTCCACATTTTTTTCAGCACTAATATATATGTTATAAAGTTTGAAATGAAGTAAAATAATGACACAAACAAATCATTAAACCTCAAGAACTAGATAGCCTTTTATTTCTGAGTGCTCTATATATATCCAAGTAGATTCAAAGAGAAGTCACTTTCAAAGTGGGAAATGGACACATTCTGACCTCAAATCACCAAGCTGATATCATTTTTTATGTTAATTTCCCAAATCCAGGAAAATAACATGGTAGACTTCCAAGAAATATAAAAATACTCACCTTTGATAGCTAACTCTTGGCCTGGAAGTGTACCAACCTTCGGTGAGCAAGAGAGCCCGCCAGCAGCAGAAAAATATCTCTGAAACGATCAACATGAATATAGGGAATAAATGCAGCAGCCTTATGAGGTCTAACAGCACTGCAGGTCTCTACAATGTTCAAAATGCAAATAATATAGGAAAAAAGAGTGAAAAGAACCATACCAAATGTGACTAAATAGGGGAAGATAGGCCAATTGGATAGTAATAAATTGGGACAAAGACCCGCAGCTAGGTGACCTTGTTCTTTTCTTTGCCAAGAAAAGGCAAGTGGAGCCTGTGAAGGGTTAGTGACAGACACAATGAATTTGAAGCTGCCCATAACACCCCCCGCTCCGCTGCAGGACTTGATTTTAAAGTTGAAAGCATATTGGTTATGTTTGGAATTAAAATGAATTTGTCGAAGGAAAGAAAAAGTAAAAGAAAATGACAGGAATGTAAAATAAAATAAAAAGTCAAATTTATTTCATTTTTTTATTGAAGCTAATAAATAATACTAAAATGAATAGATATTTGTCAACAAAGTTTAACTTTTAATTAGTTAAGTCTACAGAAATTGCACATATTATAAATTTATATTTCCTTCAATTTTCCTTTTCCTCCACAAGTGCACGTTCCAAACATAACATAATTATTTGACACTCTCTCTTTTGAAAAAGATCAATAGAACAAGAATAAAGGGAAACAAAGTCAGCAATGACTTTAACAGTGGGTTCTGTCGTGTGGGAATGTGGGTTGTGCATTCCTTTCCACCTTACAGGATTGTTTAACTAAATGTGTTTTCTCCACTAGTGCAATCCATGAGAACCAAGATACCAAGAAATCACTGCTCAAGCGTGCAAAAGTTCATTTATGTGTAGGGTCATTAAATCATACATGCCATTCTATTCACCTAACAACAGCTTTACCAAAGTCAGCTAAGGGAAATTTCACCAAAAAGAATTCTAAAGAATAAAAATTTCACAAATCATGTCAACAAAGCCGCCAAATAGAAATATTCTAAGATCAAAATCTAGGAGGACAACCCATAACAAAGGGAAGATTGGCCTGAACCTTTTTCTATTCTTTCTGTAGTATTTTATTATTTTAAAAAAGAATTCCAGCACAATAGGTACCACTCAAATTTATAAGCAGAAAAAACGGCGCCCTCACATTTATAATAAAAAACAGTCCATAAGTTGAAATAAGAGAAGAATCACAAAATCCTATTTTATTTACAAGTGCATTGCAGCAGCAACAGCGAATAGCTCCTTCAGGGAAACTTCTATATCCTTCATCTTGAACAAAAGAGCCAAATTCAGCTTCTATTCAACAAGCTTAAACGAAATTACGTACAACCATTCATAGACACCTATCAATCTAAGAAACCCTTAAAAAAGAAAATGCAACCAAATGAGTCCAAAAGCAAATAATTATATAATATTATCAGTGCACCAAATCCTTTATGATTTAATGACTACAAAAAAAATACACACATACACAACTAACCTAAAAAATGCTGCCACTAAAATCAAGGGCACCAAAAAGAAGCCGTTATTTGAGCATGAACATAAGCTACTTCCAACACCAAAATTACCCAATTGAGAAATGAACCCGAAATTCTTCCGATACAACATACATAAATTAATCAGTCAGTCTTGAAAACTCATGACAAATCAAAAGATCCCTACCCTTCACTTATTGCATAGAGTAGTTTCTTGTACATAACTTCGATCATAAAACATATATCCAAAAAATGCACACCGAGAACATAGTTTAAGGACAATCTAGTCTTCAATATAAATCCATAACACTGCTACCCACCTAAAATCCCCGAAACCTATTTAACACCCAGCCCCATTGCAACTAGAAACAAGAAATGAAAGAAAACAAATAATGATCCCCAAATTCACCCTAAACCCCATCTACCACCACTAGCCCCCACTAGCCCAACCCTCACGGCCGCAAAATTCTGACACTCAAATTTCAAAAAATTGAATTCTTAGTGCCACAAATCCTCAAATTCCCAATGCTCCTAAATCATAGTCAAATATCCACAAAATAAATAAATAAATAAAGTCCAAAACTATGAGAGAATGAGAGAGAGAGATGCATCGCAGGAAGGGAAAATGACAGTGTACATATTTTCACATTGATCTCCCCTTTTCCTTTATGAACTTTGAAACAAACAGAGCCCATGAGGAATTGCACCTTACTCAATGAATCTACAACAGTTATAAGATAGTTGTTCAAGGTGTAGCTGGTAGCAGCTCCGAGCGTAACCGTAACTTCGACTCCGGTGGCGTCCTTGGGCCTCTGGCGTTAGCAAGTCTGATGAAGGGAGAGAAGAAATGAGGAGGAGAGAAGAGAGGGAGTGCGGGAGAAATAAGGGGAGAGAAATGAGATAGTGTAGGGAAGAGACAAGTGAGAGAGCAGATGGAGGGAGAAAGGGGATTTTGGGGATTTAGGGCTAACGCGAGAAAAAGAAGGCGGGGAAAGGATGGGTGTTATGTTTTAAGGCAGCTTCTAACGACTGCTTTCTCTACGGTCGATCCCGTGCTTGAGGCAGACACCAATTCTTCTTTACACGACCGCTACGAAGCGGTCAACCGTGTCTGGGGTCGACAATTCCTGCTTTTCTTGTAGTGTATACATATATATATATATATATATATTGTTTCTATAAGTTTATAACTTTATAATGGATCATCTTTTGTAATAACCCAAAATTTAAAATTTTTAATATATATTATTTAAAAATTAAAATTTTTAATATATATTATTTAAAAAAAAATTAAGATTTAAGATTATAATAACTACTTTGTATGTACATATATAATTGCTTTGCATATATATATATATATATACACATATGAAGAAACTTGAGCACCAAGTTAAAAAAAAAAGGGTGAAGTTTCCTGAAAGCTTCATATGCTTGGTTACCAAGTATAACTTATATATATATATATATATACATGTGTGTTTGTGTGTGTTTTTTATGTGCTAGGAATAAGAAAACCAAGAAAGAAGGAAAAGAAAAAGAGAGAAAGAGAGAAAAAAAAAAGAAAGAGAAGAGAGAGAGAAGAGGGAGAAAATGAGAATTTAAGTTCAAGAATAACAGGGTTTTGGTAATTTTGACGTTGTGATCAGCATGGCGGTGTCGGATCGTGGTAATTCGGCCTAAAATGGGAGATACAAAGGAGCAAAGTTTTAAAGTTTTGGAATTTCTTCACTTTTTCTTTGGATCTGAGGTAGGGATTTAATGCATTTTATTTACATATATGTGATATGAAAATATTTTGATAAATTTTTATGTGATCATTTTGTATGAATGTAATTAAATTTAGACTACATTGTGTGAATTCTGTTCAAACCAAAACACCTAAATATTACTGCCAAAAATGGAGCTTACAGGAACTAAAAAGAATTGTGGAAGAGAATATGCCAAAGCATATTCCATGAAAGTTTTCAAAATTTCCCTCTAGCCCCAATAATTTTATATAATTATGATTGACCCAAAAAGTTGTAAAATTTTCATTTTTGACCCCAAATTTATTGAAAAATTATGAATTAGCCCGCAAGTTTTGGGTAATTACGTAGTGACCGCCAAAGTTTGGAATAAATACAAATTGGCCCCAGGGCTTTTTGAAATTATGATTTTACCCCTAAGTTATGCAAAATTATAATTTTGCCCTTGAAGTTGCAGTTTGATATTTATAGTTAAATGCATGGAAAATGTGTAATTGAGAATGCTCAATTTTGGAATGTTTGAGTGATTTATTTTATTAACAGAGAATGATTATGAAAGTGATGATGTGATGTCGTTGATTGATTCTAATGAGTTGTTTTATTGAGATGATAATAATGGAGATAAAGGAAATGTGAACAATGTTGTGATTGCGGGGCTGTAGATACTAAAAATAGGAAGGGCACAGAGATTACCCTTGAGTCGAAAAATCCTAAACCTGCGCAGGGGTTGGTATTCATGCCAGTAGGTTAGTAGCCTACAACGATGATAATTATTGGGCTACTCGTGACCATCGGGTCTGGACCCGTTAACGACGATATTATATAGTATCTGCCCCATAACTGTGATGATTGTGATGTGATGGCAAAAAAGATAAATGAAAGATAATAATTGAATCATTTTTTAGATGTATGTTGATATATGCTTTGATGTTGAGATACGCAATGACTTGGAGTTTATGAGTTATTGATATGAAATTATTGGTAATCCGATTGTTGTGTGCATATCATATATGTTATTTATTATGCATCGTGGGCATATGTAGATTAGTGCTCGCATCCCTACAGATTCTTTTGCAGGTCATGAACCCGAGAATTTGGTGGGCTATTATTAGAGTTACTTTTTCGTTGCTGTAATATTATTCAGAACTATAATATTATTAATTGGGGATTTATTTGATATGGTTGTAAAGGCTTTGAGGCCTAACTCCCTATTATTTGTTGAAGTTGTAGTTGGAGCACTGTTGTTCGGTTACGCTGAGGTTTAGTTATTATTAATTACTTTTAGTGTAATCACAAAAATTATTATTATATATTATGGATGTTTGCTCCAAGGTAGTGGTGTGACTCTGATTAGGGTAATGGATATTTTAGCACATGTTATGTATGATTCTTTCCTTCACTCCACGAGCTTTGAAATTCAAGGCGTTACAAGTTGGTATCAGAGCCTAGGTTAGAATACCTAAGGGACAGTGGGAGTCTGGCATTATATGTTATTTGCTTATGTGTTATAACTAAGATTTAGTTATTTTTGAAAATGAACTCATTGGTATTTTATGGCATAGTTAGTAGTGTAAGTGGAAAAGCTGCTAGAATAGTGACCTTATGGGTAAAGGATATGAAAACTTATGAAATATCCTTAACTAATGGTAAGTAAAACCGGTGCATAAGCAATTAGTATAACAAGTGGTGGTTTGTTTGGCTTAGGCATAAGATGTAAATGATGTTTTAGTGATAGTTCTGATATCAAGAATGGTGGTTAGATGTGGATGTGAATATAATTAAAGGATTTTAAATTTGAAGTAGGAGAGGCTTAAAAAGTTTAAAATAGTGACTCAAGGCGTTACATTTTTGGTCATTAGGATACTTTAAAAATTATTAGTGATCCAACACATATCACATTTTTTGTTTTATTTTTATTTTTTGCTTGAAGCACTGTTATGTACCACACCTTTTTTTTTTTAAAGCCTACAATAGATTATTTTGTTATAAGTCAAATATTTGAAATATTTTTTTTATATGTTGGAACATTACGTATTTATTATATTAAATATTGTTTTACATTTTTGGATAACTTTTTTTTATTTGTCATAAAATTAAATATTTTACATAATTCGTAGCAAATTAACCCTACCACTTGAAACCCATTTTGAATTTTAATTGTATTAATCTATCTTCTATAAAAAAGAATTTACTATTGCTATTATATCGGTAATATATGTATATCTTATTTTTATTTTATTTTATTTTATTTATTGGTTACAAATATAATTGAAGCATTTTTTATTCATTATAATTTTTTTAATTAATACAATACAATTTAAGTGTTTTGCCAAAAAATAAAAAAAGAACAAATCAGCACAGGGGTTTTGTTAATAATAATAAGAGAGAGAGAGAGAAAGAGAGTTGTGAATTAATAATAATAATAATAATAATAATAATAAAGTTCATGTTATATCCTAATCATGGATGTGATTCTAATCAAAATATCACTTTTTCATATTAAATTTTCAATAAATAATATAATTAAACTATTCAATTAAATGATTTTAATAAATAATATAATTAAATAATTTAATTAGTTTAATTAATATATATTAATTTAATTTATTTATTTATAATTTAATTAATTAAATTAAGTTAAAATTAATATAAAATATATTTTATTAAATTTAATTAATTTTTTGCATAGAAACCCATGTGCCTCATAGCAAGGTTATGGTTAGTGAGATGTATACATTGAAGAAGGCAATGTAAATATAAATGATTAAAAAAAGAAAGAAATCTAAATAGATGTCCCAATTAATAATATACAATTGGGATTTCGATCATATAACATTAAAAATACCAATTGCGTTAATTTTTTTTTCCGTATCACAATACTTTAGTAATATATTTTGATTGAAATTTATGGTAGAAGAGGATTAGTAAGATACAATGTATAATGACTAATTTAAATGGGAAAGATGGACCCTACACATTTAAATTATTTAATATGAGCATATTACATCTACATTCCTCTAATATTTAGGTAATTACGCTTATCATTCGTAACATTTAAAAGTTATACTTGCTTCTCATATTTTAAAATATTATTAGTATTGGCTTTCTTATAAAATCAGTTATTAAAACTTAATATAAAATGTCCAATTAACTAAAATTTTAGATATTTTTCTTATTTTACCTCTCATTCTCTCACATTTCATCAGTTTTTTTACAAAAATTCTTAAAAAATTTATCTTTTTACTTATTTTTTTATTATTTTTAGAGATTTTTGTTAAAAAAATGATGAAATGTAATAGAGGGAGTGATAAAATAGGAAAGAAACCTAAAATTTTAGTTATTTTAACATTTTATATTAAGTTTTAATAGTTGATTTTATCAAAAAAGGAGGTCGATGTTAACACATTTTAAAATAAGAGAACTAAGTATGACTTTTAAATATTGTACATACTAAGTGTAGTTATTTAAATGTGAAGGGAATATAGATGTAATTTACTCTTTAATAAGATATGGATTGAACCACTTAATGTTGCTCAACCAAACAATGTTTTTACTAAAGTACAAGTTTCTTGTCTAAATTGACAGTATATAATTTTTACACAATAATTAAAATATTTTTATTTTAAAATTAAATTTTTAATCAACTAAAAGGACATATTTTGCCACCTTTTCTACCACTGTTTAAGGATTAATTTTTTCTAATATTAGTGCAAAATTAATAATTGGCGATGCTAGTGAAAAATTATTTATATTTTTTTATATTTTTTTATTAAAATTGTTATTATGAGTGCATTTGGTTGCACAAAAAATTGTAAAAATTTTATAAAATTTTAGGAATTTTTAGTAATTAAAATTTTTTGTGCATTTAATGAAAATTTGAAATTTTTAGAAACTTTAATAACTTTTGGTTGTCTAATAAAAAATTAAAGAAACTTTAACAACTTTTACTACCTTTTAGTTGTTTGATGAAATGTTAAAAAATTGGCAAATTTTAGGGGCAAATTTTGCCAATCCAATTGACCCTAATTACATTTTTGTCGAAAGGAGTTAAGTGTTGTTTCTTAAAATACAAGGAGGTAAAATAAAAATGAATATAAACTCGAAGGATAAAAATGTAATTATTCCAAATTTATGAACAGTAGTGAGTGAAATAAATGAAACAATCAATAGTGTATCTCATTCAATTCTCATTAATTTTTGAAATTCTATGAAATTGAAAAATGAAAATAAATAGGTGGTTATAAAATAAGAACTTAAAATTATTTATTAGATGCAACTGCACAGGTAACGCATGCGTGTATCAGTTTATTGTAAAATTTATTCGGTAGGAGATAATAAAAGTAAGGGAAGGGGGTAGGTCCAGTGCACCATGGACCATTGGATCAAAAACTAGGTCTGATGAATCACGGACCGTTGAATCAAACTAAAAAACTCAAATGTTTTTGATCCAATAGTCCGTGATGCACCGGACCTACCCCCGATCCTAAAAGTAAAATTAAATGTTAATTATAAAATTAGATTGTAAATTATTTAATTAGATATAGTTATTAGAAGTTATTTTACACAAATTTTGAAATTATAAGTAATTGGATAAAATATAGAAATCACTCCTACGTAGAAAAGTGGTAAAAGTTCGTGATTTCCCAAACGCTTAAAAACCAAAAGTTAGAATTTTTTTGCTAAAAATTTCGTTGCCAAACAGTCCTAATTAAATTTTATCATACGTTACTTTTACATCATTTCAATATTAACTTTTATTTTATTTTATTTTATTTTTTTAATTTTCTCAAACTCCAAAGGCCCTTCATTCTCCCTCGTGATAAACACACCCTAATAAGTCATTGTCCAACAAGTAATAGACGTCTGCGTGAACGGTATGGCCTTTGGCTACACTTTTGCAAACTATTATTCCTGCTGTTCCTAAGCTAGTCTTTTCCAAATTGTATTTCTAAGGCCAGTCTTTTTCAAACTATTACAAGCAAGAGTGCGTTCGACAAATTAAAAAAATTTTATCAAACCAATTTTTTTTTTTTTTTTTTTTACAATTTTTTTTAGACATGGGGTGTATTTAAAATGATAAAAAAATTTAATAAAAATGGATAAAAATTATAATCCCTATTTTGTGCAGCGAGGCAAAAACTTAATAATTTTTTATTTTTAATATTTTTTTGGTGAAATTTAAAGGTTCAAATAGAGTCAATATCATGTATTATTTTAACAAAAATTATGTATTTAATAAAAATTTGTAAAAAAATTAAAAGAAGTTTAAAATTAAGAAAATTGGATAGTTTTGTATGTGATAATTTTTGTCTATTTATTTGATAAATTTTAATAAAAAAATGAAAAACATTAAAAAAATATTAACATTTTTTGACGGTTTACAAACACGCTTTAAACGAGAAGAATGCTCATCCAGTTATTTTTCAGACTTTTTGCACGTGCAATCCATTGGGAAATGAAACAAAAATCTGGGATAAATCAAAAAACAAATTCTCTTTGTTTTTATTTTGTTTTAAATAATCTTTTGTCAAATTTTATTTTGCTTTTTTATTTTTATAATAATATTTAAGAATATTATTATTATTTTTTTAAAAAATACTTAAGCAATAGAAAAAAATATTACATATAAATGAGTTCTACTACTTTTTAATATTTTTTTGTAGCATATATTTTTAAATATAAATAACATAAATAAACATTATTAAAAAATCAAATAAAAAAATAAACCGACAGTTTAAGCTAAACAAAATCATTTACAGTAGCCTATCTCGTACACGGAACCCCCGGGGCGGGGCTATCTCGTACACGGAACCCCTTGCCCCCCGCGTATCATGTCAAATACCTTAGTCATTTCGAACGTGGACCCATAAAAAAAAAGGCAAATTGGACCAAACAAGTGTCATGTTAAATACCTTAGTCATTTGGAGTTACTGCGAACAATAGAGATTAACCAACTGCCTATAAACGTACTAGAAAGTGAGTAAACATAACATGTAATTTATATTATTTTTTAAATAAATAAAATTATAAAAAAATTTATGTAATTTAATTAAAAGTACAAAACTAAAATAATGTGGTGGATAAAAATTTAAAACCCGTAAGTGACTTAATTAGAGGTAATTATTTGATTTAATACTTTAATTTGATAAGAGATTAAAAGATATATTGACAAATTAATAAAATTTTAAATTAAAAATTTTACTCAGGTTAAAATTTTATTAACTTTTTAATTCCACCAACACCGCTAGTATTTCCTTTATATAGTGTAGGTGGATATATATCATGTTAATTAAGTCAAGAATACCAAGTGTCCCAAAAGCTTAAATCATTAAGAAAATGATGTAAAAATGTACATACGAACTATCTAACAGTGAGAAAATAACTAATTCAAAAATAACAGACAATTCAAATAAAAAGAAAATTACAAAAAAAATAATAATAATAAAAGTATAAATTACACTAAGATGTAAGTGCCCATGGGTCGAATCAACTGACCCAATCTATATAATAAAACATATCTTTTGACGAGACATTTATCTCAATCATCACGTATTATATATTTATACTAAAATACATTCTTTGAATTTGAACTTTGAAATTTAAATATATATATATATATATATATATATATATATATATATATATTATATTTTATAAAATTATCACATCATCACTTATTATATCTATATAATAAAACAATCATGTGATGAGACATTTGTCCAGTCATCACTTCGCCACATCATCACTTATTATATATCTACAATAAAACACATTATTTAAATTTGAAATTTGAAATTCAAATAAATATATATATTATATTTTGTAAAATTATACATACATATATTATATATATCATATTTTATAAAATTATACAAATTATATTTTATAAAATTTTACAAATTACATTTTACTTATATTATCTGTTATTATTAAATAATGTATTACCTATTAGACAAAGTCAACTAAATTTTTATTTAAAAAATATATTTAACATTTAAATTTCTAAAACTTTTCTTAGAAAATAAACATTTAAATTAAAATTTTAATTTTAATATGCTTAAAACTTAAATTTTAAATACATACACTTTTACATTATGTGTTATTTATACAGTAAAGAAGTTTAAAATTTTGAATTTGAGATATTTTCAACTGTTAAATTTGCTAAATGGTCAGGATTATTTTTCTTTTTCTCTCACACTTCCTATATTTTTTTATACTTTTTATATAAAATATATCATTTATATAATAAGGAAGTTTATAATTTTGAATTTGAAATATTTTCAACGGTTGAATTTGCTAAATGGCTAAGATTTTTTTTTTCTCTCACTCTTCTCATTTTTTGAATACTTTTTATGTAAAAAATTTTAAATTAATATTTTAAAAAATATGATAATATTTATATTAAATAATAAAATTTTACACTTTAATCTCTTTTAGTTAATAATTTTTACTTTTATAGATTATTTTTACACTTTTTTTTATGTAAGTTTGTTTTATAAATTTAAATTAGAGTTATTTACACGCCAAATTATATTTTTGTACCTTCAGGCACAGGTAATTATTAATTTTTTTATCCCCAAAAATATTAAATTCAGAACTGAACTAGGTATCTCATAGAATCGAATCAATTCAACCCAATATTAATTGGGTTGAGTCGATTGGTATGATTGTTTATTTTATTTAACGCAAAGGCTTAGTTTGAAAAGAAAGAAAATAACTTTTTTTATAGTTAGCTTTTTAACTACTTGTTAATTAAATATTTTTGTTCTTTATAATTTAAAATAAATTTAAAATTTAAAAGATAAATTTGGTTAGTTCCAAAAAAAAAAAAAAAAGTCAAAAAAATTTAGTAGTCAAAAGTTAAGAAGCTGATTAGGCTTCCTAAACGGAACCTAAGTGTGCAAAACAGAGATGGTTCGAGTCAGGTCAAAAGATACGCCAACTCAAAAATTCAATCGAAATGATTAGGTTAGCAATATTTAAACTAAAAAATAAAACCAAAATAATTAAGTCAATAATTTTAGACCAAAAACCAAATAGAAATCTAGACAGAACCAAACCAACCCGACGCAGTAAAAGGGGCGTTTGGTGTATAAAAATTTGATAAAAATCTTTAAAAATTTTTGAAAATTTTTAAAAATCTCTATTATATTTCTACACATCTTACCTTCTTAAAATTTAAAAAAAAGTTCAATACTTTTGAAAAAAAAGTCAATAATTAGAATTCGGTTAATCAAATAACAAAAATTTTTTCGTTATTCTCACCATGAACTCTCAAGTTACCGAATGACACCTATTTTGACTATTTTTTTTAGAGTCGCAAAAACTGTTCCGACGGATTATAAAAACCGTTTCGACATATTTGCGTGGCCAGCTTCCGTCCAAACAGTTTCTGCAATCTGTTTGAACAGATTATAGTGCAAAGAAGTCATGACTGTCCAAAATTTTGAATCTGTATAAACGAAAATTCAATCTGTCGAAATAAGAATCTTACTGTTCATATCCAAAAAACGCAATTTGAGATGTGTGCACCAAACACAAAAAGTTTTACCAAATTATATTTTATCTCATTTTTTATCACTCTAAACACACCCAAAATTAAATTTGGTTCTATTTTTTTTTTTTTTTAGTGTTTCTAGTATATTTCCTGCACCCCGATACAGGTAGAGTACACAAAAGCAAAACCCACAATGGCCTCTGAAATCAATTACTACATCCCCAACTTCCACCCTCCCCGGCACACGGCACCCAACAAACAGGTATGGCAAGTATTTATATCCTCGCTATCCGTATCAGACAACAGCATCACCAACTTAGCGGCGACAATAAATTAGGGAAATAGCTTTTATCATCATGTTGAAATCTTGTTCTTTTTTCTATCTTGTTGACATTATTTTTTTAATTTATGTTTGGTATCTCAAATCCCATGTTTTTTTTTTCTTTCATTTTTCATCACAATCTAAATAAAAGAAGGAATCTTTTTTTTTTTTGAAAAATGATAAATAAAAGAAGGAATCTTAAATACCCATTTCTAGTCATACGAAAGAAAATAGATTTATGAATAGAATCAAATATGCAGTATTTATAGACAAAAATATTTAGTTATTAGAAAAAGATCAGTGAAGACAAAAATATTTAGTTATTAGAAAAAGATCAGTGAAGTTCTAATGTCGAATTAGAATCAACAAGAGCTGAAGAGAAAATTGAATTTTATTAATTCAACTTATAAGACTTTGGAACAATTAGAGGAACACAAGGATTAATGGAAGTGACGAGCCCCCAATTCATTTTCATTTCTTCGACAAATCCTAGATCCAAATACGTCCTATATTATTCTAGGACGGCACAAGCTGAAAGAATTTCCTCTAGGACGACAGTAATAATCTTAAGACTGGGGTAGTAGTCACTAATCATGCTCGTAAATGCACATGAATTACTTTCCTAACACCGTCTATATGAATAAGAATGCGAGGAAAAATATTTCAAAAAAAGCCAATTTCTAACAGCATATGTTTTGTATAGCAAGGAACATGTAATTGAAATGTATTTATTTTATTCATGCAACTGGAAATATATATATATATATATATACAGAAAAAAGAACCAAGTTTCTATAATCAACTACTTTTTGAGCCAATATGTAAGAGTTCTCTTTGAGTGAAACTAATTAGCACAGATGCTCCGCTATCTACGATAAGATTTTGACTGGGGAATGTACCATATAGCTAGAAACCTGTGATGGCTTCACTCGTAAACGCGAACGGGTATGGTAAGCACACAAGCACTCCCAATAGCAAAACTATAACTCCAAGGGCAACGTACTTCTTGTTGGGCTCTGTGATTTCTTCAGAAAGTGGGGCAATTGGCCCCCTCTGCAAGAAGAATATCAGAGCTACCCAATAAAATGCAACATCATTTAACAAAGAGGATAGTCCGAGCAGCGCAATGGAGGCAGCTGTCAGCCGAGCTGAAGCCTGCCAAAGATAAACTTCAGAAGGTCAACACTCCGTTGCAATTCATTTCTTGTCCGTGTAATTTATTCAAGTTCCCATGTTTCTACCTTCCTTCCCTTTTCTTTTAATTTTTTTCTTTTTTCCCTGAAGAATGTTGATAAATATAAAGGCCTATTGTGATACAAGGGAATGGAATGGTTATTCCCACACTTTCATGCCATTCCCTCAAATAAAGCAGCATTTCACTAAGTGCCAGATAAGGTAAGGGAATCAATATTGTAGGAATGACCGTCCCATTCCATTCCCTTGAACCAAACTAGGCCAAACTATTTGGAGGCTGTGGTGTCATCTACAGGGAGAATCTTAATTGCATTCACTTGCCTTTCTTCCCCATATGGCAAAAGAAATTCTTCCCCCCATCAAGTTCCCCTGCAGGGATACCGTTGATGGCATTAATGAGAAGTCCTGCCCATGCCCGTACTACAAGAGGGTTGACCGGTATTGGAGTGCCTTCCTTGAGAACATCACCAAGTAGAAATTTTGCTATGGACACACAAGAAAGCTCGCTCAGTTTCATATTTTTTTAACCTTAATGTATAGATAGAGCCTATTTAAAGTTCAAACTAATGGCTGAAAACAACTGCAATGAAAGCATATTGTACTCAGATCAGAGTTCTAGCAGATGAGAATTCCGATAAGTCATAGATGTAGGCATAACTAAGGTGGGGAAAAGGATATACCAACATCCATGAGGCTTCAAAATCTTCCATCATTGAAACACATACTAATGACATGCCAGAAAATCTCTAAACCAAACAAGTGTTAAACAAATTGCTTACCTATACCACCAGCAAGAAGTGATTCATGAAACACAGAAGCATCAACAATAACACCTATGCCATCACTTGGTGGCAAGATGAAACCCAAAGCAAAAGAACAAGGCCCAAGGAGAAGCCAGCTAATGGTCCTGCTGCTGCAACCATCAGAAGATCTTCGCGCTTGGGTATGATATTTAAAATCCTAGTAATCGCACCAAAGAGCCTATCTGCCATCAAAGCAGGTCATTAGACTTACCACACTTATTTTGACAGCCACAAATAAATAATTAAAACATGTTCTCAAGGAAGAATTGTGCCAGCAGCATGAAAAATATTTCCTAGTGAGGCATTTGGGTAATAAAGACCAAATGCAAAGAAAAAAAGGTCATCCTGAAATAAGGCATTGGTCTCGCGAATTAGTCTGTCAACTTGAACAACTTCGCTATAAGACTAAAAAATAGTAGGATTGTAAAGAGTCATCCGAGATGATTCATGCCCCAGGAGACATTAGTGAATTACATGGAAAAAGAGAGAGAGAAAAAAGGAAAAAAAAAAGTAAAACAAGGTGATTACCAACCAAACTTGAATATAATTTTTTTGGCAACTCCTGCAACTTTGTTATACTAACACATTCCCAGAAGCAATATGGGAGACTGCAATAAGTTTTATAATTATTTCACATATAATTCTAAATAACAAAATTCATGTCTGAAAAGGTCAATAGAAGTCATTCTAGTAGGATATGTTCTACGACATTTGTACCATCATCACAATTAAAAAAAGGACTGGAGGCCCAGAGACAATTAATCAAGGCAAAAAAGATGCCCAAGGGACCAGGTAACTTGGAAGCAATTACTTCTCTCACAGAATCCCAATAACATCCTCCAGAGTAACCACCCCCCCCCCCCCAAAAAAAAAAACAACAAAAATAAATAAAATAAATAAATAAAATAAAATAATAAAATAAAATTGCTGCCAGAAAAAATGGTAAAAAAAAATATTTCTGCAGGGGGGCCATGTCTCACCTGCCAACTTGGTATGAAGTATGGCACCCCAAGCTTAACACCGGTGTCCTTTGCAACTACAATGTGGCCGATTTCATGTACACCCAATATAAGTGCAGTTACAAGGGATCCAGGCAAGCCATCCTTCAATAAGTCAAGATTGTCAAATGCTGACCTGGGATATGATAGCATCAAATGCTATTATTAATTAAAACCATATCAGAACCATTCTCCTATGACAAAAATAACACATTTTAGAATTATGTGCTTACTGCATAGATGAAAAGAAATTGGAAATTATGATCAGTCAAAAAAAAAAAAAGGATACTTGCAAATATTGTTAGAACCTCTTTTTACTTTTCTTATGATGAGAAATTAAAATATTTCTTGTATATATCACTAATGAAGGTCTACACACATATTTATACACATAGTAGGAAATCCCTATATGATATAACTAACAATGAAACAAATTCCTAAAAGTAGGAAGCTAATTTCTAAAAATCAGAAGCTAATTTGATACAATCCTATTTAGAATATATCCCTTCCTATCTAGGATGATTTGATATATTCCTTCCAAATTACTCCAAGATTTATCCACACTTCCCCTCAAGCTAGGCGTAGATATTAATTATTCCTAGCTTGTTCACTAAATCTTCAAAACTTGGTTTGTGCAAACTCTTTGTTAAGATATCAGTTCCTTAGTAGGAATATAGGTCAAGCACACACTTCCATTGTCAATCTTCTCCTTGATAAAATGTCGATCAACCTCAACATGCTTAGTACGATCATGATGGATAGGATTTTGTGCTATGCTTACTGCTGCCTTGTTATCACAATACAATCTCATAGGAATGCAATTAGACATCTTTAGTTCACCAAGCAATCTCTCTAGCCATATTCCTTCACAAATTCCATGAGCTAAAGCCCAGAACTCTGCTTCTACACTGCTTCTTACAACTACTGGTTGTTTATTACTCCTCCAAGTTACCAAATTACCCCACACGTAGGTACAGTAACCAGAAGTGGATCTTCGACCAACTGAAGATCCTGCCCAATCTGCATCAGTGTAAATTTCTTACCATTCTGTGATCTCCTTTCTTAGAAAACAGTCTCTTACTAGTAACACTCTTCAAGTATCTCAGGATTCTAAAAATTGCATCAAGGTGTTTCTTCTTTGGTAAGTGCATGAACTGACTGATCATACTTACTACAATGGCAATGTCTGGTCAAGTATGTCATATGTAGATTAGTTTACCCACCAACTTCTGGTAATGTTCTTAGTTGACTTCCTCTCCTCCTTCAAGATCCCATTTAACATTAGGATTTATTGGTGTCTTAGCTGGTCTACAACCCAACATGTGTCACGCCCGGGGTTTCACAACCCGAGTATGTGAACAAAGAACACACATTACATCATTTAATAACTTTCCCTGTCCCACACCAGAGTCATGCACACATTTTATGGAGTAATAAAAATAAAAATAAATAAAACTAACCTTTAAATTTTAAATAAATGCCTTAGTCAAACTCAACCAAGCAATAAGCTCCAAAAACTAAGCCCAAATATTCTCCCAAAGCTAGATAAAATAATTAATAATAATCTTACAAACAAAGGCTTATTACAATTCACTAAAAAAAATTCTAATGTAATTAAATAAAAGCAAATAAATAAATTCCTAATTTCCATGGTGAGTAGGTCCTGCGCGTGACTCAAACTCATTACCTGCATCACAAGCTGTAAGGGGATGAGCACTAATACCACGTGTGCTCGGAACCCTAATAATAATATAAATACAGTAATGTCCTAGCATGCCACTAAGTGAAACAATTATGTACAGATAGCAAACTCAAGAAAGAAATTAAGTTAATTTATCAATTTATCTTAGTTACAATCATTTGTGTTTTAGCACCACATCACACATCAAAGAAAAACAAATTGATTTTAAGGTACTGCTACTTGGTTGTCCCGTAGAAATAGGACCCAACCAATATACATCATCCTTCGATGTCTGCTTGGTTGTCTCGTAGTAACAAGACCCAACCAATACACTATCCTTCGGTGTCTACTTCCTAAACTGAAATATTAGGAATATAATATGCCACCCTTAGGCATCTGCTCGTTCGTAGGTTGCTAGCCTACTGGAATCGATAACCAACCCCGCGCGAGTTTCCGGACTTTCAACCCTTGGGTACATATACTTGATATTTTTAGTACCCCTCAACCCCAAATAAAACACAACATTAAATTTTATTTTTTTTTATATTCGCAATATTTATTTCTTTAAATTTTAATCACGTCACATTCACAAAATTTCTAAACAAATTAACGAACAAAGAAATCTCACAAAAGTGCCGTACAATCACATCAAAAAAACTTAAATAAAATAAAAAAACATATTTTTTTTATATAATAATTTGCATATCACGTATGGACCATGAAACTAAAAACAAATCACTAAGTGTCTTAATCACTAAAGGACAAAATTATATATATATGTACATTGGCAAGTCATTTCTCTGGAAATTCTCAACACTAAAAGACAAAACAATTGCAATATCTTTTTAATCACATTAAAAGAATTGAATTAAATAAACAATTAAATAACACCTCATCAAAGCCATCACTTCCAAACAAAGTTATGTCCAGAATCAATTTGTCATCATAAAGGATCATATACACATGTGTTTATATATTTTTAATTGTCTTCTAACCAGTATTTAATGGATCACTTAATATATATTATATATATTACCATCAGCTTTCAATCCAACGTCCAACGTTTCAGACATGCAACCCATCAAAATTCCAGAACATCATTAATACAAGTCGCATATATATATATATATATAACCGCACACATACAAATACATAATATAATAGGCCCAACCCCTTACCTCCTTAACTCGGCAACAATGTTTTCTCTCCACAGCGGCAGTTTTTCCTTTTCTCTGGTTCTTTCTTTCTCTAGGGTTTTTTTTATTAAAATAAATACAGCAATATATATATATATATATAAATAGCAGAATTTTTAACTTTAAACAAATTTAATTAATTTCCTACTCCCCATAAGTTTAGGAAAATTACACCCTTTCCCTAAAATTTTAAAATCTTTTCAAATATACCAAAAAACAACCTTTTTAAATACACTTCAAAATTAAATAGCAAAATAATAAATTATTAAATTTAAATAACAAATTACGATCACAAATTATATATATAAATTATATTAAATAAAAAAAATTGGGCCATTACAACATGCCCATATCCTAGAGAAGATCAAGAACATATTTCCTCTGAGTGATAGTAATTCCCGTACTGCTTCGAGCTACCTCCATACCAAGAAAGTACCTTAAAGTTCCTAGGTCTTTCAATTCAGATTCTCCTGCAAGATACTTCTTGAAGGAGTTTTAACTCCACATAATCATCTCTTTGGACAATCATCCACATACACTATCAGAATAGCTATCTTACCATCTTGGAAGTGTTTGTAAAATAGTGTGTGATCATATTATGCTTGGATGAAGCCTTCTCTTAATAGCTTAAGTGAATTCTCAAACCATTCTCTTGGTGACTGTTTCAGTCCATAGAGGGATTTTTTCAATCTACATACCAGATTGTCTTCTTTGTTAAAGCCAGAAGGAGCATCCATGTAAATTTCTTCATGTAGATCACCATTTAGAAACGCATTTTTCACTTCCAATTGTTGTAAGGGCCAATCAAGATTAGATGCTAAAGAAAGTAGAACTCTAATCGTATTTAACTTAGCCATTGGAGCAAACGTCTCTTGATAGTCTATCCCATATGTTTGAGTGAAACTTTTGGCCACAAGTCTGCCTTTATACCTACTGATACTACAATTAGCATTAAACTTCACTGTAAATACCCATTTGCGACCTACTGTCTTCTTTCCTTCAGGTACTTTTACCATCTCCCAAGTGCCATTCTTTCTGAGAGCATCTATTTCCTCTTAAACTGTTGCCCTCCACCTTGGATCAACAAGGGCTTCTTCTATATCCTTTGGAATTTCTGTTTTTCACAATGCAGTGGTAAAGGCATGAAGTGTAGGAGATAACTTTGCATAAGAAACAAACCTCGATATAGGATGCTGGGTACAAGATCTGATCCCCTTCCTAAGAGCAATGAGAAGGTCCAAGTCCTGGTTTTGAGTCTCAGTAATAGGCTGATTTGGATCACAAGCTTCATTACCCTAAGAACTGAAGTTTAGGTCAGAATGGCTTTGCTGAGTTTGTTTCCTCCGTGAGTAAACCAATAAAGGTGATGGTCTAGTGTTTTCTCCCCCTAACCGAGAGTTATCTTCCCCTATTTCCATTGTTTCCATGAGATACACTGTTCAACAATATTAGGCAGTAGAGGTAGAGATAATGGTGTATGGATATGTGAGACAAGTTCTGCTTCAGTTGTATCCCATGACTTATCTTCCTCTAAAGTCTCCCCCTGAAGATAAGTGTTTTGAAAGAAAGGTTGAGACTCAACAAAAGATACATCTATGGATACAAAGACACAACGAAGGGATGGAGAATAACACTTGTACCCATGCTAAGTGGGAGAGTACCCAATGAAAACACATTTGACAACTTTGAGATCAAGTCTGGACAAAGGAGTATGAACAAACACAGTATAACCAAATGTCTTGAGTGGAAGAGAGGACATGGCCCGTAAAGTTGGGTATATTTTTAGAAGAGTTGACAAAGGAGGAGAAAATTTGAGAACTCTAGAGGGCATTCTGTTAATGAGATATGAGGCTGTAAGGATAGCTTCACCTCAAAGGTATTTTAAACATGCATGGTAAACATTAATGCTCGAGCAACCTCAAGGAGATGACGGTTTTTCTCTCAGCTACACTATCCTGTTGGGGTGCAACTGTACATAAACTTTGGTGGATTATCCCATTGGTTTCAAGGTAATCACTGAGAATGGAATCAAAAAATTCTTTGCCATTGTCAGTTCTAAGGGTTTGGGTAGAGGTATGAAATTGAGTTTTTACCATTGAATGGAAAGATTGGAATACTCTTGCAGCATCAGAGTTTTCTTTAAGGAGATGGACTCAACAGACACAAGTATCATCATCAATAAAAGTGATGAACCAGTGCGTTCCAAAATATTATTTATGCGAGAGGGGCCCATATGTCACTATGAATTAGAGAGAATGGATGGGACTCTTTATAAGGTCTGTTTAGAAAAGATACACGAGTCCGTTTAGCAAGTAGACAAATTTCACAACTCAAGGAATTTGGATTTTTATTAATAAATAAACTTGGGAACAAACATTTGAGATAATGAAAATTAGGATGACCTAGCCTATAATGTCATACCATCATTGAATCATTATTGGTAATAGGAAAAGATTCACTCTTAACTACAGTAGCATGTCCCTCCATGTTATCTCCATTCTCAAAATAGTAGAGTCCATCTTCCTTCCCAGCATTGCCAATCATTATCCTCGAGTCCAGTTCCTGAAGTTCACGACCAGTAGCAGAGAACTTAGCAAGGCAATTTAATTCATAGGTTAGCTTGCTAATAGAGACCAAATTGCAAGTCAAATTTGGTACATAAAGAACAAACTGGAGAGAAATATTCTTGGAGAGGTGAACTGATCCTCTCACAACCAGTATTGGAAAAGAAAGGAGCGTGTGTCGCATATATTGAGGTGATAAAGGACATGTATGATAGAGCCATGACATCCATACGGACGACTGGTGGAGAAACTAAAGAGTTTCCTATCACGATTGGTCTACACCAAGGCTCAGCGTAATGCCCGTACTTGTTTGCTCTAGTTATGGATGAGATTACAAAACATATTCAGGATGAAGTGTCGTGGTGTATACTATTTGCAGATGATATTGTTTTAGTAGATAAGACGAGATAAGGAGTGAATGCTAAGTTAGAATTGTGGCAAGAAACGTTAGAGACAAAAGAGTTTAGGCTAAGTCGATGCAAAACGCAATATATGGAATGCAAGTTTAGTCAAAGTAGAGTAACTGGTAGCATAGAAATAAGTTTAGGCATACAAAAGATTGTAGAGAAAGAAAACTTTAGCTACCTTAGATCTATGGTGCAACAAGATGGACGGATTGATATTGATGTAAGTCACAGGATTCAGGCTGGGTGGCCCAAATGGAGGAGTGTTTCGGGGGTCTTGTGCGATCAAAAAGTTCCCCTCAAGGTGAAAGGAAAGTATTATAAGGTGGCGGTAAGACCAACGTTGTTATATGGATCAAAGTGTTGGGCAGTAAAGCATAATCATGTTCAGAAGATGGTAGTTGCGGAGATGAGAATGCTAAGATGGATGTGCGGGATTATAAAGAGAGATAGGATTACGAATGAGGAGATTAGGGACAAAGTAAGAATATCACCGATTGACGATAAAATGAGAGAAAATTGATCCATGTTAGAAGGCGTCCAACGGATGCACCTGTTAAAAGGTGTAAAAGCATGGAGATTGCCAGGAGTAGGAGAGGAAGAGGAAGACCCAAGAGAAGTTTGAAAAAACTATTAAACATGACCTTACCTACCTGGATCTAACGGAGGACATGGCTCTAAATAGATTTGATTGGCGTCGTCAAATCCATATAGCCGACCCCACCTAGTGGGAAAAGGCTTGGTTTGGTTTGGTTTGATTTGATTTGGTTAGGTGAACTGATCCTCTCCCAGCAACTGAAGCATATGTGCCATTAGCTACCTTGACTCTAGACATCCTAGAATATGGAGTTAGGAATTGAATAGGCATAGATTACCTGTCATGTGATTAAATGCCCCAAAATCAAACATCCAAGAGTCTTATTATGGACACGTAGGGCTGTACCTATAGGAGCAGTTGCACATGAGCTTTCTATTGTTGTCTGGCTCAACAATTTCTGCAATTGTTCTAATTGGGATTTGCTCAGGAATACCCCACTTAGCTCACCGTCAGATCGAGGTTCAACAGTTTTCTCCTCCACTGTTGCCTGGAATCCTTTGCTCTTATTTGTTCCTCGAGGTTTCCAGTTTGCTGACTTTCCATGAATGTCCCAATAGTTATCTCGTGTATGCCTAAGTTTGTTACAGTGATTTCACCAGGGCCTTCCTCCTCTATCTCCTTTCTAACCACTTCTTTGTTCTCCACCCATGTGATCTAGGGTATTTCTTACAGCAAAAGCAGATGTCTCAATAGACCTTTCACCGGCCGAAGTGGCAGATGGTTCTTTCTTCCCTCCAAGAATGACCCTTCTCCTATTTGCTTCTCTCCTGACTTCTGCAAAGGCTTCATTAGTCGATGGCAATGGTTTGCATCCCAGTATCCTACCTCGTACTCCATCCCATTCTTGGTTTAGACCCGCCAGGAACTCATACAATCGCTCCTTCTCCAAGTGTCTTTTAAAGCTTAGGTTGCCTTCAAGATGTCCCCAGTCAACCTTATATTGCCTTATATTGCATATCCAACTCTCGCCAAAGTATTTGCAGTTCATTATAATATTCTATTACATCCAAACTCCCTTGTCATATCTCCTTTAGCTGATTCTTGATCTTGAAGACTTGAGAAGCATTCTCAAGATCAGAATAGTTTACATTCACAGCATTCCAGATTGCTTGAGCTGGGAACAAGTAAGTTCGGCTGATATGAGGCTCCATAGAGTTAATTAACTAGGCCATGACAATTGAGTTGTTGAGTTCCCAATCTGCATACGATGGATCTTCCATATTAGGCTGTTTGACATCTCCAGTGAGATATCCTAATTTCCCTCTTCCTCAGATGACTAGGAGAACCGAGCGTGACCATTGAAGGAAATTCTTGCCATCCAAATTGTAATTAGTAATCTGCAATGTAGACCCATCTCCAAAGGTATGCGAAACCACTGGTGGCTGAGTATGTTTAGATGGAGTTGAGGTCTCCTTTTCTGAACTCATGTTGCAATCGGACAGAGAAAATGGTGACTAGGTGAATATAACCTCTACTAAGGTTTTAGACCAACTATAGTGACGCCAAGGGCTGGTGATGAAATCCCAGTGATGGCGATCAGTGGCTAAGGCTCGATCAACAACGCTGAGAAAAGCGATTTCGATCAACAAAGCCGAATCAAGTGGTCTCGATCGATGGCGCTGAGACAAGCAATCTCGATCGACGATGCTGAGATGCGAAGATTGACGATGCTGTGATTGACGAGTGTGATCGTTGATGACAAGTGTGATCGTTGATGACCAGCAACAGGAACAATCAGCTGCAACAATCGGTGATATCCAACTGGTTATAGCGATTGGTAATGTTTGATTGATTTGACTGAACCAACAGCGACAGTTGGAGATGTCGAGTGGCTAGTCAGGACTGACAGAACCAACTCAATGAATTGGACAATTCTGACTCAGTGAGTCACCTTGCTCTAATACCACAAAGTATATCTCTTTTATATATCACTAATGAAGGTATACACATGTATTTATACACATAGTAGGAAGTCCCCATATGGTACAACTAACAACAAAGAAAACAAATTCCTAAAATTAGGAAGCTAATCCTAAAAATCAGCAGCTAATTTGATACAATCCTATTTAGGATATATCCCTTCCTATCTAGGATGATGTGATATATTCCTTCCAAATTACTCCAAGATTTATCCACAGAAATGAACTTTATTAAAATTAGCAACAAGAATTAATAGTCCAAATATATATGCTGATAAGCAAGAATTGAGTAAACACATAACTATGAATATAGAAAATAAAATGTGTGATACATAATAATCCAATGTTATAAACTCACTCAAGAAAAGCAAGCTCAAATACTAACACAAGAAGCATCAGATGTACCTGTACTCCTTTCTAGAATATCCAATTGATATTAGTCCTAAGTTATTTGTCTATCAGAAAGGAACATTTGATGTACATACAGAAAGTTTGATTGCAATGCAGGCACGTTCCGCAAAAATAAGGTGAAGACTGTAACTAATCCAAAAGCTCCGGCTGCGAACCATTCTGGGACCGCTGCAGAAGTTAAACCAAATGTATCATAGTTCACAAATATAAGCTGCGCTTAATCTGATTAAAAGCAATAGTAGTTACAGTATATTAGTCAATACCTACCAGGTGTTTCTGGTTGCAATGTCTTTCTTGGAACCACAACAGCCACAGATTTATCATCCTCTCGGTTGATTAATAGGAAAAGCTTATATTGATCCCCATGTTTGTCCTGTAAAGAAAATTTACATCTATCCATGAGTAAAGCATCGCTGATGAATGTTTTTAACACTGTAACACAGGAAACATTGGTAAACCTACTTCCATCCTCTTTGTTATCTTTTCTTAACTTTTAGCAGCCAGCCCTCGCAGGTTTCCCTTAAATAATACGCCACCCTAGCAAAATAATCCAAAGAAGCTAATAAGAACAAAGTCATCGAATGGTAAAAGGTTTACCATGTGCATTTCAAAATTCATAAATAATTGGTTGATGCTGATCAACTTGGATGGATTCCAAATCCTCATAATTCCAAAAGTATTTTTATATTTCTCTCAATCCATTTTATTTTAATTCATTTTCCCATTAGGAAGTTGTTATACACAAAGCCATCCATTTAATTATCTCACCTCGTATGGCTCCTAACTAGTTACAAAAAAGGTGTCAAAGCCGAACACTTGGTCCCTAAGAATTTCAATCGTCTCCTTTGGTATCCTGATAGTTTCATGAAGTCGCTGTGGCTGTTCATAATATTTGGTGAGATGAAAGATATTGTAAACCAACCAAAAAATAATAATAATAATAATGAAAAGGAGAACAGGAAAGAATAAATAAGAACAAGTAATAGTTAGTAAAACAATACAGGTATTAAAAGACATATCATGTTTCAATACTGAAAAAGTACAGCAGTGACCATAATCACCTTCACACCTGGAAGAGGCGATCCACTTGCAGCATCTACATAATTGCCATCCTGTTTCAATAAAAAATAGGATCGCGGGTAAATCTGTGCCCAAAAGAATGAAAGCCATATTTTGTGAATAAAAAGCATTTTTTTTCTCCTTGATTGAAGGCAGAATGAAAAAGCACAAAAGTAGTAGCCAACATTTTGAGCAGACATTGTCAACTCCTTGGGGTTTACTATCTGTTGGACCCACTGACAAAAAGCTCAAGTTTTTCATGGCAGAATTGAGGTGCCAAACTACATTTAACATAGGAGCTCTCACATGAACTTTGATGCCAGCCAACTCATTGTCAACAATTAGTAATCTTTTTTTTTTTTTTTTTTTTGGATTGGTTAACAAGTAATTGTCACTTGACATATTGGAAGATGAGTTTTTATATGACACAAAACAAAGCATTTGCCTAAATGTCTGTGGAAAATCTGAATTAAATCCATAAATTTTAGGAATCATATTTTTTTTATTTTAGTAATTTCTGTTTTAAATAAAGAGATAAGGATTTGATTTTTTCTATATCCTAATCTCTCAATTTACTTTTTTCTATTTTATCCCTGATTTTAAGGGATTGTTTTTAGGCTAATTTTTAGGAGTTTAATTTTAGTAGATGTTGTCATTTTGTGTATATAAAAGCCCTAGGCTGTTATCAAAAATATATGAAAAAATAAGACAGAGAGTTTTCCTCTTCTGCTGTTCTTCATGGCGTCAGAGCTGAATATTTATCTCTGATATTTCCTTTGGTTCTTAGTCCATTCCAAGAACTTTAGCCCTCTCATCTCGTCAACGCTGACTCAACACTTTATCGTTAGCGTTGTCGGCTTCGCAGTTGAAACTCTAAGCAGTCGGCAACAACATCGTCTTCCTGCGCTGTTGCTTACCTTCAATCATTGTCGACGTCAACTTCGCAGCCAGTGGTATCATTCATAGTCGCCAGTCTCCGCTGACGAAGTCGATTGCTTTTGCCGGTCGATCCTCGTCGCTCTGCTCAGCCAACGAAGTCGACCTCTCTCGCCAGTCGGCCCTCATCGATCCTCATCGCTCTGCTCAGCCAACGAAGTCGATCTCTCTCGCCATTCGGCCCCCGTCGCCCTTGCTCTCGCTCGCGGTAGACTATCATTACGACTATGGATTTTAAATCCATTATAATCTATACTTTTAAAACAATTATTATGTAAGAGAGAGAATTCATAAATTTGAAATTAAAGGATTTATTACTAATCTAAAAAAATTGCTCATATATAAATTTTTTAATTTAGATAGGGATATTACCATGAATTTTAATAATGTAACACGACCAATTTATGAGTGATTCAAAATCATAAAAAGTAAGTAATAATTTGAAATTTTTTATGATAATGACTCTATTATTTTAAAAAGTAATGATACTAATAATTTAACAGTAATCATTACAAAAATACATTATTATATAAATTACCTCTATTGCTTATATTTAAATACAATAAAATTTTAAATTTATTTATTTAAAATTCTTACTTATCCAAACAAAACCTAGTTAAATTTATGATAAAAAAATTATGTTTAAACTAATAAAATTATATTTGATCATTTCTCCTTAAATTATTAACACACCAAATCTCTTAATTTTAAATTTATAAATTTTAAATGCGACATAAAGTATTTATTTGCAACACTATAATATTGGTAATAAGTTTAAATCCAATTAGAATTTTTTAAAAATGAAAAAATTCAAGTTGGGTATTAGGAAAAACTCCTTGGCTGTGGCCACGAAGTACATCAAACAAAGAACAAGCTTGTTATCCTTTGCCTGGCCCCGGGTCCTGCCCTTAACCCCCATCCTGACTTAAGAACAGCTTGTTGGAGCTAACAAAGTTTCCAGACGACCAACTTCACATAACCCGGTGTCTGGAGCACTAAAAGTTGAGATAAAATGTAACTTAGACAAATTTTTTTAGGTAGTATTTGATTTGTATTTGTATTTTTTGTTTTTAGTTTTCATTTTCTATTTTCTATTTTATGTTTTAAAAATTTCAAAATAAGAAAAATAGAAAACTCATATGGTTTAACATTTCTTATTTTTTGTATTTTGAGATTTTCTTTATTTTGGATTGAAAACATTCAAAACAATTTTCTGACATTTTACATTTTATGTGTAAACACATTTTTTGTTTTCTAAAAAAAATTTTGAAAACACAAATGACCAAACATGTTTTAAACTGTTTTTCTTAACTATTTATCTTATTTTCAAAAACGTAAAATGAAAAATAAGCTCAAAATAGGTATACCAAATGAAACGTTAATGTTTAGAATATAACCCACAAACTATTAAAAGAGATAAAAAAAAATTCGTTCAACCAGTATAATGTTTGAACGTATTATGAAAAAAATTTGACATTTTATACATAATTTTTTTATAGATTTGTAGAGATTTATTAAAATTCATAAAAATTTATTTCAATTTGTAATGATTTATAAAGATTTTTGGTAATTTTTAAAGCTCCAAATGGCCCAAATTAGAAAACACCCAAGTCAGATCTGCAGCCAGAGCATGAACAGCCCAGAAGATAATACATATAGAGATAAGGACTAGGATCAGAAATGCCTAAGCAAAACAATCCTTAACGTCACTATCTATTACATATACACATACACAAATAAAACAGGAAAATCACATTTGTTCTTCTATAGAGTCATTACTTTCTAGACTGTTTACACATGACTCCCAGAATCCCACAATGTAAGAATTTTGTATACTGAGTTGCCCTTTGCCTTTTATGGGGAGTCACTTCTAGTTTGACCGAGCACAGAACTGAAGCAGTATTCAGGCTTTCAACACCACTGCATGGGCTTTCCATCTTGTTGAGAAGACATTACAAATCTTCTGGCCTCACATCCCATCCTGTCTTTCGCTTGCGCTGCTTCTCATATCTCCCACTAATCTGATTTCCCAATGACTTGGCCGGCATTGCTGGGGTTAACTCTATGAAATCATCATCCTCATCATCGCTGCTAATCCATCCATAGCAAGGTTTATGCCTATTGGTAGGGAGACCACTGTTTACAAGTTGAGGGGAGAGGGCGAAGGTTTGAGGAGAGTGGAGTGGAGTGTTTTCAGGCTGCTTTGCACGTCGAGAATCATGGTCAGCTTTGCCAATGGTATCAATCATGCTCTTCTCAACCCATATTTGGTTCAAGCCGGTGTCTATCCAGCCTTCCCTCTCTCCTTCGGCTCGAAGATGATGGTCCATGGCTTCTGAAAAACAAGAGAATTTCCATTAAAATAATGAAGCCAGCCACGGGGGCAATTTGCATCCACGGTGCACATCTTCTTTATGAGTTTTTCAAGAATGTTTTCTAACTAAGGCTCCATTTGGGAAGCCTTAGCTTCTGGGTACCCGGTTTTTTGGCTATTTCTTAAATGATAAAATTTATCCTTTTACATTTTAAACTTTTTTTAAACCATAAAAGGCAAAAATGTTAAAATTAACAAAAAGCTAAAAAACTAATTACTAAAAAAACTAGTTTTTTTCCCCCTTCCCAAACACAAAAAAACTTAACTATTTAGTAACTAGTAATCAGCAACAAAAAAGCTAACTTTTTTCCTCCCCAAACTAAGCCTAAATGTGCAAATTTATGGTATGTGCCATTCTAGAATATCGTTCAGTCCTATGGAAAAAGGGTCCTCACAAATCACAGGCACTAAAAATCCAAGATAATTTAAAACAAACACACAAATAAATACCTTTACTGTAAAAGTCGCCTAACAAAAATGGACACACTTAGGCTATGTTTGGATCAAGAATTTGTCAAAGGAAAAGAAAAGGGAAGAGATTAAAATTTACTCCTCTTAGTTTGGTTTAAAGTGAGAAAACAAGAAAAGAACAAGGGAAACAGTTTACCCGTTTCAATAGCTTGTGCAGCAGTATCTGTAACTTCAGAGCATACAGGTGCAGGAACTGAAACTGAGGGTCCAGCATCATCTGCCACGTGATGATCTCCAGTTCTTTCATCCTGTGTTGGGTTGTCCGACATAAAAACAAATATTTATTTATCAAAATAAGCAATGGTAAAATGCTTCATCCTGCAGTTAAGGCCACCAACTGGGTATTTAAATACTTTGGCTTGCCAAACATTCCATCCACCCCCAGTTTCCTTCTCCCAAGTAGTGTGTTCCCATACGTTAATGGGAATAGATTCTTGTCTTCTGCAAACTCTAAGCCTCTAAGGCCTAGGTTATAAAATGGTCATTCTCAAATTTTCATTCCATTATATTGTTTGATACGATTATTTGAAATGTTACCTTAATGAAATGATAGCGTGGGAATGACCATTCCTTTCACTTGTACCAAACTAGGCCTAAGACACCCTATTCATTAACAATTAACAACCATTACTAGTTTAATAAAGCAGTACCTACAAAAAGTACACAACCAGGTCAAATGTAGCACTAAAAAATCTAGATGGCAAAGGACACTCATAAAACACATACTTTCAGATAGATGGCAACACAACTACAAGAACATTATCATTATGCATGCTACCTATGCTCTGTTTGGAACATGGATATGTGGAGGGAAACTAAAATTATTAATTTGTATTATTTGTTATGCTTAACCAAGTAAAAAAAAAAATTTTTTTTGACAACTATCTATTAATTATCTTCTCATATGCTCAACCAAAAAACTTGAATGAAAATTTGACTTCCTTACTTCATTTTGCTTTTCTACCATTTTCCTTCACTTCTCTTTTCTCTTCACAAATTCATGTACCAAACATAGCATTAAAGACAGACCTCTCAGTGAATCCATTCTGGTTTATCATATTTTGTGAACTGTTAGACTCCAAAAAGAAAATGAGTTCTAAACTTTTAAATCCAAATTTATTTGTGATGGAATAAGCTGATCTGACCATAGTAAATATTTAAGCATTCTCGAACATATATAATAACCACGTACACGAAAGAACTAAGAGAGAAACAAAGCAGAGGAGATCTCTGCAAAGATAAAGTAAGAAAGCCAAATCAAACAAAAGAAAGTGGCTAAAAAGGCATGCTATGGAAACAAAATTCTCTCTCGCAATAAATATGACGCAATCAGAATCCCCATTAGGCAACTTAGATACTCTAAGCAAGAATTTTAACAATCTAAACTCTTAACAGACAGAAGTAAAGTCTCCTTAAGACAACCTTCAGGAGCTAGGAAAAGTTTGGTTGATTCCATGAATCATAACAGAGGAACTAGACTCGCCATATCTGGATGGCCAGATCACCTCACTTGAGAACAATGTTGTTTTATATTATTCAACCAGACCTTTTTAGAGGTTTCTTAGTAAGATAATTGAACAGTAGTCCTCTTCCATGGATAGGATCTGAAACACACTAAGTCGTGATTGATGAACTGAGATGCTATTCAATGGCAAAAACACACTCCTATTATGTCATTAAATCAGTTCATACACAGCTAAAAAGGAACATTTTATGATGAATGACAACGAAAAATATAACATAGACATATCTTCAAGGATTTTGCAGCATAGTAAATGAAGTAGATTTAATCTATTTTGGAATCCATTCAACAAGCTAAGCAGCTGGACAAGGAACAGAATGATGCTCATGGAGGTCCAAGGATTAGTGGAATAGTGAAAAAAAAAAAAAGGATTGTTATGGAAATAGTGAAAACCATAGAGAAGCAAATTATTTCAACATAAGAAGCATAGATATAGATAAGACACAACATGAATACGCAAATATATTAATTTTAAAAAATACAAGGACACAGCACGATAGTCACTTATTAATAAATATATACATAAACAATTATTTATTCACTTTTGTATTAAAAATACACTTATCTCTATCTAATTATTTAAGTTAATTCCAAATTTTTACTTTAAAAATATAATACGCTTCACCATGTTTAAGTGAAGGACACGTGTCTCCAAGCGTCAAACAATTTTTGACTCTAAAACAATTAAAAAATATGAAATATTAAAAAAATGATTTGACACATGTTGAGAAATTGGATGTTGAGTGTCAGTATCTAACACCAACATGATGCCGGTGCATCACCTTCCTAGAAATGACCATATTTCTTAGGTTTTAGCCTCGTCGGTTTTAGCCTCGTCAAAAGTGGGCCTCAAGTCCTAGCCAATTAAGTTAATTATACATTTCTTACACAACTCAACTCAACAAAACCTTAACCTCGAAAACCTCCACATTCCATATTAGCATGACAAATATTGCCTATAAACAAAAGTTCTTTATAAAAAGTCAATGAAAAAAATGTCAGTTCATTACTAGATCAAATTAAAGGGAATAAATTTTTAAAGGTCTGTTTATTATTGAGATATATTCTTTTGTCTCATATTTTATTCCCTGTAAAGATCAGATGAAAAATGGTAGAATTTCCCAACTCTTGTCTATAGGGCATTCCATATTCATATCAGTTGGTATACAGAAAGGTATTAGCATGCTTTATAATAAATGAGAAGATTATATGGGATATGTCACTTTCTAGTAAATCTCGATAAACCAAAAATATTCAACACATTGGGCTAAAAGCTAGACTAGGCTACTAAACTTTTGTAAAGTCACCAGCATCTATCATCTAGCTTTTCACAATCATAGGCTAGGCTTTTTATTTTTTTTATAAGTAAAAGAAAATTGTATTAAAAAGCATCACAAGGATGCCTTCCATTTACAAAAGGCCTATGCTTGGTAATCACGTAATCTCCTAATTCTCAACAAAATGCAAAAAGTTGAGTAACTCCATCTATGTCCCTCCTGAGTCCCAACTATACAAAAGTGACCAAAAAGCTTCTTTTAAAATAAAGAATTGATTTGATTTGATTTGATAAACGAAATTTTGTGCTTGGAACACATATTTAAATTTAAGAATTGAATTGATTTAAGAGAAAAACCACATTTGACTAGGTTAATAGAAATACAAAAAATATGGTAAATATGATATATAAGGGTAAATATGTTTACTTATTAAGATGGCTCAAGAGAAAAATGAATTCTCATAAAATTTTATTATTTTGGGTTAGATTTCAAAAGAAATAGAAATTCCAAAATTTAAATTATGAAATCAAATCAAATCCAACTCATAAAATTTTATTTTAATTTCAAACATAAGAATTGGTGAGATTTCTCACTAAACAAAATCAAATTCCATCAAATCAACCATTCTAAATAGAGAACTAGAGAATCCAACAAGAGAAACTGACATGGATGACCTAAATATTGTTAAGAACCATATCCGACTTTTTAGAAAAATCTCTATGTCCTTATGGTTCCAAAATTTTTCATAATCTTATTATAAGTAAGTTTTTTAAGCAAGTTACTTGAATTAGCTAAAAACTTTCTAGATATTTTCGTAGAAGCTTCAAGATCTATAGATATATCTAGATTGTTCTACCACCAACCTATGGATTAGTATAAATAGGTCAACTTAGGTTTCCTTTGAAGCAAATAAGAGTGAAGTTCCAAAGAGATTAAAGAGTGACAGACAACTATCAAAGTGTCACACACCTAGAGTGTAAAATTCCTCTTTGAGAACAGCGGTATGAGAGTGTGAGTACTAGTGTTATTTGTACAAAAGTTTGCCTGAATAAAATTCTTGTTCATCTAAAGTGTGCATTTTCACTCAACAAATATTAGTGTCTGTCACCAACAATACATAAAAAAGGAGAATGAGTTAAGGCTTTTATGTCCTAGGCACCTCTTGATTCACTAAAATTTGTACACAACTTTCTCCCAGAAATGCAAAATATATTTATCAAACCCTGTTTGGAAGCAGTTTTTTTTACTGGATTTAAATACTTTTTTCTAGCATCATTCCTATCCTTTTTTTTTTCAACCAACATTTAATATTGCTTTAATATGCTTTTAATTTTTAACAGAAAACCAAAAAAAAATCTGTTGAGGTAATATTAACTCCAAAGTTTTGTCCTACGGATCTCTCTACCTCAATTTCCTCCTCTTGTTCATCAAGAAACTTATCAATGAGGATTTTGTAGGCATCAGCTTCAATAAAAGGCCATCCCTCATCTCCACCATATTCCTGCAACAAAACCCACCTGCTTGTCACTACTTACATCCAAAAAAATTAAATTAAATTAAAAAAAAATTTCCCATCAAATAACATCAAAGGTCTGTTTGGTTTATGAAAAATGATAGAAAAGATGAAGGTTAGTCAACACACCGGTAAGTCTAAACCCCAAAAAACCCATTTGGCTTAAGTCAAAAAAAAAATTTTTTTCTACTTTTGGGAAAAACTGAAAATTTCAATTTCGCTTATTTCTCAGAAACCAAACAGGGGTGAGCATCGAGAATCAATCTCTCACCTTGAGAAGAACCTTCACCTTTCTGCGAACCAACTTCTCCGGAAATCCAAGCGGTAACATCGCGTCAACAGCAGCGTCCATTCGCGAAAGTCGCGGCTGCAACATATAAAAATATTACAAAAAATAAAAAAGAAATGAAAAGAAAACAAACAAGAAAACGTGAGAAACCAAACCAAGAAATAAAATTTCAGAACATCACAAAGAAACTGCCGGAAAATGATAGAAAAATGGAGAGGAACCTTTCGACGTCTTCCCCTTCCCCTCGGCGCCATCGCAATCTTCTCTGTCGCAGCAATCAACACCCTCTCTCACTCGCTCTTTCACTCTATCTAAGTCTGAGAAAGTCCAAAACATATTAACGTCACCCGTAACTTCTTTCATCAAAAAAATGCCAAAGGAGCTCGAAGCGTCGAATGCATGAGCGGTTTTCAGGCGTGAGGTGCGAGTGGCTCTGCCATGGTTGCTTTTCCAATGATATTTACACGCGTTCGGATGGGAGGATGCCATCGGAATACGGAGATGAAAAAACAGTAAAGCGACCCGCCGCATTTTTATAGCGCACTTTCATCTCGCATCATCGTTGATTTTTAAACAAAAATAACATCCTACGTCTACAATGATTTTAGATAAAAGAACCGTGTAGGTGAAATTTTTGATGAAAAAAATGGCCACTTTTTAATCGTTGAATAAACGGCTTGCATATGGCAGAAAGGGATTGGCTTCGATGTTACAAATGTAACCAATTTGAAATTGGACGAGAGAGCTCCGCTTGAGAGGATTAGCTGTAGTCATTTTTTTTATTTTAAACCATCAAAAATTTTTTTTTTTCGCGTTTTAAACTTCCTTTAAGATTTCTTTTGGATGGCAAAAATAATAAAAAAAATAATAATATATAAACGATATACAAAATTTAATTAAAAGAAATTGGTTATTTTTTTTAACTTTTGGTGGAGCACCTCTCAAATAACTCTTAAAAAAATAAAAACTCTTACTCTGAAAAATCGTTGAAATGCACCGCCGAACATTCATTCAAATGAATTTTGAAATTTTCTGGCAGTATATTCTGATATAATTACAAAAAGTTTTAAAAAATTTTTTAAAATTAACAACTTTCTTCAATAAAAATTTTAGTCATGTGTTACTTTACACAATTTTTAATAATTTTTTGTCAAACCAAACACCAATAACCCAAAAAAAAACTCTAAAAATTACTTCACACATCAAATACTTTACGCTTTTTGAGTTTTTTAGAATTATTTTGAGCCCCAGACAAACTCTAAACCATAAAAATGATAAAAATATTAATTAACAAAAAAGTTAAAAAATTAATAACTAAGAAGTTAACTTTTTTTCTCTTCCTATACACAAACAAAAAAAAAGAGTTAACTTTTTAATAGAAGTAGTTAGTTAAAAGAAAAAAAAAATTAATGGATAGATGAAAACATTGATTTATCAGTACCTACATTAAAAAGATTCTTTTCCCTCTTTGCTAGTTTCAATTTTCTTTTTTCTATGTTTCTCTATGTTAATTTTGAAAAGATAGATAACGATACGCATATTTACCTATTTTATTTTTAACTAGCATGTTCTCGTGTCTAAAGGTACGAAAGATAAGAGAGGGCAATCTGGTGCACGAATCTCTCGCCTTGTGCAAGGTCCGGGAAATGGTCAGATCATAAAAGTTTACCGTACACAATCTTAAAAAATAAAAAAAATCTCAACCATTGATTAAATAATAAAAGAATTTTAGCCGTTAGATATATGTATAGATATCAAATCAATAACTTAATTTGTTATATAGATGTTAATCGGTATCGTAGATTAAGGTTTCTTTTAAAAGGCTTTTTTTATTTTTGCCCAATTGATTTTATAGATTTTTGTAAATTAATTAAAATTATATTCTTACATTCAATTTTTTTAAGTCATAAAAAGTATTATATATGTCAAATGACAAAAAAAAACAAATAAATTTTATAAAAAAAATAATGTTTTTATCAAATTATAAAATAAAGGCAATACGAGAATACTTGAAATGCTTAGTTCTTGAATGCTGATGGCAGGACTAGAAGCATAGTCATACCCACTTTAATAGTTTTTCAGAACAATATTTTCGAATTCAAATAGTTAAGGTGGTATTTGATTTATTTTTTTACTTTTTTTTCTATTTTTGTTTTATGTGTTAAAAATTTCAAAATAATTTTTTATTATTTTTCATTTTATGTGTAAACTTATTTTCTGCTTTCAAAAATAAATTTAGAAAACACAAATAACTAAGGGGTCATTTAGTTTATTATTTTTTTTATTTTCTGTTTTTGTTTTCTATTATCTATTTTGAACTCACTTTTCATTGTGTGCCTTTGAAAATAAGGAAAACGGCTCAAAATTCATTTGGTTACTTGTGTTTTCAAAATTTGTTTTCGAAAACTGAAAATGAATTTACACATGAAATGAAAAATGATAAAAATTCGTTTTGAGAATTTTTAACAAAAAATAAAGAAAATCTCAAAATAAGAAAAATATAGTATTTTTTGTTACCTCGTTTTGAGTTTTTAACACATAAAATGAAAATAAAAAAGTAAACCAAATGCCACCTAAATGAATTTTAAACTATATTCTTATTTTTAAAGGTATAAAATGAAAAATAAACCTAAAACGGAAAATAAAAAACAAAAAATATAAAAATAAACTAAATGACACCTAAATGGATTGAACAAAATAACCAAATCAATGATTAATAGTTTAATTATCGAATCCAACAAAATTGAATCGTCATATTATAAATAGATTAAATGTAATATATAAATAAAATTAGATATTAAATAGTTAAAAAATAAAAAAAAATTGTTAAATATTTACTCTAATGCCTACGTTTTTATGTTTAAAATGTCATCAATAATTGAAACTTCTTCCGAACTAAAAAGTAGAGCTGATTATTACTAGGTATGAATTGAACTACGGTAGCATAACACATTTTAATTTGGCTCAAGTATAGCTTGATCACTTGGGTATAAAATTTTTTACAAGTTCAATGAATCATATAAAATATATAGGATATGTTTAGAGTGATAAAAAATAAAATAAAGTGAGATAATTTGTGAGTTTATAATTCGTGTAATGAAATAAAAAATAAGTAAATTTTTAAAATTTTTCAGTAATTTTAGTCAAATTAAATGCACCTATAAGGTGTGTTTGGAGTTAAAAAAAGTGAGAAAAATTGAGATAAATTGAGAGTTCGTAATGCGTACAGTGAAAGGAAAAAATTAATGTGATATAAAGTTAACAAAAATTTATAAAATTTTTTGTTATTTTTTTTCAAACTAAACGAACCCATTGTAAGTTTAATCTAAAAAAGTTCGGGCTACTGGTCTGAGTCCAAGTTTACGGTCCCAATCTCTAACGTGGTTTGACACTTTCATCGAGTCAATTTTTGACCTCTTGGCCCATGATCAATTCTACAATAAGAAGACAGGTGATTACATAAATAAATAAATAGTTTTGTACAAGTATATTAAAACTTACAATGTATTTATTTTATAAAAATAATATTTTAATTTATAAAAATACATATAAAAAATGAGATACAATGATTTTAGTTTATATGGATTGTTAAAAATCGACATGTTGACATGTTCACATAGATCACCGGTTTAATCGTAATTTAAACAAATTAAGTCGATTTTCTAATCACAATAAATTTCAATTGTGAACTTGGGGCTGTTTGGCCTCCAACCAAATATCAAAATTTACCAAAAGTTATAAAAAGTTTATATTTTCTTCCAATGAAATTTTACTACATATCACCTTTACATCAAATTTTTGTACTTTTACTGTATTTTTTGGCCAATTTTTTTCCAACCAAACACCCGCTAGATCAGTTTTTTTAGTCTAAATTATGAGATTAATTACCTATTTAACCAATATGTCAATACAGATTTTGAAACATTCATGCCATTACCACTTGAACACCTTTCATTTGCCCAGCTCTATAAATTACTTCGATTTTTCTGGTAAAATTTCAAAACCCACTACTTCTTTCCATAACATGATATTTCAATCGAAAGAATTTGTGACCGTAATGAATTTTCTAAAGCAAAAAGGGATGGGAACAAGGGAAAAAAAAATATGTAGAATGAATAATTAATTATAGCGATTAAAAACAATTAATTACTAAATTACTACATTTTAATTAAATTAAAGAAAAATATAAATTAAAAAAATAATGATGTTAAAAATAGGGCAACTAAGTGGCAGAATTAAAGTCGTTCAGGAGATCTCCCAACTGTACAATGAGAAGGCATACACCATAAATTAACCCAAAAAAATAAAAACAAAAATAAAAATAAATTATTATTATTATTATTAAATAAAATCAAAGATCTATATGGTTTATGAAAAATGATAGAAATCATGATGCTTAGACAACAGAAGCACCGGTAAGTCTAAACCCCGAAAACCTAATAAACTCATTTGGCTTAATCAATTTTTTTCCTATGATCTATTTTGGTAGAAATTGGAAATTTCAATTTCCCACCTTTCTCAGGAACCAAACAAAACAGGGGTGAGCATGGAGAGTCAATTTCTCTCACCTTGAGAAGAACCTTCGCCTTTCTGCAAACCAACTTCTCCGGACTCAAGCAGTAACATCGCGTCAACAGCAGCGTCCATTCACGAAAGTAAGTCGTGGCTGCAACATATAAAAATAAAAAAAAAAAACAAAAAACAAAAGAAAAAAAAAAAAACAAAGAAAACAAACGAGAAAACATGAGAAACCAAACCAGGAAATAGAATTTCAGAACATCACAGGGAAAATGTTGAAAAATGCGGGAAAAGTGGAAAAGTGGCCATGGTGGTTTTCCGGACGTTGTTACACGTGTTCAGATGCTATTGGAAGATGGAGATGAAAATGGCCACTTTTTGAACGTCGAATCCACCGCTCGCAAGTGGCAGAGAGGGATTAGGTTTTGATGCTATGAAGGTACCCAATTTGCAATCGGAAGAAAGAGCTTCTAATTAAGGGAAAATAATATTTAACGGGTCGATGAAAACATTGATTAATCAGTTACCACATCAAAAAGATTCTTCTCCCTGTTTGCTAGTTTCAATCCTCCTTTTCCTATGTTTCTTTATATTAATTTTGAAAAGATGATAAGGATTGACGTCTTTGCCCATTTTACTTTTAATGCAAACTGTTACCGATGGTTAAGAGCAATTGTATCAATGGATAACCAAATTATCTAGTGAACAGTATATATTTTAAGTTTAACTAGTAATTTTTCTTTTTTAAGTCACATTAATGCTAGGCATTTTACTTTACCAATTGTCTATTAAAAATTTAATTTTTCAAAATTAGAGCCCATTATCTTCTTCAATATAAAGACCATTGTCTTCTTCAACAAATAATAAACAATTGTTTAACTAGTAAATATTAACTCGGCAGAAATGAAAAGTTACTATACCAGGAGCAAAAATAACAATGACTTTGGAGAGTCTGGTGCAAATGATTTTTTTCATATTTATTAGCAAAAATACATAAAATATTTATTTACCTATTTTGCTGCACATGCTTTAAGACTCCATACTTTTTAGATTTTTTACAAATTAAGGCCCCGCTTGAGGTGACAAAAATTCTAAAAAACACTGAAAAATATTAAAAATTTTTAAAAATTATTTACTTTTTATCTCACTACACGAATTACAAATTTACAACTTATCTCACTTTATCTCATTTTATCTCGTTTTTTGTCACTGTAAATATACTCTAAATAAAATTATTTTCTTACATTTATTTTTTTAAATCATAAAAAGTATTATGTATGTCAAATAAGCAAAAAAAAAATAAATCAATCAATCAATTTTTAATAATAAAAAACTAGCCTTTTTAGGTGTAATTATCGTTGTACCCCTACATACATTTATGATTAAAATTACTCACAATCTCAGATATTGTTATTATGTAATAATGTCTTGTATACTCGCAAGTAAATTACAAAACTAGATGGCATCACGTTACCTTTTATCTTTAATACCCCAAATCAACCAGACCCCATAGCTCCTTCAAACCCAGATCAGACAGATGAATATTTAAATTTTCTCACTATCTTGTAAAAGAAATCCCAAATCTTCTCTTATACCCAAATCAATAAATGGAACAAATCAACCACTCCCAACTTTAGCCCAAATCTAGTTCTAAGAAAAGAATATTTACTGAATTTAAGGAGGAGGATAAGCAGGAATGGGTTGTTCATTAGAGAATTGAAATAGACTGTTATACTTAGGTCCCGGTTCGTAACGTTTCCGTTTTTTTATTATATTTTCAAAATTTTGTAAACTCGTAACAGAAACATATTTTATAAACCTGGTTATGTTTCTTTGTTTCAAAAAAAAAAATATAGACAGAAAAACGTAAATAAAAAAAAAAAATTTTCATTCTGGTTTCCTTTCTGTTGCCAATGTTTTGTCAATTTTAAAATTTTATCTATTTTTGTTACATTACATAAAAAAATTATTTTATTCAAATATTTTATTAAAAAAAGTTATTTTAATAAATAATATAATTAAATTTAATAAATTAAATTAATTATATAAATTAATATAAATCATTTTTAATAAATAATAAAACTAAATTAATTAATTTAATTTAATAATTAATTATTGCTAAATTATCTGAAATAAATATCATAATGAATTTATTTAATTTAATAATTAAATTAATTTATATAAAATAATTAATAATAAATAATTAAATTACATTAATTTTTAATTTAATTTAATTTAATAATTATTATTAAATTATTTTTAATAAATATCATAATTAAATTAAATTATTTATGATTTAATTAATTTAATTTATATAAAATATATTTTATTGACTTATTTTAATAAATAATTAAATGAATTTAATTAATTTAAAAATAAATAATCTAATTTAATAATTAATCTAATTTAATTATTTATTTAATATGAAATATATTTTATTAAATTATTTTTAATAAATAATATAATTTAATATATTTTATATTTATGGAATTAAATGATTTTAATAAATAATTTACTGTATTAATTTAATTAATATATAATTAATTGAATTAATATTAAATATATTTTATTAAGTTCTATTAATTTTTAAAACTAATAAAATTAAATATTTTCTAAAATAAAAATTAATAATTATAAATATATTTACATTTTTAAACACAGTTTTAGTTTTCATTCAGAAAAAACAAACGGCAAACAAAAAACAAAAAATAAAAAATGACAATAGAAAAATAACAAAAAAACGACAGCGTTGTCAAACGGGCTCTTAATATTTCTAATTAAGATAATGCTAGTGTAAACTCACAAAATTGAAATAGTTGCTTATATACATATACACACATATACATATGTATAATATAAATATATACCTTCTGGTTTGAGAAAAATTGGTGGTTACAATTTTTTGAAGAACATCTGTATTATGGTGCCATTTGGAGCACCAAAAAAGTTTTCAAAATTTTAAAAAATTTTAAAAGTTTCACATTTTTCAAACTCTAAAAAATTTTAACTTTTTTAAAAAAGTTATCAAAATCCTTTTGAACGAACCAAAATAGTGCGTTTCAATAGATTTTACTAGATTTTTTTGAAAGTTGAAGTGACATTTATACCAAAAAATTTTATAAAATTCCAAATATTTTTAAGATTCTCTACTAAAATTATGTCACGTGTCATTTTATATAATTTTTAACAACTTTATATCAAATCAAATATAAACATCCACTTGTTATTTTAAAATAACTTTTTATACTCCATATTCTAAAAAAATTTCATTTTTGATTTATTTTTTACTTTTTTTGAAACTCCAAACGCACCTTATATTTTCGACGTCAACAAAAATATCGCACAAGATGAGGAAGGAGAGGGTGAAGGGGCCAAGAAGAGAAATAGCAGACTAGATAGAAAATCGATATGAGAGGTTCTGATTGGAGGAAAAAAAGATGGAGACACCGAAGAGGATGATGGAGATATATCTATTCATATATATATTTACACACATACAAACAAACTCAATTCTAAGAAATCATAATCAAACATATATATATATATATATACAAATCTATTTTCAATTCACTAGCATCATATTAACGAACTCAAATTATTGGTCAATATCACCATTACAATCATAAATCTTATCTCTAATTTCAAATCTACAAACTCAATTCCATAAATTAAATTCTCAAATCAAGATAATGACTGAGAGTTTACATGCAAATTTATTTTCTATTCACTAATTTCATATTAACGAACCCGAATCTTCATTCAATTATCACCGATACAATTACAAACCTTATCCCTAATTCCAAATCTACAAACTCAACTCCATAAATCGAATTTCTAAATCGAGACAAAGACTGAGAGTTTGCGAAAGTTTAGAGTTTTTATTCCATAAATCAAATTGTAGGGAGGTCAGTTCATAATCTAAATTTTTTTTTTAGTTCATAATTTATATTTATTAGTAGCCCTGTTTTTTAAATTGAAATTAATTATTTTTTAAAATTTTAAGGAAGCTAATCATACTATCAATCCTTTTAATTAAAAATTTAAATATACAAATAACATTTTTTTGAAACACAGTGGAGGCCACGCCCTCCAGGCCCATCGTAGCAACGTTCTGGTCATCTTCAAATCGAATCTCTATCACAATGCACGTTATCTCAATTATTTCAAAGAAAGTTTTGGTTAATTTCTCTCTGTTGTCAGATACATTTGTATATCATTTATACATCACAGATTGAAACAAATTAAATTAATTAAATGAGGAAAAATATACAAGTATTGTGTCTATTATGCATACGCACACATTCTACATGTATGGTTGTAGCCACTGATCTCCTTCAATGAAAGAAATGTTGAGGAAAGGAGATGCTTGTGTATCATTCAGTCTCAGGGCATAGGGCACCCTCATTGTCGTATTAGCTCCTGCTCCTGAGCACATGTACTCGCCATAGAAAATAGTCCTGCGTGATTGCAATTAATTAGTTTGTCTCTGAAATTATTTTTTGAGTAAATTATATTAACCTCTCTTTTAAAAAAAAAATAAGATTATAACTGAGAAATTATTCTAACCTCCCATATTTGTAGGTTTCCTTAGCATATATATATATACATATATATTTGTATCTTTTTGTTTTAAAACTCAACCCAACAAATCAAGTCAAAACTTGGTCTGCAAGTGCGACTTAAATACTACACACGCGCACTCTAACATTTCAATGTAAGATGCCTGCCGACTACAACTTCTTAGGTCATGAGTCAAACTGACAGAGCAATCCGTAAATAGAGTGAAATACTGGACATCTTTTATATGATTTACAATAACTGAAAGATATATAAAATTTTACTATATAAAATATTTTTATACAATTTGATCAAAATTTATTTACTCATAATATAAGAAATTAATTTATCTATAAGTTATAACGTTTTATATGAAAAAATTTGGTTAATTCATCTGTACTATTATAAAACAAACACTAAGGATGATAGTAGTTCAAATTTTAAAATTCATGAAACCTTATTCTGATAAAGTTTTTCTTATAATATTCTTAAACTTACTATTATAAAACAACACTAAGGATAATGGTAGTTAAAACTTTCAAATTTATAGAACTTTATTTTGATAAAGTTTTTTTTATAATATCCTTAAACTTATCTATAACTACCTACAATTTTAATGGTATTAAAAAACAAATTCTTTTATAATTATTACATAATTAAATAATTTTATCTATTTATATTTTTAATTATCTTCTTTAAATACTCTTTCACTATTTACTAATTTTGTAACTTTTTTATTTTATTTAAATACTCGATACCTAATTAGATATTATTTACTTAAATAATCTTAACAACTTATCACATATCATTTATCATTTGAGTTACTTTTGTTAATTTTTTCATAATTTTATCTTAATTAAAATAAAATTTTAATAAAAATTACACACACTTCTAGTGCACATAGCCATTGGAATGTCAAAATAATTTCTCAAATATAAATGGCGTGACCTAACTTTTGAAAAAAAAAAAATCTCTTGAGAAGTCATTATAATTTACTTTCATTTTTTAATTTTTTTTAATGAAAATAAAAGCTAATTAAAAATCATATATATATATATATATACTGGTCTCTCGTGGGGTCATTGAAGTCATTCCATCCCTCGGGAGCAATAATGTCGGTCATGGAAGTGTAAGCAAAGACAACTCTGGAGAAGGGCCTCCATGCTCGACCAAGCCATATTCTTCCAGTCCCTCCCACTGTGCAATTAACAAACGCAAAGCCACTGGTTTCGTCCTTGGAAGCTCGCCCATGAGCTGTAATGGCTCCATTTATCACCTTCATGCCTGCTGGTACTGGCTTCGCTATCGAAATTATTTGACAGTTCTGTAGTACGTGAGTACATATACATACACACACAAAAGCAGCTGTTATCACCCGAGCACAAGCATGATATTTATACACACTGTGTTATGCTAGCTATACCGCCGGGAAAAATTATTGGAAGATGGAATAGTGTAGGCGAAAATATTTAGACACCGTTTGGAGTAAATTGGCTAAATAAAAAATCAATTTTGGTGTTGTAGTAGTTTGATAACACATCAAATTGGTGTTTTGCCTATGTGGTGTGGTATGTTACTAACACATTAATTTTTGCATATGTGGCGAGAAATATAATGATTATTTCACTTTAATTAACATAAAGTTATCAAAATTTTTATCAAAATACACAAAAAGTTATCAAAAATTATTAAAAATTATCAAAATCTTCATTAAACACCTAAAGGTCGTCAAATTTTACGAAAAATTTTCATTTATTTTATCAAACATATCAAAAGTTTTACCAATTAAAAATTGTTAAAAATTATCAAAAATTGACAAAAATTGTGACTTCCAAATGATGCCTTAGTTGGTGTAATTGTCCGCATCATCAACTTATATGGTGATTAACATCTAATATTGTAAAATTTATAAGAAGAAAATGGGGTAAATTTTAATTTAATTATATTATTGATGACATGACTTATTTAGTTTGAAATTTAACACAATATTACTGTGAGTTACTCACCATGTAAGCCAATAATGTGATACGCTAAGTCATTGAATAAGGAACGTGAAAGGATCCTATCAATTTAAACAAAAATACTTATTAAAGTGCATTTTAATTACTAAGATATTATTATCACATAATTTCTGGTAACATTTTATGTAAAAGTTTGAATAAGGAAATTTTACCAAAATGATTGAATAACAAAATACAATGTGACAATGGCAGTCTTAGAAAAAAATTATAATTTTACAGGTTTATATATATATATATATATATATGATAGGTCACGTCAAAGGCACATTGCTGTGGTGTTTTCTAATGTTTTTTCTTTTATTATACAAGCAAAATATTCAAAATTCTATTAACATAACATGGTTAAGTGTATTATCTTTAAAACAAATTAAAAATTCATAAACATAAAATTTTCGATATTGTTCCATGTGACTTCATTTCGTTAAAATGTTATTACGATAGAATAAACATTTTTCATACCTAAATATATATATATAAACAAAGTATATATACGTGTTATGTATGTATATATACCTCATAGAAGGACCTTGAGTTGCCGAAGATGAAGTCAATTGAACCTTGGATATAGCAATCTCTGAAGTAATGACGACCTCTATCATCATGAAGGGTGTCTTGGGCTCCAAAAAATCCACAACCCCAAAAGGCAGATGCGTCTCCCGCAATCCTAATTGCTACTGCCTGTGCTCCAACATCACCCGGTTGTGGAATTGGAGCTACATTCTAATTTATATACATACATATATATAAGCAAGAGGGACGGAGAAGCATATTACAAGTTAGATTTGTTGTCCTCTTTTTTTTTTTTTTGTTAATACCATAACATATATATCAATGTAATAAACTATAAACCTTTGACAAAACAATTATATACGTAATAAGGGAGAGGTGTTGCTAAGCTGGCGAAAAATTAAGAGAGAGGTTGGAGGAGGGGAGTATGCACGGGTAATCATACCTTGCACGGGTATTAACTAGTGTATATATATTTATGTTTGTGTGCGTGTACATAAATATATGGAATTTGCTGAGATCATTCAATTTTATTAGTTAATAGATATGTTAGATCTCAGGTTGGTCCGCATGAATTAATAATTGAAACTATGTCTCACCATGAAACTTATGTTCTTTGCAATAAAGTTAGCAGCGAACACTTGAACGGAACCACTGTAAAAGGTGCCGTGCGAAGAATTGGCCGTGTCATTCCACACAACTGCTGTCGACAGGTATCCTTGTCCTTGAAATGTGATGTTTGGTTTGGTTCTTGGAACAATTACTTTCTCGCTGTTATCAATAATCAACCAACGCTATCAAGAGTACTTAACAATTAACTAACTTGGAATTGGAAGGAAAACAAATGAATTTATTATTTAAACACTATGATTGTAAAAGATTATTTATATTAAAGGATTTTAAAATATGATATGTTTCATTGAATTTTAAAATAATAGACGCGGTCATATTGTGAATTTTAAGTAGTCGGTGTTTTATCACCAATTTCAAATTAATAGTGGTACTTTAAATTGTCTCATTTTGTCTATTTCACATTAATTGTCTTTTAAAAAGAATTGACAAAAAATGTCATGTATTCATTGCATACAACAGATGTGCGGTGTTATTTAATAATAAATTTGATTAAATGTGACAAAGTGAGACAGTTTAAATTTAAAGTACATAAATCCAACAGGATGATTTAAAATATATAAACCAAAGTAATATTATCAAAATAAAACATAAGAGTGCTAAGTAATTATCAGATAATGTATTAAAATTTAGGATAAACTATATATATTTTATACCCTTACACTTCACTATCAATTTCATTTCACTCATTAGCCCATTTCACTTTCGTACATTTCGATCATACTTATTTGCTACCTTCCGTTAAATGTATTGATGGAAATGCCATATGCCAATTGTGTACTATGAAAATATGACATTTCTGTTACTTTTTATTTTTTTTAATATAATCAATTGTTGAAGGTTCAAATTAAGTAAAACTAAATTAATGTGCAGACAAAAACGAGAAGTTAAAGCATAAATTCTGAAGTAAAATGGGAGTTAAAGTCGAAAGATACTAATTATAATTTGCCCTAAAATTAAACTCAAAAGAAATACCCAAGTTAAGGAGTTAAGAGGGGGCTAGGAAAACCAGCTTACAAGTAGATGCCCGTGTTGATCCAAATTACAGTTCTTTTCTGGCTGAGCACTCCAACTGCGTCAACTGCTGCTTGCACTGTCGTAAAATTACAGCAACCATTCCGATCAACGCAAATAATTGTTGTACTTTCGGTGCTGGGAGGTGGAAAATCGGGCGGAAAATCATCACAAATCGACGAGATTCGTTGTCCATCGTTGTGGTGGTGGTGACGACCGTGGCGTTGAAGCTTGGTGGCCATGGGTAATGTTAATGTAGCAAATGGTGATGATGATAAGGTCGTCGGTCGACTAACGTCAACTATGGGGTAAGAGTAGTTTGGAGGACTGATGAAATGTAAGGTGGATAATATTGTCAAAGCTGCAAAAATGGCAATGATAAGAAGAAAAGCAAATCCTCCTTTCGGGCTCATCATTTTCCTGATTGACGAAAAAGTGCAGTATATATTTGTAATAATATATTGAATACGAGGATTGGTTCATATATATATATATATATATATAGATATATAGATAAAGTGAATGAAATGCACTTGAAGTGCAAGAATTGATGGCATGTCTTGCAAGCCACCCTGCCCCCTCTAAAGATGGATCCTTGGGAAAATGCCTTACCGACCAATTAAATTACTTAGCAAGCACATGGCTGATGCTTGAAATTGAAATTGAGTGTGCAATGCACCTCAAAACTGGTCCCTTAGTTTTGAAATTTTCGTCTAATTTTTACTTTTCCAAACCCACATCTAGTTATTCAAATATATATTGCTCCTAAAGGTAGAGCTAACAACATTAGACTCAATACGATACAATAATACTGCTCGATCATGATATAGCGCAGATACGTTAATTTAGAATTGATATAATTTAATTTAATTTTAAAGTAAATAAATTATTTAATATACAATTGTTAGTGTCCTGTTATATGTTAAAATGCAATGTCCAAAACTTTACTTCTATGTTTTCTTTTTTGTTTTTTGGACTTTGTTTGGATTAATTTTGTCGTGGAGATATTTATGATATTTTAAAGATATTTTATATTATAACTCCGTTTGGTTTATTATAAATTTTTTAAAATTAAATACTTTTTATCTTACTGCACGAATTACGAACTCTCAACTTATCTCATTTTATCTCACGTTATCTCACTTCTTATCACTGTAAACATATCCTATGAATATTAATGATAATAAAATAGGATATTGAAGAAGTGTATATGGATAGCAATTATACCCTTGCTGCACCTTTGTCGCACCCTGTCTCAAGTTAATGCGGAAATGTTTTTACCTACGGTTTAACTTGCACCCTCACCGCACCTTCCTCCACCCTCAGCCACAAGGGTTCACCAACATAGCTAGCTACGGTCCAAATCGCACCCTTCCCGCACCCTTGGTGCTGCCTGCGGGCATCGAACATCTCTCTCTCTCTCTCTCTCTCTGAGCTCGATTTACTTAATTTTGCGTTTTGAAGGTTTAATCCTAGAATTCTGTCTTCTACCATTGATTTTTCGTATTGTTTTTGAACTTTTGATTATTTATTTTTATTTAGTGGTTATGAGATCATAATGAACAAGCTCCTCAACAACTATACGAATTTAAATACAACATGCAACCCTGAAGAGTTCTCGTCGTGCTTGCTTTTTTCCAATATTTGCCGTACAAAATGCATGCCTACTGTATTTTGGTCAAGAACATGCATTCAAATTTAAATCAAGTGTGCGTTTGAATTGTTAAATTTGGTTAGAAATTATTTATTTTTAAAAAAATTAAATTTTTTTAATTTGTACTACACCTAAGATCTTTAGTTTTTCAACTTTTTTTTATACTTCTCAAGAAATACACCAAACACCCAACTATCTAAAATTTACTATTTTTTATTTGATAATTTATTATTATTATTATTATTATTATTATCAAAAATTGGCACTCCAAAGAGAGACCAAGTGGGTTGGCTAGCTTTTGCAGGCTGGTTGCCTCCATTACAATGAATTTTTACTATAGTAACATATCAACACAGCATCATTTTTGTCTCATTTCTGATATTTTTTTTATGTAGAATATATATTTTTTTCCTTTATTTAATTAACATTAATTTTCAATATTTTTCCTTTATTTAATTAACATTAATCTTCATTAGTCTTAACATTAATTGTCATTAGTCCTTGGAATTGTGTGATCTATTGGCATGATGGAGTTGGAATGATAATAAAGTCTTTGAGAGCAGATGGCGGCCAGAAATGAAATTCTTGGAATTGATATTTACACGTCCAAATATGAGCTATGCTTTGAAAGATTATCACCCAAATATTTAAACTCAAAATGTGTTTTAAATACAAAATTTTATTTATCAAATTAAATTAAATTTTTTTTAAATCAAATTAATTTTAAAAGAGAAATGTTTCCAAACAGAGTATTAGAATATTTTCCAAACATATTCTTAACGGATTTGATTGAGTCAAGTGCTCTCTTTTATCTGTCCCATCGATATTCTTAGACATTATTATGTAATCATGCTTCTTCGTTGCTTGAACCTTTCATCAACAGAAGTAATTATGGAGCAGAGCTATAGCTCAAGTGGCGGAGCACCCCTCCAGTCCGCTCATCACCCCAGGTTCTCCCACCCCTCTTACCTATCGGAAAAAAAAAAAAAAAAAAAACAGAAGTAATTATGATTGGGTTTCTACGGCCTAGCGGTTTGACATTTGCTATTGTTGGGAAAGCCCATCCCTCAGCAAACATTTCTTTTCCTGGATCACGTAAGGCCTATGTAACGACCCGAGGCCCAATAGTTCCATTAGGCCATAAGATTAAACCCCAGCCGTTGGATTTAGACCCCCCCCAAAAAAAAAACAATAAAAAAAAATTCAATTCGTCTTCCCGCATCATTAAACCCCAGCCGTTGGATTTAGATCGCCCCCACCCTAAATTCAATTCGTCTTCCCGCATCTCCCTCTCAGCGGTGACAACCCCCCCGCCCCACAAAAAACAACAAAAAACGGTTCAGATCGAAAGCAATAGTTGCAGGTTGAGGTTAAAGCGACAGCCCCAATTCGCTGTCCGCCTTGGCAAAGCTCTCAGCTTCGTCTTGGTCCTTGGTTTGCTAAATCTCTCCAGGGTTTTCAGTTTTGTTTCTCCTGTCCTGTTCATAGATCAGTGTAGAATATATTTTGTTTGATATGAAATTGGATAAGAGATAGCCTCATGTAATCTTAATTTTTATCTTATGTTTAATTTTACATTTTTTTTAAATTATCTGTAATGTTTATTTATATTTCATGAGAGATGCTATCTCAATAAAAAAAAATTATGACTAAATATCACATAAAAATTAGTATTTACCCGTATCAAAGGCACGCAAATGAATCTTATCCGTTAATAAAGTAAAACAAAATTTCAACCGTTGATTTAATACAAATATATCAAATCAACTTAGCTAATTTGTTATATAGATTAGAAGTGCGATACTATATTTTATCAAACCCCATATCAAATAAAACAAACAGTCTTATAGTTTGCTTATAAGAAGAGGGTACGATTTGTGTTCATATACTGTATTTATATTTATAATTACGTTTATTCATACTTATGCTTAAATATATTTTAAATTTTAATTTACATATACACTCAAATATATTTTAAAAATGAATAAATATGTTAAATAATTAATTTATTTTAAAATTAAATGTACTCGTGAAACCTTCATATTAACTAATTTATGTGGTGTTGTATTCATATTTTTTCAATAGTTTTAGCTTTCAATTTTGATTTTTTTTATTTTCTAAAAATTTTAAATTATGGATGTCAATAAGATTGGTACAACAATATACCCAACCCAAACAAACCCATTTAGAAAATATCCCAATAGGATTGTGATGGATTTGAAATTGAAATTTAATATGCGAGTAGGGTTGGAATGGGTCTAAAATTTATTGGTAGAGTATAATACTCGATACTCATTTATGCTTTTAAGATGGGTTTAAAATTTGTCTATAAGGTACTCGATATTTGATACTCGTTTATACTTTTAAGGTATCCAGTACTTGTAGTGTACCTACCAAGTACCTACTTAATATAATATATATTATTTAAAATGTGTTATTGATTTAAAAGTCTAATAAGTTCCAAATATTCTCAACTTATCTAAATTTCAAGTAAATTTGGAACCTACTATAAATAATTTATTTATTATACACATATGTATTTAACTCATTTGAGATAATTTCTCTAACATTTAAAATAATTATATTAACTTATCTTATTAGTTTACAAAAATTTAAAGTTGCGAGGTTTATACTTATGTGATGAGTTTCTAAATACAATATTGTTTGTTAGTTGTTGTTATAGATAAATTGTTTTTGAGTATTTATATAATTTTTATTATGCAGTATTATTATTTTTTATTTTTATTTCAAATCGGGTATTTAATAGGTTTGTTAAACTAGGTTGTACGTAATCTAATTATACTAAATCAGGTTTCGCAGGTTTAGGATAATGTAAGTTTGGGATTTCAACTAAAAAATTAAATAAATTTGATAATGAAAAATGTTAATTGGTTGAGTACTCTATTTATTTACATAAATTTTATTATGACATTTAGATTGTACTATGGTGGTGAAAATTACGTACACCGACTCATGAGTCTTAAAAGACGACGTTGACACCATTGTTATCCCAGAATATTGAATTATGCCTATCGAACAACAACCAACTTGAGGGCTTGATGTACTCAAGTTGAATATTGAGTAGTTGAATTGGTCGAACGCTTCCTGTCGCGGCCCATTTTACCAAAATTTTCCCTCTTCCGTTAATTTTTGTTTGTTGTACTTGAAAAAAAAAAAAAACAAAAAACAAAAACAAAAACAAAAAAACCAAGTTGCACGTTTTTCAAAAGCTTTGAACCCTGCTTTTTCATTGCTCGAATTGGATTCGGACAAATCGATGATCATCTTTTGGTCGTCATTGTGGGCGGTGAATTGGATGAGGCCGTTCAGGAAAGATCAACATCAAGACACCTATTTATACTAGGAGTAATTAATGAAATATTTCAACGCCTAAATACTAAAAAGAGAGAAAGAAGTTTCTTACACCCAAGAATTTAAAAAATTTTATTTTAAGGAGAAAATTATAATTATATAAATATGTATTATACTAAATAGGGACTGAACGAATAATTTATAAATATAAATGAACATCGAATACCTTACAAACAAATCTCAAACCCACAAATATATATATAAATTTTAACTCTAAATCCCTAATTTTTTTACACTTTATTTGGAATAGTGGATTTGCTGAGATTTGAGTTCATTTAATGAGAGTTCTCACCAATTTTTATGTTTAAAATTAAAATAAAATTTTATGAATTGAATTTCATTTCATTTCATAACTTAAATTTTGAGATTTCTATATAATATGAAATCTAATCCAAAATAATAGAATTTGATGAGAATTTATTTTTTTTCTTAAATCATTTAAATAAATAGACAAATTTATACCTGTATATCATATCTACCACATTTTCTATTTTTTATTAATATGATTAAATTTAATATTTCTTTTTAATCAAATCAATTCAATTATTAAATTCAAAATGATTTCAAATAAAAAATTTTATTTATCAAATCAAATTAAATTTTTATTTTGAAATCAAATCAAATTTAAAAGAGAAATGTTTTCAAATGGAGTGCTACAATATCTTTCAAACATATTTTTAACAGATTTGGTTGAGCCAAATACTCTCTCCTATTTGTCCCATCGACATTTTTAAACATTATTATGTTATCATGCTTCTTTGTTGCTCGAGCTTTTTATCAACAAAAGTAATTACTGGGTTTCTAAGGCCTAGTGGTTTCACATTTGCTATTGATGGGAAAGCCCATCCCGCGGGAAACGATCCAAGGCCCAATAGTTCCTTCAGACCATAAGGCTATGTTTGTTACGCGGATAAGATGACCCGGATTGGATAACAAATCCGTGGGTCCCACGTTGTGAAATGTTTGTTTGATTTTTGGAAGGGAGGATAAGAAACTTGTGAGCTCCACTAATCTCACAAACTCGCCGGATGACTTATTCCACCGGAGGTGTGGTATTATTAATACCGCACCTCCGGATTTGTTTACCTCTAAAGCTGAATGTTTAAAATTATTTTTTATCATATTAAATATCAAATACTACTTTATATTTTACCAATCAAACACTAAAAAAATAATCTCACATAAAAAATTAATCCTATCTTTTCTCTAATTTCACATATTATCTATAGTATTATTTATTACTCATCATCTAATCTTGTCAAACAAACAAAGCCTAAGACCAAACCCCAGCCGTTGGATTTAGATCGCCGCCACCAATAAATTCAATTCGCCTTCCCGCATCTCCACCTCTGCAGTTAGGCCCCCCCCCCCCCTCCCAACCCCAAAAAAAAGGGTCAAATCGAAAGCGATAGTTGTAGGTTGAGGCTAAAGCGACAGCCCCAATTCGCGGATTTTTTTTTTTTTTCTGGTTCTATCGCCATTTAATAAAATTATATAGTATTTATTGTCTAGTTAAAAATAATTATAAAAATACTGTTAATAAAAACGTTATTTAAAATCAAGTTTTTAAAAGATGGAACAATGTTGTTTCAAACAGCATTTTGTTTGCTACAAAAAATTGAAAATTTTGTTTTATATAGAGTTTTCATATATAGTTTTAGCGTTATTAGACGGAAAACTCTGTTTCATATAAAATTTTCTTTTCAACACTTGTTCCTCTCCTATACCCATTAACCTGCGAAAGTTGCTCAAAATACTAACATTTCACTGAATAACACATTTCACTGAATAAACAAATATTTTATTGAATAACATATTTTACTGAATAAACATATAGATAAATTAAAATAATAACAACTTTTAAATAATATCACAAACATGAAACAATATCATAATTTTTAAATAATATCACATGTTTGTGACATTATATAAAATTTGTTATTTTTTTAATTTGTTTATGTGTTTATTCAGTGAAATGTGTTATTTAATGAAATGTTGGTGTTTTGAGCAACTTTTGCAGGTTAATGGGTATAGAATAGGAACAAGGGGTTGTAGAAAAGAAAACTCTATATGAAATAGAGTTTTCAATAGAAATGACATTTTCAAGTAAAAAACTATATATGAAATAAAGTTTTCAGTCCAAAATTAATTTCAAAGAAAACGCCAAATCAAATGGCGTTTTTAGTTTTCTAACAAACAAAACACTATTTCAAACAGCGTTTTCTATATTTTAAAAACTCAATTTCAAACAGCGTTTTTATTAATAGTATTTCAACAAATATTTTTAACCAGACAACAAATGCCCTATAATTTTATTAAATGGCGGTAGAACCAAAAAAAAAAAAAAAAATCCCCAATTCGCTGTCCGCCTTGGCAAAGCTGTGAGCTTCGTCTTGTCCTTGGTTTTGCTCAATCTCTCTAGGGTTTTCATTTTTGTTTCTCCTGTCCATAGATCAGTGTAGAATATATTTTGTTTGATATGAAATTGGGTAAGAGATAGCATCATATACTCTTAATTTTTTATCTCATGTTTAACTCTACTTTTTTTTTTTTTTTTGAAAAATTATCTATAATGTTATTTATATTTCATGGGATATGTTATCTCAATAAAAAAATAATTATGTTTAAATATCATATAAAAACTAACATTTGTCTATGTCAAAGGCACGCAAATAAATTTCAACCGTTCATAAAATAAAACAAAATTTCAACCGTTAATCTAATGTATATATATCAAATCAACTAAGTAGATTTGTTCTATAGATTAGAAGTGCAATGTTGTATTTTATCAAACTCCATATCCGATAAAACAAACAGTCTTATAGTTTGCTTATAGGAAGAGTGTACAATATGTGTTCATCTATTGTATTTATATTTATAATTGTGTTTATTTATATTTACGCTTAAATATATTTTAAATTTTAATTTGCATATACGCTCAAATATATTTTAAAATTGAATAAATATGTTAAATAATTAATTTACTTTAAAATTAAATTTAACCGTGAAAACTTCATATTAACCTATTTATATGGTGTTGTATTCATATTTTTTAATAGTTTTACCTTTTGATTTTGATTTTTTGTTATTTTTAAACAATTTTAAATTATGGATATAAGTGAGATTGGTACAACAGCGTACCCAACCCGACTAAATCCATTAGAAAATATCCTAATAAGATTGGGATGAGTTTAAAATTGAAATTTAATATGTATACAGGTTTGAGACGGGTTTGGAATTTGACTATAGAGTATCTAGTACTTGATATCCATTTATACTTTTAGGATAAATTTAAAATTTGTTGGTAGAGTACTTGATATTTAATACCCGTTTGTACATTTAAGGTACCCGGTACTTGTAGGATACCCACTAAATACTGGTTTAATATATTATATATTTATCTAAAATGTAATATTGATTTGAAAGTCTAATAAGTTCCAAAACGTTTTCAACTTATTTAAATTTTAAGTAAATTTGGAACCTAATACAAATAATTTATTTATCAAACATATATGTATTTAACTTTTTCGAGATAATTTGTCTAATGTTTAAAATAATTATATTAACTTAACTTATTAGTTTACAAAAATTTAAAGTTGCGAAATTTATATTTATGCGATAATTTTCTAAATATAGTATTGTTTATTGGTGGTTGTTATAGATAAATTTTTTTGAAGTATTTATATAAATTTTATAATGTAGTATTATTAATTTTTTTACTTTTATTTCAAATCGGGTATTTAATGGATTTGTTAAAGTAAGTTCTACGTAATATAGTTGTACTTAATCAAGTTTCACAAGTTTGGAATAGTACAGGTTTGAGATTTTAACTAAAAATTTAAACAAATTTGAAAGAAATAAATAAATTTGACTAAAAAATTAAATAAATTTAATAATGGTAAACGTTAGTTAGATAAGTACTCTATTTATTTACATAGATTTTATTATGGTATTTAGATCGCACTACGGTGGTGAATATTATGTACCCCGACTCAGGAGTCTTAAAAGACGACTTGGACGCCATGGCTATGCTAGAATATTGAGTTATGCTTATCGAACAACAACCAACTGGAGTGCATCGAGTAGTTGAATTGGTCGAACGCTTGATGTCGCGGCCCATTTTACCAAAATTTTCCCCCTCCGGTTAATTTTTGTTTGTTGTACCTAAAAAAGAACACCAAGTTGGCACGTTTTTCAAAAGCTTTGAAACCCTGCGTTTTCATTGTTTGAATTGGATTCGGGCAAATCGATGATCATCTATTGGTCGTCATTATGGGCGGAGATTTGGATGAGGCCGTTCCAGGAAAGATCAGCATCAACATCAACATCAACGACTAAGGTTGCCTTGAGTCATGTGGCAACAACAGTGGACACCAACCTTTGGATAAACATGCTCTGCTGCCTCTGAAAACGAAAGCCCACTTGGTTGGTCGTCTCTTTAATTATTAACAATCAAACATTTTATAATTTCTCAATACCTTTGTCCCCCCACCATCGCACAAATTGAGATAAGGAACTAGACGTGGGTTCAAGTTTGGCATGTACCTATGGTGATTGTATGCTTTTTCTTGAGATTCTTTTGACCTTTTGCGTGTGAGAAATGATTTCGTAAATCAGACATTTGCACGAGTACTACGTTAGTACTTATTATTATTAGATGTAAATTTAAAATTCTTTGTTCATAGCTCAAATATATTGTGATAAAAAGATAATTTAAAATGTTGAAATTACAATGGGACCGGTGTCCCATGAATCGTTGACTTTTTATTTGAATTAATGGTTTCGACAATACTTATAATTAAATTAAAGTTACTATATTTATTTATTTTTATTGCTTTAATTTATTAAAATAATATTTTAAAACTATCATTTGATTGTTATGCGTCACCGATCTTTTTTTCCAATTATGAAAAAATTTCAACTAACAGCGAGTTTTTATAAAAATAAAAAATTTACATTAGAATAAATATTTAACAAATGTTAGTGTTTTAAATATTTTTTAATTATTTTAATCTCTAATTTTATTTATGTATTATATTTAAAATTTATTTATAATATCATGGTTCAATTTTAATTGATCCGATTATATAAGTTATTCGATCCATTTATTTTTTTTATTTAATTTGCTCAATGATCTGAATATAAAAATATTATACTATGAAACTCATATAAGTTATCTTTTCAAGCAATGAAAAGACTAACACTGCTAGGATTAATATTTTAGACTCGAAGGTAAAATCTTGAATTTATTTCCCAAAAGTTACTAGTTCGGGTCTTCTCAGAGTCACTGGAGGTTCACCCATTTGGAAGTAAGATTTTGGGTTTACTCCACGATGGTTACTAGTTCTAATTTTTTCAGAATCACTAGAGGTTCATCCATTTAGAATTTACAGGGATTAGTCGAAATGCATGCAAGTTGGTTCGGACACTCTTAGATATCAAAATATATATATATATTTTAGACTCGAGTTAGTCCAGGCTTAGAGAAAAAAATAGGCCCAATTTAAATTTTAGGCTTGGAATTAAGACAATAGACCTAGGCAGGTTGATAGTTTTTAAATATATTCAATATATTTTAAGTATCAGGTCGAACTTACCAAAAAAAAATTTAAGTTTGATTAATTAAACTAATCCGGACTTGACTAAAGTAGCTAGATAATATCCCTTTGAACCCTAGTCTAAGTCCGAAGTTGATAAATTTAGAAATTAAAATTTTTTATCTAAAAATTTATTTATTTTTTTAAATGTTCCTTTAATTTCTTCTCTACATTTAATATCAAGATTTTTAAAATGTATCTGCACATAATCTAAAATTGACTATTCTAATTTTTTATTTATTTTTATCTCTAAATAAGAAAATTTTTAATTAAACACTATTTTAATTGCACAGACTTATTCGAAGTGTGTTACCTCCTCTAAACTTTACATTAAAGCTGAACAGAATGCCTACGGTTTACTGTGGCGATTTGCATCATGAATGAAAAATGTACCAACATAAATTAATACAATATTTAATACAAAAATATACAGTATTTAAACAATAAAAAATATACTTTAAAAACTAACCTCAAAACTTTCCAAAAAAAGAAAGTATAACATGTGTTGATTCTCTAAACAATAAAAAATAAAAATAAACATACAAAATAGAAAATTAAGACAGTCGGACAACCAAGAATTTTTTAAATTTTTAATGTAAAAATAACATTAATGTTTAATCACCAGGAAAAAAAAAATGACTTGTCAACAACAGTAAAAGAATCCACTATGAAGTTATAAAACTAACCTGTCAAATTGCTAACTATTCCTGAATTTTTTAATATAAAAATAATATTTAATGTTTAAATACCAAAAAGAATTTAATACCTTTAATAATAATAAAATGATGTACAAAAGATTTTATTAAAAAATATATTTTAAAAAAAATTACACAAAGGAAAACGAAACAAAAGACTCCTATTGGCTTTTTTTCAATTCCTCACAATATATACATACGTACATACATATATCACATGAAAAAAAAAAAAATCAAAGAAGAGGACCCGTATCAGCCACTCTCATTCACATTTTAATATACATGTACAGATCAAAAAAAGAAAAGCAACTAATGGACAAAAAGAAACCATTTGAAAGTTAAAAAATCAGAAAAATAAGTTACATTCTAAATTTGTAGTGTTTGATTGGCATAATTTAAATTTTTTGGTCAAAACTGTTTGAATATGATCTCCCTACCTATAAAAGTTTTTTTTTTTTTGGTAATTACCTACAAAAGTTTTTTTTTTGTGGTAATTACCTATAAAAGTTCTTAAAAGTTAAGAAAATTTAATAAAAATTAGTAAAAGTTTGTAATAATAGACAAAAATTTGAAGTTTCAAAGCGAAGATGAAAAATGAAAATGAACAAAAATTAGTAAAAAAATTTGTAAAAATTGTAAAATTTGGACAACTAAACGCCCCCAAAATTGGATAAATGAAAAAATCATAAAAATTGGATAAAAATGAAAAAATTTATAAAATTTAGACAATCAATGGCACCAAAAATTAGGATCTCGGGGTTTAAAATTGTGTTCTAACTTCAAGGTTTTGAATTTAAATTCCAACCGTGTATTTAATAATAAGTTAGGCTCAGTTTGACATCAGTGACTATTAGTTTTAACAGTAACTAGCTGTTACAATAGTTAGTCAAATTTATTCCCTTACATTTTAACATTTTTTAAAACTTTTAAGGGTAAAAATGTCAAATTAACCAAAACTAAAAATTCACCTCTAAAAAAATCACTTTTTTTTTCTTCTCAAACACAAAAATAGTTATTTTTCTTTCCAAACCAAGCCTTAATCTCACCGTTCAAATTAAAAATATAATTTTTTATTTTTAAAGGATAAATTAATAAATTGTTACGAAATGACCTTCAAACTTCCAAAGACACTTCACTACTCAAAAATTTGAAACCCCGTAGTGGCAAGCTCATCAAAAGAGGGAGATACCACCTCTCTAACCTTTTGTGTATAAATCAAGAAAAACACATAAACATACATTTTACATATATATCCCTCCTCCCCCTACAAAAAAAGCCTAATATGCTCTTCTTCTTAATTACTTCTCCCGAAAGTGCCCAAAAAAACAAGAGAGAGAGGGGCAAGGGTCAGAGATGGTTAGTTTGAAGAGGGTTAAAGAGAAGTCTGCTTTGTTCATGCTAAATGCTATTTTGAGGGTATTAAACAATACATAGGGTTAATTTTTATTCTTATTTTTTTGAGATCAACGAAGAGACAAATGGAGTTTTTATTAATTTTTTATACTTTTTTAATTAAATTTCGCCACATATCACTTTTACATCAATTTTTTAAACTTTTACTATACTATTTTACCAACCAAACACTATCTATATGTGTATATGAATAGATAAATATGAAATGTATGTATACATGTCTTTCTTGATTATGCAAGCTTTTATAGGGAAGGAGGTGTTTCCCTTTTGTAGGTTCCAAAATTCATCCTATCACTATTGGGTTTCAAAATTTTTGGGTACTGAGTGTGTGTGGAAGTTTGATGGTCATTTTGTAACAATTTATTAATTTGTCCTTTTTAAAAAAATAAAAAATTATATTTTTAATTTGAACAATTAGATTAACTAAAACGATTGATATTTAAATTCAAAACCATGAAGTTAAAATATAACTTCAGTCATCGAATCCCAAAATTAATGAGGTGAATGGCATCTCAGTTGCAGTGCAAAAGGAAATTGGCAATCTGTCCGCTAAGAACTCCAAAACGAGTTGTAAGAGATTGCAGTGAAAAATTTATTGTAAAGACTGTAATGATGAAATGAAAAATCATAATTTAATTAAACTGTATTTTATTTTATCACTATAGTCTCTTAATAAATTTTTCACTACAACCTCTGGAGCATCTCTAAAACATTAAAACATTATTCCCTTGGAGGAAACCATTAGGGCTCTCCCTAATTGACTGCATTCAAACTTCTTCAAAGTCAGCGCCACCATTCCCCATTATCTAAAGTAATTATCCATACATACATGGGTTACAAAATGTCCACCTAGCCGCCCATAAAATTAACCATGTGATTTTATTCTTTTTTAAACAAAACACTTCTCTCAAAAAAGAGTTTATAAAAAAAATTATTGTCACGTCAATGTTTTAAAAGCGGCACCGTTCAATAAATTAAAAAAAAAAATATGAGGTAGATAATTCATTAATTCAACTGTGGTCAACTTGTTACCGATTTGTAATGTTTTAATTATATCATCAACCTATTTAAGGTGAGTTCGAATTATGAGCAAGAAAAATGGATGCAAAAGATTGTTTGAGTAAGCTTTATGCTAGTAGTAAATATGGGAGTAACTCATTATTTTTAACTCAATAAATGATGCACTATTTAACTTGTAATTATTCTATTGAGTTTGAAACGATTATAACAATTTATTCATAAAATTTAACTTATTCATTTTCAAAATAATAAGGTAGCATTTGGTTTATTTTTCTATTTTTTATTTTTTTATTTTATATTTTAAAAATCTCAAAATAAAAAAATAAAAAATATTCTGTTTTCATTATTTTGAGATTTTTTTTATTTTAGATTAAAAACGCTCAAAATAATTTTTTTTATTTTTTATTTTGTGTAAATCTATTTTCAGTTTTCTAAAACAAATTTTGTAAACACAAATAACCAAATACGTTTTCAGCTTTTTTTCTTGTTTTCAAAAGCGTAAAATGGAAGATGAGTTCAAAACAGAAAACAGAAAATATAAACAAAAAATATAAAATATAAAAACAAACCAAATGAGTCCTAATTATTTTGCATAAAGCGCTCTCACATTAAAAACTATAATAAAAGGCTATCATTTATTTTAATAAAATATTTATTAATATATTATTTAATTTAATAATAAATTATTAATTTAAAATTAATTTATTAATTAAATATTTTAATAATTAATTAATAATTTTGATAATAAATAATCATTTATTTTTAATAGATTATATTAATAAAACATATAAATTGATAATAATTGTTATTTGTACAAAGTATATCATAAAATTATTATTAACTAAAAATATATCAAAGTAATTTTAATTTTTATTTACTAAAATAATTATTAATTTAATAAAATAAATCATTCTAATAATAATTTATAATTAATAGTATTCAATCTTAATTTTATAAAAAAATAAGTCATTTTAATAATAAACTATAATTTATTAGAAATTTAATTTAATGAATATTTTAGGAAAATAAATTATTTTAAATTAATTAAATAAAATTATTATTTTATAATAATTATTATAAATTAATTTTTCGAATGAGTAAAGAGAGTGTAGAAGGGTAAGAAAAGTGTAAATGTTTTTCATTAGTTACACCCGTTACCCTAGCTCCTTCCCTTGTAGTAACACTTGATTTCTAATTTTCAACTTGTATAGAAAGAGTTAACAATTATTCTTATAACTTTGATAACTTTACCACTCCTTTACCTCTACACCAAACCCACCCTTAAAATAATTAATTCTAAATGATAAATTTATATTAATATTGTTAATAAATTATTCATTCTATTTTTGAATTTATTTTATATATCTACAGTATAATACTAAAAGAATGTTTTCTCCCTCTCATTTTCTCTTTCACTCCAATCTTATGTAGCTCACTTATAAGCTAATTTGATCTCAATTCCATTTTTTTAGATATATTTTTAAATTATTTTTGAAACTTCATTTCCTCTTCTCTTATCCTTTCTCATTGTCACAAAATTTTTGCTTCTTTATCCCACATTACTAAAATACTACAACTTTATTATTACTTTTTTTTATATATAAAACCACTAAAGTTGTAACATATAATTTTAATAAATATGAATGAACTCATAAATTTAAAAAAAGAATCCACTTTACATGGGCACTTTTGAAATTCACTTGCATGGATTCTAAAAAGCAAACTCTGTTACTTATAAATTCAATGTAAATAAATTTATGTATTTTAAAAAATGACCCACTTACTTATGAATTTAATATAATAGTCAAATTTACATATTTTAAATATGTTAATAATTAAATTAAAAAACAAAAATAAAAAAGCTTAAATACTAAATATGTTATTTCTCTTATAACAACTCATAACATTTTTAAACTTTAAAATACAAAAAATACCAAAATATTAATTAGATTTGGGAGTACTTTTTTTTTTAACTAAATTCTACTTCTAGATTTAAACTGGTCACATTAGCTACATTTGTTTTATTTTATGAAGCACATATAATTAATAATATTATTTTTATAAAATCAATCAAAAAATTATTGTCAAATCATATGATCGACTTTCTATATTCATCAATTTATTTTTTATTTTTATTAATCTTTGAATAAAATTAGTCATTGGAGTGATTATTTTTTTTTCTAAATTTTACTTTTAAATTTAAGTTGGTCAGGTTAATTCTATAGTTTTCTCTATAAAACACAACGTACGATCAATAATAATATTTCTAATTTAAATTATTTTTATAAAAATCAACTAGTACATGACTACAACTAAATATATATATATATATATATATATATTTATATAGTCATTAAGGTTGTATTATATGATTACAAGTAATGTAAAGTGAGTTAATAACTTTCTAAAATAGACCCACTTACTTATTAGTTCACTATTCTTGTAAAATTTACATGTTTCAAATATATTGGAAATAAAATTTAAAAATGCAAAGAAAAATATTTATATAATAATTAGTATTGAAAATAATTTAAAAAATGACTAAATATTAATTAAGTTTAACAAAGATTTAACTTCTCTCATAATAACAATTCTTAGTATATTTTAAATTTAAAATAAAAAGAAAATACCTAATATTAATTAGGTTTGGAAACGCCTAAATTTAATTCTGCTAAAGAGTAAATTTTTCTAAGTTCAATTTTAAAGTTAAATTAGTCATATCAATCATTATTAACCAATATTTAAATTATTTTTTATAAATTACAATATACGATTAATAAAAATAATATTTTTATCTTGAGTTTTTATAGAATTTGTAAAAAATTATTTTAATTTAATTAAGATTAATAGTATTTCTAACTATATAATTTCGCAAAATGAGTTAAGAATTAAAAAATAAAAACGTATATTAAAATTAACAAAAAGCTTAAAATGAAAAAGAGATCAGGTTGATTAGGTAAGTTTGTGATTTAACATATTTTTTAGAATATATTTTAATTTTTAAGATTAAGTCAGATAGCGATTCAGAAAAATATAAAATTTTAGTATTTAAATGGAAATCCGACTTTGATCAGCTCTATTAGCACACTAATATTGGCACAAATAAAAAATATAAATATAAAAAATAGCACAATAACTATTTTATTAAATTATGTAACTTATTAAATATTTTCTAATATATTTAGAAATTATATTTCATCCATAAAAATATTATACAGTTTCGTATATCACATAGGTGAACACTTGTTTTGCTATAATATATATGTATAATTAGCAATAACCCATGCTTAAAACACTCTAAACAAAATTAGTATTAAATTTCTTATATCATTGAAATTTTGAACAAAAATTTCAAATTAAAAAAATATGATAATTCATGGGTTTCAAATTTTTTTCAAAACTTTAGGCTCTAACAGCTACTCATGTGCTTTACTCTCTCTCTCTCTCTCTCTCTCTCTCTCTCTCTCTCTCTCTCTCTCCAATTAATTTTTTATAAACATTATAAAAGAAAACACAAATTATAGTACTTTAATTTGAAAGATTTAACTTCATAGAAACTATAATTGGGTAAAATTTAAGTTGACAGTTTTAATTTACATATTATCTCCACCCTTGAAATATGGTGAAATTTTAAACATCTAAGCTATTTTGTGAAATAAATGGTAGTCGGGTCTACTAAAATAAGAATTAAGCGACAAGTTAAAAACATAAAAATAATATCAATCATTGAATTAAATAAAAAATAATTTTTAACTGTGAGATCTCGATTTGTAATAAGAATATTATCAAAAACCGTCCTATTTTATTATAAAAACGTCCATAAAATTAAAATGAGTAAAATACTCTCTAGGTAACATTATTCCAATTTAGCCTATAATAAAAACATTCTTACTTTCTCTTTTTTTTCTTATTTATTCATCTCTATCTCTTTTCATTTAAATTCTCTTTGAAATTAATTTATCTAATCCTTTGTTACTTACACCAAAATTTTTTGTAACAGTAATAACTTATACATACGACACTCTGAACAAAATTAGTATTAAGTTTTTTATGTAATTAAAACTTTGGATAAAAAGTTCAAATCAAAAAAATTATAATAATCTATACATTTTACTTTTTTTTCTAAAACTTTAAATCTTAACAGTTATTATATGTATTTTGATCTCTCTTCAACTAATTTTTGATAAACACCATAAAAAAAACACAACAAATTATGATGCTTTAATTTAGATGTTCAACTTCCTAAAAATCACAATTCGGTGTAATTTAAGTTGGCAGTTTTGATTTCCATATAATCCCCACCTTTAAAATATCGTAATTGTAAAATTTAAAATATCAAACCCATTTTGTGACATAAATGATACTGGGATCCACTAAAATAAAACTTGAGCAGGAAATTAAAAATATAAAAATGACCTCAATTGTTGAATGAAAACGAGAAATAATTTTTTTACCATTGGATCTTAGTCTGTGAGATGGACATTTTCAAAAATCGTCATATTTTATTATATAGATCTCTTTAAAAAAACACTTAAATTCTCTCTCTAAAGTTAATTTCTCTTATCATTTTTTTATTTTTTTTTAAGAATTACTTAGATTCTCTCTCGCAATTAACTTCTTTCATCTCCATCCATTCAATCTCTATATAAAATTCATTATTTTCTTCATCGATTAAAAAAATTGTTTTTATCCTTATCTATTAATGTGTATATGTATTTTTTAAGAGATTTTATGAAAATGTATTAAAAAATAATAATATTATCTTAAAATATACAACCTCTTGTTTTGGAAAAATTTATTTTTTCATTTTTATCAATATAAAAATTTTTAATACATTTTCCATAAAAAATAAATAAAATTTTATTTCTAATATTTTTATAATAAATTAAATGTCAAAGTTTCCATAATTAAATATATCATATATGGAAAAGATAGTACTCTTTAAAAATATTATAAAAAATTAAAGCAAGAAATTTAATAGTAATAATTATCTTTTAATAAAAATATTTTTATAAATTTTACTTAAAATTAATATAGTCACAATTAAATATGAGTCTAAATTTTTATTAGTATAATTTTTTATATAATTGCATTAAAATTTCATTAATCTAAAAAAAAAATTCATACTAATAAGAAACATTCATATATATCAGATAAAATATTATAAACAAGTAGTCGTAGTTTTTATGATTCAATGATTCGTTAATAATTTTTATGTTTAAAACGAGAAATTTCTCGTTTAACTGCCATTTGGAGTATCAAAAAAAAAACTCCAAAATTTTTTAAAAGTGAACTTTATTGAAAATTGGAAGGTAAAAAGTTATTTTAGAATGATGGTTTGATGTTTATATTTAATTTAATAAAAAGTTGTTAAAAATTATATAAAGTGACATGTGACAAAATTTTAGTGAATAATCTTAAAAAATTTTTAGAATTTTATGAAACTTTTTGGTACAAAAATATCAGTCTAACTTTTTAAAAAATCTAACAAAATTTATTATAATGTATAGTTTGTTCCAATAGATTTTAGTAAATTTTATGAAAAAATTGAAATTTTTTGGAGTTTGAAAAAATTGAATTGCTAAAATTTTTTGAATTTCTTTGGAGCTCCGAAAGACCATATTTTGAAGAAAATTTTTCTTGAAACGAGTTGATTTTCGAAGAGAGAGAAAGAGACAGCACTATGTTTTTTAAAAGAGAAAAATAGATAGACATGAATAGATATAATGAGAGAGAAATTAATAAAGGAAAGAGAAGACTGAAAAGATAGAGTGAGAGAGAAATTAATGAGGGAAAAAGAATCTAAGTTACGTAAAATAATGGACGAGGGCAGTTTTGTAAATAATTAAAAAATATTAATTTAGTTCCAGCATTTAGAGAGAGTAATTAATAAGAAAGAAAAAATCTAGATTATATGGAATAATGAATGAGATATGATATTAATCAATTATGTTGTACTATTATCGTCAAAAGGGATAGCAATCTCGACCAATCTGTCCATATTCTACTTGATTTCCGTCTCGAGCAGGTAAGGAATTCAAGAATTTTTAGGAATTAGGTAAAATATGGAAACATTTTTTAAAAGAATTTGGGGATCAAGTAAAGCACGAGTATGAGTCTATCCTTGACTCAAACCCTACTTGATCTCTAAAAAATCCCCAAATCCCCTAATTGACTTATATTAATGACCTTGAGCTTAAATCTGACGACTGGAACTTAAATTGATACTTATATAGTCATACTTAAATCTAAAATTTGGGCTCGATATTTAGGCAGTTAGGGTTATAGATTTGGAATTTTTAGAATTTAAACTTGATACTTGAATCTATAATTTAAATTTTTTATTTTTTTTTTCATTTCGAGTACCTAATTCTCCATTTAGGATGGGGATGGGGATAAAAATAAATCCCCAGTAGGGATTAAGGTGGGATGTGAGGACTAATTTGGCTTCAAGATTCGGGTTTGGGAAGAGGCATACCAGTCCTCTATTGCCCCATGCCCATCCCTAATCATTACCCATGTAATATATATCTATTCTATATAATAAAGAGTTTTTTTTTTTTTAAATATCTCTCAAACTATCAATCTTTTTTCTATTTCATACTCAAATTATCAAACACACCTATTACATTCTCGAACTATCTACTTCTATTCTATTTAATTTGAACATTACCTACATCTATTAAAATTAACGAAAAATTTGTTATGTGACCTTTTCCACTCCACCCCAAGGGGTATAATAGTTAATTCATGTCTAATTAAATTAGATTAATTAATTAATTTAATTTAATTATTTGATTTAGAAGAAAGAAAGGAAAAAAAAGTGGAAACAAATTATATTTTTTTAAGATAAATATATAGGCTCTATTTGGTAATGTTTATATTTATTGTTTTTGAAAAATTAAAACTTTAACAAAAAAACATGAATAAAAAAATGTTTTCAATCTGTTTTTTTCTTTTTTTTTTTTTTTGGTTACAAACATTTTATCAACTTTAACAATTTGTCTATTTTTGTTGCATCATATTAAAGTGAATTATTTTATTTAAATATTTTATTAAATTTATTATTTGTAATAAATAATATAAATAATTTAATTTAATTTAGTTATCTAAATTAATATATAATATATTTTATTGATATTTAATAAATAATATAATTAAATTATATGACTTACACATAATAATTTTTTCATTAACTTTAATTGATGGGTTAGTGTTCAAACCAAATAAAGCAGAATCAGATAGTTCGAGAATTTAATAAGTGCATTTGATAGTTTGAAGACGAAATAAAAAAAAATAGTTTGAGGGATATTTTCATAAAAAAAAAAGAACTTCATAATAAATGGGAATACTTCAAACCATTTCAACGTCTCTTTTGTACACTAATTTTTCAATTTTGCCCCTTAGAACTGAGAAATTGGCTTTGAATGTCTCTTTTAACTTTTTCTTTCTCCCCCCCCCCCCCCAACTAACATCCTTTTTCGCACTTTTTAATTTTGCCACTTTAGAACGGCCTTTTGTCCATCAAATTTCCAATTTTGCCCCTCTAAAAGTCAGGAAATGACTTTGATAGTCCTCCTTTAGCTTCATATTTTATTTTTTTAAGTTAAATAAGTTACAAGCTTTCAACCACCTTTTTGGGCGATTATTAATTTTTTTTTCCAACTTCGCTATTCATAATTTTAATTTATTACCAGTTTATCTTTCTATGTGCCCTTATTTGATTTTTACAAGAGTTATAATTCTTTCTTATTTCTATCTTAATTTCTTTTAAGAGTTGTGATTTTTTTATTCTATATAATAAGTCATAATGCCACTTCAATATATATATATATATACATATATATATATTATTTTATTTTTGTTATTGTTTTATATGTTGAATTAAACTTTTGTCCTCAAAGTGTATTATTATTGATTTCATTCAGATAAGCGTATATTAATTACCTTTCAAAAAAAAAAAATAAGGGTACATTAATTTCCACCAAATTCTTACTCCAAATACACATTTTTTTTTAGAGTTTTAGATTTTTTTAGAAGTTAAAATATGTTTTATTAATTATTTTTTCATTTTTCTTTTATTATTTTATTTAATATTTTTTAATTTTTTTTCTCTCACTTATATCTCCCTCTGCATAAAAGAAATGGGAAGTGATATGGAAGTAAAATTGATTCAAAATTTATTCTCTTGTGTTGGATTATGATAGAAAATAAAATAAAAAATAAATGAAAGTTAGTAAATTAAAAAAATTAATATATTGATGAATGTTTTTATTTTATTATAATTTTAATTTATTCAGATAAAGATAAAATACTTTTTTGGTAATTATTTTTCACATATCTTTTTATTATTTTATTCAATATTTGTCGATTTTTTTCTCACTTCTACCTTATTTGTATTTGGCTCAATAATTTGTCATGGAAAAAAATAGAGGATCCTTTTTCTATTTAGATTGTGATAGAAAATATAAGAAATTAATTGATTAAATTAAAAATAAATATATTAATGAGTGATTTTTATTTTATTATATTTTTTAGTCCATTTGGATAAGGATATATATTTCATAAGATTTTATAGTTTTTCTATATTTTTGCATTTTTTTAATTTATTTTCTTTCCATTGGTTTCTCTCACTAATTTTTTAATCTAAATATAACTTCAATAAATTTATTTTTTTAGATTTTAAAGTTTTTCAATATTCTTGTATTTTTTAATTTATTTTTCTTCCATTTTTTCTCACTAATTTATTTATTCTAAATATAACTTTAATAAATTTATTTATATATATTAGTGCTAACCCGTGCGATATACAGAATTGTTAAATATTTTTTTAGACAAAATATAATTTTAAATAAATTATAAAATATTTTAATAAAGTTGCATAATTTTCATATAAATACTAAAAATTTATATTTTACCAAATTTTGATTTGATTCAATTCTAAAAATTAAAATTTGTTCCAAAATATATATTAAATCACAAATTTACTTAATCAACTTGATCTCTCTCTCTCTTTTTGTTTTTTTTCAAATTGTTTGTTAATTTAATATATGTTTCTATTTTTTAATTCTTTACTCATTTTGCTAAATTAGTTTGAGTTAGAAATACTATTTATTTTAATTTTATTAAATTAATTTTTAACTAATTTTATAAAAAATAACTCAAAATAAAAATATTATTTTTGTTGATTGTATATTGTATTTTATAAAAAGAACTCAAAAATTGAATATTATTAATTAAACTTTTAATCGATGGTCAACATCACTAATTTAATTTATAACCGATGGTTAACTAAGTATTATTAATTAGATTTTTGAACATCATTAATTTAATTTTGAAATTGAACTTAAAAAAAAAAATTACTCTCTAGCCTAATTAACATTTAGGTATTTCTATGCCTAATTAATAGTAAATACCTTTTTTATATATTTTAAATTTAAAATATACTAAGGAGTTGTTACTATGAAAATCGTTAGATTTTTTTCAAATTTGATTATTTTTTCTTTCAAGCCCAGTTAATTATTTAAATAAGTAAATTTTCCAACAATAGTGAACCAATACAAAAATGTGCAAATATAGAAAGTGTCACATAAAATTTGATAATAAATTTTTAATTAGTTTTATAAAAATAACTCAAATAAAAATATTATTATTAATCATATGTATTTTATAAAATAAAACAAATACAGTAAATATGACTAATTTAAATTTAAAATTAGAATTTAGAAAAATAAGTAATTTTGAACCTAATTAATATTTGGTATTTTTTTCTACTATTAAGTTTTAAAAATACTAAGAAATTGTATAAGAGAAATAATCTAATTATTATTTACCTTTTTTATATGTATATTTTAATTCAACTCTATTTTTTTATCTATATTTTTAACTTAATTACTAATGTAATTGAAATATACAAATTTGATAATTATATTAAATTTTTAAACAAATGAGTCCTTCTTCAAAACTCATGAGTAAGTAAATTTTTTTTCGGAATCCAAAAAATGAGTCTTCTTTTTTTAGAAATCATGATTTGTTTTACATTTATTAAAATTATATCTCACAATTGTAGTGGTTTTATAAGCAAAACAAAAAAGTGAAGTTATAATATTTTGATAATGTGCAATAAAGAAACAAATATTTTGTGAATGAGAAAATAAAAAAAAAAAGAGAGAGGGAGAGAGAGAAGGAAGGAAATTAGAAATAATTCAAAAATCTATAAAAAAAAAAAAGAGAAATAGAATAGAGATTAAAGAGGCATGTCACGTAAAATTGAAGCGAGCTAGAAGAGAAGAGAGAAAAAATAATTTTTTTTTTTTTTTTTAGTATTATAGATGGATGGACTCAAATTACAAAGACAGTCATTCAATAATCATTTGAGATAATTTTTGGCTGCGTTTGGCATAAAAAAAATCACTGAAAATTTTTATAAATCTCTGTTAATTTTATATCACATCAACTTTTTTCTTTCACTGCACGTATTACGAACTCTCAATTTATTTCAATTTATCTCAATTTATCTCACTTTTTCTTACTCTAAACAAATTATCTACCGCCTTACAAGTTAAATTTTTATGTCGGCCCAGCCAAACTTAGAAGTCGAAGTTCAAACGGAATAGTTGCCGTAATTGAAGACATGGAACCGAAGAGTCACCTTTATTTGAATGGAAGAATCAAAATACCAAAACACCCTCCGTTGTTAAGTTAATTACACCACTTTCGTTAGTATTTATAAGTTCTTTAAAAAAAAAAAATAAAATTGAACATGTTTTAAAAACATATATTTTCCTAATAAATCATCACAAGACTTATTGTTTTATTTTTAAATGAAAAGTACCCAATTGCTGTAACCAAGTTCCATGCCCAGAAAGGGTATTTTTGTCATTTTACAAAGTTAATGAATAAATCACCAATTACCATCCCGTGCTCTTTGAATTCAACTCTATATATATTTATTTGCTCATTTAATTTTAATTTATCCAACTAACTTTGAAATTCCTGGTTCTTCATTTCCACACGCGTTTCCCTCCTTTTCATCTCATCTATAAATAAGATATTCTTTCAATTTTCCATAAACATGCATATATCTCAATCTTGAAATGGTCGAATTGGATTCGAAAGCAAATATGAAAACCTCAGATTCGCCGACCAAGTCGCCGGAACACCCCAATAAGCTTACCACATCAGTACCGGCGCTGATTCGGGTCGGGGACATATCGCCGGCGTCGGATTCGGCATGTTCTGCTTACGAGGACTACCTTCGTATTCCCGAGCTGAAGAAGCTATGGAGTTGCAGAGAGTTCCCGAGTTGGAGAAACGAGCCAATTCTCAAACCGGCGTTGCAGGCTTTGGAGATTACATTTCGGTTCGTTTCCACGGTTTTTTCCGATCCGAGACCATACTCGAATATCAGGGAGTGGAGGAGAAGGTTAGAATCGCTAGCTACGAGTCAGGTTGAGCTTATAGCGCTTCTTTGCGAGGACGAGGAAGATGACGGCGAGGGAAGTGGAAGTGCACCAATCGTTGATCTGAGATCGTCCGGGAGCGTGCTGGCTCGCGAAGGGAGCTCTGCAGAGGTGTGGAAGCTTTCAGACGAGACAACGGCGGTGTGCCGAACCAGTGAAGCCAGCCTGCTGCCTAGGCTTGCCACGTGGCAGAAGTCAGAGGAAGTCGCAGAAAAGATACTGTACGCCATCGAGTGCCAGATGAGGCGGTGTCCGTACACGCTCGGTTTGGGAGAACCGAACCTGCGCGGCAAGCCCAACCTCGACTACGATCTAGTCTGTCATCCGTCGGAGCTACATTCTCTGAAGCAAAGTCCCTCGGAACGGATGAATCTCGATAATCACGAGAATCAGACGCTCTATACCACACACCAGTTGTTAGAGTCGTGGATCTACGTTTCGCAGCAACTTCTCGAACGAATCGGAGAGCGAATCGATGCGAAGGAGTTCGAAAAAGCTTCGAGTGATTGCTGGTTGTTGGAGAAGGCATGGAAGCTTCTGGAAGAAATCGAAGATCTTCATCTACTAATGGATCCGGACGATTTTCTTCGATTGAAGAACCAGCTCACGATCACAGCTTCGCCGGAGTCTGAAGCCTTTTGCTTCCGATCGCGAGGGCTCATCGAGATCACGAAGCTCTCGAAGGATCTGAAGAACAGAGTCCCTTGCATCCTCGGAGTAGAGGTAGACCCCAAGGGTGGGCCGGCGATCCAAGAAGCGGCAATGAAGCTGTACCGATTCAAGAAGGGAGGGTTCGAGAAGATTCACTTGCTTCAGGCGTTGCAGGCCGTCGAATCGGCGGTGAAGAGGTTCTACTACTCGTACAAGCAGTTGATTGTGCTCGTGATGGGAAGCTTAGAGGCGAAAGGCAATACTGCGTTCGTGAACTTCAATTTGAGCGATTCTCTAGCTCAGATCTTCCTTGAGCAGACGTATTTTCCAAGTTTGGATGCTGCCAAGACGTTTCTGGGAGATTACTGGAGTCATGAACATGGACGATACAGTCCGGAGAAACGGCCCCGTGTGAATCAGTAGGTTAAAAAGAGTTGGTTGACTCGGTATTGGACTCGAAAAGAGTCGAGTCAGTTGGACGCGGCCGATTTGGGTTGTGACCATGAATTTGCCTTGGAATTATTATTAATTCATTAATTATTAGTTTTTTCCTTATACATTGGGCCTGTTTAGTTGTCAAAAAAAAAATTTAAATAAAAAGTACAATAAAAATAGAAAAATGTGGCATAAAAGTGATATGTAAAAAAATTTGATTGGAGAAAAGTACAAAAATTAGTTAAGGTTGGTAAGTTTTGGTGACTTTTAGTGCTACCAAACAGGCCCATTATGGCATAATGTCATCTTTTTTTGCAATATTGGGGTGTTTGGAGTTATATAAAATTGTAAAAATTAATGTCTCGTATATTGTGCAACGAATAAAAAATTTAAATTTTATAATCTCGTAATTTGTATTTATAGAGATTTGTAGAATTTTATATTTTTTTTGTTGGACTCCAAACATGCCTTATTGTTCTTAAAATTTCAATTCTTTAAGAAATGTTCATCGATCTGTTGTTCCCCATACGATGGGATGGCATGGTTGGCCTTTTAAATTTATATATTATTAAATAAATTTATTATCTCATTTATATTTTAAATTAATTTAATATAAATTAATTTAATATCAAATTTATTAATTTAAAATTTCTATAATTAAGGTTTGGCGGTCAACCCATGACTCATTCAAAATTTGAATTTGAGTCCCGCTGCACTGCAGTAAATAAAATATACTGTACTCGTTCATTCTAGCTCTTGAATAATAAATTCAATTTTCATAACACCAAACTTCCAACTTATTGGGTTAGCACGTAAAACGAATGAGACAATTATAGGTCAATTTTATAATGGGTTGGTCAGGAAGTTTACCCGAAACAAGTCGAATTCGATTGGAAGTTTCACAGAAGCATACCCGGAACAGATTTATGACCTTAGTAAGGTTTTTGACCATTTTAATTAACTGACTATTCTAATTTGACTCGATTTATTTTTATCAATGTAGAAAAATAAGAAATCTTGTTAATTTTTTTCCAAGGCGTTAGAAGTAGTATTTTTATGGTATTTTAAGCTTTTTTTTTTTTAGTAATAATTTTTATTTATTTATTTTTTAAGGCTACTTGGGGATCCTCACCTAAATCTTGTAACGATTCAAAGTCTGAACCTCTAGGGAGATTCAAGACTCTTGGATCAAGACATTAGATTCTAATAATCAATAACCCCAAAACATGATCCATGGAACACTTGAGATCCAACTTCTATAGGCCAAAAAATCGAGATTAGTGAATGGTTGCCCACACTTGGTGTCTCCAATTTATGGTTCATTTAGAGTGATAAAAAATTTTAAAAAGTGATAAAAAATGTTAAAAAATTTTAAAAACTATTTACTTTTTATTTCATTGTACGAATTACGAACTCACAACTAATCTCATTTTATTTTATTTTTTATCACTCCAAACACACCTCAAACCTGGGACTAAAAATACTATGAACAGAATGCACGAGAGGAGAAACGTCGATGATCCACCAAAAGATCCCCTCGCGCCTCAACAGTCCAAGAGAGAGAGACAAAACTTCAAATACGCCATTTATTATCCTCACTCACCACCACCAAGGGTGTCCCCTGATCATTCGCCCTCAACACCTCATAACTAACACGACAATCCGAAGATCCATCTTTATCACCCTCAGTTAGCATAGAGTTTAGTTATGTTTGTTATCGGAGATTGGATGATGTGGTATAAATAATATCATAAAATAACATATGAGATTGAATATAATATGAGATTAATTTTTTATATAAGATTATTTTTTTAGTGTTTGATTGGTGAGATATAAAGTGAAATAAAAGATATAATTTGACATAAGATGTGACAAAAAACTAATTTTGAACATTTAAATTTTGATAAGAAACAAATTCAGAAGTGAGGTATAAGTAATATCCTATTCTCATGATATTACTTATCCCCCATTTTGAGGGATATGAGATCCAATCTAAAATTATAATACTACTAATCAAACACAAGATTAAAGTCAAATTAATAAAAAATGATAGATTATTTGTCCAATCTCTCAATTTTACCCCTCTAACAAACATTGCCTTGGAACTTATTGCCTGCAATTTTTGCTATCCGTGAGCTCTTGACGTCATTTACTCGCTCTAGTCATTTTTTAGGCTTGTGACACACGTCAAGGTATGACAGCTTGATACCTTTGAGAAATCTAGGAATGTGTTTGAATTAGATTTGGTATACAGCAATAAAATGTAAACCCACTTGACGGTACGTATGAACGGATAAAAAAATAAAATAAATTAAAATAAAGTAAAATAATTTATGAATTTATAATTCGTATAGTGAAATAAAAATAAATAATTTTTAAAAATTTTTATAATTTTTCACAATTTGTTATCAAATCAAATACGACCTAAATGCAAACTTTTTGAGGAACGGATGAAAAACAGTGAATGTAAAAATTTAACAATTATTCCCATCAATTGACCTAAATAATTTTTAACTCCAAATTAGTAGATTAAGGTATAATCGATGTATTTATAAATTGGTACTTTTCCTTCAAAAAAAAAAAAACTTGCGACCCGCCTGGCATATCTGGCGGGTAACCTAAAGGTCGTGGCTGAGAGCCAGTAAGGCCTTTAGCCCAGCCCATGTGGAAAACACTTTGGGTTTGGGCCCACTCGCAAATTCTCCCGTCGATCGCAACGGCAAAACTGCAACATATTACTGAAGTTTGAGCTATCCGATCAAGTAGTAAAATAGTGGCCTCGGTATGTTTAATTTAAAATGTTAAGGACTTTTGAAATATGTGAAGTTAATTATTTATTTTTTAAATTAATAAAAAAAATATATGATCTATGTTTAGTTTAAAATCCAACACATAATAATGCGTTAGTAATTTGGATTAAAGTATAAATTTGATAAAGTTTATTAAATTTAATTGAATTTGTATTTCATGGGTCAAAATTAATTTGGGAAAATTTTTTTTTAACAAAAATGGATTTGTTAAAGTACGTTTTTGCCTATTTTATGTTTAAATAAAATTTATATATTTTTATTTTGTAAAAATATATAAATTTGTGCATATTTTTTAATCTTAGCACGTGAAATACAAAATTAATTAAATTTAACAAATTTTATTAATCTTACACTTTAATCTGAATCACAAGAAATTGTGTGTGTTAATTTTTATGTTATAAAAGTGTTATATATTTTTAGGTCAAACTCCAAAGAGGTGAAACTTAATTACGCAAGGCTTCAATAGAACAAATTACTCGTTAAGTGATTTTTGTTTCGTTTGAAGGAGCAGTTGAGTAACAGAAAAGAAGGGAGAGATGAGATTAAAAAAAAAAAGTATTAAAATTTTTATATTAAAATTTGTAAATAGTGGATCCTATTTTTATTTTAAAAATTATTTTTCAAATAAATTTTAAATTATAATATATACATATAAATACAGATTTTTACCCATTGATTTCCTTCTAACCAAATAACACAAAAGATTAAAAGTTTTATATTTTAGATGAAAGATAATTTCGTCCCTTTCAATAAAATTTCGCCCCTTTCAATTTTCTTTTTTTTCTTTCTACTTTTCTACCCTTCGTATCAAATAGGCTGAGTTTTGGTTTGCTTAAAAAAAAAATTCTAAAAAATTCTGAAAATTTCTAAAAATTATTTACTTTTTTTTTCTCACTAAACGAATTACAAACTTATAATTTATTTTATTTTATCTCACTTTTAATCACTTCAAATGCTACTAGAGTATAAGTTTAAATAACTTCCTATTCACTCTTGGTGGTTTTGTCCAATTGTTAAGGGCTCATTTGGTTTATTTTTTCATTTTTTATTTTTTATTTTTTATTTTGATTTTTTTGTTTTGAATTCATTTTTCATTTTGTGATTTTGACAATAAAAGAAATATGCCAAAACACATTTGATTACTTGTATTTTTAAATTTTATTTTCGAAAACAAAAAATGACTTTACACATAAAATAAAAAATGACAAAAAGTCGTTTTGAGAGTTTTCAACAAAAAATGAGAAAAATCTCAAAATAAGGAAAACAGAGCATTTTTTGTTTTCTCGTTTCAAAATTTTTAAAACATAAAATAAAAATAGAAAACAGAAAACAAAAACATAAACCAAATGCCACCTAAGTTTTTAGAAAGAGAGAGAGAGAAAAAAAATTATAGAAAAAATTCTAACACATTTTCTCTTCATTTAGGCCCCATTTAGAAGTCAAATTTTTAGTAATTTTTGATAATTTTTTTGTTAAAATTGGCGGGTAAAATTTTTTGTTCATTTAACAAATAGAAATTCTTGATAATTTTCAAGTATTTGGTACAATAAATAAAATTTTTTGATAATTTTTAGTACATTTTAGGTGTTTATTAACAATTTTGATAACTTTTAAATTAAGTTAAAGTGAAATAACCATTACATCCTTAGCCAACTTAACAAAAATAGTATTTTTGGCAAACTATCAACTCAATAAAAGAACAAAAATTGATATTTTATCAACCACTTGAAGCACTGAAAATTAGTTTTTTTTTTGGTTCATTCAAACGGTGCCTTGCTCCCTCCTCTCGTCTTTCTTCTCCTTCTCTTCTTCATCTTTTCTAAGTTTCAAGCTATGTTAAAATAAGGAAGCAATTAGGGCCTATTTGCTCTACCAAATTTTATCAAAAGTTAATAAATTTTAATTATATTTTGTACTTTCTTCCAATAAAATTTTAACACCTATCACCTTTATGTCACATCTTTCTATTTTTATTATATTTTTTGACCAAAATTTGACCATCCAAATAGGCCCTTAGAGTGATAAAAAATGATAAATATTAATAAAACTTATGAATTCGTAATTCATACAATTAGATAAAAATAAATAATTTTTAAAAATTTTTAGTATTTTTTATCAATTTTCAATGCTCCAAGAGAAACCTAATAGGATATTTGGAGTGAAAAGAAAAGTTTAATATATAAGCCCCGTTCGGTTTATAAATAAATAATAAAAAATTCTATAAATCTTTATTAATTTTATATTACATCAATTTTTTTTTCACTGCACACATTACAAACTTTTAATTTATCTCACTTTTATCATTCTAAACACACCCATAATAGTAAAATTTGCACTCCTGCGAATTGCATAATGTATAAAAAATTTAAATTATATATATATAATTTTTTTTTTTACGTTTATATAAATTTCAAACGGAGTTATTGGACTTTAAGATAATTTTTTCATTAAAAATGGAGAAAAAAATGTTGAGGTGAAACGTGTCACGACAGGATCCGTAAAAGTCGGATCCAACGGTCGAATCCCCCTCTACCATTAGAGTGTCAACTCCAAAACCGCCTCTCTGTAAAGGCGGACGGACCAGAGCTCCTTCTTGGGAAACCAATCACGGCGCTGTCAGAAAACATTGAAACAACAGACGGTTAAGGACGCACCACGTGTTGTGGATTATACCAATAGCTAGGCTTCACGTGTCGACGCAAACATCACAACTCCAGTCGGTCAGAGCAACCTTTCCTTTTGTTGAAGCAGCTGTACTGACGGACAGCCAGAGAGACGATAACCGGAGAGAGAAAGAAAGCAAGCTCATTTTCCACACAAATTTTCCGGGAAAGTTTGATCTCAAATGAGAATGTGAGAATCTCCACTACATATAGGTGATGAAACTCTGTAGATTTCAACTAGCAGACAATTTACATACAGCCCAAACCATCTTCTTCTCCTCCAAAGGATCTCTCTTAAACAGATTGCCAATTCGAAGGTAAAGCTGGAGGCAATGGCGGTGTTCATCGCCAGGAAAAAAATCGTGACAGCTCGTGTAATGAAAAGCCGGTAAGATTCCGACGAGAAAACAATAAGGTGCGCTTGGAGCACAATTTTTAATAATTTTTGGTATTTTTTTATCCAAATTTATTAGTTGTAATTTTTAGTGTATTTAGTAAAGTAAGGAATAATTTTTAATAATTTTTAATATTTTTTTTACAAATTTTAAGTATTTAATAAAATTTTTAGGGTAAATTTCACTAACCTTCCCTGAGGTTTCTGACACTAACAGAAACCTCCCCTGAAGTTTTTGAAATAACACTGACCTCCCTTCCTTTACCAGATAAATTTCACTAACCTCCCCTAAGGTTTTTGAATGTATAAATTTTTTATACAGTCATATTCTTTGTATCGAAAACTTTCAAACGAGTATCATTGTCGCTATTTTTTTGAATTCGTGGGAACGAATTTGAAAAATCGTTCTCACAGTTTACTACTTTCTAAAAAAAAATGTCAAAATCAACCCAAAATTACATTTTATCTCAATTTATCTCACAATTTACTACTTTTCAAAAAAAAAAAGACTCCAAAATTAACCTTAAATTATATTTTATCTCAATTTATCTTATTTTTTCTTACTCCAAACGAGACTTTTACGGGAAAAAATAGATCAGGGAAGGTTAGTGAAATTTATCTGGTAAAAGAAGGGAGGTTAGTGTTATTTCAGAAACTTCAGGGGAGGTTTCTGTTGGTATCAAAAACCTCAGGGGAGGTTTCTGTTGGTGTCAGAAATCTCAGGGGAGGTTAGTGAAATTTACCCAAATTTTTATCAAATTTTAGTTATTTTTTTGTAGCTTTTAAAGTGAGAAAATTTTAAAGTGTTTGGTTGGTTAAAATCAATCAAAATTTATTAATTTTTATTAATTTTTTATATTTTTTTCAATTAAATTTTATTTACATATCATTTTACATCAAATTTTTATTTTTTTATTGTACTTTTTAATCGAACTTTTGTCCACTGAATACCTATTCAGTAGAAAGTGAAAAAAATCGAGTGGCATCCAAAAATAAAAAATTAATATATATATTTTTTCTTTTTTTGTTAAAATTTGTGCTCTAAAGGCCCTTAATCGCGATTATTTCCACCAACGCTTACAAACTTGTTTTTTTCTTTTTTTTTTTTTTTTCATTTCTGGGTTTGCATTTTTTTCCCTGATGTGATGATGTTAATTTTTATTTTTTTCATTTTGACTTCATTTAATTTACTATAATACTCTAAAAATTTATAAAATTATTTATTTTTAACCTCATTATATAAATTATAATTTTATAATTTATTTTATTTTATCTTATTTTTTATTACTTCAAAAAACACACACACACACTTTATTTGTTTCGAATTCGGAAAAGAGGAAAGATAGAAGAAAGCATATAAACTACTACATTAGCATACCATATACTTCAGATATAGAACGCGTAAATCTCGTATGACATGTGAACACACGGACCGTAATACACGTGGATAGAAATCCTGATTTTTTTTTACTACATTGTTCATCTGTTTGTCACAGGTTGGGTTGAATTGGTTGAATTTAAAGCCAGCTCAACAAGTTCTAGATTCCACTATCTCTCTATCAAAAGTCTGATTGAGGTTGAAAAGAGCAGTTCAGATTTTTTTTTCCTATGCACGGGTTTCCCGGGAGTATCTTTTGACTATTTCTCTCCCCCCCACTTCCTCTATCGGCCCCTCTCTTCTCCCCTTGTTTGTTTTGCTGATCTCTTCTTTGCCTTCCCCTGTTTAGTTTCATCTCTGATCATCATCCCAATATGAGACTTAGAGTTGCTCCCCCGAGTTTGCAGTGCTCTCAGCAAGTCCTCCCTCGATCTTCTGCTTCTTCTCCCAAACCCACCTCTCAATTTGATTCTTCCTCTTACTTAACCAAATGCACCAAAAGGAATGGGACCATTTGTTGTAGATTTCTTGTTTCGGGCTCTTCTTCATCCACGAGGCTTTTGAAATCTAGATCGTTCGATAAACCCATCTCGAGATGTCGCACCATGAAACGAGCTTGTAGTGTTGACGAGTTCTTTCGTGAAGATTTGTCTGATCAAATCCATGAATTAGCTCGAGAATTTGAGCTATCAGAGGATGAAGAGGATCATGGAGAAAACATGGACACCAAGGGGACTTGCACAATGTCCTTTGTAGGGGGTGAACATCGAAGTAATATGCCATTCAAGGGTTCCTTGTTGCCATCAAAGCTCGAATCTTTGGAGCCTTTTATGCTTGGTATACGGCCGGAGCCGCCAGAATGGCCAGAGAGGGAGGAGATTAAATGGGCTAGCATTGAGAGAAGAGCAAGCAGCGTTGATCTTCCGCTGTCCCTAAGAATGATAAAGAAGAAACAACAACATCAAGAGGGTTTTGGTGGTTTGGGAGAGTCAGCTTGCTGTTCGGTTAAGAAAGCCTTCTCTTCAATGGTACTCATCATTCTAGAGCTTCAAAGTTATGCACTGATGAAGATGAGAGAAACAATATCCCATGAGGATTTAGAGGGGATGATAGCTGGCGTGCACAAAGAATTGCAGGCGTCGTTAGCGTGGTTGTTTCAACAAGTTTTCTCACGAACACCATCTCTAATGATCCATATGATGGTCCTTTTGGCAGATTTCTCTGCGTATTCAATGGCTCATGACGCTGCCATTCGAGAGGATTCATTGCTTGGGGCATTGAGTGCTGCCACGGAGAAGGTTTCAGCGAGAGGGAATTGGAATCAGCAGGTGTTTGATTCTTCAGCAATGAAGTCATTTTACTGCCAAAAAAATGGTGACGGAAAAGTTAACCAGGTGGCCAATGGGACTGAAGGATCACATTCAATTCAATATCCAAATTCTGTGCAAAGTGATGTATCCAGGATTGAGGATGATAAAGTTGGTGGAAAGGAAGTTGAATTGTGGAGTGTGGTGGTGGATGAAGCTAATAGGTTGCAATTGGAATCAAGGGGTGAAGTTGTCGATCATGAGATGATGCAGTTGTTTGTTTCCCCAGTTTCAGTGGAATTTGAACCAGATGATTACATTGAGTACTGTAGAACAGACCTTCTGTATCAGATGCATTTATCTCAAGATCCCAATAATTCACTCCTGCTCTGCAACTATGCTCAGTTCCTCCATCTTGTTGCCCGTGATTATGACAGGTAATCGGCCTCTTCGGTGAAGTGACTGTCTTGCTCCAAATCATTTTGCATATTATGAATGGTTGTTTCATTTTATCATCACTATTTGCGTCGAGTTAGAGAACTATGTTGGTGAAAAAATGGTAGGTAGATATGACTTGTTTAAAATTGGTAAATTTGAGAGCTTTGTTGGTTTGATATTGTTTTTTTGTAGTTGACATGGAATAACATTTTAAGGGTTGGTGATGACTGGTGGGTATTTGGAGTGCACTGGAGGAGAGCAGCCATAAAACCCAAAATGATTGTTTTTGTCTGGAACTTTCCCCATGGACAACTTGGGAAAATTAGGGACATCATGTTTTCAGTCATCTTCTTTAAGTTAGCCTGAAGACTGGGATGTGATCTCTTCTCTTTTGGATTTAGCTTGAAGATAAATTACAACTTTAAAACCTAGTATGTGATTGTGCAACATTAGGAATTTTATTGAATTAACTTAAAAATGGAAATCAAGAACAAAATTAATGTAAAAGTTTCCATATAATCTGGTAATGTTAAATGGCTCATTTGCCTTGTATGCTGGGGCTTATAAACAAAACTTGCATTTGTGATCATTCTATTTTAGGGAGCATTTGGTTTACCAACAAACGCCCAAAAAAAAACTCCAACTTGTACCAACATTTTTCAACTCTCTCCAATTAAATTTTGTTACGTCTCACTTTTGCACTAACTTATTTATTTATTTATTGTGTCATCCAAACACCACCTTAATCTAACCTTGAATTTTAGGCGCTTTTTAGTCATCGCTCAAAGAAGCTCTATTGTGTGTCCCCGACTAGTTTTTTCATTCCATTCTCGAGAGCTCGATGAATTATGCTGCTGACTCAATTTTTCACAATTTCTTGGAGTTGTAACAGGGCTGAGAAGTGCTTCAAGCAGGCCATACAAGTAGAACCATTGGATGCAGAGGCCTTAAGCCAATACGCAAATTTCTTGTGGATAGTAAGGAAGGACATGGCGGGAGCAGAAGAAAGATACATACAAGCTATTGCAGCCGAACCAGAGAACCCTTTCCATGTGTCCAAATATGCCAATTTCCTCTGGAGCACTGGTGGGGAGGAAACCTGTTTTCCTCTCAACTCTTCGTAGAACAACGGCTGGAGATAACACTTGTAGGAACTGATACATATATATATATATATATATCTATATATAGTCACAAGAGCCTCCCCCAAGAATCCCGGATCAGTGAATTGATCAGTGCTTCCCTTGATTGCATGACAGACCAAAAGAATGTTTGGACCACGATCTTTGGAAGACTATATTGCTCTACATTGGGGGAAAACCAGAGTGCAAAATCAGCAAATTTTGGGAGTTCTAACTTTTAGTAACTTAGAAAAAAAAAAAAAAGGGAAATGGGATGGAGCCAGCTCGGGGATGTTCAAAAGCCAAATGGGATTTTGTGCGAAAGATGCTTCTTTATGGAGTAATGCTATAAGATTAGAATCCTTAGCCAAAAAATATTTACCAGAATGACGTGGAAGCCTTTTCAATCTAGAATAGTGCTATGTTACCGGTAAATTTTGCAAGAGTGATGTTGCAATTTTGAATATTTATCACTTTAAAAATAATAACTTATTAAAGAGTATTTACTTACGCTAGGGTTATTGTTGTCTCATTCCAGTGGCATTTTTTAGTAAAAAATCTGGTGGGAAACATTTTCGTTCAATATATCACATTGGAAAGGAAAATTTTTTGTATTTTAAGTATATATATATATATATATATGTACAAAAATGATGTGACAATGTCTTTTGTATAATAAATGACTTTGTTATTATAATATTTTTTTCAAAGCGATAAGCCTTGACAATTATGAAAATTTTCCGAATCAAATAATTGCATGCGGTGTAAAAATAATAACATCAGAGAATAACAAGGAAATTTTCTTACAAAGAGAAAAATCTCAATTATAAATTTCACTATCAATAAGTTATAAGATTCTACTTGAATTAATTACGACTTGTTTGCACAAAATTTTTCGCTAATTTTACTTAACTCACTTGACTAACTTTACAAGTAGATTTTTTGTCTCACACAGAAAGTAAAGAAAGAACACAGAAAAAAAATAAGAGAGAGAGACCTATAAGCTCAAAAAAAAAAAAAACTCTCTCTCGTAAGATTCTATAATTTGTCCTTCAATTCCCTCAATTTCACTCAATTTTACATTGTACATTAAACTTGGGTGTATCTATATAGACTTACAAAATCCTATTCCAATTAGAACTCAAATATATAAACAGATTTCCTAAACGAAAACAGATCTTCCATAAAATAATAAGTTCGAACTATCATGCTTCCATCAACTAGGCTACGAGATCTACTAAAATCCGTTATCAATATTGGCGAACCCTTGCGCATTCTACGGGCTCTCAGTGCCAATGTGGCACAACCGCACATTCCCTACGTCTTGCCTGTGATGCGTAATAAAATTTTCGTACGTTTCTTAATTTATGCAATCTTCTTCTTCATTTCTAGTTAGACTTAGATTGTAATATTGTGATTGTGGTGTTTTAAAAACTTGCCAATTTAAAAAATTTTCAATTTAAAAAATATGCATATCTTCTCCCCCTTCAATTTAGGAAATATTCATGTTTGCCATATTTAATTTAAGATTTTATATGAATTTGCTATTATAAAACCTTACAAGTAATAACATCATTTTGGTAATTTTTCCTAACAAAGCTTCGTAGTAATACTGCATAAGACAACTACATCCATTAATGTGTCCTTCATTCTGGTACCACATGGAATAGCAATTTACTGATTTAAAAAGCATATGATATGAGTTGAGGTGGGAGATGAGAGTATTCTACTCCCTTTGAAATGCAGCATGGGATTAGCATTTATCTACGAATATGGACACGGTAATTTGCACTCAATCAAGATACATGGGATTACTGCTGAACCGATCAATCAGAACTTGCTTAAGTTAGTTTACTCTCTGTGTTTCTTGACTGGTTAAGACCACAGAGCGAGCTTCACCCAATGTCACCTCTAAGGTAAAGACTACAGGCTTTCTCGTACCAAAAGATATATGGGATTAGTTAGATTGATTGATATGTAAAACAATACATTGCCAACTTATTAAAAAGCTTACAAAAAATAAAATAAATATAAATATAAATAATAACTTGAGATACTTGCTATGATCGGTTGGTTATTTGATTCAGAAACTAAAATGAGAATTCTCTGACGAACAAAAATTCTCATATTTGGGGTTAATCTTTAAACAAAAAATTGAAAAATTCTTCTTCCACCATTTACAAAATATAAGGTTCCAAAGTCCATATGATATCGTAAATTGACAAATCATAAGCTGACAAGGATATTTTCATTAGTAAAAAATTTTTTTTAAAGAATAATTTTAATAAGAATAATTATTATTTAACTAATATTCTCATTTCATTCTCCAATATATTCATTCGTATTAACAAGGGGAAAAAAAATTCTTTTCTAAAGTATCAAACATTGAAATTCCTCTACCAATTCCCACTCATGTTCTCTTTCCCATTCATTGGCAACCAAACATGGCATAACTTTTTTTGAAAACCAAACATGGCATAATTGAATTTGCATATAAAACACAAATTGAGTAAATGAGCAACAGAGCTCTGATGTTTCAAACTGAATTTCTTGAATTGAAAAGAGGAACACCAGTGAAATATATGTATATAATTATAGTACTGACTTCCCCCATCAAACTACATGGCAAGAATACAGCAATCAATCTCAGTTCATATGCTAACTCAGCATCCCCCCCCCCCAAAAAAAAAAAAATTACAAATTTAGTGGTAGCTTAAATATTACACAAAATTTTGGAACCAATAAGAATTAATTAGCTCCCTAGAGTTGGCTCGTGAGCATACTCCCAATAGAAACCACACGAGTTCAATTCCTAATTCAAGCGATAAGTTCAATTCCTAATTCAAACGGGATGTGCATGAGGAACAGCATACATCTCTCCATTTTGCCCATCGGTTATGCGATTTGTTGAGGGCTGCAACAAACCAATGAGAGTTCTAGGTTACCAATAAAAAAATAATAATTAACTGATACAACAAAAAATGAAGGTGGGGAAAATCAGCAGTGTGTAACTAGTACCAGGAAGGAATCCCCCATAATATAATCACCAAAACCAGATTCTGCGGCTATCAACTGCTTTCATGGAAGTCGAAACCAAGGGCATTCTTCCAAACTCGGTAACGAATTTATTCACGCACTGGGATCTTTTCTCGATATGACCCCCCAAGCTACTAATTCCAGTTGCTCCAATCTCGAAAATCTTACCTGCATTGTTAGCAGGTAAACGTTACTACTACAAATACTCAGACTGTGTTTGGAAAGGAGAAAAAAAAAAGCTAGTTTTTTTTTTTTTTTAAGCTGATTACTAACTAACTACTAAAAAGCTAATTTTTTTTGGCGTCCGGGAAGAGAGAAAAAAAAAAATCTAACTTTTTAATTTTTGTTAATTTGACATTTTTGTCCTTCAAGATTTAAAAGAAATTTAAAATATATGAAGCAAACTCTGTCATTTTAGGAAAAAAGCCAAAAAAACTAACAAAACTAATAACTGGTAACTTATTTTTTCCCAAACGGACGCGCAATATGAGCACAAGAGCTGCTACAGTCAGTCAGTCAGTCAGTTGCTCGCAAGTGACAGATCACAACCGTAGATTTTGAAAGGGCTTGGGCCCCACACAAATTTTAGTAGCTGTGATCTGTCAGTCGCGACCGGCAAAACCCTATGAGCATTCATATATATGCTGCTAAGATGTTGAAATTCAACGAGGAAATAACAGTGAAGACAGGGTGAAAGCAATTTCACTACATAATGGGACCAATTAACACAGTATGAAGAGAAAAGTAGTGTGTTAAAGAACGACTCACTCATTTTCGAATGGATGGAGGAGATTTATAGATTGAAAAGGTATCCCTATGGCAGCAGTTGATCAGTAAAGGCCCTGGGAAGCATGGACATTGGTGCAACATAACATGAATGTACCAACTCGGCGATTTTCAAAAAATGTAAGACCCGATAAGATGAAGACTTTGTAAAAATATATAGTTTTATGTGTTAGATATTAATATTTTATTCAAATACAATAAAAATAATGTAATATAATATTGACTAAAATTAACGACATATTTCATGCGTAAAAAGTCAAAAAAGAAACATAATGATTACATTTCATAAAGAATGGAAATAAACTAGATTCTACAGCTTATAAGTTAACAAAGAAATTATAAAAAAATAATAATAATAATTTTTCTTTTTTTTTTTTTCCCTCTCTCTTTTAGATGAGTCCAAAATGTGTCCAAAACGACTTTATGGCGTGTCCAAACTATAGAACAAGTTTGTGACATATCCAAACTATGTCTTAAAGGGGAAAAAAAAATTCGAATACAAAGGTGAGCCCAACTCATGTCCAAGCATGTCTGACTTATAGAAGGCACACTTGATAGTGAGTCTGCGCTTCCCAGGTAAAGCCATACACTGAATTAGCCAAAATACTGGCGTTTCTAATTCAACGTTTAGCAGCACATTTTCAACTTTGAGTGAAAGGGACTATACGAAAAGGAAAAGGAAATTTGTAACTAAGGGTTGAAAATTCAAGGGCCCCTGCCGCAGAAGCACTACTCCATCAAGAGAGGGCATTTTAGATATAATTCTTGTTAATGATTAGAAATAGTTCCTTTTACGTTTTGTTCAGTGCAATTCAAACATTTGTCACTTCTTGTACCTCTCTCAAAAGATCAAAAAAAAAAAAAAAAAAAAACAGGAAGATAGTGTAGATATAGTTACAATTCATCCAAATAGCATTCCAAATTTTCTCTTATATTTGATATGAAAATAACATTCCATCTGTGCAGCCTTGCAGGAAGATTTAGTTCTTCAGCAAAACTATAGATGGTTGAGAGATTTAGTCTAATGTTACATTGGTATTACATGTGGTATGACAGAAAAAAAACAAATGAGAAACTACGTATGTCCTATCACAATGGGCTTACCTCCAACCTTCTCCAGGAGTTCTTATCATTTTATAGCTTATCATTTATCAAAAGATTTACAGTGTATGCATTAAAAAACCGCTTTTCCCAAGGATTTTGTTTAGCACACAAGGACAGAGCATAGGGAGATGAAATACAATCCAAAGCTTGTGTTATAAGTAGAACTAAGACAATATGGCTGGTTTGCAACTTTGGTAAGACTACCTTCGTCCTCAACCATAACACTAGCAGTGAAGGATGCTGAGACAGACTAGTTGCCAGGGAAGAAACATATCCCCTAAATATTACAATTCATAAGAACACATCACATGAAGTCAAAATGAGAGAAGTGGTGGTCAAATGATTTATTCAATCTAGAGGATCACTAGAGATTAAGTTTTCATTTTCCTTTTCATTTTTACGCATTGACCTCCTTATATGACTCCATATAACACTCAATAAATAATTACAGAGCATTGTAAGGTATCATTAACAATACACCGTAAGGAGAATTTTGAACCAAAAAGTTGTAAAACAATGAAAAGATGATGTTCGATATATATCATTACCCTTCACCCATACAGGCGCAGCATTAGTCGCATTGGCAACGAGGAAAGACATTGCAATATCTTCACAGTTCCTGGTGGATTTATTCCAAAATTTGATAGATATTTTAGAAACATAAGTAAAACATAGAGCAACAGAAATTGGATATGCAATAAACAGAGTGTCTCAAGCAGCAGAACCTGTTCTTGGTTACATATTCTTTGATGGATCCCGGCATATCATTTGTATACAGACCAAGATACTTTTTGTGGAAGAATGCTGCCTTAGAGAGTACCATACTGTATGTACCCGTCCACCAAACAGACCACCATCCCCCGTAATTGTAACGACCTACATTGCCCATCTGCATAAAGTTTTGAGGTTCAAATTACAAGTTTGACAAATCAAGTTTTCTCTATGCCAATCAGTGGCTGTCTTCTTCTAAAGACACAGTATTATCAAAATATACATAATAGTAGAATCAAAATTTCCTGTATCAACACCCAAATACACCCAAAAAAAATAAAGGAAAAAAAGCACTAAAATCATTGGGAGAGGAGGAAGAAATGCATCATTACAAGCTTGGACAAGTCAGTGTCAACTGGAATACCAAGTTCTTTTTGGACCCTGTCACAGAAAATTCAAGTTCTATATAATATCTACATGAAAATTTCACCTGAGGTCCGCGAAAACTTGAATTTTAGTTGGATGTGAAAGGGACTACGAGATTATATCATATGTACATGGAGTTTGAAACCTCTAATCAGCTTGATTTTAACCCATGCCAGAACATTGTCATTAAAATTTCACGCAGTCATACAGGTCTGGCATTATTGTAGATATGTTTAATTATCCAAAATATATATATATATATATTATGGATATGTTCAAAGAATGCTGACCAAAGATTTCACTTCTATTAATCCTTTTAACATTGGTCGGATGGTATGTCTCATAAGGTGATGGGCAACAAGAACAGTGGATACTCTCAGGGTGAAGCCAGATGGTCAAATAATCAGCTCAAAATGGTGTAAAAGTAGAGAACAAATCCATGGCCACAGAACACAGGTGTTGACATAAACTTCATTTGTTTCTCATTATATCGTGTGCAGTGGTGCTACCATATAATAACATCACTTCTTTACATTTCTGCTTTAAGTACAGAGAAAATATATAAATCTTGACTAGCATTTCCTTCAAAGGATGTGTTGTTCACTCTGACAAAATTTGTTAACTTGCTATAAGAATTGGAATATTGGAAGGTAAGTTTACCACAATCACTATCCTAGCATAGGTCAATCCTTACATATAATACTGTCACTTCTTTACATTTCTTCTTTAAGTACAGAGAAAATATATCAATCTTGATTAGCATCTCCTTCAAAGGCTCTGCTGTTCACTTCAACAAAATTTATTAACTTGCTAAAAGAATTGGATGGTAATTTTACAACAATCACTATCCTAGCATAGGCCAATCCTTACATATCAGGCTTGTTGTACAAACCTTTATCAGTCGTGTATAAATCACAGAAACTATAAGTACGTCATAAGAGGCAATTGCACGGGGAGTCCAATCCATGATACTACTAAAAAAACTAATTAGGAAAAAAGACTGTGACTTTTCTCTGTACTATCTGATGACTAATAACGGACTGCAATGTGCTTTAATACCACACTTTATGAATGATATAAATACCTAGTTAGCAAAAAAAAAAAAAAAAACATAGCCTATGGACCATAGCAATGTATAACCATAACAGAGTTAAAGAAAGAGCCGTCCCAGAGAAATCCCACTCATCTATTTCACGAGTCTGAAAACTACATAATCTGCCACGGATAATTGATAAAAGTGAAGAGTCTAGGAATAAAAACCAGCTATTTGACATTTAGTTCCCGTACAAGTGCAGTGGACGAAAGTGAAGTACACATGTACATTATTAATCTTTTATTTCTAAGTATACTGAACAGCAAAAAGTCAGCAAGCATTCCATGAGTCTAGCAAGCCAGCACCAATCATAACAGTAACAGCATACAGCATAAGAAGTGTCTTTGAAATCTTGCGTTCGGTAAAATTCCAATAATAAGTACTTGAGAGAGGGAGGCCTTAAAGTTATCTTATCTAATACTACTATAGTGCAAAAACATATATTGGTGCAGGACTTCAGATACATGACTATGATTTGTTTTGAAAAAAAAAAAGGACATGTAACAAACATACCGATTGATCGATCCAATGCATTCGGGGGACAAATCCCACCATTGCATCTGGTGCACTTCGCCAAACACTGAAAGCAAATTCCACTGAAGAGCAAGGGAATATGATATCATCATCAATTGAAAATACAGCATCTGTTTTTAAATCCTTAATTTCCTTGAATCTATTGTTCAGACTGTCTTCTTTATTGATATCAAATTTCAACTCAATCTGTCGGCCATCTCTAGAATTCAATTGCACAACATGGTTTAGAAATTCAATAAGGGAATTTGATGGAGGGTCAGGCTCACTCCAGACAATGTGTATAGCATCAAGCCCATCACATTTTGTATAATGGGAAATGGACTGCTTTAAGAGATCATTTCTCTTCCATGTGTTAATCAAGAGTGCATATCCCTTCCTGCACAAATTATGAAAACCAACATAAAACCATGAGAAAAAATGATTACATAAGGACAACAAAATGGCTAACGTTAGCACAAAAATTATTTAGTATATTCATAAATGAAATATTTTAAATTGTAGCGCTAAAAAAATAGTTCTTAATTTCAAAAATTCTTCTCAAACACACGACAATGTATTTGAAAGCTCAAATCTTTTAAGAATAATACATGCTGCTCCAAAGACTCTGCTTCTCTATTAGAAATCATGTAAGGCAAGAAAGACGAAAACCAAATAAGGCAACTGTTCACAAGTATGGCCATAGAAATTGAATTATTCACAGATGAAAGGGAAGCACATCAAGAATTCAACATGCAAATCTTAAGATGAATTTTCATTCAAATGGTAAATTGCAGAATGTTTCCAAGCAGACCAAAGCTTCAATTTTTCACATAAACAAATTATTAAAAAAAATGTTATAAAGAAGGAAACAAACTGCCACAAAATGGAACAGTTATCGAAAGAAACAATGTCAAGGGAAAAAAAAAATTACTAAAAACAGTTACCAGCTTAAAGGAACTTTGTCCATAAAGATGCCACTTTTTTATAATATAACACAATATTGTTTTACCTATACTATTATATAAAGCAAAAGCTAGGGGTAATGGTGTGGCTTTAAAATTTATGAAGCTTTATTTTCGTGAAGCCTTTTTTTCTTCTTCCTATAATACCCTTAAACTCCTTATAACTACCTACAACTTCCATGGTATTGAAAAGTAAATTTTTGTAACTATCACGTAATCAAGTAATTTCTTTTTTTTTTTTTTTGGATGGGTATAATCAAGTAATTTCACCCATTTATATTTTTGTCTTTTTTAAATACCCGTTAACTACCCACTACTTTCGTAACTTTTTTGTTTCTTTAAATACTCAGTTAGTTATTATCTACTTAAATACTCTTAATTGCTTATTATTTACTATTTGAGCCACTTTTATTATTTTTTTTATAATTTTATTTGAATTAAAAAATTTTCAACAAAAATCACATACATAGTGTGTGCCCACTTCTAGTAAGTTTTATAACATAACATAAATTAAAGGGAATAGGGAATGTCAAACTCCCTACCAAATAATAAATATCAAAAAAATGAACTTTAAACCTTTGCTTTAAATAATTCAAAATATCAATAGCAGGCACACAGTAATTTAAACCCCAACTAACCCCTCCTAACACATTGCCTCATATGATCACATCAGGAACTAAAATTTTGTTTTAGTTAAAAAATGTTATGGTAGATATCTAGTAACTGGAAAGTTTAAGCCCATACAACATGATATTAAACCACCAAGACATTTCTCTCTAAAGAATTAGTTCTCCAAAATCCAAGTTCACCATGACTAACCTATTTTGTGAAACTAGTATAATAGCATAGCCAAAAAAAAAAAAAAGGAGAAACCTCCAAAATCATCTTGCATATTGGAAAAAACCATAAAGGTACTTGGCAATGGCAAGATTGCTGCATGTTAAAAGGAAGTTCAATGTCAGGGCCATCCAGTAGTGGCCTTGTCTAGCAGCTCAATGTATTAATAAGTGGGGTGGTCAGCAATGGTTACCAGTGTCGCAAGTTTGCAACTTTTAGTATGATCCAAGCCAAAGAAAGTCCCCTTTTCTTTAGTAATTCCATCATTATCTCTCAATTTGAAAATGTGAATAATTGATATGCCGTGTACTTTGTTTGTGGTCTAGTGCATAGATATTAGTTAACTATATCAGTATTTTGCATTGTAGATTCAAGAGCTGGTGGTTGACAAATTGAAATACATATCTCTAGTGCTTAATTATCATGCTATGTTTGGATCATTAATTTCTCAGGGGAAAGGGCAATGAAAGAAAAATGAAATCACTTGGGCATATTCATTTTTTACAGTTAGCAGAATAAAAAAAATTTTCTTTATGGAAAATATCTATTCATTTGTACTCTTTTTATAACCCAACCAAACAAGTTATGTTATTCTTTTTTTTTTTTTTTTTTTTGGGCTTCCCTATCTATTATCATCACTTTTCCTTTCGCACCTCTTGAATACCTCAAATTCAAGATATAACCAGAATTAGTGTTTGAAATTTTACAATTTGTGCATATAATTATAACTAACTTCTTCATTACTTGAAGTTTGCAAAGGGCATTTGATTTAGCATATGCAAAATAAAATTTGACAGGATTTACATGAGTATCAGTTTCTGTTAGCCCCTCGGTTGATATGTCGAGAAGAACCCACCTTTCTTTATATATTTTACATATTTAAAATTGCTTTCAGTTGTAAGTACATTTAACATACATGCCTATCACATATGTGCCTTAATTTGCTCAAAGTGACACTTTATGTTGCACCTCGTGCTTGGGCTTTAAGTAGAGCTTGGCAGCGTAGTGCACTTCAAGCTTTTAACAACAATGATGCAAGGAACAAGCAGTTGTTGGTGGCAATGGTAGTGAATTAGTGATGACAATAATCGAACTCTTGAGAGTGGTGTTTGCGGTGGTGGTGGCCATGTTGGTAGTAAGGGGATGCTAGGAATGATAACGTGATAAAAACACATTAGTCATTGAGTGCTTGAAGTGGAGAATTGACAATAGAGGTTTGAGCAATTGGCAGAGGTATGGTGGAAGTGCCAACAATTACAAAAGTTAATAAAGTGTTAGAACCAAAAAATGGTGACTCAAAATTATCATGAAGATAGGCATTAACAGTATTGAATGGGCGGCTAAAAGCAACACTTCCACAAAACCACAATTTAGATTACTAAATGTTATTACTCTTCAAAACTGTAGTCACCAAGTTCGCAGGTCGATCTACTACGTGATGCGAGTACGAATTCACGGTACGATACCTTAGCTGGTACACAGTTCGGTGAAGGTATGCTAGAGATGTTAACAGGACGGGTATGGAGCAGGTATGGCTTTCCCAGTCTCTGCCCCTGTTTTCGGGATAAAAATTTTCTCCATACTCATCATTGCTAGGTAACGGATTTCCCATCCCTGTCCCTGTTTAGACGCCAAACATAATAACTATAAATTATATATTATATATATAATAAATATTAAAAGTTAATTATAAATATTATATTTATTAAATAAAAATATGTATTAAAAATATATATACATTAATAAAAAAGTATTTAAATGGATATGGAACGGGTGGAGACTATCACATCTGTCCCATTCCCGTCCCTGTTCAGAAAACATCTTAAAATCTCCATACCTGCCTCCCTCCCCGTTATTAGTATCCCCATACCTTCCGTAAATGGGGCAGGTGAAGCAGGTACCCATCAGGTATGGGTAATTTCAACATCCCTAAGGTATGCTTAGCTAGAACGCTATTTTGAATCATAATTCGCTTAAATTTTTATTTGGTTCGATATGTAATAGTAGACACAATATGCATTATGTGTTTTATAAAATATGTATGGATTGTTGTTTTTTTTGTTTGAACAAGCAAAGGAAACTCATACAGTCCTTTTTTGGTTGGGGGGGGGGGGGAAGACAAATTAATTATTCTAACTAGTAAAAATGAGAGGAAGGAAATCATAGAGTCCATTGTTGGACCAAATATTGACCTAAATATTAAAGGAAGTTGCAGATATATACTAGGAAGTTACAAAATCTCTTATTTTGGTTTGAAAAAGTAAAGAAAATTTGTGGTCCTTCTTGGTTGGAACAAAAAAACACATTAATTATCCTGACTTGAAAAAAAAGAAAGGCATGAAATTATACAGTTGGACCCAATCTTAACCTAAATATCAAAAGAAGTTATAGAGTCTTTTGTTGGACCAACTCCGATGAAGGGCAATTGCAATGGCAATGACAACTATTTCAAGTCGAAACTCGTTTCTTTCTCATCTCAGTTACTCATTCTACTTTTGTGAAAGTAGATCGTCAATATTTGCGATTTGGATCGCAAATGCACCCCATTTGGAGGCGCGCAATCTAGTTCGAGGGTCGGAGGGGGTTAATGAATTAGGTAACTATGTTCAAAACTACACAACTTGGATTTGAAGTTTGAACTAGAATTCCATGTCCATCCCACGGCCTGCAGCTGATAAAAAGGATATCCAATATTGGCCGGCACCAAACTCCAATTAAGTTCTGCTATTAATAAGGCTTTGTGACTCCTGCAACAGTCAACACCTCCACTATGGTTGTGGAAATAAAATTTTTTACTTGATTAAAAGGAAATTAAATTAGTTCTCTTGGAGTTTTGAGTGCGGAGAAATCCATTTCTTGCTGCTTGAAGGTGGTTTAATTCCAACAACCCAACGTGTGGACAAATCTTCCTCAAGTGTTATTTTTTCTCCAACCGAGCCCTTCCACTAACAAAAATCACACTCCTTCCGGTTCAAATTCTCCCGTTCCAGGCAACCTTTTCACAAATCCTACAAGGCATCAATAACTGTGACAAACCTCCACATTCCAAATATCAGTACCCGCGTGTCATTTGCGCTAATTAAACTTGAAACTAGGAAACACTAGAATGGAACAACAAGTATAAACTTTTAGAAATTAAAAAGTTGAAATTTCTATCTGATTTTTTTTTTCATTAACTAATCATAGTAAAAGAAAAGCAATTCAAAGAGATGCAAAAGCTCTCATGCCACAAAAATACACCAGAAACCATCTCAAACAAATAACGAATTAAGTAATAATTATACGAAACCCTACGCACCTCGAACCAGAGGATCGATCGAGAGAAGCAGTAGCGTGATCCCTCCATCCCATAAAAGACGGCGCACGGCTCCCAAACACGATCAAAGTGAGGAGTATCCAACAGCCGAACAGCAGCTTGATCTTCCCGGATCTAAGCGCCTGAACCGCCAACTGCCGGAATCTCTGTGCCGTCCGACGGCCTAGCAAGCCCCCTCTCATCACGACGCCTCTGGTTCCTCTCTCTCTCTATATATATATATATCTCCGTATATATTATGTATATATGGATTGAATGTAACTCGAGCCCTCACTCGCCGATCCGGCGCACGAGTCAGTGACGAGTAGACTCCGAGACGGTCATCGTCCTCCTGGAGGCTTTCATGGAATTCTCGCCGGCGGTGTTACAGAAGCCGATGATTGCCCCGTGACGACGACAATGATAATAATGGAAGATCAACAGAGATCAACGGCTGTGATGCCTCGTAGATACGTGGCGTTTCCGTCGAAGGCCACATCCGCGTTCTCTTCCATGGATAAGCATCTGATATGCAAAGCACATGGAGAGTTGGGTCCAGATGTCCGTTTGCGGCCGTTAGATGACATCACTGCACTTAGTCACACTTCCAAGGAAAAATGGTATAAAAGCCGTAGAGATGTTTTTGACCGTTGGATGGTTGGAGCTGAAATGTGTTATCTACGGTCGTCATCCTCGAAAGTCCTGGGACAGTTGAATATTCAATTGGAATGACCTTTGTCTGTTTGCTTGAGTGGGATTTCAAATAATAGGTGTATTTGGAATTGTATAAAAGTGTATAAAATAAAATAAAATTATAAAAATAAATATTTCGTGATTCATGTAGTGAGTGAAGATTTTAAATTTTATTATCTCGTAATTCGTATTTATAGAGATTTGTAGAATTTTATTTTGTTTTGTTTAACTCCAAACAGAGCCAATATCTTCTCCGTTAAATCAATTTCATTTTATTAAAAAACAAAATTCTATTTAGGGTCTGTTGGGCGCTCCAAAAAAAGAAAAAAATACTAAAAATTTCTAAAAATCTCTAAAATTCTTTTAATACATTTTGCACTCTTCGTCTTTTGTAAAATTTTTGTAAATTTATATATATCTCTACGTATCCCATTAAAGTTTTACAAACTTCATTAAATTTTTTACAAACCCTAGTAATTTTTTTTGCAAATCTTAAAAATTTTGAACCACTTTCAATAAATTCTGACTCAAAAGTTTTCCAACAAAACCAAAAAATCATTTAGACAGTTTCTCTATCCAAAAAACTGAAGTAAAAGTCAAAAAGTTTCATTATTCATCTTTGAAAAATGTAGTTTGATTGCTATGTGTCAAACGCCAAAAATTTCTCCAAACCACATTTTTTTACTATTTTTCATTATTTTTAATTATTTTTCTTCGCGCTAAATGGATCCTTAGTGTTCATTTAGGGCGATGTAAAACGTTAAAAAATTTTAAAAATTTTTAAAAATCTCTAAAAGTTATTAATTTTTAACCTCATTACATAAATTACAAACTCATAAATTATCTTAAATTATCTCACTTTTTGTCACTTCAAAACCCCTTATTAGAAAGAATGATGCAAGGGAGCAAGCTAGATTAAAAATAATAAAAAAATATATAATTGGCAATGTTCTCTCACCCAAATAAAAAATTTTATCGTGCATAAAAATTAGTAATAGTAGGAATATTATGTGAAGCCTAAAATTTGGAAAACCCCTAAGGCTGTGTTCAAAATGCAAAGAAGATAATGATACGTGGGGGTGGGGGTGTGTGTGTGTGTAATTATATGCTCAGTGGTGTACGCAAAAATTTTGGTCACGTAGGTCAAACTATATATAAAATTTTAAATTCTGAATAAATACATAAAATATGATAAAATATAAAATACTATACATTGATATGAAATATATTGCCACTTTTCTACTATGTTACAACAATTTACTCTATTCAAAAGTTACTAAAATTTTTACCAAACGTATAAAAGTTACTAAAAATTACAAAAAAATATTAAAAGTTACCCATATATGATGTATGTTGTGGATACATGCATTGCATGTGTGTAGGCGTGAGTCGTATGAATGAGTCAAGTTGAGTTGATGCATTGATATGTCAAGTTATTTATTATATAAAGTTATAATGTTACTACTATGGATGAGGTAATGACATGATGATGATGATGTTATCTTATAATAGTTATAGGGGTGGCAAAATGAACAGGTTGGATGGGTTGGTAATAGGTTTTAACGGGTTGAAGGTTAAATGGGTGTAACCCAAACCCGTCCATTTAAAAGACTGATTAAATATGGGCGAATTAAATACAAGTTAGTATAAAACTCATAAATCCATATCTAACCTATTTATTTATGACTGACTTAACCTACTTTAAAAAAAATTAAATTAAATTTTATTTTAATTAATATGTGTATATATATACACAGAGAAGCCTCTCATGTGTTCTCTATCTCGTGCACAATCAGAGAATCATGCTTTGCTGATGTTACTAACGAAAAAACAATCTATTTTTTTCAAATTCCCTGAACTCATAGCAAAGAGTAAATGATCACTAGAGAAAATTTTTAAGATGATGAACTTGTACGAGTCTATCTCTGGTCGGAGATTGAATCAATCTTCTCATTTGAATCAACCTCGGTTGTTAAATTACAAGCTCTAAACTCACTCCTCAAATTGGATGTATTGTTCCAAAAAAATTTATCAGACTTTTGAGTTATCAATCCAAAAGAATTCCTCAAAGGCACTTGTTCTTGGTGATTGAATCCACCCACTGACCAATTCAATAGTTAGAGATGGCTAAACGCTAGGGGGGAGGGGGGAGAGAGCAGTGAGAGAGATCGGTGGAGAGATAGAAAGAGAAAGAGAAAGAGAAAGAGAGAGAAGGTTGTACAAATGTAGATATATATACCATATAAATTATTTTTTCTTTAATTTTATTTGATGTTTTAATAGGTTTGATTCAATAACCCAATTGTATTTATTTTATAAATTGGTGTTTTATAAATTATTCAACAACAAATTCATTAGTAAAATAACAAAACTCAAACTCATTTATTATGGGCTTAATTGGACAATTAATGGGTATGAATTGACTTTGCTACCCCTAAATGATTGTAATAATGAGCAAGTTGAGGATAATAGTTGATTAAAGCATAAACTTTATTTTTGCTATAGTTATAGTTTTATTTTATCTTTTCTGCTCCAGTTGCGTGTGTGACTTTGATTGGACATATGGTGTTTGCGATGATTTTAGATATTTGTACATGTTTTTAGTTTGTGTCCTCGAGTCACAGGATTCAAGGCGTGGCATATACTAATAAATTATTGATAAATTACAATAAATAATCCCATTGAACCGAAAGCAATTTAGAAAATGCGTGGATGTTGAAGTATCATTCCTTCAATTTCCTTTGTTGAACATATAAAATTTTAGGTAATGAAAATAACGTTAGCAACAAAATATTAAAGCATGTTAATTTTAACTTTTTGTCAAAAACAAAAGGATTAATTGCAAAAATAAACAAAGAAATTGAATAATTGAATGCGTGAGGAGTTACAAATTCACGAAAGCATACCCAATTAAGTATCTTATATAATTCAGTTATTTTACTGACTTGTAAAATTTAAGTATAACCTAACTTACATAAAAATTTTAATTAATGTAGAATACAATTTAAATAAAAATTATAATATTAAGTGATAAATAAAAATAATTATTTCAATCAATAATTAAATAAAATTGCATTTATAAAAACTTGTATCATATTTGAATTAAAGTTATTTTTTAATTGTATTCAACTTGAATAAAAATTTTAATCTATATAATATTCAAAAAATATTATTATTTTTAATATTAATCAATGACTTTCACAAACCAAATAGTTAAATTTGCCATAAATTTTATTATTTTGATAGTATTCAACATAAATAAAAATTATAATTCATATAATAAGATGAAGGTAAATTGACAAATATATCGTTTGGAGTTAAAAAAATATAAAATTTTACAAATTTCTACAAATATGAATTGCAAGACTATAAAATTCAAATTTTTTACTCACTGCACAAAGCAGAAGATATTAATTTTTAGAAATTTATTCCCATTTTAACGAATGAGTATAAGCGGTGTTTGATAGAATGATCTAATTGCATCTTGACTGTAATTATAAGAATTTGACTGTTACACTTAAAACGAGAGTAATTAAAGTGAAACTGAGTGTAAATTATACGAATAGTTTCTATACTTTACCAAAATTTAATCAATTTAGAAATCAAAATTAAGCTATAAATATTATTAAATTTAGATAATTATAATACTAAATAGTGAGTAAATATTTAATAATTATTAATTAATTAAATTTAAATATTTTTGAAAGGCAGACGTGATAATCGTAATATCTAACTTGTCATCTAGTGTTTTTTTTTTTTTACCGAGAATCGTACTTTATATATATATATATATATATATATGTATGTATGTAATATTATATGATGATATGGGTGTGTTTGGAGTTGTATAAAAGTGTATATATGTATGTAATATTATATGATGATATGGGTGTATTTGGAGTTGTATAAAAGTGTATAAAATAAAATAAAATTACAAAAGTAAATGTCTCGTAATTCGTACAGTAAATGAAGAATTTAAATTTTACTGTCTCGTAATTCGAATTTGTAGAGATTTGTAAGATTTTATTTCATTTTATTTGCCACCAAACGAAGCCATACTGTCCAAATATTTTCAGCAAATATATATATATATATATATACTGTCCAAACCCAACCCATTTGCAAGTCCATTGCCAATACATTCATCAACTAACACTTTGGGCCGCTAGTCCATCGCTAACAATCTTTTTCTTAACTTTTTTTTTTATTTTATAAATCATGATTGAATGATAGGAAAAAAAAACTATAATGTAATATATTATATATCAGATTAAATATAATATATAATTAATTTTTTATATGAGATTTTTTTTTATATTTAAATGGTCAGATATAAAAATGAATGAAAGAACTGACTTGACATACAATAATTTTAAATATTTAAATTTTAACAAAAAATAAATTTAAATATAAAAATATACAATGTCATATGCGAGATATTTGCATATCCCTAATTTCGAGGAATATTGGATAGACTCGATATCCTGTAAGCAAATAAAACACCAACACAAAATATGGTAGAACACTCTATAAACAAACATGCATGACTGAATCTAGGCTTTGGTTGCCGACGGGAATAATAATTAAATTCTAAAGTTTAACACGTTAAGAAAATAAATTCGCAATTTATTTTTTAATTTGGTGTGTATAAATAGATTTGGAAATATAATAAATATATGAGCTAAAAAAGCTAAATAATATATATATATATATATATATATATATATATATATATTTTTTTTTAAAAGCACATTAAACTAGCAAGGGTAATTTTGTTAATTCACACATTCTGAAAAGTTTCTCCTCTTGTAGAATTTCTAAATACCACATCGGATTTGGAAACTCACAATTCCGCAAATATAAAAATTTCTTAATTCAAGCTCGTCAATCAAAAATTAATGGAGTAAGAAAAAATAAGATAAATTGAGATAAAATGTGATTTGGAGTTAATTTTGGTGTCCTTTTCTTTCTGAAAAGAGCAAACCGTGGGAACGGATTTGGCAAACTGTTCCCACGGATTCAAAAAAAATCACAAAAAATAGTGACAATGGTACTCATTTGAAAGCTTTCGACATGAAGAATATGATTGTATAAAAAATTTACATATTCAGTTAACTTACTTTTAGATTTTTTTATTTTTTTAGCGAAATATTGAAATTTTTTGAAATTAGTGATGGCGAAAAAATTAGAGATAGATAGATTGTTAGAGATTTATAGAGTTTTATAGAGTTTGTTAGTATGCCAAACTGGGCCCAAATAGGAACATTAACAAAAATTTTGATTCTAATCCCTGAATCTAATGTGTCACACCGCAACTCAATTAAACCTAAATAATTACTTAGATTAAAGTGGATGTTGCACCAGCCTTACTCACTTAATAATCAACATACTAGAACAAAAAATGATACACCGTTAACATAAAAATAACAACACCTGTATTTAGAAAATATTTACAATCAATTTATTCACTTTCAAAATATAACAATCATCTTAAAAATATGTCATGCAATTACAAAACATATTCCACAATAGTTATAACGAAATAAGGGTCCGTTTGGGAATCCGAAATTAGCACGTGCTAATTTGTTACAAATTACTAGTAAATACAAAAATTATCAGATTATCTTTGCTAATTTCTTAAGCTATTAGCAAATTATTAGCACACGAGAGTATAAATGTCAATATATTAAAAATTTTACCTTCCCAAGAAATTAAAACATACTAATTTTTTCAAACCAAGTCTAACTATTAGATATCTTCCTTAGTTTTTAGACACATTTCTCAACGGCTATTTAAAAAATGTTAAAAATTGGGCATGAGTAAACTCACTCAGTGAACATATATTGCATTTGAAAGTAAGAAAAAGAATAACAATAGATAATCACAAACAAATCAATGTCATACAAAAAAACACAACTATTTTATTTATCGTATCTCGTCTATTCAATATCGGGTATGTTTGAAATTGTATAAAAGTATATAAAATAAAATAAAATTATAAAAATAAATGTCTCATAATTTATACAGTGAATGAAGAATTTAAATTTTACTATATTGTAATTCGTATTTATAGAGATTTATAAAATTTTATTTTATTTTATTTACCACCAAACGGAATCATCTTATATCCCAACATCTTTTAGTTTTTCAATGACCCATCGGCCATTAATAATACATTATGCAATGCAACGCAAGCACACATGCGACCGTGGAATATGAGACAATTGTTTAAATCATTGTATTATAATGACTCTTCGACCACAGCCTTTCGGCCCAATTGTCACAACCACTCTTCAGCCTAACCCTTCAGCCATGCACGCCTAATGCATAAAATCCAAGTTTATTACCAGGTTTTTTTTTTTTTTGGTAATTAGTTTATTACCAGTTTGTCACAACTCTCTCCTTTTTGACACATGTCCCCGCATGGCCCCACAATTCTGAGTACGCTTTGATTCTGATATAATTCTAGTAAATATAATATATATAACACATATAATACTTCTCGTCGCCCTGTCAAGATAATGTGGGAAATGCTCCACCATGCTTTAATAGTAGTCCACTCTACATCTACCACATCACTACGTACTGGCTTGTCAAAAGATACTTAATTATTATACATATAAAAAAGAAAAAACTTTAATCATGAAGTGAGATTTAGGATAATTAAATTCAAGGAGTAGAGTAAATTTTACTCAAAAATAAAGAATAAAGTTTGATCTATGACTTACTATATATTTATATATCAATTTTGGAAGCATTCACACTCTTGTAATATTTTTATAATTTACCAAAAAAAAAAAATTGTAATATTTTTATAAAGAATATTCTCCCTCTCGCTCAACATATTCATTTCTTAAATCAAAATTAAGATGACTCAAAATTTTAATACAGGTTTACTATGAAACCGACCCCTCTTTTTTTTTTTTTTTTAACCCGGAACCTGGGATAGCTAGACAAGCTTCACTGGAATCACCTCACCTTCTCAAATTGAGGGCAGGGGGCTAGTCCCAAAACACTGCCAAGTTAGTCACGAATTTGATTCCAATGCAATTCAAACTTGCGACGTCTGAGTTTACAATTCGCCACGAAACCCTTCTTGACCACTGGGCTACCTCGCGGCAAACCCTCTTATTTATTAAAAACACTTCTCCCAATTAATATCAAATATATCTAACTTAAAGATCCAAATACTAATAAATTATACGAGAACGATGTTATTTTGTTAAAATGATTGTGAGAATAAGTCGGTAGAACAATGCATCAATGATGATTTTGTAATCACAGTATATATTAGAAGTATTTTTCGTTTAAAATGATAAATTTAAAAAATTTTACATTATTCTAATAACTTATTTTAACAAATGTTTCTAACAAATTACCATTTTCCATCATAAGAATTTTTTTTTTTTTTTTGGCAATTCCATCGTAAGAATATTGGAAACAATTTACTGGAGAGTCAATATTGGGTTATTGACATTAGGCCAAAGCACCTAAGATGGCATTGGAAATTTGCACTAGCTATAGCCAATGAAGAAAAGTAGAAAATTCAAGGAAAATTGTTATTAAAAACAAAAAGATATATAATTTTATTTTTAAATGCTAAATTTATAAATGCTATATATCATTGCAATTATTTTTTTAACAAATTTTTTCAATTAAGTATTACTACTTAAATTTTAATTGGGACTTTTTTTTTTTCAAATAATTTATGATGCTCAAATTAATTTGTGTATTAATTGTCTAATTCTTGAAATTTTAAAATTAAAAACTGAATAAATCTTTAATAATTACACTAATAGTTGTCTTGAAGCTAATTACATTAATGATTACACTGATAACTAGTAGACAACAAATCAAAAATCTGATCTGTTAGACACAACTGCGAGGGTCACCAAACACGATACAGTTGAGTAATAAAAAAGCAGCCGATTTTGTTTACTCCCGTGAGACAGTGAGAGCTGTTGTACATCGTCCACGTGTCCAAAACTAGTGGTCATCCTGCCAAGCAATGCTTCGTTGGCCACGTGTCCACCTTAGCAGCACAATCCAAACGTGATGTTATGAGCTGGGCGAATCATACCCATCCAACTCCAGTCGTTGCGACACCGACCCGCATCAGTTTTGGTCGAAGGCGAGAAGAAAAAGTCATGTAACTGCTAGTTAATAAAAAAATTAATTTTTTATGTTTGAAAAAAATTTATTTTTTTAGTAATTTATTTTTTATTAATTCGATATTTTTTCTTTCATAATTTAAAAAATTAAAATATAAGAGAATAATTTTAATCATTTAAAAAATTTTAAAAATTAAATAACTAAAACTAGCTCCCTGCTACGATTCCTAAATGAAAGCTTAATTTCCATAATTATCCCAATAAAAGTTTAAAATTAAGGGTGTGTTTGGTGTTAAAAAAATAAATTTTTTATAACTTTTGTCCTAATGTTACCCATTATCATGTGTCACATAAAAAAAAAAATCATGTTTGATAAAAAAATTGTAAAAGTTAAAGAAAAATTAAAAAAAAAATTAAACAAAATTAAAGAAAATTGATAAGAATTGAAGAAAGTTTAAAAAATTTTTTGGTAAATTTTAATTAAGAAGATTGAAAAAAGGGTAAAAAAGTTGCAACTTGCTTTTTGTAGATATTTTCATCCATATGGCTTTTTTTATTAAAATTTATTTCTTTCAAAAAATTATATTTTTTAAACGTGTTAATCATATTCGTGAAAAAATTAAAAAATTATGTCCATTTGAGTAAAAATTAGAACTTTAATTTTTCATTACTTTTTTTACCTAAATAAAAAAATTTTTATCTAAATGAATATAAATTTTTTGAATAGAATTAATGTGCTAAAAATTATAATTTTTAAAAAATTTTAAATTTTGGCCAAAAAAAGTTCATATAAAACCCAAAAAAAGTTTAAAAAATTAAAATTTTTTTAATCAAACAAAATCTAATTGATGAAAAGTTGGGCAAAAATTGACAATGGCCATAGGCACCTTACGGCAATCGATACGTGGGGCGGCGGGCCTCGCTACCCTTGTGGACGTAGATTTGCCAGGTAGGTTAGCACCAGCAGAACCAGTCCAACCGACCAAAAGCAAAGTCGTTTTCATCAAACGTGGGAAGGCATTTTGGTCCTTCAACGAATAGAAATAACTAATCAAAGGCTTGAATTATGACTGGTCGGTCGTAGAATAACAAAATTAAAATCATTGATAAATTACACCTAAACTCCTTTAACATTTAAGTAATTACATTTAAATGCTCTTAATATTTAGCTAATTACATCTAGACTCCTCAACATTTGAAAATTGAAAATATCCCCTATTTTGAAATGTTGCTAACATCCGACCCCTATCCGTTAGTATTCCGTTAAGATTCCAATTAAATGATAATGTCAATCAATTTTTTTTAATATTCCACGTTTACCCTTCAACAGGAAAGCATCCAATCCAATTCAAAGTCAAAGCTCTTTTTATTTACACATTATAAATAATTTTTTTCCTTTCTTTGTAAAATTAAATAAAAGAATTAATTATTTTCTATCTAATTTTTCACTCAGACATATAAATATATATATATTTATCTTTCATAATTCAAAAAGTTGTTAAAAATTTAATATTTATTTTTAAGAATGATTGCTGTTTACAAGTTTATTTTTTTAATATTATTTTTTAGTTAAATTAATTTTAAAATTCCAAAAATATTATTCAAAGATAAGTAATTCTTGAACAGTACTTGGATAGTGCTCAAGACTGTGAAATTAATTTTTTCCTTTCTTTGTAAACTTAAACAAAAAAATTAATTATTTCCTATCTAATTTCGATCTCAAATATATAAATAAATAAATACATATATATATATATATATATATCTTTCATAATTCGAAAGTTTGTTGAAAAATTAATTTTTTTCCTTAAAAGTAACAACCGTTTGACAAGTTTATTTTTTTAATATTATTTTTTGGTTAAATTAATTTTAAAATCCCAAAAAAGTTGCTTAAAATAACTATTTTTTGAACAGAAATTGAATATTGCTTAAGACTGAAATTATTTTTTTCCTTTCTTTGTAAAATTAAATAAAAAAATTAATTATTTCCTATTTAATTTCTCTCTCAAATATATAAATAAATAAATATATATGTTTAATTTCTGTCATAAGTACGTTTAAGCAAAACACTGGTGGGAAGATTTTCTGGATTAGACCAATTTTTTCGCAAAACTCACAGATATGCAAGAAGAGGAACAAGGAATAAATGGATTTAAAAAAATCTAGATTTTCTAGGTTAGACCAATTTTTTCAAAAAAAATTCCCAAATTTCGATTTGTGTTCTTGTAAAATCCTAATTTTTCTTATTTGGGTTAGAAATTTCTCTCTCTTGTTTCATACACCAAACTCACCATCATCAACAAAAAAATCCCAGTGGCAATTCACTTCATTCTCATAATAAACAATGTTGTGACTCAAGGATTAACCAACCTTTATATACAAATCATATACCCAAATGCACTGTCCCTTCTACACACACACACACACACACACACACACACAAATATAAGAAATTGCAATAAATTAAATTTGTTTATAAAAGATAAATTCTGACAAAAGATTTGTATATGTAAAAAGATAAACTCAGAAAAAATAATTGCTAAAGTAGCAAAGAGATTTGAACAGAGAAAGATAAACCCAGAAAAAATATTTGCATGTGAAAGATAAATCTAAAAATTAACCCTAGACTACCATAAATGGCAACGCAATGAGCTTCCAAGCCAAAACGGGAAGCGTAGTACCACAAGCAACTAGCCTTGATTTTTCGAGTGCTCGATGCAAATCTGTGTCGGATTGGCTGTTGCTTCCAACGATGGCGGCAGTTATGACGGTGGCGGTAGAATCAGCGGGATTGTCGGAGTTTGTGTCGGTAAAACTAGAGGTCACTCATTTAAGGTCCGAACCGTACACAAAGAGAGGATCACTGCACACAAATCGGGTTCTTAAAGCCCCCCTCTCTCTCCCCCTATCCCTTTCATACACAAATCGAGTTCTTGAAGGACTCTTTCTCTCTCTCTGTGTATATGTATGTGTGTAAAAAGAATTAGAGGAAAAGGAGATGAAAGGCCACATCTCATATATCAGGGGCAAAATTATTTTTATAAAAAAAATTTTAACGGAGTTATGAATAAAACTAACCAAAAGGGTCAGATGTTAGTAACATTTTAAAATAAGGGAGTATTTGCTAATTTTAAATGTTAAAAGAGTGTAGGTATAATTACCAAAATGTTAGGGGACCTAGATGTAATTTATTCTAACATCATTGACGATATTCGTCACTGGGTCCCACCACCTCTCTTGACCTTGTCCCGAGACTCTGTATATAAATCCATCACCCTCCCGCTCGCTTCATCCAACGGTCGATAATCACTCACCGTAGCTTCACACAGGGAGAGTGAGAAAATTGTAGAGAGAGATGGAGGGTAAGGAAGAGGACGTAAGATTGGGAGCCAACAAGTTCTCAGAGAAGCAGCCGATCGGCACGGCAGCGCAGGGCGGCGACAAGGACTACACGGAACCGCCGCCGGCGCCTCTGTTTGAACCGGGCGAGCTCTCTTCCTGGTCCTTCTACAGAGCCGGGATCGCTGAGTTCATGGCCACTTTCCTTTTCCTCTACATTACCATTTTGACGGTAATGGGCGTCGTCCGGTCGCCAAGTAAGTGCTCCACCGTCGGGATTCAGGGCATCGCCTGGGCCTTCGGCGGCATGATCTTTGCCCTCGTCTACTGCACCGCCGGGATATCTGGCGGCCACATCAACCCGGCGGTGACGTTCGGGCTGCTTCTGGCAAGGAAGTTGTCGTTGACGAGAGCGGTGTTCTACATGGTGATGCAGTGCCTTGGTGCGATTTGCGGTGCGGGAGTAGTGAAGGGCTTCGAGGGCAGCCAGTACGACGTACTTGGCGGCGGAGCCAACTCCGTCAACCATGGTTACACCATAGGCGACGGCCTCGGTGCTGAGATCGTCGGTACCTTCGTTCTCGTCTACACCGTCTTTTCGGCCACCGACGCCAAGCGTAATGCTAGAGACTCCCACGTCCCTGTAAGCACATATTCCTGCTCCTTCCCTCGCACTCAGCATATACATACATAATATATATGTATATACAGTGTGTATACACGCATTCATAAGCATTTCTGATGGTTTGCGATGAATTTCGGTTTCAGATTTTGGCGCCATTGCCAATTGGGTTCGCCGTGTTCTTGGTACACCTGGCCACCATTCCAATCACCGGCACCGGTATCAACCCGGCGAGGAGTCTCGGTGCGGCGATCATCTACAACAAGGAACACGCCTGGAATGACCACGTGAGCACTACTAAACAAATCATGCATATCATGGGACGCCAGATTTTCTTGGACTAACGATGTGTTTGGAAAGAAAATAAATTTTTTTAGCTAGTTACTAATTAATTATTAAAAAGTTAGTTTTTATATTGAGAAAAAAAATTTAATTTTTTAATAGTTAATTTTTTTAATTTTTTGTTAATTTGACATTTTTGTCTTTCAGCGTTTAAAAGAAATTTAAAATGTAAAAAATTAAATTTGATCAATTTAACAAAAGTTAAAAAATGAGTAATTGGTAGCTTAACTATTAATTTATTTTCCCAAACGCTATCTTATTTTTTAATAGTTAATTTTTTAATTTTTTATTAATTTGATATTTTTACCCTTTAGTATTCAAAAGAAGTTTAAAATATAAGAGAGTAAATTTAATTATTTTAAAAAAATTAAAAAATTAGTATTTGATAATTCAGCTATCAGCTTATATTTTCAAATGTCACCTAACATATTGTTTGGAAAAAAAAAGTTTGTAGCTGAGCAATTAATTATTAATTTTTTCGGCTTCTTTTAAAATAATCAAATTTACTCTCTTACATTTTAATATTTTTTTTAAATTTTAGAGTGTAAAAATATCAAATTAACAAAAAGTTAAAAAATTGATTATTAAAAAACTAATTTTTTTTTCCTTTCCTAATATAGTGTAAGGTTGAGTTTGGAAAGAAAAAATAGCTGAATATTAACTAACTTTTTTATGTTTTAAAAAAGAAAAAAAATTAATTTTTTAATAGTTAATTTTTTGTTTTTTTTTTTTGTTAACGTGATATTTTTACCCTTCAAAATTAAAAAAAATGTGAAAGGATAAATTTAGTTATTTAAAAATAAATAAAATCTAGTAACTACTAATTTTTTAATCAAACGATCACTGATTCTTCTGGGTTTGCTTGATTTGTGATTGCAGTGGATTTTCTGGGTGGGACCATTCGTTGGGGCGGCTCTCGCAGCTTTGTACCACCAAGTCGTGATCAGAGCCATTCCTTTCAAGTGAAAATGATCGTGTTTCGGTTCACAACCCACTATGATGCTTCCATTTTAAAGCCGTTGATCCATTTTCTTTTTTTTTTTGGGGGGGGGGGGGGGGGGGGTTTGAATGAAAGATGCATTATGTAATGTATGTAATGAGGTGGATGGGTGCGTGTTTCTCGTGGCCTTTGCTTTTACAATTAATAGTCCAAAGAGAAGTCGGGTCGATCTGATGTTGATGGGCCCTTAAGACCATTCTGTTTTGTTTTATGTTGCTGGCTGGCTTTGCAATGTGTGAATTTCGTGATAATAATAGCAACGGGTCTGTCCTTGCCAGTAATGTCCCCGTCCCTTGTTTGTTCTGCTATGAGATAAAAACGAAACATATATGTGTAATGGCTTGCATATTAGGGCACAGTTTGCTTATTTAATTTTCAGTGACAAATTATTAAATTTTACATCTTGAGTGTGCACAACACTAATTTTTATCCTTTTTTTATTCTTAAAAGTTGTTCAAAGTTTCGTTAAACATTCAAAAGTTACAAAATTTGTTAAAAGTTGTTAAAAATTTTACTTAAAATTACTTATTTTACTAAACGCAAGAAAATTTATAACTAATAATTTTTGAGAAAAAATACTAAAAATTATTAAAATTTTGACTTTTAAAAGGTACATAAAGATTTGTTAGCGCAATGAAAGTAATAAAACAAATTCAGGAGACGTTGGATAGGGAAGGATAATTTTTTTTTGTCACTATTTTAATTATAAGAGCAGTAATCTAATCAACTTGTTTAATCTCTGATCGATCCGAAATAGATTGAAGATTCAAATTTCTACCTCGTGTGTCTCTTTTTCCTATTCCATGTTTTTTATTGTCCTACGTTGTCATTACAATAGATTTTTGCACCTTCTCTCTCTCTCTCTCTTTACTGTGTTTGTGCACTGTTGGTTTTTATAGCATATGGTTGAGAAAAATGCCTCGAATGGAATGATGAACTCTTTAAAATTTTTCTTGATACACAGCGGAAGCACCTTCTTTCAGCGATTTAGCCTTCCAAACTATTCTCAATTCTCTCTCTCTAGATGGATATGTGTGGTCATTATCTCAGATCACTTGGCTCATTAATATAAAAGATATTTATAAAGAGAGAGATATAGAGTTTGTATCAGAGAAAATCTCTAACTCTAGAGATTATCCCTTATCCACTCTCTCATATATCTTATCTATATAAATTATCTTAATATATATTTAGAAGATACGGTATCTTGAGAAAATCTCCCAACCATATCATCTTGTCTAAATATATATTAATTATTAATAATTTATTTCATAAATAAATTATAAATAATTAGCCAACTGGACCTGGTCCATCAAGATAAAATTGAGCTAGCTTGGGGACTGAAGGCTCATAGATTCCTAGCTCCAACTTAAAAGATATTTGGGTCTTGTCATCTCATGACAACTCATTATCTTTTAAATTAACTCAGTGCTATTCCACTAAAAGTCTTGAGTTACACACTAGTAGTCCATGTTGAAATATATTTAATTAAAATAACTTTTAATAAAATGAATTTTGGTCTTAGACCAATAATATCCACTTAATTAACCCTCCATTATATGCTCGTAATTAAGTTAGGCTAAATGCCGAGCCCCTTAATTAAATATTTACCCTAAGTCTCTATTTATCTATATTTTGATCATTCACAATATTTTCATATTTGTAAACAATTTACAAATAAATATTGTTATTCAACAAACAATTTACAAATAAATCACACAATTAAGAAGTAGAAAAGTTACACTTTTAATATAATGAAATGCCCATTTTCATTAATTAGCTGTGAATTTATTTTAATTTATAAAACGTATGATTTAAATCTATCTGTATTGACATATTATGCTCAATACTTAAATCACATGCTTTATAAATAGGGGACATTAATGTATGCTTAAATAAATAAATGTTTTATTATATCCAAAAAAATAAACTAAAATAAAATGTCATTACATAAAACATGCTTTCAAGGGAACCAAAGAAATATAACTTTAACAAACAACCCTCGTCGTGAATTACCCTATTTTTTATTTATTATTATAAAACTAACATTTTTTACTTTTCACTTTTTTTATAATTACTTCTCTCATAATCTCATATGTACTTTCACCTATATACATCATTTCTCTTTGGTTCATTAAACCTTAAATGAAATATCATAGAAAAAGATTTTGTTGAAACAGAGCTTTCGAAAATGATTATTATTTTTTGTATAAGTGACATGGAGTAAATTTTATATTATTATAAATTATTGAATCTCTCAAATAGTAGAGCAATTGCTAAATTTTTTAATTTTTGCCTTTTATATGATTGATTTCTTAGCAGAATAATATACAATAAATTGCATGTAATATTTTTTTTATTTTTGTTAGTGTATATGCTATAACATTATTAGGATCTTTTTCCGTATTAAGGTTTTTTTTTTTTTTTTACCGATCCTAGTTGTAGTGTTTTTTTCTTGGTAATTTATAGAGAATTTTTGTTGAAAATGTTGAATTATTTTGAATAGTGCCATATTATTTTTTATTTAGGGTGTGTTTGGAGTGATGAAAAGTGAGATAAAATAAGATAAAGTGAGATAAGTGATGGATTCGTAATTTTTACGGCGAGATAAAAAGTGAATAACTTTTATAATTTTTTAGTATTTTATTTATCGTTTTTCAGAATTTTTTGTCATCTCAAACGGATCCTTAATAGTGACTGATTTTCGGGTTGAATGTTAGGATTTAAATTTAAATTTGATTTACGTTTATTTCAGTTATTTTTATTAATATATGAATTGATCAAAAATTATAATGTCTTACTTTGTATTAATTAAAAACAATCATTTTTTATTTTCTTCTTTGATTTTTGATAAATAAACTTAAAAATATATTTATTATAGAGCTAATTTAAAAAAAAAAAACTACTTAAAAAAACTATCTTACGCAATTTCATAAAATTATAATTAACCAATGATTTTTAATTTAACATGTAAATTAATAAAAAGTGAAGGATATCATAAAAAAAATAAAAAGTGGAACATGTTTGTTTCATAATAATAAATAGAAAATGAAGATAATTATGTTATTTGAAGTGTTTTGTATTAATTATTCTTCATTAATTACAAAACTAATTTAGTAACTTTGTAGGGTAAAAAAAATTGCAAGGAATGAGAAAACTTTTGAAGGAGTGCCAATATCCTCATTTTTTAAAATATTAATATAATAATAATAATTAAAATGCTCCTAAGCCTAAAAGTATGAGGAATTTGAATGATTACTTCTAAAATTAAATTTTAAAATTTTATTTTTTAGTTATAAGATTTTCTTTAATAATAAATTTTACTTATTAATTTAATAATTAGCAGAGTTTGAATAATTAATTTTAAAATTTAAAATTTTTATATTTATCTTTTAAACTTGAAAATTTAATATAATAAATTTTACTAATTGATTTACTAACTAACATAAACATGAATGTAGATTGATTTATTAATTATAGAAACATAAGTAGTTTGGATAGTTAATTATAATACCATATTTTATATATTTATCTTTTAGTGCGTTTTCAAGATAAATAAATTATAATAGAAAGCTCACTTTCAGAATGCGTTTTTAGGTTTAATGAAAGTACTTTATAAAAATTACATTTTCTTTCTTTTTTTTTTTGTAGCTCATATTTTTGTTTGTAATTTAAAGTGTCTGAATCAGTTTGCGCGTATTTCAATAAATCTCTGAAATTCTGAAATCAAGAACTGAATAAACTCTCTAATAAGATTGAGGAGACTCTAACTTATGATATATGATATATGAGAAATAAATCAAAAACTAACCCTCAGGGTTATGAAAGTATGTTTTTATTAACTCTATTCTGATAAATATTTTTAATTGGATAATATTTTTCATATTGTTTTATTAAAATAACAGCAAGACAAAAAAGAAATTCGCAGCATTTTGTTACATAATTAGAGATTTTATTAAAATTAAAATAATACAAAGAACTTGTGCAACCATTACTTGAATAGTTGAATTTGATACCTTGGACTTTTGGGCCAACCCCTACAGGGCCCATTCTGTACGATAACTTTGATTTTCGTTTTCCCCTCTTTCCATCCGTTTCGGATTTCCAATTCCAAAACCCTAGAACCCTCTCCTTCGCTGCTACTTAGCGTCGTCTACAATCTCACCGTCTTCTCTCAGTCCAAATCTGAGATTGGGAAAATATGACGTCGAGCAATCAAACTGTGTTGCAGATCGCTCCATTGTCTACGACCTTGTCGGCGAAGGTCCATCCTCTTGTGATCTTCAACATCTGCGACTGCTACGTCCGGCGACCGGACCAAGCAGAGCGAGTCATCGGCACTCTTCTTGGCTCCGTCTTGCCTGATGGTACTGTCGATATTCGAAACTCTTACGCTGTTCCACATAACGAATCCTCAGATCAGGTTTGCTTCCGCTTTAGTTTACAACTCGTCTCTTTCCCGAGAAAGGAAATCAAAAAAATTTATAGGCTTACGTTTGTCGACTGTTTCTGTTCATAGTAACATAAAATATGGGATATTTAGATTATTTTACTGGGTTCAAACTTTCATGTACTGAGAATTTGATATATGGTAGTGATTATAGATTCTAATGAAGGAACCTGAATTTATATAATTTTGTACGTGGCAAAATTTCAAGGAACTTAGTAATAATTTATGTGGTCGGTTGAGTCATTCATAAACTAAAACGTAGTTTGATTTCTGCATATAGTTCTGTGAGAGAGTGAGGGTGTTGTGTGTTCAATGTGTTATCAAATCACTATTTTCCTGAATTATTGCTGGATAAAATTCTGATCATTTTTTTTTTGTGTTATTGTAGGTTGCATTGGATATTGATTATCATCATAATATGTTATCATCCCACCTGAAGGTGAATCAAAAGGAAGTGATTGTTGGATGGTAATTTTTCATCATAATTGTCCTTGTTTCTAAACATGATGTGAAAGCCACATGGTTTGTTATAGATGTTTGGTTACTACCTTATGCTTTTTCGCTTCTGTCAAGCTTTAGTTATACGCAGGCCCACATTTTACGTGTGATGTATAAAAAAATTAATAGAAAATATTATTAAAACGTAAATAAGTTATCTGATAATGGAGAATTTCTGTTAGGGAACACGGATGATTTAGATAATTTTAAAATTTGAATTTAAACAAACAGGCTTCAAAACTTGACACATGTCCATAATTGTTATTCTTTATGTTTTGTTAAAAAACAAAATGACATGTGTTGTGGTGTGTGGCTTGTGTAAAAAAAAAATCACACTGACAGTGTATTGAAACTAAATTACTAATTTATTTTGTTACTTTACGAGGGGATAGTTTAGAATCAATGCAAAACCAGGCTTCACCAAATTTTGCTGGTACCTTGATCAATGGTATAGATATAGATAATAAAATTTTCAAGCAAACAATAATGGATAGCATGCTAACACGTGTCACTCTCACTTAATTGCTAACAGCCTGAGGCTAATAATCTCAATTATGTATCTTTCAATATCGCTGAAGAGGTTACTTACCATACAAATTCTTATAAATAATGTAATGTAATAGTTGGGAAACAATTGAAACAAGCTGATGAGTGCTTAACAAGTTGTGCCAAATAGCCAAGTGATGCAACAGCCTATAAAGTTTATGGTCATGCTTGCCACATCACCTAGTGAGGATGTTAAACCTAAATAACAAATGGGGAAAAAATTCAATAATCGAGTATGCCTTGTATCTTATCTAATCCTAACAATGTCACCTTATTGAAGGATGCTAAAGAGCTTGGTTTTAATATTAGTTAATAAATTTCATATTGGCTTAAACATATCAGCCATTTGGAAACAGCTTAAACATATCAGCCATTTGGGTTTCCGGTAGAGATATAGGATTGTTTAGGTTTATAAATAAATTCACTAACATACTGATTTGGGTTGATGGGGTACTGATATAATACTGTGTTAGATCTTATTTGCCAATGAAGTTGTTGTAGCACAATACATGTACCACCAAAAAGACTAGACAAAACTTGAATATTTAATTCTTTATCTAGATTTCTGATGTATACATATGGGTTGATTTGACTGCTAGTATTGCCATATCACTTGAATGATTGTACTGCTATTTCATCTGGTATCAACAAATATTGATTTGTGTTGCTTTATTCTTGTGAATTATCTATTCTACTAGTTGTTCTAATAATTCTAGATTTCATACTGGCTGGCCCTGTCACATTTTGGCATACCATTGGTATTTTTGAAGAGGGCGAGACAATTCTTGGAGTCTTGGCGGGGACCCAGATCACCAAAATGGAGGAGGAGAGTGTAGCATCTTATCCCACTTTGTAGTATTTGGTTAATTTAGGGGGAAAGGAATAGAAGAAGCTTTTTATGGACCTGTTGTATAGGTTGAAGAGTTGTTTATTGTCCATTTTATATAGGGGCTGTTTGGTTTACCAAAACCCACCGAAACCTACCAACTTTTACTAGCTTTTTGTACTTTCTCTTAATCAAATTTCGCCACATGTCACTTTTACATCAATTTTTTGTACTTTTTTGCCATCCAAACACCACCATAGTTGGTTAGAAGGGGGTAAAGATACTGAGTTGTTATCTTTTTTGAGTTCTGTAGATAGTTTGGAGCTGTTATACGACCTTTGGGTCTTTTTTCCATCTTCTTGATGCTTTTATAAAATTTTGATTACTTATCAAAAAAAAAAAAAAAAAGTCAATACCATCTATGAAACACAGTTTTAGGTGCCACAGTGTTATTTAGAATTCATTAAAAATATTCAAGTTGTGTGGTAAATAAGGTTGAATATACTTATCAACTAGCATCTTGGCATTTGCTAGTGTTTGAAAAAAAAATTTGTTAGTTCAGGTTGTGATTCATGTAACGTATTGGTGGAAATTCCCAATTCCTTTGCACCAACTGTGACTGTTACTCGTTGATACTGCAATTTAAGACCATACTAATGAGTATTAGAACTTAATTCTTCAAATTCATTTTGTACATGAGTCCAAACCAGTACTTTCTTTGGCCTCCAATGACCTGCATCACGGGGCTTTAACTTTGAATTGTTGTTCCTGACACTGCTGCATAAACCAGCCTTTATCTTTTAAACCAACACATTCTTTGGCCTCCACTGATCTGCGCCATGGGGCCTTAACTTCTGATTATTGTTCCTGGCGCTGCTTCTGCATGAACTGGTGCCATTATATTTTTAGTTTGGAATTTTTTCGTTTACATATATTAAGATATTTTCACATTTGTCCTGGCTATTTAGTTAAATTTCATGCGTAATGTTTTGAATTTTGACTTTTATTGACTTCTAACTTTGTTTTTATATCATAAGGATACGTTGAAAGGAGGTTTTGTTTTTTTTTTTTTTTTTCCTGTTTACAGATAATAATATCAGATATTTTCACTTATCCTCACTATAGAGTTCAATTTCTTGCGTAATCAATTGGATTTTGAATTTATCAGCCTGTGAAGTCTTGTTTGATGTACTTCTAGCTTTGTTGTTGTATCAGATATTGATAAGGAAGTAGAATATGTTTCCTTAGATACTTATGAAAGGAAAAAATAAATAAATAAATAAATAATACGTTGCCTTAGATATATCGATTGAATTGTTTTCCTCTTATGCGGTTATAAATAATGCAGGTTTTCAACTGGCTTTGGAGTCTCAGGTGGCAGTGCATTGATCCATGACTTTTATTCCAGAGAAGTTCAAAACCCTGTTCATCTGACTGTTGATACGGGATTCAGGAATGGAGAAGCTAGCATTAAAGCTTTTGTTTCTGTTAGCTTGTCTCTTGGTGATCAGCAACTTGCTGCACAATTTCAAGAAATTCCTTTGGATCTACGGATGGTTGAAGCTGAGAGGGTTGGCTGTATGTATTTTGTCTAGAATCCCTGATCGGGAAATTTTGTTATCTGCACAAATGCATGCATGCATGCAAGCACGCACTTTGCACAAAGCGCACATGCATGCACAATATTTATGCTAACTTGTACAAGCATGGAAAAGGCATGTATCTTTTTCATGTTGTGTGGCTGCAAAAATTTTGGTGAATTTGGGCATATCATGAACAAGAACTTATAATTTTACTTCATGATTTTGTTCTGTCTTAGGAGTTCCACTTGCATCACCAATGAATTGGGAGTCCAAATTTTACATTTGCTTGCTTGGCAAAGCTCAGTATGTGGGAATAGTCTGCTTGGTTATTACTCATGCTATTTTGGTAAATCATGTCTTGTGGGACTTTCGTGTTCTCGGTAGTTATCCAGTGTTTTCTTGTAATGAATGGGATTTTCAGATCTAGATGATCAAGAGTTGGGACACATTATGTTTGATGGTCTTGTTATTCAGAACCAAATTTAGATGTTGGATAATTTTGTCAATTTGAAAAACATAGGAAAAAAATGCAGTCCTAAGTTGGCTGGAATGTTTACCATTAGTTGGTTGGAATGTTTACCAAATATTTTTCCTTTAGAGGCACCTATCAAATTTGAGGGGTCATATGGTGTCTCATGTTAGACACCATAACTGGTCAATGTTGAGGGTATTAGTATTGCATTTTCAAACCTAGTTCTGATTATGAAGCACTGCATTTTTATCTCTTACGTTCCTTTTGTTGCAGCGGAATAGTTGAATTTATCTTTATAGGAAAACAGAGACTCAATTTCCTTCTGGTTATTATTAGTTTTGTCAAATTATTTCTTGATGGCTTTCTTTGAGTTAGTTTACTGCCCTCTTGCATGTTTTTGTTATTTTTTCATATTGATGCATTGTTTTTTTGTTAAAACTAGTTTAAGTATTATTGGTTAAACAAAAAGTGTGCCTGCATATTATGCAATTTACCATTATGATGCAAATTTTGACTGTAAATGTTTTTTGATTGTAGTTGACATCCTCAAGACGACAATGGTTGACAAACTCCCAAATGATTTGGAAGGAATGGAAACATCAATGGAACGGTTATTAGCTCTGATTGATGATGTCTACAAATATGTTGACGATGTTGTGGTGGGTGGATTAATTCTGTGCTGTGTGTTTTATTCTTCTGTGCTTTCTACCTGATTTACTGTCTATATTCTTTTATCAGGAAGGACGGGTTGCACCCGATAATAGCATTGGGAGATTCATATCAGATACTGTGGCTTCAATTCCCAAAATATCACCACCAGCTTTTGATAAGCTTGTGAATGACAGTTTACAGGTAAAGGTTCCACAAATTATAAAAGTTGCATTTTACCATCCATATATGCTTCTGGGTGTATTTTCACTTCTAATGTGATTTCTGCAGGGGGTGGGTAAATTCCCAACCCCCCTTTCTCACACATTCTCCTTAGTAAATAATAGTTCTGTGTAAAATGAGTTTGGTTTGTGATCATGACTATTGAATACCTTGTTGAAATCCTTGGATGTTGTTCACCCATGGGCTATGTTTGATTAGAGGAATTAGACGATGGGGAATAAGTAATAACATGGGATAATAAAGGAGATTGGATATAACGTATGATTAATTTTTCAGTGTTTGGTTGGTGAAATATGAAATGGGTTGAGAGAGATGATTTGACAAAGGTAGTTTTCGAGTTTTAGATCTTGGTGGAAAATTAATCAAGATGGGGAATATCAAATAGTAAATATCATATAAGGAGTGGTGGTGTATATTCTCATTTTGAGGGATACACCGTTGAGGGACTCCGTGTCCGATAAACACGCCAACGTGATATAGTGAGGCCAAGTGGGTAATGAACCCACCCGACTCCCCATATCCCGTAATCAAACATCCAAGTTTATCAAAATAGCTGCTTATTGCATCCAAATGCTAAATGCTTGATGGTATTAGCTGTCAATAATTGTAAATTTACTGTTGAGGCACTTCGACTGACTATAAATATGCATCCTGCAGGACCAACTTCTCTTGCTCTATTTGTCAAGCATCACAAGGACACAACTAAGCTTAGCAGAAAAGTTGAACACGGCTGCTCAAATCCTGTAATGCGTGTTTAATATTTCTTCAATTTGAAGATGTTATGAGTTAAGGATCTAATGTAATTTGTGTCAGTGATGATGCGCTTTCAGAATTTTGTTCATTAGATTTTGAGATCAGTTGGTGTGTCATCATCTCCTTTTGATCGAGCGGGAGAGGTTGTTGGCATTCGTCGACTATAAAAAATTCTTTGTGGTGTTTAAACTGCTAATGTAGAAACTTATTTTATTGTGGGCTTAATTTATTTATTTTTGTTCTATATGATTTTACTTGGATTATCCTTTTGTTCGATTTATATCGCTTGATTTATTCATAAATAATATTTATAATTATTTATTAACATAGGCATTTAATTATTATTGCATTTAAACAACACTAAACTAGTTTTTTTCCTAGTTTTTTTAGTGTTTGGGGGGGGGGGAAAAACTAGTTTTTTAATTTTTTTGTGCATTTGACATATTTACACATACATATATTTAAATATATATTATTCAAGTGATGTATTTACACTTTATGGTTTAAAGAAAATTTAAATATAAGAGGATAATTTTGATTATTAAAAAAAAAAAGGGAAGATAAAAAGATAAAAAGCTAGAAGTTGAAAAGTTTGACTATAATTTTCAAATGGAGTCTTAAATGTTATTTTCAGATCAACTTTGTACTTTGAAAAGAGGAGGTTGACATAATATTATTATATCAGTTCTTTGATATTGAATAAGGATTGTTGGGTTAAAATTTAACGGTTTGGATGTATTCATAGTATTTTAATTAAAAAAAGTAAATATATCTTGATCATTAAATTTTAAACTAACGACTTAAATTGTAAGTTATGGAATTGATATAATAATGTTAGTTCTTTTGAATCAAGGCACTTTAATCGTTGTTTCTACAAGGTAATAATTTATGTAAAAAGACTTGGTCAAACATAGATGTCAATGAAGCGTGACCCTTCATGATCAAGTAATTTTTTCTTTTCGTTCCTATCCCATCTTGTGACGAGTATTCGATCAAAGCATCCTTCTACTTTGTTAAGACAAGTATATATTATTTTATTCTTAAAAATGATATCATAAATAAAGTTTTAACTAAAAGAATCAAAATATTAAAAAAAATATCAACATATAAATTAACGAGGATAAAAACAAATATTCTAGCAATAACATTTTAATTTCTCAACATATAAAGAGAGTGTTTGGAGTTGTTTAAGGTGTGTTTGATATAGTAAAAAAAAGATAAATTGAGATAAAATGTGGTTTAGAGTTAATTTTAGTGTTTTTTTTTTTGGCAAATCGTGGGAATGAATTTGGAACCATTCGCACGGATTCAAAAAAATTCACATAAAATAGCGACAATGGTATTTGTTTGAAAATTTTTGACATGAACAATATGATTATAAAAAAAATTTACACATTCGGTTAACCTGTGACTAGATTTTTTTTTTAACGAAATATTAAAATTTTTTGAAATTAGTAATGGCGGAAATTTGAGTGATATAGAGGTTGTTGGAGATTTATAGTGATTTATTTTGTTTATTGGAGGTCCAAAAATAGCCTAAATTTATAAAAATTGTAATCTTGTAATTTGTGCAGTGAGTAAAAAATTTTTTCTTAACTTACATAGTAAGTAGAAAATTTAAATTTAAAAAAAAATTGTAAAGATTTTAAAGAAAAAAAATGCTCCAAATAGTGCCAAAATGACATATGCTCATCTTAAGTGGGCTAAATTGGGCTAAAAGACACAATTATAGATGTATAATATAGACATAATATGAATCTAAAAATACGGACACTTAGAAGATAGGATAAAAATATATAATTTTTAAATATTTTTATTAGTTGTAAATTGGGCTAAAAGACACAATTATAGATATATAATATAGACATAATATGAATCTAAAAATACGGACACTTAGAAGATAGGATAAAAATATATAATTTTTAAATGTTTTTATTAGTTGTACATATGAATGTTACATTTATAATTAAATTAGTTTAGTAATTTAATATACAAAACACAATAAAATATGAGATAAAAATTTTATAACTTCGCAAATTTCAATTACTTAAATTTATGTTATCCTAATCATATATTTAAAACAAAAATATGTGACGCATCCCACACATATTGATATTGAAAGTATTTGAGAGATATACGCGTCTAAGACTTGGGCATGACTTGGGCCTATGTCACTACTTTAGCCTAATTTCAGGCCCAAATCGTAAAAGCCTGACTGATTTCTCACCGGCGAAGAAAGCACGGGACGACCGTCGCGCCGTTGCGTCTGAATATATGTATATCTGCATATAGGTACAGCTTCGGCAGATACAGATTGGTTTGTGACGGCGGTTGAGAATGGACGTGATAAAGACACAACAAATTTCGGCTCGGTCGATCGAGAAGGTGATAGTCCACCCTCTGGTGCTTCTCAGCATCGTCGATCACTACAACAGAGTCGCTCGCGACACTAAGAAGCGCGTCGTCGGCGTCTTGCTCGGTTCTTCCTCCAGAGGAACCGTCGATGTCACCAACAGCTACGCAGGTCCTTTTCAGATCTGAAAACTTTATTTTCTCTCTCAAGAATTTAACCTTATTCTGAACCAATAATCAATAATGGCGCTTTTTATTGAAGGGGTTAGGGTTTAGGGTTTCGGCACTGCTAAACAATGGACTTTCGTACACGTGAATGCGTATAGCTGTGCGTTTTTATGCATATGATTATGTATATTGGATTGTTTCTGTCGTCTGTTATTATAAAAAAATCAAGCTTGAGGACCAACTCAAGGGGTGAAATTACAATAACAAACGATTAGATTGTTGACGGTATATTGTTGGGGTTTACGCTTATAATATGCAGATTGCCAGTAGACTACACTTTGTTTTTGTAAAATTGAACTGTTTAAGGTTTTCAACTAGACATGCAACTCAATCGTTTTGGTACATATATTTACGTTGGAGGCCATTTTTGGCTTCAACTAAGCAATGTATATGTTATTTCCAGGAGGTCCTTCAACAAGGTGTTGTTCTTGAATTCAAACAAAGTGGTGCATTTCATTAAAATTTTCTATCTGGGTTTATTTGCAAAGAAAACACTTCTGGTTTTGGCATGACGTCTACTAGATCTAGATAGGAATGCGCTTCAATGTTATCATTTTTTCCATGATGTTTACATACTGCAATATATTTGTTGTTTTAAATTTGCTAAAATTCATGCAAATTGGCCAAGGTTCAATGTAGATAGGCCAAAAATATGTAATCTTTAAACTTGAAATTACTGGCCAACATTTTCACAGCAAAGAAGGATTTTGGTATTTGACTATCAGTTTTATGTTTATCAGAAAGTATATTAATTCACTTACTTTAAATTTGGCTAGTAATATAGTGTGCTGAATCCAGAATTTGGTCAAAAGTTTTTGATAGTTAATGAGTTAACTTTTCAGAATTTGGGCACGAACACTTGGAAATCCTTCACAAACCAATTCAAATTGAGTTATGATCCACTTGGAAATCCCAATTTTGAACGCCTATAACTATATGCTTAATTTGAATTAACTATATTCATGTAGATATGTATTAAGCATGTAAACTTTTGGAACACTAAATTCAGAACAGTCACTATTGTTTCAACATGTTCAACTATGAAAATTTTGGAATATTATTACATGCTAACAATGTTTCTTGGTTGAGAAGGTTTAGTTTTTGGCTGCACTTGTTTGCAAAAAGTTAAAGGCAAAAACTCTGGGAGGATTAATAACACTTGGCCTCATATTTCAGACATTTACTAGCGGCGTTCTGACTACTTATTTGTTTGTTATGGACTGTTTATCCGTAGACAACTTATAGGGGGAGAGGTTAGGAATGATCCTCATCTTGGCATCATATGTAGGGTGGCGATCTGGATAAAAAAGCTCTACAGAAAATCCAAGAACCATAAACTTTACTGTTATCTTTCGCCTTGGGTTCGCCAGCATGTTTATAGAAACCTTAGCCCTGGAATATGTTGTCTGGGCTATTTATTTCTGGATTCCCTTGTCTGATTTTGTTGCCAAGCACAAACCTTGGGGAATTCATCGTGCATGCTCAAAGACGGGGAATCAGCATCTAAAATGTGATGCATTCATGGAATGGTTTAAGTGTATTCATTGTGAGAATGGTTTCATTGGTGGTGCTGAATAATTGCTCTTTGAAGGATTTGTATTCTTTAATTTGTCATGGCTTGTTGGATGAAGGTGCATGTGTTGTGTTTCTAGTGGAATATGTGGTTTCAAATTTAGAAACTCCTTTAAAGCTAGTGACTTGGGGTGGGGGGTAGTGGTGGGAGTTGATGAAATCATGCATGCTCATATAGCTGTTAGATACATGTTTGTGGATTTGTCTTGAATAGGTAAATCACATTATCAGAAATGACTGGCTGACGTTATTTTCATCTTTTAGGCATCATTGCATTAACTATTATTAACAATGTACATAGTCTTTTTTGAGCTTTGTAGAGGGTCTGTTTTGCTAAAAGAGTAGGACTTTATACATGGCATTCTCTCGATGCCTTCTTTTGTTACAGCTTCTTTCATCAATAAATTTCTTTATTTATTTATTAAAAAAATAAAAAAAGCAACTGCTACCAACGGTAATAATAGCTTTATAAAAAGATATGAAATGCAAATAATGGAGGCTGCACTTGGTATTGGAACTCATACGCATTGGATCAAATCATTGGAGATTTTTGATGATTGCATCATGGCCGCATAAACTAAGGTTGTGTCTTCATTAATTAAATTTTATAGAAGGAGAAAGCTCTTCTGTACCAAACTAGAGTTGGAAGCATGCATGCAAGTATGTTTCGTGCATGCACATTTGATACCAAACCAAACCAAACCAAGCCTTTTCCCACTAGGTGGGGTCGGCTATGTGGATTTGTCGACGCCAATTAGATCTGTTTAAGGGCATGTCCTTCGATAAATCTAGGTAGGTCAGGTCATGTTTAATGGTTTCTTTCCAGCTTCTCTTGGGTCTTCCTCTACCTCTCCTACTGCTGACAATCTCCATACTTTCACACCTTCTAACAGGTGCCTCTGCTGGACGCCTTCTAACATGTTCTCTCATTTTATCTTCAATCGGTGCTATTCCTACTTTGCCCCTAATCTCCTCATTCCTAATCCTATCTTTCCTTGTAATCCCGCACATCCACCTTAGCATCCTCATCTCCGCAACTGCCATCTTCTGACCATGATTATACTTTACTGCCCAACACTCTAATCCATGCACATTTGATAGTGTCAAGAAAATTGAACTTAGATGAATTGTGTTTTATTATTAGTGTTCACCCTATATTTATAGACATAGGAATCGTACAAATTAGGAAACTTACAACTAATCAATCAATCGAATATTCTTATACTAGCAAGCTAGGAGACTAATTATCTTCCTACCATATTTACAATAATATCTAACGGATAGAACGAATATTTTGTGTTATTTTAAGAGCAGGATAAATTTTTTTTTCATTTTATTTTTCTTTACCTTTTTAATGTTTTGAGGTGGTGCCAGGAATGACTAATCACATGGCTAGATATTTTGGCTAAATAATGTTTCATCCATTTGTTTCTTTAACACATGTTATGTCTGGTTTTAATTGACTTTCCAGATGACGTGCATTATTCTTTCTTCTAATATTTTGACACATCATATGCAGTACCTTTTGAAGAAGATGACAAGGATCCAAGTATCTGGTTTCTTGATCACAACTACCATGATTCAATGTTTTCCATGTACCGGAGAATAAATGGTATGATTTCTTTTACCTTTCTGCTGTATCTTTCAGCCTACAGCTTTTCCTTTTGTCCTGCTTTCTTTTATTCTATGTTTATTTTCTCCTCTTTATTTTTGGTGTCAAAACTGATGTCTTTCCTTTTTGTTTGACTTGAAAATTTATAACTTCTTCAGCGAAGGAACATGTCGTAGGGTGGTATAGCACTGGTCCGAAACTACGGGAAAATGACCTCAGCATTCATGGGCTATTCAATGAGTACGATATCCACTTTTATACCTTAAATAAAGGTTACTTTGGTGGTGGTGCTTGATAACCTCAATTTGCTTACGCTTCCCCCCCCCCCCCCAAAAAAAAAATCTTGTTTCTATCTTGACTGTATTTATCAATTATTTTTTTCTTTTCTTTTTTTTTAGGTGGGGGTTGGTGATAGGGAAATCATTTGCCTAAACTTTTCCATGCTCTTCTTTGCTAGAAAGTATCTTTTAATGAGATTTATTGTCATGGAAAATGGTTAAGTTAGTCAGTTTCTCATCCAAATGGCTATTGGCTGATTGGATTTGGGTATGAGCAGTAATTTTCATTTCACCGTTATGGTGAAAGTCAAATAATCAGTTATTGAGATTCAAAATTGGATAGAATTGTATTAGTAGCAAAGTGTGGCCTCTCCTAAGATGACTAAGGAAAAAAATTACAATACTTTATAAACAAGGAAGAGTGATATTCCTATAAAATTCATAAGTCCATGATTATTGAATACGAATTATACATTTTTCTAATCTATTTTATCACTTGTTTGCTGAAATTTTACACTCGATCATTGTTTTGTCATCTTTTATTTTGAAGTGTTAAGAAAGACTAAAATTGGAGTAAAAAGTGTTAGGGAAAGAAAGGAAGCAAGTTCTTGGTGAATGGCTAAGGTGTTCAAACACCCTGTAGAGAAGAAGGTGCTTGTCCAGAATTGAAAGGTGTTTGAACACCAACCACCACCATCCCCCGTGTATGATACACAGAGTGGATATTAAATTGGTCGAACACCTTGTAAGAGATTTGGAGCATGTCCAAATACATGGACACCTTAGGCATAATACGAGGCAAAATTAGACGGTGTAATGGTTTCAAATTGTATTATGGCTTATCTTCTGTATAAAAAGATAAGTAGTGCATCACTTTAAGACTTTTTGACTTTCCATCGCTTGATTCTTAGGTTTTGTTTTTGAAGAGGATGTGTTGCTAAAAACCCTAGCCTAATGTAATGTTGAAACTACTGGATTTTTGGATGTTGATTATTCAATATTAGTATTTAAGTTTAATTGTCAAATCCTATCCTGTTTGATTGATTAATTGATTTTGGGAAAAAGTTATTTAGTTGCTTGGTAAATTTGTTTGATTAATTGTTAACAAAACTTTGTTTTGGTGTAATTGATACTCACAATCCCTTAAAAGTATATTGATTAGTACTTCAAATTGATTTCCAATTAATCTTTCACGCTGCGAAATCTTGTGAATTAGGTACAATATCGATTATCCTAATTTGAATTATAAAAGTACTGAATAAATTATTACAATCATAAAGGTTTGTCAGAACTTGGGTTTACTCATTGATGGTCACCAATTTGAGTCTTTTTAGGGCCATTAGAGTTAGCGGGTAGTTTACTTCAGGGCTTTAGTTGTTAGTTCAGGTGTGTGAAAAGTTAATTTGGACACCTTGAGTTATTAAAAAGAAAAAATTATTACAATTGTAAAGACAATAGTGAATCCTGATAGCCAAGGCAATTCTCTCAATAAAACACTACTTTTACAATGCTTTCTTTTTACATAAAGTTCCTTTCCTTTACATACAAAATTACTACAGCTCATTTCCTTAAATCCTTGATATAATTAGCCTTCAACCATCAATTCCTAAGTATGATATTTGGACTCATCAGAATTATAATTGTTGTGTAATCCTAAATTCATAGCACAACCAAAAGTTAGCAGCAAGGTTTTGGCATCATTACTGGGGATTACAGCATGAAAAAGCAGCATCAAGGAGGAGAGTGATAGAGATTCACCTCTATAATTCTTCTGTTTTGGGTTTTTATTTTTGCGTCTCTTTGGTCTCAATATCAAAGTGGACGCCTTGTTAGAAAAGAACTACATAACTTGTTTGGAGACTTTGGTCTACTAGTATTACACATTAAATTTCATAATCTCAACATGGGTAATGTAAACAGAAGTAATGGGGACAACCTTTCTAATTTACCAAAGGCTATGTAATAATGGGAAAATAGGCAGAGCTATCTCAATGTAAAACATCATCATCAACTTTCAAAGCCCATAAGGACACTTAGAGAGTATTGTAGTATGCTAGAAGTACTGCTCTCTCTAAGCCCATAAGGACACTTAGAGAGTATTGTAGTATGCTAGAAGTACTGCTCTCTCTTGCATTATCTACCCCTTAAATGCACACAATTTCAACTTCAAAACTGGGCATGATATAACTTTTGCCATAATTTTACAGTTAGGGCTATGTTACCTGGATTTTTCTAAATGTATGATGTATGTGAATCGGATATTTAACACTTGGGTAAGGGTATGATTGAAGCATCCATGTGTATAATTAGACATTTATACAAATATATTTAGCATTCAATTTTGGTACATAATTATGCATAAAACTTATATCTATATGAAATAATCCAATTATACCTTGTAAATACCATATTATCTTATAAAATAAAATAATTATATTAAATAATATATAAATATTACCCCATGTCTCTCATATCCTTCAATAAGATGGTAGATTGATTCAATTCTTAGACATGCATGCGTACTTGAAACTCGGACCTAAGTCCATTTAACATAGGGTTGGAGTATTAAAATCCTTACGTGAACATTAAAATGTTTGAGGAAGTTTGTGCGATATTCCATGATTAAGATTGTACTCAGGAGGAAGTTAAGATTAGGTTCTATGAAGCACAAATATTTCAAATTAGGTGCTGCACTTGTATCGAACACTCGGGGAACATGGATATAGCTTGGATACGCATCGTACATGTCACGTGGCGTGTCCTGATTTTTTATTTTTTATTTTGCATATGATAAGACTAGGATATGGCTAGGATACGGGAATGATACTTTTAAGATACGGCAAGGATCTAAATGTGATATTTGAAACTTTATTTGGGGTAAAATTGATATGATAAAATTTAATTAGGGATTAAATTGTAAATAATTAAAATATAACCTAATACAAATCCTCGAAGACCTAAGATGTGATCAACGAAGATTCTAAAGAATGGTTTATTTTGAATGCTATTTTTCATGTTATATAATTGTTATTTATATAATGTTTGGTAATATATAGATGTTATCTTCAAAAATATTTTAAATAAAATATATATTTTATTTTATTTTTTTATTGTATCTTCGCTGTTTATATCCTCATTTTTAAAAAATTACCTTATCCCATATCCGTTCTCGTATCCGTGCTTCATAGGTTAGGTTATTTTCCTTTTCCTTGAAGGGACGAAGCCAAGATGTGGCTTAACATATTGAAGTCTAGGTTAACATGCACGTGGAAAGAAATGCAAAAAGAATTTAAAAAAAGAAAAAAAAAATCTTCCGTATTCACCATATTAATACCATTGAGTGCCAAATACAAATTTTGCCTAGAAAAGATTATAAAACATTTTACTAATGTTGGGAGATATTCAAATAGCTTTTAAACTCTTTTCTACATCATGGTTATGAGACATGGAAGGCGATTTACCTTGTGATCCTCCCAATGCGATTCTTGAGCTAATATTTTATTTGAAGGTGAGAACATATTGGGAGAGGAGGATGACCTTATTGATAGACTAGTCACCTTGACTAGAAAGATAGAGGCCATTGAACTTTAGAGAGTCAATGAAGTCAAGACCAAACTTGGGGAAGATGTGCATACATTTAAGTCTGTAAGACATATGACTAATGATTGCCTCATCATTTCATCATTTAAAGAAGTCCTACGTATCCAAGCCAATGCGCTATACACATTTAAAAAACCATACCAAAATGCATACTCTAGGACAAACAATATGAGATGGCAAAATTATCCAAATTTCAATTGGAAAAATAACAACCAAGGACAAATAGTTGCTTGCCCATCTAGTTCTTAATGCTCTATTACATACAAACCCTAATCAACTACCATATAAGAGGACCGTAGAGGACATACTTCAATAATTAACGCAGGAGCATGCTAGCATACATGCTCAAAATTCATAAGCTATTAATGATTTAGGACATATTAGGAGTAGTCTTAATCATAGTTGTCAAAAACTATGATACACGATAAGATACATTCAATACATGTCGCTAGAGAGGCATTCCTTGCTATCTTACGAGTGTATCTTCTTTTCTAAAAAAGGTTTTGATACATTCACTGTATCTTACAACATAGTACAATCACATTGTACGATACATCCAATATATTTATAGCTTTACGATCTAATCTTTTGAGTTAATAAATATAGAAAAGGATTCCCTAGCGAGGTAAGAAGTTTAAATTAAGAGAAAGCTAATGGCAGTGCTTAAAACGATGAGTTTTATGATGACGATAGTCCATCACACACTTGTTACATTTGTTTATATAGTTATAGAAGTATAACTAATTGAAAGCTCCTCTGACTTAGTTCTAAGAAAGTGGCCGTTCATGTCAGGAATAGAGGTTGTTGACGTAGTTTCTTTTACTTTGATTTTTTTGAGATTGGGTTGGTGTTAAGCGTATCACACAATGGGTACAAAATTGAAAAGAATGCATTAGATTGATTGGGCATTGAGAAGGAAGGACGCTTTCAGAGGTGAAAGGCCGTGGGGGGATATAGTTCGTGATCCATGGATCTCTAATGGGGAAATAATATTCAAGCTTCGTGGCTAGTGTTTGCTTTTTGGACATTTCAAACTTAGCAAATTGAAATATCTGAGTAACTAAAGGAAGGAAAACCAACTGAGACCTCGTTTTTAACTGTTGAGTGAGAGTGGGTTGGGGGTTTGAAGAAAAAACACAAAGTTTTGTTCCTCAGCAAAGTGTTCACGTTTTTTTCGTGATGAATCATAGCATGCCACATAATAAATGTCTTGAAAAAATAAAATTATGATAAATATGCACCAAATCAATTTATTGTGGAAAGTTAAAAAAAAAATTATATTTTGATAATTTTATTGTGTGTGAATTCAATATGCGACAATGTCTTTTAAATAAAAACTACAATTTTTTTTTTTTTTTTTTGTGTTGAATTATAAATATGCATGTTAATATTATTTACTTAAGTAGGATTAATTCATTTTTAGTCAATATGTTGCATAATTTTGTAACACTTGACTATTTGTAAATAAGAAAGATAGCTAAAGTGAATAAGATTACTCTATGGTACTTTATTTGTTCTTATGCTATATCTATTTAATTTTATAGTTTATATTGCTTATCACATTTTTTACTTTGTCAAGAGAACCTATAATACACGATTCAATTTGATACAATACTTCAGTATATAGTTATCGATATAATCTGCGATGCATAATAACTATTGATGCAAATTAGATATTTAAGATTTTTAATTTAGTAGGATTCTATTTTCATATTAATAGTATTAGATAATTATGTATATTAAAGATTTAAGGTTTTAATTTAATAGGATTTTATCTCCATTTTTTTAAGAATTAATTTTTATTTGATTTTATCTTATTGTTAGAATTTGATTTTAATTTTATTTGATTTTATCTTAATTTGATTTCCTTTGATAATTTATTTGAATGCCTATATGAAGGCTTGGATTGTAAGTATTAGGTAGACTTTTGATGAATTAAAAAAAAAATAATTGAATTGAAAGCCTGTGTGACTTGTTCTTCCCTTCTCCCTCTTCTTCTCTCTATCTCTTTTGCTTAATTTCTTTTCTCTTTACTCTAATCTTCACCGTCTTGCGTCAAGTTTGGTATCAAAGTGGAATTCCTGATTAGAAAACCTAACCCAAAACCCTAGTTATTGCTCATCGACCACAGTTGTCGACGAAGCTTTGTTTACAATCTTACTTCATCTGACTTCGTTTACAATCGACTGTTGTGGGAGCCCATGAACCATCTATTTATTATCTTCACAACTCAAATCAGACCCTTGTCCCTAAGATCCCCATCCAGCTGTAGGTGACAATCTCCCAGCAAGCCTAACCCATCTCTGACATTAGGCGACGAGCCCAAGACCATTGTCACCATCGAGGAACCGTCCAAGGCCCATTGATATCATTGCCGACTTTAGGCGTCGAACCTAGACACCATTGGAAACCCGTTTGTTTCGGATGCTCTGCATCGACGATGTCTCAGCCCAGGCGCTTTTGCGCAACTACTGCCTGACCTTAGAAAATATAAGCTACCAGTCGTTGAGATTTCGGAGCACAACTAGAAGCCTCGCCTCCTGCCAGCGTGTTGGACCGGACCTCTGACAACCTCCGGCGAAGTTCCAATGACTTTTGGCGACCTTCTGCAACCTCCGGACTCTGTCCAGAATACCCTTCAGTCTATCTTTGTAGATTCCAAGCTGATAGTACTGTGCCAATCGCTGATTCAGACGTGGTCGTACGCTCACATCTAGTAGAAATGATGGATAACCAATTGCAAACCCAACTAGCAGCCATCTTGGAAGTAATTGAAGGACTAATCACTAGGATGGACGCAATTTTGTTAGGTGACCGGAATCACCATTATTCAACCCAAATGTCAAATACAATTTTAGCTCCTCCTCTATTGAGTGCTTTCACAGATGTTCCCAAGGTCATGAATAAATAGAAGAGAAAGTCAGATGATGATCACCTTGAAGTATTGGTTTATGAGCCTAATCCTAACGATTTCAATTTCTCTGATGATGAGATTGATGACAAAATTGTGAGTGAATTGTTTGATGTGATGCCTTGTCATGTTATATCACTTGATGAAGTTGTGGTGACTACTGAGGTCACTTCTGTTGATAAGACAAATATTTCCAGTTGCTGAGCAAATATTTCTAGTTGCATCGGCCAAGTCCTTGCTTGTACTAATCCCACGTCTTGAGTTGAAAAGTATACTTAAAACTTATGGTGCTTTTGTAGAGTTTTGTCTTCCCTACAACTGAGCCTCTTTCAGAAGTTGACCCATTTTTGTCCTCGCAATATCTGCATGTTTTGTTATCGAAATCGCATTTTTTCTATTCCCAGAGACTTGGTGGAGACACAAGGTTTCTGCTACCCCTTACGGGAGTCCACGAGCTCTAGGAATGGTTGGAACATCTGCTTTGTTCATCGCCTAGTGATCGAAGGAATGCACAAGTTTTCAACTCCATGGAGTTGAGTTTTTCTAAACGGTGGAGAATGATGCAAACTAAATGTTTAAGATTTTTAATTTAGTAGGATTCTATTTTCATATTATTAGTTTTAGATAATTTTGCAAATTAAAGATTAAAGATTTTAATTTAATAAGATTTTATTTTCATTTTTTAAGATTTAATTTGTATTTGATTTTATCTTATTGTTAGAATTTGATTTTATTTTATTTGATTTTATGTTACTTCGATTTCCTTAGATAGTTAATTTGAATGCCTATATAAAGGATTGGATCGTAAGTATTAGGCAGACTTTTGATGAATTAAGAAAATATCGAATTGAAAGCCTGTGTGGCTTGTTCTCCCCCCCCCCCCCTCTTCTTCTTCTTCTTCTATCTGTTTCTCTTTTGCTTAATTTCTCTACTCTTTGCTTTAATCTTTACCGTCCTCCATCAACTATGGTCTTGCTAAATTGACTCAATGCTTGAAGTGATAGAACATAATCCAAATTTACATAATCAATTACTAGTAGGTTCTACCGCACATAATGACGTCACACAATAACATGATTGGTGCATCACTACATGAGTGGGAAGATAATTGATAATACTATACCATGTAAGTCCCAAAATCCTGAAGTGACACCTCCACTTGAGCCTGCTTTTGAGGCTACATATGACCATAGACATGAAGTTGTTTAAAGAGCCACCTGTGCCACCTGTCTAAGTATTAGCCTAAGTGTTCGATTTTTCACCTTTCCCTAGACGCTTAGGAAGTCTTAGAAATTGAATCATTATGAAGATATATGAGTTGTTTAAGTAATTTTAAGGGCAACATGCCAATTCTTAATGCAATGAAGCAAGTCTAATTATATGCAAAATTCTTGAAGGACTTGAGCACTTTGTGGAGGAAGTTGAGTGTTCATAAAAGACCTTTCTTTCTGAACATATTAGGGCCGTAATCTAGCAAGAAACCCCTCCCAAATGCAATGATCTTGGATGCCCCACAATTTTATGTGTAGTTGGCAAATTTTGCATAAGCCCACTCCCTTTAATTGTGGGATATCCTGGGTGTCCTTATATTTGGAGGGATTTTATGCTAGATCGTGATGTTGGCACATTCATTAAGAATTCTTCTTCACAATACACAAGTCATTCAAGAATTTTGCATATGATAGAATTTGTTTGATTGCATCAATAAAGGTATGTTGATCTTAAATTTGCTTAAACAACTCAATATTACTACATTTTTATTCAATTTTCAAGGCTTTTGAAACCTTTGTGGAAAAGGTGCACGAATGGAACACTAAGGCTCAAACTTAATTGGGATAGTTAGCTCCTTGACAACTTCATTAGGCTTTTGAAACCTATGGGGAAAGGCGCAGGAATGGAACACTAAGGCTCAAACTTAGTTGATTGGTGACTCCTTGACAACTTCATTACTATGGTCTACTTGTAGGCTTACTTTAGGTTTTTGGGCCTCAGATGGTGTGGTCTTGTCAATTAACTTCCCACCCCTCGTTGTAGCAATGAATTGGACATGTCCTTATCACTAGGTGTGGTAGAATCTACTTGGAATTTGTGAATTTGGCTAAGGGTATCGAGGGAACTTTTGTTCTCTTGAATACTTTAGTAAGACTATTCCTAATGCTATCTATATCATTGGTAGTATGTGTCTGTAAGTCATTAATTGTTCATGAATTTTGAACCTGGATGATGGCTTTGTCCACATGAAATGTAGAAGTGTCTTCTAGACTTCTTTTTTTGTGGTGGTGGTTATGTTAGAGGGCCCTGTGAGCTAGATGAAGTGCATTTTGTTGTTCTTGGTTATTATTTTGTGAATTATACCTTCTTAAGTTCCATGGCCCTTGTGAAGGTGGTTAGGCTAACACAAAGATCATCCTCCTCCCTCAATGTGCACTTACTTCCAAATGAGATAGTAGCTGTAGAATAGGCCTTGGGAGGATTAGGTGTGTCCCAAGATTGGGCATTTTCGACTAAAAGGTGAAAGTTCTCATATGCCTAGGCATGTAAAATGGGTCAACATGGCCCTTACCTAACCCCATTTGCCCTTCACCCTGTTTGCCTGTGTGAAAATCGGTCGGGTCGAGCATATCTGATCAAGACCTAGACCTATTGGCTTTCAATATTTTTTAAAAATATTTTTATAATTTTTTAAAATGAATTAATTGTAAATTGAACTTAAAATAAAATAATAAACAATTAGTCTTAAAAATAAATAAATTCTATTACAAATTATTGTAGATTCGTAGACATTAGAATTTTTTGGTCACAAAGGAGCACATTACTTGAGTCCCCACCTTTGATATTAAAAAAATACTCATATCTATTATTCACTTTGGTTTTCGTGTAAAGAAAGACTGAAAAAAATAATATAAACAAAATTAAATTTGTTAGGTCAGGTTAGGTTGTGTCGGGTCAGGCTAGGGAGTCGAGTGTGCCCCCAAGTCTTGACCCAAAGGTCTTGGGGAGAGCCAGAGTTGGGTTTGTATAGACATAGGCATAGGGATAGGGTCGGGATAGGTCGGGTCAAAACCATGTCTGGGTTAGGAGTTACATGCCTACAAATGCCTCACTGGGGTCTTTGTGAAAGAATCTCCATTGCATATCATCTCTACAAACTAGCGCATGCGAGGAGATAAAACCACATGAAAGAAGCTAATTGTGCCCATGTCCCACAATAATAATTATCTGGACAAGAGTTTTAAAGTTCCTTGAATCTCTCTTGACATTGGTCATTTTTTGTTAGGCGAATTAATGATTTAGTGCTTAATGGCATTAATGGGGTGAGTAAGGATTTTTTAATTTTTAAAAAAGAAAAACCCTTTGCATAGTTTGCCATGTGCCTATTGACCTAGACCTCGATGCATTAAGCCATAGCTTGGTTTTGTCCTTTTAAGGAAATGGGAAAAACTTCAACCTAACAACCTCCTCAATGCAATTTTGATCGTTGAATGTTGCACACTCTCCTTTGAACTCTTTTAACATGGAAGTAAGGATTTTCATATTCTGAACTGTGAAATTGTGGCCAAACCTATATATCACACCTGGTTTGAAGTTAAAATTTTGTGCAGGGGTAGGCAAGAGGGAGCACTGCTTCTAGCAGGCAAATACTCCCTTGCTGTCCTCATGGGCTCTACAGGATGTTTGAATGTGGGGATGGTTTTTCTTATTTTGCCCTTGGTTAACTGGAAGGTTGTCCCCATTACCACTCTTTAAATTATCAATTTTGAGAGTATGAAATTTAATGGGTGAAATACTACTAACTATGTGCTGAGAGTAGAGGTGGGAATTTGCGTTGACGTGTCGTATTTGGATTCATAATAATGTCAATTTGTGTTTATGCTCAAATGTCTCAAAATTTAATGATCTTGCTAAATAATTTATTTATTTCAAAATCAAACAAATAATGTCAATTTTGGGTTATTCATATTATATCCAATATTGCCATCCCTAAGTGAGGAGCTTGGATTTTCCAAACAAGTTACCTAGCTCACCTCAACTAGATGTCCACTTTGATTGTGAGACAAAATGGACATGAACTAGAATCCAAAAACAGGCAAACAGAAGAGGTGAACGGTATTTCTGAAGATCAAAGCTCTGAGCAATCTTACTATACAGTGATTAATCTTCTTATATTTCCTCCTCAATGCTGCGTTCGCTTCATATGCTTCATATTAATCACCGGTAATGACCTCAAAAACTTCTTGTTTAACTTTGGGTTGTGCTCCCAAGTGCAGAACTCTAAGCTGTCAAGTAAAGGAGGTGTAGGAGTTTTGTATGTAAAGTAAATGAATTATTTCTGTTCAGCATTCCTGCACTTGGTAGCAGAATGGAGAATTAGAAGCAAAGAGAAGGAATCAATAAAGAATTGCTTGAACCATGTTCATTTCGATTTCAGTATCTGTTGCATATCTCATAAAGCATTATGCCTAAAAATAAAGTTAAAGGTCTGGAAAATCACTGTTAGACTGCTCCATCTTATGCGAATGGGTGGGGCTTATGAGTCAGATGAGGCATAGTACCCTCCATTGTCCAGCTAACTAAAATTTTGTTTTAAACATGATCATGGACTTATATGTTGCAGTGTATTGCAGCTATGTTCCCAACCCTGTCTTGGTTATAATTGATGTCCAGCCTAAAGAGATGGGAATTCCTACGAAAGCTTATTATGCCGTTGAAGAGGTTAAAGAGGTAAGAATATGATTTAGTTCTCCATTCCACCCACATATTTTGATTGTTTGGTGATGTTTTGTGGGGCCTGCTAATATTCAGCTGACTTAATTAAGATAACATAATGGAGCTATTCATTGCTGGAAGGGAGTATCATGTCTGCTAAGAAGCTGATCTAACATTTGGATTTGATTGCAGAATGCCACTCAAAAAAGCCAGAAGGTATTTGTACATGTTACTTCAGAAATTGCGGCACATGAGGTTGAAGAAATTGGTACGCTACACGGGATATAAAACTGAAATTGTTGTTAAAATTATAAATCTTCTTTCATTTTTTGCTCTTCTATTTCTGTGAGTTTCATCTTTCATTTCTACATCTGCACTCCTGTTTAACAGGAGTTGAGCACTTGCTGAGGGACGTGAAGGATACAACTATTAGCACCCTTGCAACTGAGGTATTCTTCTTTTATTGCTCTGTTTCCGTTTTCCTTGTCGGTGTATACATTTTTGGAGCGCAATAAACGGAAATATAAATCATTCAATTGTAGAAAGAATGGATATGAAAATAAATTGAATACGCACCTGTATATAAATTATTGAATTGGTCAGTTGAAAAGGAAGAAAAAACATAAATAACGACTTCTTTCTTTTTGTCTTGCGCAGGTGACTGGTAAACTAGCAGCCCTGAAGGGATTGGATGCAAGACTTCAAGAGATACGCAGCTATCTTGACCTTGTCATTGATGGAAAACTTCCTTTGAACCATGAGATATTGTGCCATTTACAGGTACCTTTTCTGCCCTTTCATGGTTGAGGGTGTGTTTGGAGTGACAAAAAGTGAGATAAAATTAGATAAAGTGAGATAAGTTGTGAGTTCGTAATTCGTGCAGTGAGATAAAAAATGAATAATTTTTAGAGTTTTTCAGTGTTCTTTACTGTTTTTAGAATTTTTTGTCATTCCAAACGGAGCCTGAGCCTGAATCATAAAGCAGATATTAGGCATCTTCCCTGATAGAGTAGGGAAAAGGATGGATATTTACTTGGATCAATTGTTACTTCTAGTTGTCCCTGGAATTTGTCTTTTTATTTTTTCATTAGTTTCTGTACCTTTTATCAGTTTCCACTTCACCCTCCTTTAAAATATTGGCTTCATTTCTGTTCTCCCCTCCCCCCCCCCCCCCCCAAAAAAAAAAAAAGAACTTATAGGGTGAGATGCCGTTTGCTGATTCTTTTATCTCATTGCTGAGTCTTCAAATTTCTTTTTGCAGGATGTGTTTAACTTACTTCCAAATCTCAATGTGGCTGAATTAATCAAAGCTTTTGCAGGTAGAGAACATCTTAGATATCCTGCTTGTCTTGTGTCTAGAACTGGATTTTCTAAAAGTGGTGTTTCTCTCTTTTGAACTGTTAATCTTACCTTTTTGCAGTGAAAACAAATGATATGATGTTGGTTATTTATCTTTCTTCCCTCATTCGAAGTGTAGTTGCTCTCCATAATTTGATCAACAATAAGGTAAGATGCCAATTCTTGGATCTTGATCAACTGCTTTTCTTTTCTGTTTATCTGTTAATTTATTGGCTAGAAAGCTTGTGAGGTCAACTTTTTAGACATGAATGATTGCATGGCCCTGCCAATCATTAGATTTTAGACGACAGATATTAGAGGTGTATCAATAATTCAAGTACTGACCTTTCCTTTTATGTAGGTAGAACCATGTTGCTACCAGCTTTCTTAGCTTTGAACTTCCCGTGACGCTGATTATTGAACTTTGTAGAGTTTCAAATAGTGAATTTAATTTTGAACTAATAGTTATAGTCTGTTTGGATAGGTATGGATTTCAAAAGAAATGACTTGATATTTAGTTTACAAGAGGTGATTAATATTTCTATAGGTAGATTAAGAAACTAAAGGGAAGCTAGATTAGATGTTCAATGAAATTATTTTGTTACGATCTGTCAAAAAAAAAAAGTAGAATTTAGTGAATGGTTGACTCCCATAAAAGATCTTTATATATATGGAATCCAATACGAAATAGGAGTAGAAGAAAATTATATGACCTTATTGTTGGGGGGAATACTGGATCACATTCATTCAACACATAAGCGAAAATAACAAAACAAACGAACAAGAAAACAACCATAAGAAAGAATACAATATATACGTGATTCGGCAACATGGTTACGTCCATGGGCACATTAAAATTTGGTTTTCACTATGGGCTCCAACAGTGGAGTAAGGAATTACAATAAGGAAGATGAAAGTGTTTTAAAGAACCCTAGAGAATCTTGTCACTTTCTTCTTAGTTTTTCTGTCAACTCTAACATTTGAAAACCCTAATCTAAATTTAGTATGGATGTACAGTATGTCATATATATATATATATATATATAAAAGAAACCCAATCAAAACTGGGCTTGAAAACAATCTTAAAAATTTTCGATTCCGCCACTTATTGGGATGAGGTTCTAGTGAACTTCCATCCGCAATATAGTGTCTCTATTTTCCCAGCAGAGCTAGTGACCTTACTAGTGAGCACCCTGCTCGATGCTGTGCTCTTTGTAATACTCAATGACACCTAGAAACCATCCAGCGAGCTTCCTCTGCACCTGTATATATCTCGGCCTTCACCAGCGAGTCCCAACAAGCTTGCCAGCTAGTTACTGTGCTACTGTATTGCATCTGTCCCTTTACCAGTGCCTAGCGTAATAAGTATGAACCCAACTCTAACACTTATACACTATTAAAATTAGGAAAGAAATAGGACTATAGAATAGGAAAGTGGGAAAAAAAACTATGTAATCCTATGTAAACTATTCCAATAGGAAAGAAAATATTTTAAACACTCTCTTCCTCAGACTTAAGTATCAGGACAATAGAATAGTAAAGCAGGAAAAAATTATGTAATCTCATATAGACTATTAAAGGAATAGGAAAGAAAAAAATTTTAATAATCCTTGTAACATTCTTCCGCAGACCCAAGGTCTTTAGGACACCAGAGCTTGGAAATCAAAGAATGGGAAGTGCTGGTAACATGCCCAAAGCTATGTTTTAGAACCCATATTGATATGATTAGTTGAATTGGTAAACCTGTGACCTAGTGTAAAAAATAGTTCGATTCATAGTTCAAACCCATATGACAAAAAACCAGTGTAAACAGTTACTCATACGAATCGTTTGTGGTTCATTTGAAGTGGCCGAGTCAACAATTGTTATAAATTAAAGCCATCATCTAACTGTTTCTATTTTTTATAATTAAATACTTTTCTTATAAGTAAAACCTTTAATAGGTTATTAAAACTACTATTTAATTATTTAACATCAATTTTCTTAGTTAAAAGAAAAAGTAAAAGTGAAATTGAAAATGGCGTGGAAGAAAGATTTGACAAATATTAGATTTTTAGGTAATTTTTAATAATTAATTTTATTTATGTATTATATTTAATCTATTTATGACATCAATTTTGATTGGCCCAACAGTTGAACGCCCCTTGATCTGGTCAATTTTTCAATTGGCTTGACGGTTTGGGTTTCAAAACATTGTTTGCGTTTCAAAACATTGGCCCAAAGCTCGTTGGAATCTCTTGAGATTTCGAATAGGATGTTAGATAGTCTCAATGTAAGTGTCGGAATGGTCACCAGAAGGAGACAAGCTTTGTCAGACAAGGCACAAACCCACTGGAGCAGTGATGTGCTGTCATGCGTTGTTGGAAAGAGGGCCTGTGAGGTCCACGTGCGGTGGCGGGGCTCGGACAGTAGGTATTGCCTGCTATGGCTGATCCCTCTGACAAACTTGTTTGGCTTGAATAAAGCTCTGGTTTGTGGTAGGTGAGAAACCTCTCTTTGTGTGTCATTGGATTGCGACGAATGGGGCAGGACAAAGTGGGTTGATTTCCAATAAGCTTCACCGATGAGATCCTGATAGAGTCGTTGGAGATGGGTAATGGTGACTTGTGAGGCACCTGGAGGAAAATGACATTATAGAGTGGTCGTGAAATGGCTAGCAAAAGCTGGTTGGGAAATGGTAACAAAATTGGATTCCATGGCTATACTGAAAACAGCTGCTGTCATAAAATTGCAGCAAAAACATCTGCTAAACTTCAATGAAAGAGGCTGCAAATTTGCTGCGAAAACGGCTGTTGGACTGACTATAGAAAAAATAGCAGAAAACTGCTGCGAAATTTTCTGGAAACTGCAGCAAGCATTACTCAATGCCACAGAAAATCTGCTGCCAAAACACTGATAAAACATGCAACAAACTGATGCCAAGTTACTGGGAAAAACTGTAAGAAAGCAGAGGGTTGTGAAACTAGTTGAGGGTCTGGCAACAGATGCAGCACAATTCAATAGAAAAACTCATGGGCAGATTGATTGCTCTGATACCACGTAAAAGACTAGAATTTAGTGAATGACTGACTTCCTCGTACAACTGGAACCTTTATTAGTTGAGGGTTGTGAAACTATTTCACATCCGACGGCAGTAGTAGTGGAATTCAATGTAAAAACTCATGGCTGGATTGATTGCTTTGATACCATGTAAAAGACTAGAATGTAGTGCATGGTTGACTCCTTTGTACATCTAGAACCTTTATTAATACTGAAGGATTTCAAATAACTACATTTATGATAGGGGTAATTCCACTTTACCATCCTCCGGTTTAATAGTCATGCAATAACCCACTTATGATTTTTACTAAAGTGCAAAATTGACTGAATCTATTAAATTTAATTAGATTTGTGCCTTATGAGTCAAAATTTGTTAAGAGGGAGATTTTCACAAAATAAATAGATTAAAGCACATTTTAACTCATTTTTATGCTAAAATAAAATCTTATTTGATTTTTTAAAGTAACTCAATTTGTCTTTATTTTCTTAAATAATATTTTTTAGGTAACCATATATAAGCCCATATTGCACGTGTGGCACAAATTTAATTAAATTTAATATTTTTTTGGGATAAATTTTCACTTTTGTCCAAATCAAAGGGGATATGTGTTAACTTTTAGTTTTAAAAGGGTTTATGTGTTTCTGGTCCAAACCGCAAGAGGGTAAAGTGTAAGTATGTAAAATCTATGGTGATTTATAGTGTGAAAAATTCTCTAATTCTGAAATGCTAGTTGAAATCCACGTCTAATCTAAACCATCAAATTTATATTGAAATATCTAAGCAGAGTGAGTAGTTCACCTTAGTGGAGCACGAGCGCATACAAGGAGTTGTCTTCTCCTCACTCTTTTAATATTTAATTCTATTTCTTTTAATTTTAAATACATAAATACAAAACCAAACCTTACCTTTTTTACAAGAGTGGATTCAGAAGATGAAACAAAAATTTCAGTACAATTATATCTTTTAAGCAGATCTAATTATCAAGAACTTGGGGGGGGGGATTAAGTCTTGGTATTAAGCCAATGTTACACTGTCGGAATGATAGCTTTTGTGGATTGTTTAGCAATGGCTTCTAGTATATTAAAGAGCTTGGCCTTTGGGTGATATCAATTTGTCCAATTATGGAACAAGTGGAGCACTTAGGGATTCTCTCAATTTATGTTGGCCTTAGTGTCAGTTAACATGATACATTAGTTTCACGAACTCTCCGCGACTGGTGTTATTGATGCCAATTTGTGACTCGCATAAATACGCAGTGTAAATAGCTCATTTCAGCTGGTGTTACCAAAAGCCAAATTTGTGACTTACTGGGACACATCCATCTCAACTTTAGATTCAGGCTCTCTCTCTCTCTCGCGCGCGTCCGCGCCCCCCAAAAACTCACTATTTTTTATTGATTCACTATCAAAAACAGAAAGCTATGGTGTGGAATCAAAATCTTGGAAGCCAACAATATGTAATGGGCATGCTGGAGTTGATAACATGGTATTATGCTGTTGTATGTAACCGGGAAAAAAAAAAAATCAGATTTGCTCATCTCACCCTTAGCTCTCTGCAAAAATCTGTTGCTTATATTTATGGTTTACGGTGACTTAACATAATTTGAAATTGATGCCAGATGCTCAACAAAGAACATGAGAAGGCAGAAGACTCAAAGCCAGTTGCTGTGCCTGCTGCCGCTGGAAGTTAGGCAAATAAGGTTCTGGCGGTGGTTCTTTATCTCAGGCAACTTGATTTTAGAGTCCCCTTCCTTGGGGAACAAAAAAGAAAAAAATGGGAAATCCCTTGTATCAAGGTTTCAGAGGACCTGAGGACAATTGCATCGGATAAACATTACTTTAGAAAATATATATATATTTTTTTTCTAAATCAGGTGCTTGTGATTTGTGTTTGATTGGCAAATTGTTAGTTATTGAAGAAGTTAGAATTGCAAGTGGTGAGGCAGTTTTATAACTTCAAGCTAAAACTGGCATCTGTAGAACATTTTGTTAGTTTTGCATGAACAAATAACTTTATTTCATGCTTGCTATGGGACTCTCTCTCTCTCTCTCTCTCTCTATATATATATATATATATATATAAGAATTGAATAGAAATAAGATGTGGACCAGCAATCAAACCACCCAATTCTCTCTCTTTAAATAGCCAAACTTGAATTAAGTGTTCAACTGTGCATTGGAAGCTTGAAAATCTTTCAGATTTAGTGCGCACTAAGAAGTTGAGATTTGGGGGGACCCTGGGAGTTGCTTGCATGTGAAAGCAGGTGAATTAAAAATTAAATTAGAAGAATTACACAAATCAATTTTACTATTTAGGCAGAAATGACCCGGCTAACCTAATCTACGAAAGTGGGGCGCATATCAGTCCAATTATCGAATTTGCGAATTCAATGTGAATTTTGGCTGACTTCGTGAATTCTTTTGGTAAAAAATTTCACAAGTTGAATCCACCTTTTATTTTTTAACATGAATTACAAAGTGGTTAATAATTGTCAATATTCACAACTTTATTAGTAATAACTCATCAAGCTAATAGATGCGTTGTGTGCTATTTATTTATTTTAATTATTGTATATATCGTCCTTATTCATTTTACCTAAATATATATAATAAGTTTTTGGAAGAGTTAAATGTGTTAAGAAACAAAATTGGGCAATTATTTATAATATGTAAAAAAACATATCATCATGTTAAATTTTGGCTCGACTCTCATTTTACTAATTGAACTCTTTATTATCTCACATTACATTCTAAACCATGGTCTTATGTTCCAAATTGTGTTAAATTAGTTACATTGTTTAAATTCTAAATGAAAAAAAAGTTTAAGTGTTAAGCACGTGATTTAAAATATCTATTTATATACAAAATCAGATATCGTTTTCTCGAGTCCATCAATCAAAATTTAGATAACTCAATTGAAACTAACAAATGGATTCGTTCTAGTATTGTCATTTGAATCTTAAAAATGGATTCGTTCTGTCATTGTGGTCGTTAAACGATACTTCAAATGTAATGGACCATGGCAACTTGCTTCAAATGTTATGCACCATGGCAATTTGAGTTAAAAACTCTACATATGTGAGGGAAATTTGTAGTTATTTTGCCTGAGTTGATATATTAATTTTGTTTATGTTCGTCCTATAATGAAATTTGTGAAGATATTAGGTGATTGTGGGCATGGTGTGTTGCAAATTATTATTATTATTATTATTATTTTACTTGAATGTAATCCTCAGGTGATTGTGAACTTGGTATGTTTGTTAGTTTGCTTTTGTGTGATTTGAAGAGGATTGAAACTATGATGGTCATACAAGGAGGCCTTATGGGTGAGAAGAAGAGTAAAATAAGGTGGTGAAGCAAGAGGGGTAAAAAATGGAATCTTCAATTTGAGAAGCAGATCATTCAAGCTTTGCCTCTTGAGCCTACTTAGCTACGACTACTAACTTCTTCCCTCTTCACTTGCAATACTTGGAGACTATATTCCAATAACTGTTATGATAAGAGGGAAGAAGTTAGTAGTCGAATTATCATCTTGACAAGAGAAACAAAAGGAAGATGTTGGAATACCATGTATCATCATTGTGGACAATAAATTCTTTGAGAGCAACCCTTATAACTATCGCATCTGTTGTGACTCGCGGGTGCTTGTAAATAAAGATTTTTTTTTTTTTTTGGTAATTGTAAATAAAGATTTAGGATGATCTGACCAAATTACCCCAAATTTGAAGTCACATGGTTCACACACAATTTATTTCCGTCAAGTGTTTAGACCGTCCTAGTAAACTGGAGCAATATTCATAATAAACGGGGGAGAGGGATATTTTTCCTCACGAGAGTGGGATGAGGGGAAAAAGAAAAAAAGATGCTAAAAAGTAATTGGGATCCACTGTAAATGTACAAGTACTTTGAAACTACATCATCAGTTTCAGATATATCATTCTACTCCAACACTGCGTTAGAACTTTCAACACAACAAAACCAAAATGCTCTATTCTTTTCCCTGGTAACGTTATATTGTTCTGCTATTTCATCGTACAAACCTGAACTAAATGACAACAACTTTGGACTCAGTTAGGCACAAACTCATTGCCTGAATTAATAAGAGTTTCTAAAACCAAATGTTAAAAGGTTACATAAAATTAAGCCCAATGGCAGAGCAATTAAACGAAGTCTGAAGCTAGCAGAGGGAATATATGTCATTCTCATTCAATCTTCTTCATTTTCATCGGGCTGAACTGATTGTTCAAACTCAGCATCCATTATTACACCATCCATAACATGTACAACAATCTTCCCCTTCCTGAGATCTACTTGCTCTGACCGAACTCTGTTAACCATCAGAGCTCCATTTAAGTCCTTTGATATGTATAAAGTGAACCCCGACAATGAATCATAACTAATTTCCCCACCTACAGGTACCGAAGCTGAAGAGATCATCCGAGGCACAGCTGAGAAACCCAATATACGAGTAAGTATTGCATGTGTGTCATTAAACTTCTCACCCATTAAACTATCCTTGGCGTTCAGCCTCAAGTCGCGCTCAAAAGCTCTCTCCGAAGGAACAAAGACGGTAAAAACAAGGTCTTCAGGCAGCATCGTGATAATCATCTTTCCAAATTGGCCTATACTCTCGTCAACAGAAGCCTTCTTTATCTTCTTGGTCTTAAATGAAGTCCTTGTTCTATCTGCCTCTGATATGTCTGGAAGCTTGTGTACTGAAAGGATCAAAACAATGAGGCAACATGTAGAAACCACTATGCAAACACATGCAACTGGGCTTTTCACAAAGCGAGTCCTTGTCATCCTCAACATAACAACCCAAAAAATCAACCATTCTCATTTAGATTCATTACTTAGGCCTGCATGTATTACAGAGGTAAGAATTATTAACCTAAAAATAAGACCAGAGTGTTTGTCACTCATCTAACTCACAAATCTTTGAGATCTTATACGTTTACCCCTACTAGCATGGATATTTTTTAGGATAGCATCCCTAATTAATGAGCAATGAAAATCATATCTTTCATATAACTCCAACAGATTGCAACAAACAAATATCAATTATTGCCATTAATGGAAAGGAAGCAAATTATGAAACCAATTGATTTAGTTGCATTTCATGTTGTTAAACTCCAAAATCCTTTCTTTGGTCTACAATCACCTATTTTTATTTTTTGATCATGTGAGAGTGCACAGGAACATCTTGTTATTTTCAAAATATATATGGTTTATTTCATCTAATGCTTTATTATATGGATTGTTCAATAATTTAGAGAAGGCAGCACGGCGGGGCTTTAGCATCCCTATTGACCAGAGCACTGAACCATCTTTCCTTTTTGTTTTTTGGGTAACTGACCAGAATTGAACCATCTTATCATAAGAGGATATTGGTTATAATAATTTAATAAGTAAAAATATAAGAAAATAAAGCATAACCACGATCCCTTATCATTCTTTTGCTCCTCTGTAATGTATTAAAATATTCCATTTGATGCTCTTATGTTGATTATAAATATTAGGAAATTACAATTTCCTTTTATTCGCCTAAGATATTCAACTTCCATGTATAGAATTTTCCAATTTTATTCCCATCATTCATGGGATTTAGTCCCATTATGTTATAAATAGGAGCTTTGTACATCAGAAAATATACATAGACAGATTTTCTCCATCTGGTCCTCCTGCTCTGCTTGAGGCTTTTTTCAACATAATATTAGAGCCATAACTGAGCCTTGTCATCATTTTATTCCATTTTTTTTTTAATTCAGTATGTTAAGAGAGTGACATGTCCTCGCAAAATGTGAACACTGAAGCATCACACTCAATCACTGTTGCATCTTCTCCATATTTCCTCCATTCTACAAATCATCCTGGGGCAGTCCTTGTCTCCATCCCGCTTAGTGACGAATTTATTTTCAATTTTATTCCCATGATTCATGGGATTTGTTTTAGTCCCATTATGTTATAGGTAGGAATTTTGTACAGCAGAGAACATACAGGAAGGTTTTTTTTCCATCTCCTCCTCCACATAAGTTTTTCTCAACAATAAGCTTTCTTGTGTTATACCACGGAACATGCTCCTAAAATCATTTACTATCTCCACAAAAATACATAAATAAATTAAAAACAGAGGGTCGGAAACAATAACACTGAACCCACTAAGACACTGACGCTATTTTCTTCTAAAGTATTCCAGAAACTAGAAATCACAAAAGAGCAAGCAAAGGCTTATCCATGCAGCCAACTCTTCATAAGAACAATTTTTCTCTCACTAAAAACCCAGATTTTTTTTTTCCTACGTTAAAAAAATGGAGAGACAATCTGGAAATAGAGCAAACAAGAGCTTATCTTCGCGGAAATTTCTTCACAGAAACAAATTTCTCCCAAACTGAAGAGAGATTCTAGAAATAGAGCAAGCAAGAATTTAATCCTTACAGCCAATTCTTCATAAATACATATATATTTGTTTCATATTCGAGAGTCATTCGGGGAATACAGGCGACCAGAAAGAACAATGACACAGAAAATCTGAGACAGCAATATGATTATAATACAACTACAATCTTATAAACTATACATACACAAACAATCGTGGAGCAATCAAGCACCACTCCGAATCACAGATTCGGGGCTATCGAACACTAAAACCCTAGCTCCGAAGATTTTATATAGATACATGTGTATCAGTGTATGTATTTGTGCATCCATACATGCAAATGCTTATATTATATACGTATACATGTTTGACATATATATATTGACGGGGTAAGAGAGATCAAAAGAGGAGATTGAATATACCAGATTCGGATCCATCGAAGCGAAAAAGATGTTGCAGAAATGAAAATTAGACGTCTCCTACCCTTAGCTCAGCCAATTTTTGTGCCACAAAATAGTTTTGAATCTCCTTTTTGTGCTCTTTGGTGCTTACCGTGATACAGAGACCCCTGACATTAGTATGGAGTCTCCTATAGACATTATCGATTGTCTCCCAAAGCATTGTTTGGTTTTCAGAAATGCCATCGCCAATCAAGGGCTGCAGTAGCCCAGGTATATCAAATAGTTTAATATTAAAATAAATATTTTTATAAAAAAAATATATAAAATAGTATATAAATATATTCATATAAAAAAATATACTTTTAATTAATTCGAGTTACGCTCGGACTAACTGTCAAAATTTCAAGTATAACCTGTTTAATCAGCCAGGGCTTGCTTAGGCTGGTTAACTCTCCAGGGGCCTTTGCCGGCTAGGGTCCTGGAGCGTGTTTCGCCCTGTGCGCACCCCAGTACGGGGTAGCGGCTGCGGACTTCTACGTACCAGAAGTATAACCTGTTTAATTAAACAGGTTGAAATTTTTGTCAAGCTTGAAAACAAAGATAAACTTAGGGATTTTAAGGCTCCGTTTGGCCTACTAAACTTTACTAAAATTCACTAAATTTTAATTACTTTTTGTACTTTTTTTCAATTAAATTTTAACACTTATCACTTTTATGTCACATCTTTCCTTTTTTTATTGTACTTTTTGACCAAAATTTAACTAACCAAACATGCCCTAAGTCATCAGACCTATATCCACTCTAAATTATAGCTAGGGGTGATAATTTTAAATATCATATGAAAACGAGCACTACCAACGCAGACATAAAATTACTTAGAGATAGCACAAATAAGACATGATCTGAATAATTTAGATTAAATTTGAAATCATTTGATTTAATTTTTATAGTAAATTAATTATTTAAGTTATTCATTTTTTTAATATTTTAAGGTGTTCGGTTCAAATTACGCGCACCTCGACTAATCCTTTTGAAATCTTAAAGTTAAGTCATTCATTGAATATTAAGATAATTAAATATAGTCACAAAAATTAACATAAAAATTGACCCAAATTATAAATTCAAACGGGCATGACGCAACCTAGTTATCAACCATATTCATTTCTTTTAGCTTTGTTCCAAATATCTTATAAAGAACAAATAATAAAAATTTTTGAAACATCAACTAATTTTTTGACTAATTATACTTCATCCTCTTGAAGTTTAATAATAAAATAAATAAATAAATAAATGACTTCCTTTTAAAGGTGTGTAAACAAAATTGGAACTGAAAAGGCAAACCAAAATTTTGATTAGTTCTATTTTAGTTTCAATTATTTTTTTGGTCCTAAATTATATTTTGGTTCCGTCTTGATTTTTGTACTTGGCCGTATATCGATAGAGTTTGGGATAGGGATAAATACTGTCTATACTCTTATGATTTAATCTATACTCACCACTATTCTCTCCCGCACAAGTCACTGCTCAATTAATTTGTACCAGTGACTGTCCGTAGTCACCAGTACATTTTATTCAAAATCATCACAGCCATAAAATAATGTCTTCTATTTAAAAATCAATGGTGGAAACATAAACAGTAAAAAGTGCGAGATAATTGTGTGGTAGAGATAGTTGAGCTGTACTTTTATTCATTTGGGTCCCATTACTAATGCTGATGTGGATAAAAGTAATTCTATTCATTCCTAAGCAACAGGGGACAGAGCCAAAAAATTATGTGTGAGTAAGTATTAATTATAAGATACATAAATAGTTGATGGGTCTCAGATAAAGAGAAAAAAGGGCTTGACTTGATGAGAGAAAAGGGGTTCAAAGTGGAATTATATATTTTTTAATCGTATTAGATAAACTAAGTAATCTTGCATTGATGTATATTGGGTTAAAATTTATTTTTTTTTACCGGGTGGGCATAATTGTTATTGAGCTAATTTTTTTTTTTCATCTTTTAGATGAGCACAGTTGTATTGGATTAAAATATTTTTTTCTTTCCTTAGGTCGACATAATTGGACACGAAAAATAACATCAATAATAAAAAAAAAAATTAGTAGTACAATTTTCTTTTGAGGGTGGGCACTGCGCATATACTAAATCCGCCCTGTTTCCGAAGACGTTTGATGCTGGGCTGTACCGCTTATATTTGGGTGGCCTTATGGGTTGGTTTACACGGCTTACTCATTAGTTAATAAGTATGTGAATTGTTCGCATCTTCACTAACAATTCATTATACTTCATGGAACCCTAGATTTGCTTGAAGATATCCAGTCAGTCACAGATTACTTGGAAACAATCCAAGAGAAGTGGAATATGCATAACGGGAACTCCGAGTACACTCATGAGGGCATGTTTGTTTGAAGGGATGGGATGATGAGGTACAAATAATATTATAGATAATATATAAGATTGGATAAAAGATGGAATTAATTTTGTTATGTGGGATTATTTTTTTAGTGTTTGGTTGGTGGGATATAAAGTGGGATAAAATATGTGATTTGATATGTGATGTGACGAAAAATAATTTTAAACATTTGGATCTTGACGGGAAATAAATTTAGAGATGGTATATTAATAATACCACATCTTCAGTGGGATAAGTCATCCGGTCATTTGAGGGATAACCAAGTCAATCCGTGGAGCCCATGGATCAAACAAAAAACAAAGCGAACTTCATTGCGTGGGACCCACGGATGAGTTATCCAATTCGGCCAAAGCATCCGGGAATCAAACATGGCCTCAGAACAATTGGATGTTGCTTCTACCACCTTGACCTTTTTGCACATCAACTGCCAACTTTTCAATCACAGCAGAATATTTACGTTAGGCACACATCCGTCATCCTCTTATGGTAGCGGTGTTATAGATATAAAGGGGACGCCGATGGATTTAGTGGCATCCAATATACACTGATTGGTATTGCAATGCAACCTAGTTGCACATTACTAGGGTCATTCGCAGCAAGGTACATTTTAATGCTTAGATTAATACGATGTTTTCTTTACTGTTGGTCGCATAAATTTATTTATTGAATGTGATCCTCGCCAGGCGCACTATTTGTTAAAATAGGATGTAACTAAAGTTTGGTTTGAGAAGTAAAAAAATTGATTTTTTTTTGTGTTTAGGAAAAGAAAAAAGTTAACTTTTTTTTGTTAATTTGACATTTTTACCTTTGAAGGTTTAAAAGAAGATTAAAATGTAAGAGAATAAATTTGGTCATTATAAAAAAAGCCAAAAAGCCAATAAGCCCAAAAAAAAAAAAAAATGAATTCCCAAACAGAATATAAGTTTTACATAAATAATATTATAATAAACATAATATGAGAATGAATGAATAAATTGAGACTCCTATGATTGGTCAAAGTTACATTACACAATTGTTGGGATGTCACCTAGAATTTTTCTTATTTTTTCATGCCAAAAAACGCCGTCGTTTTTTATGGGATGTAAGCCTTGGTGTGTAAGCTTACCATTTTCGTTTTTCATATTTGATGTAAGAGTGGCTCAACGTTTATAGGGGGCCTATTTAAGACTGGGTCAATAATGGGGGATTTGTTTTCTAAGTAATATCATTGTTTTAAAAACAAATACAAATTATTTAAACTTTTTATATAAAAGCTAATTTTCAAACATTTCAAGACAAAAAAAAAAATTATTTATCAAGGTTTTATATATTTAAGATTCATTTAAAAATTCATCTTTTTTGTTTTGCTTATTTTTCAATTGTGACAATAAATTATTATATAAAGAGTTTTTTTTTTTTTTTTTGGAACTTTCATAAGTTTTTTTCTAATTTTTATTTAAAGTGCATTTGATTTGAAAATTTTTTATTTTTGGTGTTCTGAGATTTTTTTCTTATTTTGGGTTAAATACGCTCAAAATGACTTTTTGCCATTTTTTATTTCATGTATAAACTTATTTTTTATTTTTTTTAAACAAATTTGAAAAACACAAGTGGTCAAATGTGTTTTGAGTTAATTACTTTATTTTTAAAAACGTAAAATGAAAAATGGGCTCAAAATAAGTATATCAAATTTCTATTTTTATTTTTTGTTTTCTATTTTATATGTTTGATATTTTAAAAATCTAAAAACACGAAAAACAAAAAACACATTTGGTTTAGCATTTTCTATTTTCTACGTTTAAAATTTTTCCTTATTTTGGGTTGAAAATGTTTAAAATAATTTTTTACTATTTTACATTTCATGTATAAACTTATTTTCTATTTTCTAAAACAACTTTTGAAAACACAATTGATCAAATACATTTTGAGCTGTTTTCTTCGTTTTTGGAATTACAAAATAAAAAATAGGTTCAAAACAGGTATATTAAATGACACCCTAGCTTTTCATATTAACTATCATATTTTTCATTTGATAAGTTAAATTATAAATATTATTAAATAAATTATTAACATAATCACTACAGTCGAAACTGAAACCATTTCCTCTTTTGAAGAGAATAAATAATAATTTATGCGAATAATTTTTGTGTAGATTTTTTTCTGCTAAGAACATAATTTTTATTGATAATATGTAAATAAACTTTAGAATTAGAATTACCCAAAAAAAAAAAGAAACTTTAGAATTAGAGAAAAGAGAAATAAATGTTAATAACTTTAGAATTAGAGAAAAGAGAAATAAATTCAATTTGCATGAAGATATATATATATAGTAATAAAATTTTCTTTTGCTTTTTTTTATTACTCTTATTATCTATTGATTTTTATTTTATTTTTTTTTTTAATTTCAAACACTTAGATTGAATAAGAAATACTGTTCTTGTTTAGGGTATTTAGCACTTCTAAAAGTAGTGAAGAGGAAAGGTTTTTACTAATGAAATTTTTATAGTTATAGTCATTGTTCATTTGGCACAAAATAAATTTAATTTAGAACTAATTATAAATAAAATTTAGAAGTAGTTTAAATTTTGAATTCTTCAAATATTGAAAAAATGATAAGATTAAATAAAATAAAATTGAAATAATTTTTAGACATAACTTAAATTAATATGGAACAAATTAAAAATTGGGATTTTTAGAGGCCGGTCACTATTTATGGACTTATAAGGATTTAAGTCATACCAAAAAAACTTGTTTGTAAATAAGTCACACTTGAAACAAAAAGACAAAAAAAGACATCACGTGTTTTTCACCACATTTCAAAGCTGCCAGTTTTATCCGAAAATAGTGCACACTTCACTTATAACTTCCGCGACTTTCCATCTTCTTTACAAAGCAAGTAAAATCGATTTTTGGAAACAAAATCAAAACTGTTTGGAAAAAACCTAAATCGATCATCATTCCTAAGTATTTTTATTTTTTCTGATTTTGAAACAGTACCGGTACTGTTTTGAAAATAACTCAAAATGCTAATCAACCCCATGGATTTATCTTGCTCAAAACTTGTCATCTGCTTATAATTCATGATGCTGTTTTGAAAACAGTACCGGTACTTCAGTACCAATACTGTTTTAAATCGGTACTGTTTTCATACTGCCTAAAAAATATCAATCGATACATAACACAAACCAATCATATGAGCCAACATCATCATATTTTTTGAAACAATACCGGTATTGTTTTGAAGATAGCTCAAAAAGCCCATTGGCCCCATGAATTTCTCTTACCCTTAAAACTCGTCATCTGCTTATAATTCATGGTGCTGTTTTGAAAACAGTACCGATAAAACAGTACCGGTATTGTTTTGGACCAGTACTGTTTTTATATTACCTAAAAAATATCAATCGATACATAACACAAACCAATCATACGAGCTAACATCATCATATTTTTTTAAATAGTACCGATACTGTTTTGAAGATAGCTCAAAACGTTGATCGGCCCAATAGATTTCTCTTGCCCTTAAAACTCGTCATTTGCTTATAATTTATGGTGCCGTTTTGAAAACAGTACCGGTACCGATAAAACAGTACTAGTACTATGTTAAAAACAGTACCGATAAAACAGTATCAGTACTGTTTTGGACCGGTACTATTTTCATACTGCCTAAAAAATATCAATCGATACATAACACAAACCAACCATACGAGCCAATATCATCATATTTTTTGAAACAGTACCGGTACTATTTTGAAGATAGCTTAAAACGCCAATCGGCAAAATCAATACATGAAGAAGATAGGCCAAATAAGCTATATCTTCTTAATATCTTCACGACTAAAACTGTAAATAATGAAATTGAAAACAAGGAAAGAAAAAAAAAAAAAGGAAGAAGTGTGATTCTTGGTAAACCATATCTTCACGTGATTTCCGGAATTCCCGGAAATAACTTGTGTGACTTGTTATAGAAATAAAGGATATTATTGGCATATTAAAAACTATATTTAAAACAAACTCGTGAGATCCACTCAAAAGTGTGATTTAAATACAAAACTTTCCACATTAATGTGACTTAAAAGTAATGCTTTTTTTTGGGTGTGACTAATAGCTTTAAAAAATTACAAAGTATGACTTGGATACAATTTTCCGTTAAAAATTCCAAACAAAAAATTCCTTGGTTGAGGCATTAAAGGGGCGTTTAGAGGCATAATGTTTAATAACTTTTTGCCTTTTTTTACCAAAAGTCGTTAGTAGCAATTTTTGATACATTTGGTGAAACAAATAGTTATTTTTAGCAATTTTTTATAACTTTTTACAATTATTTGGTGTTTGGTAAAATTTTTAGCAACTTTTAATAATTTTTGGTAACTTTTAACAATTTTTGATAGTTTTTAGCAATTTAGGTAATTTTTGTACTTGGTAAAAATTTTAGTAACTTTTGAGTTAAACAAATTACTGTAGTAAAGTAGAAAAGTGATAAAAGTTGATGTTTTGTCAAACACCAACTTTACAACGTTTTTGTTTTGTCAAATACCAACTTTACAACTTTTAGTTGATTTTTGTATAAAATTATTCTTCCAAACGGGATCTGAGAAAACTTTTGGATTGGACAAGCACAAAATTTTGGATTGAAATCATTCTTAAATTATTAAGGAATATATATTATATATATTGAATTTAACTCTTTATTCAAAATTGAATTCATGATTTGAAAAGATGAATGGCGTTAAAAAGGTATTTGATTAGTTAAAATTAACTAAAATTAATTAATTTTTACTAATTTTTTATATTTTTTTAATTAAATTCAACAAAAATTACTTTTATATTTTTGTTGCAATTTTTTTTTTGACTGACCAAACAGCCTTATGAGTTAAGTAGAAATGCTAAAACGCAGAGGCCATGAAAGATGTTTAAGCAGAGCCAAACATTCAAATGGATCAACTTGGTCCCACCAATGAGATGAGACCAACCTATCGCAATTCTTCGAAGTTGTGGCTGCGGTCAAGTCTGACGTGGAAGGGATCACAAAATGAAGAGAAACAAATCTACTCAGCAATGACAAAACAAAAGTTCTTCGAGGACTCCAAATGATCGAAAATTTCAGTGACAAATGGATTGGGATCAAATTGATAGATATTCAGTACCAGTTTTATCTTATTAAGTGGAGTCGACTACATGAATTACACAACGCTCTACTGTCTTCAAATTGATAGATATTTAGTGATGAAGAAAAAAGATTGATAAAGGGCATAAAGGTCAAAAGAGAAGGAATTATATGGTGGTTATTTGATTAGTCAAAATTTATTCATTTTTATTAATTTCTTATATTTTCTTTCAATTAAATTTTATCACATATCACTTTTATATTAAATTTTTATATTTTTACTCTATATATATATATATATATATATATATTTTGTCAAACTTTTACCAATCAAACACTTTCATAATATTATCCGGCGAGAAACCAGTGAGGATGTGATTGAAAAGATAGTCTTTGGTTTGGGATTTTTGAAGGAAAGACAGATTAGGCTCTGCTCCGAAGACTCAGCTGCTTAATTTTTTAATTTTTTTAAAATAATTAAATTTATGTTCTTATATCTTAAATTCCTTTTAAAGCATAAAAGGTAAATATATTAAATTATCCAAAAATTAAAAAATTACCCTTTTTTTCTTAAATAAAAGTCAAAGAAAAAAATTAACTTTTTAGTAGTTAATTAATAACTAACTATAAAAAAAAAACTTTTTTCTTTTTGAAAAAACTCGTTTGAGAAACAGGCCAATTTTTGAGTATTCAATTTTTATTATTTTTTAAATGATCAAATTTTAATTTTTTTAAATTATGAATGAAAAAATATCAAATTAATAAAAAATTTAAAAACTAATTTTTATTTTAAAACAAAAAAAAATACTAATTATTAATAACTAGTTACTAATCATTTATTAAAAAAAAAGAGAGAGATTAACTTTTTTTTTTTTAAATTAGTAGTGGAGAAGAATGGTGAGCAAAGAGCAGTGAGATGGGTAGAGAGACATAAAGATGAAGAGAGGGGAGAAGAAATAGATGAGAGTAAAATTGTTTAAAAAAATAAAAAAACGAATAATTGGAGAATTTTTGCTCAAGCAATAACACAAACAGGAAGGGAAAAAAAAACTCAAATTAAATTAACTGATCTTAATTAGTGGATTAAAATTTACAACAAGCACCCAAGGAAAAGGAAATATAACAGAAAAATAGACAATAACTCCCATCTACTCCCCCACATCGAATCCGGATTGCTCGGACCCATAACCGCTCAGCAACAACCCGAAACGTACTGCATGAACTCCGAATCGGTCTCAATGCCCGCCATGGTTTCGGGCGACAGCACCACTTCCAGATCCACGCTCCCGCCGCCCTCTCTGCCCGGGAAGGCCGAGATCTTGCCGTCGAACTTGTTCGCCCGCCCGCTCCGAACAGCCATGGATCTGCCCCACCCGAAATCGTTGTCGTACATCGGGAACCGGGGCGAACTACCCATTGTGATCATTGCTCCGTCGAAGTTCCCCAACGGAAAGCACCGCGGGTTGCTCTCCCAATCCTCTACGGATCGTCTCACAGTAGCGTTATCGTGCGCCAGCACGTTCTTGTTCAGCTGCTCCGCGCACCACCGTAAATCCCGAGCCACCACTTCGCCGGCGGAGGCGTAGGTGGGAATGCTCTGTATCGCGTTCCCGAAGTAGTACGGGTCGAGCTTCGGCTCCAGGCGGTGGCGGCAGTTCACCGCCATCCGGAACGTCGTCGTCTTCGTCGCCGGCACCTTCCTCGCCCGTGTCACCGCTCGCCAGAGTAAGGCGGAGAGCGACTGGAACGACGAAATCTCCGTCGTTTTGGCATTTGGGGCTCTGTTCATAACCAAATTCTCAAGAATCGTTGCTGAAATTTTGCCATTATCGATCTTCATGGTGTCGTTTATTTGTTTTCCCATTAACTCCACAGCGTCGATTGTTTCGCTGTCGATCCATTTTCGGTTATTCGCTTTGGATTTTAGCTCCAGAATCGATTCCCTGCTGAAACGGAATATTCTCTCACGCAACGGAGCGTTTACGGAGAAAGTAACTTTGGGTGCACCGTCGGGGAACCTGAGCACCGCCTGGGAAATCAACACCGAGTCGCGGAGGAACACCGGTGGCCTCGAAACCCTCCTCGCTGATCCCTTGCAAACTTCGGCGAAGGTATTAAAGAAATTCCAGAACGACGTCCCGTCAGTGACGGCGTGGTTGACGGCACAGCCGATGAAGACCCCGTCGGCCAGCTCCGTCACCTGCACCGCCAGAATTGGCTTCGAATGGCCTTCGTAGCTCACAGCCCAGTCAAAGTCGAAGAACTCCTTCACCAAATCGGGAACATCGATCGGAGAAAGAACGTCAGTGATGCGAATTTGACCCGCGTTGGCGTGAACGAAGTCCGCTCCGGCGTCATTACAGGTTATGTAGACGTAACCGTCGCCGTCTGTAGTCAAACGACCGGCGAGAGGCGGAAAGTGGGTGAGGGTCTCTGAGAGTCCCTTCTTGAGAAGACTGAGAAGTGAGTGGAAGGGAAGAGGGGGGCGGGTAAAGAGGTTACCCTTTTGAATGTAGTGACAGGAGAGCATGGGGAGGTCGGAGACGGAGAGCTTGAGGTCTCCGATGGTGGATTTTTTGTCGGGAAACACAGTGCATTTCGACACGACCGTCACAGGTTTCGAAGATGACATGGTTGAACAAGGCATTTCTGTTTCTTCGTTTCTGGGTCTCTCTCTCTCTTCCTCACTCACTTCCTCCGACCCTCACTGCGCTATGTGGATGACGAGAGAGCTGAGAGGAATGATGTGGAGAGACGGGAGAGAGACACGTATATATAGGGGTTTTGGGTTCATGCATTTGCTGAGATGAGCTGAGTTGACTGTAATTTTATATTAATATTCCCCTAGTAGCTGTCGCCATACCCCCAATCATTGTAATATTTTCAGTACTATTAACCAAATAAATTTTAAGTATTTAAATTATATTTGGATTTTACAACGATTAAAAATAGCATGGTAATGTTATTTATGTAATAAAAAAAATTATAGAGAATTATTTTTTAAAAGATGATTGTACTTTTAATCAAATTAAAAAAAAAAGAGTATGAACAATCTTTCCAATCCTTAATTTGGTAATAAAAATTAAAAGATTGCTCTGAGACTCAATTTTTAAAATTGAGTAAAATTACTTTTTACATTTTAAATTTATTTTAAATTATCAAGGATAAATATGTTAAATTAATAAAAATTTAAAAAATTAACTGCTATAAAATTATTTTTTTAATTGAATTTAAGTTAAACAATAATCAGCATAGACTAGGGTATTATTAGTGGTTTAGTATACCTATTTCAATAAATTTTAACTATTTAAATTTATATATATGGTTTATAATATAAATATATATATATATATATTTTGGTAAGTAAGTCTATAATATAAATGTATATAGTTAGATAAAAGATTTTGTGTGTGTGTGTGTGTGTGTTTTTTTTTTTTTTTTTTAACTTAAAAGTAATGGATAGTTTGACTAAAATTTTAATCAATTAAATTAGTACATGACATAATACAAATTATTATTAGATAAAAAATAGTATATATGTGATTTTAAGGGAAACAATTAATAAATACCAAAGGTAATTTAAAGTTAATAATATGGTTCACAAGTCAAATTTTGTTGTGTGACTAAGTTTATTTACTCATGAATTTTACTTAAATTTAAAACACATTTAAATTTGCATTTGCACTCCAACATTAATTTTCACCACTTCTATAATAATGCTAATCTAGTTTGTACCACGGAGCACGTACGCAAATATCACGAGCCTAAGTTTAAATAAGAACACCTAGTACAACCTTATCTAATAATCACTTTTTTAATTTCTTTTTTCACCACTAGTTCATATCAAATGATTCCTCCAAATAAAACACGTGTTGAGTTGAGTTGGAGACCGACCTAGAAATATTAGATGAGGGTTAAAATTTTTAGGTCAACAAAAAAAAAAAAAAATAATGAGTGTACAAAATACTCATTAAAAGTCAATAAATATATGTTACGGGGTAATTCGCATTTTAATAAAGTTATGTATAAAAAAATATGAAACATTATTACAGGGTAAGTTTTTATTGATACTTAATTGATTTTCCAAAAAAATTTGTTAACAAATACGATAAAATATATATATATATATATATATATATATAAATCACATCGTAAATTTTAATAAGAAATCAACTTCTTATATTTTAAATTTTTTAGTTACAAAATATAAGATATCTATTATGGGTGTCAAGTGCAGGATAAATGTTATGCTTTGTTAAGTTAAGAGGTGGTTTGACAATTATTAATGTGCCATTTGATGTATTTATGTTCCGTCTGTTTTTAATTTAATATTTTTTTAAAATAAAAAAACTTATAATGTATTAAAAAAAAGAGTTTACACATAAAATATAAATAATCAAAATTGTTTTAAGTTTTTTTAACCCAAAAGAGCGAGAATCTAAAACACGAAAAGTAAAAAATATTAAATTAAATATATTTTTAATATTCTTAAAACATGAATCTTAAAAAAAAAATAAAAAATAGAAAATAAAAACAGAAAATAAAAACTAAAAATACAAATCAAAGTCACCTAATTTATTATTATTTTTTTTTGACTTAGCTACTTTTAGGTATGAATGCTTTCAATTTTAATTATTTTTTATAAATTTTTTTTTATGTGCGTGAATAAAGTACTTAAAAACTAACAAAAGAATTAAATTTTGTTAAAAATCATCATATAATTAAGTTAAAAAAGTTAAAATTAAAAAAAAATTCCCCAATCAAATCAAGCCTAAGGTGAAGAGCTTGATGGGAAAGACAGGTGGAGGGCTTAGGCTCATTACACGCCATGTCACTATTTCTTGTAAAACGCCCAAATATTTATAATTAAAAAAATCGCATCAAGTTAAAAAATATAAAATTTTATAAATATCCCCTAACACATGTTACAAGATTATAAAATATAAATTTTTAGATACTAAGTCCTATAAATTTATATAATACTAAACACATAAAACATGTTCCCCAACTAAGGATAGTTTATAAATAATAAACAAAATGGCATGCTTTTCTGTGAAGAGAAACCCACGAAAGTCAGATACTTCGGCCCTGAGCTCCACTCTAGAATTTCTCAACCGCTCTTCCAATCTTCCAAGCCAGATCAAAACTTTACAGAAAATTATAAAAATAAAACTATTCATATTTACGTAATAAAACACGTCGTCTAATTTGATATTTATTTTAATCATTATTAAAATTTCACCACGTCATCACTTATTATATATTTATCTAATAAAATATATTTTTTGAATTTGAAATGTGAAATTCTAATAAATATATTATTACATTTCGTAAAATTATATATACATTTATATATATATATATATATATTGTAAAATTATTAGTAATCGTCTATGTTTAAATACACAAAAATATAATTTGACATGTAAATAACTCGAGTTTAAATTTATAAAGTAAAGTTATATAAAAAACTATAAAAATAACTTATAAACATAAAAATTACTAATCAAAAGAGATTGAGGTATTTATATAGTATTTAATAAAAGCATAAAATTTTATTATTTATTACAAATATTATCACATTTTTTAAAATATTAATTTAAAAATTTTCATATAAAAAGTATTCCATAAAAAAAAAGATGAGAAGAGTCAAAGTGTATATTTTCATATTAAATAATCGAAAAGACGATCAAAATTGAGAGAAAAAAATAAGAATCCTGACCATTGAATGAATTCAAATATTGAAAAAATTTCAAATTCAAAATTTTAAAGTTCTTTATTATATAAATAACACAAATAATGTAAAAATGTAGGTATATAAAATTTAAGTTTTAACTACGCATTAAAATTGAAATTTTAATTTAAATATTTATTTTTAATAAATTTTTAAGGAAAATTAAAGTTTAAATATAATTACTTTTTAAAATAAAAATTTAGTTGACTTTATCTAATAGGCATTCATACATTATTTAATAAATGTTTATAATTTTATTATCACATTTTCTAAAATATTAATTTAAAAATTTTATATATAAAAGTTTTAAAAAAATAAATGGAAAAAATGAGAGATTATATTTTCATAAGAAATAACCAAAAAAACAGTTAAAGTGGAGAGAGAGAGAGAGAGAAATAATCCTGATCATTGATTAAATTTAACAATTAAAAATATACAAATGTTAAAACAATAAATTATATTGTTATATAGATATAGCTATGGTTTTCATTTATAGAAATTGTCTATTTTTCAAATATTTTGTCAACTCAAATTAAAATTTAATTTTTGACCTTTAATGTTATTTTTGAATTTTCTAAAAAAAACCACAATTTCTAGAAATTATCTACTTTTCAATTAGAAAGTGTCTATTTTTCAAATATTTTGTCAACTAAAATTAAAATTTAATTTTTGTCTTTTAACGTTATTTTTGAATTTTCCATTGCGTGTCAGTGTCAGTTACTGAGGCCACGTTTGGTAATGTTTTTATTTTCTGTTTATGTTTTTAAAATTTTATAAACTGGCAACAAAAATATGTTTGTTAAATTTTTTTACATTTTTTGTTTCCAAAAAATTGAAAACATAAACAGAAAAACATAAACAGAAAAAATGTGTTTTCACTTTTTTTTTTGCTTGTTGCAAATATTTTGTCAATTTTAATACTTTATCCATTTTTATTACATCATATTAAAATAAATTATTTTATTCAAATATTTTATTAAACTAAAATTACTTTTAATAAATAATATAGTATAATTAAATTAATATGTAATATCTATTATTAATTTATTCCTAACAAATAATTAAATTAAATTAGTTAATTCAATTAATAAGAAATATATATTATTAAATTATTTTTAACAAACAATAAAATAAAATATATTAATTTAATTTAATAAATAATTTAATTAATATAAATATATTTATTAAATTATTTTTAATAAATATTATAATTAAATTATTTAATTTAATTTAATAATTAATTTATTTAATATGAATTATATTTTATTAAATTATTTTAATAAATATCGTAATTAAATTATTTAAATTATTATGAAATATATTTTATTCAATTATTTTTTGTAAATAATATAATTAATTATAATTAATACATTTTATATTTATTGTATTAAATGATATAATATTTATATTTTATTCAATTATTTTTAATAAATAATATAGTTAAATTAATTTAATATAAAATGTATTTATTAAATTCCATTAATTTTTAAAGAAAACTAATAAAATTAAATATTTTATGAAAATAAAAAATTAGTAATTGTAAACAAAATTCTATTTTTAAACATAATTTCGGTTTTCATTTTAGAAAAAAAAATAACATTAGAAAATAGAAAATATAAAAATATAAACGTAAACAGAAAAATGACAGCGTTAATTAACGGCCCCTGAAAAACTGCAATTTCTAGAAATTATTTACTTTTCAATTAGATACTATCTATTTTTCAAATATTTTGTCAACTCAAATTAAGATTTAATTTTTGACTTTTAACGTTATTTTCAAATTTTCCACGTTGAATCATTGTCAGTTACTGAAAAATTGCAATTTCTAGAAACATCTACTTTCCAAATTTTTTCTCAGACCACGTTAAAACTTAATTTTTTATTTATAATATTATTTTCCACATTAATTGAACTTAACCAACCCAACAATACAATCTAACCAATCTCATCCCCCAAGTCTCTCTCTTTTTCTTATGCCATGTAAGACAAACAGTACATCAAAATATATGTTTTATTATATAGATATATGCAAATTATATTTTATTTATATTATCTATTATTATTAAATGATGTATGGATACTTATTAAACATGGTCAACTAAATTTTTTTATTTAAAAAAATATATTAAATTTTTAAAAATTTTATTAAAAAATAAACATTTAAATTAAAATTTCAACCTTTAAAGTTAGATTGGCTAGCAAGCTATTTAATTGCTTACAATCTCGAGAATGTACTGGGGATATAATTAGATCTTTTTGGGAATCTTCTTGGATACAGAATCGAGCTCCCGATGGAAGGATCGCCGACACATGCTTCAGGTGACAATTAATAATTATTTGGCATAAAGACAACCAGTCCATTCCTAGAATGACATCGTAGGTGTTTATATCTAACTAGATAAGATCACATTCTATTATGATCTCCCATAACTGAATTGCACAAGATCTAGTGAGCTTATATGCCACAGTGTTGTTACCCAGAGGAGAATCAATGGTTAAGGTTCCACTCAATTCCTCTAATATTAGTTTTAATGAACGTGCACATTTGGATGATATAAAGGAATGTGAAGCGCTAGTATCAACTAGGATTACCACCCAAGTACTAAAGAGTAATGAGGTAACCTGAATAATTGCGTTCTCTGGTACTGCTGTAATGGGTTCTAGTGCCTCCTAATGATCAAGTGCAAATACGTGTCTCTGCGAAACAGTATTGTCCCTTCTTGGCCCTGGTCTTCCTCCACCACGACCTCGTCCTCCGCCATTGTTCTTCTGTTGTTCTCCTTGCTAGTTCATGTTAAGATTCTGAGAAGGCGGTCTCTGTTGAAAATACTATTGTGGAAATGGATATGTGATTCGTGTTGGTCTTGGATTCTACAGATTCTGTTGATTCTGCTTAGGATATATCACTGTCTTTTGAGGACAATTCTTTTTTAAATGCCCAAGTTGCCCACATTGGTAACATGCATTTGGATCATTTTGCTGATTTCGAGGTTAGCTCCCTCCTCCATTTCTCTTTTGTCATTGACCATTATGTTGTTTGTTGTTTTCAAAAATTTTTCTCGTTTCTGTCTAGAATTTTTGTTCTGGCTCTTACTTGAACCCTTGGATGTTGATCCTATAAGCTTGGCAGTGTCTTGGATTTCCATTTCCACAACGATAGTTGCCCTCATAGCTGCGGTATAGGAAGTGTGCATCATTCCAATAATCCGCCCTCGAATGTCAGTCCGTAAGTCCCATGTAAACTAATCAGCCTTTGCCTTGTCAGTTAAGTTCAAATTATGTGCATACTTGTACAAACTAGCAAATATTGCTTCATACTACATTAAAGTCATGCCACGCCGCTTCAGGGATAAAAACTCTCGTGTCTTAGCATCCTTGAAGGTTTGTGGAAAGAAACGATCCATGAACAATTCTTCAAACCTTTCCCAAGTCATAGTTGCAGTGTCTTGACTTCCCTTAACGAAAGTCCATCATTCTTATGCATCACCACGCAGTCGAAATGTTGTCAGGGTTATCTTAGTAGCATTACAGGTTATCTCTATGGTATCTAAAATATGATAGACTTTTTTAAATCAGTTCTCAGCTGCTACCGGTTCTGGTTCGTCACGAAAGGATGGTGGTTCATATCGTAAGAAGTTCTTTAGGTCATCATCCTGCCTCATTGCTGGCGGTATCACTGGTGCAGCTCCTATTACAACCGCTGCCGGCATCGCCGCCGGTGCTTGTGGATTCATTTGTATAAATTGGGCCATAGTTGTCGCCATGTCTCGGATAGCTTGAGCCATCTCGTGGTTAATGTTGTTGGTAATCACAGATTGTTCATTTGTTGGTGGTGATTGCACGCCATTTCTACTATTGTTTCGGGGTCGTCCATGGCATCTTCTAACATTTTCCATTCTATATAAGATTGACGAGTTGGTTAGGTAATTACATATAATATATACACAAATACACGCAGCAAATATAAGTGTACCCAATCCCCACTACCCCTAGGTAAATCATAAACCTATGGCTCAGATACCAATCTGTCACGCCTCAGATTTTCATAACCTGAATGCCCGATGGTGACTTAGGATTATTTGTTAGGTATAAAAATAAGATGATAACAATACGACGTCACACCTTAAATTTTCTTTCAAACTGCGGTTGACTCGCAATAAAAATTTAAGGTATTCAAAATCCCTAGTTTATCCCAACCAATATTTATAAGTCATTAGGCTGAATCATTTGATAGGGTTCAACCGCAGAGTATAAAATAAAGATAGAGAATAGTATTATAGAGCCATCTAAGCGTCCCAACCATTCGATTAACATTACATATCAAATAAAAGTAAACTAAGTCTAAACTTAATGATTACAATCATCTAACAATTATTATTATAGACCACAATAATAAATAAAGTCTTCCAGTGCTACGCAAGAAAAAAAAAAACTCTTTTGGTGGAATATTTAAGAAAAATTAATCTCTTTCCAGCTTATCTTCAGTATCCCTGTGCTTCATATCCTGAAAAAAATATTCCCACAAAAGGGGTGAGCTACGAAAGCCCAGTGATCAGAATCTCCTAGGTGCCTATATGCAGTGGTTGTAATACTACACTGTATTAGGTGACCCAATACAGTGAATGTGATTAGATGGCATACTGTTCATACAATAATTAATTCAATAGATCCCAACTGAATAATTTAAGTTATACTTACAACGGTTCGATAAAACCGTCAATGTAACTACATTTTACTTACACGTAAAATAGTTTAATGTTGATATGTGTACCATAACAAAATCGGTGTCGCAGTGGTGGGGATCTCAGATTCAGATTTTCAAAGTCTCGGGATTAAACCTCATAGCGATACAGGTTTCGTATATATAATTTTTTCTACATCTTTTTATAAAATATTCATCTAAAGGAATTAAATATAATTAAATAATTCCAACACATCATTTATACATAAGCAAAAGCGGTTGCTAGTCATGGTAAAATTTGATAAAGGGATTTAATCTAAATCCTCCTAAGGTAATCATACTCCTATCCTTATCTACCCCCAGCCTTAGGAACCAGCGACTTTACGGGCTTAGCATCCAATAAATTCCGACGGTGTCACCCACCAAAAACCTAGCCGTCACGACCGGCTACCTGACTGGCCAGGTCAGAAATGAGCATCTCCCAAATAAAATGCAAATGTTTCCATCTCCATCTAAAAGGCCATTTTTACCTATCCATCACCCCATTGCCAAAAATAACTTTAGCATCGAGTGCCTTAAATTCTTCTTACCTTTTTACATTCCCAAGGGTACCTTGTATGGAAATAAGATATTTTTAATAACAAAGGGCAATGTATCCGGTCGATGAATCATAAGTGAGATTATTCGGTCACATGCAGTATATTTTTAAGTACTTTATCTAAATCCATAATTCAATAATAATTCTCAATAAATCAAAGATTTAACATAGTCACCAATATTATTATCATAAAGGTAGGTATTACATGTAAATTAACAAGTAGCAGGTAGCTAAAAATAATTTAGAATTCAAATTAGTATTTTAGTTAATTGTTTTGACAAGTTTGCCGTGCTACCTTTGATAAGAATAAAATTATTTCTAATGGTATATTAATTAAGCCGAGGTTGGTAACTTAATGGGTGGGCGACCCTAATTGCGATTTGAAGTCACGAGTTCGAACCTCATTGGTTGCGATCTCAGTTTTTGTCTCTTTTTCTTTTTTATTTTATTATTTTATGGAATATAAAGATAATAAATAACTCTTTGGACTTATATTTAATTTTAGAAAAAGTTTATGAGTTTTATTTTATTCTAACTGGATAGTATAGTACATCAGTTAAACAATTAAGCCAATGAAAGATTACAAAGCTAATTCATTCTAAACTTTTGATTTGGTAGGAGAATAATATTATTCAAAATAATTTGAAAAAATCCAATCATCATCTTATTTATAACCAAACCCTTATCATAGGTTTTTGGCTTCAAGATATCCACAAATGTCCATAGAATTATTCCAATATTTAGGAAGGTATTAAATATGTTTCATTAAATTCACCTAATCATAAAAATATAGTTATATAACTTGCTAGGTTGACAAAACAATGTCTAAAAAAATTAATTAAAATAAATCAAATTCATTTAAGGAAGACCAAGTGAGGGAAGAACAAGTCCATTGTTTCATTTAGGCATTTTATCAAATACTTGGTTTTACTTAGCCATTTTAGTTTGAATAAGTCATCCAACTATCCATAATGAAACTGATTGTCTAAGTTAGTTATCATAAATATTAGTGTCAAATAAAATATCATATCCAGTTTAAAAGAATTTCATATCAATTGGAAGATAACTAAGTAGTCTCAACTTAACAGTCCACTTCAGTATTTCATCAAATAGTATAAGTGTTTTACTAGATTAGGCATTTTGTACAAAATTCCACATAAATAAATTATTAACATAACTATAATTAACAGAGGGTAATTGAAAATTTAAATAGATCTTTAAACATAAAATTCTAAAAAAAAAATCCTAATAAGCATTAATTAAAGGTTAAGTAGAGATAGCAGCTTGAAAGAAAATTCATATAAAATAGAGCAGAACTTCGATAACTATAAACTTTATATCTGTAGAAACTAGACTTTAGGACTTACAATTTTTATGTTTTACATTTTTTAAAATTCTAAAGTCTAAAGGTTAAAAAATAGTCTTGAATTCAGTTTGTTTAGAAGGTACAGTTTTGCACGTGTTCAGTATTTTGGGCATAACTTTTGACTTACAAATCGGATTGATGAAAATCTTTTTGGGTTGAAAAGAAAACTTAAAGGGTTACAGTTTTTATGTTTTAGCCGAAGCCTAATTCCACCGTTTTAGGGGTTGGAAGCACATCAGAAGTTACAAATAGAGAGCTGTCAGCATGCTGGGCTATATCAATCAAAGTTTCGGCTTTACTACCCCCAATATGTGATTATTTTTTTTTTATCACAATCAAGTTTCATACTTCAAACTAAAAAAATGCTTTAGCTTCAAATTGAAGGCATGAAATACATTTTAGGAGGTTCATTATCTTACCTCAATGAAAATATTAGTGACCAAGTTTGAGAAAGAAAAGGAGTTTAGCCTTGAACACCAACCGAATTGGAAATCTCTAAGCTTTTCTTCTTCATCCTCCGAGCAACACCGAATCTGCAACCAACACTTGATAATAAAATTTTTTTCTCTTATTTTTTTTTCTTTAGAAACACACAAATTTATAAAAAGTCATGGGAGTGTAGAGAAAGTGTCGGTGGAGAAGACAACCTCCACTTCCCATGCTTCAAAGCTACTAAAGTAGGATCATGCGTATACAATAGGTGGCGTGATCCAAAAATCTTGCTTTGTCTTTTTTTGACTATCTAACCAAATAATTTAGGATAGGTATTGGAGGATGGATGGATATCTATAAAATGGGTGGCATTATCCGGGAATCATGCTTGCTTTTTTTCTTTTTTTTGACTAATAAACCAAATAATTTAAAAGATACTTTAAATCCTTTAAATCATGCTTGCTTTTTGACTACTTAACTAAATAATTTGAGAGAAATGCTTTAAAGTCATTAATGCATGGTATTCTTTTTGACTAATTAACTAAATAATTTGAGAGATGTATAGAAGGATGGATGGAAGATGATAAAGTTTACCGAGAGATGATTGAGAGTTACTATTCATGAGTCAACTCAGTGAGTGATAAAGTGAGTTGAGGTGAGTCAAATGATAAGTTGACCCATGGGTTAATGAGCTTGGGTTGAACCAAATACGTAATCGGGTTGGGAATTGTTTGGATAAAAGTTTAGAAATTTTACATTAAACTTCCACATCAGAGAAATTTAATCCGAAAATCTTTCCAACTAATTTTATTATTCCAAAAATTTTCAAATCCTCAATTTTCTAGATGTTTACTATAATAAATATCACCACCACACTTAAGCAAATTAAAAAAAATCAGTTTATTACAGAAAATGGTTAAACGGTGCCAAAAAAATCACCAGAAAATGAAAAATAATGAAAACAAAAAGTTAAAGAGAAAAAATTTTTAGAGAGAGAATAGTTTTACCCTAACTCTAACAGTTGCAATTAACAAGCAACAGATAGACGGATTACATTGTTACTTGACCAAGAATACGGAGATTTGATTGTGACAATTAAAACTAGTGGGACTAAAGTGAAACTGAAGATAAAGTGTAAGAATGATTTTTGTATCTTACCCTAACAACAACAACAACAATAAATGATAATTCACCACATATTTTATAATGACATGCTAATATCATCATGATATATAGATAATTCTAATTGACATTAATGAAATAAATCTAGTTAGACCTTAAAACCATTACAATGCAATTTAATGATAGTTCTAAACTTTTTAATCAAACTATCTATGCATAGCTAAGATTAATTACTTAAAACGGGGTCTTTCTACTATCAAAGATGCATGCATTGCAGAACAAAGATTCCATAGCAAATCCATTTCTCGTGAAGATGTAATTAAAAAAACACTAGACTCGTGCTGACTACTTAATCTTGTATGTTGGCTATCAGTTCTTCAATTATATTCCCCGTGGAAGGTCGGTTTAGAATCTTTATCATCTTAATTATAATTAAGGGTGCAAATATATCATGTGCTCATTTGAAGCACGAAAAAGCACTAAAAAAAAGTTTATTGTTTAATTTGTTATTTTGTTGGGAGTTTGATCCGCCTGAACTGTTCCCGCATGTGCACGACTCAATCCACCAGGGAATATTCATGGAGCCCACATCACATCATATGAACCCAATATACATCAAATGACTCATACCCACATATAGGGGTGTGCATGAGTCGGATTGGTTCGGATTTGTACTTAACCCGAAACCGAACCGATTTTTTTCGATTTCTAAAATTTGGACCCGAAACTGAACCGATTTTAAATTGGAACCGAACCAAACCGAACCGAAAAAATCAGATTGGTTCGGTTCGATTTTCGGGTTAGATCATTTCGGGTTGGGTCGGGCCCATTTCGGTTTAGACAATTTTTGGGTTGGATCGGGTCCATTTTCGGATTGGGTTGGATCCATTAAAGAATGCAACATTTAGTACAAATCAAAATAAAATACAATTCCATAAAATCACTTAAAAAAAAAGACAACATTTAATACAATCCATAATAAAATACAATCCCATAATATTATAAATGGAACCCTAACTCTCTTTTGTTTTATATATTATAAATTATATAATATATAATATATAATTATATATATTAAATTTTCTCATTGGTTTGGGTATTTTCGGTTTAGTTCAGTTTCGGTTCGGATTCGGTTCGGGTTCAAAATATACCAATCCAGGAACCGAACTGAAAAAATCAGTTTTTGAATCTTCTAACCCAGAACCGACCCAAAACAATATAAATTCGAACTAACCCGAACCAAATTGATCGGATTGGTTCAGTTTTCGGGTTGTTCAGGTATTTTGCGCACCGCTACCCACATATAAGGTTAAGTTTTGTAAGTAGTAAGCCACCCAATTTACTCCATTGAGAGCCTCTATGCTTTATTGAGAGTCCCTGTGCAAGCCTACTAAATCAATTTTAAGTCCACTATGCAAAGATCATCATCCATCGGCTCTGATACCATTCTTCTGATATGTGAACCATGCATTGGGCCTTACTCCCTCTCAATTTGATCCACTTGACTCTCCTTTGATTTATGATCTTTTTATTTATTTATTTTTACTCTTCAACACCGATTTAACCCTTGATTTTTTCATCGCATAACTTCATTGATCGAGAGCTATTCCTTTTTTACTCCATCGAGAGCCTCCATTAAAGCCTACTAAATTGGTTTTGAGTCCACTGCACAAAGATCGTCAGCCATCGGCTTTGATATCACTTGTTGGAGAGCTATTCCTTTTTTACTCCATCAAAAGCCTCCATGTAAGCCTACTAAATTGGTTTTGAGTTTGCCGTCTAAAGATCGTCAGTCATCGGCTCTGATATCACTTATTAGGAGTCTATTCCGCCTGAGATCTTCCCGCATGCGCGTAGGTCTAACCCATTGGGGAGTATCTAAGGAGCGCACATCACATCACATGAACTCTAATATACATTGAATGACCTATATCCACTTAAAAGACTTAGTCTTGTAAGTAGTGAGCCACCCATATAATTACCAAAAAAAAAAAAAAAAATGAGCCACCCATAGTAAGGTTCAACCACTTTTCTATTTATCTGATGTGGGACTCAAATTTCACACATGTTCCCAACATTGTTCAAAATGTTGAAGCAATTAATAAAAGTTAAAAAAAATTTAAGAAAGTTGGTAAAAATTGGCGTTGAGAAAATTAGAGAAAGTTGAGATTTTTAAAATTTTTTTGTGATTTTTGACGCTCCAAATAGACACAATACTGAGTTAAGTAGTGTAGTGTTTAAAATAGGCTTGTTGAGATTAATATAATTAAAAAAAAAATAGTTCAGATTTGATTTGCTAATATTTTGAGTCGAAGTATAGTTATTTAGCATTGAGTTCAAATAGTTTTAAATTTTACACTATATTTATCTATTATTAATTTGTCGAGTCGAATTCAAATAAACTCATAATTAAATCGAATTCGAATAAACCTAAAGTATATTGAGCTGTTATAGTTTACGTATGTTTAAACTCAATTGTGTGTCTTGAGGTAATTAATATTCGGGCAACTCGGGGATATATTTTAGTTATTTATAGATTATGTTTGAGGTTTACCAGATGAAAAATGTCGGTTTCATTAAGCTAAAATAATCAGCAAAAACCGCCATTTCTGATTTGTCGGCGTGCGCTGGTGTTCAAATTCGAAAAGCCTAATAGATATATAATTATATATTAGCACATTTTGTATAAGTTACTGTATAGGTAACAAATTTAATTGTTTGACTCTGTAGGTCTATTGTTCTTAAATCTTAATTCACGTCATGAAAACAATATGTATTAATATATATAATCTTGGCGTCTAAGTGCTCAGAACGTGACAGTTCGAGAACAACCATGAAGAATTTTCGATATGTAACATCACATGTACTCTTGGAATACTATGATTGCTTAATTAATTCCTCATTTTTTTTTAAGTTAACGTCTGCATTTGATTTGAAAATTAGTGAACGAATCTACATTCTAAATGAAAAAGAAATACCATTATTCATAGAACTCCTTGAACAACTCCTTGCACAACTCAATGGCAGTACTGGGTTTTGAAAAGTTAGATATAAACAGTCTTGTTCACTTTGAATATTGTAAATATTTTAATTCTAATATTCTAACCCATAGATCCGTATGGTAATAGAACAAATTTGCCGCTAACATTTAATTAAACCCAATAATTTTTAATCCAAGTGATTACATGAACAAGCTTAGAACACATTAATGTGAGATCTATTGTATAGCAAAGACCCCATCTTAATCTAATGACTTAAGAACACATTACTGATTCTACAGTATTATATTTCTCACTAAAGAGCCCTAAACCCATCAAACTGCGAATTAATTTGTTTCTGGGTGTATAAAATTATAATTTAAGCTTCAATTGCCCAAAAAATTGCATATGATAGAAGAGTTTTGCTAATATGTGCCTAATTATACACATTAGAATTGACTTTTACATTAATTTTCATTCTTTTCAAACAATCTTCAAAACTAATGAATGCTTTTAACTATTCTAAGAGTATGTTTGGTAAGGGATAAAAATTTTGAGAGTGAAAGATTAAAAAAGTAATTATTATCTTTGTAATAATTACTGGAGTAACAAGTTTATAATATTTATGTTTAGAATAAAAAAGTAAATATTACCTAGTAATAATTATATTCTGTTTGAAATGTCAAACATTTTGAAGTAGTAAAAGTTAATTGTGTTTAAAATGAGGGTAAATTTACTTAGAGATAAAGTTAATATTTAATTTCAGTAAACTATTATAATAAAAAATCATCATAATAATTTTTATTTTAATAATTAATTTTAATAAAATATATATTATTAAAATATATAATTATAAATAAAACTATTAATTATAAAAATAATTTTATCTTAGATTAATAGTTCAATAATAATTAATTTTAATACTGAACTATTATTTATTAAAAATTATTTTTATATTGATAAAATAATTTAATAAATCAACTACCTTTAGTTTATTTAAATAAATTATCAATTTTAATAACATATATAAATATAATACATAATCAAGTAAATTATTATTTATGAAATAAATTTTTATTTAATAAAACATTTTAATAAGTAATTATTATTTATTAAAAATTATTTTAATTTCAGAAAATAAATAAATTAGCAATAAATTAATATTTCAATAGTATTAAATTAATAAAATAAAATAAATGATTATTTATTAAATATTATTTTGATAAAATAATTTAATAATTATTTAATTTTATTCTGACTAGATAAATCATTTTATAATATTTATTATAATTATTTATAGAAGAAAGTTGTTTAAGATTTTACAATAGTGTAAATAATTGTTTTACGGGGTAAGGAGAAAAATGTAAATTTTTACATTACTCTCCATTACCCACCCTTTCCCTGAGTAACAATGTACCCTTATATGGGGGTAATTGTTACCCCCAAAGTAAAATTTACCCCATTTTTCAAACTAAAATAATAGAAGGTAAAAATTACCCTAATAAAATTTACCCTTCATTACCATCAAAACAAATATATCCTAAGAGTAAAAACTAAGATATTAAATGCAACTAATTAATAAATACAATTAAATATACAATTACTAAGATATTTAGGAGTAAAAATTAAAATAGTAATGCTCCTTAACATGAGCGTTTGCCAATACAAATCTTTTAGTTTGGCCAAAGTAAAAGATACACTTAACCATAACATTTGCCAAAAAAATATAGGACATTCGTATCTTACCCATACATATTTTTCAATTGTAGCTATACATGCTTAGGTGACTACACAAGTTCAAATGTTGAAAGTATATATGGTTTGTATTTGATGGCATTACTGTTCATTCGTTCATACATGCACCTAATTAATTATTAGAATACATACATTCATGCATGGACTATTCAATGTATTCCCACTGCACCGGCCAGTGGCTTTTTCCCCCCAGCAGGTGATGAAAGGTTCAGTCCACCAAACCCTAGAAATCAAATCCCTTATATAATTCTTGTAAATTTATTCTTTACACCATACAAATTGAATATTCCCACACGCACTCGTTGGGGGGAAAAAAACAACTTATCAACCTACTGATATCATGTATATATATCTGTTTATGTATAATTAGCGTTGTTTTGAGAATTAATTCTTCGTTGGTTAAGGAAGGTAAGGGCAGTTATAGAGCATATATTCTGCACAAACCATACATACAAGAAACAAAAGGCGGTTTGGATGATGGTGACGGCTGTTCCTGGACCCCGCAAGTTGATTTCAGATTCCTATAGATTAGTGGCCCGAAATTTAAGGTCAAGAGGTTCCGTTTTAATCAAAAAAAATTGGGAGCAGGAACGTATTGAGGCTATAGGTCAAGAGGGTCCCTAAATGGCAGGTTATTAATACACTAATTATTTTTACAAAGTTAGCGAGAAGTATAATGGTAATTTAATTTTAACCCATCTCAAAAAGTTACGAAAATATCAAACCCAATAAATTTGTTAAAAATTACTAAAAATTTTTATTTATTTTACTAGATACATCAAAAGTTTTACTTACTAACTTTTGCCAAATAAATATCAAAACTTTGGCAAAAAATTGGACATCCAAATGGGCCTGAGATTGTGACACGTCAGTAATAAGCGTTATTTTTTATTGACACCTTGCAAAAAAAAAAAAAAAAAATTTTTATAGACATTTCACAACTTCAATTGTAAATTTTAAGGGTGCATTTGGAGATCATATTTTACCAAAAATTTTTACAAAATGATAACTTTAATTATTTTTTGTTAACTTTTTATTATTCTAAACACACTCTAAGACTTATAATTGCCTAAAGTAGTCCTCTTAAAAAGAATAAAAAAAAGGAAGAAAGTATGGCACTGTTTATTTCGATGTAAACTGTTTTATATTAAAAATATTTTTTGTGTAAAAAATTTTGTAAAAAAAATTTATTTATATTTTTACTTTTTGGTATTTGGTTTGAAATATGTTTTTAGAACTTTTCTAAAAAGAAAAAAAATACAAAGTAGAGCTAAAGATGAGAAAAGAAAAGATTTTAGAATTAATGGGTTATTTGTGAGTTTTTTTAGGAAAGAAAATAAAAGAAATAGGAAGAAAAGTGGGCGTTAAAATTTTAAATTTTTCATTTTCTCAAAAGTGAGAAGATATAGAAAGAAGAGAAAGTGAATTAATGAAGCTTTCAAAATAAAATATTTGCTCATAAAATAATGAATAAAAAAATAAATTACAAATATGTACTAAGGTTAAATAAAGTGATTACATTCTAATTTTTCAAAGGATTTAATAGTAAAATAACTATTTACCTTTTCTTTTCTTTTTATTTCTTTTGAACTCACAAATAAAGATAAAAAAAATTATTATTCTTTCTTTCTTAAACTTGTAAACAAATAAAAATAAAATATAATTATTTTTTTTTTTTCTTCTCTCTTAAATAATGTTTTTTTTTATCCTCTCCTAAACTCATAGACAATTTTCGTCGAGATTACTGCCTTAGCCCCGTCCTATCATCTGTAGAATGGAGTTCGTCATTTGTTGACAGATTTTTTGGGATTTATCTTTCTTGGAGGCGGATAAATCGAGTTGAGTACTCAACGGAATGGATTGAACGAGATAGACATGAAGATACGAGGAAGGTAACCTTCTGTTTGTTAATTCCGAGAGTTTGCGGGAATGCGAATAGTTTGAGAGAGTATCAAGTAATATTTGTGAACAAAAGGAAGTTGTGATGTTGACCAATTGAAGCCCCAATCTTTTATCGAAGGGGTACAGAAGCTCATCATGGATAGGGGTTCGGCCGGCTCTAGTACCACCGAGAGGCATTGATGGAGGGTTTCGATCCTTCGGCAGAGAGACTTCTGCACCCGGGTCTCTTTCTTAACTCTCCGGGGCCGGAAGCCAAAGGGATGAGGTGGAGGAGTGCTCTCTTTCCTTACAAAATGACTTCTGAATTTAAAGAAAATAATTATTTAAAAAAAATTATATATAAAAGTGTCTTGTCAAACAACGAAAACTGAATCGAAACAAATAGAGCCAAGATTTCAACTCACTTCTCTGTTCGTTTGGTTGTCGAGGGAGCAAAACATCGAATTTTAAAATTGAATAAAATTTAATTATATTAAAATTTAATAAATAAATAAATAAATATTTTTTAAATTTTATTTTCCAACTTAATTAAATAAAAATATGTATTTAAAATTTAATGGTTACCTTCTTTTTTTCTTTTTATTTATTTATTTTTAATGTCACCGAGTCATTGATTGAATTAAAGTTGGAATACACTGGTCGCCTAAACTTGGCAATTTCAGTCATTAAAACCCAGAGTATTTGGGATTACGCTCTCTTACGAGCGCCCCCACTAACCTTGTCCTAGGCCAACATGAGGGAGGTAAATCGCGAGATATCTGATACAGTAGCGAGGAATTGAACCCGTGCCGCGCCACTGAGAATACCAGCAGAAGATGAGGCCCGCCATTTGTCAGTGCACCATGTGCCCCAGGGGCAAAACCCAGAGTACTTGGATATAGGTATTGGGCGCTTAAGATAGACGTGAGAGACTTCAATATTAGAAGAGAATGAAAAAAAAAAATTAAACTTCTTTCCAGTTGAGATTTAATTATCTCTCGCACGCGCGCGCATATCTATAATATAATACTAAAATAATATATTTTCTCTCTCCTCTCCTCTTTCACTTCAATCTTAGGTGGCATGCCTCTTTGATCATCATTCTACTTTTCTTTTTTTTTTATAAATTTTTGAATTATTTTTTAATTTTCCTTATTCCCTCTTCTTCTTTTCTCTTTTCTCATTCACAAAACTATTATTTCTTTGTCCCACATCGACAAAATATTACAACTTTACTTTTCTTTCACTTGTAAGAACATTAGAGTTGTGGCATGTGATTTTAATAAATGTAAAAGAAGTATTAGATTTAAAAACTAGACCCACTTTATTGGGTTCCAAGAAGGGACCCATGTTCATGAGTTTCTTAAATGGAACTTATTTATTGGTTCATTATAGTTGTAAAATTTACTAAATAATTAATTTGGACTAAAAAATATTTAAAAATTATTAAATATTAATCATATTAAAAAAAATATAACTTTTTTTTAGCTTAAGTTTAAAAACACACAAAAAAAAAAGTGCTGAAATATTTTCTAAGCCTCGGAATAATTTCTTTGTTTAGAAAAATTTCTAATTTTAAATTGAAATTGGTCATGTCACAATTTTTAACCGAATAATAATACATAAAATTTGAGTTATTTTTATAAATCTATATTATCTATTTATTATGATACTAAAACAAATGTATTTTTCTGTCTTCTTTTCCTTCACTTCAATTATACGTGGCATATGTCATTCTATTGTTTTATAGATTTTTGAATTATTTTTTGAATTCATTCATTCCTTTTTATTCTCTTCTCTTTTCTCACTCACAAAACCTTTATTTATTTATCTTACGCTAAAATTCTACAACTTTACTTTTTTTCCTATAAAAATACAAAAATTGTAGCATATAATTTAATAAATGTAAAAAATCTCATGGGTTTCAAAAAGAAACCCACTTGGTTGGGTTTTGAAAAAGAGCCCACTTCCTTATAAATTTTATCTAAATGAATTCATGAGTTCTAAAAAGTAACTCACTTGCTTATAAATTTAATATAGTCATAAAATTTATATATTTCAAATAAATTAATAATTAAATTAATAACACAAATAAAAATTAAAATAATTGTCTAAACACACAAAAAATACAAAAAAAATGTATATCTGAAATTTGTTACATTTTAATTTAAATAAAATTTATTTCAAGTCTATGAATAATTTATTTTTAGAAAAATTTCTAAAAAAATTATAATTTTAAATTTCAATTGGTCATAGATAATTTTTAACTAATTAATATAATTAAGACTAATAGTATTTCTGACTTTGCAAAATGAGTTAAGAATTAAAAAAATAAAAATATATATATTAAAACTAACAAACAATTTAAAATAAAAAGGAGATCTGGTTAATTAGGTAAGTTTATGATTTAATATATATTCTAAAGCAAATTTTATTTTTTAGGATTAGATCAAATCGGATCAAAATTTAGTAAAAAAAAATAACTCTAACTATTTTGTAGAATTATACAATTTTATTAAAACATTTTGTAATGTATTTAAAAATTATATTTTGTTCATAAAAATTGTTATATAATTCCGTGTATCGCACGAGTCAATACTAGTATATATAATATAACTGAGAATATTTTATTTTTTATTAATTTATTTCATTTCATAAAAGTTTTAACTTAATAAATAAAAAAGAGTAATATAAAGTGAGAGACATTAATTATGAAAGAGTACAAATATCTCTAGTCATATAATTTATAGGGTTAGGCTAACTTGTTTTAGCCCTAATCTAGTTAAAAAAAAATGGCTTGTATATATATAAACTCTTTTTTGTTAAATTTTGATTTGATATTTTTTTGGGTAATTTTAAGGTATTAAAAAAATACAAAAATAGTATTTCAAAATAAGAAAACAAAATATATAGGTTTTATGAAATGATAGAAATTAAAGTTGATTTTTTTGTCCCATACATGAGTTTTCTTACTTTTTTTTGAATATTTATAAATGCAAATAATATATCTAAAAGTAACAAAAATAATAATAAATTTTAATTAAAAATCATAAAAAAAAAAGATGATAAGAACTGACTGCTATCATTCACCAAAGTCTCGTGCTATGACCTCATTTGGTGTGTTAAAAATTATTAAAAATTTTTAATTTTTTTTAATTTTTTTAAATTTCTTCAACTTTTCTCCGGGGTATTTAATTTATCAATAAATACTTTAAAAAACTCTAACTTTTATCCATTTTTTCTAATTTTCTCCAATCAAATTTCATCACATGTTACTTTTATCCTAACTTTTTATTTATTTTGGCCATCCAAACATTACCCAAAAATCTTTAACTTTTTTTTTCAATTTTTACTAACTTAAAAAACTCCAACTTTTTTCAATTTTTTCTAACTTCCTCCAATCAAATTTCGTCACATATCACTTTTATCCCAACTTTTTATTTATTTTGGCCATCCAAATATTACACAAAAATCTTTAACTTTTTTTAATTTTTACTAACTTCTTCTTAATTGTTTGAACTTTTTCTAATTTTTATCAATTTTTTTTAATTTTTTCTTTCTCTAAAAATTCCTAACCTTCCACAAAAATTTTTAACTTTTTGAAAGACATATCAAATATTCCATCATATAAAATTTAATAAAATTTAACACTTCAAACGCAATCTTATCATATGTAAATGGAAGCAAAGAATCTAGTGGGCACTGAAAAGAGAAAAATTGCCTCATCTGCCGGTCACTATCAAGATAATTAAATTTGTCCATGTTAGCAAGTTGACAGAACACCATCAACAATAGAAGATGATGGCTCAGTTGGTGGGACACTGCACAGTGGTACGGGTACGATGTACACGTCTGAAATAGGTCACCCTTTAAGGTTCTAATCTAAGTGCATGTACGTGCGTATAGATGTTACATATTAACATACTAGCAATTACATGTGTCCGAAAACACAAAACTATAATTTGATATGTAAACAATTTAAATTTAAATTTATAAAGTAAATTTACATAAAAAAAAAGAAAAAATAACTTAAAAAATAAAAATTATTAATTAAAAGAGATTAAGGTATAAAATTTTATTATTTATTACAAATATTATCACATTTTTTAAAATATTAATCTAAAATATTTTATATTAAAAAGTTTCAAAATAATGTGGGAAGAATGAGAGAAAAAGAAAAATGATCATGACCATTAAACAAATTCAAGAGTTGAAAATATTTTAAATTCAAAATTTTTAATTTTCTTATTATATAAATGATATAAAGTGTAAAAGTGTATGCTATATTTTTTAAAATATTAATTTAAAATATTTTATATAAAAAAAAATATGGGAAGAGTCAGAGAAAAAAGAAAAATAATCCCAACCATTTAATAAATTTAATAGTTAAAAATATTACAAATTCAAAATTTTAAACTTTTTTATTATATAAATGACGTGCAGTGTAAAAGTGTATATATTTAAAATTTAAGTTTTAAGCATATTGAAATTAAAATTTTAATTAAAATGTTTATTTTTAATAAAATATTTAAAATTTTAATATATTTTTTAAATAAAAAATTTAATTGGCTTTATCTAATAAGTATTAATACATTATCTAAAAATAATAGATAATATAAGTAAAATATAATTTGAATAATTTTACAAAATATAATATATATAATATATGTATGTATAATTTTTACAAAATATAATATATATTTTTATTTGAATTTCAAATTTCAAATTCAATAGATATGTTTTATTATATAGATATATAATAAGTATGACATGACGAAACTTTAGTGATGAGTAAAATAAATACTAAATCAAAGGATATGCTTTATTATGTAGATATATCAAGGGGAGACTGACGAAACAGGGATAGTACAGGCTTACAAAAATACTAGATAGAATTAAAAATCAAATCAACTTAATTACCGTTAGTCGGGTTGGTTTAATTGAAAAAAGGGAGTCCAACCTAATGTTGCTATGTCAATCTTGTAACATTGATTTAAAATTGTTAGATTAGATCCAGATATATTTACATTATTTTAATTCAAAAAAATGTAAATATATTTGAATCGTTAAATTTTAGTCTAACGGTTCTGATTACAAGTTACAGATGTCAGCTCCTCCAAATTCGGTTGAATTCAACTTTAAAAATTAAGTTTAATGAAAATAATTTTAATAAAAATTATTAAAAATTTATTACTTATTTTAATAGTAATCAGCTTTAGATCTAACTTAAATAGAATAAATCATTTTAATAATAAATTATTTTTTATTTTCATAATAATTATAATTTTAATAATCTATATTAAATTAAAAATATTTTTAATATTAAGTTATTGTTTATTTTAATAATGAATTATCAATTCAGTAGAAATTAATTTTAATTTTTAATAAACTAAATCATTAGAATATTAATTAATTTAAATTATGTAAAATATTTTAATAATAAATAATTATTCATTCTGATAATAAATTATTTTTCAGTAATTCATTTTATATAACTTTAGAAAATCTATCCATGCGCACCAAAAGACCCCCTGTGCTAGTATCAATTAACATGTTATAAACTTTTGCTTGTAAAAACTTTGAAAATGACTATGCATTAACAAAATGTGTTTCATGTCCCATTTTCTTGATTAATTAAAACCAAAACTCTATAATATTAAAAACTAAAAATGAAATGAACACGAAAAATTACTAGTGTTATCAAACGGACACTTTTTAACTTTCATGAAATCACACTACAAGAAACGTGAACTTTAGTGGTAAAATGTTTCATCTATTACTATAGGTAAAGTTTATTTAACGATATTTAGGGATGATAACGATCCGGCAAATCTCAGATTTCTGTTTAACTAGGAGGGAGTAGCTTAGCTGGTAGAAGTTTAAGTTTGCTCTCTAGTGGTAATGGTCACTAGTTTGAATTTTCTTTGCAGTCTTATTCGATCATTAATTTCAGAACTTTAGTAATTAGTTGAGGTGTGCTTAAATTAATCTGAATGTCCTAAATCTTAAAAAAAGAGGGGGGGGGGGTTAATATCTAAATGGATGGAAGAATTTACTTACTAATTTCCTTCCAAGTAGATTACTTTATTACTAGCTTGCTCAATATACAATGTCTCTGCCTTACTTTTTTTCCTTTGTGTGTGTGTGTGTGTGTGTTTTTTTTTTGGGTTGTATAAAAAGATCAATGTACAAGACTGTATAGTAAAATCATAACCTCTCCGCGACTGTACAAGTTTTTTTTTTATTTTTTTATTCTTCTTTTTATTTTTTCACTCTTATATCCTCCCTTTGTCTATTATTTAAACTCCCCATCCATTTATTTAGGAAAAAAATTTAGTAAGTAAAAATGAAAAAAAAAGGAAAAAAAAAATAAGGTTCTTAGTGCATCGAACTGGCCTAAAACATTTCATGTCCTCTTTTTATTTGTAGTACTCCACGCGCAGCCGCCCAAAAGATCGAGCAAGGGGATAAGTTCCCCGAGTGAAGGGGTATTTCAAGTTGAAAGCTGATAATTAAAGCCTTTTAGTTACCGTCAAAGACCAAAACACTTCCTCTTTTGGGAATAAGAATGCATGATTAATTTTGAATCCACTCATTTGTGCTTCCAGAATTTCATTTGCACGCATAAGAACCAGAAGGAAATTGAAAGGTGGAAGAAGACTTGACTAGCTAGTGCCTGCCCAGCTTGAATCCACTCAATTGTGCTTCCAGAATTTCATATGGATTTATGGTTAAGAATGAGAAGGAAATTAGGAGGAGGAAGAAGACTTGACTAGCTAGTGCTTGTCCAGCACAGCCAGATAAATTCTTTTAGTGCAATTGAATTATTACTCTCCTTAATTATTTCATGTTTATATATATATGCACACTACAGATGCCACTACTAGAATTAAAATGCTTGACTGTTAAAAGCGGTTATCTAAAATCTCATGACTGTCGTCTATACTTTAAATGATCACTTATCAACTATTTGGAGGCAGTCATCAATGATTGAATCATGAACACCATTAGACGACTACTTCAAGTGATCGTTTAATAAAATAATTGTCAAAAACGATTGTTCAATAATTGATATCTATAGTTATTGGCGATTGCCTCAAAATAGTCGTCTATTCTCCCTTACCGACTATAGTCATTTATGTCAATTCTCTATCAAAACTTTTCGCGATTGCCTCGTAGCGGTCATCTAATGTTTTTTAAAAAAAAAAATTATTGAAATTTTAAACTTCGAGAAAAAATTTGGGTACATACACAACTTGCCCCCATAAAACATATAACTCAACACAATTAAATTATCCAACACAACACAAATTAATAAAAATATCATTAAAATAAAAATTTGAATTATTCATTGCAAATTATGCATAAACAAGTTAATTATATAAAAATGTTTAATTATTAAAAAAATTAAAAAAATGATTTTTGACCAAAGTAGAAAGTCCAAACTGCATCAATCAAATTTAAAATAAATTTAGAAATAATTGAATTAATTACAGATATAAAATATATTGAGTAAAAAGGAACAAAAATAAATATGTATGGCAAATGTTGCTAACTTGAAGGCTATTGAATCTCTGGTTGACAGCTGAAGTGATGAACTCATCAGTTAAAAGGCAACGGTAGGCCAAGTACCTGCTCACAATATATAAATATATATATGTATATATGCATATATAACAGGTGAAAATTAAGAAGGAAGGCCAACACGTAAAGGAAAGGGGGGAGGGGGGGAATTCTTCAAAATCAAGATAAGAAGAAAAACGAGTGGAGACCGCCAATATGAGCATCTAGGAACACGTGATGCAAACAAACTTTGGAGTTTGGACCGTAGTAGTCATTAATCAAGCTTCAGGAAAAACAGGTGCCTATAGTTGCCTGCACGCGGTAACATTATATACGGATCAGAGTCAGAGTTGTAAGGACAAATCACTTATAAAAATAAGTAGATTTCAATAATCATTCAACTCTAACTTCAAATTAATTATTAATTATTGCGATGAGTTTAAGGATGATTTTTTCGATAAGAAAAAGATAGATATGAGGTGCGTTTAGAGTAAATAAAATTGAAATAAAGTGATATAATGGTGGTCACTCCGTGCACTTGAGAACGGTATCTCTGTATGCATTTTGCCTCTTTAAGAGCATCTCTTGTAACAGTCAGTATTTTATTTTAGCATTTATCTAAAATATTATGCCAATTAAATATTTGAATTTGGAATTGGGTTTGGATAATTGAACTTATTTTATTATTTTTGGGCCGAATTTGGCTCAAAATTGTATTGGATTAGATAACTGAGCTAAAGGTCTGGCCCTTTTTTCCTTCTTTTCTTTCTCTTTTTTTTTTTCCCTTCTTCTTTTCTTATTTCCTTCAATGCTTCTGGAGCATAGCCACTGGAGGGAGAGAGAGAGAGAGAGAGAGAGAGAGAGAGAGAGAGAGAGAGAGAGAGAGAGAGAGAGAGTGTGTGTGTGTGTGTGTGTGTGTGTGTGTGTGTGCGTGTGTGTGTGTGGGGTTCAAGAAAGAAGATTGACGGATCAGGATAGTATTCGACACTATGATTGCTGTAGTGGTAACCTTTTTTGTGGTTTGGCCTAAGCTGAGAGGAATAAGCTTTGTAAGGTTGGAAGCTTAACCTGATTTTTTCCATTTTTCTTCTTTCTTCGGATTTAAATTAGGTGTGACTTATACACGTGCTTATATGTGTTGTTAGTATGATTTTGATATATTATTTACATGATTTGATTGAGTATTGCCTGATATGTAGGGATGTGTATATATATGTATATACGGTTGTGTATATATATGAAAATATGTGCTGAAATCTTGCATTCTTTTTGAGTTATTGTTGAAATAAATGCTAGATAAATATATTATTGAGATTTTTACATGTTTATATATAATTTATTGTCGAGTATGTGGCTTAAATGGAAGATTTGGGGTGTATTTAGTTTGGGACTTTCATGCAGGAGACAAACCCAAAATATGGCTTTTGGACGTTGTCGTTTGGACAAGGGTCCAGATGGTGACTAGTAGCAGTCACTGGGACAAAGTTCTGGATGGTAGCTATCGTTGGGATAGGGGTCCCAATGATAGAATGGGTGATTTTTCGAAAAATGTAGTTTTTGAGATTTAAAGCATCTTTGGTGCCTAGAACCATTAGTTCTTAATTTTTAAAAATTAAACAAACCCCAAACCACCATCAAGCTTAATGAGAATATATTCTAAGCCCCCACGGGGGTGGCCGTGTGGAAGTCGGGCTCGCCTCAGAGCTTGGGCCTCTCGAGGTTCCGGGTTCGACTCCCCCACGGGGGGTGGGTTACCGCTGTAATGGCGGGTGCCTAATGGCCTCCTCTCGGTCGTGCCGGTCAGCCAGGGCTTGCCTAGGCTGGTTAACTCTCCAGGGGCCTTTGCCGGCTAGGGTCCTGGAGCGTGCTTCGTCCTGTGCGCACCCCAGTACGGGGTAGCGGCTGCGGACTTCCACGTACCAGGAGAATATATTCTAATATTAAGATAATATTTATTTACACGATTGAGCATATCATGTGCCTTAGGCTAAAGTTGCATTATCTGGTTTGATATTATGATTATCGTTTGGTTGAGAGTGCCATATTGATATTATAAACATGCTGAGGCATGGATCATGTATATGGATGGGTTTCTTAATTTTGACAAAAATGATAAAATTAGATTTTGAAAATATCGGATGATCCCTAATTGATATATATGACTAAAGTTTAGTAATTGGAGTTGGAATATTAATTTTGAGATGATATATTATGAGATTTTTCTCGGACTGCAATTGGACCCTACTTGAACTAAGTAGATATCTATCTAGGGGTGTAACTTAATTCCCTAACAGAAGGACAAAGAGTTATAACTCGATTCCCTACTTGTAATATATATTGAGATATACGATCGCTGTAAATGTAAACGGTGTGGTTGGTGGTCCTGTGTGTTTTGCCAAGTGTCACCCATTTCAAGATAAAATTGGGGTAGATGAAGATTAGAAGATGCGTTGGCCATTACATTACACTTTCATAATCATATTATATTTTGTGGATATTGTTGTGAATTAAATTATATGTTTGATTATTGTTTACTTGTGCATGCTTATATGGTCCTACCTAAGGGGCGGTAGTGCTCATCCCATCCTTATTACAGGTGACCCCCCGAGATTAGGGAGTAGTAACCAAGAGCTGAGCTGAGACTGGAGGATTGACCTAGCACATTATTTTATTTCGTCATTGGATCACTATACTCTTATTTGCATTTTTGAAATTGTATTATGATGATGTTATTGTGGATATGTAAGTCTTGAATTACGTCACCATGTGATGTCGGATTTTATTATTATGATGTCGGATTTTATTATTGTGATGTCATATTTATTTATTTTAAATGAGAATGACGGGCAACGTTAGATACTTTGATTGTTATTTTTATATTATGACTTGATCTTGATATAGGTTTTTATTTATTTTATTTAGTTTTTATATTCACATACCGTTTGTTCCGAATTACGAGATTAGGGGCACGACATCTCTAGTATCATTTGGAGGAGCAATTTTAGGCATATATTTATTAACTTTTGAGATTTAGGTGTTTGATAAAATATCAAATTTTACTTCTTTTTAACTTAGTAACAATAAGCTGGTCAACTCAAAAGTTATTAAAATTTTACCAAACACACAAAAAGTTATCAAAATTTGTTAAAAAATTTACCGAATACTCAAAAGTTACCAAAAATATCAAAAATTACTAAAATTTTCTACTTGTTTTGCAAATAAATCAAAAATTTTAACTGCCAGCTTTTGACAAAGGAATATCAAAAGTTGTTACAAATTTGACTTCTAAACGTCCCCTCCATTTTCCCTCTCCAACAATGTGTCTCATGGAAAAAAAAAAATGAAATAGTAGCCATATTTTCAGGTAACACATCGATTTCAGTTCCATTATTGAAAATTTGTGAGAGAGAGAGAGAAAGAGAAAGAGAAAGAGAGAGAGAGAGAGAGAGAGAGACCATGTAATTAACGGTCGGTTGGCATCATAAAAAATTAAAAAAAATAAAATTTTGTACTTATGAGTGATACGTGATACTTTAGTGATTAGTTGGTAAAAGTTATAATTGATAATAGTTGAAGAAAGTTGGTAAAAATTAATTTTTTGTTTAGTGGAGAAAGTTAGAAAAAATTAATAAAAATTATTATAATTATTTTTTTTTGGGTCAAAGTTGGTGAGCCAAATGTGATAATAATATTAGAGCTTTGGGATGGTTTAAATTTGGATGGTAAAAATTTGTAAAAGTTGAAGAAAATTGGAAAACAAATTTGAGATTTTTGGTGTGTAGAAAATTGGAAAATATTGGAGAAAATTAGAAAAATTAGAGAAAGTTGAAGATTATTAGAAAAATTTAGCAGATTTGGGAAGCTGACAGTACTTGAACTATCAACTTGGTGAGTACAATCGAGCCCTAGGTCATTGGATTAAAATCCAATGGTACAAACACATTCGCATATTTTTAATGCAAAAAAAATATGAATATGTTTGGATTATTGAATTTTAATCCAATGACTCATAGTTTGATTTTTACGAAGCTAACATCACCTTCCCTATTTAAATTTAGCACTCCAAATGCACGTTAATAAACTGTTGTCACTTAGAATTCCTATCAAATCACATATATCTATTCTCTATTTTCATAACAGTTCAACTTCAATCAAAATTTTCACCAACACGCCGCTGTGTTCAACTATTTGATAAACAAAGAAAATCTTACCCCTATTTTGTACTTAGGGTTAGTTTGGATTCAAAAATGTTAGAAAAAATTTTTAAGTAATTTTTTTCGTTTAATATGATTTTTTTAACCAAAATTTATTTTTCTTTTAAAAAGTTGTAACTTTTAAGTATATTAATCATATTTGTAAAAAAAAAAATTAAAAATTTATCTTCTATTTGAGTAAAAACTATATGTTTGGCTAAAAAAAGTAATAAAAAATCTAGTTTTTTTTTCTTTACTTCTACCCAAATTAATTTTAATTTTTCAATTTTTTTAAACAAATGTTATTAACACGCTCAAAAATTATAACTTCTAAAAAAGAAAATCAAAAAAGCTACAAAAAAAGCTACCAACTAACCAAAAAAAAAAAAAACTACCAAAAAAGCTACCAACTAACCATTACTATGGCCTTTGACAAATGTAAGTAGATATTAGTGAATATGATACGCACAAAATAAGTAGATATTGATAAAGATGTTATGCATAAAGTTAAAACATATTGAATTAAATAAATGCATTCATTGTTTTGTAAGACCCCCATATATTATTAAGGTAAAATGAAAAGATTTATAAGATAATAATTAAACTTATGTTGTCTTAAGTGATCCAGAGTATTGGGTAATAAAAAAAGTATTAATGGACATAATCTAAATAAGAATACTAAGTTGGAAATGTGATAAAATAAAAAAAATACAAGATTAGTAATTACTGGTTTTGTGAGATTGCATACTCAACTATATATATTTTTTGAGCGCGGCTTTTGACTTGGTGGCAAAGCCTCTCCCTTGCCCGCTCACGACTTGGATTTGATTCGAGGCTCCCCCCTCCCCGCTCGCCTACTAAAAAAAACTATATATATTTTTTGAGAGAGGCATGTACTTTTACATATTTTATGTTTAGCTAGATTTTTTCTGTTTATTTGTACAAAAAGCACATTTTGGGTACAATCTTCAATATAATGAAATTAACAAATTTTAGCAACATGAGTCACAATACTTGATCCAAGATGATTTCATTACTAAAACTTGTATTTTAAGCTACTTGAGTCGTTAGGCAACACATTGATAGTCTTCCTACAAACATATTACTAAACCGCGACTAAGAAATTTCACATCTTATTGATCTTGTATTTTGAAAAACCTACTTGCAGCGGCAAATAATTTCAAAAATCTTTAATAATATAGTATAATTTCTAAAAATTTTAATATTCCTTCTAATTGGTAAATGCTACCCACCACTAACTAATTTTTTTTTTTATTTTTTAAATTCCTAACTACCCTTTATAATTTTTCAACCTCGCATGCCCAAGTCTCAAATTATGGATCCGTCATTAATTATGCCCCTAACCCCAAAAAAAAAAAAATATTGAACTCGCTTCCGGGCATCTTCAATTAAGATAGATTGAGAGATAAATCATTCATGTGATTTAGCCATATACAAAAAAGACTTACGTATCTATTAAATGAAGAGAAGACTAATAAGTTGAGTTTAATTAAAAGAACTTATATCCAATTATGACGACAAAAATAAAGGTTGGATGTGTTTATTAAACACTTGCATTATTTAATTTGAGTTAATGAGGTCTCTTAGAATTCTCCAAGTTTCTATAAATCTGTATAAATTTCTGTAAAATTAAATTTTTTCTTCACAGTACAAATTATGAAATTACGATTTTTACAAATTCATATTAATTTATACAATTCTAAATAATTTACAATTTTGTTACAAAATTTTATTTAATTGCAACGGCATTTTATTGAACACATGATGCAAGCAAAATTTGGACCGTAGTGGTCTAGCTTCAGGAAAACAGGTGCCTACAGTGGATTGCAAGTACTGAAAAAAATGAGGGGTTATAGATTTGCTTGCAAGTAGTACACTATATACGGGGCAGAGTTAAGAGGATAAATAACAAACACTTCATCGCAAATATTCCTATTTTAGAATTAATTTAATTTTAAAATAAGAAATTAATCTAGTTTGGATTGGTAAATAAAATTTTATATTTGGAACATATTTTAAGGTTAGGAATTTAATTGATTTGTTTAAGAAAAATAATAAAATTGACCATCTTAATAGGAAGTAAAAAAATATGGTAAATATGATATATGAATCTAAATTTATCTGCTTATTTAGATGGTTTAAGAAAAAATGAATTCTTATCAAATTCTATTATTTGGATTAAATATCAAATTATATAGAAATCTTAAAATTTAAATTATGAAATGAAATCAAATCCAGTTCATAAAATTTTATTTTAATTCTAAACATAAAAATTGATAAGTATTACCATCAAATTCACAATTTTAAACAAAGTGTAATAAAAATGAGTAGATTTCAACAAGCATTCAAACTCCAACTTCAAATTAATTATTAAAGGGTGAATTGTAGATACATTGTTCAGACTTGTGAAAATGTGTACATCTCTCTCATTGTAATTTTTGATGGTTTAAAAAAGAAAATTCTATTTTAATAAATTACTTTTAGCAAAAATTATGAACTTAACCTTATAATTTTTTTATTATTATTTCTTTTTTTTTTAACATATATACCTTAAAACTATTAGTACTTATTTTCAAATTAAGAATCATAAGTATAAAAGATTAAGCTAATCTTAATCCACCTTAAAGCTATTGCTAAGCATTGTTAGGACTATTTAAGACCAGATCTTAAGATTTTGAGTAAGATCTTTTAAAAATACATAATTGAAAATGATTAATAATAGTAATAAAAGATTTTTATATGCAAGAGAAAGTAAAAAAAAAGAAGTATTTAAATATCAAGTTTACAATTCTAAAAAAGAACTAAATAGTATAAATATAACTAGAATCCTAGTATATAGTATGTTTGAAGTTACAAGTATTATAAATAAAATATAAAATAAAACAAATAACATAAATACTATATATCTACTAGCAAATAAAAAAAAAAAGGTGTTAGAACAAGTAGTTAACAAAGATTATTCAAGTGAAACATCTACTCTTCAAATAAATGAAGATAACAAAATTTCTACGTTATTCAAATGAGAAAAACAAGGATTTAATTATATTTTAGTCGTAACGGAAACTACTAAAGAAAAAAAAAATTATAAAGACTTTCAAGTTAATAAAAAATATTAGAATATTGGAGAACAAGTTATAAGGATAAAAATTATTAAAAAAAAATTTCTGTAATCAACATTAAAATTTATTTAAAAACTATGAATATGTTTTCTCTTTGAATTCTGATTTTGGAAGCTCAGATACAAAATAATGCTCGACAAGCATATTGAAAAAAGGCAGGGATTCCAAAGAAAAAAAAAATCAAGAAATAATGATTTTAATTCTAAAATTGAAATAACAATTTCTTCAAATTTAAATGATGAACTACTAAAAAAATTAGATAAAACTCTAAATCTAGATAAAACATTGGTAAAAAGAAAGAGTAAAAAAATTAGATGTCGTATTCCTATTTTAAGATATCTATTTAATCCCTTAAATAGAGTGAACACCTCTAAGTCATCTATCTAAATCATAATTCATATAAATATCAAAAACAAAAAAGTAAGAAAATTAGATATCGCACCCCTATTTTAGGATACCTATTTAATCCCTTAAACAGAGTGAACCCCTCTTAATCAATTGTCCAAATCGTAATTCATATAAATACTCATATTAAAAGAAAACACAACTTATCAAGTTTATATTATTTTCGTGGGTAAAATAAATAGAAAATCTCACAAGTACTTAAATATATACAAACTTATAAGTCTTAAAACCCATTAAACGGAACATCAGTCTATACTGTTAAAACTTTATGTTTATTTACAGAAACTCTAAATACTAACACATGATTAAAATAGAAAATAGATGACTCAGGTTCTCCTCTAGGCACATGTAGCCACCTCTAAACTTAACCTGAAATATATAAATTTATGTGTGAGTAGCACACACTCAATGAAAGTATTATACTTAAAATAAAAGATAATAAATATACAATAAAAATAATCCATAGTAATTATATATTAAATGTCCTACAAATGGACAATAATTAATTAATGTCCTACAAATAGATAATAATTAATTTAAATGAATCATAACTGATAGTGATAAGAATATCTCAGCATACAATTCATCGTCACTTTACATTTATCAATTATCATTATCATTATTATGTCCGAATTGACTGTCTCATGATATATATGCATAATAACCAATTTTAAATAATAATGTAACACATTTGGCCTCATCTGGCCTATAAGTTAAGCGCTCAACTATAGAAATAGGTTTAATTAGCAAATTCCATTAGCTCTATTTGGCTTTATTATTTTTTTTATGCCCCCGTATGGCCTCATATTATTTTTTCCTCTAACCTCATCTAGCCTCATAAAAGAAGTTGAATTTAGTTCTAAAGAGGTTTATCTCAAAAAAAAAAAAAAAGAACTCAATCCTTCTAAAAGATATTTTTTTATATATATCGAAAGAGATTTTTGTATAATAGTATTTTCAAATGAATCTTAAAAAGAGGAAAAATAACTTTTAAAAAAAAATGATAAATTATACCTACCTCCCCTTAATATTTGAATAATTATACTTAGTATTTATAACATTTAAACATTATATTTTTTCTCCTATTTTGAAATTTTGTTAACATTGACCCCCTTCCAATAAAATCAATCATTAAAACTTGCTATAAAATTTTCAAACTAATCAAAATTTTAAGTATTTTTCTTATTTTATAAAAATTCTACAAAATTTTTTTGTCTTTACTTAATCTTTATTCATTTTTGAGAATTTTTGTTAAAAAAAATGACGAAAATGTGAGAATGAGAGATAAAATGGGAAGAATACTTAAAATTTCAGTTGTTGTAACATTTTTTGTTAAGTTCTAACGGTTGATTTTATTGAAATGGACAACATTCCAAAATAAAGAAGGCAAGTGTAACTTTTAAATGTTGTATGTGCTAAGTGCAATTACCTAAATATTAAAAAAATGTGTAATTTATTCACCAAAAAAAAAAAAAAAAAACTTTGTGATATCTGTAAATACAAAAATTTTATACAATTATATCAAAAATACTTCTGAATATTAATCCCAAATAGTATGACATATTGAAAAGACCAATTTTTTCTTAAATACCCTAACCCATTGGATGAAATATTTGCAAAATAATATCTAGAATAACTATCAAAAATAAGAAGTTTTGATTCTTTAAGATTACGGATAAATTTGGTTATAAAATAATAATCGAGTATTGTCTTCAAAGAAAAACTAAAAAACAAATAAAAAATCAATTATCAAAATCAAGTGAACAAAAAGCTTGTTATGACAAAATTGTAAAAAAAAAAATTGAGAAGTAAGATGATCTGAGAATAAACCATATCACAGAGGTAGGAAAAAACACTTTAATATTTAAAAAGAAAAAGAAATCTAAAAAATCAATTATCAAAATCAAGTGAACAAAAAGCTCGTCATGACAAAATCGTAAAAAATGTTGAGAAGTAAGATGATCTGATAATAAACTACATCACAGAAGTAGGAAAAAACACTTTAATATTTAAAAAATAAAAGTCTGAAAATAAAACAACAATTTCAAAACAGAAAATATATTAGAAAATTCAAAAAATAAAAAGAAATCAACAAATAGTTGTATATGTTATTTCCACAATGAAAGAAGTCATATTGCATCAAATTATTCAAAAAGAAACAATAAGATAATAAAATTTCCAAAAGAAATATCCTAGAAATTTGTTTAGAAGAGGAGATAGATTTAAATGAAGTAGTTCTATATAAATTAGAATTTGTTTTTTTAGATTCTTCTGAAGAAGTGAATAGTTTATTTTCATGATGGAAAAACAAATCCTAATGAAATTTAGAAACCATTAGATTAGTATGAATTAAATAAAATTTAATTAGGAGATACAATAAAAAAAGATATAACCGTTGAAAATGATAAATCGGTAAATATATAAAACCCTTAAAATAAAAGATTTATACAAAAAATTTAAATTTAAACTATAGTAAACCTAACAATCTAAAAGATGCGAAAGAACAACATAGGCAAGAGCTTTCTCTAATAGGTAAATATAAAATTAGTTTTGAAAAACTAAATAAAAATTCAGATACAATATTACATTTATATAGTCAAAATAAGAGAAAATATTGTTCCATAGAAATTACATTTGAATTTAAATATTATAAACCATATAGGTTGCATGCACTTGTTAACATAGAAGCTACAACAGCAATCTAACAACCAAATGTCATACCTAAAAAATATTGGATTCAAATAAAAAAATCATATCTTAACTAAAAATGCTAATAACACAACATCTATGATGGACTTTAAATAAAAAAAGATTATATTTTCAATAAAGAAAAAAAAAGTAAAAAGACCTAGAAATTCCCAAAACCACTATGTTTTCCCTTAATGTATGGTAATACACTTTTAGAAAATAATTTCTTAATTCGATATTATACTATAAGTATATCTTGTAATCATGTAACCTCAACTAATAGAAACAAACTTTATCTAATTCATTAGTTAAAATCTCATGCATGATTCATTTGCAAGAAAAAATTTGAACAAGTTAAACGTAGTGATAATAGTACAATTTTAACATTTTTTTTTTTTTGGTGAGCCGAAACCCTATTGATTTATTACAGCCTTCAACGGACCGTGTAGTCAATAGGTAAACCGGGGAGATGGTAGACGTCGACCCTCTCGCCCATCCCATTTTTGTAAGTGAGGCGTTCTCAGTGAGATTCGAAACCATGTCCAGTCTGGGTTTACGGCTCTGGCAGAAACCTTGAATCCACTGCGCTACCCCGTCGGGTCTTTAACACATTCATTAAAAACACTTGATAAATGTCATCAGGTTTATAATAAGTTAAGCCTAAATTTTTTAAAAGATTATTTGATGTTACGGAAAAAAACTCATAAATATTGTCATCCAAAACTAAAAGATAAATAAAAATAATTAGAATAAAACCTTTAGTTTATATCAAACTGAATATAAATGAATTTCAAGTTTAAATAAAAAAAAAATTCGAGAAAGCAATTAGATGACCTGATTGCTACATAAAAGTAAAGCTTGATTGTGGCTCTAGCCGAGGTGTGAAATAATTCCTTGGTAGCACAACCAGAAAGAAATCTCCTCTTCCGCTTAAAGATAGTAATCCATTCGATCTTACTGTCATAGTGCCATTTTAGATTGGTTGGGGAAAGGAAAGATCTGGTTGGCTCTTCGGAACAACCCCAAGTCCGGTAGCCTTTGAAAATAGGTTTCTAACGTAACTGCCTATTATTTTACTAAAAATGGAACGAAATGATCTTGTTTTGTTTCTCGGTTGAAAAATCACTTGGTAGATTCCCGGAACGCATATACCAAAAACTGGAATAGCAAGGGAACCTAGCCGTGATAAAGGCACCCCTGTTGAGCGTATGCATCTGCTATCGTGGAATCCGCGATCACACGAGTACCTCGCTTTCCCAAAAAAAAAAAAAAAAAAAAAAAAAAAAAAAAAAAAAAAAAAAAAAAAAACAGCTGCTAATTAGCACCGATGGATGATCCACTCTCTTTATTTCAATTCGAGAAGGGTAGGCTCGCAGCTTCGCTCAGCAAAAGAGCTTTATTTTCCATTATATTAGTAAAGCGCTAGTGCCCAACCTATAACTTTGGGGGGACTATTCCTAAAATTGTCATCAATTATAAAGAAATTACATGAAAATTTGATATTTGATGGGCATACTATTCCTAAAAAAAAAAAAAAATTATTTTAGTAACTCAAACCAAAAGTTTTAAAATATTTAGTAAAATTAATTGCAAATCATGTTTTTAGTAAATTAAACTTACAGAAGAGACAAAACTAGCAATGTTAATGGGATGACGTACACAAGTATCCGACCTGATCAAACCAAATAAAAACACGTTAGAAAATATCCTAATAAGACTAGGACGTGTCTGAGATTGAAATTTAATACCCGTGTAAGTTTGGAACAAGTTTTGAATTTGCTTATAAGGTACTCGATACCTGTTTACACTTATAAAATACCTAATACCCGAAAAGTACTTTCGCTTATTTAATACACAAAATATAATATAATATAACATAATAGAATAGAATATATATTTAATATACAATTACAATTTTATCCCTAAAATAAAATTGCTCTGATTCTTGGGCCTAAGATTATTTCTGAAATTTTGAATGACTTCTGGCCTAGGTAATATTTATCACTAACTTAGTACAAGCCGCAGACGGTATCAAATGATTCAACCCTTTCCGTCCCTAGTTCCCTCTGTGCCCTATGGAAGAACTCTCCCTACATTAGGTGCTATGCTATAAGTGGGGTTTTATCAGACCTAGATTAATTTAGATCTATTATATTCATAAGTAAAGCTGCTTTAATCTGTAATTTGTTAATTTGATAGTGGAACTTCTACCCACCCTTAATATTCTTATTTACTCTTTTGAAATCTTGTCACTAAATAAAATGTTAGAAATATTTCATTAATCACTCTTAGCATAAATATATGTCTTTGTAACTATTTCTCTTTAATATGGTAGACATATTTTATATGTTAATAGAGTTGAAAAAGAAAATGACACAAATTACTATAAATTTATTATTTTTGTAATTAACTTTTTATTTTTTAATTCAAATTTGGTATTTTATGAATTTGCCAAAGCAAATTCCACATAGGGTTCATTTGGTTTGAAAAAAATCTCCAAAAACACTTCAAAAAAATTCTATAAATCTCTATTAACTTTATATCACATCAACTTTTTTCTTTCACTACACGCATTACAAACTCTCAATTTATTTTAATTTATCTCACTTTTTCTTACTCCAAACAACTCCATAATTTAACTAATTGTACTTAATCAAGTTTCACAAGTTTGGTACGATTTGGCAAGTTTAGGATAAGAGAATTCCAACTAAAAATAAATAAACAAAGTTGGTACAACAATGGTAAGCAAAAAATAAATTGGTTTAATAATAGTAATTGTCAATTAGGTGAGTTCCCAACTCATTTACATCCACATCCAAAACTAATTTTTTTTTCTATTTTTTTTTTTTTTTTTTTGGGCACCATATGACCATTAGAAATGAATTATCTTACCACATATAAATATTTTTAAGATGAATGGATAATATCTTTAAAAATTTTTATCTTGCCTACATAGATGATGCATAAACTCTCTCTAAAAAAATAGAAGAGCATCAGCAACACCTAAAAATAATTTATAAAAAAATTCATAAATAATAAAATAATTCTCAATCCCCAAAAAAAAAAAAAAAATTAATTTAAGATAGAGAAAGAAGAAATTGATCGGTTGGGGGTGGCGGCAGCAACAGTTAGCTGTGGGTGACCGGCAACAGCAACAACAGGAAGGTGGTGGATCGTGCCAATAGCGTTGCTTGGGGTGACAGCACTGACGGTGAGAGAAGTGAAGAATAAAAATTAAAAATGAAAACTTGAGAACGAAACCTTTTTTGTATCCATAATTTTCAAATTTTGTGAAACAATTTTAATTTTTTTGAAAATAAAAATAAATAAATAAATAAATAAATTTACTAAATGAGTTTTCGTGTTAATTAAAGACGAAAACTAAAAGTGTTGTCAAACGAAAGCATTTATCTAGGAAGTTCTCTAGTAAGTCCACGTACAAATTTCTCTATGTTGCTCAAAATATGAGACAGAAGAAGAAATTTTAAGAGGACTGCCCATATAACTACTGAAAATATCTTGATGCTGTGAAGCACCACCATTCCCTAGTAAAATAAGGGGGTGGGAAATAAAGAAATTCAGCTATTGCTAAACTAGCATCTGGAGTAAACGAAAGCAGACAGGAACAGTTCTGATTCAGACATAACATGCCCACCAAACAAAAAAAAAAAAAAAAGAAAAAAGAAAAAGGAAAACATATTTGAAGGCTGCCTCAACTCAAAGAGGTCATATTGTTTTAACTACGAGCAGCGTATCTGTTAAAAGCCATTAACCCAGTAAGAGTTATTTTTGGTACCAAAATGCCTAAGTAGAAAGTATCTTACAGAGCCATACAAATTATAGGGCAAAATGGGAAAGTCCCTACCTTCGAGAGCAGTTTGAACTATTGCTAATTGAAAATAACCGATTAGGCTATGGAAACGACAAAAACCTATAAATCAATCATTGATCCAATTTGAAGAGACAAGATAGAGGATGGAAAACGGATCAATGTAAAATTTGGTCGTGTCGCAACATTATAATTATGGATAAAAGAAAATTTATCACTACAAAATGACTCCATTTTCCCACCATCAGACCAAAGGACACTCATGAACCTATCATATGGATTTTAAGTTTCAACTCTTCATCCAATGATTAAGTGAAACACCCTGGAATCACCAAAAAGACTCGTATGAACCAGCCATTCTTGCATCAATCCCTACCCATAAGTGGCTTTTCAGAATACCACTAGGTAACATAAGAATTTCATCATAGCTGTAACCCCATAACTGTTCCTTTCACTTTCTTTTTACCCATTGTGAAAAGTTCATTTCAATGGGGTAAGCATTCAAATCACTGATACTCAAATAATATCCTACAAGAGCATCCCAGGTTTTTTTTCACAGGATTATAATCATTAACACACACCTAAAAAGAATAATGCCTGAGGGCTTTGACTTTTCAATAAGAACAACCATTTTAAAACATTCCAAAACAGAAACAAGAACAAATACGAGACGAGGAGTATAACCAAAGGGATATTCAAGCAAGCATCAAAACAAAAAAGCTGTGACTCCAAGCAGGACATGATCATACCTCATCTACAATTTAGCACATTCCACATCTCCATGGCAACATCAAATTATCACAGTTGACTCCAACATACATATATCTGTATTGTTTCTCTAAAATCAGAACATAACAAATTCAACATAGAAAAACCATGCCTATAAGCACAAACAACTGAACTTGTATCACTGTATCTCAAATCTCAAATAGCAAACTTGTTTGAATGTAGAATTTGAATGAAAAATGTAGTGACCATTGACAAATCAGTAGCAACAACACTTGGATAACCGAAAAACATCACCATAAGCTCTTTAAAGATGAAGAATTGGACTTGGGTGAATCCTAATTCTAGCTCAAACCAAAATAAGGAACAAAAATAACCAATCATTTAGCCAGTTCCAGTTAGAACTTAACACATGCAATAGAAGTTGATAGCGATTCACTTTGGGTACCAAAAGATGAGAGTAACATCGCTGGGCAAAACAGTGGGGCAGTAAAACAGACTTGAAACTGCATGCAGAGCTGCCATAAGCAACTCAATTGAGTAGGATCGGATGACTGGATGACCAATCTTAGATACAAACTCAATTTAGAGAAGCCCATAGTTACCCCCCCCCCCCAAAAAAAAAAAAAAAAAAAACCTAGACAGCTTGGGATTTGTTTCACTAGTCTGCTTAAAGTCCCTACTTTAAAATTAAACCCTACTCTGCATTGACCTCGGAAAGCACAAATTTCAAAACCAAAATTACAATCATTTAGATCAAATAAAAATAAGGTAATGATGTATGCATTAGGGGAAAATAAACTTATTACAATAATTGGTTTTAAGGCCTTAATAAGTTGTAATCGAAATTTGATTTGTTAAATTATTAACGAGCACCTCGCAACAACTAAACAAACGAGAGCCAGTGCATGCCAAGCCCATCAAAGCAAGAACTTGAACATAAAGTATCAGCATGAAGATTCTTAATTTCTTATATATCAAAGCTGCTCTAATCTAATACTCTCCCAAAATATGTCTCATCGAGATACCATTATAGCATGAAAGGGCCAAATTAACAAAAATAATATACATACCCACTATGAACCGTCAAACTAATACCATTTAGAGTAAGAGATCAAGCAATAGCCAACTGTATATCAAAGCTTAATCGAAAACTCTCTTAGAATATGTCTCATCAAAATACCATTAAAGCATGAAAGGGCGAAATTAACATAGCTTATATACATACCCATTTTGAACTGTCACAGTAAAAGCATTTATATTCTTTACCTCGATGCGAGAGATCAAGCAATTGAGTCAATAATATCAATAATCACCGCGATAATCACTGTAATCGTCCCGGGCAGCCATGTCCCTCTCAACCCTCTCCGCAATCTTCTCCTCCTCGTACTTCAAGCCTTCATCCACTGCCAGTCCTCCCAGCGCCCCTGCAACAGCTCCAACGGCTAACCCTGATCCAAACCCACCCATCTTCCCACTTCTTTGCTTCTGCTGCTCATAAGGCGTGTAATCTACGGGTGCACTCGGCCCGCCGTAACCCGACTGCCGATCAAAAAAGGGCCGCGGCAGCAGGGGTGGCTGAGGAGAGGGCTGCGGAGAGTAGTAGCCCGAATAGTACCCCGAATACGGATCGGAGTACGCGCTGTATGGATACGCGTGCGGCGGAGGAGGCGGCGGTGGAGACGGAGACACAGACGGTAGCGGTGGCGGCGGCGCAGGTGGAGATAGAGGAGTGAACGGCGAGGAGGGATATCCTCTATAGTCACGCGCGGGAGGGGGAGGGGCAGTGGAGTAATAATAGCTCGACGGAGGGGCCATATGGTAATCTGGTGCGGGGGGCAGAGGGCGTTCCCGGACGCCGAGCTTGATACGGATCTTTCCGTGAGGTCTGCCGGAGGGGCGATGGATCTCAAAGGTTCTGAGCCGGGTCGAATCGTCCTGATCCACCAGATCCTTGAGAGCGAGTCGGAGGGTTCCGACTAGGGGCTTTGGGGTCTCAGAAGGCTTGGAGTGGAAGATTTCGAGGGTGAGGATAGAGTCCTGAAGGGGGAGGGAGAGGGGGACGACGAAGTGCTCGTTCCACACGGGGCGGGTGGAGCCGGAGTCGTCGGACTTGGTGGCGAGGCGTCGATCCGGGTCAACCCAGAAGATGGTGTAGGGCTTGAGATCGCCCTGACGCCAATTCACGTTCTTCAGATGCTTCGCCGATACGATCGTGACGTCGAGATCGAGCGGCTTCGAGGGCGGCGGACGAGATGTTGCCATTTGCGGTGGTTGGTAAGTTGCACCGGCGGAGAAGATCAACTGATTCCCTTCGAAGAATTGGGTAACTGAGAGATGTGAAATTGAGAATTGGTAAAGGTGGGAAGGTAAGGAATTCAGGAGTCATTCGAAGTGTGAAATGACGATTTTACCCCTGCTCACACGTTGAGTCTATTGATCAACGGCTTTTAGCTTCGTAAGGGTACAATTGACAAATGGCCAGCGCGGTGGAAGGTCGGCTGAGAAATTTTCCTTCCGAGGGTGTGGAGCGTGGGAAATGAAAATGGTAAGAAAATGTTATGGAACTTACTTATAGAATTTAAAATACAGAGAGGACCTTCTAAACCAAACCAAATCAAACTAAGTTTTTTCTCATTAGGTGGGGTCGGTTATATGGATTTGTCGATGCCAATTAGAATTAGGTGTCAGAAATCCATAAAAAAATTCGACAAAGTTTTACGCTGGCTGTTGACTACCTAACACAACTCTCCTCCTTTATCCGGGCTTAAGACCGGCCATGAAAAAAAACATAGGCGGAGTTACAAAGAGGACCTTCAAAACTCAAAAATAGTGAAGAAGGTTACAGTAGATGAATAGAAATAGTGAAGAGGATTACAACAGATAAAAAGAAATAGTGAAGATGAGTAGAAATAGTAAAATGAGTTATAACAGATGAATAGAAATAGTAAAGAGGGTTACAGTAGATGGACAGAGAGAGGGAATATAAAAGGGGCATTTGAGATAGAGATACAAAAGTCGAATGAAGCATAAAAACCTCATCTCAGGCATCTATATATCAACCAAGGAACTTTGAACTGTTAGATTACTATTAAAGAATATCAAATGGATGTCTCAAATGATTCATCAAGCCCATTCAATCCCACCCCTTCACCTGAGAAGAAGACAACGATCGCGATGGCTTCAGGTTAGGTCAAGGTTAATGAATGAAGGCCAACAAAAGTCAGGCGTGATGCTTGAAAAGGCATTAGCTTGTGGGATAAGGAACTACTTTGCAACTTCTAGAAGAGAATGAAGGTAATTCCATGCATGAGAGGCTATGACAGGCTGGCCAACTTTAGTTAAAGAGTGGGAGAGTGCTTGGGTTTATTCTGAGCTTGACCTAATTTCTATTAGGCTTTCATCATTTAGTCAATCTTGGTTTAATTAAGAGAGAGTCTAGTTTATACAAAACTAAATAAGTATAGAAGCCCATATAATCTAGTGTTTAGTCTGCCTAAGTAGTAGTGGGCTTTTTACATATAAATGGGGAATAAATAGAAAGCAGATAATTGTATAGGGTTTCCATTCATGGAAATTCTTTGTAATGATTGTTGGGTTTGGTAGAGGAGGTCACCAACCTTGAAGTAAAGTTTATCAATCAAATTCACTCCAATTTTCCTCCAATCTTCTTGATCTTTCATTTCTTAAGTTTTAGTAATTTAAGATAGACAAACCCAAAGCTATAAAGAAGGGGCTCCATCAATTGGTAACAAAGCCAAACATGACTAATTCTACTCGGTTTGTGGCCCAACAACAAGAAGAAATGCTAAGTCAGTTGGTATGGATGCAAAAAATATTTGAATGAAAGTTTGAAGTTCAGGATAAAAAGATTACAAAATTGACTACTCACCTAGCCACTATTTCCACCAGTAATGGACCTCACAGAGCTGAACAAGATAAAGGGGAATTCTCAGAATTCTAATTTTCTAGACCAGCCTAAAAGCAACAATCAAGGATTCCAAGGAACCTATGCTAGATCCATTAAGTTGGAGTTTCCAGAAGTTCTTCACTCACTTTGAGATTTCTAAGTCTCAAAAGATGGTGATTGCCTCCATGCATATAGATGGCAAGGCATTGGTCTAGTTGACAAAGGTTAGGTTGGCTTAAGTTTTCTAAAGCCTTACAAGTCAAATTTGGAAAAAGTCCCGATGAACTTTCTACTCATATGGCTAAAATTGACGGAAATGGTGGAACATTACAAGTCCATGTTTGAAACAATTTCTAATTGAATTCTTAAGTTAAATGAGGAGTATAAGCTCAATTTCTTTCTTATTAAGATCAAGGAGGAAATTAAGTATGTAGTAAGAATGTTTAATCCTAGAGACCTTAAAGTTGCATTTGGGTTAGCTAGGATGCAGGAAGAAAACCTAGTTGTTTCTAAGAAATCATTACCAAACTGAACTGGTATTGATTCATAGTAAAATTGCTAGTGGTTAAGCTAAGGCCATTCCATGGAAAAGGCTACCTCATATAGCTACTAAGGCTAGTACTAATTCTAAGTCTACTAATCAATCTGTGGCAAAATTACTAGTAAAAATGCTTAGTGTAGAGGAGATGGAGAATAGGAAGGCTAAGGGTTTATGCTTTCATTGTGGTGAGAAATGAAACAAGAACTACAAATGTAAGAACCCCAAACTCTTTATTTTAGTTACACTTGTCTTCATTAAAGTTGATCAGGCAGAAGGGGAGGAAGTGTTGTTACTTGAAGGAAAATCAGTAGGGGAAGGACAAGATGTAAGAGAAGAGCAGAATCCCAAGATTACTCTGCATGCTCTGACAAGGTTAAGGGGTTTAATTAATGGGAGATTGTGGACTGTGTTGATTAATACAGGAAGCACTTATAAATTCCTAGATCCTAAAATGGCTAATGTGTGCCATATTAGAGGGGGAAAAAAAGACTCTCTCTTGTTGTGAGAGTGGCTAATGGTGAAAAGATGGAGAGTGTAAGGTTTGCTAAGGGAGTATCAATTATAATTCAGGGATATAAGTTTAATTTGAACTTCGTATTTTTGCTTATAGTCAGGTGTGACATAGTGATTAGAGTACATTGGTTTAAAACCTTGGGAACCATTTGTTTTGATTTTGAGAAGTTAAGTATGAAATTTTTTATGGAAAAAACTCCTGCTTGTCAATAGGATTAAGGAAGAAATTCACAAAGATAATGGAAGTTAACTTGAATCAGTTGGGCTCTAAACTTCTTAAAAGATATGCTTTACATATTATGGAGTAAAATGTTCAAGAAGTTATGTTAAAGATAAGTTTGAGGCATTAGAAGGATTATTACATAAATTCTCTGATGTGTTTGTCTAAGGAGTTACCACCTGTTAGGGGACATGAGCATAAGATTGTATTGCAGTAGGGTACTAACCTATTTTTATTCAAGCCATATAGGTACTTTTACTATCAGAAAGAAGAAATAGAGAAGATTATCCAGGAAGTACTACAGTTTAGTCTTATACAACCAAGTCAATCACTATTTTTCTTTCCAGTCATTCTGGTTAGGAAAACTAATGGCACTTAAAGAATGTGTATAGACTATCAAGCTCTTATTTAAGTGACAATTAAAGATAGTTGTCTTATCTCTATGGTAGATGAATTATTAGATGAATTGCATAGGACCACCATTTTTTCTAAGTTACACTTAAGATCAAGTTATCACCAAATAAGGATGGTTAAAGGTGATAGGAAGAAGATTGTTTTTTGAACTCAAGTTGGACACTATGAATTTTTAGTTATGCCTTTTAGCTTAACCAATGCTCCAACAACTTTCCAAAGCCTTATGAATGATGTATTTAGATCCTTCCTCAGGAAATTTATATTGGTGTTCTTTGATGATATTTTAATTTATAGTAAGGATGAAGATAAGCATATGAGGCATCTAGACATAACTCTTGACATATTAAAGAAGCATAAATTATATGCTAAGGAGTCTAACTGTAGATTTGCTTATTAGAAAGTTGATTATTTAGGGCATCTCATTTCTAAGAAAGGGGTGAAGGCAGACCCTAAGAAGATTCAAGCAATGATTGATTGGCTAGTACTAACCAATATCAAGGCTCTAAGGGGCTTTTTGGGGTTCACTGGATATTACAGAAAAATCATTAAAGGTTATAGGGAAATTGCAAAACCACTGATAGAGTTATTGAAGAAGAATTCGTTCAGATGGGATGAAAGGTCAAATAGAGCCTTTCAAGAGTTGAAATTGGCAGTGACTAATTCTTCTGTTTTAACCTTACTTGATTTATCTAATATCTTCATAATTGAGTGTGATGCCTCTAGATAAAACTGAAATCTTTTTTTTTTAAGAAAAAAAACTTTTTAAATAAAGTATTTATCGTAAGGTTTTCCATGTTAAAAAAATTAAAATTTTTTTTTCTTTATAATCATACTATGTAATGAAAACATAAAGAAAACGTAAATGATTTAGAATATAAATTTGGAAAGTTATGATTGATGTTATTAAAAGAAATATGTTTGTATTTGAATTGTGATTTTATGTGAGATGTAAATTTGTTGTTGACTATGATAAAATGTTATAATGAAGTGTATTTGTTAAGTATAAAGAAAATATGATAATAAAAAGAGATAATTGAAATGTGAATGATGTTGTGATTATAGAGTTAGCAGATACTAGAAAATAAGAAAGATTTGAGAATATCCCTAAGTTAAAAATCCCTAAACTTACATAGGGTTTGGTTATTGTGCCAGTAGGTTAGTAGCATATAACACAACGATGACTTGGTGTATCGTGATCATTGGATATTAATCCATTAACAACAATAATGATTCAGCAAATCGTGACCCTTGAGCTTAGGCTCATAAATGATGATGATTCGGTTTATCATTTTTGTTGGCTGTTGGTCCATAAACGACAATGTTGGTTTAGAAAGTATCCACCCATGATTGTGATGTAATGATGAAAAATGATAAACAAATAATGGAAAAATAATAAAAGAGTAACTTGTGACATTGACTTTGGTACATTATTATGATATGTGATTGATTAGATATTGATGATTTGTGGCGTTGATATTACCATATTTATCTGTTATTGCTAATGTCATCACGTATTATATATGTTTTTATCTGTGCATCGTGGGCACAAGTGAATTAGTACTTACGTCTCTATAGACTGTATTGAAGGTGTAGAGCCTGAGATTTAGGTGGGCTTGCTATGTTTGGATTTAGTATTATTTTGATAGAGTTTATTGCATAATTTGTTAATTATTCAGAGATGTATTATTAATTTGGCTTTATTCAATATGGACATAAAGACCATGAGGCCTAGATATTATATTAGGACTTATATTGAAGCACTAATATCTAGTTTGACTGGGACTTTTTACTACTATTATATTATTATTATTTACTGATAGATATCTGCTCCAGGGTAGTTGCTTGGCTCTGATCAGGTGTTATGTTTGGTAATGTGATGCATATGGTTCATTTAACTCACCAGTTAAGTTACGAAATCTTGGGCATGACATTGTGGTAGTGTTTTTGCAGAATAATTCTCGAATTTCCATAGATGACACCAATTAGAAAATCAAAAATTTTAGGGTTACTCAAAGTATGTAAGATATCAAATCAACACTCAGTGTAGAAGGTAGTTGGTTGATGATAGTTTATTGGGTTAGATCACAACATAGTTTCTACTTGTCTTATCTAAGCACCTAAAAAAGTTGTCGGGCGAGCAAGTTTTGGCCAAATGACCCTTCGATAATCAAGACCGTTTTTTTGAAAGAAGAAAGAACGAGAAAGAAAAATGACAAGATTTTAGCAAGAGTTTTAGTGTCTACCTTTTTATCTTGCATCATCTGGTTTATATGGAAGTAGATTCAGATTCACGTCTACCACACCGAGTGGTCAGACCACGTTCGGATGTGGAGAGTGGTACTGGAACATAGGTAGAGATGTTATAAGTGCACGGAGTAACGCAGCTCCTTTCTCCCCACATTTGCCATTACTAAAGATATGGGGGATCAAATGCTCATTACGCATCCAATGTTCGAATGCCTATCACGTGTTTGGGTGATCTCCTTTAACATAAAATTATTATTATTATTATTATTATTGTGTGTTTTATAGCCATGTATGTATACATATGTGTATACATACATAATTATGTTTCTATGTATATGTAAGAAGAGAAAAAATGAAAATAATAATGGGAAGAAAGAAGAATTAGAGAAATAGAGATAACGATAGAAAAAGAAAAGTATTAAAAAATTAATTTAAATTTTAAAATACCATTAGATAGTTAATAATAATAACAATCATTAAATTTAAGAAACTTTAAGCTCCGCTTTGCACTGCATGTGCCTAATTGTTAAGAGTTTGTCTAACAAATTAATTTTTGTTAACTTTTGACAACTTTTGTTTTGATGTTGACATGTATCACTTTTAGTAATTTTCATGTGTTTAATAAAAATTTGTTAAAAAATTAAAAAGAGTTGAAAAAATTAGTGGTTTTAGGTGTGATAATTTTTATGTGTTTGATCAAACAATTCGCAATACAATTTATTTGAACAAAAATAAATTTATTTAAACGAAAATTTTTAAATTTATTTTTGTTATAAAATATCAAATTATAATAGAATTGCTCACAAACTAACTACTACCAAAAATGATATTAGCCTTTTAACTTAGCTAAAACGACTTTAGTACTGGAAGGCACGTGTCACTTGATTTTCACACCAATATCGTTTTTTTATTTTGGGTAAATTATATCTATCTCCCTTTAATATTTAAGTAATTATACTTAATACGCATAGTATTTAAAAGTTATATTTGTCTCTCTTATTTTAAAATATTATTAACATTGATCTCCCTGTGATAAAATCAGATATTAAAACTTAATATAAAATTTTAAATTAACCAAAAATTTAAGATTTTTCTTATTTTATCTTTCCCTCTCTCATATCTTGTTAGTTTTCTTTACAAAAATTTTTAAAAAATTTTTTTTAACTTATTTTTGTTGATTTTTGTTTAAAAAAATAATAAAAATATGAAAAAAAGAAGGATGAACTAAAAAAAATCTTCAAATTCAAGTTATTTTAATATTTTTTTATTAAATTTTAATAGTTATTTTCATAGTAAAAAAATTAATATTAATAATATTTTAAAATAAAAAAGTTTAGTGAAACTTTTTAGGCGCTGTGAATAGTTTCGGGGGGTAGGTTCTGGTGTCGTTCTGCCTGCCCTACGTAATCCCCTTGATCCTCCTTTTATCTTCACATTTGCGCAAATTGGCTCCTCTTGTTCCCTGCGAGAGGAGTACACTATTCTTTCTGATCTAGTGGTATTCTACTTCTATCTTCGATTTAGTGGATCTTGTTGGAAAGATTGGACTTTGATTGATTGGGATTTGTATACTTTTAGAGACCACTTGTTAGGGTTTCGGTTTTTAATTAAGAAATTCGACGCATAATTCGCAGAGATTTTATTATGGTTAACTCTGAGAAACAACGATACGTTGATGATCGGGTCGATCGAGCCAACAATAATCGGTTTGACGATTCCAGCCCCGGAGAGGCCTTTGGGATTGGGACTTCTGTGAATTCGGAAGTTTCTAGAGATGGCGGTGGTTCTGATGTTGGGGTTAGGATCACGGACCGCCTCACCGATATACTCGTGGGCGAAGGGGATGGCGATCTGTTGCTTTTTCAGCAGAGCGATAGGGGTGAGATGCTTTTTCAGTTTCTCCAGGCTTTGGATTTGCAAGTTGTGGGGGCTTGTCGTGCTGATGAGAGGTTAAAGCCTTTGCTGAAGCTGAATGTATCGGGCGGTGCTGCCGAAGATCGCCTGTTTGCTAATCTAAGTCAGGTACATATGCATATCAAACTACAATATATACATATATTTGTATCTTATTTATCGGAAAGAAAAAGTTATTATTTACATGAGTAGATTTAGGTTTTTAAGAAAAAATTCACGTCAACTTGTGGGGCTTAATGTCTGATTTTTCACTCTCTTTTCGTAATATAAATTATATAAATATATTCATCCTTGTTGTATAATTCATTGAATTTGTATCTTACGATTTTTGTATTTATTAAACAGCATTTTGAGCCATCAGAAGTTGGTATGCTGGCAAGGTGCTTGTGCATTCCACTTGTGTCAATTCGCGTTGGGAAGATCAACAAGCAAGGGACTCTCTTATGCCCGACTGCTACAAGGTAATCGCAAGTATTGGGCTACTGCTTGGTTGCATATTGCTGCTTAATTCTATCCGTGCGATATCATTTGTCTCAACTTTGCTTTGGCTATTTTTGAACCTTTGAATTCTTTTTGTTTATAATTTAACATTTATACTTCTTGGGTGGTTATGTATACATAGGTATGGACATGACACAACAAGGATGAATGCGTGTATGTTTTTATATATGCACATGGAAAAAACTGCTTTTTCAGTTTTGTGCTAAAAATGTATTCATATCTATTTTTTTTTTAAATTATTTACAGACAAGTCAAAAGTTTTAGGTCCAAAAATTCCTAAATAAAAGATAAATATAAATTCATATTATTTCTCTCTCATTAGTGGATTCCAACTTCTTTTTCCCAAGTTAAAACATATTTCATTTACATCTAAGTCTTGAACATATGTTCCCCCAAGTGTTTGAAGAGTGCCCGATGAGCATATAGAAGTATACAGGCATCTTAGACATACAACGTGACTCAAAACTGGTCACCTTCCTAAAAGTGTCAGTCCTTCTGTGGGTACTTTGACAGGATTATTGTTTTGCCAAAGGAACGTGATAGTTGTTTTGCCTGTAACTGATAATTGAAACGTAACAGTGAGTTTTCATTTGCATAGGTTGTTTTATATAATTTACTAGACTTGAAATCACCTAATTAATGGGTAAATTTTAAAATGTATTTTAGAGGGTAGTTGAACAATATTCGACGAAAAAAAAAAAAAAATCACCAAGCTAATTTATTGGAGTATCATAAACAAGCATGCATTAATTTATTATAGTAAACCAACGTGCGTGTCATAATACCCTGGTCTTTACCAGTTCTTCTTAAGTTAATCATTGTGAGCAGTCTTAATGCTTTGTTATTTATTCGCAGCTTTTTCTGTAACAAATGTTGTAATTAATTGCAGCAACATTTTTATGTTGTATTTTGGATTATTGTTTAAACTCCAATTAGAGAATTATATCTGCTTTATTAGCAAGATTACATATTATGCTGTTAGTTGTGTTGCGTGGAAATTATTGTCTAGAGTTGTCTGCTTGTGGATGAGTGCACTGCTCTCTTATCGAGTTGATTTGGTGTTTGTTTTAGAGTGGGGATGGGGCCTGGGATCTAATATAAGCTTTTTATGCTTCATCTTTTAGTTATTGATAGTGGTTTGACATTGGCTAAACTTGTGTATTTTTGGAACTATTAACTTTTCTATTTGTTTTTTTGTTGTTAATGTAAAAGTTTTTGATTCTTTAAAATAGTTTTAACTATTTAAGTCTTCATTGGATTATGTTTTGTTCGTTTGGAATTGATCTATACCACTTGGAAATCATAAATTTTTAATCTCTAAACTTGTTTAGGGTGCATTTTTGAGTTTCTTGTACATTAATTGCAGACGTATTTGTTCGACCTAATGATCTAATGCCCAGTACTCCATGTGGATTCTATTTGGTCAGTTTTTAGATCTCTTCATCTTGATATGAGATTTTTTTAATAGCTATGAGGTGCATTTATACCATCAAGGTTCGTGTTATGAATCTTGTTGTATTGTTTATGAGAGATGAGTACTTTTTCCAAGAACCTTGGAATTGTTAATTGGGTTACTTAACCTGCAAGTGCTCTCGATGTCTGGCCTGATAGTACGAAATATTTGTTTCCTTATGCAAAAAGTTTTTGGTATGTTTTGTTTTAGTAATTTTCCTGGGAATTATTTGGCTATTGTACCACAGTCACTTTTGCTTCTTGTTTTCTTTACTATAATCTTTTTAGAGGACGTTTTCATGTGGAAACTAGTTTATTTTTATCAATAGTCGGCGTGCTCTGTAATCAATTACAATTAGTGATTGCAGGATTTTATATATTAAGTTATTGATGGTGATAATGTTCATCCTTCCGAATAAATAATCTTTTTACTTGTAGGTAAAGTGGGCGTTTTCTATTATGACCTCTGAATTAAGAAGAAGTAAAGGTAGGTTCATGCTCCTATGTTATGTGGTTTACTTTATATTTGGATTATTTATTTCTCTTGGTTACATAAAGTCAATGTTTTATTTATCTAGGAGAGGATCAGGCAAGGTCTTAGTTTTCTTTCTGCATATTGATATATCATTTATTTAGTTGTTTGTTGTTTGAGCTCATTATCTGACAAAATATACCACTTCTCCCTTTTGGGTTCTGGATAATATTATTTTGCAGTTGGTGTTTTCCTCTTGTCTAAGATCTAGTCTCTTCTTTGTGGCTAGCATATTTGTCTTTAAATTGTTACCGATCTTCTAAGATTTGGCCTTTCTGTTATTCTAATAGGTGTTTACAATTCTTGCTATCTATGTTAAGTACTGCTTTCCTTAAAGCCTTGTACTATTAATTTTGTTTCTCAATGAATTTATTAACTGTCATGTGACTGATCAATGTAAGTCAATTGGCTGCATGACTAATACATTTGTAGTTAAAAATTAAAATGAATGGCTGTGTCCCCCCCCAACCCCAAACAAAATTTAAACTAACTTTATAGATATGAGAAAACATGCAATTAATGTTTCCAGACCATGGAAAATCTCTTGCCAAATTAATATGCTTCTTCGACAGCCTACTTCATGGTGTGTGCTGGACCTGGTGCCTTGGATTGGAGCATGGTTCCACGCTTTTGGCCTATTTATAATAGCCAACCCCCCCCCCCCCTGGGGGGGTGGTAGAAAAAAAACCTTTATCGGGATGTTAATTAACATCCATAGTTAGTTGGCTTTGCATATCGGGTCATTGGATACATTAGCTGTTTGTTACCAATTTAATATCAAATAATTTGTGTACAGGAAGGCATAACATTTAGATTATAGTAATGAAGATTTATGTGAGCTGCTGCCATAAGAGTATATATGGGTCACTTGAGATGCTTGAAAGTTGAAATGGAGCTGTAGCTTTTACATTTTTTTTTTTGGGGGGAAAAACATGGAATACTTAAGCTGTTAAGTTTGAAATGCCAAGTGAATGAACAATGGGTGGTTTCAAATCCCAACTTGTAAAATTATATCAAACAACTTCAGCTGGACTTAAATTTGATGAGTACTAAATATGAATGTCATCATTTGTTTGTTCTTGGCAGTTTAGCTCACTGCTTTATATGCAATTCATTTCAGATGTTTGCCACTGACCACTGTGCTATATTTCCCTGACATGTATTTCATTTTACATTGCTTCTAAAATTTTTCACTTATCCGGATTGTAACAGGGGGAATTTGACTCTCTCACTTTTGCCAACATCTGATTTGCGGATCTCATTCATGGGGGATGATGGTCATTCTGAGAGATTGTCAACCTTAAGAAGTGATTCTCAGTTTTCTGCCGTAACAATCAAAGAAATACCAGTAGACAAGTCTGGACGGTCTTTTCTGATGAAGATACCTGATGGGAAGGTTTTCTATTTTTGGTGCTCAGAAAAATCGAAACTTTTGGGGAATGAGTTACTTACAAAGGTATATCTGAGCGCTTAAATGGTAAGCATGTATAATGTATGTACAGGATGTAGCAGATGCTCACTAATCCCCCCCCCCTTTTTTTTTTTTTTTTGTGCCTTTCAACTTTTTGGTATAGATGAAGGATCTACTTAATAGGAGGCCCTCTCTGGCTGAACTCACTGGAATTAGTGAGTCACGCCTTGACTGTTTTGCAACTCATCTCCATGCATACCTTGTTGGGTCAACTGTGCAAAACAATCGAACTAGTTCTGTTGTTGGTCTTAACCAATCCTTGGATTCCTCGTTAGATTCTTCTGAACTTTGTCAAACTTCTCTTTCCTTGTCCCCATCATCAAAGCCTTTACCTTCTAGACACTTGGGAAGTCAAGCTGGGAAGAGTAACTCACTCTATCAAGGCAGCCTCGGTCCAGGGTCAAGTTCATTTAAAGAGGACCTGCCCAGTAGCTCATCTTCTGTGAGAAGTCTTGCTGGAGAAAAGCTTAGGCGATGGGGAGACAGCCCCGTTTCAGTTGTTGATGACCTGTTTGTTGCTTCACAACCAAGCACAGATTCTTCGGTTTCAAATCATTCTGCAGGGGGAAAACTGTCAAACGCTGCTGCAATGCTGTGCGGGTCCTGTCCGAATTTATTGGAATTTGGTAAATCTGGCATGCCAGCCTTTGTAAGCCCACCATCTCAAGCACCTATGATCGGTTCATCTCTTTTCTCTCCTCATTATTGTTGCTGCCCACCTGTTGCATCATCCTTGCAGTACATGGTGATGCCTCCCCAGGTGCCTATCTCGTTGACTCAATCACTTTCTTTACCTCCACTTTCTTCTTTAGTACCTGCTACCAGGTCTTTTTCTACTGTTTTGACACCGGCACCTCTCAATACGACCGATGTTCCTCTAGATTTTCCTCCCTTGCTCTCTGATCAGTTGGTCCAGTTGCCACTGTCTAAATCAATTCCACGGCAGATTGCAACATTCAAGCCTTTGATATGCGACCCTATTGTCCATATTCCAGTCATTGATGTTTGCTCCTCTGGCCAAGGCTACCTTGTGAATGCAGGTCCTGCTATTTCAACCACAATTCCACCGCTGCTACACTCATCGGTTGTGAATCCATTGATTCCGAAAACTGATTCTGCTGTTGAAGAGACCGCGAGAGAGACTCTGCGTTTGCTTATCAGTACTTCTAGCCAGAGTAACTCTCAGCTGATGATGATGGATGTATTACCATCCCTTCTGACCAGCACCGGGGAGAAACAAAACATTACCGGGAGCCGAGGTCTTTACTCAGGTGGAGGTGCTAATGGTGGTGGTGGTGACGAGGGTTTCATGTCAAAAGAGAGGGAAAGAGGAAGTGATAGATGAAGTCACTGTAAGCCATTTTTTGTTTCCTTCATAGACTTTTTCTTTTCCTCCTGTCCTGGTTCTTGAAATTTTGTAGAGATATGTGGCTGTAGTTTTTTTTTTTTTTTTGGGTGTGTGCTGGGTTCATTGTGTAATTCAGCCATTTATGGGGGCAGTGTTGTTATTAGCTTGTTCAATTAATGATTAGTGCAAGGTTATTTTATGGTAAATTGTTTTGAAAAGAAACCTTAAATTTCCAGAGATCATTCTATACTCCGCCCCAACAGCCCAGATTTATGCTCGCGAGTAAATGTAGCATTAGGTGTTGGCCATCATCGGGTTTATAAGCCGTGCCAATTTATGTGGTTTAGTGTTTGGAATACTTAAATTATCTTATAATTTAATGAATATTGATTGTGGGTTCGGGTATTGGGGGGGTGGGATTGGACTTTTGAGTTATAAAATGTATTATCATTTTGAATGTTAAATGTTCTAAAAAAAACTCTACCTGCCTGTTTGTTTCGATTGAAAATTTGGTAAGATAAAAAAGTGGATGGAAAAGTAATTTCTCATTGTTCGGTATGAGTGGAAAAATGAGGGGAGGGAAAAGGAAGACAGAAATTTAAAATTTCAAGCACTTTTTTTTTTATTTGAATAGATTCTAAAATATAGTAAAAATAAAAGTCATTTATCAATATATTAAGTTTTTAATTTTAGTTTTTTTAAATTTTCAGATCTTATATCTTTTTTTTTTTTTTTCATTTCTTACTAGCTTAGACAAAGATTAAAAAAAATGAAATATAAAATTTCAAGCACTTTTTTTTTGTCTGAATAGATTCTAAAATATAATAAAAATAAAAGTTGTTTATCAGTTTATCAATTTTTGATTTTATTTTTAAAATTTTTCAAATCTTATATCCTTTTTTTTTTTATTTTTAAGTATAATAACAAATGACTTTTTTTTTGGGTTTCTATTTTTTTTATATATAATAAGTTCTTAATGCAAACTCACTCAAGAAAATATGACTTCAATAATAACGGGAAGTTCCGGCAACGTTGAGGTAAAGCTTTGTGGGTTGCCATTCTTTTATTTGTTCTCTCCCCATTAATTCTTGAGTTTCTTATATGTAATTTTATTTTTAACTATATAATTATAGTATTTGATCACTTGATCGCATTTCAATCAGTTGCGGAGATAGAAATTACAGTAAGTGTAGGCAAACTAAATAATTCATTTATACATATATATATATATATATAGATACATATCTGTGTTGCTACAATGTTCAGAAAAATTGATGGTATTTGTTGAGACGAAAAAGAGAAATAAGAGAAAAGGTGGATAATTTTGTTAAAAATAAAAAAGAAAAAGAAAGTAATTTAACTTTTAATATTTCAAAAACAAAGTAAGAATAGAGGATCAAAAATTTAGTGAGAATAATAATAAAAAATATATATATAAATAATTATTTTTTTAAACTGAGTGCGGACAATTACTCCTACTCCGACCCCCTTATCTCTGCCTCTGATTTCAATGCAGTCGCGAGCATCGACAAATTTCAACAATGGCAAGGTGATGGGTAAGTTTTACTACTCCTGATATTTACTTAAAATTTTCCCACGGAATTTGAGTTTTTTTTTTAATAATTAAAAACTTTCGCTTTTTATTAGTTGTAATCTCCTTTTTTAAATATTTTTTTTTGCCGCAGCATTTTTACTATTAACGATACAACTAATATAAATTTTAGAGATAAAAAAGATACTATAACTAATAAAAAATTCGGACCCTTCGATTTAAAAAAAAAAAAGAAAAGAAAAACTCAATTTTTAAAATTATATTTCGAATATAGTTTAAATAAAAGAATTAAATTGATCCCAGAAATCATCAAACTAAATTATCTCGAATAACAAAGTAAATTCTAAGAAATTTATGATAAATTTATCTATTAAAAGGTATTCTAAAAGAATGTAATATTTTACGTTTTACGATCGTGAAAGCTTATGTTATTTTTCTTTTTTCGTTCACACCTTTTTGTCTAGTAAATTGTTAATCTTTTCTAGTGTGCTGTTAAATCACTTTTGTATTATGCTCTTTTTTTCAAACAAATGACCATATACGAAAAAAGAAATAGTACAAAAAAAATAAACATTAATATTTGTTACGAGTCTGATGACAAATTGGACTAATGGGAGCCAACACTGACAAGGTTGAAAAATGAAATAAAACGTAGGTCTTGTTTGATTTGTTATAAAATTTTAAAAATTTTTAAAAATCTTTAAAAATTTCTAAAAGTTATTCACGTTTTATCTCACTTTACGAATTATAAACTCATAATTTATCTCTTTTTTTTTTTTTTTTCACTCCAAACGCATTCTAAAGTGCTAGCTAGCTAAAGGGATTTGGGGTGTCTTAATCTCCTAATAATTACCTTTTAGTAAACATAAATAAGAGTTATAATAGCTTTTTGGAGGGAGGGGAAGGAGGAGGGACCATTGTGTCTTGTAAGTGGAGGGCCATCTAGCTCTGGTAGGAATCTTGCCCCTATTTGTGTTGCAATTATGAGTTGGTTGAACAAAAGCACAAGTAAAGTGATTTTGAGATATTTAGGCTACTCAATGTCATCACCTGTTAACCCTTTTTATTGTACTCATTTTTTTTTAACATGTGTTTTCCATTCGAGACAACATTTTTTTAAAATTAATTAATAATTATATATGTAGATTAAAATTAGATGAGACGAGAGAAGGAGTGAATGTTAAGCTAGAATTGTGGCGGAAAATGTTAGAGAGAAAAGGGTTTAAGCTAAACCGATGTAAGACGGAATATATAGAATGTAAGTTTAGTCAAAGTAGGATAAAGGGTAGTATAGAAGTAAGTTTAGGCACACAAAAGACTGTAGAGAAAAATAAATTTAGGTACCTTAAATCTATGGTGCAACAAGATGGAAGGATTGATACTGATGTAAGTCACAGGATTCAAATCGGGTGAACCAAATAGAGGAGTGCTTCGGGGGTCTTGTATGACTGAAAAGTCCCCCTCAAGGTGAAAGAAAAGTATTATAAGGTGGCGGTTAAACCAGCGCTGCTATATGGATTAGAGTGTGGGACAGTAAAACATAATTATGGTCAGAAGATGGCAATTGTGGAGATTAGGATGCTAAGATGGATGTGCGGGATTACAAGGAAAGATTGGATTAGGAACGAAGAGATTAGGGGCAAAGTAGAAATAGCACCGATTAAAGATAAAATGAGAGAAAATCGATTAAGATGGTTTGACTACGTTAGAATGCGTCCAGCGGAGGCATCTGTTAAAAGGTGTGAAAGTATGGAGAGTACCAAGAGTAGGAGAGGCAGAGGAAGACCCAAGAGAAGTTGAAAAGAAACTATTAAACATGACCTGACCTACCTAGATCTATCGGAGGAAATGACCCTAAACAGATCTAATTAGCGTCGACAAATCCATATAACCGATCCCACCTTGTGGGAAAAAGCTTGGTTTGGTTTGGTTTATATGCAGATTAAGAATAGAACAGACAATTTATATTTAGTAGTCTTTAGTTATGGAAAACATATTGAATAGTTGTGATTATTGTAATTATCTGATCTTAATTGTTAATTTATTGGCTTACAAACATAAAATATTAAAATTGTATCATCGTAACTGTAAAACCTTACAAAGTCTAATTTTTCTTTTATTATATCCGGACTTGTATACAATTTATGAAAGAGTACTATTACAAAAATAAATAAATAAATAAAGACTTGAAAAAATAATAATTTATTCTTTTTGAAGGAACTCATTTGGTTTGGAAGATAAATGGATACCTTCATTTGCTGCCAAAGTACTTTAACAAAATAAAAAGAAAACGAAAATAAAATACCTACTATCATTAGCGAGCCTACAAAAGAGACTGGATATCCAATGTTATCCCATGTTTGATTTCAAAAAGCAAATAGAACTAACACTTCGAGTTGGTCTAATAATTCCTTAAGGGTGTGTTTGTTTGAGGGATTGGATGACGGGAAATAAGTAATACTGTGGGGTCCACAGATAGGATTGGATAAAAGATGGGATTAATTTTTTATGTGGGATTATTTTTTTACTGTTTGGTTGATGGGATAAAGTGAGATAAAAGATGTGATTTGATATGTGATATGATAGGAAATAATTTTGGATCTTTGGATCTTGAAGGGAAACAAATCCGAAGATGGGGTATTAATAATACCACATGTCCCATGAGATTACTCATCCGGCAAAACCCTTCACTATATATCCAATCCGTGGGACCCACGGATTAAACAAAAACCAAAACAAACACTTCACTTGGTGGGTCCCACAGATTATTTCTCCAATCCCCCATTTCTCATCCGGCAAACAAACATGGCCTAAAGCATCTCTAACCCATTAGTTAAAATTTAATTTTTAACTATTTTAGAGTCTTACCCTCAAATTTGCCTCCACTGAATTCACTACTGGACTCTCTATTTTAACATTTAGCTTTTTTGCTCACCAAATATAGCGACGAAAAGAAGACTCACTATATTAAAATGAAATTATAGTTGGCATGTCTGTCATCTTTTTTTCCCTTGAAGAGATAGATTAAAATTTCAAGATATCTCACTCTCATCTCATCAATGACACAATTCTCTTCTTCTCCTTTTCCCCCTCCCTTAACGATTAATTTATGTATTTTTTAAATAAATAAAATTTATATGAAAATAAAAAAATAATCAATTTAAACATTTTATTATTAAATTAAAATTTTTATTATAAAATATAATTTTTTTTAAAATTTTTAAAATTTATAAATGCACATGCAACCTAAATATATTTGCAAAAATATATTTTATAATAAAAATTATATTTAAATTATGACACCTTCAATGTAATAAATTTAAAAATTGTCGATAAATCTTATATTGAATTATCATTACAATAATAAAGTAATAGAAATAATATTTTAATTAAACATATGTATAGAAACAATATTTTAATTAAATATATGTATTTATTTTACATCAAATTAGAGAAATAAAGGACGTCAGTTTTATTTCATGTAAATTAATAGAATTTAAGATGTATATAAATCTTATTAATATTTCTTATTTAATATATCTTATAATTTAATATCTAAATTGATTTTTTATTTTCATATAAATTTTATTTATTTAAAAGATACCTAACTTAAGAAAAAAATGAAAAAAAAAAAGTTTTTGTCATTAATGAGGTGAGATATCTTGAAATTCTAGTCTGTCTTTTTGAATGGATAAGATTTAGATTTAATTGGAATAACTAGCTAAAATAAATAGTAGGATTGGAGTTAATTCCAAAAGGTGACTATTCAAAGTAGAAAACAATATATTTTATATTATCTTAACTCTCTATTTTAACAAGTAGGGTTTAAGATGCTCTCATATATGGGATTAATCAGTCTTTGGGGGATTGGGACAAGGACAAGATTAACTTTCTCTGGTGAATGAATTGAATTGCCATTATGGAATAAAAAATCGCAGCATAAGACATCAAAAAATAAAAATAAAAATAATTATCTTAAAATTTTGTTTTTATTAAAATATTTATTTATAAGATTAATTTAATTTAATAAAATATATATTATATTAATTAAATATTTATTTTTATAAACTTAATTTAAATTTATTTAATTGATAAATTTATTTAATAAGATACATTTAATTTTATAATATATTTATTTTTAATAATAAAAAATTTAATAAATTATATTAATAAAGAAAAGAATTTAATGATAAAATTTATTTTATTTATTTAGATTTAATTTATTTTAATAAATAAATAATTTTAATAGATAATTATTATCTACTAAAAATTAATATATTAAAAAATCATTTTAATAATAAATTATTATATACTAAAAAATTATCTATTTAAATAAAATAACTAATTTTAATAATATATTATTTTAATTTCAATTAATTTTAGTTTTAATTAAGTAAATCATTTTAATATGTAATTATTATTTATTAAAAATGATTTTAAGAATATAAAGTCAGTTCAATAAAAATAAATAATTTGAATAATAATTCATTATTTTCATTTTAATAAAATTAATGATTATAATATATTATTTTAAAGTGATTTTAATTCAATTAAATATTTGAATTAAAAAAATAATTTTTATTATCTTTGAACTCAATTGTCTGTGGTACAGATGTCATCCACAGCACGAGAACTGAAAGGATTAATTAAAGGTTGGGGGTTTCGTTTCATTTACGATTGAGATATGCTCCTTGAATCCGAAAAAGAAGCCAATTTTTCAACCCCAATGCATACTCGTGGCTTTGTTTGTTTCGGGAATCCAGCATTTCGTGGGCCCAATCACTTCTTTTCACTTGATACAAGTCGAGTGTACTAATTGTCCAAATTTGAATTTCTTTTTCCGAAATCGAGAGGAAAAGGCTGTTTGGTCAACCAAAAAATATTAAAATTTATCAAATTTTAATTATTTTTTATATTTTTATCCAATAAAATTTTAACACTTATCAACTTTATGTCACATTTTTGTATTTTTACTATACTTTTTTCTCAACTTTTTTTCAACCAAACAACCCCAAAATACTCGTTATCACGATTGCAAATATGACGCGGCATCACCCACGGTTACATGACTGTAGGAGTGAAAATGAGTCTAGTCTATTCGAGTTGAGTTTATTTTTAATTTATTCGAATTTAGATCAAGTTATTTATATTAGGTTTGAGTTTGAATTCGAGTTTGATTCGAACTTTTATATAAGTTTGACCTTGACTCGATAAAAAAGAATTTAAATTCGAGATTGACTGACAAATAATTCGATTAAATCGAAATAACATTGTTTTAGTTTAAAACATAATAAAAAAAATATTAATAAAATATATATATATATATTCTTTTATCGACTCGGCGCGTGAATTTTCGAGTCGAATTTTTTTAGACTCGAGTTCGAGTTCAATTCTAAGTGAGTCACAAATTAATATTGATTTGAACTCGTTTTAGTCCCGAATCGAGTTCAAACTAAATTTAAATAGTTCGAAAAAAACTCAATTCAATTCCCCTCCTACGTAATCGGGTATTAATTTGTAACCTTTTAGTAATACCATGTCATATTTGTAACCGTGATAGATAATTTTTTTTTTTTTGATTGGGTATATATAATATCTAAGTAATGCGGTATTTTATATTTTTATTTATATAGTTATTTCCCTCCAAAATTTAAATGTTAAATAATTTTATGTCAAATCATATCTCTTTTATCACATTTTATTTATATACCAATAAACATCAAAAAAAAAATTATTCAAAAAAATAAAAAAAATCCCATATTTTATTCGATAAAATATATTATTCCATATTTTCCTGATAGGAGATAAAAATGTTTTTCCTTAGAGATAGAAAATTCAACTACCATATTTTGTTTATTTGTAAATTCTTCTCAATTAGTTAATTAAAAGAATGAGATTGATTGATATTATAATGCTACTGTGTAGCATAAATATCATTATAAGAGAAGTTGACAGCTGAAGTAATAATTAATACAACAAAAGTCCAAGCTGTTAATTGTTTATTTAGTCTTTTCATTTCTCCATCATATATTATCCATAATTTGACTTTTGTTACCTACTTCTACAAATTCGTTATTACCAAGCGATCTAGAAAAAGGCTTTGGGTATATATATATATATATATATATCATATATGGTACGTGTCACTTAATTTTATGTGCATAATACTAATTCTATATTTTAAATATGTGAAACCAAGTTGTAATACTGCAATCTTAGTGCTGCGCCAAAATTCATCCTCAACGTACTAATTAATTAAATTAGCTTATCCATAATCACTTTTAGGACTCTGGCTTTGAATTAGTTAATCAAATCTTGATTATTGATGGTGTTATTTCACAAGGTAGTAGTTATGTTGTTGAACTTATTATATATATATATATATTTATACATATGTACATATGTATATATGTACATATGTATATATTCTTAACTTCTACAAGTGTGGTGGTGTTGTGCATTCGTATATAATTATTTCAATCTACTTTCCCTATGACAACCATCAATGAGGCCATTCAAATGTACACTGCATCCAACCCTTCAACAATGACATATTAAAAATTACGCACGCTTGCATTTTTGTTATGATATTAGGTGATAAAAGTGGTAGTTGATGAAATTCAAAAGTTTATGAAACTTAATTTTTAGTGAAATATTTTTTTTTCTTTTATTAATACTCCTCAACTATAATAATTACCCATAGCTTGAAAAATGTTTTAGTAAAATTTTAAAAATTATTATTTATTTAAGTAATTTTGTCTTTGATATTTTTAAAATTCCTTTATCTCCTTCATCAAGCATTAAAAATTACAAAATAGCAGTAATCATACGTATCAGGACTTTACAAGTATCTAGTATTATAAACTAAATTTAACCTAAATTGGCTATTTATTTAGATTTTGAGTCATTTTGAAGTTTAGGATGAAGTTTTGGTCTTGAGTTTGTGACATTTTTTTTTTTTTTTTCATTTGGCTAAGTTAGTGTCACAATTTTTAATGTAGAGGATTGTAGGATGCACGATTATTGTATTCCATCACCCTGGTACATTGTGTTACATGTTTATATATGTTGAGATTTTGTGATTATATTTATACTAGATTATAGAATTATACACGTAGTATAACTGTACACTACCCTACTGCGTTAATATGCTCGCCCTCACTTATTTTTAAGTGATGCATTCCGAGCTAGAAGTATCCATCTAGATTAAATTAGAAACTACTAACAGACCATGTGACTTAATTAGTGTGTCTGAAGATTAGACTTGATTTCTATTATTCTCATTATTTTAGATGAGTGTGTGTATGACTTATCACTGGATGTTTATTGTTTATTTTTGAATTCTCTATTTTTCTTGTTGCGCTGACTTGGTATTGTTGATGTTGTTTGGTATTATATAAAATTTTATATGAAAAACAGAAATGTAACAATATTGTTTTGTTATTATATTATTATTCTATAAGTTGATAGAAACTTTTAGGTTATTTTGACCACTCATTATAAACTTCACATTAGTTAATTTTTTATTTATTGATTATCATTCTAATTAAATTTTGTATTATTATATCATCGTTATCGTATTTTAGAGTTTTGGGTTTTGATAAGTTAATAATAGATGTGACCCATGTGAGGCACAAGTGAAGAGCACATTATAGGTAGTAACATGAGTTAAAAAATATAGAAAATAAAATCAAACAAGTAATTTTTTCTTAAAAATAAAGGGTTATTAATTTTACATTTTTAACCCCTAGAATCTTATATAAATATATATAACGTGGCACCCTCTCCTATTTTCCTATATTTTTTAGTTTTCTTTTTACAACATCTTTTGTGTATCTATAAATCATATCTATGTTAATATATTAAAGTAGAAGAAAATTATAAGAAGATGATACATAAATTGCGAAAGGGTGCCACATAGTAAAAACGTTTACAAGTCGCCTATGAACCTCACCTCTCTAGGCTTCGACTCCACAGAGGGCGTTATTCTTTAGGCATATGAATTAGTAAATTTACTAAATTAGCCATTGATTTTGCATGCAAAACAAGTCCAGCAACATTTGGCATATTGAATTGTTAGAAAAGTAGTAATGCAGAGAAGATAGAAAAATGTATATTGATGTGTGTCTTTATAAAGGAGAATAGTTCTAGTATTTATAAACTAGAATAAAATATATAAAAAAAATAGCATAACTAAAAATATGCTAAATTATATATGATAAATAAATATATAAAATACATATTAGAATATATTCTAAGATTCCTTGCAAACTCAAGAAAGAGATAGCAGGGACTAGTTGAATACTTGAGTTTAGATAATAAGATTCAACTTAAGGTGAAGCTGGATGAGGCTTAGTGGCACAAAAGTTGAGTGCAAGTTACAATGGCGCGTGGAAGTACGTTGAACTATAGGAGACGTGTGGAAGCACTAAATGCACGGGTAAACAGGTTGAACTGTGGGAGGCACGTTGAAGCATCGGAGGCACGAGGAGGCGTGAGAAAATGCGTTGAACAGTTGGAGGTGCATGAAAATACAGCGCGTGAAAGCACGTTGAATAGTTAGATGGACGTGGAAGTGCAACACCTGCAAGCGCGTTGAACAGAGCCGCGTGAAAGCGCATTAAACAGTCGAAGGCGTGTGGAAACATTTTGACAAAGGCATGTTGAAGCACTAGAGGTTTACAGAATTTGGGAGAGAAGTTGGTAGAGGCACTATTAGCATGGATCGATGGCTAGCGAGTCCCTGGGCAGTGACGATCTGGGCAACGACAGAGCATACAAAAAGGAACCACAGAGGCATGGGTAATGACTAGTAGCAAGGTAAGGAACTATCAAGACATGTTTGCTGTGGTTGTAGAGAAAAAGCCTTATCTATCCAGAATTGAAAACTATGAGCTCTTATACTATATTAGAAATAGAGAATAATAATGAGAGAGACAATGAAATAATATATGTTGATAAATATCTTTACAAAGAAAAGTACATCTAGTGTTTGTAGACTAGAATAATCTATATAAGAAAATTAGTTTAACTTAAAATATGCTAAATTACATATGATAGATGAATATATAAAGTATATATTAAAATATATTTTAACATGAGTAAAATAAAGGCTTACAAATATAACAAAAGTTAAAGGATATAAGTGGTAATGAATGCAACGTAAACTTAATTAATTATATATTAATAAGGAATGATCCCTAATTAATAATATTAATAAGTAGTAATTAATAGAACTCTATTAGGGATTACACTATTTATTTATTTATTAATTATATTAATAAATGAACTATTATTATTATAGTTATATGTTAATATTAATAAGTTATATAATGTTCAGCTATGTGGTTAATAATATTAACTATATATAATATTAGTAATATATAGTTAATAATGATAACATATAATTTATTTATATGTAATCATATAGTTAATAATCTCATTTTTTACATATATTTTATTTTGTAATTTTTTATTTTTTATTTTTTGTGAGTAAATTTATAATGGTTTAATTTATTTTTATTATGAGTATTTGGATTATTTCTTAAACAAATTAACTGATATATGTTTTCATTGACAAATTAAAATTTTTTATTCTTTTATTTTTGTAGTGTTGGAGCATTAAATGTCAGTTCTCCTTAAATGGTGAATTATTAATTGGTTTAATATAGTTTAATAATAATAATAATAATAATTTTAAACAAATAACTTTAATTTTTTTCTCATATTCAAAACTTTTATGAACTTTTGCTATTGACATTTTTTTTCTGGCAATTTTTTTGCTAGGTAGTGTTTGGTGGACAAATTTGGGCATAAAGTAACTAATTTTTGCTTTTTGAGTGTTTAGCAAAATATCAATTTTTGTCACTTTTCTACTCAGTTATAGTAGCTTGCCAACTCATAAATTACTAAAATTTTTACCAAATACACAAAAAGTTACTAAAAGTTGTTAAAAATTGCATTAAACATCTAAAAGTTGTCAAAAATTACTAAAAATTATTATTTATTTTACCAAATATACAAAAAAATTTTAACCAACAACTTTTAGTAAAAAAATGACAAAATTTACTAAAAATTGGACTTCTAAATGACCTAAGTCATATTCTTCTTAATTAACATATCTTATCGTTGATAAAAAAAAAAAAAAAGAAAAAAAAAAGAAAAAAGGTTAACAAACGTTATTGTTGGGTACCACTAATTTTTCGTTATACGCTTGAGTTGGTAAACATATTATGTTAATTTGATATTATTCAAATTTATTTATTAATTAAATTTTAAACATGATAATTAGTTATATGTATTGTATATGCTTATTTTCAACCATAGAAAGCTTAACTACATTATACCATAAACACCCACAGCAAAACGCGGGGGTTTTGCTATATACCTTGCAGCCGAAAGAATGCAACATGGCGTTTTTCATAATTTTTCTAATCTTTATATCGGAAGTTACTGAATATTTTTAAAGACCAAACCCTACTATTATAAAATAGACAAGCAATTAAATAAGAATATTATTGTATTCAGGGACGAAACTAAAAATTTAATTAGGGGGAGTCAATTCTTATAAATTTTAATATTTTTTTCAGTGGGGGTGTTTTTTTATTTTTATTTTTTAAATTGGGGTGCCATTTTAAAGAGATGTATTTATAAAAATAATTATACTATGTATGTATATATAAATTTTTTTGCACTAGGGGGAGCCGAGACCCCTTTGGTTAGACGGTTAGTCCTTCTCTTATTGTATTATCACGTAATATACTAGTGTACTAATTTAAATATGAAAAATGATAATTTTTGTATAACATGAATCCTACTACTAATAATAATAATAATAATAATTGATATACTGTATCATATGTCATATTTGCATTAATACGATACATTTTTACGTGATATAGGGCTCATATATAATAATTTTTTAACAAAATGGCTACTATTTTTTGGACATAGTGCATTTCCTATTTTTCTTATTTTATTTTTTATTTTTATCTTTTAACCCTCTTTTCGTGCATGTTTCCCCTACCTCTTTTTTAAATTAGGGCATGTTTGGAATATTAAAAATTACAAAAAAAACCTCTATAGATTATTATAAAATTTTTTCCACCTCAAATTACGTAAATCTTTATAAAATCTTTACAAATAGGCATAAATCTTTGTAAATTTATATAAATATTTACAAATCTTCTGGATAAATTCTAATAAAATTTTTACAAATCTCAAATAGTTCTGAGCAAAACGTAAAAAAATCTTTGATAGAATTCGTTCGAACGGAGTGTAGATTTTCACTATTAATCTCTATCTTTTCGTAATTTGTTGGTTGCACTCTAAACGCTAAAAAATAAATACACTCTAAACGTCAAAAAATAAGTCAAATTATATTTTATCTTAATTTTTATAACTCCCAATGGACACTTAATCTACCATTTTCTATTTGACACAAAAAAAAATCAATTTTTATCTGTATTAAAAAAAAAAAAAAAAAAAAAAAAAAAAAAAACCTTCTCACTCTTCTGACTGGCGGACTTCAGAAGTTTTTTTCATTTTCACCTCTCTTCCCAGGTAAGCCTTACTCCCCTCCTCTCTCACAGTGAGTTACTTTCTCTTTCTATAAAAATCAATTATTAATCAGTGAGTTACTTTCTCAAAAAAAAAAATCAATTATTAATTAAACCTTTATATTTAAGTTTATCTAATAAATCTTTTTCAATATCTACGATATGAATAAAACAAATAATTGAATTAGTTATCTATTGAATAATACACTGAATTAAAAATAAAAAAATAAAAAAATGTGTTCTTCATAATATTTCCCAAATTTGATTCTCACCAAAAAAAGTCATGTCAAAATTAATCATCAAATATACAGAGTTACGTAAATAAAATTAGACAAACAAGTCGTAAAAGGACAAAAACTGGGAAGGGGGGGGGGAGGGACTATATCTTTCTCGTACAAATCTGAGTCATAACGAAACTGATGGTTTTTTGATCTTGATTGACAACAAGTCTTCTTTGATCAATGACAACTTGTATGAAAGTCGTATGCTTAAAAAAAAATAAAACTACTACTTAATATTTAAAAAAATAAAACAAAAATTAATCCATAATTTTTTTTTAAATATTACCTCAAGAAACCCCTTGATTGATGATGCACTTGTGAGTTTTACCGATATATTTATTTAATTTCAAAGTCCAAACTTCGACAGAGATTGAGAGACAAACAGGAGGGAAGAGAGAGGGTGTGTGTGTGTTAGCTTTAGATTTTAATACGCTAGAGATAGTTGTATAAAACATTTGACTTTCCTTTGTTGATTATATTATTTTTTTCACTTATATTGAATCTTTTTTTTCCCCTATCCTTACAAGCCCTTTTCTCATTCAGATTCAGACTTCTTCCTTTCCTTGTGGATTTTTTTTTTCCCATTTATATTGAAGTTTTTTGTGAGTATTTTTTTCCTCATTTAGTTTTAAACCTCTTGTGGTTTTTTTTGTAGACTTTTTTTTTTTAATTCAGATTGGACCTTTATTATATAAAATGTATGTTAAAAATATACTAAAATTTAACTAAAGCATAAAAAGTTTTTGAAAATTAGAGGCCTACAAAATTTGGGGCGCAAAGCGATGGCTTTGATGATTTTGTGCTGAAATCGGCACAGCGTGGCATAGCTCAAAATTATTTTTACTTTTCTTTTTCTTATCTTTTATCATTTAGGAATTAATCTATCTGTATTTGTCATACTCACGCATTTATGTATCTTTCTTACTCTAAAACTCTCCTACCTGTGGCTCCCCCTCTCATGAGTCATCTCTCTAATCTAAAATGCCAAAATTCTATCCATTTCATGTTTAATGTATGCAATTATTAAGCTCACGTAATGCATGGAATTGACTACAAGCATTATGAATCATGGACCGTGGTTGAAGTGGTTTAAGGGCTGTTTGGCTTACTTAAAAAAATTAATTTTTACTAAATTTTTAAAATTTTTTAATAAACACAAAACTAATTTTTTTGATATTTAAATAAATTTTTATCAAATATCAACTAATCACTAAAATGGTATGCGCCAGTCACATATAATAAAATTATATATACATATATATATATATATATACATATTATTTTTTCGTAACACCAAATAGCTCTTAGATTAAGATTAAAAAGTCAATTTTTGGTGCAGGATGGCCTTAACCAAGTGGCACGTCATTAGTCATTATTTTATGATAATATTCTATTTCCAATTGAATAAGGTCAATAACCCTTTGAATGATCGACTTTCTTAAACTTAATCAACCAACTCTCTCCAACTACAAGAGCTGACTTTATGTATGGACAGTTTGAGATGTATACACCAATTAGAGTTATTTTATTTCAAGTTTGGGTTGAACTCTGCCTATTCTTTTGAAGACTAAGCTCATGATTACCATCATTCCCAGTCCATTCTTTTTCCAAGGATGGGAAGAATTCGAGGGCTATAGAACGAGTAAAAGTTGAAATTGCATGGAAGTAATTTGAGTAAATTAAGGTGGCTTGTGGGTCACTAGTGTTTCTTTTAAAATTAAAAAAAATAAATTTTTACTAATTTTTTAACTTTTTTCACCAAATTAATACAAACTTCTATTAATTTTATTTAATTTTTATCAATTTTTTTTTCAAATTTTAACGAATTTCGTACTTTTTCTCTTATTTTTATTAATTTTTACAAAATTTAACCAAATACTTAATACTTGACTAATTAAGTTGACACGTGTCAAAATTCTGTGCAAAATTACTAGAAGTTTACGGCGACAAATGAACTTCAAAGTCAACAAAGAGAACAACTTTAACATTAATTCAACCCCCTTACTGATATTTCACGGTAACATTTTTTGCGTAAAATATAGTAATTCTTTTTAGTCAAGCAGTAAATTAAATATAACTTAATTAATTCAAAAAAATTCAAGTTTGCTGAAAGAAAAATTCTTTCTTGAAAACAGGTATCCAACAGAGATTTATTTTTTTCTTTCATTTGATGATGCACCAGTAGTTAAACAATAAGTCAACAATTAAGATTCGTTAATCGTAATAATCATAATTGACTTCAACAATTCTCTATTAGTTAAACCAAACAACATATAAGTTGTGAGAAAAGTTTCACATTAACTTTGACATGGATGTTATATTCTCCATTACACTCTCTTTGCAAACAATCCTCTCTTAGAATCAATTTGATATTAAAAAAAAAAATTTATTTGATTTAATAAAATTTTGTATTTAGAATATATTTTTAGTTTACTAATTGAATTGACTTGATTTAAAAAAAAATCAAATTTGACCATGTTAATAGAAAATAGAAAATATGGTAAATATAATATATGAGTATATATCTATCTACTTATTTCGATGATTTAAGAAAAAAATAAATTTTTATTAATTTTTATTATTTTGGATTAAATTTCAAATTGCAGAAAAATCTCAAAATTTAAGTTAATAAAATAAAATCAAATCTAACTTATAAAATTTTATTTTAATTTCAAAATAAGAATTAACGAGAATTTTCATCAAATGAAATCAAATTCTATTAAATCCACCATTTTAAACGAAGTGTTAAGGTATTGGGTAACTTTCACCTATGGGAATGAATTCAATAGAATTTAATTTTGATATACTGTCGGTATTTGAAAATATAATATAGTATCCATAATTATTATTTTATCTTCTCACACTCTAAATAAACATTATTCATTGTAAGAGAATATAAAGGATAAGTAGTTAAAAGTAGATTGTATTTAAATTTTTTTATGTTAAATTACAAAACTTTAATATTTTACACAAGCATATTTCAAAACACAACACGTATTCATACTTATTATTTTTCAGGTCGTGAAAAATTACAAAATGTTAATGTTTTACACCAGCGAATTTCAAAACATGACAAGTATTTGTACTTTTTATTGTTCATGTCTTCTTAAATTACGAAATGTGTTGATATGTCATATTGTTGTGTGCTACTTGTGTAAAATTTTTTACACTTACAAATATTTCAGGTGACCGAAAAATACCTATTAAGTTAAGAGAAAACTTTTATAGAATAATTATAAGACCATCTATACTTTTATGGTATAGAGTGTTAGATTATTAAGAAATAATATTGTTATAAAATAATTATTGTGGAAATGAAACTCTTAAGATGGATGTGGGGTAATATATGAAAAGATTTAATAAAAAGTGAATATATTAAAAAAAATATTTAGATGGCATAAGTAGAAAAATAGTTAAAGAGAAAGTCGTTTAACATAATTTAATCATATCCAATGTAGACCTAAAACTACATAAGAGTAAATCAATTCAAGTAAAAATCATAAAGAGAACAAAATGTAGACATAATATTACACGGACTAAAATTGAAAAGAAAAACTTAATTTCATATAATCTTGCGAAAAACATAACAATAGCATAAATGAATGTAGAAATTGAATTTATATAATCGATTCCAATTAATTTGAGATTAAGATTTTGTTAAATTAAATTCGATAGCATATCAAAATTTAAACTCTATATTCTTGGTCAACTCTCCCTTGACAATTTAATTTTTAGATTTGAGTCAAGTTTTTGGGTTACTCAATACAAATAAAAAAAATTACTCTCCCAAATTTATTTATTTTTTCTTAATAAACAAAACTGCAATAATTATTTTCCCCTAAACTTTGGTATTATTCTAAGTCCTAATTTGGCATAATCAGCCAAATTTACGTATACTTTGGACTTAATTAACTATTTTATCATATTGGAATTATTAGCCATGAGACAAGTAAATTTCACTCAGCTCTAGGGTTGAAGAGACGTGATTGGAAATTAATTAATTAGCCCAATTGCCAAATAAAGTAAATTATGATTAGAGAGAGAGAGAGAGAGAGAGAGAGAGAGAGAGAGAGGATGATTTGCAAACAAGAAATATATACTGATGTTGACTGCTATACTGTCGCTTAGACTGAGGGTGGGATCGATCGGGATTCACCATAACTCGATTTGGCTCAGCCACGTACAGGTACAGTTTGGTTTGGGTATAAATAATAAAAAATTTTATAAATTTTTATTAATTTTATATTATATTAATTTTTTTTTATTATACGTATTACGAAATTTTAATTTACCTCACTTTTTTCAATTTAAATATACCTATACTAACAATTTCATTATTCAGTTTTGAGAAAAATAAATAAATTCATAGTACGAATAAGGATGTATTAGTATTAAATTAGCTAAGGCGGTTTATGAATATGGGCAAATATATATATATATATATAAATAAATAATCCCAAATTATTTACAAGATTGCCATTGTAGGCTGCACGCACGGTTCCTTGTCTCTCAACTTTACGTTAGCATTTTCCCACAATATATATATATATATATATATGGCTAGCAATATAAAAATGTTCTAGTGGATGTATGAAAGAGAATCATTTAGTCTTAATTTGGGAGGAAAAAAAAGTTTATTTTTTTTTGTGAAAAAGGAAAAAAATTAATTTTTTTAGTAGTTGGTTTTTTTTTTATTAACTTGACATTTTTAACTTTTGTGATTTAAAGTGTAATAATCCAGTTTTTTTTTTCTTATTTAATTTGAATATTTTTATTTGATAAATTTAGTTGCTATTTAAATTTAATGATTGAAATTTTTGTTATTTTTAATTATAATTAAAAAGATTAATTTTTGTTGGTTATATTTAAAAAAATTTTTAATTTTAGAGAAAAATGTGTAATTTTTCTAACCATATGGGGAGTAGGAAATTAATTAAATTTGTTAAAGATAAAAATTCTGCTACTTTATATATATAATGCTATAATTATTTTGATAAAAAAAAAAAAAACCCTACATAGAGAGAGAGAGAGAGAGAGAGAAAGAAGAAGCGGCGACGAATTTCTTTGTCTTCCATTCTGTCGGATTTTCTTCCGCTTGTCAAATCTTTCCCCTGTTGTTCAATTAAAAAGGTAAGGGGCTGGAACCCATTTATTTGATTTATTTATTTATTTATTATTATTATTATTATTATTATTTGGATATACACTGTAACGAGCTATTCAGTGGAAGGTCGTGTCTTTGTTTTACATAGTCTTTGTTTTTCATACCTACATATATATATATATATATATATAAAGTGTCCAACGATATAAGTACTCATCACCTTGCATCACATAGCATCATGTTTATAATCAAAAGTCACCTCAAGTTTATATTTAAGGGTGAATAAAGGATATTAGGCAAAGTGATCTGCAACCTCTCATTGATGGAATATGAAAAAAAACAAAAAAAAAAAAAAACGTGGAACTTTGTAGTCATGTAAATATATATACATAATATGCAATGATTACACATGTACACATGTAAAGGTTACTGATTATATTTATATATAATATTTAATTAATTATATATTTATACATATATGAATTATTATAATGACTTTGGTGTGTACCTTGAAGATGATCCGTGTAATCCCATTAATTGATTGGTTACTTTATGGAAATAGTTGGATTCGCTTATTTGTGTACAAATTTTTAGAAACTGACGATCTATAGATTTTAAGACTTAAATAAACAAAGATATTGTAAGGTAGGAATTTAGATAAAATTTATTTATTTATTTATTTATTGTGTTTTGTTTAGGATTGAGTAGTATTGAAAATATTGGGTACATATACCCAAAGGGTTGAAAGTCCCAAAACTCGCGCGGGGTTGGTTATCGATTCCAGTAGGCTAGTAACCTACGAACGAGCAGATGCCTAAAGGTGGCATATTATATTCCTAAGGTTTCGGCTTAGGAAGCAAACACCGAAGGATGGTGTATATTGGTTTGGTCCTGTTTCTACGGAACAACCAAGCAGACATCAAATAATGATGTATATTGGTTGGGTCTTGTTTCTACGAGACAATCAAGCAGCAGTACCTGAAAATTTAATTGTTTTTCTTTGATGTGTTTGTGGTGAAAAAAAAATTAAATTGTAACGAAGACAAATTGATAAATTAATTTAATTTCTTTCTTGAGTTTGCTACCTGTGCATAATTGTTTCACTTAGTAGTTTGCTAGGACATACTACATTTATATTATTATTATTAGGGTTCCGAGCACACGTGGTATTAGTGCTCATCCCCTTACAGCTTGTGATGCAGGTAACGAATTTGAGTCACGCGCAGGACCTACTCACCATGGAAATTAGGAATTTATTTGTTTGTTTTTATTTAATTACATTAAAATTTTCTTTAGAGAATTTTTTTTAGTGAATTATGATAAGCCTCTGTTTATGAGATGATTTATAATTATTTTTATCTAGCTTTGGGAGGATGTTTGAGCTTAGCTTTTGGAGCTTTGTTGCCTAGTTGGTTTTGACAAAGGCATTTATTTAACTTTAAAATATGAATTTTATTTATTTTTCTTTACATTACTCTATAGTGTGTGTGTATGGCTCTGATGTGGGATATGAAAAGTTATGGAACGGCGTAACATGTATATTTTGTTCGCGTACTCGGATAGTGAAACCCGGAGCGTGACATGAAGGAATTAAAGATAATATATTTAACCATTTCAGAAAAAAATTAAAAAATTGAGGAATCAGAAATTAAAAAATAAGCTTGCCTTCTCAAATAGAATCTTATTATTCTTTTATTTTATTGTTATTTTTTATAATTTTTAAATGGAAAAAATAAAATTATCTAAAATAATAAATTATGACATTTAAGTAAATAGTTATTAATTGAGAAGTATTTTAAAAAGACAAACAAAAGTAATGGGAAATCAAGAGACAAAAAAGGAAAATACAACAATACAAAAAATAAAATTATTCAAATAACCTATACACCTTTTTTAAACTGTGAGTAATTATTAATGATTAAATTGTGTTAGTTAAAGGAATTAGAAAGTTTCATCGAGTGATTACTTTTATAATTATCGATTTTTAAGTTTTATAGATACCCAGTGTTTACTTATATAATAGCATATATTACAAGCAACGCGCTTAGGTGCATAAAACCAAAATTTATTTGACAAAATATATATATATATATATATATATATTTCAAAAAATAAAATCAAAATGATAAAATGATGAAAACATTATTATTAAATTAGATTTCTATGAATTCATATTATTGAATAGTTAATTACTTTCTAGAGCTTAAAAAATAAAAAATAAAAAAAGAAAGAAAGAAAAAAAAGATCTTTTTTGTTGGAGCAAGTATTAATATCAATGAGATTTAATTTTTTTTTATTTTTCTTTATTAGTATCCTTCTTGTAAATCAATTACTTAATCAATGGGCCACAAGTCCTCTGCCCCTTGCAAGGTTAGGAAGAATAACTTAAATTTTGCGCAAAAAAAAAAAAAAAAAAAAAAAAAAAAAAAAAAAAAAAAAATTCGCGGGCAATGGACGGATATAATTATATATATTTTTGAGAAATTAGATTATACCACATTAGTAAAAATAAATAAAGAATTATTTTATGCATTAAATTAAAATGATTCGATCATACTCTTAGAGCACGAAGGATAACGTTTACTAGAGTAATTTTGTTCTCCATTACATTAGTTTAGAAGAGAGGATAACAATTTACTAGATTATGTATTGTATTAATACAATTTATTAAAATCAGTAATTTATTTGTTTTATTAAATTATTTTATGAAAATAAAAATAATTTTTAACAAATAATTAATTCGCTATTAAAAGTAATTACTATTGAGTATTAATCTATGATAAAATTATTTTTTATAATTAATGTTTTATTTAAAAGTATATATTTTAATAATATTTTTCTTAAAATTAATTATTATTAAAATAACAATGATTATGATGATTTATTTTATTATAATATTTTATTAAAACTAAATATTAACTTTTATTCTTGATCAATTTATCCTCATCCAAACACAATTAATTTTTATCCCTTCAAAATTTTTAATATTTCAAACATAATATAATTATTACTTGATAATATTTACTCTCTCATTCCAAATATAAGTATTACAAACTTATTATCTCAACAACCATTACCAGTGTAACAATTATCCCGTAATCTTCTATTCCCAAATTTTTTACCCCTGTACCAAACATGTCCTAGAGGGGAGGTGTGTAATGGAAGTAACTATTATTGGAGTAAAAATTATCTCTGTAATTTTTGCCAAATATTTTTTAAGGATAAAATTATTTATATTATGCATTTTTTAAAGCGTTAAGTAAAAAATTAATAAAAATTATTAGGTCTATTTGGCACGGCGAAAAATAATAAAAAAAATTATGAAAAATGTGATGTTGAGAAATTTTTTGGTGTTTGACACATAGTCACCAAACCATATTTTTTATATATGAATAGTGACATTATTTAACTTTTGTGTCATTTTTTTGAGAGAAAAATTGTCCAAACTATTTTTTTAGTTCCGTTAGAATATTTTTATATCAAAATTTATTAAAAGTGATTAAAAAATTTTTTACAATTTGTAAAAAAATTATCAGGGTTTGTAAAAAAATTTATTAGGATTTGTAAAATTTTGTTGGAACGTATAGATAAATGTAAATTTAAAAAAATTTTACGAAGTACGAAGAGTATAAAATGTGTTAAAAAATTTTAAAAATTTTTAAATAACTCCATTATTTTTGAAAGTTTTTTTTTTTTGTGATAAACAGAACTATTATGTTCTTCTTCCTTACCAATAAGAATAAACTATTAAACTTGCATTTTAATATAAAAAAAATACGGCATAATTGCTAATTTAGTTGAGAGTCTAGCGACAGCCCACGTCATCAGATGAAATAAAAAATAAGGTAAAATAAAATAACGAAAGCCAGCTCAGCCCACGTCAGTGTCTGTCAGTAGACCTTAAACAGCAGCAATTGCACGGAGGCACAGCTGTTGATGAGCTTTATCAAGTCAAATTTTTTTTTTTAAATTTTTTGACCCCCGTGATCTAGGCTGATGGTCGAGGTGAGCTCATTCCAGAGTTTACATACTAGAGTGTGGGAGTTTGAATCACTCCAGGTGTACTATCGCGACTTAAACGGTAGAATACCTTGGGTCGGGCTGCTCCCTCCCGGTTTAGCAAGTCGGGATGAGTCCAAAGGGTTCTGCCCGACTCAGATTCTGGATCGTCAAAAAAAAAAAAAGTTAAATTTTACTTTATTTGAGTTTTTTTATTTATTAAATTTAAAAATATATATTTAAATTTATTTATTTATTTATTTTAACAAACTTATCTACAATCTACAAGCGACTTATTTAGTAATTAGTGTGTGTTTGGCACGTTTAAATTCTTTAAAAATTTTTTAAAATTTTTTAAAATTTGTAAAAATTATTTATTTTTTATATCACTGTACAAATTACGAATTCATAATTTTTATTAAATTATTTTATTTTATCTTATTTTTTGTCATTTCAAACGCTCCTTTAATTTGTTTGCAACATTCAAAATAAAACAGAGGTAATAATATTTTGATTGAATTAATTACTCTAAATAAAAATAGGAGATAAATAACACTAATACAACCCGCGAAAAAAAAATTATACCCTTTAACCTTTAAAATATGTTTTAATACAAAAATAATATTTTTGTAACTTTAAATTAATCTATCACTAAAACTTTATTTTTATTTTTAACTGAACCTATTATTAAATTGTTGATCCCTTAATTTTTAAAACACAATTTTTAACACTAGAAATAAACTTTTAATATCAAAATTTAAATAAATATATTGATAGTAATCATTTTAAGAATTAGTATCAATACTATATTGATAGTAAGCAATAATAATTATTTAAAAAAATTTATATGTTACATAAGATAATTTTATCAATTATATTTTAACACAACTTAATGTTGAATTCATTGATTTAATTCTTAATTATTCAAATGGAGGAAATTAATAAAGACAGAAAATATTTTATTTTATCTCTCTTTTGTTTTTCTTGTAAGTTAAATGCTATGCTATTTTTTTTTGAGAAATTCAAGGTTGTTTATTTACATTAAGTTTCTAAAGCTATTAAAGAATTAATTTTTTTTTAGAAAGAAAAAATTAATTTTTTAATTGTTTATTAATTCAATATTTTTATCTTTTGAAATTTAAAAAAAATTTAGAATTGAAGAAAATAAATTTTATTATTTAAAAAAATTAGAAAATAGTAATTGATAGTTAATTTTTTCTCAACCAAACACTTGTTACACCGAAGTGGACAGGTTCTAGAGCAGTGAGCAGTGGAATCTCAGTGAGAGACGGCCAATTACATTTCGATAAAGCACGCTGGGGGAATATTATTTCGGTAATTCACTTCCCCTTGATTTTTTTTTTTTTTTTTGTCTTTTCCCGGGCCAACGTTGTCAACACGTTGCTCCGTCTGATTGGTTGCACCAACCAGGCGTTTGTCGTTTCTTCCACTGTCTCTCTCCCCTCTCTAGAATTCATTTCTTCTAAGCCGCACGCTGAAAGGGAATCCCTCCGCCTAAGCCCCCCTCACTCTAATCTTCGACCGAAACTGTTTCAACTGTCGCCGTCGGATATCTTGTTCCGTGGCATCTCCACCGTTTATATTCTCACCCAGTTTTCATAATTACAACCAGTATTTGGCTTTTCCCGCAAATCTCTGCTCTCTCTCTCTCTCTCTCTCTCTCTCTCTCTCTGTGTCTGTTTGCTTTGAGGCAACGAGCGATGATGCGTTTCGCGAATATAAAGATTCGATGCTCCGGCACTCTGTTATTGGTCGATCTAATCACTTCTCGCAGCTTTTGATTGCGCGAATCGTGGAACCCTCTTGAACGTCCGACTGGATTCGGTTTGTGTTTTGTGCCGGAGTCTTGGGAGATTCTGCTTGAGATCTCACCGGGACTGCGTCTCCGCTAAAAGCTTCGATTCTTCGAAAGATCGTCTGAAGGCTGGTTGAGTCGTATTCTGAATTTGTTTTTTTTTTTAAATAATAATAATAATAAGAATATTTTTTTTACAGAGTTTTGTGATTGATTGGTGTTTGTAGCTTAGATCTTCGGAAAAATTTTGGTGCTTCTTTCACTCTGTTGAGCTGCTATGGAGGACAGAGAATCGAAGAAGATGACCGGTGGGATGCCGGAGACAGTGTTTCAGTGTGTGATCAACTATATTGACGACTCACGTGACCGCGACGCCGTCTCGCTGGTGTGCCGGCGGTGGTACGAGATCGATGCATCGACGCGGAAGCATGTCACCATCGCCTTGTGTTACACCGCCACGCCGCAGATGCTCCGGCGGAGGTTTCAGCATCTCGAGTCGCTGAAACTGAAGGCGAAACCGCGGGCGGCTATGTTTAATCTGATACCGGAAGATTGGGGAGGGTCTGTGACTCCTTGGGTGGAGGAGATTGCTAGGTCTTTTACTTGCTTGAAGGCGATTCATTTCCGCCGAATGATTGTGAGGGACTCGGATCTCGAGCTTCTTGCTCAGTCGCGTGGTCCTGCGTTACAATCGCTTAAGCTTGATAAATGCTCTGGTTTTTCCACAGACGGGCTTCTACAAATCAGCCGGTTTTGCAGGTATGCACTTATTTCTTTTGGCATTAGTTTTGGTTTCATGTTGTACGTCAATCTTCTGTCATCTTCAATTCTTGTCTACGGTTAGAAAATGCGGTTAACTTTACTCCTTATCTCCGGCTCGAAAAGACGAATCCAACTTTTGATCTAGATTAAATTATACAATTAATAAAATTTATTTATTTTTATTGCACTTGTGCCTTATAAATTAAAATTAGTTAGAGAAAAAAGTTTTTGGCACAAATAATGGAATTAATAAAATTTATTTATTTTAACTGAATTTGTTGTGCCTTATAAATTAAATTTAAAGTTAGAGAAAAAAGATTTTGACAAAAATAATAGATAGAGGTATGTTTTTATCTATTTTTATGTTAAATTGAAATATTGTTTCACTTTTTAAATAAACTCCATGCACAATTTATAGACACATTACCTCTATTTTTTTTTAAACAACTTAGTTTCAATAATTATATACTCAATTTTCATGATACATGAGACATTAAAGTAGTTAAATATAACTTATTTAATTAATTTTATATTTTAATTTAAATCTTAAGAGATCTTGTGTTAACTTTCAAACTGGGGGGTCGTGTTTTTGGACAAAATCCAGGGAGACAAAGTGTAAATACCCGAAACATTTATCCACAAAATAAGCTTCGAAACTTGTAAGATCTCCCCCCCCCCCCCCCGGCGGGGGTTATTTAGTTGCATTGTCTAGATAAGCAGAATCACAAGAGGCATGTGTTAACTTTTAAACCATAATAATTACGTATTTTTGGATACAAAAAAGTGTAATTACTCCAAATATTTATCCACAAAATAAGCTTTGAATTTTGTGGGAGATCTCTCTCTGTCTCCCCCCCTGGGGGGGGTTATTCAGCTGTATATTTTGATATTGTCTAGATAAATAGGATCTTAAAAAGAATAAGTTTTTCAGAAGTTTTTTGTTGCAAGAGACAAATTTTTACTGGGAGAAATGCTTTTCAAACTGTAAAAGGTCATTTTGTATGTCCTTGTTATCTAAAATTGCTATTGGATTTCTTTCCTTCGTGGATGCTCTTAACCATTTTGGTTGGATTTCTAACACTAGGGTTCTGTTTAGATCAAGGTTTTGGCAAGAGAAAAGGAAATAGATAGTGATTTAAAATTTCTTATTTTGTTTGGCTGGTGATGAAAAACTAATTTATTAATAATTGCCTTCTGTTTTATTATATTTTTTAATAAATCCAAATAAGGATATGTATTTGGAATTTTTCTTTATATTTGCTTTACTTTTTTCTTTTTTTTTGCCAAATTCTCATTCCAAACACACTCTTCACAAGTATTAGTGAATATGAAAGCTAGAAAGCTTCAAACTTGATTGCTGTGCTGATAGTTGTATGGAAGTGTATGGGGGAGATTCTTTGAAATATTGAAAGGAAATGCATGGGAAGTTGTCTTGTCATAGTTGACTATACTGTTGGTGAAACCTATGGATGATGAAAAAAGTGCTATCATTGAAGGCAGAGCATAGTGATCTTTTCACAAAGCATAATGTAGTTGTCATTGGGGCATTGAAATCACGTAGTGCAAAACTTGGGGAGGCGGCAATTAAGCAGTGATTAAGTAGAGCATTGGCAAATGACCTTGGCTGTGTTCTTCTTCAGTTGTTTTATGACATTCACATGTATCTCTTGTTATCACCTAATTATGCAGATACAGGATGGACATATCTCATTTGCAGGTGCCGTAGCACAATTAAGATCCTATGAATGATATTAGGCCAATGCTAGTTGGAGAAGAAAACTTTGTATGTCTGAGTGCCAGTGGCTGGAATATAAAGCTTCAATAACTGTTTTTTCCATAAGCTTTGTCCACTGTTTTTTCATTTTTTTGTCTACAAATTGTTCTCTTTCTGATTATATTTTAAAATTTTTAACTTATGTGAAAGTACTTATTTAAAAATGAAAGTTGTAGAAAGAAAGATGGCAAGTTGCCCTTCCAAACAGGAATAGAGCTGTGTGGGAACTACGATCCCCCTCCCCCAACGACTGCTAGAATTATTATAGATGCCTTATATTTTGTAATTAAAAAAAATAAATTATAGGTCTAGTAAAATTTGCTATATCTACTCTATTTTTGGTAGGTTTAGGCGTTTTAGCCCTCCATCTAGCATTCTAGGCTCCGTCCAAAGGATCTAACAAAAAACTAAAATTGAAGAAAAGTGAGCTAATTGTGCCAATATGACGTGCCATAGAGTAGTCATTTCTTATGTAGCCTCCTCCTGAATTTTAACTTGCATGAGACTCACCTGCACCATTCCATGCCTAATGCATGCTGTAAACATTAATACTTACTTCCTTAATCAATATTATTGATTATGACTCGCAGAACTTCATGACATCTCAACATCTCGAGCACAAGCCTTTCTTTCATTTTTCACTGTAAGAAAATCAAAGTGGCAGTTAGAGCTGATGCTGGTATCAGTGTATACAAAATTTTTTAAGTTAAGATTTTCAAGTAATTGGAAAACCTTATTAGATACTCCTCTCCCCCCACCCCCCCCAAAAAAAAATTGCACAATTGAATTTGTTTTGTTTATTTTTCTTTTTTCCCTTTTCTCTGCATTCTACTCAAACACTAATGCGGAAGTTGTGGTTTTTACTCACCTAGTGGAAATATTTTGGCTTTTTACCAGTGTATTTGTAATATTACCTTCTTTGTAATTCAACAGAAGCCTTAACCTGTGCACATTAGCCATAAAGGTCATGTAGATGACCATATCAATTGAGCTAGGTTTTGTTGAATTGATTTGTGTGTACTGGGACTGATCGTGGTTTCTGCAATTCTTCTGCACTGATTATATGTGGATATGGTGATTTTCTACCTTTTTCTTGATAAGCAATATCGTGAATTTCGATTGTTCTATTCATTAGGGTTATTGCTTCAATGCAATACTATATGTTTGCTGCTTAGCAGCTTAAATCAGGAATAGTATTTAACATGTTTAATAGTTCTTGATTTTCATCATGCATTTTATGCAGAAGTTTAGGTTAACAGGCTGTTTGTTTGTTTTGATGGAAATTGTGGTTTCTTTTTTTTTTTTTTGGGGGGGGGGGGGGGGCGGGTTGAAAGACAAGTGGGGTGGAAAAGGCACTTTCCATTGTTTGCTATGAGTGGGAAATGAAGGGACGGAAAAAGGAGGGAGGAAAGTTTTACCTAGGAGCCCACCACAAACTTTCTGTTCAGTTTTGGACAAAAGAGGAGGAGAGAATGAGGGAAAGAAGAAGGGGGAGAGAGAAATAGGGAGGGAGGATTGAGAAAAGAAGGGATTTTTATGTTATATGTGGGGCCCACCATTTTTGTTAATTTTTTTTAAACAAAATTTAGATTATAGTATATACATGTAGATGCATATATATATATGCACACACATTTCTTTCCTTCCATCCAAACAATACCATTGAAAGAAAATTTTCCACCCTGAAGGAAAGAATATTCATTATCTTCCATTTTTTTCCTTCTACTTTTTCATTCTTCGTACGAAATGAAGCCTAAATTACCTTTTTAGGTGAGTAGTTTAAAAAGTGCGGCTAGAAAAAAACAATGGTGGCAAATGATTCATAGAGATATCTTCTGCTTTAGGATGTGTTGAAAAGGTAGAAAGATAAGTGGGAAGACATGCCCATTTCCTGTAGTTCAAATTTATTGACATTGCTGACTACTTGGTTAAAATGTTGATTTGTGTTTCCCTACTTTTTTATTTAATCTTGTTCATCCTTCCTCAGGAATTTAAGAACATTGTTTCTGGAAGAAAGCACCATCATTGAGAGGGATGGCAAATGGCTACATGAGCTAGCTTTGAACAACACTGTTCTTGAAACTTTGAATTTTTACATGACAGACCTAGTCGAAGTCAGATTTGAAGATCTTGAACTCATAGCCAGAAATTGTCGCTCTCTGGTCTCGGTGAAAATCAGTGAGTGTGAATTACTGAGTCTTGTTGGTTTCTTTCGTGCTGCAGCCGCATTAGAAGAGTTTGGTGGGGGTTCTTTCAGTGAGCAACCGGAAAAGTATTCTTCTCTACCATTTCCCCCAAAATTATCCTGCTTGGGTATGACATACATGGGACGTAATGAAATGCCCATTATATTTCCTTTTGCATCCCTGCTCAGAAGATTAGATCTCCTCTATGCGCTTCTGGATACGGACGACCATTGTCTCTTAATTCAAAAGTGCCCGAACTTGGAAGTTCTTGAGGTAGAATCTCAAAATCATTTCTTTTTTCCTGTACAACTTGTTCATCTTTCATCTTCCCTTACGGGCCTTTGCTCAGTGTTTGCATTTTTTTTTACTAGAATCCCTGCTAATTCATTTGTTTACATGATTAAGTTGAACACTTTACTTAGCCTTGAGGTTATTTCAATTGCTTTAATGATATTTGTAATGCCGATTTCAAAATTTAGTTTTCAGGGGGATCAAATACTACCATTTCAATTCTTACAGTTGAAATTTGCAATACACGCAACCTGACTAGGCACCTAGGGGAGCTGGGACATTGGATTGAGTAACCTAGATAATATTTAACCCTTTTTTAGTTTTGAGGGAAAGAGAAATGGAAAGGAAAGGAAAACTAAAAAATTTCCCCTCCTATGTTTGGTTTGGTAAATTAATAGGGGACAAATGAAATGGAAAAGAAAATAAAGTTTTTCTCCGTAGTTTCTTACAATTTTCTCTTCTAGTTCTTTTCTTTTTACCCTCTTTTTATTATAGTACCTTCATATATGCGCTTTCCACTTCCATTCCATAATCAAATACAAGAAAATTATTTTCTTCTCATTTTCCCTCCCTTTTCTCCACAAAACCAAACAAGAGAACATATTTATTTTCTTCTCACTTCCTCTCATTATCACACTCTCTTCTTTTTCACTTTTCGTCTCCCCAGACCAATTAAAGCCTTAACATGCTGTATCTAGATTTCCAAACTTCTATGGGATGCCAACATGGAAGGAAACTCCGCAGGGGTATATATGAGGTTCCTGACTTTACTTTTTTCTCTTATGCATAGACAAGGAATGTTATTGGGGACAGAGGGTTGGAAATTCTTGCTCGGTGTTGCAAAAGATTAAGGCGGCTTCGGATTGAGCGGGGTGCCGACGAACATGGGATGGAGGAGGAAGGGGGAGTAGTTTCACACAGAGGATTAATTGTTTTGGCGCAGGGCTGTTCGGAACTCGAATACTTGGCTGTATACGTGACTGACATTACAAACGCCTCTCTGGGATGCATTGGCACACACTTGAAAAACCTCTGCGACTTTCGTCTGGTCTTACTCGACAAGGAGGAAGCGGTCTCCGAGTTACCACTTGACAACGGGGTTCGAACCCTGCTCCAGGCTTGCCACAAGCTTAGAAGATTTGCTCTCTATCTTCGTCCAGGGGCCCTGACTGATGTGGGGCTCGGTTATATTGGGCAGTATAGCCCGAATGTTAGATGGATGCTTCTGGGCTGCGTCGGTGAGAGTGATGCAGGGCTTCTGGAGTTTTCCAGGGGCTGTCCAAGCCTACAAAAGCTGGAAATGAGGTGCTGTTGCTTCAGCGAAAAGGCTCTGGCTATCACCGCACTCCAGCTGGCTTCGCTTAGGTACTTATGGGTGCAAGGTTATCGAGCATCTGCCACCGGTAAGGATCTTTTAGTCATGACTCGTCGCTTTTGGAATATCGAGTTGATCCCTGCTAGACAAGTAGTAGTTGCGGATCCTCTCGGGGAAGAGGTTATGGTCGAGCATCCTGCTCATATACTTGCCTATTATTCCCTTGCCGGACAAAGAACAGATTTCCCTAGTACGGTTAGGCCTTTGCAAGCAGCAGCACCGGCCCTTCTCGATGAGTAGATCTGTATATATGGAGATATAGATGCATCCTTTCTCTGTAAGAGTTCTGCTTCTACTGTTCTTCGGGGCATCTGTTAGATCTCATGTTTATATCTTGTTCTATCTTTTCTTTTGTTGTGAGAGTTCTTAAAATTTTAGTTTTGATCTGTTTTTGTGAACTTCAGCCTGTAGTGTAAAAGTATGCTTTGTTCTGTATTTTTAAAACATTTGGTCTTTGGTTGCGCTGTCATCTAAATCCCCAGCCCATGGCAATGACTTGTTTCTTTGGTCTGTGGGGTGGCTTGTGTTAAACTTGCTGTGAGTCAGATGATCGTTAAACTATGTTGCCGATCAGCATTTCAGGATGGTTAGAAGTGTAAATATGAATGAAGAATCTCATAATTTTGCTGCTTTGAATATCATAGCTGACTGGATTTGCCTTGGATTGCAAGAGCTCAGCTAAGTTTTGGTTTGTTTTCCCTTGTTTGTTAGATTTATTGGTAACGCTCGAGCCAAGCTTTGAACGGGCATGTTGTGTTTGGGTTTGGGTGTGTTTTTATAGTTTATAATCGAACAAAAAAATAAGTTTTTAAACGAGCAAATAAACAAAATTTATGACTAATCCAAGTGATTCACAAGAAAGTAAAAATCATTAAAACATGATAAAGGTTTAATTCACGTCCATCCTTGGATTTTAATGTTAAATCTTCCAAGTTCAATTCAATGCACAATTATCGAATTGAACTTAAATTATAAAACTTCTTTTAAAATTCATTGCAAATATGTTTTCCTGTTAACCCATGATTCGATGATTTTTATTTTTATTTTTATTTTTTTTATTTATTCTTCTTCGTAGCTTTTTTTAGTTTAACCCAAAGTGTTTGACGAAATATGTGTTCCACATTTTTAACCTCCATTTTAAATCTTACATATTCAAATTTAGTTCAGTTTACCGTAGGATGACCTACCAGTAAGCCTATTAGATCTAACCTAGGTCTAATCCAATAATCCTATCAGATCTAGCCTAGGTCTAACCCAATAATATTAAGTTAAATTTAACAGACCTAATTAGTAATTCAACGAATTTAGATTTATTGGATTCAATTATTAATAAATTGAATTTATTTGATAGACACGTTATTTACCTTGTCAAGTTGAAGCTAATTGGGGTATTTGTTTAGGTAGAATTGGAATTGCAAATTGAAAATTGAATTACTCAAAGTTTTTTTTATCTCTAAAAAAATAACCGAGAATCAAATTAACTGAAATAATTCAGTTTAATTTTGGTTAAAATCGAATTAACTGAAATTTTAATTATATATATAAATATTGATTTTAATTTTTTATAAATTTTTTATTATTTTATTATATAAAATTATAACAAAAATGATAAATGTATCATACTTTTATCTTCTTGTACTCCATCTCTTTTTACAAAACTAAAAGTGGAATACATTTAGAATCTCCCACAATCATATTATATATAAATATATGACTTCTAATTCATTTCTTTACAAAGTTATTATTAAATATTCATATTTATATTTAATTTCTAATTTAGTTTTTGGTTATTTCGATTCTCATATACAATAATCAGAACCGAGCCGAATCTTAATTTGAATCTAAAAACCTAACTGAAACCAAATCAAATACCAAATAATCATACCGAATTAACCAAAAATTAAAAATTTTGATTTAATTTTTGGTTCCAGTTAGAATTTGCGTACTATCATAAGCAAATTCCGGTTAGATTTTGCACGCTCCTAGAAGCAAAAAGAATAACAGAAGTTTAAATTTTATTTGTGTGTGCATATATATATATATATATACACGCATAATAATAACAATAATAATAAAAATAATAATAATAAACTTATTTTTTAAATCAGGTCGCATCTTAATTTTGCTGAATTGGGCTCAATTACTTTCAGATTTAGATCGGAATCATAGATCTGAGATCATCGGATGCATTATTAGTATATAAATTCGAATCAAATCTGAATTTGACACGTCCGACGCAATTCTAACCAGTTGAGTAGCCTATTTACAAGTATAGAAGATTGTTTTGTGAGGGAGTCCAGTCTCTCTCTGCAGACAAAGGGTTTGTTTGGAGTAAGAAAAAATGAGATAAATTGAGATAAATTGTGGTTTGGAGAGATTTCGTAATACGTGCAGTGAGAGAAAAAGTTGATGTGATATAAAATTAACAGAGATTTATAGAGAGTTTTGGAGATTTTCAGCAAAAAATGACAAACCAAACGGGCCCAAAATAATTCAAAATTTTTAATAGTTATTCTCAACGCGCAACTCTGTGCACTTGCGAGAGTTGAAGCAAACGAGGGAACCTTGAGGTAGTCCAATTAGTACAGTCGATCTTCAGTCCAATTGCACGCAAATTGATCTGAATATCTTGAGGTATTAAAAAAAAAAAAAAAGAAGGGTAAAACTCATAGATACAAATTGAAATTTGCCTTATAGATGCAAATTGAATTTTGTCAAAAAAAAAAAAAAAATTGTAATTGTACGCCGCGCGTACTATTCACAGGGAACTCCAAATAAATTCAAAAAACTCTAAAAAACTTCGTAAGTTTCAACTTTTTCAAATTACAAAAAATTTTAACTTTTTCAAAAATTTTTTCAAAAACTATTGGAACAAATTATTATGGTGCGTTCTAATGAATTTTGGCAAATTTTTAAAAAATTGGACTAATATTTGTACAAAAAAATTCAAAAAATTTCAAAAATTTTAAAATTCTCCACTAAAATTTTGTTATGTGTCACTTTATATAATTTTTAATAACTTTACATCAAATCAAATATAAATATTCAACCATCATTTTAAAATAACTTTTTACTCTTTAAATTCCAAAAAAATTTTGTTTATGTTAACTCTTTTTTTTTTAACACACTTCAAACGGCGTCCAAATGGTTAATGCATTTTGGTATTTAACGACTGAACTTTCTAGTTTTTGTCTCGTTCTCGCCCAAAGTTGAGAGAGGAAAACAAAGCGCATGTTTTGAGGTTTAAAGCTTTATGTCCACGCATGTGGTGTGCTAATAATCCACCCTTGGGGTTGGATCAAAATTAGATATTATTATAGAGGGGGAGGGGAGAGTGCTTTCTCATGCAACTTGCAGAGAAAGGCAGCCCCTTTACAAAGTACTAGCTAGGCAGGTTTGTCATTTTCCGGGAAAGTGTGATTGATGAGAGGTTGTAATACTCATATATCTCCCCTTGCTTTTAAGAGTGCGTTTTCACGTTAGTGGTGGGCACAAAAGGATTTTATCCTTGGAAAATGTCATTTTTTTTTTAATGAAGTTTTTACCTACTATGTAGTTATAATTATGTAGTAGTGATAATTTTTTAATTAAAATTTGTACCTATAAGTCTCTCACTAAATTTTGTTTCAAAATTAAATTTCTATCATCTTTTATTACAATTTCATTCATATTTTTCTTATTCTAAATTGATTAGCTAATAATCTTTGTTTATGTATAGATTGCTCTCATTATTGCAGTTGTTGAATGAAAAATGGTGGTTTATATATCAACCATTCAAAAGGGAAACACTTTAAATGATTTATTTAGTTCATTTGTTATTTGAGGAGATGTAAGATATTGAGATAAATAAACTGACAATTTGGTGATTTGAATAACACATATATTGTTTGATACTAAACAAATGGAATGAAATAAGATAGAAGGATAGTAAGAGTGAGAATAGAATAAAATAAAATAGAATAGTTATTTCATTTCCTGGTTTGATTATTAATATAAACATAATGAGAATGCAATAAATATTCCATCAATTCTCATAATTCAGTTACATATTTTAAATATAATACAATAAAATGAAATGTGATAAAAGAATATCTAGTATCAAAATTTTAAAGATATTAAAAATAAATTCTATTTAATTTTTCATGTTTTTGACAATTATAAAAGATATGGCGATGAATATTTGTTAGCTCTAAGAAAAACTCATAATATGAATTAGGGCGAAAACAATTTCAGGAGTAAAATGATCATTTTATGCCACAAATATATATTTGAATTAGCTGGAAATTTTGTGAATTAACTTTTATTGACCAAATCAAATTTGATCGGTAAAAGTGATCACAGAAATTTTATTTTCTGGCAATATCTGCACCTTATCTCTTACTAAAGATTAAAAAATTTCAAAGCTTACACTGCCTTAATACTTTGTCAGTCTCAATCTAGCCCACCCTCTCCTTTTTCTTTTCCTTTAGCACTGTGACGAGCTATGGTTTTTCAGATAATAAGCACTGAAAACACCCCAAGTATATCAAGAAAGGTCAGTATTTTTGCTTTATATGGACAACTTTATCTCTCAACTACATCATAACAGTGAGGTATTAAATTTTTAAAGTTAAATTCCCTTCTTTTTTTTTCAGCTTTTACTCTTTTTTCTTTTTATTTTCTTTATGCGATCTCTTGAGCTTTAAGAAGCAAGCTTAAAGTTCCTTCCTTTCTCCTTCTTTTTTTGTCAATTTAATAGGTAATAATTTATAGAATGATAAGCATCAGACAATCAAAGATTGGTATGTTGCATCATATATGTCAAGAGATTTCTCACTTTCTTTCCTTTCTTTTTCGTACATTTTCTCAGCCGCCAATTGAAGCATCAGAGCGAAGGACCATATTTAGCAATAGAAATAATATTGAACCCTCTCTAGCTAGAGTAATTAATGGTGCCGTGTATGGGGGGATATTTGTGCATGTTTCCAGGAAGGATTAATTGGTTTCAGGGACTGCAAAGAGCGAATCCACTGCAAGGGGCAGTGGGTCAATCAACGGTTATGATGTAATTACATAAAATCTAATGGTCTTAATTCAATGTAATAAAATTAAATTTAAAATACAATAAAAGTTAAACAAAATATGATTGAAAGATCATTAATGAAAAATATGAAAAGATACATCATATTAAAATTTAATTACATCTTAACCGTTGATTGACTCACTGCAGCTCCTGCCGTGGATTCTCTCACTGTAGCCCCTGGAACCCAGGATTAATAGACTAAAAGAGCATAATTAATTAAAGATGCTTGAATTAGTGGAATGCAGGCTCAGCCCTATCGATCAATTGTTGATCATGAAGCTCTGTCAACTTGGATATGTTTGACACACCAAGTTTTGACAACTTTACATATAAATACTTATCATGTAAAATTGAACATTGAATGTTTAGTAAAAATTGATAAAAAATAGAGACATTTGGTAAAAATTTGAGAAAATTAATGATAGTTGATTTTGTGTTTGGTGGAGAAAGTTAGAGAAAGTTAATTAAAAAAAATAGTAAAAACTTATTTTTCTTTTCTTTTTTTTTTAGTAAAAATCGGTGAATCAAACATCACCTAAGTCAATATTTTGTTTAATTATTTTCAACATGTTTTTATTTTTTTTTTAAAAACTTAAAATATATATATATATATATATATAGGTTTATATATAACAATATTATTTGAAGCATATGATTGTGTTTAATAATGGATATGAGGACGGTTGTATCCCTAAATCATAACAAATTTTTAGAGGTCCACCGTAATAATTTTATACATCTTCTTCCGACCCTAATTTTTTTTTTTTAAATTCTCAGTAGCTCCATTTATTCATATTTTCAACATTATCCTTACGAACATCAAATATTGAATCTGTCACTATTTTTTTTATTTTTTGAAAAAAATATCATTTTTATATCCTGAAATTAATTTATTCCAAGTGCAAAGTGAGTCAGCAAATTCGGCCGCAGCACCTTGTGACATGGACTCCATTTTATTTAGTTTAATTAGGTGTGTTTGGTGAAAAAATGTTGAAAAATTTTGAAATTTTTTAAAAGTTATTTATTTTTTATTTCATTGTACAAATTATTTCATTTTATCTTACCTTTTGTCATTTTAAATGTCCTCAAAAAGTGAATACCCCAAAAGTAAATAACTTTTAGAACTTTTCAGAGATATTCAGAGATTTTCAGCGTTTTTAGTATATCAAACGTATTCTTTATTTCACTACACGAATAACGAAATCAACAAATTATCTTTTTTTTATCACTTCAAACGCACACCATGCTTCCTGCTATGAAAAGCAGAGTTTTGTAACATTTCAAGCCTTTTTTTTTTTTTTTGGGGTCTAAACCCATTTTGGTTGTAAAAAGCCTCAAAGGCTCTGTTTTGCAGTCATTATATGATTTTCTTTTTGTTTAGTAATTTTAAGCATGTTATATTATATTTCTTTTAAAAATATTACAAAAAATACTAAAAATTATACAAATTCATGATCGGATAAAAAAAACTACTTAGTTGCAATAATCCAACTTTTTTTTTTCGCTTGTACTTGGAATTTTTTTATTTTAAGTAACTTTTACAATATGAGTAACATGCTTAATTAGATTTTACAGAATAAAAATAATTCAAATTTTAATTAAAAAATTACTAAAAAGAAATTAACTAATTTAAAATATAAGTTAAGCATTGTCAAACGGGACCTCGCATGATTTCTAAAAAAGAAAAATCGTTACATAAAAATAATACATCACATAATAATATTGTAGTTCACCAATTCAAATAGGACGCACTATGTAGCATCCAAAAATATATAAATATCAAAAATCACCACTCAAAATTTTATGGTGGTAATAAAATTCACCACCTATGCATTAGGTGGTCTAAGGTGGTGTTTGGATTAAAAAAAATATATAAGAAAAGTATAAAGTTAGTATAAAAATGATAACCAAATCAAATCAAGCTTTTTCTCACTAAGTAAGATCGGCTATATAGATTTGTCAATATCAATTAGATCTATTTAGGAACATGTCCTCCGATAGAAATTAAAGTTATATAGATATGTGACAAAATTTAACTGAAAGAAATTAAAGTTTCATTTGGGAACTTTGAACTAAATGGTTTATGGGCTAAATAACTTATTTGTTTATTTGTAAAATGATCAAATTTACCCTCTTACCTTTTAATCTTCTTTTAAACCTTCGGGGGGAAAAATGTTAAATTAACAGATACTAAAAACTTAAACTAAAAAAAGTCAACTTTTTTTTCTTTCCCAAACACTTTTTTTCCTTCCCGATAGGAAAAAAAAAATGAGGTTTTTTAGTTGACTTCTTTTAGGTTTGATTTGAGAAGTTAAAAAAAAAAAAATTACCTATTTTACTTCCTAAACCAAGTTAAAAAAAATTAATAAAAATTAATGAATTTTAATAAACTAAACACTTATATACGGAGAACAGGTGTAGAAACCACTGCATCCACTGGTAGAGAGAGAGAGAGAGAGAGATGTGAAGACATAATTACAAAAAAAAAAAAAAAAGAGATGTGAAGACAAACTCACAAACTCTGTAGTCCTTTTCATTTAGAATTTGAAGCATGCATGAAAATCAATTTTAGAAAGACTGAAAATAGCTCATGATGGTGGACAAGCACACACAAACATACATACATACATATATACCAATTCATTTATAATCACGTAATAATTTCCATGACATGTACTACAAATTGAAAGTTCGAACAAAGTCATGGATGTCTACAAATTAATTATGTCCCTCATCCCTGAATTTGATATCTCGCAGATTGGATATGAAACACTGGAACTATCATTCTGCAACTGCTTGGGACCTCGTGAAGCAATCCCATACTCACCTTGAGTTGACTCCAAAACCATCACTGCTCCTTCAGTACCCAACTGATTATTCCAGTGGTGAAAAATTTTGGGTGTTGTGAGGAAAGAGTTGGATTTATCTGCTAGTATTGAAGCAGGTATTAACTGATCAGAGCCGTCTGTGTGGTGATGATGATGAAGATTAACGGTTGTGATGTCGTGAATGCTGGGTCGTTTCTTATCTTTCCCTCCTGAGTTCTGCCTTATGAAGTACTTCTGAGCGTGGCTCGCCACTTGAGTTGGTGTCCTTGAGATCACGAAGTTCCTCGATATGTTTCTCCAGTCTCCCTTCCCATGCTTTTGAAGCCCCATCAGAAACCGCCTGCAAGTCATCAAACATGATTGAGAACAACACAACATAGCACAAAGAAAGAAACGCAAACACATTTCAGAAAATTCAAATAGGGCAGGAATTAGTGAAGTCTCACATCATCTCTAGAGAATTATTAGATCATAACAATAATTGAAGAAGCCAAATTAAGTAATGCCTAACCCAATGCAGCATTATGTCAAAAAACGGGGCTGAAATTTTTAGTTAAAAATGAATACTCAAATTCTATGCATTTGGGTAGAGGGAAAAAAAAAAAAAAAGAACTAAATGATGATCTCAATCAAATATTCCAGCTTCCAAGTTCAGGCTGCAAATCAAACATGCCATGAACAACACAGACAAATTTCAGAAAATTCAAATGCCATGCAAGTCACTACATCTGGACAATTATTACAACAGAGAAAAGTTGAGAAGATGGAATTTATTAATGTCTGGTTTCAAATCATTCGTAACCGAACTCTTACCCAAAACAATTATAGGAAGTGAGATAATGCGGCATACAGTGTTACCGGAAAAAAATGGGAAAAAAAAAAAATATCAAATGATATCATCCGGATCAAAATCTTGTTTAAGTTCAACTTTTCATATGGACAAAACAACGTACTGACTTATTTCTTGGGAAATGAGACTTCCCGCCGCCTGATCAATAATCATTTTTTTAAGATTTTGTTTGGGAATCTTTGACTTATTTACTTATTTATTTATTTATAAAATGATTAAATTTATTTTTTTATATTTTAATTTTTTTTAAATCTTTAAGAATAAAAATATCAAATTAACAACAAATAAAACTTTTTTTTTCCTTTTTAAACACAGAAAAAAAACTTTTTTTAACTATTTACTAATTAACTATAAAAAAGTTACTTTTTTTATTTCCCAAACAAAGTGTAAGTGTATTAACGCTTCACTGAACCAATGTCGCCATTCCTGACTTATTAGACAATTAATTTTTTGCCATTTTATATTATTATCCTCACTAAAATTTAATTTTTTTTTATATTACCATCTTTTAGACATGTTATTTATGTTTATTAAAAAAACTACTAAATAGGGGAATCACGTCTATGTAAAAAAGAGAATCACGTCTATGTAAAAAGTATTGATCTGAATTTCTTAAAAAATTAACTTTTTTTTTAACCTATACATGAATTTTTTTATTTTTTATATATTTTTTATTAATGTGAATAACATACTTAAAAGAAAACAAAAAAATTTAATTTTATTAAAAAATGTGTGTGTGTGTGTTTGAGTTTTTTTACCCAAACATGAATATTAATTTAGGATTTTATTAAAATAGGATAAAATGAGAGTATTTGAAAAAATAGAGTGTGTGTCGTTAATGACATTAACGACACCGTTATAAAGTGTAATTTAATGGAGTAAATATAATATTTGGTGTAATTTAATAAAATAACTGTGGTGTTAAGTGTAATTTCATGAAATAAATATGATGTTAAAAATTAATAGGGTCGTTAATGTCACTTATGAGGTACACCTTATTTTTAATTTTTAACATTAAATTTACTCTCGCCAATGCCACCGAAAAAATACACTATTTTTACAAATAATCTCATTTCATCCTATTTTACTAAAATCTTAAATTAATATTTATATTTGGGTAAAAAGCCCGTTTGTGTATATGTGTACATTCTGACTCACTCACCTGTGCTCATCTTCGGTCCATGTAACCCCTTTCTTCCTCTCCTGATCCGAAGATCTACCAGTCGAAAAATGCCTCTTCCCGAAACCACCGAACCTCCCGCGATTATCCACCATCTCCATTGTACTGATCAAAGAGGAGGAGGTCATCGGGTATCCCGGAATCGCGACCAAACCCGCTTCTATGTCACTAATATCTGCTTCCAATTCCAGGTACTGCCTCATCACATCGGAAACCGACTTTCCGGGAATCACAGCCGCGACTTTCGCCCACCGGTCCGGAGTTTTCTCGTCGTATATGGCCAGAGCTCTCTCGAACTTTTTGTTCTCTTCTTTACTCCATTCTTTGCTTTCTTGCATCGTCATTAACATATTCAAATTCGAAATATGCGTGATTGGGAACAGATTTTCCATTTGCATTCTCTCTCACGAGTCCCTGACCTGATGAAAAGTCTAGAAAAAAGAAGTGAGGGAAAATGAGTAGCTTAGACAGTTAAAAGGAAAGGGAAAAATAGTAAATTTGTTTTGTAATTTTATTTTCCTTTCCCTTATTTCTCATTGAAATAAAAAATAAAAGATAAGAAATAAAATTGAAGAGAGGAAGAGAAAGTATCAAGTCTAGATTTTATTGTATATATCATAAAAGTAAACAAGAGTCTTTATATAGACTTATAATACAAGATATGTATGATAATGATTTACAAACTAAAATAAACCTAACACTAAATAAAAAGTAAAATACAAAATATTATAATAGATGCAATATATATAAAGAATATCTCATATCTAATATAAAATATTTTAACACTCTCACACTCAAGATAGTAAACCAACTTGAATTTAAAAATAAGAACATTCTAAAAATAGTTGAACCGTTGATTGTAGAAAAAATCGTAAGTGCAGAATCTAAAGTTGTGTAACTGCTGATGATGATGAAGTTTTGACAGTGAGTTTTTGAAGAAATTTCGCTGCCACTGATATGATATTTTTTGGATTGGAGAAAGAAAAATAACTAAACAGAATATACAGTGTGCCAAAATAGAACAATAAAGACAAAACTTAAAAACGTCAAAAGAAAACAGCAGCACCTTACTTTTGTAGAGTTTACGACCAATAAAAAAAAGATTGACATCTGCTGGTGTATTATAGTTAACTCCATCAAGAGATGGTATTATGAATTGGATGAGCGATATAATGTTGAAAGATTATTCTTAATAAAAAAATATACCGAGACAATGAAATACGAAGAAATAGAAGTCAGAATCACAATAAGAAAGGTCAAAAAAAATCATAAGAAAAGAAAAACATCAGAGAACGAAAAAAAAAAACATATAAAACTTTAATATGATTCAAAAAATAGAAGAAATGAATTCTACGATAGTTGTGATGCATGTTTTTGTGGCAAGGCAAAGGTCTAAGAAGAAAAAAAAACACCAAAAAAGAAGAATGCAAAAATTTCTGATGCCATGTTAAAATAGAAAGTGAAAAATTTTTTATATATATTGTGGCGACGAAAATAGTGCAGCAGAATAAGACGATGGCAGCACAGGTGAAAACTGAATAGATCTGTCGAGAAGACATAGTTAGTAAGGTTTGAAAAATAAAAATTAAAAGACAAATTGAATCACACCAAACTTGCGTGGCCTAATCTATTCAGAATCGAAAACCATGAGCTTTAATACCATGTTGAAATAAAAAATAAACGACAAGAAATAAATTGTAGAGAGAGAGAGAGACAGAGAGAGAATATTAAGTCTACATTTTGTTATTTATCTCATAAAAAAAGACCTTTAAGTAAGTTTACAATGAGATGTATGTATAGTAATAATTTACATGTCTAAATAAACCTAATACTTACTAAAAAATAAGATATGAGATATTCTAAAATAGACAATATGTATAAAGAATATCTCATATTCAATATATAGAATATTTTAACATTCCCTAACTCTAACAAAACCAAACAAAAGGTTTTAATTTTCTCATTCTCTTCTATTTCCCTTCGTCCCAAACCTAACGGCGCGAGTGTGGATTCACAAAAAGAATTGAATTCAGAATTATTTGAGAGGGAATTAGAATCACGTTTTATTCCTTTTATTTCTTTTCTTTTTTTTTTTTTTTCTTTGCGGCATAAATTGAAGAATCCTGAAAAGAACCACCTTTTCAGAACCAAGAGAACCTTGAAAAATAATCACCAGGAAAACTGATCCTTCTGTTCCATATATTTACTCTTGCCTGGCAATTACATCTGGTTGAAGAGAATATACATACATACATACATACATATATATATATATATATATATATATATATCAATTAACTATGCAAAGGATATATAGAAAACCACTAAACTAGAAAAAAATTAAGCTTTAGAAAGTGGGGATTTTACTCAATACCAATCTAAAACTAATCGAAACCCAGTTGAGAAACGAGGTTGATTCCCAAGAATCAGCTGAGAAAAGGTGGGGAAATAGTTATTCATTTATTTGCTTTACTTTGAAGGCAAAGGCGACACAGCAAACAGAGGAAAGGAAGAGAGGGTTTTAGAAAAAGAAGAGGAAAATGAAGAGAATGGAGGGTTCAATATTCAGGAATAGAAGCTGCAGTGCTATTCTCCATCGTGATCGCGAATGAACCCGAAGGAGAGTATAATTAGGAAGAGAGAAGGAGACATCAAATTAACCAAGAAGGTGGTAGCAGAGATGATGAGTTGGTGACCTGGTGCAGCAGTTGCGTGTATAATAATTTGCTTCTTTTCCACTTGTTATAAAGGGGTTGATCTTGATCAGGGGAGAGCCTTGGCAGCTCTCCGCTGTGGTTTTTGGGTAATCAAAAAGTAACAATCAAAAACTTGTGTCAGCAACACAGCACAAAGAATTAGCCTTCATCCTCTTTTTTTTTTTTTTGGGGGGGGGGGGGGGGTGGGGGTAAAAAAAATAAAAATAAATAAACAATTACTTAATTAAATATAAAGAAATAACAAGATTTAGTAACTTTAATTTCCCATTGTTTTTATTTTCCCTCACAAACCTATGTTCCAAACATACAGCCAATATATATATATATATATATTGTTAATTTGATTAACTCAGTAATAGTTATTTGCAGACATACAACATATTAAAAGTTCTCTCAAATTTTGAAAAAGAATTTGTTTTGAACACTTTCTCTCGTCGCTGACGAAAAATAGCTTCAGTGATATATGTATCTGTATAATAAAATATAATAATTTTTAAAAATATTTCTATCGTAAATTAAAATTTAACGGTTAAGAATTATTTTTTTTTATTCAACGATTGAGATTATTTTTATATTTTTAACTATCCACTCAACTATTGTTTTAGTGGACCTAACTATCATCTATCTTACAAAATGATAGAAATTATTCGTAAATCAAAACTAACAATTTAAATTTCGTCTAATTATAATTTTTAAGAAATTGAATCTTTCAAATAAAGTACCATAATTTATGTTTTATTTTATAATACTTATCAAAAATTAATTAGAGAGAGAAAAATCAAAACACGCATAGTAGCTGATATGACCTTAAGTTTTGAAAAAAAAATTAAAACTTATGGATTATCATAATTTTTTCGATTTAAATTTTTTGTTCAAAGTTTCAATTATAAGAAAGTTAATATTAATTTTATCCAAAAGTGTCATAAGTACAAATTATTAGTAGCATATATATAACCTTTAAGTGCCTTAGAGATAAATGTCAACTTTTTTTTTTTCTCTTCTTCTTAAGTGGGCTAAATAACATACAGTGATCTCACTATGCAGAGTAGTAATGGGTCCAGCCATTGTGCCACTGTCGAATTAAAAAATAAAAAAGATAAAAGAAAAATTAGAGAGAGAGAGAGAGAGAGATAGAGATGAAACAGGTTCATTAAATGAACCAAACAACTCAGAGTATGTGTTGTATTCAACGCGCTAAAAACTTGTCTGGGACTGACTTATTATAAGATTAGGTTAACTTTGAACACAATTTATTTTTATTTTTTATTTTTTTAAAGATAAGAAAGAATTAAATAAATAATTGAACACAATTTATAATTTGAACTCCACTTGCTAAATAAGAAAGAATTAAATAAATAATTAAACATAATTTATAGTTTGAACTCCACTTGATAAATTTAAATCTAATATAAATAAATTAAACTACTTAAACTTGTTTCAATGATAAACTTTACTCAAAAACTTAACAAGTCAAATTAAATTTTTTTAACTTAAATAAAATTATTAAATCAAACATAAACATCTTATTAGTTACCCCATCTATAAGGATTTGAAGAGACTTATAATGTTAACCATGTAACATTAGAGTTGTTACGGAAAGACTTGTGATGTTAATCACATGCTATCGGAGTTATGAGCAATCCAATCAAAATTGGATAGTTCACAACAAAAATAAATTTAAAAATTTTTATTTAAAATTTTTAAATTTATTTTTATTATGAATCATTTAATTTTGAGTGAGGCACTTAGCTCGGTAGTTAAACTCTATTCGTTACCCACTCACCAATCGGATTCGAACTCGGGACCCTCCCTCGATTTACCTATCAAAAAAAAAAAGAATCGTTTAATTTTAAATGACTCATAACCTTAATATCGCGGGACTAAAATTAATTGTGACGTTAACCGTATCCGTAAACTCACATTAAGTTTTGTGAAGATCCCCAATGCATGCCCAAGTCATGGTAAGACAACTCCAAGGAATGTGACCTATGAGCTTATATATTTATATTGCCGCAGGGGTTTGATATTTATGTACTGCCGCAAGCTCTCAATTATGGGTAGGCACAAGTTGTGCCCCTCGCTTCCTATTGGACAATTTAAGAAGATCATCGCAAAAATAGGAACCATCGTGAAAATCTAGCATAAGAATCTAGAGTTAATCCAATTAAGGTTGCGTTTAGAGTGATAAAACATGAGATAAAATAAAATAAATTGTAACAAAAAATAAGATGAAATAAGATAAAATGAGGTAAGTTGTAGGTTCGTAATTCGGATAGTGAGATAAAAAGTAAATAACTTTTAGACCTTTTTAGTATTTTTCATCGTTTTTCAGAAAGGAATTCAATTTTGTAAAAGATGAGATCAGTAAATAAAAATTTATTGAAATTTTATCTTTGTAAGTAAGCAAACAGCGAACCCATGGATACTTGAGCTCGAGTATCCAAAAAAAAAGTAGAATATTTGATGGAAGAACGGGAGATCCTTTTGAACAACCTTTTATAATAGGAAAGCCTTATATTTTGAAATTTATTCATCAAATTGACAATAACATCCATGGACATTTCAGTGAATATTATACACTTCTTACACAACAACTCCTTAGAGGAAGGGCCAAGCAAGGAAGACAATGGATAAGAGAAAGATCAAAAGTAGTTAGAGCTGTAATTGTATATACTTGTAAAGAATTCTAACGTAACAATAGTATATATGATAACAAAGTTATAATTGTCATTGATCAATAAGGAAATTTAAAAGAAACTCGAGTTTTTGGGTTTGCCCTACGCATACTTCTAAATTTTTTTGTCACTCCAAACAGAGCCCAAATGTAAAAAAAAAAATGATGTCATTAATTCCCCACCAATAATTTTATAATAATCCTTTGAATTAATGTATTGGAAAGTGCATTGGGCTGATTTTTCTTTTCCCCCCGGGGGGGGGGGGGGTTACTTCGTAGGTCTGAACTTGTCTAACAAATGCTAGGCCCATCTTAATTGTTTTCTCATATGAAATCTCAAAAATAAAAAAGGGCAAAAAGTTGCGGAATAACTTGTCCACGGTCAAATATAATAATATGTTGCACTCATTTCAAAGCGCCTGTAGCTCAGTGGATAGAGCGTCTGTTTCCTAAGCAGAAAGTCGTAGGTTCGACCCCTACCTGGCGCGCACTATTTCTAGGAAATTCACAATTTTTCTATGCGAAAGGGATTATTATATACAGCCTTTCCACATTTTTTTTTCTTTTTTATCATTCTGTAATGTAATTAAATCTTTAAGCAGATTTAGGAGATGTTTGGAATGACAAAAATGAGATAATTTATGGGTTCGTAATTTCAGTAAAATAAAAAATGAACAACATTTAAAAATTTTCAGAAATTTTTCAAAATTTTTTAACATTTTACATCGCGCCAAATGGACCTTTAGCTTTATTTCAAAAAACAAACAAGTTTTTAGGTTTACATTTGTGGATTTCAGATTTATGAAAAATGTTTCATAGGTAAATTTTTTTTCATCAAGAACTAAAATCGGAATGACATAGTTAAGTCTACATTTCTTTTGACTAACATAACTTTTGCATTAATAGTTAAGTCGATCCTCCTTTCCAATCGGTGAATCTCTATAATGTATATTTACTACAAAGAATCTGAACTCGCCTCTTGTATGACAAAGAAAAACGAAGAGACCTCAAGGGGGATGAGTGCAAACAAAAATTGTAAAAATATAGGACAAAATTAATGAAAGACGTTTTAGTCTTCAAAATTGCAAATCTTGGAAAAAAAGCAAACAATTACTTAATTTATCACTTCAAAAGTTGAGATGTACGTTCCGAAAGGTAAAAAGATCTTCGTGAAAAAAAAAAAGAAGAGAGAGATATATATATATATATAATGAAGCCGTAGAACGTAAAGTATTAATCTTATTACATATTCTGTTTAAAAATTTATAGTCTACTAAACTTGTTTTCCAGACTTACAAAAAGATAAGAATATAAACATATAATCTTCTTAACAATATATCTCTTTAACGTGGGATACCAACCTTCGTTTGATAATATTTATATTTATTAATTTTTTATTTATATTTATAATAGGAACAAAAATGTATTTGATAAATCACATAGAAATAAAAATATGTTATATTTAAAAATTGTCCTATTTGTAATCAATTTATTCAAGGAGGCTAATGTCCAAACTAAACTAGAAGCAAACGGTAGGAGACAAATTTGGTCTCAAGGACATGGCATTAAACACTTAACTCGATCTTCTTTCATTCAGTCTTTATTCTCTATAAGAACTGTGAGTTCATTATTTTAATTTAACTAATTTAACTAATTGTCTTTCTTTTTTTTTTCTTTTTCAAGTAGTGACAAATCAAAATTATTTAATTTTGAAACATTATTAACCTGAATCTAACCATAAACAGAATAAAATCTCTGGACTATCATACAAACGAACAAACCATGCATCAGAAGTAGCTTCAATTTTCATCTCATCCCCCCAGACAAAGCAGCATGCATGCGCAGCTTGATTAAGCAGCTGCTCCAACTGGCACAGCAGCCTTGAGCCTGGAAGAACCGTAGAGAGTTTCTTCGAATCGAATGATCTCGTTCTTGGATCCATAAGCTACCTGAGTCCTGTCGTCGAGGTTGTCGATGACCTTGTCCAGCACAGAACTTCTTCCGTCGCTACTGTATCCCCCTGCTTTCTCAATCAAGAACCCCAATGGAGCCACCTCAAATAGCAGCCTCAGCTTGGCTTTGGCCGATGGAGATCCGACATTTGTGAACACACCCTTCTCTTTCACAATTATCTGCAGATATTACCGATCACAAAAGAAGAACAATTTTTTTTTTTTTTTTTTGAAATATCCATCGTTTTAATATAGGCAGGCCCCGCCTTAAGGTCTGCGAGTCCTCTAAAAATGGGGTTTTTTTTTTGGAAAATTTTAGCCAAAAACAACATAACAAACAATAAATGAGAAAGAAAAATTATAAAAAGTGCTCATGGTCTTCAGTATATAAGAAGAATACAAAATACAAAGTCTCAAAAATGAGCTTACAAAAAATTATTAGACTTAATGAATTAATTGTTTTCGGTCCCTTAAAAGGTACTGGATAGTCATATTTTGAGTTAAAAAAAAGACTCCTACCGATCTTAACTATACAAATTAGTAGGAGACCCTCTTTTTTTGGACAATTTTTTTGGGGCTCTAAGCCCGGGCCTCTTGGGCCTTACCCAAGGTCCAGCCTTGATTATAGGAAAGATGTTATTTTGCCAGAAGAATTTGCCTGAAAAAAAGGTCACCTAATTCTAGTAAATTCTTCTGGCAGAATAACCTCAAGCTCTTTAATATATCGATGAGGATTATGGAGAGATGAAAAGACCTGGTTGACATCTGGAACCATTCCTCCAGTGTATCGCAAAGTGTATTTCTCTTTTACGTAGTACTCGATCAGCTGTTGTTCATATTTGAATAGTTTAGAAATTCAGAATGCTATTTCTTGGTTTACCATAGTAAGATTAAAATAAATCTATATATGAAGTGAATAACATGCCTAGAAAGGGGAAATGCTTGTGCTGCCTTTATACCCTTTAGATCCTTTGTATTCCAGATTAAAGTGAAAGCATTTACACTACCTGTCTTCCCATTCTCTGCACTTACCCCCTTTATTTTACTCGACTCAGAATGATTCTCAGTTGAAATTTAAAACACTTTGCTTTAGTGCTAATTACAAGGGGCGTAAATATAAATTTTTAAAATTTAGAGGGTGTTAGTGAGACAAATAATCCAGAGGAAACAGAAAGCCAGGAATGTGACCTTGCTATATTCAGGGTTGTCAAATGTGGCTCTCAAATTTCCAGGAGAGAACATCTTTCCTTCACCAATTTCTGTTGTGTCTTTCACGTGCTGCCATTTCCCTGGCCACAAAGGGAGCATTTCGTCAAGAGAGTAAAAGAAAGATTTGGGCTATATATATATATATATACTTATATCTGTGTGCGTATCAAGATTACATTTTATGACTTAGAAATTAAACATGTTCTAAATCCTTCAAAACAGGCCAATTTTCACATTGAGGGTTTGCAAAAGACCAATGCTACACAATTAGAAAAATTTGCCAGAAAAAGTAACCACAATAAGGTGGATCACTTATCCACCTATTACTTCTAAACAACGACAACAACAACAACAACAACAACAAAAACCATCGAAGTCTATTCTAATTGCAGCTCTTGTACTTCCGCGTCATTCTAGTTATACTTTTCCAGTATATTTGTTGGGTCCAAAAACATTTTCCATTGCAAAATGGATACCAGAAAATAATGCCTGCTGATCAATAAAAAATTTGACTTCGTAACATTGCTCAAAGCTAACCTTCATCAAGTAGGAGGAACTCATGGGTTCCGGGGATGTCTTTAAGAGCAAGAACATAAGTGGTTCGAGGTCCAAAAATTCCCATGGCTGCAGCAACTTGATCTCTCCCTGTCACACCGGTTAATTTATCTCCAGGCCACACCCCAAATATGGTTCCAACTGTGAAATTTGTGTCGACAATGCTGGAGCCATCTAGTGGATCAAAAGCAACACTGAATCCACCTGTTCGTATATATTTCAAAACCAAAAGAGTTACAAAGATGATTTTAGTTATTTATTTATTTTTGGTTAGGATTGTGATTGTGAAATTATTCATGATAGAAGCTTCAAATGAAATATATATGTATATATAGATAGTACTTGCAAACCTTGAGCTGGGCCTCCCATATCCTGGAGTTCAGGGACTTCTTCAGAGCAAGCATATTTGCAATAGTGGGAGTAAGTCAAGGCCTAAGGATCAAGAGTTCCAAATTCATTATAAAAGCAAATTTTGAGAGTTTGAGTAATATATAGAAGTTGTTGATTGTGTTCCAGTTTGAAAATTTAACTTTGAACTATTGTTGCTGGTACATTTGTTTCATGGTTTGAATTGAGTGTGTCTATAAATCTACTCATTCAAACTCTTTCAACATTCCAAATATGTTTCCACAAACATGAAATGGGCATTTAACAAATTGGAGAGGCTCATTAGAATCATATAAAAGTTTAAGAGGTACTAGTTTATTGATGTAAGATTAAATCTCAACATACCGCCCCACATGCAACCTCCACTTGTATGTGGAGAGCATACCGATGCATCGAGTATGAGAACCGCACAAACAATAAATTAAGAAGCAAAAGAGGGGAATGTCTTGATGTGAGATCTAGCATGTAGGTAGATTGGTGCACCGGGTAAAAGTACATAAATGAAAATTTAAGAAATGAAAGTGGGGAAAAAGGGGGTTAAATCTAAACATGCCTCCTCACTTGCGATCTATGCTCGCATGATGAAAAGTAGACTAGTACACCAGATATGAAAAGTGCACAAACAAAAATTAAGAAACAAAAAGGGGGGGGGGGGGGGGACAGACTTGATGTGGGATTAAATCCCAAAATGTCTCTTCACTTGTGATCCCCACTTGTATGTGGAAATGTAAACCAACACATAAAATACAAAAATAAGAAGCTGAGAGGAGGTGGGGAGGAGAGTCATCCAAACCTAATTTTGATAATGTCAAAGCATGCAACTCAAAACTAATTAATTAGAAAGGAATGGAGAGATTTATTAAGATCTTATGGAAATCGGAAGACAATTTTATTAATGTAATATAAATCCCCAACTCCTTCCCCCCCCCTTAAAAAAAAAAAAAAAAAAGAATGGGAGGAAAGAGAAGAATGGTTAATAGTCCAACCTCAAATAGAAGCTTATTGGCGAGCAAATCAACTGCGAGCTGCTCATCTCCAAAAGAGTTGACACAAGCAGTTCCTCCGCAAGAAGCTGTTCTGACTTTGTAGGCAATGGTTCTGAGTGCTTCACCCATGCACATCATCAACCTGATCAGTGCCTTATCTGGGGTTGCCTTTGTAAGGAACTCTTCCTACACTTACAATTTACTCAATTTAATCATATTTTCTCCAATCACCCCTCAACACTCTTTTCATATTTTGATTCAAGTATTTATATATATATATATATATATATATTTGCACACTTACCAGGCTATCACCTATTTCACATCTGGTCAGGAGGGAAGAGTAGTTCTTTGTCTTTGATACCTTGACCGAAGATGCCTTTGGCATGATCCTCAACGACTCCCCGAATAGCGACGATTTTAGACTCTGCAATTCATTTGAATGATCACTTCCCTTCTTCAAAGTTTTGTTCATTCATCAATTTTTTTGTTTTTTTCTCAATTTCCAGACATTGTTTTTTTCATTCTAAATTTAGGATATAGACTGATCCTCAAACACCCAAATTAATATTTTGATCACCTGGAAGAACTGATACTACTCCTTTTTTCCCCCCTTCTCAATTTATATACAAATTAATCCTAGGCTACTTTGATCGCCATCAAGTACCCAAATCAGACTCCTTCAGACTCTGCAATGCATTTCGCTCCCCTTCTCCAAGTTTAGAATATTCTTAATTGGGGCACACATTAATTGTTTTTGTATTTATTAAATAAATTGGATTGGACTCAAATTCAAATGAGACAAATTCGATAATTAAGGCTGTATAATAGTGATCCATTATTTTGGACTAGTGTATACCTAATAAATTTATGACAACGGTTAATTAGTGTGGGCCTATTGAATCAGTTTTTATGCATTATGATTAGAGTGTTTTTTTAATAAATACAGGTTAAGCCCTCTCTCTTCTTAATTGAATACAATTTTCTATAAAGATATAAGTTAATCAAAATTGAATCGTACGATTGTTTCATTTTCAAGTAGTAAAATGATGGAACAAGTAATTACATTTTTCGCGTCAATTTATCCTGTTAATGTTCCTATACATAATATTTATTACGCTTACACACCAATGATGCACAAACAAGACTACCAATGACGAATCTGGGGTGGAGGAGGGTGGCCGCAGCCTCAAGGCTCGAAAAATTGTTAGAGGCCTATTATAATCACAAACGATTATTATTTTAAATAATTTATTAAATAAATCGGATTGGACCCAAATTTGGACGAGATGAATATGATAATTAAGGATATATAATAGTGATCTATTATTTTGGACTACTGTATATCTAATAAATTTATGGCAACAGTTAACTAGTATGGACCTATTGAATCATCTTTTATGCATTATGGTTAGAGTTTATTTTTTTAAATACAAGCTAGACTCTCTCTCTTCTCTTAATTGAACGTAGATTAATTGAATACAATTTTCTATAAAGATATAAGTTAACCAAGATTGAATTGGACTATTGATTCACCTTCAAAAAGTAAAATCATGGAGCAAGCAGTACTTATGTTTTTCGCGTCAATTTATTGGGTTAATGTTTCTATACATAATATTTATTATCTTTACACACCTATGATATCCTCTAAAAATAAGACTACCAATGACGGATCTGGGGTGGAGGAGGGTGGCCGTGGCCTCAAAGGCTCGAAAAATTGTTAGAGGCCTATTGTAATCACAAAAGATTATTGTTCTAAATAATTAAGAACATCGATTGAGAACTATTCAAACACTTAAAACATACTAATGAAGTCTAAATTTGTGGACGTACCTTGGAGCTGAAGGAGGGAGAAATGGAAGGTGGAGAAACAAATGCAGTTGAGTGTTGCTGAGAAGAGACACCGGGAAGGAACGCTCCACGCGCACAGCACGTGATGCTGGTCTCCATAGCTTGTGAACTTTGGTGGCACAAGTTGGGAAAAGTGAAGTCTCTTGAAGAAGAAAAAAGAAGAAATGCAAGAGCTTTGATTGTTAATTCTTCTTGCTAATAGGAAAGGGTATTGAAGTTTGCTTCAGGCTGTAACTGCTTTTGCACAGGAACAGTACTGTCACTGAGGTAGGATAATAGATAAGGAGTAAATGGGTTGCTGCCACGTGGCTGCTGTGAGCTAGATAGCTAGGCAGATGATCGATCAAGCGGGTGTTGGGATGAGGTTTGATAACTATCTCTCAATTTTTTTTGTGGCTCAGCTATGGTATGTGTGATGTCGTGCAGAGTTGATATGGTGGTGGCCCCCCATGTGTATGTTTTGCACAAGCAGCAACTGGTGACCCCGAACCGCTGCGTTCCCACGCATCATTAGTGCGGCTTTTGATAAATTTTTCGAAATTTACCATGCATATTTGTAAATAGAAATAAAGATTGTAAATGAATCACATTATTTATATATGAACTGGAGTTTCACTTGTTAAAAGTCATGTTTGATCAATTGGTTCATTTAATAAATGGATCGAGTTTAGATAAAAAAAATTAATTTATTTTATTTAATAAATGAATTGTTTCTAAAATTTGTCTAAGCCGATTTATTATGAATTGGAGCTCAATTAATAGTTATTAATTATGTATAAATAAATAATATACGCATTAAACATAATAATACGTTTATTTTTTGTTAAAGTTATAGCTCACACACGTTATTTTCATGCACTAGAAAAATGGCAAATGTTTGAATGAAATGAATAGAACGCAACGAAATGAATGGAGCAAAAATTGATTTAACTGAGGTTGTTTTATCCGATTTTTGGGAGGTTGGCAAATTCTACAAATGATGTTGGCAACCAATGAGGTCTTGGATAAGAAAATTAAAAACCTAAGACCAGGATTCATTTGCAAGCTTAAAAGGAGAAAGCCTATAATTACATGAGTTAGAGATTTTTGTTACAGGTTTTAGAGAGGATGAGCTTCAGGGACAAATAAAGATAATAGATCTTCTAGTGCATTTTAATTGTTAAGTGCTCTACGTTGACTAATGGAAGTGCAAGAGGCTTCTTTGGGGTGTTCAAGGGCCTGAGGCAGAGTGATCTTATATATTCTCTCTTATTCATATTAGCCCTGGAGGTATTTATAAAGAATATTGTAAAAGGCTGGGATGGGTGTTATCCTTGAAGGCCACTGTGGGAGCTGCTTTGCAGTTGTGGGAGCTAACTAGCCAAGGTGAAAAATGTCTCATTTGCTATTTGTAGATAATTTGATTGTGTTCTATAAGAAAAATAAATGCCAGTTAGGGCATTTGAGATGAGTGCTATTATGCTCTGGGGCTTTCTCAAGCCTAAATATAAATATAAGAAAGTTAGAACTCATTCTGGTATGGAAAATTCTAGATATGGATACTTTGTGCACAACGACAGAGTATAATCTGGACTTACTTTCTATTACTTACTTAAGGTTACCTATAGATGCTAATCACAATTCCCAGGAGGTTTGGGATAAAGTGGTGGGCCACTTCTAGATAAAGCTAAAGGGTGGAAGAGAGGATATATATCTTTTTGAGAGGGCCAAAGTAAGTCTTATTAAGAGTACACTATCAAGTTTGCCTACATACTTCATGTTTATTTCCTATTCTTGTGGAGAGTGCCTTGAGAAAGTGAAAAGAGACATTCTTGGAGATGGATTAGGCGAGGTTATGAGATATTATTTAATGAGTTGGAATATGTTGTGTAGATCGACTAAGTTAGGGGGAGTGGCAATAAGAATAATCAAGAGCATCAATACTACACTCTTAGGGAAGTGGCTACATAGGTTTTCCTTAGAAAGTGAGAGATTCTTGAGGAGGATGGTAGTTGCTAGATGCAAACTCAAATGGGGTGGATGGTTGGTGAGGAGAAGAGAAGCATGAATGAAAGTTTAGAGTAATATTCTCGTTAGCTTCAAATAAGAATGCAATCGTCCAGAAATATGGGAGACAAGAGTGGGGTAAGGTTGACTAGGATATTAGATTGAGGAGAAAATTGGAAGAATAAGAGATGGAAAATTATGCATGTGCAACTGCTACGACTATCAAAGAAGATAGACTTCGTGTACAAGACTCTTGTAATACAGATTCTACAAAGGGTTTAAATATATAAACAATATTCTTATGCAAGTAGAGATGATGATTTCAAGATAAGAGTGCTTGATCCACGTGTATATATTGGTAATTTTGACCAACATATTTGTTACTTGCAAATGCAGGTGATGTTGTTTATTCAAGAAAAGACCTCTCATTCTGAGTATTATTTGTAATATTTTTAAGTGCATATGGAGTTTTTGCTTGTCTCTGATCCATTTGATTATCTTTACTATAAATTGAATAATTTCCTACACAATCTCCAATTATAATCCTTTTTACATTTCACAATTTCCCTTATATATGTGGTATGTATAGATCATGCAAAGAGATGGTATCCAAAAGCCTTATGAAAAGCTAACGGAGCTACTCAAAGGAAGAAAAGTCACTAGAGATAACTAATCTATTATAATATATGAAAATTAACATCTCTGAACTAAGCTATTGTTTATACTATTTTATAAAAGAAATAGAAAGGTTAGTGGTAAAATCTAAAAATTTATGAAACTTCTACTTTGGTGAAATTTTTTAATTTTTTTTAAAATACCCCTTCAACTCTCATCAAATTTAAATTTTTAGTTAAAATTTTTTTTAAAATTCTCTAATTAAAATTTTTAATTAAATTTTTTTTACAAATTTTAAATTTTTAATTATTACATTATTTTAATTTTATATATATAATTAAGTTATAAGAAGTGATAACCACACGCGTTTTGCATGCACGACTCTATTATAATTATTAGGGTTGTTTGGTTTACCAAACCCCGCCAAAACATAGAACGTTACAAGGAGGCAAATGCCCAGTGGGGGGAGGTTCGGACTGTGTTGGTCATGCAATAGGCATCAACGGTCAAGTTTTCAGACCGAGTAACGGGTTTTAAATTGGGTAAAAAGTATTATGGGTTGTGTAAATGAAATGGATCACAGAGGTGGGTTGGGTTAACGGGTCAAGCCTCGGCAGAAACAAAAAATGCCCAAAAAGAATTCAAAATAATTCAATTTGGCCCAAAGGTTTTAATAAATTGCTTGCAGAGACCCAAAATAGATTCAATTAAGCTCAGGTTAATTCAAATAAATAAAGTAATTAAAAAAATAAATAAATGTCCGAGCTTCACAGATAAAATAAAATAAAATGGTCATTTTCAAGTTATTATTTTATTCTTTTAGTACTTGAATTATTTGGATTCGGAGACTGCAGTTGAAGGCCGACTACAGTCGTTGCAGTCGACTAAAACAATGTCATTTTAATATTTTTTTCTCAAAAATAATTTTATACTACTTAAGTTCTCATATTTGAATACATCAATTCATATTCAAATATTAAAATTTAAGTGAAACAGTGTCATTTTAAAAAGAAAAATATCAAAACCACCTGGTTTTAGATCGGCTGCTGCCCGACTGCAGCCGCCCCCCCCCCCTCCTGAATTATTCTCACTCTATTATTTGAGTGCTATAATTTTAACTGCGTCTTCTAGTTGTTTTGCGTGGATCGACGGACTATATTCGTTAATACTTTATTCGAAAAAATTATTTTCCGTACTTGTTTGACAAAGTTACCCCTCGCTTTGACACAAAGGCTCAAACAGTCCCAACAATGATGGCCAGGGCCGAGGAATCAAGGACCAGAATTGATCACCGTTTCGAGGAAGAAGAAAGAGAGAAATGGCGAAGGTTGTCTTGCAGAGTCCATCATATGATTGTTCAATGGCCTCTGTGAACAACTACTACCTCTTCAATGTCGCACTCAGGTAGCCCTCTCTCTCTCTCTCTCTCTCTATATATATATATATATGTTTGTTAATTTGATCTCTGTCATAAGCTGGTGATATTTTTGAGCTGATTAAGAGAATGAAAACAAATGATTTGCGTCTTTTTTTGGTTGATGTCACTGATTACTGAAATTAAAGGAGAGATAAGTGTAGGAAAGTCGAAAATTACCCTAATGTTAGCTTTCCTAAATGTACCATTTTTGTGTGTGTGTTTTAATAGCTGTGATAGTCTGATCTTTGTACAATTTTGTGACCCCAAGTCCTCTCTGAATGCTAATTTTATAGAAACAGATTTATTGGGTTGGTAGATTGGGTGGCATCTGAAATTTGGTGTAAATAATACCCATTAAATATGCCTATAATAGTATGATTGTAATTGAAATGAATATTTTGAAGTAACTTGATTTTTTTTTTTTTTAATTTCCCGTGTGATAGGGAAAGAAGTTGAATTGGGGATATTGGTTATGAATGGCATGGTATGTGCAGACCTTCTAGAGATGATTTGCTGCTAAATATCGTTGGTTGCCAGTAGGTGTTGTAACAAGTTGGTATCCATGAGTGGATTTCTGTTATCCTTCTATCTTTTAGAAGGGATCTTTTAGATCTTGTTGGGTGCATCAGTTGGGTCTTGATTTGCTAGTAGGGCAGTTCAAAATGTCTAGCTTTGGCCATCAAATGGAACGGGATTATTCTGCTCGAAGTCTTTCAAGTAGAGGAGGTTCAGGTAAGCATTTGCTGCTTCTTTTGTCATGTTGGGCATATTAGGTTTCCTTAACTTTATGAGGAAAAATTAAAAAAAAAAAAAAATTAGAGTACCTCCAGAGGGGGCATCACATAAAGAATATCTTTAGGAAAATTGAATATGATTGAAGATGTGTAATTAACATAATTTATAGGTGTTTTCCACCTACATTAAAGTTTGATCCTAATTTCAGTTGGATTTAAACTAAGACATGTTTGGAAAATTATGAATGTGCCATTACTGTTCTTATTTATTTTTGGAAAGTCCCCTAAAAGTTTATTGTCATCGAGTTATCATGTCTAATTCCCTCAGTCAGGTCAGTGAGTACTCTACTCAACTCAACAAAACTTTAGTACCTAATTAGTTAGGGTGGTTACATGAATCCGTTCTTCCATTCATTTCTATCTTGAGTTATGTTTTTTTGTAAGATTATATGAAATTAATGCAATTGCATTATAAGGTTGTTATTGAACAAATCGAGGAAGTTCAAATCGTCTTTCTTCATAGTTTCAGTCTATATAATCTTTGGTCCGCCTTTTTGTACTCTTCATCTTACCCCCTCGACTTGATCCACTCAATCTTCATTATTGGTACATCTCTAGGCCCACCTTCTCTCAACTCTTTCTCATTGTCAACTTAAGCAGGGGCGGTCCCAAGGGAGGACGAGCGGGGGTCACATCCCCTGCTTAAGTTTTGAAAATCCTTTGATACCCCTATAGATTTTAGTGTTTTTTTCATATAATATAATGTTTCCTCTAAGTTTTGAAAATTCTTTAATATCCTCTTGGTTTTTAAGATTTTTTCATATAATATAGTATTTGGCCCCCAAAAAATTTATAAAATTTTACTCTACTCTCCACTCAATACAAAATTTTTTATATTGGGCCCCCTTACCCAAAATCCCAAGTTCATCACTTACCTTAACTTTCTTTTGAATATATTTATTTATCTTTTATTTTCTTGTATTACTACACGTTCATCTTAGCATTCTCAATTTCACTACACTCCTCTTATGAGTGTTGCTTTTAATGGCCCAATACTCTATAACATAGAGTATAGTTGATCTTATAATCATTCTATAAAATTTTTCCTTTCAACTTGATAGGCATTCTCTGGTCACATAGAACACTCGAGCCGCTTCTCCATTTAAACCACTCAACTTGAATCTCATGGATAACATGCTCTTCAATTCTTCCATTTACATGAATAATTGATCTAATATATCAAAATGATAACCTTTTGGCACGTTTTGATCCTCAATCTTCACCATGGATAACCTTTCATAGTTTTAATTTTACTAAAATTGCAATATATATCCTATTGTCGTACTTATTCTAAAACCTTTGGAATCCAAAAGTGTGCCGCCAAAGTTTTAACTTATAATAAAACCTATACCTAGTTGCATTTATCAATAAAGTATCATCTCAAATAACATATATTGAGGGTTATCATCTTGAATATGTTTAATCAGTTCATCTATAACAAAAATAAAAAGATTAGGACTTAAAGCAGATCGTTGGTGTAGACCAATTTTTTTTTTCCCCTTATTAGTGGTGTAGGTCAATTATAAATGAAAAATATTTGTATCACCTCTGATAGGTCTTATCTAGTAACTACTACATTATATATGTTTTTTATCACTTTAATATATTTTATGGAAACTCTCTTCTTTTCCAACATTCATCATAAAATTTTTCTTTGGACCCTATTTTGTATTTTCTCCAAGTCAATAAAAATATCATGTGAAGATTTTTCTTATTTTCTCTATATTTTTCCATCAATATTCTTATTAGGAAAATAGCTTCCATGGTCGGATCAATGAGTATGAATATATAATTCATGTTAGCTTATTGATTTTTTGATGATGTCTGAGACATTTAGTTTACTATTCAGTGATTTTAGTATGTCATATTTAATGCCTCATTCTTTGGTTTTATTTTCACGAGCTTTTAAGATTGCCTTTTTTGCATAATTCAGAGATGGGAAGCCATTATCTGATGGAGTCAGGGATTTATATAACATCTTTTACTGCAACTATCCTCATTGCTGGACTTGCAACAGTTGGGGTTTTATTAGTCACTTTGCTGATTACACTAACAGTGATGTTGCAATCCTGTGAAAGTAAGAGTAAAGGAATTGTCGAGATACCAAAATTAAATGAGAACTACAATTACTGCAAAATCTTCTCTCTACATGCTGAGCTCAATGGTTTGGATGTGGATGATTTTCCTGAAATCTGTAAGGTTGCTGCTATTCAGTACGTGAAAGACGGGCAATTTGCCAGAGATTTGAATTTTACAATGGAAGTGATCGAAAATTATTTCAATAGTGTTGACCCACAAGGTATCGGTCTAAATTTGGTGTTGGTTGACATGGATGACTTCCTTCCATCATGTTTTCCTTACACTGATCCATTGCAATCGAGGTAATAGTTTGAGAATATGTTTACATATAGGTTATTTTGGGCTTATTTCTTCTCTTCCATGTAAAGGCTTTTTGGGTCATATTTGATCTAAAAATTAATTAGTGGATCCAAATCCTAAATATGAAAAGTTGTTTGCGTATAACCTAATCCATTGTCCCAGGGACAAAGCTAGGATTTCATGAATTTTTTTTTGGGGGGGGGCTTATAATCCAAAGAAATTGGTACCTACCAATTCAGAACGGGAGATTTCCATGGGGAGAGAATTGGAAGTGTGAATTTTGTTGAAGATCGAATTATATTTGGAATTCTTGTTGTACTTGAAAAAAAAAAAAAAAAAGAAGACGAAAGAAAGAAAATGACGGAGAGATGTATAAGGGAGAATGTGAAAAGCTGAGACTGATAGAGAGAGTGTAAATCTGGGGGGTGGAGAGAGAGAGAGAGAGATTTGTGGGTTTCTATTGAAAAAGAGGAAAATAATTTATTACTTTTTATCAATTGTTTTTATGTGGGTCCCATTATTAGAAGTTGGCTAGGGAGATTTTTCATTGCCAAGGGGAGCCATTATTAAATGAATATTTATTTTTCAGGAAAATAAAATATTTATATATATATATATACATATAAGTTTATACCAAAGCTAGGGGGCAATGGCCACCCCTTGCTTAATACCAGCCTCGTCACTGCATTGTCCTGTACTGTTTAAGAAAGGACATGATTTCTTAAGCCCTGGCTAAATTTATCTTCAAAATGCTTCATTTTGGGACTCTTTGAATTTGGAGCAATTCCTCTATGCTATTCATTTCTTTATTTCTTAAATTATCAATTTACTGTTTTTATCCAACATGTCCTGAGTAGCTCATGTGTCCTAATGCATGGATAAAATAAGAATCATTCTCTAGATCCTTGTGGTTGTAGTTCCACATTAATTCAATGTTACTTGGAACATAGTCATTTCAATACATGGAAGGAAAACAGAAATACGATATGCTTGTACTTTAAAATGTAGTACGATGGGGATAGGCTTCTCATAAAGTCATTATATTATTAAAATGTTTTGACATATAAAAGTGGCTTATTTTCAATATAAATATAATCAAGAAAATAAATAAATGTAGATATTTACGAAACTAAGTTCACTTTTTGTTTGATTCCTTTCAAAAAATTTTTGAACTTATTGATTATTGTCACACAATTTATTATCAATTCACTATTATTAGAAGTATTTTCTAATGAAAATATAATATAGTTATAAGCTATTCAGATTTTCAAATTTAATTTATTAGAACGTTAGTTTAGTAATTACCACATTTTGCAACACATGTACCTAAACATGGTTTGTAGGGTGGTAGTGATTTTTAGTAACTATGCGTCAACTTCCTCTCACATCTCAAATTTACTAGTCTCTTGCAAGTTTTTGAGGCATTTTGGTTGTGTCATTTGTTCATTTTGGATACATCAGATACTTGGAGGAATCTAATGTAGAATAAAACAGACGTAAACATATCTTATTGCTTTCTTCCTGTAAAGTTGTTTTTTTATGCCTCTTCAAATATTTCCTGTTACTCACCCACTGTGATATCTCCATTCTCTCTAAAATTGATGTATTGCCTCTTTTTGGTTTAGAAATTTTTATTAATTTGTTACCTTTTTGTCCTTGAGAATATGCCTCTAATTTTTTTAGCATCAATTATGGAGTAATTTATTTGTCCATATTAGAGCAGATTCAGTCAATTTGGCTGTGGTGATTGTGATATCTCCATTCTCTCTAAAATTGATGTATTGCCTCTTATTGGTTTAGAAATTTTTATTAATTTGTTACCTTTTAGTCCTTGAGAATATGCCTCTAATTTTTTTAGCATCAATTATGGAGTAATTTATTTGTCCATATTAGAGCAGATTCAGTCAATTTGGCTGTGGTGATTGCCTCAAAGAGACAAAAAATCTGAAACACAAGTTTATTCTGAAATTGTACACAAGACTTCAAGCCAGTGAATGGTCATTGATCTTGTTCTCAAGGAAGCCTCAGAAACAACGGAATGCCACCATAGAGCACCTTATTTCTGCTGGATTCAGTGGTTGGTCTTCATTGATTATGAGGTTTGTCCCTTTATTCCCTTGTGTTATTGTGATAAATTCAATGAACAAGATAATGGAAACTTAATGGACTATATCAGGTCATGGATTGCATTAGTGCCTCTATTTTGTATTCACTGTGCAGTAAAGTTCCTTTTCTTTCCTTTTTTTTTTAATTATTTTATTTATTTATTTATTTGAGGGGGAGTGTTGGTACAAATGATAAAGTTGTTCATTTGTGACTAGGAGGTCATAGATACAATATTCATAAATAGTGTCTTCAGCTGTTGGGGATAAGACTACGTGCATTGCCTTTTTCCAGACCCCACATAGGCGAAAGCCTTGTGCATTAGGCCACCCCTATTTATTTATTTGGTTACTTTGATACTAGACCCACATACATCTATTGTAATTCAAGTTATTCAATCACCCATTTTCTTGGAGATACTAAGATTCACTATATAGTTTTTCAAATGAGATGATTTTTCTCTAGAGTCAGTTTGCAATGCTACTCTCCATAGACGTCCTATGAATTTTTCACCTACATTTTTGGCATTTGCTTCCTCTCTATTACAGGAATATAATTTCCAACGTTTTATTCCACAAATCATAATTTATAATTCATTGCCTTGTGCAAAATTTAGTGGTCGATGTGCTGTTTTGGATAATTCGTGATGGATAACTCTATTACATATCTTAATAGAACTCACTCCTGAAAGCTAATTGTTATAGAGAGGGAATCCAAGATACATTAATACCACACCAGCATCCTATACTACCTATGTGGAATGCATGCGGCCCGTGCTACACATGCCTGTATACCGTAACAGCTTCGTGAAGAGGTTTTTATAGTTTCTTCAGCCCACCAATCATTGAGTTTACTATATGTTGTCTGATCATCTTCATTTCATGTTACAAGCCTCTTCCTGGGGGTAGCCACCATGAGCTGATTGTCTGATACCTTCATTTCTATCAACATTTGAATTCATGTTTCTGTTATTCACGGATGAATAAAAAAAGGTTTCCTTTGCTTCTCTCTCTTTTTTTCTTTTCATTTCAAGTCCTCCCCTAAACAATTTCCCATTTTCTATATCTAAAGCTTGAATCTTCTCCTAAATTTGCCAAATCTGGTTCCTCAGCTTATGTGACATTTTGCATATACACTCATGCTTTCAGTTTTGATCTTCATTTAATTTGCTAAAACATTGTCTGATGATGCTTGGACTCTGTTAGGCTGATCTACTGTAAAAAGGGTTACTCTCAAGTTACAGTTTTATGAGTAAAAGCCGCTTTTCATCTTGGGACTATTGGAAACAATGGATTTTGGACAGTTAGGAATCCTTGTGGTGATATGCCACGTGTCTGATTAAGTTTTTCTATCATGTTTACATCGTTGAACGATAAGCCTAGTGGCTGCTCTAAGCTTGCAACAAAATTACCCTGAGTAATAGTGCTTCTTTATAGAAATGTAGCATTTCTTTTTTTTCAGAAAATACAGCATCTTTAAGTTTCGAATTGTATTGATTATTGAATGTCACCTGCACATTTGAAATGTTTAGAGTTCTTGCAGATCAGACGATGAACTTCAAATGGATAGCGGCGAGTACTTTTCCAGACAGAGGAATATACTGCAGAATCAGGGCTTCCGTATAACCGCAGTGATTAGCAGTCATTTGGATGCCTTAACAGGACCACGGTCAGGCACGCGCATGTTCAAGCTTCCCAACCCAATTTATCTGAATAATATACCAATCTCAGAGCATTATTTGGAAAGCATGAATCTGCCACAATAGAATTCTGCCAGAGGGCGGAAATTGCTACTACCACACGTCATGCTTCTGAGGCCGGCGAACACCACTGGTCTCGATGCATTTCTTTCCTCACTAAGGACGTCACTCTAGTTGTATATTCTACTCAATAATTGCTTGAGGGGAGTACTAGAATTCATGCTGTTGAGTAAGAATTTGATTGGTCTGCAATTTTTGTACACTTGATTTCTGGAATATTCAGATTTGATTGCTTGCTTGTCTGCTTGTGGGAATTCTCACCAACCAAGACAATCACAAAGGATTGCCTTTTTTAGTGCTCCTGAATCATTGTTCCACATTTCATTGAGAATTCGGGACAAGCGAGTACATTTTGAGTTAGATCCACTATGGTTATTCTTATATGTCACAATTTCTGTGGAATTACACAAGACTAGGGTGCGTTTGGTGCACTGAATTTTGTTGAATATCTCTAAAAATTATTCATTTTTTATCTCACTGTACGAATTAGGAACTCATAACTTATTTCATTTTTTTTTCGGAAAACTTTATTTCATTTTATCTCACTTTATTTCTTTTTTACATTGAAACAAATAAATTTAAAAAAATATATACTATTATGCCAAACAAAACTATTACAAGCTTATGTCATGTTATATAACAATGGCATAATTGTAATAAAAAATATAACTACGTATTTGAAAATAATGAAAAATATAGTTACGAATTTACATTTTCAAAGTCATAAGCTCATAAATATGTCACATCATGTTGACAATTTTTTATTAATTTTTTTGATAGAGTCGCATTATTCAATATTAAATATAATCTCAATTACAATTTTTTTTTTTATTTATTTTGGATTAGGAAGTAGTATAAAGAAAATGATTTTTTTTTTTTTTTGTATTTTTTAAATCTTATACCTTTTTGCAGGGCTTTTCACTACAAACAAATAATAATAATAATTTGAATCCTTTCGTTTTTCTTTTCCCTCTTGGTAAATTTGTCCTTCAAACACAACCTTATAAAAAAAAAAAAAAATTACTTTGGAATGAATCCCATTGAAAAAATGTGAGAAACAAAATGCCTATTTCAATCTTTTTTAAAAAAATAAAAAAAAAAGAATGAAAAAAATCACATTTTTTTTTTTTTTAGTTTCATTCGTGGCAGCATCAACAACTGTACATTGCAGCTTTCAAAGAAGAAGGAATTTAGTAACAACTCAAATTCTGCACTGAAATTTCCCTCCAAAAGCTCAATCATCACTTCTTCTGTAATGTCATATTATCACAATACAGATTGCACTTCACAAGAAAAGAAACTGCAACTAGTAGTAGTACTCACCAGAACGAACGCCAGAAGAAACCTAAGTGCCATCTCCAGCCAGACTCCTCCGCCGCCGCCGCCGGCCGTCCTATCAGAAGCCGAGAAGTCAATATGATATTTCTTGGTCAGGTTCCGATACAGAATCCCCCAATGTGTTTGTTGCCCCGTTTCGTTTCCTGGTTTTTCATCCTTGTCGAACAGTTCGTATATGAAAGTCTCGGCCACCCCTTCCTTCCTCAGCGGCGTGCCTATTCCCGGTTTCAGATGATGAATCAACCCCTTAATGTACATCTCGGCATACACTTGGCTGGCGTCGGGATCTGCAGCGCCGCCGGAGCTCGGCCAGCCGGTCTCCGTCACAACCACCGGGATGTTCTCGTGACCAACCACCGTCATTGCGGTGACCACCGCATCAACCATCTCGTCGAACAAGTTCCGGTACCGGACACCGGTCAAGGCGTCGTCCCGGAAGTTAAACGGTTCTTCTTGAAACAGAGCGTACCCAATCGGAATCTGGGGTTGGAGCTTGTAAACAGTGTAGGGATACATATTAATCAAGAAAGAAGAGTTGGTTTCCTCCAAGAATTGGAGGAGGGGTTTGATGACGACCGAGGCGACCGGTTCTTGGAACTCCGCGGCGGAGGGCGGGAACATCATGTTCAGGACTTTGACGAAAGAGAAAGTAGTGGAGACGGCGATCTTGCCAATGCCGAGGTCCCGGAGGCAGTGGTGGAGGTTGCGGATGGCGGGGAGGAGTTCGGAGACGTCGGTCACGTCGGTGGTGGCAGTGCCCAGGACGTCGTTGCCGACGGAAATGGTGGAAATGCGGGCGCGGGGGTAGAAGGGGATGACATTGGTGTAGAGCCAGAGCTCGGCGGCGGAGCGGTTGGTGGCAAAGGCGGAGACGAGGGAGTTAGGGACGGAGAGGTGGAGGGAGACGTTGGAGTAGGAGAAGGCGCGCACCGCCGCAGGGTCGGCATCGGGGAGGCGGACGGAGGAGAACTTGAGGGACTGGACGGCGGAGGCGACGTGGTCGGGCGGTGCGTGGCCGAAAGGGGTGTAGGTGACGCCGATGCCGGGAATCGTGGCGGTTCCGCCGAAAAGTAGAGAGAGAAAGAAGAGAGAGAATAGGAGGGAGTTCTTGAGAGACAGAAGCATGGTTTGCTTTGAAATGGTTCTTACACAGAGTGGGTTTTAGGTTTCAAATGATTCGCCTGAGAGGGAAGAGAGAGGGCTGGATGCTTAGTGCGCACCGTGTATATTCTAGCCGGGGCTTGGTGCTTAACATGGTTAAGAGTACAGTTGGTTTGGCGGTTAGGAGAGTGGAGGAGAAGTGTTATACTACTCGACTAAGCAGGGCTATTTGTTGCAGCAACTCCTTGGTTGAACGCCACGTCATTACGAAAAGTGTTGTTTTCAGTTGTACAGTTGTTTCAGTTTTAAATAAATAAATAAAATTATTTTCAAAATTTTCAAATTTATAAAAATACCTATTTTCAATTTCATTTTTTCCGTCACCATTGACTGCCACTCACCGCCAATCATCGTTAGGCGCCGCTACCTTCAACCACCGTTGCCTCTATCACTCATTTCCAATCATTGTTGGCCAATCACTATTTACCTTCAATTACTGTCGGCCACCACTACCTTTTGATCACTTCCATCGTTAGTGTCACCATCACCTCCAACTAATGCCGATCGACCACCACCACCACCACCACCACCGACAGTCGCTACTATTGACCGACCACCGCCTATCTCTAACCACATTTTCACCGTCAAGCACCAATTGTCACCAACAACTCTCCTAATATTATAATTAGCAATTAATAACTATTTAAACCAAACGTATTTTTAAATTTTTATTTTTTCTACTATAAAAATAAAAATTAAATACAAAAACTGATAATTTTATCAAACTGAGTTCTTATTTTTTTATGTTAATTAATTAGAAAGTACCTAGAAAATTTATTAATCAGTGCTAACAATTAATCATAATTAATAAAATTACTCTGATGTCTCATTCCTAATTATATAATTGTATTTTTTATAATATTAATATTATTTTATGAATATTTAAATAATGATGACATCATTTTTGTACGTGCATTTCCTTTAGGATTTAGACATGGATAGTATTAGTATGGCTCTTTTTGAAATAATAAAAAATATTTAAAAACTTTAAAAATTATTCATTCTTTATCTCACTACACAAATTACGAACTCATAATTTATTTTAATTTATCTCATTTTATCTCACTTTTTGTTCCTCCAAACACATCCTATGTTCTTACTTATAAGCCATTTTACAATAATCATATCAATTTTTAATCTCTAGATTTGATCAAATTGAATAATAACTTGTCCGTACTCAAATATGATATAACAGTAAGGACAATTAGAAATAGTCAGAGAGTGTTTGGAATTAGAAAAAATTAATATAAACTTATAAAAATTACAATCTCAACATTTGTGCAGTGGATAAAAAATTTATAAAGATTTTTAAAGTTCTAATTATAGATTGTGTAATTTTGATGAACACTTCTCCCAAAAAAAAAAAAAAAAGTAAACAAAATAAATAAATAATTAGAAAAGAAATAGAAAAGAGAAGTGCAGCTTATATGAAATATTTAGTTTTTTTATAAGCATTTTTGTATCAACTTCTGGAATTTATAAAGAAAGTAGCTGTAGCACTAAAATATTTTCCTTCTCTAAGAAGAAAATTTGCATTCAGCCATAAATACGATGCTACTAATTATCTGAACTCGACCATTGATCCCAACTATGTACAGTAAACTTTGAATTCAGAAAATAGCATTTGTACATTGAACAGCTGGTTGAAGATCCTTTTCTGGACATTTAAAACATCTTCCGAAGAGTCATTGAACAACCTGCATCAACAGTGTAGGCCAAGATTAAACAGATGTAGGAGCAGAAAGGTGGTTTTTACTACATTTCCCTGCAAAGCAAATCAGCCACACAAAAGTAGAACCCAAAAAAAAAAAATTTGATGTAACAGGCAAGTTCAAAGGTCAAACTCAACTAATGAGCCAGCCTCTGGGCCAAGCTTTTAACTTAGTCAAGCTCGGATCAAACTAATAGTAAGGGGCTGAGGCTTGAGCTTGAGCTTTTGCATGGGCTCAAGCTCGGCCCGCTAGTATCTCAACTAACCAAAACTATATCATTTTAGTCCAAAATATTTTATAAATCAAAACGAATAACTCAATTATACCAAAACGATATCATTTCAATAAACCAAAACAGGGTCAAAATTATTATAATACATACATTATTTTATCGAATTGGCTTGTAAGTTTTCGAATCAAACTTTTTCGGACTCGAGCTCAAATTTTAAACAAATCACAGATCGAGCTCGCTCATGAGTAGCTCGATTTGTGACCACTCCTACGTGAAAACCACATAAGAAGATAAATTAAGATGGTTCCAATTTCTGGTATGTCATTATACAATTATTATCATTGCCTGCAGCTTCAAATAAATTGGCCACAAAGCAACACCAACTTATTAAGTGTCTTTGAGACCCTTTAATTGCCACTCACAATGACAATACTCTCAAGTAGTACAAACTCCAGTTCCACTTGGAATTGTCATATTCTTGGAAATAAGGAGGAATAAAATTTTACCATAGGAGCATTCATTCCATATAAAGATGGTTCAAGAGCTGTCAAGTTCGGGTCATCCTTGTGCTTATTCCAAGCTGCTTCAAACTGTGGGCCTTTGCATCTTGATGAAGTTTCAGACAAGACAAAATAAAAATATATAAATAACTTGATAAAAAAATTACCAAATGACAGCTACAGACATACGCAAAAAAATAAGAGAGAGAGAGAGAGAGAGAGAGAGAGAGAGAGAGAGAGAGCGCTTGATATTAACTGTTGAAGCAAGATTAGTATCTGAAGAATATGTGCTCTAATTTCTCCACGAGCAATTCTCAATGCTGCCTCCTTGTATAAAGAAACCAGTTCATCTACCAACCTGAAAAGGGAAAAAATAAAATAAAGGACAATTAAGAAAATGGAACAGGAGCAGTCCGCATAATTGGAACAGAAGGAAGAGGAGACATGAAGGAAGCTAATATGTTACTTAATAGTCACCAGATTACCAAGACGACTTTTAAGAGCTCCTCTCTTTCTTTCTTTTTTTTTTTTTTTTTTTTTCCCCATTTGCCATTTTTCCTGCCTGACGGAACACACACACACACGCATATATCATGCATCAGGCGTAATATCATTGGATCTGTATAATGAACTATTGGCTTCTAAAAAATGTTTGTTTCTTACATAAAAAATGACAACAAACATAAAATTGGTCAAGTTTTTTTTCTAAATTCCCCCCCCCCCAAATGCAATACAAATAAATAGACTTAAAGCCCATGACATCAAGGTTGAATCAACTAAGGCAAAACCTGGCCAGCAAGGCCATTTTAATGTTTGGAGATGCATCCAAACTAAAAAGGGTGATTTCACGAATAAAAGTTACTAGTTCCATCCATTTTACTTCTCATAAAAACTCATTCTCTTTGCTAGAAACTAACAAAATAAACCTTTGTTTCCACAAAAGTAACCATTAAGATGATCCTCTAGAATGAGCTTCGATGACCCTGCATTACATTTTCTACACCACCACTACATTTTCTACACAACCACAATCACCTTCACATTCCACCACCGCCATCTCCTCTCTTCTTATTCTTTTTCTTACCCACAATCCAGCAAACCAAGGATCAACATCCCTCATCACTTTCACCAATCCACCACACTTTTGTCATCATCAAACTCAAGCTACCTAATCACATTGCACCCATTGATAGCCTTGCCACTATCGGCACCTCAGGCTGATAAACACCAAGCCAATTGCAGCAAATCCACACCAACTTTGAGTTTCAAAGCAGCAAACTTGATTAGTCGCCACTGTCAAAATCCAAATCCACCATGACAATAACGCCTCTCTCTCTCTCACACTCTCGTTTTATTTCTCTAACCCATCACCCTTTGCCAAATCTATTACCCCCAACATCACTGCTGCGTGCCAACACCAGCTTGCTCAGCTTCTTCTTCCTTACCCTCACCCTCGCCCTTTGCTGGGCTCCCTCCCTCCCTCTCTCTCTAAGCCATCAACAAATTGCCATCCATCAACACCACAATAACCCCTTCATACACCCTGTTAGACCCAAAAGGACAAAATACACCCCATCAACTTAGCAAGACATTGAATTGATTTTCCAAAACAAAGACAACAATGGATTGAACCTCAAATTATAAATTTTCACCAAGAAATTATGAAATTACAAAAAAGTTCTGGAAATTTTTTATTTTATTGAGAACTGGGGATTGTTCGAAGATTAAAAAAAAATAGATTGTTATATATAGAGAGAAAAGCTAAAGAAACAAAAAGAACGGAGCATTGTAGCAGCCAGAGTTTATAAAGGCAACGTGAGAAACAAAGATGTGGAGGTTTAGAGCAAAAGGGGGAGTTGGAAAAGGTTAGAAAAGGTTCACAAGGTGAACATGGTGGTAAAATCTTTGGTTGTGGTTCAAACTTATGGAGGGCGGAAGGGGTGGCAATTCAGGTTGTGTCTAAATGGGTCGTGACAAGAATAAGGTAAACCCTAATCCAACCCGATTAATTAAATGAGTCATAATGTTAAACCCTAAGATGGACATGCTCATTAAAGGGGTACATATAACCCGTTTAATAAATGTTTCAAATTATATGGCATATGTAACCCATTAATTAAACAACTATTTTGTTTTTCAATTGGATCCGGGCCTCTTACTGGATCCAGGCCATTTGCTATTGTTTAGCCTGAAACAACTTCACCATCTCTTTTGTCAAACTATCCCCTTTAGCCCGTTCCTTGGTCACAAGGCGCACTAGGTCATTAAATCCCAATTACACGACACGACACAAATCAACATGATTAATAATTAAAAATTTATATTTCATACATAATAAATACATTTATCTATTATAAATAATATTTAGGATATATAGTTAATCATATTTGCTAAGTTAACTAACAATCAAATATAAAATACGAGATCTAAATTTCATCCTTTTTTTTTCAAGAAAAACAATAAACATAAATATAATATTAGTACAACCATTACTACCTAACAACCTTTAATAAATCTAATTAAACAATTCAATGCGGGTTGACCTAATTATTTCGTGTCATCAATGGGTCGAATCCATTTATGTCGAACCCAAACCCATGGAACTTCGTGTCGTGTCATGTCGCATCATGTCCGGAGGTTGTCATACATTGCCAGCCCTAGACTAGATAGGTATAAACAGTAAATGATGGATCATTTATTTGGTAAGTGCTACATTCCCTGTGACAATTAAATAAGTTCATTTGTTGTTTGAAAAGTTTCAAAACAACTTCAATTTTTATTTTTTCATCATCCATAGCAAAATCTGAATGAGGAGATCAGCCAGTATTTCAAATGCAACTAGGGAAACCAAGGAATAATTCTTTTCACGGGATACCCAATCCACCACACTGTATAAGCTAGCCAAAAGCATAATTAATCAGTTCACCTTTCAATATATGGTGTGTTCCTTATCCAAGTTAGCTTTATAACTGTATGGACACGTTCAAGAACCTGCAAGTTAATGAATAAGTGTTAACAATTGATTAGTGATTACTATCAACAGATGAAAATTGTGCAAGAATTTATTCTTCATTTGCCCCATCAATTCGTGTGATGCTAACAATGAATTGAAAGAACATCCATAAAGTGAGACATATTTGCTTGCATATAACACAAGAGAAATGTTACTAAAAGGAAATGGCATAGGCCCCTACAAAAGTACCGCGGATTGATTAGATCCTCTGGTCAAATATATTGTTTAGGACTCCATCACATGATCAATAGAATCAGGATTCAGTAAGTCAACATAATAGACTTCTGTGTAAATTCTCAAAGAAGAGAAACATTGGGGGAAAAAAAACTATTTCTAGAATAAGTGTAGTAAGTGTAACTGTATTTTGAAATTGACAACCACTTGGGAAAACTCTTATCAAGTGTAAAGGAATTATTACTTAATGCAGGGAATAGCTTACCAGCAAAGTAGTTTCATCATCATCAGCATGCATCCACTGAAAGAAAAGTGGAAATATTCGCCTGAAATGAGCAAGCAATACAAGACCAACGACATTGAATAGTTGCTCAATGTGCTTAAGCCATGCTATACGGCGCTCTTTATTTCTTGGCTGGCGCTCCAAGTGACCTAACATCTCATTTAGCATCTTTTCAAACCTATGTAAAAGTAAAACATAAACCAGGATAAAAAGCTGCAGATGACAGCAAGATTGATGGTGCAACCTACTAGCTGGATAATACAACAGAAAGTGTAAATACTGAAGCCTAAGACTTATTAAATACGTAGACAGTTGTAAAGTACAAGAAATATCAACATAGGTAATTAACACAAATTATTCAATCCAACAAATCATCTAATGTTAATGATTGGCTTAAAGGAAGACTCATTTCAGCATTGCAGGTTGATACCTACTTCTGGATAGGGTTTTTCCTACTCCAAGTCTACAGAATTAACAATAAGGTGCAGAACCAGGGTAGGAAGCCCATCTGATATCAAACTTATATGATGAGTAAAAGAATACCATCTTGACATATAAGTAAAAGAATACCATCGGTCAAGAACAATTTCCTTAGGTAAATTCCAGAGCCCATCAGGATTTGTCCAGGTTTAAACTCTTGAGTTCTCCACAACATCTCCTCAGACCTCCTTCTTAAAGTACCCAGTCATCACTTCATATCAAAATTCTAGGTCTTGACTCTAAATCATATGTATACCATCACAAAAAATTGCAGTGTTGCCTATATTTTGAAATATATCTTGTATTGCTTTTTTCATTATGCAATACAATTTAAGGTTGCATACAATTTAAGGAGAACATAAACACTGATTTATGTCAACAAAACACAAATCTAAGCCATCCTTTCACATAAGACAAATACAAGAATAGAAAAAGGTATACCATGAGCTGCGAGGATTATTTCGCTGGATGCAAGTCAACAGAACTACTGCCATCTCTACCACAAGGTGCCATATCTCATCACTAGAAGCAATATTCTGACAGCATGCATCAAGGATCACATCTTCATACCAAGTAAGCTCAGTAGCATTCACATTCTTTGCAAGATGTATAAAGCTAATCATACCCTGTCCCTGAAATCAGGGGAAAAAGAAAATAGCATCCTCCACAACCATAACACCAATCAAAATGGTGGAATATTCCACAAATACCATGGGCTATGTTTGGTACGATTGTATGAGGGAATGGGCTAGAATAGAATGCTCATTCCTGCATTCGGTATGCTTATGAAAGGTGCAAATGCAATGACCACTACCTGTCTGATGGAAAGGAATTACCATTCCCACATTTTCATTCTCTCATTAAATAAGAGTGAGAATAAGAAAAAAATAAATGAAAAGAAAGACAATGTGAAACTAAATGGTGGCCGCCACCAAACACCACTATCCACTCCACCAATCACCCATCACCTCCACCTTCTACCACCTCCACCACCTTTACCCCCACCCTGTCTTCAAGAAATTTTTGTACTTCATTTGATTTTAATTGAATTTAAATTTATACTAAAATGAAAACTGAAAACTATTATTCTACTCTAGCATTACTTAACGTTTTTTATAACTCGAGATGTCCAAGTCAGATTGCATGCATCTTAACTAGTCCTTGAGGTCCTCAAATTAATTACTCGGTAAGTCTCCAGTGGCACTAAGAAAACTCAAATTCTAGCATTACTTAACCTGGAAACCAAATAAAAATAGTAATTCCATTCTAATATTATTTCATTTAACAACTAAACAAATAAATAAGCATAGTCATTCCATTTCATTCCCACATTCATTCCATTCCAATCTTCATTCCCATTTCATTTCATTCTATTCTCGTGTACCAAACGTAGCATTACTTCCTAAATGAATTTATACACATTACACCATATTTCTTCACAAAATATTCAAGTACAACTAGGCCAACCATTATAGCATAAAACAAACGGGACCACATGACTCACGACTCACGAGACAAGCATGCCTTACCGATTCAAGCTTGTGAATTTAAGATATTATCTGGTTACCAAATTAAATTCCAATTTCATTCGCATGTGAAACAAAAACTTATTGCTTGTATATCAAGAAACATTGAATGTTAAGGAAACATAGGTTAAAAAAATGTCTATGTTAGAATTTAGGAGTGATATGATTTTTATTTCCTATTAGGACTGATATAGGATTAATTAGGTTTGATATGACTGTCACAGCTATATTTCCTTGTCTTGGTTTCTTTCCTTATGTGATGTAAGTTTTTGATTATAAATAAGACTTAAAGGAGAAGAGAGAATTCAATTCACTCTCTCTTTTTTCTCTCTATTTTATCAACTTGGTATCAGAGCAGTCTTTCAAACAAAAAAAAAAGGGGTCTGTTGCTTCCGCTCCTGGTCTCGCCGCCAACACGCCCTCCGGTCACCGAAGTTGACCACCGACCATCCTAGAAGAGTCGCCGACTGCCGACGACCCTCCCCACCTGAGCCCGTCGTCGAAGGAGCTTCGACACGCCTTCACGTGCAGCTCGCCGCCGCTGCCCAGCTCTCACGCACCTGCTTTCTCTTGACGCGTGTGGGCGCATGACACTTCGGCATCTTACCGGCGACATACAACGATGATCGCCTGAGGCCGAAGAGTCCATCTTGATGCCGATAATCCTTACTGATACTCGGTTGTGCTTTTCTGATCTGGTTCTACTCTGCTGTTGATAATGCCTTGTTGTGTTTCTGATCTGAATCTGCCCTGCTGTTACTTCTGGTTGCTGCGATCTGCTCTGTGACGATCTGTTGATGCTTGGTTACTAATCTAGTCTGCTTGGTCTCTCCTTGGTTGTCTGGTTCATCACTGCTGGTCTGGTGGTTCTTGGTAATTAACGATCTGCTGATACTTAGTTACTGATCTGGTCTGCTTAGTCTCTCTTGGTTGTCTGGTTCATCCCTGCTGGTCTAGTGGTTCTTGGTAATTCTCTTCCTCGTTGATTTCAGTTTCCTTTTATTTGTATTCATGGCCGAAGGAAAAGTTATTGCTTTTGAACTGAAATCAATATTAATGAAAGATGAAGATGTTCCTCGGTCAATTACTTCTAAGAAATTGAATGAATTAAATTATTTGGCTTGGGCTCATGCTGTGAAGGTGTTTCTTCGTGGGACGAAGAAACTAAAATTTCTTACTGACCTTCCACCCAAACCAGATGATAGTACGTATGATGATTGGCTTAGTGAAGATTCCATTGTTATGGGATGGTTATGGCACAGTCTTAAGCCCCACATTGCTACTACGGTAGAATTTTGTGACTCTTCAAAAAAAATATGGGATTCTCTTACTGACTCGTTCTCACAACAGAGTAATGTCTCACAAGTGTTTGAGTTATATGAGCAGATTTTTGCAATCAAACAGGGTGGTCGTCCTCTTTCAGAATATTACAGTGTCCTTAAGAATCTTTGGGATCAACTGTTACAGTATAGGCCCTTTACTACTGACCTTGAGCAACAAAAGCGACACTGGGAAGATTTTATGATTGCTTCTCTTCTCTCTGGGCTTGATTCTGATCTACGTGGCTTCAAAGATCAAATTCTTGCTAGTGAGACTTTACCTACAGCTGCCAATGCTTACTCTCGCCTTTTGCGATCATCCTTAAGCCATCATACTCAAGGTCAGGCCACTGCTTTAGAAACCTCTGCCTTGATCTTCACTGACACTACTACAGGAGCCTTTCGTGGTAGTATGCGTGGATGTGATCGTTCTTCTCGAGACCCCTCGCGTGGTGGTCGCTCTTCTCAAGGGCGAGGGGAACGCAAATGCTCTCACTATGGTCGTACCAATCACACCGAGCCTTATTATTGGGCCAAGTATGGTCAACCGGATCAAGCTCATCATGTGTCAAATGGTTCTACTCCTGTCGCTTCCACCCAGTCGACACACACTGCTTCAGAGCCTTCGAGTACCAACAGTGATCTTGCAACCCAACTTAGTGAGCTATTGCAAACTCTTCGGAAACCTCACCCATCTACTTCCATTGTTGCCTTAGCAAATTCAGGTAATATTGCTTGTACTGCTTCCACTCCACCTTCCTGAGTCATTGATTCTGGTGCAAGCTCTCATAGTTTTGGTAAATCCTCTTTATTCTCTCATTTAGATCCCATTAATCATCACATTGTTCTAGCTGATGAATCTTCCCGTCCTGCACAAGGACAAGGGGCTATTTCTCCTCATTCTTCAATTCATTTGCCTCAGTCTTTATGTGCCTAATTTCCCATTCAATTTACTATCTGTTAGCCAATTGACCAAATTCTTACATTGTTCTGTAACCTTTTCTCTTACCTCTTGTGTGTTTCAGCACCTCAAGAACAAGAGGATGATTGGGTTGGGGCATGAGAAAGACGGGCTCTACTATCTTAATCCAGCTAACTTTTCTACTACCGCTTCACCTGCTTTGAGTGCAACCGTTTCTCCACTCCAATGGCATTTTCGTCTTGGGCATCCCTCATTAAATAAATTGAAGTCTGTCATTTCTCATTTAAGTCCTGTATCGAGTCTAGATTGTGAAGCTTGGCAAGCACCACCGTAGCTCTTTTTCTAGTCATGGTGCCAGTCGTCAGCCAGAACCTTTTGATTTAGTCCATACTGATATTTGGGGACTATCTCGCATTACTAGTATTAATGGTTATCAGTATTTTGTTATTTTTGTTGATGATCATTCTCGCATGACTTGGTTATTTTTTATGAAACAGAGGTCTGATTTGCCATACATTATGACTCGCTTTTATAATGATATTTTTACCCAATTTAACAAACGTCTCAAAATTTTTCGATCAGATAATACTCTAAAATACGTGCAATCTGTTATGGAAACTTTTTGTACTAATCGAGGTATTATCTATCAGACCACATATATTCACACCTCCCAATAAAATAGTGTCGCCGAGCGCAAATATCGTCATTTGCTTGATGTTGCTCGTTCAATATGCATATATCAAAACCTTTTTGGGGGGATGTTGTTCTCACTACTTGCTTTCTCATTAATCGGATGCCATCTGCTGTGTTAGGTAAACAGTCTCCTTTTTCTATCTTGTATCCTGAGGGTAATTCTTTTCCTCTTACTTCTCGAGTCTTTGGTTGTGTGGCCTTTGTTCATATTCTGGATCCTGGTTTAGATAAGTTATCTCCACGTTCTCGAAAATGCATTTTTTTAGACTACTCTCGTACTCAGAAAGGGTACCGTTGTTATCATCCACTTTCTCGTAACTATTTTGTGAGTGCTGATATTACTTTTTTTGAATCCACACCCTTCTTCTCTGACTCTGAAACTCGATTATCCCATGACTTACTGTCCAGCATTCAGGGGGAGTCATATCCTACTCGTGAGGGGGAGACTAGTCAGGGAACACCTAGTCCTACATTACCTTTACCTCTTTCTTCCTTGCAAGAGTCTCAACAAAATCACTTGCAGGTATACCAGCGGGATCAGCATAGACAAGTTGTTTCTTATGGCCCATCCAACTCATCAGATTTGTCTAAAGTCCAAACCTCTACTCCATCTCCCTCTGATGATGATTTACCCATTGCTCTGCGTCGATGTAAGCGTGCTTGCACCCAACATCCTATTGCTAAATTTGTTTCATATCATCATGCTTCCCCTTGTTTGTATTCTTTTATTTGTGCCTTGTCTTCAGTCTCTCTTCCAGTCTCATATCAAGCAACGTTGTCTTCACCTGGGTGGAAGCGTGCTATGGATGAAGAAATGGAAGCACTTTATACAAATCATACTTGGGACCTAGCCAGATTACCTTCCGGGAAGAAAACAGTGGGCTGTCGTTGGGTTTATAACGTCACGTATCTTCCAGAAGGTTCAATTGAGCGGCTTAAAGCACGCTTTGTTACTAAAGGCTATACTCAGATTTATGGCATTGAATATCTAGAGACCTTCTCTCCAGTTGCTCGTCTTAATTCAGTTTGCATTCTTCTTGCTATGGCTGTAAGTCGATCTTAGCCACTTTACCAACTGTGGATATTAAAACTGTTTTTCTTCACGGTGAGCTTCACGAAGAGGTTTATATGGATCAACCACCAGGCTATGTGGTTCCTGGGAGTGAACACTTAGTCTGTCGGTTACGTAGGTCCTTATATGGTCTGAAACAATCCCCTCGTGCTTGGTTTGATCGCTTCAGTGATGTTCTACTCAAGTATGGTCTGCAGTGGTCTACCTCAGATCATTTTGTCTTTACTCTGCATTCTTCTACTAGTACAATTGTGTTGATTGTATATGTTGCTGACATTCTTATCTCGGGTGACGACGCCGCAGGCATTGCTGATTTAAAAACTCATTTAAGTCAACACTTTCACACCAAAGACTTGGGTGCCCTTCGCTATTTTCTTAGCATTGAAATAGCACGATCCAACACAAAACTTATACTTTCCCAGCGCAAGTATGTTTTGGATCTTTTATCTGAGACTGGCTTACTTGGTTCCCGACCTGCTGAAACTCCCATGGATGTCTCTGTTAAACTAGATGCGACTACTGGCTCACCATTTTCTGATGTGAGTCGTTATCGACATCTAGTAGGGAAGTTGATTTATCTCACAATCACTCATCCTGACATTACTTATGTAGTCCATATTGCCAGTCAGTTTATGCATGCTCCTCGTAACACCCACTTTGAAGCAATATGTCGTATTTTACGTTACTTGAAGGGTGCTCCCGACCGCGGTTTATTTTATCGTCCTTCTTCTCTTTCGGTGACTAGCTATAGTGACGCTGATTGGGCTGGAAACCGTGATAATCGAAGGTCCACTTCGGGTTACTGTACCTTTGCTAGTAATAATCTGGTTACTTAGCGCAGCAAGAAACAACAAGTTGTGGCTCGTTCAAGTGCTGAGTATTGTGCTATGGCTCATACTGCCTCTGAAATGCTCTGGATTTGTTCACTACTTCGGGATTTTGGTGTCAATATTCCTACTCCTATGGCTATGCATTGTGACAATCAAGCTGCTATCTTTATTGCGAATAATCCTGTGTTTCATAAACGTACCAAACACATTGAAGTTGATTGCCATTTTATTCGGGATTTGTTACTTTACAAAGAGCTGAGCACTCTGTTTGTTCGATCTTCTTCTCAATTGGCTGATCTTCACACGAAACCATTGCCTCGGTCTTCATTTCAGAATCTTTCATCCAAGCTAACCATTTTTGACTTATATGCTCCAGCTTGAGGGGGAGTATTAGAATTTAGGAGTGATATGATTTTATTTCCTATTAAGATTGATATCGAATTAATTAGGTTTGATATGATTATCACAGCTATATTTCCTTGTCTTGGTTTCTTTCCTTATGTGATGTAAGTTTTTTATTATAAATAAGACTTAAGGGAGAAGAGAGAATTCAATTCACTCTCTCTTTTTTCTCTCTATTTTATCAACTGTCTACATCATTCCAATTCACTTGCATGGATTGTAAGTTTTGCTTCTCTTGTATCATTTTCCACTTAAGCCCTTGCAAACATGCCCTTACCTAATATTTCGGCAATCCATACACTACTTACACCAATAGGAAAACTATTTTTATTTATTAAAAAAAAAATTGCACCAATAGGAAAACACCATTGGCTAAATTTTAATATGAATATATTATTTGGAAATTAGCAAAGGCAAAAGATCAATATTGCATAAATAAATAAATAAATAAACTAAAAACTTTAATATCATATATTCATCTAACCCTAGTTCAGGTGCATGAGCACTAACTGAATTGAGTATCTATGCTCACATCACTAGCCACAATTGCAATGGATATTATATGTCTCCGTTCATTTCTCCTCCGCAACTTCTTCTAATTATTTACCAACAAATATCACAAGCCAATTTCTATGTTTCATAGCGCACACTTGTCCACTAAATGAGCTAAGACATCCAGATTGAATTCAAATTTCAAAATATTGGCTATTAAATCCGCCCGAAAAAAAAAATGGTAACTTGACAAAGATATAATGAAGATCATAGTATGAGTCCAAAAGAATATTTAACTGCTAAATGTAGAAAACACATAAGTCATAACTTCTCCTTGCATCCAGGCCATATGATTCTGATGTTCTTCAGACAACTGCAGCACTGCTCTATTTGTCTTAATGGCCTGAATATTAATCTTCTTATTACTGCACCCTCCTATAGAACACATGATAGCAAGGCTTTGAATAATCTAATTTCATCAAGGCAATCTTGCAAAAGGAAGTGCCATGGTAGTTTACTGTTTGTACCAATTACCAAATTAGTTTTTCCCACATCTAATCTGAAAATAATACTTCGCATATGTTTATGTTTCTTTTTTAAAAGTTGATATTATTTATCAAAAGAAGGGATGGGATGACTCAGACCATGACTTTTGATCTGGCTGGGGTACCATTTCCACTCGAGCTAGCCCCTGCCGTTGATAATCTTTTCACTATGTTGGCCTCCTATATCATACACTTTTAAACTCCTAAATGCTATTTCTACGTCAAATATGAAATCAGTATTAAGATGGCAACTCTTCAAAGTAACAGCCATAAATCCCATCACATACTTTCACCTCAGGCGACCAGTGATCCAGACATGTCAATGCACAAGGAATCACCAAAGGGCACAACTTTTCCAGATGCGGGTATGAAACCTAAAAAGAGTACAAACATATTATATCAAATGTTAGATATTCAAAATCTTAATACAAACCACCCCCAAAAAAAATTACAATGTCACCCCCCCTGAAATACAAAATCTAAGGTGCCATTTAGTATATGGATTTTAGACATATTTTCTATTTTATGATTTTAAAACAAAAAAAGCAGCTAAAAATGTATTTAACCACTCGTATTTCAAAACTTGTTTTAAAAAATAAAAAATATGTTTATTTATAAAATATAAAATGATTAAAAATTATTTTGAACCTTTTTAACCTAAAACAAAACACGATAAATAAAAATTTCAATTCAAATGTTTTTCCCATTTTTCGTGTTTTTAAAATTTTTAAAACATAAAATATATAAAATAAAAATACAAATTAAATGCCACCTAAATGCAACCAAAATAAAATAGAAAAATTACAATGTCACGTGGCACGAACCTGCGTCACAAACCATCTAAACTGATAGGCAGCCACAATGGCATAAGCAACCGGAGCCCTAGCCACTGCAGCCGATATCTCATCACCGTCATCCGATTTATCAATCGAACTCTCCTTAATGCTCGCTTTCAGGCAAGGCAACACTTGAGGCATCAACTCAACGGCCAATTTCTTCTCATCCGACATCAACCCCAAATCGATACCCAATTCACCTATCTTCGTCGGCAGCCCTTGCCGTATTGCGCCGGAAAATGCTTTCGAGAGGTCTAGAAACGCTGAGTTGGCGGCGATCGAGAGTGAACTGGGGATCCAGGAAAGCTGGTCGTGGGTCGAGCCTGCGGAGGAAGCTAATGCGGCGCAGCATAGACTGAAATCCCTAATTTTACTATGAATCTCGGCTTCGGAGATGTCGGGCTTTGACAGCGAGTAGGTTTGAGGAAGAAGGGACTCCAGCATCGACTTGACGTTGACATTAGAGCCTTCTGGTGGATTATACCGTGCTTCCCGTAGAGATTGTTGGATTGGTTCCGACAACCTAGAAAATCGAGAGTCCCCTGAGAAAATGAGAAGCTGTACTCATATACATTTATATATATATATATATGGGCAAAGATAACATACTTGATGAGATCGTGACGAAGAGCTGAGAAGGAGTTCGATTTCGACATTCTACTAGACTCTCAGTTCAGTTTGTGAGCGGAATGCATGACGATGAGTAAAACCCCGTCGTTTTGTCACTCTAGGATGACATGGTAGGTTCCCACTTCCAACGCCGCGTAAAACCGACTGGGGCACTAATACAAAACGACGCCGTTTTGGCGTCGTTTTTCCTTTCGAATTTACTGCAGCGGCTGCAATAAGCCTGTTGCAGCCCCCTCTTCTACTTAAAACAGGTCAGCCTATCCGTTCACACTATTTTAATTAAAAAAATATAAATATATTTAAATAGTTAAATTTTAATTTAACGATTTGAATGCATCAATTCTCAAATGCACTTAAAACTATTATTTTTGTGTGGGGGAGGAGAAGTGGAAAAGAATGAAAATAATGTTTTATTTTTATTTTTATTTTTATTCAAGATTGTTGGAATTAGGTGAGAAATAAAAAAAAATTGTAACATAATTTTTCTTTTACCCTTCTTTTTCGTCCTTTTCTCTTTTTTATTTTTTTTTCTCTTATTCATTTATCTCCCACCTAGTAGGAAAAGGCTTGGTTTGGTTTGGTTTGGTTTATTTATTTATCCTTTTTAACTTCTAAACAAATATTAGCACTCTATTTGATTTGGGAGAAGAAATAAATAAAATAAAGATTCTCTTTCCTCCTTATTTCAATAAAAGGGGAATAAAAATTTATGAAAAACTTAAATTAATAAGTTCGTTTGAAACTCTACAAATTTCAATAAATTTTTATAAAATTAAAATTTTTTATTCACAGTATGAATTATGAGATCATAATTTTTGCAGATCTATATTAATTTTTATAATTTCAAACACCCTTAATTTTTCTTATGACTTTCTTCTCAAATTTCCTTACATTTCTATTATTTTTCATTTTTAACCAAATTAGGGGTGCATTTGGAGTGATAAAATGTGAGATAACTCGTGACTTCATAATTTATGCAATGAGATAAAAATGAATAACTTTTAGAGTTCTTTTCGTATTTTTTACCCTTTTTCAGAACTTTTTGTCACTCCAAATGGAGCCTAAGTCTAAAATTTTTTATTTTATCCAAAAGTTATTCAAGTCACAACTCTCTAATTTGCATAAATATTTACATAAATAATTGCACTGTTTAGAGTATCATTTTTTTCTTTGAATCTATACAAATCTCTTTAAATTTTAAATTTTTTATTCAACATCATCGTGCTGTTTTTCCACCTCAACCATATAAAAAATCAAAACCACTTACCATGATTCATAGTGATATTCGGTGTCCTTAGAGAGTGCAAACATTTTCTGGAAAACACTGGTTTATTACGTTCATTGATGATCACACTAGAGTTACTTGGGTCTTCCTTTTAAAAGAAAAATCTGATGCTGAAACTGTGTTTAAAAATTTTTATAATATGGTTCAAACACAATTTCAGACTCAGATTAAAATCCTTCGAAGTGATAATAGAACGGAATTTTTTAACAATGTGTTAGGAAATTTTTTTGCCGAAAAATGGATTGTTCACCAAAGTTCTTGTAGTAATACACCTCAATAAAACAGGGTGGCTGAAAGAAAAAAACAAACATCTCCTTGAGGATGTTGAGGATGTTAGAGCTATAAGTTTTAAAACTAAGGTTCCTAAGTATCTCTAGGGAGAAGCTGTTTTAACAACCACTTATTTGATTAATAGGTTACCTACGAGAATTTTAAACTCTAAAACACCAATAAAATTTTTCACGGAATGTTTTCCCAACACTCGACTAACAACAGATATTCCCTCAAAAATATTTGGAAGTGTGGCATTTGTTCATAACCATGATCCTAGACCTTCTAAGCTTGATCCAAAGGCACATAAATGCATTTTTGTAGGCTATCTTACAAATCAGAGAGGTTATAAATGTTTTGATCCTATTTCCAAAAAAAATGTCTGTGTCTATGGATGTCACATTTTTTGAAGGACAATCCTACTACAGCAATTCTCATCTTCAGGGGGAGAACACTAGTGAAGATGATTTTCTAGATGGTTCAATTTTTGAGGTTGTTCATGATGATGTTTCTCAGAAACAGCTACCACAAAAAAAAGATATGGAAAATACAAAAATTATGGAAGTAAATGAATTAAATATTGAAAATATTGAATCTACCAATGAACAACCTTTGGTAATGCCATCTCAAAATCAAAATACTAAAATAACAAAGATGTGTGCGAAATGGTATAAAGGTCTTATATATTCAAAGGAGTATCTAGCATAGGAAAAAAGAGGCACTATTCCACAGCATTACCAAGAATCTAATCAGAGGTTGGATCATGAAATTCATCATGACTCTTCAATAATTCCAAAAAATAATCCTCCAGGTAATTTTGAGTCAAATTCTTCTAGTCAACAAGATATTCCCATTGCTCTTAGGAAAGGTGTTAGGTCTTATACAAAACATCTGTTGTCAAATTTTGTATCTTACAAAAATATTTCATCTTCATATTGTGCCTTTATATCACAAGTGTCAAGTGTGGTCATTCTTAACAATGTCCAGGAGGCTCTAAATGTTCATGAGTGGAAAGAAGCAATTTTTGAGATGATAAAAGCTGTGGAGAAGAATGGTACTTGGGAGAAAGTGGATCTACCAAGCGGGAAAACAGTTGTTGGATGTACATGGGTATTTACTGTTAAGTACAACTCAGATGGATCCTTGGAAAGATACAAGGCTCGTCTTGTAGCTAAAATTTTCACTCAAACATATGGAGTGGACTACTCTGAGACTTTTTCTCCAGTAGCAAAACTAAATACAATTCGAGTACTTTTGTCTATTGCTGCTAATCTTGATTGGCCTCTAAATCAGCTAGATGTGAAGAATGCGTTTTTGAAAGGAGACTTAGAGGAAAAAGTCTATATGAAGCCTCCACTTGGTTTTTTTGAGAAGTTTGGAACCAAGGTGTGCAAGCTAAAGAGGTCTCTATATGGTCTTAAACAGTCTCCCAGAGCTTGGTTTGAGAGATTTACAAAATTTGTTAAGAACCAAGGATATACACAGGGACAATCTGATCACACTCTTTTTATGAAAAAATCTACCAAAGATAAGGTTTTGTTAGGAACGCAATCAACAACAGAGAGAGAGCGAGAATAAATTAATCAACACAAGAACATAAGATTTTGCAAGGTTCGGCCAATCGTGCCTACGTCCTCGGAGTTGTAGAGAGATTTTCACTATTTTGAAGAAAATTACATGCTGCGGTTGTAGGGTTTTCAAACACTATATATCTTAACCCTATCAGCCCAAGTCTCTACTCTATGGACTAAGCCTTAGAAAAAATCTCAAAACAAAACCATGTAACATTATTTCAGGTCAGGTCATTATCCGGATCACCGCACACAAAAACAGGCTCCACACTAAATCCCAACAGGTTTCTGTCTTGATTGTCCATATGGATGATATAATTCTGACTGGAGATGATTTAGAAGAGATGAGCAGATTGAAGAAAAGCCTAGCCAATGAATTTGAAATTAAAGATTTAAGCCAACTAAAGTATTTTCTTAGAATGGAAGTGGCAAGGTCAAAGCAAGGCATTGTGGTTTCGCAGCGGAAGTATATTCTAAATCTCCTGAAAGAAACTGGAATGAGTGGTTGCAAACCTTCGGATACTCCAATAGAAGCTAATGTTAAACTCGAAGATGTAAAAGATGGTGTTCCAGTAGACACGGGAAGATACCACAGACTAGTTGGAAGATTGATCTACTTGTCACATACACATCCTGACATTGCTTTCACGATGAGCATGGTAAGCCAATTTATGCATTCCCCATATGAAGAACATTTGCAAGCTGTGTATCGAATTCCTCTTTATCTAAAAAGCACACCAGAAAAAGGTCTATTCTTCAAGAAAAATGAAAAGAGAGGAATTAAGGTGTATACAGATGCTGATTGGGCAGGTTCGATCACTGATAGAAGGTCAACATCAGGGTACTGTACATTTCTATAGGGTAATTTAGTCACTTGGAGGAGCAAGAAGCAAAGTGTTGTTGCTAGAAGCAGTGTTGAGGCAGAATTCAGATCAATGGCGCAAGGAGTATGCGAGATTCTTTGGCTAAAAAGGGTTCTGGAAGAGATAAAGAGACCAGTAAACTTTCCTATGAAGTTATATTGTGACAACAAGGCAGTTATCAGCATTGCACATAATCCGGTTCTACATGATAGAACAAAACATGTTGAAATAGATAAACACTTTATAAAAGAAAAGCTTGAAAAAGGAATAATTTGTACTCCATTTGTACCCACCACACAGCAAGTTGCAGATGTTCTAATTAAAGGTCTACTGAGACAACCGTTCGAGCTTCAAGTGAGCAAGTTGGGCATGACGGATATCTTCGCTCCAACTTGAGGGGAAGTGTCTGTAAATCTGGAATATTTAGTTAGGATTTGATTTGAATAAAGTAGGAAAGTTAGGTCCTGGCATTAAGGGGCAGAATAAAATCCCTGATTGTGTGGGATTTTAGGATTATTGAGTGTTATTTTTTTTTTCTATTTAAAGTGACTCGTATGTAATTGAAAAATATAAGAGAATAATCTTCTCTTTTCTTCCTCTATAAATTGCTATACTTTATTTGTTAATAATATAGAGATGTTTATTTATTGATAATATAAGGATATAATAGTAAAATAATAATAAATATTTTCTTTTCTTTTCATTTGTTCTCAACTCACAAATAAAAAAAAAGTAAGTAACTATTTTTTTCTTTTCCAAACTCTTAAAAAAAAAAGAAAAAAAGAAAACTATTTTTATTATTTTTTTCTTTTTCTCTTTTCTCCTAATTAATTTTTTTTCTTCTTCTTTTCTTTCCTATACTCAAAAACGGAGCATTACGCTCTTTTGGGTTGAAAGCAAGGATGATTGTAGGAGGTAGGAGTACTATTGTTTGAATTTTTTATTGTAGTAATACTATTTGTTGCACTCGTTCTCTTAAATTATATTAGGTAGTCCCAAGCTTTGCAAAATATTTTTTGGTAGCCCCAACCGAATTAGCATAAAAAAGTTTTTTATTTTCTTTTTTCAATAATGATATTTTATCAAAACAATATAATAGAATAAGTTGTTAGAATTATGTATCAATAGCATTTTAATAATTACAATTCATATAAAGAGTATTTACCATTTCAAGTAATAATTCAGAAGATTCCAATTATCCTGCAATTTGTTCTGACAAATTATAATTTTTTCACTTCAATCCTTATTATGGGTGTGTTTGGAGTTGTATAAAGGTGTATAAAATAAAATAAAATTTTAAAAATAAATGTCTCGTAATTCATACAGTAAGTAAAAAATTTAAAATTTATTATCTCGTAATTCATATTTGTAAATATTTGTAAGATTTTATTTTATTTTGTTATACTCCAAACGAAGCCTATACGAAAGTTCAAGACTTCAAAGTGAAAAGTGAACATCTCGCTTGAAATAAATTCGTGAGAGAACTGCATCCACCCACTAAAATGAAAGTTAAGTATCTTAAATAATATTTTTTATTTATTTAAAAAAACTAAAGGAAAGAAAAGAGAATGTTAAATAATATTTAAAAAAAACTCAAATATAAAAGAGAATAAATATAAATATTAATTTTAAAACATGTTACCTGTCTTTCCTTTGTAATTATTTATCAACTAGTATCATGTAAATAGAAATTTTCACGATAAAATATAATCAGAAAGATATGTGGTACTTTTGTATCTATCTCTTTTAAAAATATAATTTAAAATAAATTATTATATAAATATTATTATTCACATAGTTTTATTTTTACTTTTTGATAAAATTTTCCAAAAGGATAGCTTTTCTATTTGTCTAATCAAACAATATGAAGGCTCCGTTTAGAATGATAAAAAATTAAAAAAAATGATTAAAAATATTAAAAAATTTTAAAAATTATTTATTTTTTATCTTATTACACGAATTACGAATTTATAAGTTATCTCATTTTATCTTATTTTATTTTTTTTGTTACTCTAAATACACCCAAAATGATAGTCGCTTGTTTGTCTAAGCAAAAAAATAACGAATGCATCCACTTTCTTCCATAATTCACTCCCTTTTATAAATTTTTCTTTTTCCTTCACCCGCATTTCGTTCCGTCCAAGCGGGGTGATAGGTACTAATTTAATGCAAATAGTATGTGTTTGGAGTGATAAAAAGTGAGAAAAATTATAAGTTCGTAATGCGTACAGTGAAATAAAAAAGTTGATATGATAGAAGTTTTTAGAATTTTTTTTTTTTAGTTTTTGGAGATGCCAAACGGTGCCTAATAAATAAATAGACAAACAAACCAATAAAGAAGACACCAAATTAATGGAAAAAGAAAAAGGTAGTTTCACATCATATTTTAAATTAATCTTATAGTATTTTAGAAATTTGGTAATAAATAATTAATTTCATCACATATAAACCATAAAGACATTAGATTTTTTAATATGTAAGATGGCATTTTGTTTGAATTTCTATTTTTTGGTTTTTATTTTTTATTTTTTCTTTTATGTCTTTTATGTTTTGAAAATCTAAAAATACAGAAAACAAAAAATGCATTTGATTGAAGATTTTTTTATTTTTCGTGTTTTAGAATTCTCCCTATTTTGAGTAAAAAAAGCTCAAAATGACTTTTAGTCGTTTTGTATTTCATGTGTAAATTTATTTTTTACTTTTTAAAATAAGTTTTGAAAATACAAGTAATCAATTACATTTTTAATTGTTTTTTTTATTTTAAAAAAAAGTAGAATGAAAAACATGTACCAAATAACACTTAATATTTTCACATTAAAGATATTTAATTTACCAAAATTCATTAAAATTCACTTATTTTTATTAATTTGTTATATTTACTTCTAATTAAATTTTATCACACACTACTTTAAAATTAACTTTTTGTACTTTTGACACACTTTTTACCGGCAAACGCCCCCATTGATTCTTTATATTATGAGGGTGTTTGGCAGCTCAAAAATTAATAAAAAAATATCAAAAATTAATTTTTGTGTGTTTAGTAAAATCACAAATTTTGTCACTTTTTTGATTTGTTACAGTAAAAAGTACCACTCCATAATTACAATTTTTTTGATTTGCTACAGTAAAAAACATACCAAACACCCAAAAGTTACAACTTTTTTACTTTGCTACAGTAAAAAATTTACCAAACACTCAAAAGTTACTAAAAGAATACTAAAAATTCCACTTGATTCAACCAAACATACAAAAAGTGTAAAAAAAAAAAAAACAACCAAAAAATTACTAAAATTTAAGTTTTTTTTAACTTCCAAACACCCTCTATCTCTTGGACCAAGAGAATGATGTCAGAAGAAAGCAATGATTTTCATTCATGCATGTTGTCTCTCTATCACATTTGTCAACTGTTAGCTTCGCGTGCGTTTAATAAAGGTTAAATGCTATTCTCATAAGATTGCATTTAACCTCATTTAGCTATAATTGACATGCTTCATAAAAAAAATTAAATGAATTAATATTTTTTCACTCTTAATTAGGCTAACGTTAATATTTTAAACTGAGAGATGATAAAAAATTACAAAAAATTAAAGGAGTAACAAATTAGTAATTATATTTATAGTATTTATTCTATCAATTTTTAATCCATACCAAATTCATTTTAGAATGTGGTTAAAAATTAATGGCGAAATATTGTAGAAATAATTGTTAATTTTTTTTTCTTAGAAATATTTACTATGAAAAGTTAACATTTAATCACAGCAGAAAATATTAAATTATTTAAATTTTTATCAATTGTAAACTTAACATAACTAAAATAGTTGTAGTTTTACAGAAAAATATTTATACATTTTTAACTTCATATTAAATGCACCCTTTGACAAAAAAATATAAATTTATTACCAATATATGGTGCTAGATTTACAACAAAATTAATTATTTTATAGAACTGAATTAAATTCTTCGATTTATATGGAGAATTGTGAACTTCGTATAAATAATAAGTTAAAATTTGGATTAAGTTGGTGTTTGAATGATAAAAAAATAATAATAATAACAAAATAAAGAATAAAAAGTTAGTATAAAAGTGATATTGATGAAACCTAATTAAATAAAATTGAAAAAAGATAGTAAAACTAAAATTTTTTTATATTTTTTAGTAAACCAAATACTCCTAGATCCAGGCCTCAAAATTTGAAATTGACTTACCGTAAATGAAATCAAATCATCCAAAACTCAATTTTTTGGATTTAAAGAGCTGACATAATAATTTTATGTTAATTTTATGGCTTGTAATTTAAACTATTAATTTTAAATTTAATAATTTAGATATATTTATAATTATTTTAAATTAAAATAATATAAATACAATTAAATCGTGTTGAATTTTAATCCAATGTCATGGGATTGACATAGCTCATCTTTTCCAATTTTTGAACTACAAGCGGTCACGAGCAAAGGCCATGATACGCTGTCGTACCCGGCAGGCACAAATGTTGGCCGGGAGATCCAACACTCTCAAATTCGTTTTCATGCCATAAAAGGATCATCATTCGTCGCTCATAATTCATAATGGACAACGAGCACATGCATGTCGGCTTTTCGCATGTTAAATTCTTTCTACGTAACAATGTTTAATTGGTCAAAATTTATTAATTTTATCAAATTTTTGTATCATTTTTAATTAAGTTTCACTTCATATTATTTTTATATTAAATTTTTATATTTTTATTATACTTTTTAACCAATCAAATACAAGTAAACCGTAATTGAATTATTTTTATAAAAACATTTGTCAAAATGGTCTCCTATATTTAGAGTCTTATATTTGAGTAAATTAAATTTATATTTTACTAATTACAGATAATTATATTTAACATTTAGATTTTATATTTAAAGTTTTTGTTTTAAAATATTTGTCATAATTAAATTCTGCTATCGATCAATCCGCCAATGTTAAATGAAAATTCATTTTACAAGATGGTTATTTCAAAATTGAATTATACTAATAAAAAAAAAAAAAAACAGAGGTTTGGTAAAAGTTCAAAGAGACCGGACATTCAAAAAATTCTAAAATTTTACATCATTTAAAACTTTATTTAATTTAAATAATAAAAATTAATGTTGTGATTATAAATAAATTAATAACTGTTCACGTTTTTATTTGTAATTTTTTTTTTTACCCAGTTAAAGAAACTTTTGTTGGGCCTTAAGAGCTACATTTTGTTCGGTTCTTGTCTCATTGCTACTTCTTCTTCTTCTTCTTCTTCTTCTTCTTATGTACAACTAGACGCCGATACACACGTTCTTTTTTTTTTTTAACAATTAATAAAAATATTTTGATTTTGTAAATTATAAATATTTACTCAATTTCTCTATTAATTTTTAATCAATCTATTAATTAAATTTCAAAATTTATAATTTTATAACTTTAAGTAGAAAGAAAAAAAATAATGGAATAAAAAAATAAAAAAATGTGTACATATTTAATTTCGCGGTTACTTTTGTCAATTTAAGAAAAAAATTTACTAAAGTAAAGTTTCATTAACAAAAAAAAAAAAATTCACCAATTTCTAGTTTTTTTCTTTATAGTAGTAGAAAAAAGGCTACGCTCACATTTTTTTTTTCTTTTTTTTTTACATCCATATTTATACCTTACTAATTTACACTGGTCACTATCTGTAGTAACCAGTACATTTATTTAAAACCATCACAGCGGTAAGATGTTATCTTGATCTTGCAGTTGTGATGATTTTGAAAGAAATGCACTGGTCATTATGGGTAGTGACCAGTATAAATTGGTAGGGCGTAAACAAGGATGTAAGCGTAGCATCACTAATAATAGTAATATAGGAGACGTTTAGAGTAACAAAAAATGAAATAAAGTAAAATAATTTGTGAGTTTGTAATTCGTGCAGTGAAATAAAAATTGAATAATTTTTAGAAGTTTGTAAAAATTTTCAAAATTTGTTAATATTTTTCAGTACGTCAAACGTAACCATAGTATAAAAATGGTTAGCTTTGCCCATAGTATAAACTAGAGGAGATATACTCTGCGGAGCTACTTCTTCTTCTCCTTCCAAACTAGCATTAGTCGGAGAAGAGTGAAATATAGAATTGAATTAATTTATTTTTATTTATTTATTTATTGTAATTGGTAGAAAAAAATAAATAAATCAAGTGTGACACTGCCAATAAAACCCGAAATATAAAATTTCATTGGGCAAAACTGATCACTAACCCTCTCCTCATATATTATAAAATTGTTAATACTAAAAAAGAAAAAGAAAGAAAAAAAAAAAAGAAAAAAGAAGAAAAAATCACCGTGCACCTTGTGAATTAAACCTACAATATGACCCCGCTACGTATATATCGAAACGTTTATGAACGATCTCGGGTTGGACTATACGGTGGCAATTTTGTTTACTGTTGTTTTTGTTTATGTTTTTAAGATAATATTTGGTATATCTGTTTTGTTTTGAATTCGTTTTTTATTTTATATTTTTTAATATAAAAAACAGTTAAAACGTATTTAATCATATGTATTTTTAAAATTTATTTTAAAAAAATAAAAAATCGGTTTACGCATAAAATGAAAAACAACAAAAAGTCGTTTTGCTTTTTTAACCTAAAATAAGAAAAATCTCAAAGTATAAAAAATAAAAAATGTCAAACTAAATGTGTTTTCTATTTTTCTTATTTTAAGATTTTTAAAACATAAAATATATAAAACTAAAAATAAGAAAACAAAAAATAAAAATGCAAATCAAAACCACCTAAACTTTTAAAAATTGACAACAAAAATATGTTTAGTGAACAAATTTTACTTTTTATTATTAAGTAAATGAAAACTTATTTGAAAACATAGGCCAAAAATGTAAATAAGAAATAATATTTTCACTTTATTTACTTTTTTCATAAATATCTGTCAAATTAATTTTAGTCCTGAACAAAATAATTAATCAATTTTAGTTGCATTATATTAAAATAATTTTGTTTATTCAAGTAATTTTATTAATTTAAAATTACATTTATAAAAGATAATATATTATTATAAGAACTTATTTTACATAAATAAAAATTAAAAATATATTATTAAATGATTTAATTTACTAAATTAAAATTATTATTAATAAATAATAATTGCATAATAAAATAATTTATTTTATTAAAATTAAATTAATTACAAAGAAAATAATAATTTATTATTAAAATGATTTATTTTATTAAATCATAATTATTTTCAATAAATAATAATTTTATATTGAAATATTTTATTTTGTTAAACTCTTTTATGAAATTAAATTAGTTTTTAATAAATGAAATAATAATTGATTACTAAATTACTTTCTTTATTAATATAATTTCTGAAAAATAATAATTATTAAAATAAATATATTTAATATCAAATTAAAAATTTTTATTAAATTAATTAAATAAACTAATATGAATTATATTTTATTAAATTAAATTACTTTCATAAAAGATTTTTTAATAAAATTAAATATTTTTTCAAAATAAAGTTAATTAATGTAAATCAAGTTGCATTACCAAACATATTTTCTATTTTATTCGAAGGAAAATACAACAATTGAAATAAAAAGTAGAAAACAAAAATTATTAAATATAACAAAAAAATATAAATGCTACTAACCAATGGTAAGAAGTTGACTTTTAATTTACTCATGATTTAGGTTATGTGTTTGAAGTATCAAAAAGTGAAATAAAGAGCCCGTTTGGTTTGATATATTTTGCTGAAAATCTCCAAAAATCTCTAAAATCTCTGTTAATTTTATATCACATCAACTTTTCCTCTCACTGCACGCATTACGAACTCTTCCCAAACCACAATTTATCTCAATTTATCTCATTTTTTCTTACTCCAAACAACCCCAAAATAGATAAAATGAGATAAATTGTGAGTTTGTAATTCATGTAATGAGATAAAAATGAATAACTTTTAAAAATTTTCAATAATTTTTACCCTTTTTTTAAAATTTTTTATAAACCCAAACAGGGCCCTAGTTAGATAAACTAAATTTTGGATATAGAAAAATGAAACCTAGCTTCGTGCATGATTCATCTTGAATATTGAGTGCGTTTGGAGTGACAAAAAGTGATAAGAATTTGATAAAAATTGTGTATTTATAATTCGTATAGTGAAATAAAAAGCGAATAATTTTTAGAGACTTTTAATTTTTTTAATGTTTTTCAAGGTATTTCAACATTCCAAACGGAGCCATTGCCAACTTAGTATATGTTTAGGCTTAGTTAATTAGTTTACTATTTATTACAAAGATGTTTTGAGTGATAAAAAAATTATAAAATTTGATAAAAATTATCTATTCGTAATTCGTACAGTGAAATAAAAAGTAAATAATTTTTAGACATTTTTAGTATTTTTTAGTGATTTTCAATGTTTTCTAGCATTTCAAATGGAGTTTATATATAATTATATAAATTTAAACATATTTGCACCGTGCATTATCGTATAATATTTAGATAGATATAAATAAATAAATAAATATATATATTTATATATATTTAAAACCGTTATAAATACAACAAAGAAAATAAATAAGGAATTGCTAAATGTATTTTTTTATAATGCCTAAATATATATTGTTGCTAATATCATAACTTAATTAATATTTTAAAAATACGTGAAATTCTAAGTTAGCTATTATAAGGTTAGCTTTTTTCTCTTTTTCAACACAAAAAATTAACTTTTTAGTAGATAATTAAAAAAAATTAGCTTTTTTTAATTTCTCAAATCAAGCTTAAGTTTAAATGTGAATCGTGAGCAGTAATTCAACTGATATAATTTTGAATTTGTTTACCAAAGTTCAATCTAACCTTGATATTATGAGTATTCAAAAAAAAAAATGAATTATGAGACAATAATTTTTACAAACTTTTTAAAATTCCAAATGCATCCTAACAACAAAATAAGTAGTTGCTCAAGAGCTTTAAATTTTGCTTGTGGAGGTATATGTTGAAACCAGCAGAGATTAGAGTATCTTTTGAATTATTTAATTTTATAAAAAAAATTAATTTTTAATAATACTTTTAATTTTTACTTATTTTTTTTAATATTTATCAATTTCAAAATTACAACTTCGGATAAAAATAATAAAAAATGGGGTTTCAAACGCCACCTAAATCTTGGTCAATTTGTAGTTTGGGGTGTTTGGTTGGTCAACCCTAGTTTTTACTAATTTTTTATATTTTTTTAATTAAAATTTACAACATATTACTTTTATATCAAATTTTTATACTTTTATAGTACTTTTTACTAAACTTTTACTAGCTAAACACTCTAAATTGTTAGTACATGCTTAACTATTGTTTGGAAGAAAAAATTAATTTTTCTAGTTTTGGTTTTTTATTAAAGTTTAATTTTTTTATTTAGTAATTTTTAGGTGTATTATTTAACTTTATAAATAAAATTATATAAAAATAATAAAACTAGAAGAATTCAGGCATAGATGGATTGACATATTTTTATGAATAACATAAGTACAAATAACATAATTAAAAATTATCAAAAAAATTAAATTTTGATAGAGCAACCAAAATTTTAGGTGTCATTTGGTTTATTTTTTTATTTTTTATTTTTTATTTTGGTTTTTTATTTTCTGTTTTGAACTCATTTTTCATTTTATAATTTTGAAAATAAAGAAAATAAATCAAATGCATTTGGTCACTTATGTTTGTAAAATTTATTTTAAAAAATAAAAAATGAGTTTACACATAAAATGAAAAATTACAAAAATTCGTTCTGAACATTTTCAATGTAAAACAAGAAAAATTTTAAAATAAAAAAATAATGTAATTTTTCTTTTCTTGTTTTGAAATTTTTAAAACATAAAACATATAAAATAAAAAAAAGGTGAAACAAATGCAACCTTTTTTTTTTTTTTTTTACCAAACATTAGTTTAAAATTAATGGGTTAGCATACTAGCCGGCCCTTTCCAAAAAAAAAATTAATACTGGCCGGCCTAAAACAAAATAGCATAAATTATTTAAGTGGAAGAAAAAAAAGGTTAAGAAAAGTTAAAAAAAAAAGAAAAAGTATAACAAAAACAAATCGAAAAAATCCCGAGAAAGTTGATACGGTAGATTTTGAGGTAACGAAAAAACAAATTTTATATTCGTCAATTATACGAGCCAAAAAAAAAAAAAAAAAAAAAAAAAAGAAAAAGCCAATGTGTTTCCGGGAAGATATTTATTTAACCCTCTCTCCTCTCCTTCTCTATCGCATTTCCCTCTTTATCCCCGTCATCGTCCACTTCGCTCGTTCGCTGCGTCCCCCCTGTTCTCTGCACAAAGCCCCCACTCCCTCCCTTTCTCCTCCCTCTCTTTTTTTTCTCTTCTCAATATATACATACATATCTATATATATATATATACACACACCTATACACAAACGCCTTGCGGCCTGCAGAAGACCTCTATTTTCGCATCCGTAACTCTTACGTTTCTCATTCTTGACTTCGATCCAGGGTTCAATCTCCAAGAAGCTCACAGATCCACGGTTTGGGTCTATCTTGAGGTATGCATCTTTTCGTCGGTTCAATTTGAGCAAATCGTTGTCTTCCGAAGCGGATCTCAGCTAATTCGTGCTTTTATTTGTCGTAGTTACTGGATTACTAAGCATTGATTGCAATGTGACCAGGAGCCAAAAAAAAAAGAGATAAAAAAAATTGGAAAAAGAAAGTCATTGGGAAAAAAAAAGAGCCAAAAATTGATTGCAATGTGATTGTGCGCTTCAGATCTGATGTTTTAGCGAAATAGTTTGTCACGTCACTTAGATTTTTTTTTATTTTTTATTTTCTTGTATGCGTGATTTAATATCTAAGCAGGGAAGGCAAGGGGGCTGATTGGTGTTGATAGCAGATCTGTAGATATAAAAAGTTATAGTTATGTCTTTCACTGGCACGCAACAGAAGTGCAAGGCCTGTGAGAAGACAGTTTATCCAGTTGAGCTGTTATCTGCGGATGGAGTTGCTTATCACAAGTCATGCTTCAAGTGCAGTCACTGCAAAGGAACGCTCAAGGTACGAAGAATTCTGTTGTTTGTTCTCAATTCTTATGTTCCGGTATTTTTTTTTTCTTTTCCTTTTTTTGAAGACCTGTTTGTCGAAAATGAAAATCAGTTATTGTTATACTTGAATTTGAAAGTAGAATTATGCAAGTAAACTAGTCTGTTGTGTGGTGAACCAAAATGATGATTTTGGTATGAAGTTATAGCAGACGTTTAATAGGTCAATTTGTGGTTTGATTTACCTACTGAATTTGTTTTCAGCTGAGCAATTACTCCTCGATGGAAGGTGTTCTATATTGTAAGCCTCACTTTGAGCAGCTTTTCAAGGAGACGGGCAGTTTCAACAAGAACTTCCAATCACGTAAGTCTTTCGAGATTTCGCCAAATACGTATGTAGCTTTTTTAAAAGGTTTTGGTTTTGTTATTTTAATTTCAATATTTCATTTTCCACAGCTGCAAAGCCAGCTGAGAAGTTAACACCAGAGCTGGTAAACGTTCCTATGACTATTGCATGTTGTTTCCTTAACAAGTGCTCAGATATGTAAAATGTTGCCTCCTGTCGTCTCTAACTGTCATTACTGTGTGTGGCTTCCAGGCAAGATCACCTAGCAAAGCTGCCAGCATGTTTTCTGGGACGCAGGATAAATGCGCAACATGTGGTAAAACAGCTTATCCACTGGAGAAGGTAGGATTCCGCAAAGCTGATGTGTTTTATAAATTTGATTTGATGCCGTTTTGTATATATATACACTTTTTTGGCTGGAAGCTTGTGGGTGTATTGGAGTGACGTGGAGTACTTTGATGCCTGGGAACAATGCTCGTCGTCGCTGGTTACGGGATCTCGCCAAAGAAAAGGGGATGACAAAGTCGGGGCAACCCGTAGCGAGAGAGAGAGAGAGAGAGCTTGTTAGGCAAGGAGGTTGGTGAGTGTATTCAATGTAACTCATAAATGTGGGAGGCGAGAGAGTTTATATAATGACGGGGAATAGCCAATGATTACTATTTTATAGGGGAGGCTGAGAGGGTTGAGTGTGTCAGAGGTTACCTGGCTAATGAGGACCATGATTGTGCCTTAATGGCTGGTCCGAGGTTTAGGTATTTATGAAGATAAATGCTTGTACGAGCTCGCCAAATGCTGGGTTGAGGTAACGCCTCGACGAATCCTTGATTTTAGTCTCTAATCCACTTGTCCCTATTGGTCCTGCAATGAGATGAGGTGACTACCTTGGGCCTTGCTCTTGCCTCAAGGGAATGTAGTAAGACATGTAAAGCAGCCTAGAACAATTCTTTGCTGCGACGTGCTCGCCGCGGAAGTATTGGTTGACCCGAAATACCCTCCGTCGCGGGGTAAACACAGCGGAGGAATGCACCCCTTGCTGCGGGGTGAACACTGCAGGGGGTCTTCCTAGTGATGATGTGTACCGCGGTTGTGATCCGTGCGGGCCAGAGGGTCCATGCAGTACTGGATCCCCTACAAAGCTCTACTTATCACTTCCTACTTTGGTAGTATATTTCTTCAACCTTGGCTGATTCTAGTAAATTGAGATGTTCTTTTCAAGATGTGGAGTAGGCTGTCAAGATACATCTCTTGTTCTTAATTGAATTTAGTTTTAATGTTATTCATCATAAGCATGATTGTGAACGCTAATTTGTTAGAAAGCTTTTTCTTTGATAGTGAAACCAACGGGGATACATAGTAGATCATGTGTGAAAAAGTTAAAAAATGCTAGGGACAAAATAGTAGTTAAGGTGATGGTCTGACAAAGGGCATAGTTGTTCTTGCCTTGATAAAATGTTTGGCTATTGAATCGCTGAAAATACATGACTTCATTGTAAAATTTATGTGGGAAGGCGCATGACTTTGTATAGACGTGCATGCTTGAATACATGCATAAATCATAAATGCCATTTTTACTGGCTCATGAACATATATGGAGACTTTTGCAATGGTCTTGAATGTGAGGGAAATGCTGACGTTTTCACTTAAAGCACGTTTATTACCTTCCTTTTCCAAGCGGTGGGACTCCGTCATGAAATTACACTGCGAAGCCTGATGCGTTAAATCCTAGCAAATCAATGTTGGGATTTAACACGCCAGGCTCTGCTTGGGTCCTTCATTTTCGGTTTTTATTCTTTTTAGTGTAGAATCTAAACAAAATAGAACTTTCAAAGAAACTAGTTAACACTTTGTCTCCATCTTCTTTAACGCTCCCAGGTAGTCTTCTTGAGTTTTTGGAATAATTTCTGTCTTTGTCACACAATCCTTAATAGATCTATGTAGTTTTCCCATATAAAACTTGGAAAATGTCTTCTACTATCCTAAGTTCATTTCTCTTCTTGCTGCAGGGAATTAAAGTTTGGATGTTGAAAAGATGCCTTATAAATTCCTTCAATGATTGCACTTACAAACTTTGATGCTCTTTTATTAGAAGTGCAAAATATGTTATTAGTTGCAGATAGATTTCCCTGTCGTCAGAAGAGTAGTTGGCACTGGTTTAATACAGTTAGTAATTGCTTTTTGTAGCTTAACTGAAATTAACAGGTCTTTAATCACAATTACTTAGGGTTGGCTAGATGAAACTATTTTCTCAGTTGGTAATCTACCTTCCAAAAATATTTGTTTCTATCCCCAGGCTAAGGAATAGATATGTCAAACATAAAAACTTGGATCTGCACTAGGCATGACACGAATGTGAGTGAGAGTAAATCCTAAAACCGGTTTCCATCTTGGCTTTTATAAAATAAGGCTCTCTAATTGTTTGGCTTTTAGGCGACATCGAGTCCTCTCACCACTGAAAAATCTTGTATTTTGTTTTTGTTTTCTTGGAGAAGCATTCTGACGACTATAGAGATTTACATGGTCTTGCTCTTTGTTTGCATGGTCAGGACTGGATCTACAAAGCTATTGGACCAATCTTCAAAATTGTTAATTAGATCATACTTACTCATATATACCTAGAGGTCACGTATCAAGTGTCCAGCTCACCTGTTCAAAGGTTTTGGCTGTTTCAACCAACAAGACCACCACTGCTACTTCAGTAATGGGAGAAGGGGGGGGGGACATTTTAAATGTTTACCTTGGTCTAACCTTGTGTTATTATTGCCTATGCGACTGAGAATGGATTTATTCACTCATCTCTTGTCCACGAGGCTTACCCTGTGTTATTATTGCCCATGCCACTGGGAATGGATTTGTTCACTCAACTCTTGTCCACCAGGCTTTACTGTCATCTATACGGGGAAACAATTGTGTATTATATTGCTCGTGTGTTCGTTCCTATATCGTATCTGACTCACATTGGCAATTTGTTTCGATGCTTGTGCAGGTAACTGTGGAGAGCCAGGCCTATCACAAGTCGTGTTTCAAGTGCTCTCATGGTGGCTGCTCTCTATCTCCATCAAATTACGCAGCCCTTGAAGGCATTTTGTATTGCAAACACCATTTCTCCCAGCTTTTTAAGGAGAAAGGAAGCTACAACCATCTCATCAAATCCGCGTCACTGAAGCGCCCAGCAGCAGCAGCCTCTGTTCCAGAAGCTTGAAGTGCTCTTTATTCTTCTCATTGATCATCTGTTTTGGCTGTGGACCTGTTTCACTTGTGCGTGTTTCTTCGTGATTTCTCCCCCTTTTTTTTTTCCTTTCTTTGTGCTGGAAAACTGACAAATTCGGGTCTTCTCTGTTATTATTATTATAACTATTGTTTGCCATTCAGTCGGCATCTTCTTGTTTGTCTGATTGATTTGAGGGATGCATATTTCCAAATTTGTGAAGTAAATTTTGGCAGCATTCACATGCCAATATTGGCCTTTTCTTCTTCCGTTCTTGGGAACATCACGAAGTTATTGTTAGTTGGCATCATTCGGATAAATGTTTCGTTTTATGTAATTTTTTTTTATTTAGTAGTTTTTATGGCATGTTATTTACATTTGGAAAAAAAAGAAGAAAAAAACGCTTAAAAAAAAAATCATGCGTGGGCAAAAACTATTAGATTCTTTTTTGTTTTTGGAATTTTTTTTGAAGAAATGTAAAATAATATGTCCAAAAACTACCACCAAAATAAAGAAAAAAGAAAAGTAATCTTTGGTTAAAAAAAAAAAAAATTAAAAAGTAAGTCTAACTTATTTTAAGAAAGTCAAACTCAGTCTTGCTTAAGTAGAATTTGAAGGATTTTGGTAGGGGTGACGCTAACACTGTTTTTTGAGCCGATGAATTTTATTTTAACAGTTTAAATATATTTATGTATTTTTAATTAAAAAATATTTGAATAAATTTAAATTATTAAATTAAATCTAACAATTTAAATCGTTGATATTATAGGGCTAACGGCCTCTCCCTCTCAAAAGCAGAAAATGAATCTTCTCCCGATTTCTATCCCACCAATCTTCTCCTCTTTCGGTCTAGCAAATATCTCCAAGCACCGCTATGATCTTGGAAAAGAAAATATAAAAATTTTAAACACATTTTCTTATCTAATTCGGCTATAAAATATAAGGAATGACGTTTCATAAATATATATATATATATATATATGTATTCCATTTCTCAAATTCTTTTTTAGTGATAGTGGTACTAAATTCCGCTAAGCATTACTGTTAAGTTTTTTCTTAGATTCCGTTGTTGTATTTTCTTTTCTGGTCTCTTCTTAATATTTAACACTCCCCCCTCCCCCCCCCCAAAAAAAGAAAAAAAAAAGTTTTACTTCATAATGCTTGTGGGATGCAATTAATGCGTTGTTGTTCCACGCTAGCAGTTGCAAATTTTCAATAATCGTGAAAAAAGGGTGAGCAAAATCTGTTGCAACAACCCATGAACGAAAAATTGCAGAAATGGGTTTTGCATCAGGTCTTATTAGGCTCCTAATTTGAAGAAGAGACCAGCCGTAAGCTGTAAATAAAAACGAGTACAAAGTAGGATTGCAAATCAACCGATTGGACATGGTTTATTGAGGGGCCGGTTCGATAATATTTATGTATTTTTATTTATGTTTAAGAGTTTTTACTTTTTGTTTTTTGCTTTTGGTGGTCTTTCTTTTTTTTTTTTTTTCTAAAATAAGAAATAGAAAATATATTTGGTTATTTAATTTTGTTTGCATTAATTAATTTACCTTAATAAAATAATTGTTTTTATTAAAATATTTTTTATATTATTAATCTGATTTGATAAAATATATTTTATATAATTTAATTAGATCTACTTACTTTAATTAATTAACTTAATAAAATTAATTTTTTTAAGTAATGAATTTTATTAACAGGAAAAGATAACAAAAACATGCGTAAAAATAATGTTATACACAAAAACCTACTTACATCAACAAAACAAACTTTTAACAAAGTTCATAAAAAATTTTGTCCGGTTTAATCCCCATTTACTAAATCATATAATTTAGACCTTTAAAATATTTAGTGTGAGCTGTATACAATTGACATTAAAATACTAATTTTATTTTGTCTTAATTTTTTTGTAAGATTTAAAATGTATTTATAATATTTATTGTACAACTCTTGATTTCCATTCTAACTATTACATTTAATTTATGATAGTCAATTTGATAAAACAATACACATTGTTCTCAATTAGTATAACATAAAAAAGAATAATATTATAAAATAAAAAAATCTATAAGAAAAAATAGTAACAAGTGGAATAATTATGGTCTATCACTTAAAAAAACCCATAAAAGTTTATTTCAGTTGAGATTATTATATAAAAATCACTCAATTTTTAAAATTTACCCCAATCTCTTAGTTGTAAAATTTACATCCGTTTTACGCTCATGTAGGGATGGCAATGAATCGGATAGGAGTTGAGTATTGTCTACACCATCCCTAAGTTCAATAGGAAAAAAAAAAAAAAAAAAAAAAAAAAAAAAACTAGACTAGGTGGATACCTTTAAGGATAAAGCCTAGGGGGTATTATGGTCCGCCCTCATTTAGTATTTTGTCTATATAAATGAAATATATTTAATAAAAATAAATACATCATTAATGGTATGGCACTCTCTTTGTAAATGAAAAGTTTTAGGTACATAACGTAAAAACTAATTAAACATATTTTTTTTCAATACAAACTCAAAATATTTCTCTTCCTACCCTTAAGATTTCTTTATGTCATTAATTACAATATTTTCACATTTTTCTTTATGCACTTCATTTTCTTATCATTTTCACTTTTTTTTTTTTACTTCACTATTATTTATTCTCTCTCTATATCTTTACAAACCATTTCTCTCATCATCTTTTGACTTCCTCTCTTATACACTTCATATTCTTATCATTTTCATATTTTCTTACTTCCCCCCTCTCTCTCTACATACCATTTTTCTCTATCAACTATAGTATTGTAAAAAATTTTTCAATTCCAGCAAAAATAAATCACAGATAAAAGATTAGTGTTCAATTTTTTTTTTTAACTTTTTTGGTTCGGTTCTAGTTGTTTCTTTTCTTCAAAAGAGCTTTATTTATCTAATCAAACAAATCATTTCACCAAACTCGATATACATCAATATTTTTACTAAATTTTTTTTGACTTTTCTGCTATAAAATCCTAGCTTCGTCCTTGGGTACCTTACGAGTATTTTTAACTTATTACCATTCCTTATAATTAGATACTGATCGAGTAATCAGGTACCCATAATCTCCAAATATGAGATGGTTAAATCAAAACAAAGATTAAAAAATTTTTTGAACACAATAACTTTATAAGTAATTTTACGTCTTAATAGACTAAAAAATTATCTTTAAATAAAAGTATTTAAATATTTTTTACTTAATAAAATTTATTATATTACTTTTATAAAAAATAAATTAAAAAAAAAAAACTCACATTTAATCTCATCTTACATATCTACTATAATTAAGTTACAAAAAAAAAAAAAAAGAATTTGTGTCCATTCGATAGACCGATAGCCAACCATAAGTCTAAAATAAATTATTTAGTGTCAGAATATTAGGTTATTTGGTATTAGTTAAATGGACTCCGTTTTTTGAACACGATATATATATATATATATATATATAATTTAGTATCTTAATTGATGGCATTATCAGCATAAATTTGGATGTCCAATAATTTAAGTAATCAAATAATTTAGACGAGTAATCAGGTAGTACCCACTAGATACCTAATAAATGGATAATTGATGCAGATAATTTGAGCAGTAATCTGACAATACCCGTCAAATATCCATACCTTACGATTATTTTATTTTTATACCTTAACCTATCCCATTACCTGTAAAATTTAAACATAATCGTACTTATCAGATCGGGGTCAGACGGATACCCATGAGGCAAGTTGAAATTGTCATCCCTACACTCATGTGAGGGTAAATTTTATCTTTCCTCTCCTAAGCCATGGGGGTGGAAACGAATCAAGTTATTCATGAGCTATTCGAGCTCGGCTCAAGCTTGATTCATGAATAAAACGAGCTTAAATTGAACTTAATTTGTGATTCATTTAGATTTGACTTGAGTGTAGAAAAGTAAAGTTCGAAAGCTTGCGAGTAAGCTCGATAAAATAATATATATTTTTAATAATATTTTTATTATATTTTATAATATTTTATTTAAGATAAATTACACCTAAACCCCCTAAATATTTAAGTAATTACACGTGGGCCCCTCAATATTTAAAAATTACATATAAATCCCCTAAACAATTGAGTAATTACACATGGACCCCATCCGTTAGTAATACCGTTAGAATTTTTGTTAAAATAATGATATCAGCCAAATTTTTTTTCTAATATACTAAGTTTACCCTTCCTTACATTTAAAATTTACACTATATAAGCAGAGCCCACCTCCTCCCTCCTCTCTTCCTCTTCTTCTCTCTCCCACTCCTAACTCTCTCCCTCTCTTCTCCACGATAATGAGGCTCTCGCCCTCAAATGTTCTCTCTCTAACTCCACAGCCCTCGTTGCAACCTAAAAACTTTTAGGCTTAAACTTAAAATTGGGTCAATACCGAAAAACAGTCACAAGTACACCAAAATTAGGATTCCAACGGGGCATTTGCTGACTATTGGTGAACCTGTGAGACCACTTTGATGATGTCGTGCTATTCTTTGTAGATTACGGCAACAGTAACTCTCTGTGCAGATTGCGGTGGCAGTATCTCCCTTACCTTCTGTTTCTCATTCATTCTCTGTTTCTTTTTTCTAATCTCCAAATCCATCAATGGAAACCCCACCTCTTTCATTCAATCCCCCAGCTGGAAGAAACACGAAAAGCCATCTTCTAAAAGAGGCCAGATCAAAGCTCAGATTTTTGAGAGCTTGGCCAACACCATACCCTTTGTCACCTTAAAAACAGGGGAAACACTCAGTATACTTCGCCACGGCAATGGCAGCTCCATCGACCAGAGCTCACCACCACCATGCCTGAACAACTTCTGATGTGAATTTGATCAAATGACAAACCAGGTGATCATCGTGCTACAATTCATCAAATTCTATAGGTTTGATGACTTGGGAAGACTTTTTTTTTTTTGTTTTCTTTGTGCAAGTCAACGAACGGCCAACGCCACTGTTTTTGGAATCGAAAGCTGTGAATTTTTGTGGCTTTAGAGTCAGATCCAAGCTTCTGTTTTTCTTTTCTTTTTTGTTTTAATGTCATCTGGATTCTTGTTTGGATCCAAGCTCGAATCCCTCGCAAGCAACAATATCAGGTTCGCTTGCTCCGACCCCAATCACAATCATTCAAATATAATTTTGTATATTTATCTCGCTCTTGTAGATATATTAGGCTTAAAATCACAATCATTAAATCAGAAAAAATATTATGGCAGTAGCTACTACAGCTCAAAACCCATTGCCATGAACACCAATGCCACCTCAATCACAGTCGGAAACCTAGTTCTTCGTTGTGTGCAGCTTCAGGCACTATGAACACCAGCGTTATAGAAGAGACCCATGGATATCAATTCATAATAGATTCACTTCCGATTCACAATCGACACAATTGAATAAGGTTTACAGAAGAGACTCATGGAAATCAAGACGAGAAATCAACATTGCTCATACCAAGCCGCTGATTTTCGGCCACTCATGGGTGGCCCACCATAGCCAAGAAGCCCTCCTCATCTCATGAATGCCACTGCGCTGAGATGCAGAATCATGCCTCCACTGTCGAATCTGGCCTCGCCGTAGGCGGCAATTGCCACCCCAATCGAGATCGACACCATGTTTGCCATTGTCTCAGACTTCAAATTCTCCTTCTTCAGCATCACCCCGAGAGAGATGGAAACGGGCTCTAGGACCTTGAGAATGCAGACAAGGTATTGAGTCGGAAGAGCACTGAACCGACATGGCAATGGATGGGAGAGAAAGAGAGGCTTTACAAGCTACTAATATGTGTATTATTTGTAATTAATTAATTAAGTTTGAGGGCAAAATTGTCTTTTCAATACATATTTTAACAAAGTTAGTTCCAAACTCATGGAAATGGGTTAAATGTTACAAACATTTCAAAATAAGGATGTTATATAATTTTTAAATGTTGAGGGGGTTTATGTGCAATTACCCAAATGTTTAGGAAGTCTATGTATAATTACCTTTTTATTTATTATATTTTAAACTAAAACGACGTTATTTTGATTTAATTGAGTTATTTGCAAGCCGAACTAGAGCCTACACAAAGGTTCAAATCGAGCTCGAGCTCGGTTTAAAAAATTTAAGCCAAGCTCGATTTAAGTTAAAAAAACTCAACTGATTCGGCTCATTTTCACCTTTACCAAGCCAATCGCAAGTAAATGAGACGAAAAATTACACAATTTTCCTACCCTTTTACGACCATAACAAAAGCCCCATGGAATGGCATGATGTGTAGGAAAAAGGGGGTTGATAGCTACCATGTTGTCAGTTTTAATAACATCAAGTGTTTGAACCATTTGAACTTATTCAAATATTTTTTTTCATTAAAAATATATAAACATATTTGAACGTTGGATTTTAAAAAGTTGACGTCACAGAGTGGCATGATCTACAATACTAGTACAGGTCCCAAGTACAAGCACATAAATCTAACGCCCCGATTGGATGCATCCAAAAGCCCCCCCAAAACTTTATACCGGGTCATAAGCGTGGGTCCAAAATTTACCTCAGTTTGGCAACTTCATTTTCTCCTCTTCTTCATTTTTCCCCCCTCTTCGTTTTCTCGCAAATTTGGCCTCTCCCTGAAAACTTTCGGATACCTCCTCCGGGCTAGCCAAAATTATCCGGCTTTAGACTCCTGGTTCTTTTGATGTTTCTAACCTCGTTATCTCCCTTGAGCAACCCTCACAACTCCATCTCTGTAGTTGTTCCCGAGATCGTCCAGAGAAGGTTTACGGTGTGCGATTTTTGCGATTTGGTGGGATTTCGTTGTGATCTGGTTTTGAGCACTTAGGTATGGGTTTTGAACTCTATTTTTCGAAAGGGGTATGAAAGATTTCGTTGCCTTTGATCTATTTTTAGTCGAACTAGGGTATGTTTTGGATTAGCTTCAGTCAATATAAGGGTCTATGATGTATGGTTTGTTTGAGTTGTTGAGCTAGGGTTTTATTTGGTGATGTATGGTCTATGATGTAGTGTCTATGATGTATAGTTTGTCCCTGTAAAATTTAAGTTCGAACTTATGATTCGATCAGGTTTTCTCCCTCTGTCAGACCAAGACATAGAGTTATTGGTAGAATTGGCTATCCAGAAAAAGCATTAAATAAGAAGTGAATAATTAAAGCCTGTGTATATAACTTGTTGAAGTAAAAGAAGAAATAAAATATTGAAAAGAAAAGAATTGTATTAATGTGTGTGAATACAAGGTTACAAGGTCCCTTATATAAGAGGATAATAATTATAATCCTGATAGGAGATAGTAATCATAATTATGATAGGATATACAATAAGGAATGAGATAGGATTATGACTAATTTAAGATATCTAATTTAAGATACGTATCAATTTAGGATATATATATATATATAGGAATATTTTATAAATAATCTAACACCTCCCGGCAAACTCAAGGAGGTATAGGAGAGACCAACTTGAGTTTGGAAACCAATTCATGAAATCGTCCACGAGGGAGAGGTTTGGAAAATAAATCAACAGTCAGAGCAACAGAGTTCATATGGAAAACGCGTTGAAGGAGGCACAGAAAAGCGCGTTAAAATGTTAAAGGCGCATTAAAGCGCGTTGAAGGCAACGCAAAAAAAGCGCGTTGAAGGAGGCGCGAAAAAGCGTGTTGAATGAGACGTAGAAAAGCGCGTTGAAGGAGGTGTGAAAAAAAGCGCATTGAAGGAGGTGCAGAAAAGTACGTTGAATGAGGCGCGAAAAAAAGCGCGTTGAAGGAGGCGCGAAAAAGCGTTGAAGGAGGTACGAAGAAGCGCATTGAATGAGGCGCAAAGAGGCGCGAAGAGGTGCGTTGTGAAAGGTTGAAGGCGCACATAAGCTCATTGAAGGGGGTGCGAAGAAGCGTGTCGAAGGCGCATAGAAGCATGTTGAAAAGTTAGTATAGCAAGATAGCAAGATAGGTGGTGAATTGTGGAAAGAAGAGTGAGGGCTAGTAGTAAGAGGAGCTATGGCAGTGATCGCTGTCATAATATCAAGAAAAGGTTTAAACTAATCAGGGTGGAAAACCTTATGCTCTAATACCATGTTGAAATAAAAGAACAAATAAAATATTGAAAAGAAAAGAATTGTATTAATGTGTGTGAATACAAGGTTACAAGATCCCTTATATAAGAGGACAATAATCATAATCCTGATAGGAGATAGTAATTCTAATTATGATAGGATATACAATAAAGAATGAGATAGGATTATGACTAATTTAAGATACGTATCAATTTAGGATATATATAGGAATATTCTAGAAATAATCTAACATAACTAAATAATGATGCATTTACCTTTCCCCAAAGACCAGATTCCTTTTCATACCAATATCTTCCGGGCTTTAAGTTCCGTGGTGGTAAATGGCACCCAAGTAATTCGGCCATCTCTTCTGGCTTCAAAGGGAACCCATTTACGATCAGTTCCTCTGGTCGAAGCTGATTGGTAGCATATTCTTTCTCTGCTTTCATAATTTGCTTGACTTCTAAAGGACTGAGCAATCTGGCTAATACCCTTGAATGTTTACTTAGTTTGGACCTCTTTGATTCATCAATTGGCTCACCAATGCAAGTTACACATTTCCGCCCTTCTGGCATAGAACCCATGGCCCTAAGCACATAATTGCTGCAGTAGTTCGCATCACAAACTAGGCAAGACACATTTGTTTCCCATTTCGCTTTTCCACACCTACAACAAACTGCTTCTCTTTTTCTTCTTCTTTTCCTTGGAAACCCCAACATATTCAGGAAAAACCTGCTTCTCCCCATTGTCTTTTCTTTCTGATCTATCAACACTATTGAAAGTAACAACTGGGGCTCTCTTTACTTCATTAACTAATCGTCTCGAAGCACTATTCGAAGGATTATGAACAAAAACCGGAGACACCGAACGTGAAGCAGAAGAAAAATCAGGATTCTGCAAAACTGACACTACGGACTCTGAACTTGCAGACACTCTAGGACTCTGAGAAGGAGAACTTGTGATGTTAGCAAGGCGAGACACCGGCAAAGGGATTGGTTCAATTACAAGGGGGACATCGTAGGTCACTGATCTTTGTGATTCTGATAGTGATTTAGCTATTGATGCAGTGGGAATTACAGCCGAATTTACATCAAGGGGTTCAACTCTCGGAAGTTCGTAAGAAATTGGTGGCCCCTTATACCCCATTGCCATTGAGTAATCAAGGTCAACCTTCTCTTCCGAGAATGAAGAACCTGGAGGGAGCATCTTTCGTACCATTTCCCTCCAGTCCTCTCTTCCATTTTTCTCCATATCTATTCCACAAGTACCAGCAATAATCACAAAAAAACTCAAAACTGGAATCTCAAACTTCCACTTCTAAAATACCACTTATCAAAAGACTTCAGGCAAACCAACAAAAGAGGCTTCTAACATAAATAATTGAACAACCCAGCTGTTGCACAACTTTGAAAACCAACACCCACTGAGTCAAACAAAGAAAAGTGAAAATTTTGTAATCAAACCACAAGACCCATAAGAAATAATTAAAAAAAAAAAAAAGTGAGTTGAATTTGCAGATTCTAGGGTTCAAACCAATCCCAATTTGCACAAACAACCAACGAAATGTCAGCACCTCCCGACTCGAAATCCGAGTATCGTCGTTCAAAGCCTTGAGATTTGGAAATTTGATCACCTACTGATCAAAGATGGGAACCAAGTTCAAAAGTCTAATTAGCGACCAAACCCAAAATTATACAAAGATAATATATAAAGCTGAATTTTAAATTCAAACAAACAAAGCTGTTCACTTGAAATCGAGTGCTTGAAAAAGGATTTAAAATAGTATAAATCACCAATTTTGAAGCCGGAGTTTTTGAAGGTTTTAGAGTCAAACAAACATCAAACAAATCAAAAACCTGGACTAAAGACAGTTTCAACAATTGAAATGTGCAAATGGGTGTATATATACATATAATACATGTATAAAAAGAATAAAAGAAAGATATGGGTGTATATCAAAGGAGAATCCCAAAAGATTTACTTTACGCCCCGATTGGATGCATCCAAAAGCCTACTTATACCGGGTCATAAGTGTGGGTCCCACAATTTTACCTCAGTTTGGCTTTCTCCCCTCTTTATTTTAATAACACAATTATTTATTTTCTAGGACTAAGACTACATAATGTACAAATTTACAGGATTGGTTTCTTTCATGAATTTTAAAGGATTGGTTTCTTATTTATGCTTTCTATATAAGATTTGCTGATGATCTTTGTTAATGTTCCAGTCTTTGGATCAGACCTGTTTCATGCTTTTTGCTTTACATATGGATGATTTTACATCTAAATATGCATTTGGTTTGGACGTTGTCACGTGAAAGGCAATTGAATTTGTTTTCTAAAATTGAAGTCGGCAGGTATTATACTATTACCATATCAAGGAAGTGTTTTAAAAAAAATGGTATTCAAAATTAGTTATCTTGTTTGGTTTATAGTAGAACATAAAAAGAAAAAATATGGGACTTTTGAAAGTAAAAATGATTAAATTAGAAAATTATGAATATCTTCTATTTATATATCTATATTAATTTACTCAAATCAAAAAAATGAATTGGTACTTTAGGCGCCTTAAAAACAATCAAAAAAAGGTTTGGTATATGTACATGGTTCTCCCTTCTCCAAACATATTCAGAAAAAGTGACAGGTTATTAAAGAGCACAATTCCTTCTTCTGCTGTCTCTTATAAAAGTGAAGGTGTTTGGATCAAGAACTTAAAAAAATAAATAATTAAATAAGTGGAGATTTAAATTTTCCTTTTATTTGGGTTGTGATGAAAAATAAAAAGTATGAGATTTGAGAAAATAAAATAATTAAATTAAAAAATTGATATATTGATGACTAATTTTTAATTTATTTATTTGTAAATCTTTTGAAATTTTATATCTTGGTTCTTTTTCTTATAATATGTATTAGTAATTGCTCGTGCTTAAAGGCATAAAAATATATTTGATAAGTACAATAACCTAATAGCGAAGACAACACATTAAAAAAATTGTATAACGAAGACAATAACACATGTATAACTAGTAACTAATAGAAATTGACATGAAGAAAACCATTAAAAAAATAGGGTTGTGTGTGTGTATGTGTTTGAAGTCTTACTCATTGAACCCTTTGTTAGCTTTTTTAGGATGGCAAGACTAAACAGAAAATAATTAAGGAAAAGAGAAGAGAAAGAAGCAGTTGTTGCATTAACAACATTCATTCATGCTGCAATGGGGTTGTTTCGATACTTATCATCCTAATTGCATAATATCCCCGCCCCGAGTGTGCGCAGAATCCTGACTTCTACCGAACACAAGTCAATGCCGTCAATAGGCTCGTAAATGGTAATGAGGTTGAATGTCATGAGCAGTTGAGAGTAAATAGACGTACATTTTTTAGATTGTGCTATTTAGTTCGAGGTGTTGGGTTAGGGGACTCGAGGTTTGTATGTCTTGAGGAGATGGTAGCTATTTTCTTGTGGATCCTCGCACACCATACAAAACAAAGGCGTACCAAACATCAGTTTTGTAGATCAACTGAAATAATAAGTAGGCATTCAATACGGTCCAAGCTGTGTTGCGCCTCCACAGAATGCTCCTAGTTACTCTCGATCTTGTGCCTGCAGACTATCATGACCAACGATGGAGTTGGTTTCAGGTACACTTATGTCTTAAAAGGATTTAGCTATCTCTTTTGTTTCCTCAACTATGTAAGTACTTATAATAACACATTCTTAAATTATCATAGAATTGTCTTGGGGCTTTGGACGGGACATTGTGCCAGTTTACCCCCTGCAACTGATAGGCCACGGTATAGGTCGAGGAAGGGTGAAATTGCAACAAATGTTTTAGGTGTTTGCAATCGAGACCTTCAATTTGTGTTTGTTTTGTCTGGATGGGAAAGGTTGGCCACGGACTCTAGAATCCTCAGAGAGCAATTGCAAGACCCAATGGTTTGAAAGTTCCCGTGGTATGTTACAATTTCATACCGTAATTTGTTTTCCTTCCATTCCACTCCTTTACCCTCCATAAACTATTTCAATGTTTAACTTCCCTCGGTAACAGGAACTTACTACCTTGTGGATGCCGGATACACAAACGGGGAGGGTTTTTTAGCATCGTATCGTGGCCAACGATATCACCTAAACATTTGGAGGCAAGGTCACATGTTGGCTAGCAAAGAGGAGTACTTCAATATGAAGCACTCCGCTGCGAGAAATGTCATTGAGAGAGTCTTTGGTGTCTTGAAAATGCGATTTGCAATATTGAGGTCTTCCTCGTATTACCCAATTCAGACTCAATGTCGTATCGTGATAGTATGTTGTCTTCTCCATAACCTTATTAAAAGAGAGATTCCTAATGATTCGATTGAGTTGGAGTATACGCGATTGGAACAAGATAACCTCCACGATGTCACGGTAGATGATGATCGAGTTACAGAAATAGAGACTTCCAATGAATGGACCGTCGAGAGGGATGCGTTGGCTACTACCATATACCATTGGGTAGCAAATGGAAGGGGACAAGAGTGCACCCCCTATGATTGATAGACTCTTTCTAAATGTAATTGTATTAAGAAATATTTGTATTAAGAACTTATTGTTGCCAATTTGTATTAAGTGTTTGAAGAACTTGTACTCTATACATTGTAATGTCTATGGTGATTCAATTTCATAAGCTTGAATTGTAAATATTGTAATTGTCATGGCTTTAGTTCTTTACTTAATAATTCATGTCAAATTTTTACAATTGTTGGCCAACTAAAATGCATTTGCAGTTATGGATAGCCAACAAGACACCCAACACCTAATGTGTCTACAACTTCTACAAAGAGGACCTATAGGTGTGGAGGAAAGTGGAGGAGGATGCCCTAATAAAAGTGTTAATGAATGAATTTTCGGAAAAATGGAGTGGTGAAAATGGCTTTAGACCTGGTTTCTTTACTTTGATTGAGAAAGAGTTGGCGAAATTGTTGCCGGATAGCCACATTAAGGCCTCTCCCCACATTGACTCCAAGGTCAAGTATTGGAGACAGATGTACCAGAAAAAGTGACATTGTTGCACTTAGTGGCTTTGGTTGGGACGATGTCAACAAGCAGGTCGATGTGGAGCAAAGCGTGTGGGATAAGTTTGAAAAAGTAACTCATTATGCTTTTAAGGCCTATTTTGTTTCATTAAACTTTTAATGCCTACTCATTTCACACTTTATGGTACAATTTTGTCTCTGTAAACTTGAAATTTTTGTGTAGGCTCACCCCAAGAAGGCTAAAGAGGTCTATGGGAAGCGTTTTCCATACTTTGAAGATTGGGTTATTGTCTTTGGAAAGGATAGGGCGACCGGGGCTTTGGCGGAGGATCCAACTCAAATGGAGAAATCAATTTCCCTTACTCCAATTGAACAAGATATTGGGCTACACGGGGATGCTAGTGGTGGAGAAGGCTTACGAAGCAACTTCTACGAGCCATTGTTCGATAAACAATTTCTCAATTGACCATGCGCGAACATGGGTCACACTCTTATGGGATCCACCCCCATGTCCACGGCTTCAAGTTTCCTAACCATGGGTTCCACACCTCCGAGTTCTACTCCTACAAACTTGAAGCGGCATATGTCAATCCCAGCGTCCACCATGCCTCCAGCTAATTACGCAAGCAAAAAAGGAAAGAAGAGAACAAGGATTGGTGATGAGGATGACATCCGTGAAAGTATAGACATGTGGTGCAAGCAAAGCTTGGTGACTATGGATAAAATGGCCAATGCATTGGGGTATGAGAAAGATATATCTGCTCGACGCTTGATGCTCGATGATTCCAGGGGAGTTGGAGAAACTTGACCTAACATTGACACAACAATTCAAGATGGCTGCCATTATTGGAGAGAAAGATGAGAAAGTTGACCAATTTCTAAACACTCATGATGATAGGAGGCAAGCTTGGTGTGAGGCCGTCTTGGTGTGAGGTCGTCCTCAACGGTCATGTGTTTGGTCCGGTTTAGTAACTTTATGGGAAAATTTGAACACAATTTTTTGAATGGCTACGAAATTCATGACTAACTCATTAGCTATTGGTTAATTTAAGAAATACTTTAAGTAACTGCAGTGATGATAGGAAGGAAGCTATTTTTTGAATGGTATATTTGCTGTATATGTAATGGCAGGTGTTGTAAATGCCTTTTGTGTACATGTGAACAAGAACTTATTCCATACTTATTATGTAGGTAGGTTAATGTGGTACTCTATTTTTGTAGTTTTGGAGGGGCAATGATGATTCATATTTTTGTTATTGAACCCAGGCTATGTTATTTGTGGCCATGTTTACGTATGAAAGGGCAATGTTGATTCAATAACTCTTATAGATTTGCTGGACACATAAACTGCTAGTTGTTTGATTATTTGATTTGGAGGTAGAAAGTATTATTGTTTCGATGCAGTATATAAATGATAGAATTTGAAGAAAAGCTCCCAATTTTTTCATACCATCTAAATCTTCTTTTTCCTCCTGATTTATGAACTTCCAAGGATTTTTTCCTCATTTCTTTATCAAGGTGACTCTTTTTCTTTGTGGGTAGAAAACTAGTTGGTCTTCACGAAGGCGGAGTCTTTTCATTTCCTAAACTAGATGCTGCCACTTAATTAGACTAAAATTGATTCAGATTGCCAGATTGTGGCAAGCAAATATTTGCTATTCACTGCTATTGATAATGGATACCTGTTGTACCAGCACCAAGCAAAAAGGACTAGTAGTAACATTTCATTTTTTTGTGCTCTAGGTATTGACAAGCATCCTAGAAATCCCGAATTATGTTCTCTGGATTAATTATATCCTCTGTGTTGTCTTAGAAGTAAGTTGACGTGTGCTTATTTCAAAGCATCCTTTAATGTGGTGAACATCTAGTTGGTGTTGATTATCATTTGTTATTGGTTTAGATGGAAGTGATGGCCGTCTGAATATGATAACTAGCAAATTTTTTGGAAAAGTCTAGTTTTTTATTGTTATTCTCTTTTTCTTTGTTTCCCCCCCCCCATTTTTTTCTTCTTTTTTATTTTTTATTTTTCTTTATTTTTTATATGGGACATAAGTTATAATCTTCTACATTGTTGGAGTTATCAGCTTAAACAAATGGGTAAAGAAAAACTAGTTATACTAATCGATGGTTTACAGATATGACTGAGGATATTTCCATTCCTCTATTAGATTTTCTCACTCCATATTATATATATATATATATATATATATATATATTAGTAAATTAACACTATTATGTTGCGGGGGAAGCTAGCAATGGAGTGCGAAGAACAACTATTTAACACTTTAGTAAATATTTGTTAAATTTTCATCACTATTGTGTTATAGGAACTTTCTTTTACATTGGATTCTCATTTGTAACTTCTACTCAACTCAACTTAGCATTTTTCCATCTATATGGTTTGGCTGCATGGATTTCATTTGTTATTAAATACTTGAAATTCATTAATCCCTGCTCCCCACAAAATAAATATAAATAATAATGAAGGCCACATTTTGTTGTGTAATTCTAGTCTTATTTGTGATTCTTGGTACACCGTGTTGGAGTTCCTATAAGTTCTGGTTACTTGTGTTGATTTTTCAAATACAGTGTATCTGAAATTTAAATTGCAAATTAGTTCCAAGCCATGTTAATATGCAAAAGTATATTGTTGCATGTGTTGAAATTTATTATCTCCCATACCTCGTAGTATTAAGAAAATGAATAATATAAATTTTTTCTCAAATTGGTATATTTTCCAGTTTCATGCTAAGCCTTGTTGCCCTTGTATTGGAAGGTTCTGAACTGATTGTGTTTATAATGGTAGGATCCTGCTTATTTTCTTCTTAAAGAAGATGCTTCTCCCTGCATTTTTGGTCCCGTTGAGAAGCAGAGGTGGTCCTATGCATGTGAAAAGCAATTGATTGAGAGGCTGATCTATGGTAAGTAAACTTGTCTGCTGCTCTGCATTGTTTATAAAGCTTTTGTTTTGTGTATTTTCTTTTTACTTCTCTTTTTATTGCTTGCAGCCGAGGGTGCTGAGAATGGTCTCGAATTCAGTATTGTGAGACCTTTCAACTGGATTGGTCCCAGGATGGACTTCATACCTGGCATTGATGGTCACAGTGAGGGTGTTCTTAGGGTTCTGGCATGCTTCAGTAACGTCAGTTCGCTTTCTTCCTGGGATTTGAAGCACATTTGTATTTTGCAGTTCTGTTGATTTTGTATTAACATTCTGCTCTCTTCTGTTGCAGAATCTTCCTAGACGTGAACCTCTGAAGCTTGTAGCTGGTGGCCAATCACAGAGAACCTTTGTTTATATCAAGGATGCAATTGAAGCTGTTGTTCTGATGATTGTGTGTTCACTGTCCCTCACTTTAATTTGATTTCATGTGGGTTTCCAAAAGTGGTAGTTTAATAGTGTGTTCTTTCTCAGGAAAATCCAGCCAGGGCTAATGGTCATATATATTCAACGTGGGCAAGCCTAACAATGAAGTTACTGTCAGGCAACTTGCTGAAATGATGACAGAAGTAAATTGGGCTGAACAATTTTCATTTTGGTGTTTCCTATTGTTTGATTTGCATCGGTTTTCATAGTATTTTTCTTTTGGCAGGTTTATTCAAAGGTGAGTGGAGAACCTCCGCTGGATGTACACACCGTCGATGTGAGCTCCCAAGAATTCTATGGTAAAGGGTATGATGACAGCGGCAAGAGGATTCCAGACATGACCATAATCAACAGGCAACTTGGTACTATTGCCTTCTTTCATTTATTTATTTATTTTTTTGGAGTGCATTCTTTCATTGACTTGGTAAGTATTTTACGAAAATGCTTCTCTATTCTTAAGTGTTAACCCGAAATAATTTGGCAATGGCACTTTTGTAATAAGAACATTATTTAGTGGGTTTTTTATTTAAAGTGATACGAACACGATAAAGTCACTTTACTCGGGTAAAATTTCATGGTGGTATAACATTGCTCATATTTTAGTATGGGAAAAAGATATTTTATCAGAAAATGGGACTAAAATGATTTGGCGTTTACATTATTCTAATAAATATGCGTTGTGATGAGTTGCTTATTTAAAATTTCAAAAAAGAATTCTGATTTAATACATCACTCATTATTTTCAAAGTCGAAAACGTTCCGACGTTTGGCTTGGCTTGCTTGTACGGAAATGCCAGGTTGGAATCCTAAGACTTCACTCTGGGACTTGCTTGAATCTACCCAAGATATCAGCACAGGACCTGTGCCGAGGCCATAAAGCAGTCCCTTGCAAAACCAGTTGCTTCTAGCTAAAAATGATTATGGGGTGGCAATTAGCATCAAAGGAGTTTCTTGGTATGGTAGTTGCTGCTGTTAGAATAACTAGACAGTTCATCCTCGGACACGCAAATATTTTATTTTATTTTTGGGTTTTTTTTTATTTTATTTTATTTTTGAATTTCCTACGTGGTGGGTCAATAGTTAACAATGTGTCAGGAATATGTATTCTACTGTCTACGTTGAGAAGCAAGTACGCTCTATTTGGGATCTTGTTCAAGCAAAAGCCCGTTTTATGCTTTCCGGTATTTGAGTCATTCATCTGTTTTGCTTCTTCTCTACACCCTAACCCAAATAACGTAGTTTTGATCTTTTATGCGTAAAGAGTCCAAAGTTTTATTTTTGTTTGATAAAAATAATATTCGATAAAAATGTGTAGAAGTTGAATAAAATTAGAAATTTTATTTTTGTTTTCTTATGAAAAAATTAAAAAAAATAAATTAGATAAAATTAATAAAAATTAAAAAATTAATAATATAGCTTCAAATTGTCCAAAAATAATTAAGCAGAGTGGGTTTTACAATTTAATATTTAATTTAATGAGTAACCAAGTTTAGGACACTACACAGGCAAAAGAGTCATTTAACTACTTTTTCTATCATTCACCCCTTCTTATTTATAAAACATTTAAACCAAGTCAAAAGTTACCCCGCTTAATCTCTCATCCAAACTATCAACTTTTTTATCCCCCTCCATAAACATCACATCAATGTGGACCAACTCCTAAAATAATATCCTCTTCTTATACCCCCTCTATAACTTATAACTTATCTCTCTGAAATTTTAGCACTATCCAATTGTAGCCTAAAAGCCTTGAGACCACGTAAAGAGATGAAGAATCATAAAATGGTAAAATTGCAAACGTCTTTCATTGAGTAATCAATATGAGTGATGTTAATAGCATACTGTGTAGGTCAGATTCTATACCCCTTTCCTGAAAGAAAGAACTAAAAAAAAAAAAAAAGACACGCCTTAGCATCCCCAAGCTGGGAAAAATAGACAGATGAATTAAGTTATTTATTATTAAACTTTCTACTCTACCTAATGCAGTGGTTGCTGCCGATACAAATGGACACCTGGGGAGGTTGCATGCCCAAAAAAAAAAAAAAAAAACTGAACTTTATATCATCTAAACTTACCACCGGAAGGTTGTCGCCCCTGTACTTGCACAAAGAAAACAAAACAGGACTTTGCAGCCGATGCTTTTTCAGGCTGATCTATCGATCACTTGCTACGTTTTTTAGCTTCACTATATAGGACAACGCCAAAGACTGTAAGTGAATAGCCGAGCATCCCCGTGACTGAGACAGGATTTCTAAATATCAAGATTGAGACTACCACAGCCACAGCCCCTTTTGCATTTCCCAGTACCTGAAAGGACCATCAACTATTTGTTATCAAGCAGAAACCAAGCATCTAAAGTTTGACACTTTGAAAATAATGACAATAAAGAAGAAGGTTAACAGAGAGTGTTAATGCATCAAATCCTGGAACCAATATCGTAATTCCTGCTTTAAATTAACTTTTCCAGCTATAATCCAAATAAAGACAAAAGTTATATAGTTGAAAACTCCAGTCAGCAGGGAAAATATTGCCCCTAAGACTTCATTTGTTTCAATGTAAAATGTTTTCCGGAAAATGCTTATACTCATGGTTTTGAAAAATATTTTATTGAAGCACAAGTAAATTTGTTATCTGAAAGACATTTTACATTGGCTCCGTTTGTTTCAAATATTTCAGAAAAAAGAACCTAATAACATCTCAAGTTCTTAACATAAACCACAACTGAATGCTAAAGCATCAATCGCTATCCATATCAATCACTTGTTCTGCTATTACCCAAGACATCCTAAGATTAAAAGATAAAAATAAAAGGGCTTCATATCTCACCAGACACAGCATGAGGTAATGCAATATATATATACATATATATTTAAAAATAAAACTTACTGATTTCTTCGTTTCTACAGGAGGCTTTGCAAAAATATAAATAAAAATAGGAAAACTGACAGCTCACTTCCCATTCCTAAAACTCCCCCCCCTCTCTCTCTTTGTTCTCTCTCTCCAGATTTCCATTTCAGCATTTAGGAAAAACTAACAGCTCACTTCCCATTCCTAAAATTCCCCCCCTCCTCTCTCTTTTCTCTCTCCATATTTCCATTTCAGCATTCCCCTCACCAACCAATATATGCTCTTATTCAGAACAACATATGGAATTGGAATATCCAGGGAAAGCCCTAAAGCCAGGATGCCAAGGTTCAGAACCATTTAACCTCCATACTTAACATACATAACATGGCTTGTCAAGCTCTTATAATTAGTTCTTTTTTTTCATCCAAGGTAGATTAGTGTTGGCAAAACATACAATTTCTACTATGGCAACCTTTACTCATACAGAATATCCACAACAGAAATTTGTTTTAAAAAGGTATTATTAGCAAGCAATGCATCAGTTACTTTTCCTCAGCCTAGCATGTATTTCAGATAATTTTGACAAATCATTGATACCTAGAGAAATTCTCCATTGCCATTGTTAGTTGACATGGATACGAGGACCAAATAAAGACATAGTCATTTGGTCTTCTACAGCAAGATATAGGGGACATGGAAAACTGACTTGGTGAATTTAATTAAAATACCTACTTATATTTCAAGTTCATAGGGCAACTGTGCATAATCCACTTGACCATATTTAAGTGTCTAAATTAAGATGGATCCATTCCGTAGTTTTCTTTTTCAAACTTACATCATGAAACAATCTACTAGTTATAATAATAATAGTAATAATAATAATAATAATAATCAAAGATTGGTACCTAAAAATTACATAAGATTAAGTATGGAAAAATGAACCAATTGAAACAGGCGCCAATAATGGGTATTTTCTCACATAACTTCCCACAACTTTTCACTCTAAAATTAGAAAATTGTTATTTACACAGGAAGTATTGATGTTTCCACTGCCCTCCCTCCTAGAAGGGGCCCCAGCAAGTGAGATAAATAATACTATGATTCAACAGTTCATGCTCTCAAATAGGACCAAACTGGACTCTCAAATTTCTCTAATTTCTTTACAAAGAAAACATTTTTCTTGCTCAAAAAACTGATATTGAAACAAGTACCAATGGCAAATGTGAAACCCTATTGATAACTTAGATAACAAAGGAGGAATACCTGTAGAGTCAGGGCACTCGTATGCTTGTGACCAAAAAATTGGTCAGATTCCCAAAATATGCCAAGGCGAATTAAATAGCAGATACAAGATGATCCTGATATCATCTCTTGCAAGGGCTAGGGTGATACCAACTACATTTTCTTCCATATAGATGTGTTGCAGGAAGTAGAAGAATGACAGCAACTGGGGACATGTACAGGAGGAGATTCATAGAATTCAGCTTTTCACTGAAACAAAATTATAAACCTTTCAGTATCCATTTTCTAGATTTTGAATTAATTCAAATGCAGAATAAATTATCATGCCCTAACCTATCTTGATTTAAATCACGAGTAAGATAGTGAATAGTCGTTACCCTTCAGAAGAAAGCAAAATCCCTTGAAGCACTGTTTTAAGTGCCCTTGCAGCCGTAGCACCAACACACATTACAAATCCAAAAGATGGAAACTTGGCTCACCCTAAAGCCATCAAATAATAATAATAATAAATATAAATAAATAAATAATAAATAAAAAGGAGAGAAAAGGGGTTTAAAAGCTAAACAGTTTTTTTTTTTTCAATGAATATCATTTCAATCACAACAGAATAAGCATATAGCTGATTCAGAAACCCAAAAACTAAACTAGATTAGATCCGCAAATTAAATGAATAAACTGTGAATGTTTGAATTCTCTTTGACTGAAATTTACTGCTTTAGCAGAATCATCAAGACCTCAGAGGTTGCCATGTTCCATATCTTCCACCAAATTATACGCAACCGAAGCTGGGTATAACTATATCAATTAAGAGCTGCGAACATTTCATTTTCACATATGATATACATATATATAATACATAAAACTACCAAGAGGCGCTTCATCTTTTATTTATTTATTTATCCCACTCAATTCACCAGCAAATAGACAAAAGACTTTTATTCTTTATTCCCCTCCTGTTCCTCCCCATGTTAACCGATACCCCATCAACAAAGAATAAACAATTTAAATTGCAACAGCTACCTCCAAACTAAGAACACATAAAACAAGGAAATTGTAATTTAGCCAAAAACAATAACAATTATAAATAAAATAAACAAATAAAGGCTCATACCCCGCTGGCTATGATAACACCAGTAACAACAGGAATGAGAGTGAATATAAGTAAGCCAAGCCTCCCTCTTTAAGGTCATTAAATAAGCAAAAACGGCAGTAAAGAAGGGCGTGGTGGCCCCGATGGGCCTGATTGAACGACACGGCAAATAGCGAAGGGAGATGTTACGCTGACGACGGAGCCACAGAAGACGAGACTAAGGGCGGAGATCTTGAAGAATTGGACGCGAGATCGAATGGTCTGCATGGGGACCATCTTCATCCACGCAATAGCGACGTAGCTGAGCAGAGCACAAGCCGTCATGTGGCACATGGTGAGGAAGATTGGGTACCTGAATCCATAGTTGCTAAGCAAGTACTTGTTGAGCAACAAAACCCCAATGTTGGAGGAGTACCAGGCGGTCACCAGCCCGATCGTGAACAACCGGTTCGAGCCTTTCGCCGACGACATAATTGAATCGAACTCAAATCCAATCCTACTCTCGAATATGGCTTCCAAATTCAAATTCGGAAACCGCAGATAGAGAAATGACAAAAAGACTATCCGATTCTAATACCGCATTGGATCTGCTAGGGCTAGAAATTGAGAGATCGCGAGAGCATTGGCGAATCTATCTAGAGAGAGAGAGAGAGATTAAAGAGATCGTCACATGACATGACATGACCTTCACATAGCAGCAGTCCTCGTCCGTCTATGGATGGATCTGAGAGCTTTCCACGATAGAGAAAGAGAGAGAAAAGTGTAACGTTCAATATAACAATATAGAGAGAGAGAGAGAGAGAGAGAAAGTGTTTGTGGTGTGATTAAAGTAAAGGGGCTTCGTGAATTCAGGGCGACCGACGACGAATTTGCCCTCTGCAAGCGAAATTGAGAGAGAGACAGCGAGACACAGACACTAAAACGCGCCCTGCAAGGGGCCGGAGCTCTCTCTCTCTATCCTACTTCTAGAATTATTGTTGTTATATATGTGTATATATTATAGATGCAGGAGAAAAGCAAAGGTACTTTGACTTAAAAATTAATTAATTTTTGACTTTTTTGGTATTAAAATTAATTTTTGATGTTTTTAAATTTATTTTTATCTTATATAATCTTTTTAATCAAAAATTATTTTTTCATAAACAATAATTTTTAGACATATTAATTGTATTATAAAAAAAATCATAACAGAAATTAAAATTTACATGTTTAAACAAAAGCATAAAAGTTGATATTTTGTTTTTTTAACAAATGCAATTAATACACTTAAGAATTATAAATTTTTTAATTGAAAAATAAATTTTAGCAAAAAATTATATAAGATAAAAATAAACTAGAAAGAAACATAAATTAACTTTTAGTACTTAAATCATAGTTAGTGTGTGAATGCATATATTAAAAAAGAAAAGGATAAGGCTATTTACACTTTACAAATAGTCTCTTATAATTCATTTATTTTTTTTTAAATAGAATTAAAAAACTATCGTTTTTTAACTAACTATTTCTGTGTGTAATTTAAAATAACATAATTGTCCTTTCATAATTAACAAAATATTTATAAATTTGATTAAACACACTTATATCTACAAAAGAATAAAAAAATTAATTTTAAAGATTAATATAATTTTTATTTATATTTATATTTTTAAAAATCACATAAAAATAAATTATTTTATTTTATTTCATAATTTAACTAAATAAAAAATTAATTTTTTCATTTCTTTTATTTGTAACTTTTATCATCTTAACTGTTTTTATCAATATTCTCAAATTATTTAATCAAGTTCTATACATTTGATTCTCATAATCTAATAATATATATATAAATAATGTAATGAAATAAAATACAAGTGTATAAATATTAAAATAATTAATTTGTGAAAAATTATAAAAAATAAATAATATCAATAGGATAAGAGAAAATAACAAAAACTTTAAATAAATTGAAATAAAATAGTTATTTTCTTATTTGTTACGTTATAAAATAAATAAAAATTATTTTATATAATTTCTAAAAAAGTAAATATAAATGAAAATAAAATTTATTTTTTCCTATTAAAATATTTTCTTACATGAAAACTATAAATATGAAAATACTTGTAAATTTAAATTTTTAGCCGTATTCATCCTTATTAACTTTTCTCATCAATTTAAATTCAAAATAGAATCCCTAAGTTTTTTTCTCACCATTCATCTATAAAATAAATAAATAAATAAAACTACCAAAAAAATATCTAACAAGCATTAATCTCTCTCCCTTGAAAACTTAATTTGAATTTTTATAATATCATAGTAAAGTATTCAGATTGCATAAGTGAATTTTTTGAAAAAAAAAAATTAGATTATAATTATCCGTCCACTTATCAAAATATCTAACAAAAACTATTAAGTGACTTTCTATATATAATATATATAATCATTTTCATTCCAAAATAAATGTATTTATAATATAAAGGCTTTTATAACGTTATAAGTTTACAAAACATAATGAAAAAGATAAATGGGTAATTGTATAATTTTAATTAATTAAAAAAAGTAAAGTGGAGTGCAAGATTTTATTTGTAGAGTACAAATATGTTGACCTTAAAATAAAATAATTTATTTTTATATAATTTTTAAAAATATAAATATAAAAATTTATTTTAATCTTTAAAAATAATTTTTTCTATTCTCTTATAAGTTTAAGTGTGTTTGTTCAACTTTATAAATGTTTCTTAATTATGGAGGAAAATTATGTCATTTTAAATTAGACACAAAAATAGTTAGTCAAAGAAAAATAATTTTTAATTTTATTTAATAAAAAGAAAAGTGGAGCGCAAGCAATTACTTGTGAAGTGAAAATAAGCTCACCAAAAAAAAAAAGAAAAACTCAATTAATTATCTATCATCCATTACTAATTTATATATATTTGGGGCCCTTTAGCAACACAATTTTTTTATAATTGTTTTTATAAAAATATTATCGAAATTATAAAATGTAACTTTTAACGTGTTTAGTAAAATTTTATAGATATTTATCAAAAGTTAGGGAAAATTTTAAATTTTGTGTAATTTTTGTATGTGCAATAATTAAATTTTTATACATGTAGTAAAACATCAAATTTTCAAAAAAAAAAAAAAAGAAATGATAAAATTAAAATTTTACCAAACAATATAATTATAAAATCAAAAGTTACTAAAAATTTAGGTTTGAAACGTGCCTTTGGTAAGTTACTTCCATTAACTACCCTTATGTCTATGTTCAAAACATTAAATTTTTTTACTTTTAATGGATGAAAGAATATGATTTTCTTTAATAAGTATACAAAAGAATACATATTTTTAAAATGGCAGTGTTATATAATTAAGAAAGGTAATTGCATTTTATTTTTTCCTAAATTTGTCTAAAAAAAATACAAGATTTGGAAATCAACGTGTAATTCTTCCATAATTTGGATTAAAGCAAGAAAGTAACAGAATTTGTTAAATTTATATATATATAGGCTGTAAACTTGAGAATGACTCGGGAAGACAATTTTTTAAAGTGGAATTATTGGATGAGGATTAAATGTATACAATATTAAAAGACTGGTACTAGCGGGAAAAAAAAAAAAAAAAAAAAAAAAAAACAACCGACATTTCATTTTGGTCCAAATGCTAGCTTTAATCTTCTGGTACGTGAAAAGTCCGCAGCCGCTACCTCGTACTAGGGTGCGCACAGAGCGAATCACGCTCCAGGACCCTAGCCGGCAGAGGCTCCTAGAGAGTTAACCAGCCTAGGCAAGCCCTGGCTGACCGGCACGACCGAGAGGAGGCTATTAGGCACTCGCCATTACAGCGGTAACCCACTCCCCCGTGGGGGAGTCGAACCCGGAACCTCGAGAGGCCCAAGCTCTAAGGCAAGCCCGACTTCCACTCGGCCACCCCCGTGGGGGCGCAGCTTTAATCTTTGGACTCGGGGCTGTAGTTAAGCGTTTACTGCTGTCGCAACTATAAATAAAAAATGACATCATTTTGTCCTTTTTTCATTCAAAATAACGATGTTTTACTTAAGTCCTTATATTCGAATATGATATTTTTTTTCATTCGAATGCATATTCAAATACATTAATTCATATTCGAATATGAGGGACTTAAGTAGAACAGCGTCGTTTTGAGGAGAAAAATACCCAAATGAAGTCATTTTGGGGTTATTATAGCGGCTGCAGTAACCCCTTACTGCAGCTCCCCCTCGGGTGCTTTAATCTGGCCATACTATATATATATATATATATACACACACACTAGTGCTAATTTGGTATGTTTAGCGCACTAAAATTTTTTGAAAATTTTTAAAAATTATTCATTTTTATCTCAGTGTATGGAATTATAAACTCATAATTTTTATCAAATTATTTCACTTTATTTTATTTTTTGTCATTTCAAACGCCTCCTTAGTGGGATCAACCGTGAAATATTCATTAAAATTTGGTTTGGCATTCATATAAGGTCAAAGCTAAATTTTAAGACGATTTAGAAACATGAAAAAATATTAATCAACTAGAAAAATGCCCTCAAAATTCAATAAAATGAGATGACAAGAGCGGTGATGTAAGAAAGTGTATTTTATGAATTTATTGTTTTAAATGATTAGCATGCTAATGTTCTCACTTTCTAATAATTTTTTCTAATTAAATAGCATTATTCTTTAGATTTGAATTTTAACTACAATTTTGACACAATAAACTTAAATATTTAAATTTAACATACTTGAATTTTTCTGCAAATTGGTTCAATTAAGGATCCGTTTGGGAAACCCGGCTAGTAGCCTAGCTTTTTTTAACTTCAACAGTATTTGGTCAATTTTACCCCTTTAATACTTTAACTTTCTTTTAAACTTTCAAGGGTAAAAATGTCAAATTAACAAAAACTAAAAATTCACCTAAAAAAATCATTTTTTTCCCAAACACAAATTAGCTAGCTAAAAATAAGTTAGTTAACTTTTTTCTCAAACCAAGCCTAAAAGTCATGTAAGATGAGCATGATAAATAAACAAATCAATTCTCAACATATTTTAAAACTTGATATTAAAATTTTAAGTTAATCTCGTAAATTTACTACCCATTTTCACTTGACTGTTACTACTTAATTATTTTTAAAAGAAATTTAAAGAAATGAGAAAAAGGAAAAAGAAAACTAAAAATTTGTCCATTTGTTGCTAGGCTTTCACCAAACTCCAGCGACAAAGTTGCCAGACTTCTCGATCAAAATTGTCTTTCCACCAGGGACTAGGTTGCCAAGCCTCTCTATTAAAGTCAATGTTCTCGCAAAGCATAATAAGTGACCCTTTACCTAATAATTAATTTACAAAAATTTGTAATTTCCATGCATTCATCATTTGATTCAAATACATTATTTAAATTTATGTGTTCTTTATGGGAATGGACCCGAGATATTCATTCAGAGCATAAATCACACGAAAATGGAGGTAGCGAGTCAAGTCAAGATTAAAAGTAAAAAAGAAGTAATTTATATTTCAGGAAAAAAAATTATCATCAATCAAATCAGATATTAAATAAGTGATGATACTTCTCAAAATTTACTAGTTCAATTGAAAAATTCACTATGTCATGTATTATATTCACTAATATTATTAAAAAAAATTCAAGTATGTGATGGGCGAAAAAATGTTTGAGGTGGCCGTGCCTTTAATCGAAATTAGTCAATCAATAAGATATTTAAATTAAATTGGTAAACTTAAATAAATAAATTGAACTTGAATGAATCTCAATTTTGAGTTGAATAATTTGATACTTGATACCATATTTATGGAAGATTAGTTTAATAAATTCACTTTAATTGAGTTTAATAGTATAACGAATTTAAAATTGTTGACAAATTGATTTATTTATATTTTTAGTCAAACTTAAATAAATTTATAAATAAATCGAATGCAAAAGAGTCTCAATAATTTAGTTTTACCGCAATTTTTATGCTAATAGTAGATACGTTGAAAGTTGAAACATAGGGGTTCAAGTTCGAGGGAAGTAATGGGCCTATGCTAAACCATAAGTCATGCTAAGAACATTACATAATCAAGAACGCGTTTAGGAAGTAAAAAATAAAAAATAGATAATAAAAAATAAAGTAAATTTGTCAGTTATTTTTCAAACTTTGGTTGGTACAATTTAGAATTTTTTCTTATACCCATTTGATTGGTTCGAGTCAAAAAAAAAAATTATTAGAAAATTAATAAAATTTGATAAAAATTAGTAAAAATTAGTAAAAGTTAACAAAAATTTATAAAATATTGAGTTTAAAAATAAATGCATGAAATTTGAAAATGACTAAAAATTAGAGAAAAATTGTAAAAATTGGCGTTTGTTTGGCTTTCAAATGCCCCCCCCCCCCCCAAGGCTATTATTTGTATCACTGGTTTTATTATTTGTTTCAAAATTTTCCAGCACAATTGGTACTTTCCATAAGCTTTATTGTCTTGTCTTTGTAAGCAACTAACTTTTTCTTTTTTTAATTCTAAATTTCATTTTTTCGTTAAAAATCAACCCATCTAAATAAAAGTTCATAAAAAAAAATAAAAAATGAATTTAGTTCAAAAAATGGCAAAACATACTAATCAATTAAACTAAGAAAATGCAAACACTACACTAGAATTTTTAATCAAAAGACAGTGCAAAAATGATGTGACAATGGGTCGTACTTGATAATTTTAAATTTTAGTGAATAGATTTTATTTGATTATTTAGTAAATTTAAGATCAGAGTGTTGGGCAGTAAAATATAATCATGATCAGAAGGTGGCAGTTGCGGAGATGAGGATGTTAAGGTGGATGTGCGGGATTACAAGGAAAGATAGGATTAGAAACGAGGAGATTATGGGCCAAGTAGGAATAGCACCGATTGAAGATAAAATGAGAGAAAACCAATTAAGATGGTTTGGCCATGTTAGAAGGCGTCCAGCAGAGGCACCTGTTAGAAGGTGTGAAAGTATGGAGATTGTTAGGAGTAGGAGAGGTAGAGGAAGACCCAAGAGAAGCTGGAAAGAAACCATTAAACATGACCTAACCTATCGAGATTTATCGGAAGACATGGCCCTAAACAGATCAAATTGACGTCGACAAATCCATATAGCCGACCCCACCTAGTGGGAAAAGGCTTGGTTTGGTTTGATTTTTGGTTTATTTAGTAAATTTAAATTAATTTAATTTCTATGATAGCATTAAAGAAAATTCAGTTATAAAAAAATTTATGGAATAATTAATTTTCTAATTCACCTTGGATTTAAATTTTTTAATCTAATTGAAATTGGGTTTCAAAGAAAAAAAAATTCTAACTCGAGTTGAATGAGAATGTTGGAAACTTTCTTGAGATTGGCTACAAATAGCTCTTAAAACACACACCCAATTGATTTGACTCAAACTCATAAAACCATAAATTTATTCCATGCCCTAATCTCATCTTCAAGACTCGTTTGAATGCAATCAACATGCAGAAGACGAATCTTCTCTTGTGCAACCAATTTCAATCGGAAATTGATTGCTACCTATGCTAACCGGAAGACTAAAATCTTCAAGTGCGGAAAAAATAGACATTCTGCCTCATTTCATCTGTAATAACTTAAATTTTTATTCTACTTAAATAATTTCAATTAAATTAGTGATGCCATTTATTATGGTGAAAATTTAGAAAATTGATACTTTGAAAATTTTGAAACTGATAAAATTTATTAAAAGTATTTTTAAATTTAATTTTACTTTATGTGAGAGTTTAATATAAAATTTTTAAACTTTTCCTCTAAATAATTTCTAACACATTTATCCATTTGATTCAATCTAAACCCACTAACCTATGAATCAGTTGATCATTCAACTCACCTCACTATTCAACTAGTCAGTTGACTTATGAGTAGTGGCATTCAATCAATCTCCTACAACTATTGTCTTTTTCCTCTACTTCTCTCATATCTCACCGGAATGATTTGATCAAATAATGTAATGCAACACCAAAATGAGATCTTGACACCTCATTTGCCTTCTTGATTAAATATTAAAGGTTTTGCAGCATTAATTTTGCCTTTGGTTTCCTCCATGACATTCACCACCACCATTAATTGAAACTTCACTACGTTCTCTATATAATTCTTCCTTTATTGATCAAAATATTGAAAAGACATTTAGAGAGTTGTGAGATTAATTCTTAAAGTTAAATTGAGAATTGTGTTACATTTGAAGGAAGAAGAAAAGAAAGAAAAATTAAAGCTTTTTGGTTGTGAAAATTTTTAACATACAATTCCTTCTCTGTCTTGGACTGGGTCACCAAACAAATCGAGATAAGATGACAAATCTCATAAAATATGTTCTATGTCTTCGATTTGAATTAGAATAATTATGTGTAGGATTAATACGAAGTTAAAGTAATACTCCGGATTTGAAGTATGAACTTGATTATATTTAAAATCTGATTGCTTAGCTTCATAAATTGTATAATTTAGTTGACTTTTATGATTCTAAACATGTATAATTGATTGATAAATATTCAGTATTTATAATGACAATTATGAGATTTATAACACAAAACCATAAGCCTGTGTAACCGAAATATCAGAACAGAGTAGTTCGAAATTGCATTGAATATTTTGTCACTAGATATGCCGTTCGGATGAGTGGCTAGAAGCGCCATCTAAACACTTGTCTGAACAAGAAAGTGTTGAATAGGCTTATAGCACTCTCTGGGGGCTTTTTTTTTTTAAGGTCTTGTGTGGCATTATGGCAGTGTCATGGTCATAAAATCTTATACTAGACTTTTGAATTATTTTGTATATTCTAAACTTAATTTCAATGTTCTAAAATACTTCCTAAAATGATTAAGTACACCTTACCTAAGCTTAGATTGGTTTAACTTAATTCCAAAGGCCTAATCGAGTAATGCATGCCTATTGTTTGATAAAATACCCAAGTAAAACTGTTATGTCAATAGTATCTAGTGAGCATCCAATTAACATAAAATCATTTAATTAGCTATTAGGTATTATCTTGACACTCCAACACTTATAATAACTAACTTACATTAGTAATTATATTATCCATGGTTGAAAAATTTTATTAAAGTTAAAATGAATATAAAACACACATCTCTATAAGATGTCCAAATGAAACATTCTAACTTGTTTTCATTCACTTGGATTTTTAAATCAACTTGGCTCATCCTAATAGATTAAACATTGTTCTATCAACCTAACTTTTTACGTAAACTCAATTTATTATTAATTTAGATTCTCATGAATTGGTCAATTGAATAAAAAGTTTTATCATTTGGTAAAATATAAACTTTATAAATTGAATGTTTTTTTATTTCAATTGCTTAGAAAATATTAGAATAATTTTATGAAAATTTATGGATAACACACACACACACACATATATATCGGTTGAAATTAACCATCCATAAAACACCACCAAATTGTAAATTATTTGTAGCTATAATGCCTGTCTACCCCTATCCAGATACCCCAATCCCACTAGGAGAACTAATCCACAATTGGAAAAATACAGTCAATCAAGTTTAGAGGAGCTAGATGTGCAATTCAAATAACAAAAGGTGCATAAATCCAAATATTTAATTAAAACAGAACATTTTTCATTTGTTATCATGCTGAACAAACAAAATTGACATCAACACAGAGGGCTAGTTTAAGACTCCCAAAAAAAAAAACCAAGACTTCTACTCTCAATCTCTAGCCATAACATAAAATGCAGATGTCTGGGATTGTCAATTATCTCAATCTGGTTTTCACAACCTTCTGAGAACACCAATCACAATCTGCATTCTGCACCTTCTGAATGAACTGCAAGCAGAGAAAGGATAAAAAATTACATCCAATGCTATATAAATGTGGAAAAAAAAGGAAGTGTAATATATAACAGCTAAACAAAGGAACAGCAAGCAACATTTTGCAGGAAAGAATCACAATCTTCATTCTCAGTTTTTTTTTTTTTTTTTGGGGAAGAATGTGACAGTTAGAAGACAAGAACTTGTCACAAAAGCAACTCTGAAAATGAGTCTTAAATAATACAACAGCAACTGTGGAAACAAGTAATTATTACAGTATCTATCTATAAGAAGCTCTCAATCAGATCGTCAGCACAAAAGGAACGGCAGATAATAGATATCAGGTGTGTTTGAAGTTGTATAGAAGTGTATAAAATAAAATAAAATTGTAAAAGTAAATGTCTCGTAATTCGTGCAGTGAGTGAAAAATTTAAATTTTGCTCTCTCGTAATTTGTGTTTGTAAAGATTTGTAAGATTTATTTTATTATTTTTTTTTTTGTAGAGCTCCAAACGGAGCCATCATCCCTAATGTTAGAACTTATTACTTTTCTGTTCTTTTTCATTGAAAAAAAAAAAGAAAAAAGAAAGAGAGAAACACAAGACATAACAACTGAGTTTGAAATACACAAGCAGCAATTATCAACCCTCCGAACTGTCTATCAAATCAAACTGAAGCAGAGCCTACTATCTCACCACGCGATTCAATTGGTTCATCTCAATGCACCATAAAGTTAGCTGAGCACACTTCTCAATGACTATCGTGACATACAGGGTTCATTGTTTCATATTGTAACATCTATAGTACTATTATACCAGGAAACAAAAGAACAAGTTGATGAAGCCCAATTTTAGGTTATTCATTTTATTTTCTTCCAAAACTTGAAAACATGCATTAGTTATAAAATCTATTAGTTATAAGTAGTTTACTTTGGAACATTTTTAAGTTCCTCGAATGCCATGTACAAGCATCTAGTATTAACTAAGGGTGGACAATAACATACTCAACAAATCAAGGATTTTCAGTAGTGGAAATAAAACAGCATCGCATAAACTAATAACATAAACCATAAACCATACAAGCTAAAAGAGTCATCAAACAAACTTTACCTGCACAAACAGTATAACAAATGCAGATTACTCGTACAAGTACATACATACATACATACATACATACATACAGGGAAATATATATACTAGGGGGGTGCACACATTGGGTGTGTATATCACTACTTGTAAAATTTAATCAGTTAGGGATGTGGCAGTATAAAAGGAAATCGTTATGGTGGTTAAATATTTGAAATGTGTGAAACGACTTAAGGCAGTTCTTACAAAATGTTTGATTCAAACTTTGAAATTGATGCAGGGGGTTTATAGAAAACTAAAAATGTCTAACCAAAATGGAGGCTTCCTTAATTTTTAGGCTTCACCATTACATGATGCTGCCTTATATAATAGTACTAACATAAGCACATACATTACAAACCCACATCCACAAGAACCACAACCAATCAAACAATTCACGCACTAGGAAGAAAAAGAACACAAGGGTAAAGTCACAAGGGTAGAGTAAAAGTACCTCATATATTGCTGGGGTACATGAAGACCCTAACTCTAGCTCCCTGCAAAGTAGAAAAGCAAATCTCACCAATCATAACCAACACATCTCACTATATATATATATCATTTTATGATTACTGGAAAAAGCTGCATACCATGGATTTGGGAGGGAGATTAGACTTGAACTTAGCTCGAACAACACCACTGTTACCGTGAGGCCTGATGACCTTTCCCCAAATGCAACGATAATGAGATCCGTCCTTCTTCACCTTGGCCTTGTAGATGTAGGCCATGCGCTTCCCTTGGTACCACGCCACATCTTCCTTCGTGTTCACTCCTTCGATCTGAATCAGCGACGTGTTTGGGTACTGGTTCGATTTCGACCTGAAAATCCAAACAACACACAACACGGTAAGCACCACCCAATCAATCAGCAGAACAAATCCTCACAGCAGCAAATGCCAATATAGATTGTATCTCACCTCTTGTAGCCGAGGATGGTTCCTCTAACGTACAATCTGAAACCAAACACAAAATCAAGTGATGACTGTCAGTATCGGCCTGTCCATACATACATATATATATATATATAGCTGTATGCATATAAAATGGACGATAAAGAGCTAGAGTTTGCAGAGAGATCTGAGACCTGACGCGCTCTCCTTGGCGTCCCTTGACCATTTTCGCTGGATGCTTGAGGGGGACTCTCGACAACAACCAGAGACGCTGGCGAAGATGATCCTGAAACCCTAATTGTGGATTGCCTATATGACGAGTATTTATGTGGAGGGTTGCATTGATGGTCGATGAAATGGGCCTAATAGATCCATTTAGTCACTCTATGGGCCATAAGGCCCATAAACTTTGGAGGGGTGGGGGAGGGAGAACAGGTTTGATAATGGGTTGGATTAAGCTTTGGGCCCTGCAGCTCCACTCCTCTCGGAAAGGGGAGGCAGCCGATGATGAGGGAACAGAGGTTTGTAGGTGAAAATAAAAAAAGAAAAAATTAGTTAATTTTTTTATTTGATTAAGTTAGAAAATAAAATACAATAAAAATTATTTTTAATATACTTGTTAAAAATATAGTAAATTTTATTTTAACCAAATTAAGCTTAAATATTTTGTCAAATTTATAAAAATTTATTTATGAAAAATAACTGTGTCTATTTAAAATATACATAAGAACGTAAGAATAGAAAGTTAAAAAAGTAGATTTATAGTTCCACTCAATTAAAAAAAAAAAGTAAAATAAGATGTAAAAAAATATAGGGTTCTGTTCCCTTGTGGTGAGCTTAGGCCAGAATTACTTATTTTTTTCTTGTAAAAATATTTATTTTATCCAAAAATATAAATTAAAAACATATTTAGAAAATAAATGGGTTTAAATAAATGGATTTAGCATTCAAAATCCAAACCCAATTTTTTGTAAGCCGGGTCCGGCCTATGTCCACTCCTAGGGTGAAGTACATATATTGGGCATTATAGAAAGTCATGCAACTTTTATTTTGTCCCATTGAATTTTATCTAAAATTTACTATAATATTTATTTTTTTTATAACAATTAAAATGCTAAACTTTTAATTAATTGTAATGTCACTCTTAGTAACCATTTTGTCCTTAAAATTTACTATAATATTTATTTTTTTATAACAATTAAAATGCTAAACTTTTAATTAATTGTAATGTCACCCTTAGTAACCATTTTGTCCTTAAAATATGAAGAGCAAACAATAAGAGTGCAAGAGTAAAATAATCACTGAAGAAGAAAATCGCAATTAATACAGAGTTCAATTCCTTAATTATTACCAAAAAAAAAAAGAAGTGAAGTTTTGAAGTAGAATTTTTCAAAAAAAAAAAAAAACTCAAGAAAACAAAAGCCTAGAAATTTTGTCAAAACATTAAGGGAACCGTGAATAATTTTCGAATCATTTTATAACATGTTAGTGGTAAAATTTCACATTTAAAAAACTATGAGGGGCAATCGCCACCCTTAATCCTCTTTGGATTTGTCCTTAGATTGCTAAGAGATATTGAAAATGGCAACAATGATAATGGTGATTGGAGTGTGATAGTAGTGGCGACGATAATGATAACAATAATTTGGAGTTATAGTATAAATAACGATGATGATAAGAAAACGTTTTAAAATTGTTACAAATCATTGAAAGTCCTTTTGAATTAAAAAATACTTTTAAAAAAAGTGCTTTCAATTGCCTACTTAATTTTCACTTTATTAATAATTGCTTGTATTTTTTAAAAGAAAAGATATTTTTTTGAATTGTATATCTGATATATCTCACTGTGTGCCTTAAATTTAATTTAGATTAAACATAAAAAAATTAAATGCATTCTATTTTTGACATTCTACATTTTATTCCCTTTCACAATTAAAAAATAATTTTTGAAATATAAAAAGTCATATCTAGTATACATTTAATATTGTCCTAAAAATAAATGGATTTGGTGAGGCCACTTAAAGTGTCCTTAACTGTAAAAATACATCTTTCAGCATTAAGTATAAATTAATCGAGTTTACTTTTGATGTTTGAGAAAATAAATTTTAATTTAAATTTACTTAATTTGAGAAACACCTAATTTCACCTCAATTAGTCTATGTTGACTATGAAAGTAGGTAGATGGGAGCCACAATTATACCATAGAGGTGTATTTTAATTTTTATGTGCTTCAAAGAGAAGTCCAAAACCATAACAAAGAAAGAAAGAAAGAAAGAAGGAAAAAAAAAACAATTCTATTATAATATATATATATATATATATATATATATATATATATATTTTATAAAAATGAGATAAAAATGATGTGATAATGATGTTATCACAATAAAAGTACATTATAATAGATTATTTTATTTTAAAATGATAAATTTACAAGCATACTATGTTATTATAGTATAAATTTCTATGAAAAGAAAATATTCAGTTGTAAAACATTTACTCTAATACCAAAAATATGCATATAAGTGACGTCAACCTATTTTGCTGAATTAGCATTCTCATTTTTTTTTTAAGGTAAGAAAGAATTAAATTAATGATAAGAAAATTTACAAAAACTCTGGGACATTCTCCTAATATTGCAATGAAACTCACAATAACTAGTTTAGAGAGATCTCACAAGCTAGACAAATAATCTAAAAGGCCAAGGTCAGCCCATTTAAAGAGGTATATAGCAAAAGCAATTGAAAACATGACCTCAATCAATAATAATGTTGAAAAATATCTGAGTATCATACCACAAAGATATAAAATCAACATCAAAACAAGTAAAAGAACACATCAACACCATAGCAACGAACTTGAAACAGCTGCCCAACACATTCAGCTCCAAAGCAAAGCAAACAACAACACCTCAAATCATCAAAGTAGTAACAACTCAACCCCCAACAGAACTTGTCTTGGTAATCTCTATTTCTCAATAAGAATCAGATTCTTGTCAGTAGCCTTAAACCAAGAATAGCCCAAAACTCTCTCACGAACTACATTAATCACCTTTATCAACATACTATTCACATCAAGATAGCAATTATCGAAGCATCTTCTATTTCTTTCATTCCACAAGAGATAGACCAGTGTAGCCAAACAAAATTTTACAAGGGTGCAATGCAATGATTTCCCATTCAACTATTTTGAAGCCCATTCAATCCTTTCCAACCATGTTCTATGCAAAATTCAAACATTACATAAGCCCATCAAAGCAACTTATAAATTCCTTATGTAAGGGCATAAGACCAAAAGATGATCATGGTTCTCAACATATCTCTTGCAGAACGCACACAAAGTAGAAGTAACACCCCTAAAAGATTACAACCTATCAAGTGTGGATAATTTATTATGAACAGCAAGCCACAGAATAAACGAATGGCAAAGAATAGAGCATTTAAACCAAATGAGATGAGCTCAAGCCGCATGAGTATAATTCACCCGAAGATAGTCCCAAACCTTTCTAATAGAAAACTCAATAGTACCACAATCCCATAAGATTTTATTAGCGCTATTCATATGAGGAGGTGGAAGAGAATCAATTTCATTCTTAAGCTCCATGAAAGCAAATGAATTTGCACAAGGCCTAGCCCAATTGCCATCACGAATAATGTCACAAATCAAAGCTAATTTTGACAAACCCGAATCATATCTAACTCTATCTCTTGAAAAGATATAACCACTAGGAAGCCAATTATCATACCAAAGGAAAACAGACTTACCATCCCCAACTTTGAAGCTAATCACATTTTTCATTTCTTTCTTAACTTTAGAATTTTTCGCCAGGTCCAAGAACATGCCCCTAAAATTTTAACTACCTAAAAATAATCTCTTTTGAGAAGATTAACTAGAACCTATTTCGCCCAAAGAGAAGAAGAAGTAGAATTGTGAATAGACCAAATGTGATGGCACATAGCAACATAATTCCAATCCTTTATCTGCTTGATGCCAATGCCCTCCTCTATTTTGGTCTTAGTCACTTCTTCCCAAACAACCTTGGCCCCAGAAGAAGCCAAACTTGAACCCTTCCACATAAAAGATCTAAGAATCTTCTCTACTTCCTTAACAACTTTAATAGGGAGAATAAAATGAGAAGCCCAAAAGGATTGAATGCTAAAGAAAACAGACAGAAATTTACTTGTCCAAGACTTGACCCTACTAACAATTCTATCTGCTAAAGCGCTGCAGTCAACAGCTTTGAGTTTACTTGAAATCAAATGAACACAAAGATATCTCATCGGAAGAGCTCCAAGTCTAAAAACAACAAGACCAACTAATGCCTGACCACCTAATGCGGGGATTACACCATTCGAAGCAAGAGCCTTAGAATAAGAACCTAAAGAAATCGACTTCGAGTATTTCCCTCCCTGTTTGGACCTCAGGTGGCCTCCCTTAGGTCTACCACCAGCCGCCAGGTTAAACCTCTATGGAGATATCAGTGAAGCTTTTCCAGTTCCTATTCTTCCTCTCCCTCGTTGCAGCTCTGTTTGGCTTTTCCAAAGGCCTAATCCCCAAATTAAGTTCTTTTTTTTGTCAAATTAAGTTCAAAGTTGAACCACGAAGTCATGAGCAGCGCCAATCGTTAACAACACCAAAGCTAGATGCCCTTGGCAAAGCACTTCTTAACTAGCATCCTCAAAACTAAAAGAATTGTAACACAAACAGATAAACATGTGCATGCGTGCACATGCACATGCAGATTAGTTATTTTTAGAATATTATATTCAGTGAGAAATAGATTCACATAATTTTAATGGATATAAGTTACATTTTGAGTAGAATAAATCAAACAAGTTAAATAATAGCGTGTTTGAATTAAGTTAGGTAAACTTAGAGAGCGTTTGGAGTGATAAAAAATGAGATAAAGTGAGATAAATTATAAATTTATAATTCGTATACTGAGATTAAAAATGAATAACTTTTGAAGATTTTTAAAAATTTCTTTTTTTTTTTTTTAGTTTTTAACAAACCAAACGTAACATTAGAAAATTTGAAAATTGGCACACATGCACACGCGAATTACTTACTTTTAGAATATTATATTCAATGAGAAATAGATTTACCCAATTTTAATAGATACAAGTTACATTTTGAGAATAAATAAATCAAACAAGCTAAGTAATAATGTGTTTGAATTAAGTTAAGTAAACGTAAGGAGCGCTTGGAGTGACAAAAAGTAAGATAAAGTGGGATAAGTTGTGGGTTCGTAATTCCTGTAGTGAGATAAAAAGTGAATACGTTTTAGAAGTTTTTAAAAGTTTTCACAGATTTTTTTTTTTGGTTTTTAGGAAACTAAACATAGCCTTAGAAAATTTAAAAATTAGTTCAAATAGTTCAGTTTTTTAATCTTTTGAACTAAACTTAAGCAAACTACTGGTTGAGTCAATATCGAATAGTTTGATGTTTTTTAAAATATTTATTGAGTTTTAATTTATTTGAGTTGAACTTGATTGAGTTTAATAATATAATAATGTTAAAATTGTTATCTAAGTTTAATTTATTTATATTTTGAATCAAACTTGACTCAGAGTAGATCTAATTTGAACTTGAGCAAGGCTTAAAAGAATTTGATTTATGTTATATATATTTTTATTTTTCAATGTGATTCATTAAAAAAATTTTCTTTAAGGCATCAAGAAACTTATAATAAAAGAGAATAATAATAACAAAGCATAAAATCAACAACATTTACTAATTTTTAATTTCAATTATAAATTTTTACATGCATAAAAAGGTATAAGTTTTATAAAACTTGGAGGGTAACTATATAAGACATGGCAGGAATATGTACAATACAAGTACCTTAGTTTGGAATTGACAATTTAGATCCGATTTAATACACATTAATTCATTAACATGCTTATTAAAATTTTAAGATAATTAAATACAAATACGAATCAATAAGAATTGTGAGTCCGAATACGATATACAAGACTATGTTAACTTGAAATTAACGTGCTTTAATTTGATTTTAATAAAATTATTTAACATCTTCATTAAAATTTTAAGATATTTAAGTAATAGAAATAGATATGAATTATAAATCTGAATACACCACCACCAAAATTAACACTATAAAATTTATGAATAACTATTTAGTAAAACTTTTATTTTCTTTCATTAATATTCTTAACTACCTAATAACAACCCGCAACTTGAAAGAGGTATGTATGTAATTTTTGAATTTTTTAAAGTTATTTAAGTAGTTTACTTTTTATTTTTTTATGTTTCTTAAATCCAATCTTTGACTACTTACTATTTTTTTAATAATATTTTACTTTATTTAAATGCCTATGAATTACTTATTATCTACTTAAATACCTTAACTAATATTACTTATCATGGCACTGTTTGGAGTTAACAAAAAAAGAAAAAAAAAATACAAAACTCAAAAAATCTTTACAAACACGAATTATGAGACTATAAAATTTAAAATTTTTCACTCATTACACAAAGCATGAGATACTAACTTTTACAAATTTATAAAACTCCAACACAGCCTATTTATATATAAGATAAAATTTTTAATTTTATTTTAAGTAAAAGATACGTGTGTGCTCCATTTCTGGTAAAACATGATGCTTGCTTAATATTTTCGGAAATTTAATTGGAGGATAACAAATTCATTTTTTTTTTTTTGGGTAAGTGATAACAAATTCATTTCGATGGAGGTGTCAAATCATTTTATGTTATAAATATGAAAAATATGCAAAATAATGTTGAACGCGGTACTCTTAAACAAATTTTATAAATAATTTAAGAAGATTAAGAAAATAATTATTTTTTTTTAAATTTAATAGGATATTAAAATTAAACTCAATTAATATGAAAACATTCATACACGCATATATATATATATATATATATATACACTAGTGATTAAAGCCGTGTGATAAATGAATATTTTATATTATATTTTTAATTTAAGTATTATAACGTGCTAATGCAAACGGGTTATATTAGACAATTGTCAAAAGTATAAAAATATTGCCATTTAACAAATAATGAAGAATAATATTTTTTTAGGTAAAAATACATTTAAAATAATAAAAAAAGATCCTTTTAATAAAATTTATTTTAAATGTTTCATATTATTAAAAATAATTATTTTCATTATCATATAACTTAATCACATATTTAAAATTATTAAATTATAGTAAGTTTAATTTTAATATTAAATATATAATGATAGCTTATATATTTGAATGAAAAAATATTAAAAAAAATAAAAATCGAACACAACAGTATCAAAGAAAAAATAAAATAAATTATGAAAAATTATACCTTGTATTTAGCTGATAAAGATGTTCTAGTGAGAATATGATACATAAAAAATAATCAAAACAATTTTAAATATTACATATACTATATATATATATATATATATATATACTATTCTTTCACTCTCTCTTTTGCATGTACACGGAAACAAACATCGATCAGACGCGGCTTTTCAAAAGATCAAGAAGGAAGGTAAATACTTTAATTTTCTAAATTTTCATCGTAAAATATATAGAAGATATGCGTATACCTGACTTTCTAAGTTTCACTTGCAAAATAGAAGACGTATTTAAAAAATCTACATTTTAATCCAACAAAAAATAGAGGCATCGCATTTAGATCACAATTAATATACACATATATCAAACATACATGAAAATTTTAAAATTAAAAGTTTAAGCACGTACTAAGCAAATTACATACATTTCAAAAAAAAAATGTTATTATAAAAGCTCCCAAAAAATCTAAAATAGAAGAAGACTTGAGATTTATTTATAAATTTTGGAACTAATTGTCCTGTTCGACATAAATTAGATGATCATTAATAATTATTATTATTTATATATATAAAATATCGAAAGAGTCCTATCCCATGCACTTAGATTAGAATACGATGAATAATTATAAATTAAATAATATAAATGATCATAAAATATAATTATATTAGGACATACACGATATATTTGATTATTAATATAATTCTCATATTAAGATATGTATAATAAATAAATTTTTTAGATTAATGAGAATAGAAATAAAAAGAAATTATTAAATGAAAAAAATTATATTATAAATAGAATTATTAGATTATTCTGAATGAAAAATAAAATAAACTTTTTTATATGAAAGATTTGTAAAATAGATAGAATTATTTGTTAATTAGAATAATAAACTTGTATAATAATAATTATTATAATTAGATGCATGTGTCACAACCACAATACTTAATTAAGTGTCATGAGCAAAGTTATATTTTCAGACTCTACTTATATTATTAAATAAATAATATAATAGAAGTATTTGGAATGGTAAAAGCTAATATAAATTTATAAAAATTATATTCTTGTAACTCTTAAAGTAAGTGACAAAAAATAAATTTTATAAAAAATTATAAAAATTTTTAAAGTTTTATAAAAATTTCAACACACCTAAGATTATAACCGACTACAATCACACAATATTGAAAAAGCAGCTCTTTCTCTGCCAATGAAAAAACAACCGAGGGGGAGTGAGGCGTGCATGGCCTTCCATTTCGGATTCGGAGCCATGTTAAGGGGAGTCAACCTGGAAGTTACCAATTCCGAACCGTCATCGATCATCTCCACAACCCAACAAGCAGCTTCGATCTTCACCTCCATCAAACAAACCACCACCCACGTCTCTCCCTTCGATTCCCTCTCCAACCCTTTAAATGCCTCTCTCTCTCTCTCTCTCTCTCTCTCTCTATATATATATATATAATATATTAACATATCTATGAAACTTTCGTTCCCAACATGTCCCCCGCTACAACGAGGAGGAGAGAAGTAGAGGTTGTAGAAGAAGATGGGACCGGAGGAAACAGGATTACCAGTTGTAGTTTTTTTGGGCATTTGATGATCACCCGCCATCAGAGCCACCGCTCTCCGGTGGGTCTGCGGCGGAGGCTGCATTCGGCAGTGAAGGTTTTGAGGCTCGGGAGAAACCTGAGCCGATTGGTCCTCGGAGCTTTGACGTTGTTGTTGTTGTCCACCACGCTTGTCAAGCTCGCCCTCATGAGTGGCATCCATGAATTGGACGAGAGGACCCGCCGGAACGATTTCTTGCGACGTCCGGTCGTCATCCACGGCTCTGCAATCCTTCAGAATGTCGTTTCGGACCGTGACGGTTCCGGCAACCTCATCCACAACCACTCTCCAGTTAGTCTCTCTCTTTATATATACAACAGTGCAACCTACGTGTGTGATGACATGTTGTTCATATATATATATATATATATTATCATCTATTTTTTGTCTAAATTCTTTCGCTATGAATTAGTTTCAGATTAAGAAAATTTAATAGGGGAAATTATGAGAAGTTATAGAAATTTTGAAAAGTATAGTAAAAAAAATTTTTTGAAAAGAATAGTAAAAAAAAAAAAAAAAAAGAGAAAATTTAAAGGATATTTTGAGAAAAAAAAAATTGTGGGAGGATTTCACCTATACTGAAAGGCCTCCCTTTATATGTGCGGGTGTTTGGTTAGCAAAAGTTTAGTAAAAAAATACAGTAAAAATATAAAAATTTAATTAAAAATAATATGGGGTAAAATTCGATTGAAAAAAAATATAAAGAATTAGTAAAAATTAATGAATTTTGATTGATTTTAGTCAACCAAACACACTATAGATTAGCATAGGTGATCAATGCATCATGTGATTCGTGATTTTGATGTGTACAATTATGCAAGCACAATATGTATTTTTTGCTTCAAAAATTTACATGGGTTCGAAATTAAAGAATTTGGTGCTATGTATTTGAGTAAAATTGCAAAAAAAGGAATTTTATTATAGAAACTATAACTTAACTAATATATAAAATAATATATACCATAGTAGAGCACATATGCCAGGTGTCTTCTCCACATACTTTTTTTTTTCATCTTTTAATCTAATTTTATTAATTTTTATGAACTCTCTCAACCACTTTACGAGCTCATTTAAACTATGGCCCTGTTTGGCCATACAAAATTTTACCAAAAATTATTAATTTTACCAAAAATTATCAATTTTAATTAATTTTTGTACATTTTTTTGATCAAAATTTTTCACCTATCACCTTTATGTCACATTTTTTTATTTTTATTATACTTTTTCCTCCACTTTTTATTTATCAAACGGATCCTATGTATATAACAATCATTGACCTTTTGCCTTCTTTAAAAATTTTCTATAGCTCTCTCCCATGCACCCTCTGCCTGTGAAAAAGAATCATCTCTGTAACAACTGTCCTTTTGCCCACTTAAATTTTCCGTAGCCCTCTCTTAGAATTGGTTCTCCTCGTTTTCTACATATATATTTATATTAGTATATATATATTAGTATATCACTACATAAAATCCTCCATATAGATACCTTGGGTCCTCTGTTCTCAGTCACTTATTCTGCTATGAACTGAGCACATTTGGTAATGCTGTGAAGCATGTCTGCTTGAACGTGCAGAGCCACGCATCAATGGCAGGTAGTATGGTGGATATGGTGGACCATGATCCGCCGTTTTGTATTTTAGATCATCAGAGAGGGCCACAAGCGTTTCCACTTACTCTGTGCTTTGATGGGTATGAATTGGAAACTTCTTCCCTTTCTCGGAGCGGGTGGAGAGCACCACCATAATCTTGAAGCAGAAGTAATTTCGATCATTAGTGTAGTGCTATACTGCTAGGAATAATAAAATCATCGGCTAGCCAAACATCACGAAAGTGATCGATCAAAGTGTAGCATTTCACATTCACATTCGTTGATAAGTAGTAAATTATGTGAGTGTAATGCATATACATATAGCGTGCGTTTGGAATGTGACAAAAAGCAAAAATAAAATGAGATAAAATAAGATAAGTTGTGAGTTTGTAATTCATACAGTGAGATAAAAAGTGAATAACTTTTAGAGTTTTTCAGTATTTTTTACCGTTTCTTAAATTTTTTGTCACTTCAAACAAAGTGATCATAATAAATTATAAGGGTTATTTCTTTTATGATCCTATTTTTAGAGTCAAAATTACTTACACTCTCTTATAATTCGTTATTATATATATGAATGTTTGTCGCGAGTGAAGTACAAATTTACGTGTTAAAAGTAGAAGGTGAGGATAAAAATTAAAAGATCAAGTTTTATGAAACCAATTACAACTTTTACTCACAACATTTCACCGTTTTACCCTACTTCATGAAAAATCAATATTTAATCCTTTAGGGAGAAATATTAGTTAATTAACTTAAAATTTACCCATTACCCAAAGCACTCTGATTTACTACCCAGAAAAATGAAATCCCTGCCGTCAATATTTTTTTTTTTTTGGCTCTGTGGCTGTGGTGGTTAATATCTATCATCCCAGTTGGGGTCTCGTTAATTCTATCAGTGCATTGATCATCACTGTTTCTGCTTGTCAGCCTCTTGAAATTTGGAGAAAGCCCAAAAGTGACAATTTCTTCAAATGCATCGATCGATTGCCGAGGGAAATAAGTAGGTCTCCAAATCTAGTTATAGTCTCAAACTCATCATCGGTTTAATTTGCTTGTTTAGTTTCACATTAATTAATTAATCAATCGATAAATTAATTTAAATGATCGAGTTATTGTTAATTTTTCTGGCAGGGAATCACAATGCTGGAACAAATGGGTATATTCTAGTGGATGCAAATGGTGGACTCAATCAGATGAGAACAGGGGTGAGTTTGTGTTTGTCCCCCCCCCCCTTCGCAGGTTTTGGTTTTTACTCGGTGCGTTTGGCTAATTTATAACATTTATGTCTTTTTATTTTTTTTAAATATTATTTTGCGTAAAGTACAGAAATTACTCTTACAGTTTATAATTAATCACAGTAAATACAATTCTAATTATCACGGTAAACCTTCTATACTTATGATCAAATTTTACTTTACTCGTTCTATTAAATTTATTAATAAAAAATACCACGTATCGATAATATATGATAACCACGCGGTATATTTTTTACTAATTTTATAAATAATTGTTAACAGAATAAAGTAAAATTTGACCATAACAATGGAGGTTTACTATTATAATTAAAATTATAGGGAGTAAAGTGAAATCCACTACAAATTATAAGTATAATTTACCTATTATTTTTTTATTTTTTCATCAAATATGTTTTTTTATAAAATACTCCATAAACTAAATATGTTTTTCACCTATTTTATTTTATTTTTTACTTTTTTAAAAACGAAAAACAAATAAAAAATAGTCAAAACCAAACTCAATTCCATTCTAATTTTGAAATCCCCGTTGTTTCTTTTTCAAATTTTCCCACTGACACACATTATATTGCTTGAAATTCAGATCAGTGACATGGTTGCCGTTACAAGTATCATGAATGCTACTCTTGTTCTTCCCACCTTGGATCACAAGTCATTCTGGACCGACCCTAGGTGAGCATTTCTTAATCATACATTACTATTAATTCTAGTAGATTATATATGTGTGTGTGTGTATATATATATATATGTATGGTTTTGCTTCTGTTTGTTTTAACGTTTTACCAATGTTTAGGATTTTAATGTAAAATATATATATATATATATATATATATTTGAAAATTACTTTACTCAAGTTTCAGGAAAGCATTTCACGTCAGTATAAGAGAGATTACCGAAATGAAATGATAGGATTATGGATTTATCTAATATAAATTTCTCATTTAGTTTTCTATAGTGGTAGAATAATATCGACAACAAAAACTAAGTAAAGAAAAGTCAATCACAATGGCACAAAGATTGTAGTCAATTTAAGACCAAAAAAAAAAAAAAAATTCCATTAAGTTACTAATTTGATTTTGGTTGACTTTTTTTTTTTTTTCGTTATTATAGAAGTGCTGTATACACAATTGCAACGAGAAAGGAAAATGTTTATATATAAAGTTATATTACTAGATTCTCTATCTCTTTAAAAAAAAAAAAAAGTTATATTAGTATTGACCTATCAATTTAAACAAAAGATCTCATTAACTCATTGTTGTAGCAAGACAACTGTTTGAATTTAGTTCTATGTACCAAAAAAATTAAAAATAGGTAATTACGCCTATTTACTGTTAACATTTAAGTAATTACATTTACACCCATCAATATACAGTTATCTTTCTTATTTTGAAATGTTATTAACATTGATCATATTTCATTAAATTAATCGTTAAAACTTAAAAAAAAAATGTCGAAATACCACAAATTTAGGTATTTTTTCTATTGTATCCCTCATTCTCTCACATATTCATTAATTTTTTTTTTTACAAAAATCACCTAAAATGTTTTGTTTTGTTTTGTTTTTGAGGATTTATGTAAAAAAAAAATAACAAAAATATAAGAGGGAGATTGGTAAAATATGAAAAATATTTAAACTTTTAGTTAATTCAACATTTTTTATTAAAATTTGGTGATTGATTTAATGTAAGAGAGTCAATATTAATAATACTTTAAAATAATAGATGTAAATATAATTTATATTTATGAATGTTGAGATGTGTAAGTGTTAAATGTTGAAAGAAGGTAAATGTAATTTAAATTTACCTTAAAAAAAATTATAACCGTAACTTCGCTTGAGTTGAGGTTTTTATAAACGAGTAGAATAGTATATATTTCACACTGAAAGCTGCCGCGAAAGAAGGAAAATGCATTACATTGTTGTACGTGGATCGACTGAGTTGATTTTGTTTCAGTGACTTCAAAGACATATTTGATTGGAAGCACTTCATAAGAGCACTGAAAGATGACATTGAAGTGGTAGAGTCCCTTCCCCCACACTTAGCCGATGTGAAGCCCGTACTCAAAGCCCCGGTCTCTTGGTCCAAGGCAAGTAATAGTGACTACATAAATAATTCAATCTTCTTTAGTTACACAATACATATACATATAAGTGTGCATATATACACATGTGTAAGTAAATTAACACACCTTTTTCTTAGACTTTCCAATAATTACAAGCAATTATTCTCAATAATTCAAATTTACACCCACTTCTATTATTTTGAAGTGTATTATAGTTAATTTTTTTGGCCCATCTAATAATTAAAAGAAAAGTAGTGTGGTCAAAATAGTTCTTTAACCCTTTAGATTGTCTAAAGTGTTTAAAACATTATTTGGATCTTCAAATATTTAAAAAAAAAATTCTTTATCTTCTCATATTAAAGTTCATATCCATCTCTATCTCCAAAATTGGAAAACAATGAAATAAAATAAAAATATTTTGGATTATTCCCTTTGCACATTTTTTTTAATTTTAGAAAATTTAAAGACTTTTTGGACATTTTATATATTTTAAATGAATAATAGAGATACCTCATGTAGAGTGTGTTTGGTGTGCTTAAAAAAATGAATAAATCTCTAAAAATCTTTAAAAATCTCTAAAAATATCTAAAACTTTCTAACACATGTTGACCTCTTCGTATTTTGTAAAATTTCTATAAATTTTTATATATATGTATATATATCTTAACAAATTTTTATAAATCCCAATAATTTTTTTATAAACCCCAACATCAATTCTACAAACCCTAATAACTCTTCTATAAATTCCAAAATTTCAAAAACTTTGACAAAAATCGGTCGGAATTGATCCAAAAATCCATCGGAATGATTTCTCTCTCCGATATTTTGACGTAGAAGTTAAAAAATTCAGCAACTTTCAAAAAAATTCTAAAATAAATCCATCAAAACAAACCCAAAAATCCATCGAACAGTTTCTCTCTCCAACAGTCTAACATAAAGTCAAAAAGTCACTGTATTTATCTTTGAAAAAACGTGATTTGGTAGATATAAGTTAAACGTTAAAAAATTATCCAAATCATATTTTTTATTATTTTTTAATATTCTAAACTCACATATAGTTTTCTTTTTTTTTTTTGGTAATTCACCTATAGTTTTCTTGCCGGATAATATTATTTCCCATTTAATATTGATGGCCAAATAAACGAAAAAAATTGAGTTGTGATGAATATTTTAAAATAATAGGTATAAATATAAATTTCAAATGTTAAAGGTAGTTATCTATAATTAACGAAATAATAAAGGAATGTAAAGATAATTTACCCTATATATGCACTTGTATTAATTTAAAAAAATAAAAAACATCTTTTTATGTTTCATTTTGTGAAACCACGTCTATAATTTGATTCCATAAATATCACTCAATTTCGTTTTTTGATTTCTCCTAACTTCTCTTAACCCTCAAGTAACTTCTCCTTTCAACTTATCTAAAAGAAAAAATAAAGTATAAAAAATTTTGTGAAAATAAAAAAGAAAATTGAAAAAGAAGAGATAAAATTAACAACAATACCCATAAATATGTGTGCCTATTTGTGACGATTCTACTCTGGAAATAATAATCTCAAGGTGTTAGGTGAGTTGGTTTCGATCTGAGAGCTAGGGGTTTACCACTCCAAACTCCTAAATTAAAATTCTCTCCCTAGTAAATCTTGGGGTCAGCCCTCCAAATAGTAAAGTTGGTAAGACAAGCGTTCTTGATTGGATGAATCATATCTAGTTCTTGAATGTGAGTCTGAATTTTTGCTAGTACACAAGTCTATGACTTTCATTACACATGTTGAGGGATCTGTGCGTGCGACATAAATCAAGAGAAATTCAATCTTAGGGTTTGGCCTAGGAGAATGAATTTATCAGGGACAATTTTTTTTTGGGGAGGAGGGTGGTTACGCTCTGGAAGTAAAGGGCATTGTTTTGGGTGCAGTTAGGTTACTACAGAGGAAAGGTTTTTACACTGTTAAAGAAGCACAAAGTGATCAAATTTACCCATACCGACACGCGCCTTGCCAATAATGGGATCGCCAGTTCAATCCAACGGCTCAGGTGTCGCGCAATGTATGAGGCCCTTAGGCACACCGAGAAGATTGAAGAGCTTGGAAGAGTGCTGGTCAACAGGCTCAGGGAAAATAACAATCAACCTTACCTTGCCCTCCATTTAAGGTAATCTACTTGCAAAATTGGCCTCTTTATCAAGCAAACTTCTATTACATATTTTGAGAAAAATTACAGAAATCGTGTTTGCAGTTTACAGTGAATTTTGTTTTACTCCTTATAGTTTCAATTGTAATAATTAATTTTTTGTATTTGTCATAAAGTTTCACTTTAGTCATTCTGTTAACAACTGTTAAGAAAATTTAAAAAGAAATTACAATGTGTTTATCATATATTATCAACACGTGACATTTTTTATTAATAAATTTAATAGAAGAATCAAAATGAAACTTAACTATAAGTATGGGAGATTGACTGTTACAATTGCAATTGTAGGAACTAAAATGAAATTTACTGTTAATTTTATGAATAACTTGTATAATTTACTCTATATTTTTTTGGGTCAGAATATCTATTATATCTGAAGTAATATTTTTAAGATTGTATAAAAACTTAAACAATGTTAGAAAAGATAATAAAAATCCAATCCCATTTGAGGGTATAAAATAATTGGATCAGTTCTAGTTGGCAATTGGGTTCCTAAAAATTTGTTTGAGGTTGACTGACTTAAAATTATATGATTATGAAATTAAATTAACACAATTTGTAACTGATTTAATTTTTAAGAATAATTGTCTTTTTACCTCTTCTAATTAAGATGAGAATCAATTACATTATCTAAATTTTAAAAATCTACTTTTACATCATTTGTATTTAAACTAAAGTGCAATTATCAATTGTGTACTTTCAAAAGAAGGGACAAAAATACCAATTAAAAAGCAAAAAGATTGAGGGGGTGTAAGTGTAGTTAATACAAACTACATCGGTTATAAAATAATTTTTAAAGTTATTTTGAATTAAAACAATTATCTTTGACTAATCTTTTAATATTTTTACTTTAATTCAAATTACAAGGGATCTAAAGGTAATTTTTAAAATTTAAGAATGTAAGTAATTTTCACTTTTAAGTACATGAGTAAAAAGATAATTATTCTTAATTTTTAACTTGATTAAATACTAATTTGATAAGTTTAAATTTATATAAAATAATTAAGTTGATCGAGGTCGATTAAAAAATTTAATCAGTTAAAGCTATCCACATTTTCAAGTTTGAGATAGGGTTTTCAAACTAATACTAAATAATCTACTACTCAACCAATTTACAATTAAGAATGAGAAAATTAGGTGTGAGACTAGTAAATTTAATCATGTTCACAATAAAAATGATTACTTTGATTGGTATAATTTATTCATGTAAAATTTAGTCATTTTTTTTTAAATTATGTGATTTGGTTTGGAATGGAAAATCTTAAGTTGTTTTCTTTTTAATTTTTTTATTTTATATGACTTTTTTTTATTAATTTTTAATTTTTTTGTTCGATAATATTTCGGTATATTATTCGTATTCATAAAAAACAATTGTAAGAAAAATATTTCCAAGTAAAAAATACATGTATCTACTGTTTTTTTTTTTTTAAACTCATTTTTTTTCACCCGCACATCAATTTTCCTAACTTTTTTGTAATTTTTTTAAGGAATGGAAAAAATATTTCTAAAAGAACACAAAAAAAATCAAAATGTAGTGGAAAATGTGATGACAAACTTACTAAAATAAGAAACAATATTGACTATTGTGTTCGATGAATCAATTTTCACTCACAATAGAAGTGCAATTTCAGATATGAGAAGGACATGCTTGCTTTTACTGGTTGTGTTCATGGCCTCAATTCAACGGAGGCCGAGGAGCTTCAGAGAATGAGGTACAAAGTGAAGCACTGGAAAGAGAAAAGGATAGACGGCGAGGAAAAGAGACGCCAGGGAGGGTGCCCTATGACCCCAAGAGAGGCTGCTGTGTTCCTTCAAGCAATTGGGTACCCTTCTTCCACCAAAATCTACATAGTTGCAGGCGATATCTATGGCGAAGAAGGCCTCGGACCTCTCCGATCCAAGTACCCGAATCTCTACTCCCACTCCACTCTCGCAACAGAGCAAGAGTTGGATCCTTTCAGGTAAGTAGGAGTGGCAAAATTTTGAATAAGACTGATTATTGCAGACGTAAATGTAATGGATAAATGAATTTTCTATTTTTATTATTTGCAGATAAATGATAAATATAAATATATAATAACATTACATAGATAGAAATTGAAATGAATTTAATTTAAAATTAAGTTGTTAATTTAATTAAATTATATGAATTAAAATTAATCTTAATCTTGAACCAAAGAAAGTTAAAATAATTAATTTATTTCAAAATACAATCGTAATTCCTTCTCGTTGCATCTAATATTGTTATTTTTTTCTAGGCACTTTCACAATCAGCTCGCTGCCTTGGACTATATTGTGGCACTTGAGAGTGATGTTTTTGTGTATACCTATGATGGGAACATGGCAAAGGCAGTCCGAGGTCACAGGATCTTCGAAGGGTTCAGAAAAACCATCAATCCAGACACGTATGTATGGTCATTACATTTAAATTTGTTGGTTGAGAAATGATAGACACACGACTGCAAAAGAAAGAAACTAATAAATGATATCGAGACCTCACAATTATTGAAATTATTATAAATATCTAATATTTTATAGTTAAAAATTTTAAATATGAGTATTTGACCCTTCATCTGTAAAATTTTTGCAGTAACTAGGGTTTTTTTTTTTTGAAATCTATAACTAACATTAGTGTCATAAGTATTTTGTCTAATGGCGGAACTATTAAGGAGTTGGTTATAATTTGGATAAAATCTTCGGCCAAAAATTTTTTCAATACTAATGGTATATAATATTTTAATCTGATTGTTAATAATCGAGTTTAATATTTGTTATATCTCAGTTTAATGTAGAGTCCCTAATTCAAGATTAAAAAAATTCTTAACCTATTTTAATGCTTAGCCATATTCTAGTTTAATATCTAACTCATAACTAGGACGGGAAAAATTTTCAACTTTGCCCTTCATTTTGTCCCTGTGTGTGTATATATTGTTTGATTGATTTTGGTTTGCAGGCGACATTATATGAAATTGTTTGACCAAATGGATAGAGGTGAGTTGGGTTGGGAAGAATTTTCGTCGGAGGTCAAGAGATTACATGCAAATAGAATTGGAGCTCCACATTACAGAGAAGCCAGAGCGTCCCCAAGGCTTGAGGAGTACTTCTACGCAAATCCCATACCTGGTTGTGTTTGTGAATAGTTCCTAGTTTCAAATCAACATCAAGGAGTACAGACCTAACATGAAGCCGAAAGATTAAATTTCAAGAGATCCATGAAAGTACATATATGGCATTTTTTCTCCACGAATTGAAGCAAGGACAAAGTGTCATTCAGAGTTGAGCCTACAAAGAAGTTTCATGTATAATGTGCATCAAAATTTTCTTTCCTAAATATATATTTTTTATAGAGAAATATAGGATTTCAGTAGTCGCGTAGAGTTACAAATTGTAAATCTATAAAACCCACCATATCCTAGAATTCATCGACTCAATTTACATGTAATTGACTAACTAGGTAAAAATATTAGGATCCTCTTTCTTATCTCTGCTTTCAAATTTAGATGTTATGACTGTCACATGTTTAATCAAGATGAGCTGATCCTATTATTTCCAACCAGTTGATGAAATTTGAGATAACTACTATGCAATTTTTTTTTTTAATAATTAGGAAACTTAAAGGTAATAAAATGGTTTTAAAAATTTTGAAGGCACCTTTGATCTACTATTACTATCAACCATCTAATTGTGAGATACATATTAGGGAGACTTTAGAATGATAAAAAATGAGATAAAGTGAGACAATTTGATATAATTTGTGAGTTTATAATTCATACAGTGAGATAAAAAGTGAATAATTTTTAAAAATTTTTAAAATTTTTTAATATTTTTCAGTGCACTACACGTACTTTAAGTTTATTAAGACAACCAACATTCAAAATCATTTGATAGTGTGATATTCATTCAGAATGATTTCGCATTCCAACGGTAATCATAGAGAAAATTTTTATCTTTCCGACATATAATAATTCAATCATAATAAAGTAATTTTGCCAAAACATTTCCCTAGAAAATATTTTTAAATAGTAATAAGTTTTGTTTGAATAATTAGATATTTTAAATCATTGAATTTGAAATTAAATTATATCAAAATATAGGCAAAAAGGTTAATTTATATAATAATACATAAAATTTTTATATTTATAATTCGGATTCAATGTTGTTTGATTTCTTAATAAAATTTATTGATAAAAAACATTTTATGTCTCAATGTATTTTTATGAGTTTTATTTAAATTTATTTTATAAAAAATAAAAAAAATTAAAAAATTAAGTCGGACAGCTGAGACGGGTAAGGATGGATTCGGCTGGCCCAGTCCCGACCCAAAGTAGACCAGGATCATCCGGGGCGGGCTGACCCGCTGGAGTGTCGAGACCGGTTCAAAAGGCGGGTCAGCATCAATCCGGCCCGATTACCTCTCTAATTCAGACTCTCTCTGCCTCTGGCCATTCCTAAATCCATCGACAGTTTTGCCGTTGTTGTCGGCGACTGTAGGTGGTGATTGGCGACTATAGGTTGATTCCCGGGGGCCTACTCCTGGGGGAGAAAGAGTTGGAAGGGATATAGAAGTTCTGAGTGGTAAAAATCTTGAAAGTTAATTGAATTCCTATTTTGCTTTCCTTTCAAATTTCTCTATTTCCCAAGTTGTGTGGTTTTGTCTGGCATTGAACTACAGATCCAAGTCGATCTCTATCCAGACTTGAATTTTCTTTTTAATTTCTTGTGTTAAAAGGCATATGCTTGAGATAGTTAGTTTGATCACATAATCATGCTATCTATTCTTTCTGGAAAAAAAAAACAAAAAAAGTTGTGTTGATTGTCTGTAGCGTGAATCTGTTTAAACCCATGTCTCGGACTTGAGGATTATGATTAGTTTGATGGTGTTATCAAGTGGATATTGTATAGGGTATGGTTTTTGTTCCTTTTGGCATTTCCTTAATTCCTTTGAATCTTAATAAAATTTTTACTGATAAAAAAAGTGGATTTTTCATGTTTGGTGTGAGATATGAACAGTTTGGTCTGGATTATCTAGCGTTGCAATAACTAGCCTGGTTCGTGTTTTAGAAGTTTTTAGCTCTCTGCCTTACCACTTGTTGTATTCGGAATGAAAGCAGTGGACTCTGTACATGGGAGATGGTTCAGTTGACATTAAGGGGGAACCTGCGTTAAAGAGAAACACTGGCATTTGGAGAGCTTGCCCCTTCATCATTGGTAGTTACTAGTCCATCTGTTTTACAAAATTTCCCCTTTATTTCCTACCTTTTTAAAGTTATTGTTTTTTCATTTTCCTTAACCCGCATATTTGTTTTTAGTTATGTTTCATGCAAGTGTGAGTGAGTACGTAGATCTTGACTATTTTTAATTATCACAACTTTTCCTTTATTTCCTAGATCTTTACTCTTTCTTCATTTCTAGTTGTAGAATGCTGTCGGGGAAAAAAAAAAAAAAAATCAAAGATAAGATTTAAAGTTTGCGCATTTCAGTTTCTTCATATTTAAGTTTGCTGAAAATGTGGTTTAAATTTAAGTAGATTATATCTATTTATGTATGTATTTATGTGGAGCTTAATAATTTGTGGAATATTATTCATGCCCATTCCCTTTTGTGTTGAAGCTGGGGAAAAGTTGTCTGTATGTATAAAATTGGACTCGTTTTGGATGTAAGATCAAAATTAGTTTGATTTTGCTTTGTTAATTCTGTTTGCTGCTTGTTTAATTTTTCAAGCTCGAGCTTAGTTAGAGCTCTAGCTTGCTAGTAGCTTAATCGAGTTATTCATGAGCCGAGTTCGAGTATAGGATTCCTTTGGTGAGCCGAGCATGAGTCCCATGCCATTTGTTCTAGCTGAGCTCGAGCAAGCTGAAGCTCTGCTCAATACCGCCCTTACTCTCAGTTATGAATCCACCTCTCTCTCTCTCTCTCTCTCTAACACACACACACATTTAAACTTAATCACCATAATTACCCCTACCCCACCCCTTTTCTCTCTCATCAATTGGCAATACTGATCTTTACCCTAGTTTTCTGGGTACATTTGATTTCATTCTCGATTTTGATCTCTGCGATATTTAATTTTTACTGGGTTTTGATGCTCTTTCCTATTTCTATTTGACATATATGAATTTGGGTTTAACTTGTTAAGTTCAAGGTGTTCTTGGTTGTTCTTTTATATTAATGCATGCATGAGTTGATTTGCTGAAGTATACGACTTCTAAAATGTGTGTTTTTCTTGGCATGCCTAACTGGGTTTGAACCAAAAATTTTATTAGGTTTAGTTTGGCAGGTAATAAGGGTGCATTTATGGTATGGCAAGAATCAGGGACAGAACTGAAGATTTCAAAGATGCTGTGCACCGGACAGCTATATCTCTGGAATATGATGAGGTTTGTTGGCTCTTTCAATTGATGTTTGTCATTTCATACTGATTGACTATTTCAATGAGAAACCGCTTGTGTAGTCTTGGATATGATGGTGCCATTTGTAGGGTCATTGCAAAAACCGTCTTTCAGGATGCCAAAATTGTATCAATATATTGTGTTTCTTTAGCAATTTATTTTATTTTTTCACTTTCTTGTGATCAGTTCGAAAATGCTATGTTTGATGGTGTTAAATTATTTATACATCTGAATGGAGAATATGAACGAAACAAACATGAAAAGGTTGAGGTTTTTGCTGTGATCTGCATAAGAATGTGATTTCTCTTAATTTTTTATAGTGTGATGTGGGTTTTTTAACCATTTGAGCGGGTATGATCAGAAGCAAAGTGGCTTCTAAGCTTCTTTTGGTTGGTGTATGTGCAGAACTTTCTGCATTCTATGGTCATTAGGTGGCAATTAGGGACTCTGAAAAATGTTATCTATCTTTAAAATTGATGCAATGATGCTAGGAAGAAATGTGATGTGTTTCAAGAATTCTGTTTTTGGCATTGATAAATCTAACATGTCGCACTTCCATATATTTATATTCCATCCCCATTTTCACTTATAAAGGTATATTTAAATTGCTTGATAGTGCTGTACTTGTGAAAGCAGTTGTGGTAGTTTCATTAAGGATCTCATCTTATGTAAATGTTACCAATTATTATCAATAGATCTTAAGCTGTTTTTTAGAAGTACCTGTTATCCTAAGTTACAACTCAACTGAGGTGTGTTATCGTTGACAGTCCAAAGTGGCAGCTGTTTTGGCATCCTTCATCATGCGCAAACCTCAGCAAAAATCACCTTTTACCAAAGCTGCACTGAAGACGGTATATGGTCTTAACGCTACAACCCACTTTTTCTGCTTTTCAGTTTCTATTTGATATGAGAAAATTATTTGCTGTAGATAAATTTGCCACTTGCCTCTTAGGAATCTAATGAAGCATTTCATTTCTCATTTCCTTTCAACAGACGACCACTCCTATACATATTTACAGCCAGTTTTAACAGTTCATTATATTTCACTTTTTCTTTTGTTAGCTTGAAAGCATCGGAGCTTTGGAACAGTTCTTGATGAAACATAAGAAAGATTATGTAGACCTGCACCGCACCACGGAACAGGAGAGAGATAGCATTGAGCATGAGGTAAGGCTGGAATCTACAATTTATGAAGAAGCCATTCTAACAATAATAATCTTCGTGGTGCCCTACATGGCCATGTGTAACTAATTTTGAAGTGCCCCGTCTAGTTTGAAGCATATTAATTCACTTATGCAAAATTCTCATTGCACAAAAAGTTTTAGTTGATTCGGGGTTTATGGTAAAATAACTAAATCTTTGTACATAGGAATGCCTTACGTCATTGTTTTATTTTTTTGAACTACTGAAATCAATTGTATCATATTGCACCTTTCTTAGTCCATGCTGTTACTAATTACTAATCTGCTATGTGGCATTGATTTCACTTGCTCCTTTTTTCTTTTCCTCCTCACAAGAGCAAGGTTGTGTAGTTTTCCTTGCTCAATACAATATTTCTCAAAGATAATAAAAAGAACTCCACCACGCTTTTAGGTTCTATTATGATTTTTGTTGTTTCCCCCGCCCCCCCGGGGGGGGGGGGAGACTGAAGTTTATCCGTTCAAATTATTGCAGGTTACAGTTTTTATTAAAGCGTGCAAAGAACAAATAGATATTCTCAGAATTAATATAAATGATGAAGAATCAAACTCGAAGGGATGGCTTGGCATAAAGGGCGACCGTTCAAATGCTGATACAATTGCACACAAACATGGAGTGGTAAGATTGCAATCTTATCTATCTTCGTTTCTCATCAATTTAGTTAATTTTTTGCTTCGATTGTGTTCTTTTGAGACTAGAAATGCTGTTATTGATCTTTAATGTAATGTTTAAGAGAAATGAAGTGAAAGTAATTAAAAAAAAAGAGAAGGAAGGGAGAAAGGGATTTGGTAAAAAATGATTATTTTCTCCTGTTTGGTTGTAATTTAGTAAACCTGTGTTATATAACTTTAGGTACCCAGCTTGATTTATAAAGGATTAAGGGAATGCTTTTCAATTATGAGGCCAGATAAAGTATCATGAAGTCAGCAAAAGCAAACACTGCACACTTTAATTCACAAAGTTGCAAGTCGAGTGCATGTTGATTAATATTCTCCACGTTGCATCTGCAGCATTATCAGTTCAGCGTCAGTTGTGTTAATAATTCTGTTTTATGCTGTTTGTTTATCTATTTTCAGGTATTGATTTTAAGCGAAAGGCTTCATTCAGTCACATCACATTTTGACCAGCTTAGAGCCATACGCTTCCAAGAAGCTATTAACCGAGCAACACCCAGAAGAAAATTGAAGCGGGTTGCTGCATCTAATTCCACTGTCAACTCCTATTCTACCAGTATAGAGCTCAAGGAATCTAACAAGTCAGATCTCAGAGAATCTGATGAGGTTCAAACTGACGCTATTAGAGTCCAGCAACAACTTTTAGATGATGAAACACGTGCCCTTCAGGTAAGCAGCGATGTTGGTTGCCTGAGGAATTTTCTGCCAGCTTATAGATACGGTTCTTCTACAAGTGAGAAATTATATATGGTTCATGGAATCCTTTTTAAACCAAGGCATCTCCCTGCTATCTTCATGTAGGTGGAGCTGGGCAGTCTTCTAGATGCTGCTCGAGAAACTGAAACAAAGATGGTGGAAATGTCTGCTTTGAATCACCTTATGTCAACGCATGTTCTACAACAAACTCAACAGATAGAATTTTTGTATGAGCAGGTCAGTAAACACACATTTGTCCATATCCTGGTTCATGTAATTAGCTTTTATACATGCTTCATTAGCATCCCTATCTTTTGGAGCAACCAAAAAACTAAAAATCAAACTACACAACTTTATTGTTCAAAGATGAATTTTTTTTTTCCCTGCATTTTGTCCCAACTATTTGGAGTTGGCAACAAAGTACCCAGCTTATCGTTCTTTGAAAAAAAAAAAATGAGATTTAGTAAATTCATCAAGCTATTTAGTAATAGATCATTGGTCCAATCACTGGAAAAGTGTGCGGTCAAGTGCAAAGCATGCCAGTCTTAACGAAATGAAATGAAAAGAAAAGTGGAAAAAAATGAAATTACTTATATATAGCTCATTTTTTTAATGATTAATTAGGGGTGCACTCAAGATTTGTAATTAGTGGGGGTAAAATTACATAACAATGGGTGTAAAAGTAAATTTTTTAGGTAAATGAGAGCAAAATTAATAGGATCTTGGTGTAATTTTTCAAGTCACCGGGTGCAATTGCCTCCATTAGGCTGTTGGTGCATCTGCCTTGTGATTAATCAATTTGATTTTTTTTTTAAATATCTATTCATTTTCATAACCACGCCCAAAAAAAAAAAAAATAATAATAATAAAATAAATCTAACATTTTTCATTCAATTTATGTTCTTACTTTTTTCGTTCACTTTTCTTTTCTTTCTACAAATCTTAGTTTGAAGCAAACAATTGTGCTATGTTTGGTTGTCCATATGCAAATTGAAATGAGAATTCCCTTGTCAGTAGGAATTTCCATATTTGGTTGATCTATAACTAAGGAGCTGGAACGTTCCTTTTTCCCAATTTGGTGAAAACAAGGTTCTAGTGTCCAACGTGGAATTTGGAAATTCCACAGAGCGCAGGACTCTTTGTAAGACATGAATTGGTAAAGTTACCCTAGTTGTAGTCTTTATAAAAGAAAAGTGTAATTTATATTTTCAGCTCATATTCCTATTCCATTTTCAAATATATTCATGTAAAATAAACGCTAGCAAAAATTTAAATTCCTTGACATACTTAACATTGGAACTCCTTTACCATTCCTGTTTCTGAACCCATTTCCATTCTCATTGGCAACCAAACACAGCAATATGGATCTTTTAAATGTTTTTGCTATGAGATTGAGCAAATCTGGTCAATCCATCTTCCTGGCTTACACAAAACAACACTTTAAGAAGGGAAATGTTTGAAAATTAGAAAGCAAACTGAAAGGACGAAAAAAAAGAGAGAAAGCTAGTCTCCAACGGTCTTTGCTGATGACTGAAATGAACAGCACTGTTTGGCAAATTATATCTTGTAAGAAGTGTTTGGTCATGAACAAAAACTAGTGTAAGGGGAATTAAGGAAGTTTACAAATATCAGCTAATCAGGTGCGTAAATGTGTTAACCATGCATATTTGGGTTCTTATGGAAGTCAATGAATTTCTAGGGTAGACCTTTTTTGTTCTTCCCTTTTATTATAGCGATAATATTTGTTGTTGATATTATAGTTTATCATCTCCAAGGCTTTTTCGACGAGCATGAAGTATTGCATTGTGCATGAATATATAAGCATTGTAATTTACACTTGCAACAATATTTCGCAATAAATATAAACATAATATCTGCACCTTGTTTAGATTATTGCATTGGTTTGACTACGGATATACACAGATTAGGTATCCGCCTAATTAGCCATTATTATTGCCAAACCCGTTTATTTTTTTCATGTCCGTTACCCTCCCAAATCTGTTTATTTTATTAGTTAGAATCTCAAACTTGTCCTAAATCTTTTTATTTTATTAGTTAGAATCCCAAATCCGTCATGTTCTGTTCCACCCGTTAAAGCAAAAATTAAAAAGAAAAAATCTATTGTAATTGTTTAAATAAATATAATATAACATATTGTATTAAACGGGTATCTAGCGGATACCCTATAAGTATAAACGGATATTAGCTACCAAGTATTGGGTACCTTACATGTAAATTTTAAACTCGTCCCAAATCCGTATGGGTGTTAAATTTCAATCTCAAATCTGTTATAATTCTATTAGTGTATTTTGTAACGGGTTTGGTTGGGTAGGGTATCTTTTTGTACCTATCTCATTGACATCCCTAGTCCAACCATGCTAGTAAATATGGATTATTGCGTAAAATCTTTCCTCTTCTCTTGTTTCACTCGTATTTTTACGGTTCTTTCAACGCACTCAGTTAATGTTATTTCTCTGTTTATGTAATTCATAACAGGCGGTGGAAGCTACAAAGAATGTGGAACTTGGAAACAAAGAGCTGTCCCAAGCCATCCAACGGAATAGCAGTAGCAGAACTTTCCTTTTGCTTTTTCTATTTGTACTTACTTTCTCAGTCATTTTTCTCGACTGGTATAACTAATAAGTTGGGGAAATATTATAAAGATGAGTTCCATCACTTGTATGCAAAATTGTATGATCATTTATTATTACCTTATACAAAACGTAAAAGCAGATAGTGTTAATTTTTTTAATTAACATTCAACATGTTATTTATAACTTTTGTTATATATACATATATATATATATATATATGTATATTATAGAGCCTATAAATAGAGATGTCAATTGGCCAATACGACACATGCTGGCCCTAGCTAGCATATATATGCAAGTCACACAATGGTAATATGTCAATGTTTGACCAAAAAATGACTAATAAATACGTATATAAAACACAAGAGACAAAAGTATTAACTACGTCCACTCCAAAAATCATAAAGCATCCAACAATAATTTTTGTTTCACCGTTGTTTTGATATTTATTTTAGGATAAATAAATTTATTACTGACCAATCTCTCACTAATCAATCAAGATTTCTTTGTTTATTGATAAGTATTTAATAATTTTAAATTATATTAACAATTAAACGTAATCGGGAATCTTTTTTAAATATTATTAATTATTTCTTTTTGTTAAATTAATTATCTAATGGTAAAAGTGTTTGAAAATTAATAGGGTAATATTGTAAATTTAATTTTTATCATATTTTAATTTAAATTATAGATAATGTTAATATATATCCAAGTATAGATATATATTATTAATAAATGTATTAGGTCTATTATTATAATTGGCAATTTAGTGGACAAAAATAATGAATTTAAACTTTTACTTTTAGGCATTTGGTTAAGGTGTCAAAAACATAAGTTTGAAAAATTTTGAGTAATGAATATGTAAGTTAGGTTTCAAGAATACTGCTCAAAACATTTCAGGTAAAACAAAGATCAGTTGGGGTCTCGTTTGGAAGCTCATTGGAGACACCCAACGGGCATCTTTTTAGCTTGTTTTTGCATAGTTTCGATATAGTATTAATTCTATAGGTTATTGAATACCTCATTGGATTTTGCTAGAAAAAATAGAGAACAAATAAATTGTTAAAAATTATAGAGACTCGAAATAGGCCTAATCTTAAGGTCTAAACATCTATTTGGAGAGAAAAATGTAATTTATTGAATCCTTCAACGAGACTTGTCTCACATTTAATTAGTCAACAATCAACATATTTTCGTTGAAGATCAATATTTACGGATCATCATTTTCGTGGATTCATCTTCTTGGAATTGGTGAGTGCTTGCGAATTGTGGGAAATTTTTTATATTTTCATATGATTTATTCATTTTTTTTCATAATCCAACCTAATTTTTTTCTTTTCAATTTGCAGGTTCATCCTTCTAGAATTGGTGAGCCACGTGAGAGTTGAGAAAAATGTCCGTGCAATAATATCGTATACTTGATTGTGTAATTATCACATAGGAGTTTTCTTAACAAGAATTATATAGAGGAAGAGTTGTAATCCTCTATACGTGGAGCTCAAAGTAAAGAATATTTGAATTACTTAAAAAAAAATATTTGAAAAGTAAAGTAAAAGCAATCTTTGCATAATTGCTTCTGACCAAAGATTGTGTAAAGAGGACACCACCTTACCGTAAGAAAGGGATTGAAAAAAAAAAAAAAAATTAAAGTGTAAAGAATAAAGAGTGTTTGGATTCCAAATAGCACTAGACATTAATTAATATCAAGAATGTAATTTAAGCATATATATAAGAGAATAATGCCAATTTCCACTATTGATAAAGCAGGAAAACTAAGAGATGGAAAGAGGAATCTCATAAAGTTAAAGTGTGTGTGTATATATATATTTTTAAGGATTAAAGCATACTAATAGTGGGAACTAAACAATACATACATGCCATATTGTGAGGCTGTGTGCATAATCTTTTGCATATTATAATCTCCACTGCCAAAACTTTGAACATTCTACACAGTGCATAATCTACCCAGTCTGCCTCGCCATATGTTAATGTCTCCCAACTTGTAAATAAGTTATATTAAAAATTAAAATACAGTTTGAAACTCAATCAAATACCAAATAAATTTGAATAACTTGGGCTCAATGGGTCTTGTTAACCATCCCATTGCTATATAGTGCAAGTATTTTTCTTTATATATATATATATATATATGTATATTTTTATTTCAGTGTAGTTAGGAATCACTAATAAATATAGGTGCCAATGGAGAATATAATGGAGTTGAACCTGACACTACTAGAAAAAAGCTGATTAACAACTGACAAAATCAGTTGGTAATAAGTTAAATTTGGTTGGTAATCATGGATTACCAACTGATTACCAACCGATTTTGGTTGGTGGCAAAAACCTTAGTTGGTAATGTTTATTAACCAAAATTTTTAAAGTCGGTTGGTAATTACCAACTGAATTTTGGTTAGTAAATCAAATAAATCTGTTGGTAATTTCTTATTGGTATGAAATTAAGTTTCAAAATTTTGGTTGGTAATTACCAACCGAAGTTGTTATTGCCAACTGATTCTTCAGTTGGTAATTGCCAACTGATTTGTTAGTTGGTATTGTTTATCTTTTGGTTGGTAATTTATTTTTGAATATTAAATTGATATTTCATAATATAACAACTGAAATTTACTTTGTAACAACCGATATTGTTAGTTGGTATTTTACCCACCGAAATGTACTTGGTAATTACCAAGTGCTAAAAAAATAAAAATTCAAATGTGGCGCCACGTGACATCATTTACTGACATGTCATCATGTCACATGGCAATTTGTGTTATGCCATGTGCCGACCTATGATTCCGCCACGTGTCGACCTACGATTGCGCGCCACATGTTAAATCTATATTTTTGAGATTTTGATTGTTGTTGCTAAGATTCGAACTCGTGCCATTTCTTTGGAAGTTCATGTGGTTGGCCACTAGGCCAAGCTATTATTTGTATATATATTTTACACTTTTTTGTATATATAAACAAATCTTTATCACTTTTGGCGACTAGTTAGTTGGCAAAGGTACCCCTTTAGCGACCAATTGGTCACCAAAAATGATAAAAAAATTTATGATTTTTATTTAATTACTTTAACTTTTTGTTATAATTTTTTAACACTTTTGCTAACCAATTGGTTGCAAGAAGTGCCCCTTTATAAACTAATTAGTTAGCAAAAGTGATAAAAAAATTATTATTTTTATTTAATTATTTTAACTTTTGTTTCAATAATTTGAAATCATAAACAATACATGAAACTATATAGATATTTAGTAAATAATTTATAAATAACTATTATATTTAACTAAAAATAATTTTAAATATTTTTTTTATTTTCTTCCAATTTGTATGTGTAGCACATATTTAATACATATCTTTAATTTAGTTATATCATAGCTCACTATATATATATTTTGTCTTCATTATATATATATATTCTTAAAAATAATTTGGTCGCATTTAGTTTTAGTTTTAGAAAATTATTTTTAAAAAGTAAAATTTTTGAAAACTATTTTAAGAATTTATTTCTAATAAAAAAATATTTTAGGTGACTATATTTGGAAATAAGTTCTAAAAAGATAAAGAAATGAAATTATTTAAAATTAATAAATAATATGTCTTATTTTTATTTTTAAATTTAAAATAATGTTACTTTAATATAATTAATATTAAATTACACTAAATAATTATTCTAAATTTTATTAATTTTTCTAACTTTTATTATATTTTCACACTAATTTTTATTTTTATTTTTTTTAAACCAAGCACCACACATTTAGGTGGTGTTTAGTTGGCAAAATCAACTAAATTTACAAACAAAATTTTTTGACCTTTTTCTTTTGGCAAATAATTTTTTTTTTTTTATAATTAAGATAACGTTTAGTCAAAAAAACTAGTCACTTACTTTTTTAACTTTTTTTCTTAAATTATTAAATTTATTTTTTTTGTTTTAAAAATTATTTAAGCTTTAAAAGGGTAAAAATATTAAATTAACAAAAATTAAAATGTTAACATTTTAGTAACTAGTTAGTATTAATTAAAAAAATAACTTTTTTTCATTCTTGTCTAAATTTTGTTACATATCACTTATACACTGGGTTTTCTTTCGATTTTTAAGCTTTATGACGTTAAGCTCTTAGGTTCGATAATTTTATATAAATTAATTTAATTATTAAATTAAATAAATTAATTATGATATTTATTTCAGATAATTAGTAATAATTAATTATTAAATTAAATTAATTAATTTAGTTTTATTATTTATTAAAAATAATATTAATTAATTTATTTAATTATTTTTTGAATTTAATTATATTATTTATTAGAATAACTTACTTTAAAAAAATATTTGAATAAAATAATTTATTTTATTTAATGTTACAAAAATAGACAAAGTTTTAAAATTGACAAAATATTGGTAACAGAAAAGAAAACTAGAGTGAAAACACATTTTTTCTGTTTACGTTTTTCTATTTTTGTTTTCATTTTTTTTTGTAAACAAAAAAACGTAAACAGGTTTATCAAACATGTTTTTGTTGCGAGTTTACAAAATTTTGAAAACATAAACAGAAAAATAGAAAACGAAAACGTTACCAAACGGGACCTTACTAACTTAGACGTTTACACACGAATTTTTACAACAAAAAATATATACAGGGAAAAAGATTAAAAAATGGAAGTAAATTTTAGAATCCATAAACGATTTGATTACCTAACTTGTCCGATTTCGAAAATCATACCCTAAACCCTGTGTCTTAAACAATTATAATCCTAACATGCATTTATCACTAATCATTAATATGAAAATTTAATATTACCAATATAAATTGTATAAAATCTTTTCCTCCTAGTCAATTAAATTATATGCAATATGTATGAACCATACATATAATATATATATATATATATATATATATATATATATATATATATATATATATAAACACCGAACCCAATATGTATGAACCACACTATGTTATCAAAAAACGCATGAATTTACTTATCTAAAGGTTGTATCACATGAACCAAATAAATCATGAAACAATTTCATGCCATAAATAAATATATATAATTAATTACAAATATTTCTTAATATAAAATTAATTATAAAAATATTGAAATTAGAAATTTCTTTTTTTTAATGTTCAATGCAAATTGTAAAATTTTTGGTTGGTAATTAGTTGATAATTAGTTGGTAATTTGGTTGGTAAAAATATTTTCTCACCCTATCACCAACCAAATACCACCGATGACATTATCAATCAACCATTCCGTCAGTAAGTACGTTGGTAAAATATTTTCTCATTGGATTACCAACTGATTACCAACCGATTATATTACTAGCCGATAAGCTCAGTCGTTAATTTGGTTGGTAAATATATTCTCGCTAGATTACTAACTGATTACCAACGGAATACATTATTCTGTTGGTATGTATATTCCTAATAGATTACCAACCGATTACCAATAGATTCCTAATCGAAAAATCCAGTTGGTATTTTGGTTAGTACACTTTTTCTGCTAGATTACCAACGGATTACCACCAGATTACCAACCGACTACATTACCAACCGCTAAAGGCCGTGGTTAATACGGTTGGTAAATATATTTACACTTCATTACCTATGGATTACCAACCGATAACCAACCAAATAAATTAATAAAGGATACCGTTGGTTGATAATTGGGTTGCTAAACATATTCTCGATACATTGCTATCGAATTACGAACGGAATACCAACTAAATACTAACTAAATAAATTACCAACTAACCTATAAGTTGGTAATGTGGTTGGTATTAATTTGCCCATCAGGTGATTACATGACCAGCCGAACATTGTGGTTGGTAATAATTTAACCATCAAATTACCAACCGAATAACCAACCGAAATATCTAACAACTACACTATTCAGTGGGTAATCCATTGGTAATTTGGTGGGAAAAATCTTCCCGCCAGATTACCAACTAATTACCAACTGAAATATGTACCAACCAGTTGTAAGCAGTTGAAAATCGGTTGGTAAAAAGTTTCCCACCAATATAACAACTGATTACCAACCAAAAATTTAGCAACTGAATTGGATCAGTAGTAAGGAGTTGATAATTATCTAAATTTTAGCAATTTTTACATCGGTTGGTAATGTGTTGGTAGTCGATTGGTATTTACCAACCGATTATATTCGATTGGTAATGGTCAGTTGATAATCAACTTTTTTCTAGTAGTGTGAATCTTAGTTGTGGTGGGGAAAAAAAAAAGAACGGAACTTTGTAATGCAATAAATTGGACTCTTTGTAGGGATGACAGTGACACTGGGCAATCATCCAACCAAAAAGACCAAGTCTCCCATATGTCATTTGTGGATCCACAAGTCGACATCCGAATTTGTAGTTGTTGGTCTCATTATATTTCGACGATTAATGTTGGTGTCATTTTCTTTTCGGATATAAAGAGAACATTTTCTGCACGTCAATTACCTCGCCGGCCAAAATACTCTGTCAATTTATACTGGCATTTGACTACAACGTTTGACAGAAACTTTTGTGGACAAGTCATTGTTCAACCAAGTAAACACCAGCTGCTTGACAAGGTTTCAGAATCGAAGCAAATCGGAGGGTAGCCCAGTATTAAGGATTCACCCTAAGCTGATTTAATTGAGGGTTAAAATTCTCTCTCCCTCCCTGGTATCATAGGTGTTGGGTCCAGAAACATTCAATCGTATTCAACACAAGCAGCATCAACGTACTACAATTGTGACTTACGGTCATTACACTTAAATACTTAAAAAAGAGGCAGATGCCTAAGTAAAATGAGTGAAGTGAAGGCATGCTTATCTAGATTCACATTAGTTCATGAAAATACAAAGAAAAGAAGGTTGAGCAACCCCATTATAAGGGGCGGAGGTAAAAATATTTATACGGGTAGACGAGATACATAAAGGAGAGAGAAAAGAGAGAGAAAAGTAAATGTAGGGCCAAATATTTTTTTAACTTGTATTAGGTGGACTGGGTATTCTTTTCTTCGAGTGACCACAATTGGTATTAGATTAATATTTTTTCTTTTCTTAAATGGGCACAATTAATTTAGTCTATTTTTTTTTCTTTTCTTTTTTTGGGTGGTGCATGATTGAATTACTTCTAGACCAAACGGTATAATATAATCAAAATCTATATAATAGTATAACTCAATGATTTGATATTTGTATATTTTTAATTGTCAGATTTATTCAATGGTCAGGATTATTTCGTTCTTGCTCTACTTTAGTTATTTTTTGGTTACTTCACATAAAAACATACTCTCTCACTCTTCCTAGATATTTTTTGAATATTTTTTATGTGTATATATATAAGTTTTTAAATTAATACTTTAAAAAATGTGATAATATTTATAATAGATTAGAAAATTTTATACATTTATTAAACACTGTATAAATACCTTAATCTCTTTTAATTAGTAATTTTTATTTTTATATGTTATTTTTATAATTTTTTTATATAAATTTATTTTATAAATTTAAATTATTTTACGCACTAAATTATTTATATTTATGCGACCTTAGATAAGGACAATTACTAGCACAACAACTGACAACCAGGAGGGCAAGAAATTTATTTTATCGATGTAAAGAGATATCCGGTGAATACTAGATGACGTGCCTTTGTTATTATCTTTTTGTAATATTTCTCCATTTTAAATGGTAGGTGAGTGAGGTCATTAAAGAAAATATAAAAGTTTAAAAGCAAGAGTTCTAAAAATAGCTAATAATTATTTAAAAAATTGCTTATAGACATTTTAAAGTTATTGGTATAATTATAGATGATTAAGATTAAGGATATTAATGATAAAAAAAATTAATAATTTAATTTTAACAATTATTTTTATTATTAACTTATTATAGGTGTGTTTTGGAGCAATAAAAATGAAATAAAATGAGATAAATTGTGGATTAAAAAATAAATAACTTTTAAAGATTTTCAAAATTTTTTAGAGATCTTTAGAATTTTACAACAAACTAATGAAAATATAACGTATTATAGATATACATGCAAATTTATCAAGTCCAAAAATTAAAATACGAGGAGAATGAAAAAGGAATGGGCACAATTATTGTCTTTCTTTCTTACAAAAAAAAGTAAATAATGTTACACTTACACCTTTTTATTTACACTCTTCTTACACTCTATGGTCATGACGGATCATGAGCAGTATAGCCTACTCAAAATCATCATAACCGCACGTAGAATGTGACATTTAACGGCTGTGATGATTTTAATTAAAATATATTGGTCATAACCAGTGGAATATAAAAAATGTATAAATAACAGGGTGTAAGTGCAACATTACTAAAGAAGTAGCCTAACATAGAACTAATTGAATGTTCGGTGGCAATGTGTTCTAAATAAAGCCACCTAGCTAGTCTACGTGCCGCATGCGCTCAACCTAAAAATTATTTGTAAATAACTGATTTATTCTATTTTTATTTTATTACCATTCATTTTTTTCCCAGCAAATTTAGGTCGCTCATTCCTTGTACGTATTGACGAAGAAACCATCTCGTTGAAAGGAGAAAACAAGGCTCCGATTGGGACCATTAGTTTTTTTTTTTTCCCTCCTTTTATTTATTTATTTATTTTTTATTTATCACCATCATCATTATCATCATATCATTACTATCAAATTTGATATTGGCAATAAAATTATGTTGGTTGTTGAGTAAATTCTTTGTATAATTGCAATGTTTACAATAAGAGCTGGCAAATGGGCGGATTCGAATGAGTTCAAATCGAGTCATAAATGGGTTGTGATTAAATGAGTTGAACTCAATTATACCCATTTAATGATAGAGCACCATTGTATGTTAATTACGGATATAACAAACCTACGAATCTCAATTATATTCATTTAATAATACTTTGTTTTTAATAAAAAATATTTAAATTTAACTATAACAAATTTAGTTGATTTAAAATTTTTGAGAAACTAAGGTTTCATTTGATAACATTCATGTTTTATGTTTTTTATTCATGTCTACGTATTTTTTAAAACAAGCAACAAAAATGCATTTGGCAAAAAAATGAAAACTTAACCAGAAAATTGTAAATAAAAAAAAGTATTTTAATCTTTTTATAATAGTATAAATATTTTGTCAATTTTAATATTGTCCATTTTCATTATATCACATTATAATGCATTATTTTATTTAAATATTTTATTAAACTAAAATTAGTTTTAATAAATAATTTAATTTTAATTAATCAAAAATTAATAATATAATATAATTATTTAATTTAATTAATTTCAATAATAAATAATATAATTGAATTAAATTAAATTAAATTAATTTAATCAATTAAATTTACATTAAATATATTTATTAAATTATTTTTAATAAATAATATAATTAATTAATTAATTTAAAAAATAATATATAATTTAATTAATTAAATTAATATGAAATATATTTTATTATATTATTTTTATACTATAATAAAAATAATTTGATAAATTTTATTTATTTAGATTAAATTAATTAATTATTAAATTAATACGAATATACTTTATTAAATTTAATTATTTTTAAGTAATTAATAAAATTAAATATTTCATCAAAATAAAAGTACTTATTGTAAACAAAATTAAATTTTCGAGGGCAATTTCAAATTTTGTTTTAAGAAAAAAACAAAAATTAGAAAACATTAGTTGATAAATATATAGAAAAATGATAATATTATCAAATAAACTCTAATTAAATATTATTTTTATTGTGGTTGCACTGGTTTTTGAAATTTTTTAATATTTAAATATTTTTATTAATTTAAAATTTTAAATTTGTTTTAAAACTTATTAAAAAAATTATTAATTAAATAAAATATTAATTATTCTTAAATTGAAAATAACAACGGAACGGTCATGAGCCTCCCCTTTTTTAAAAGGCAGCTCTTTCACTGTATTAAAATGCATATTGCCAGCGGCTAGCCAGTATATGTACACGCCCGCGTGCGCACTCGCACACACGTGTATGTGTATATTTATATATGCACCGGTATCCATTAAATAATAATTATTATTATATTAGAAAATGTGAATACAAATTTTGGTCAAAGTATTTTAACATAAATATTTGTCATATTTTAACAAATATATATATATATATATATATATATTTATCAATTGATGTCATGGTACTCTAATAGACATGTATATATATTTTTTATCAAAATAATGTACTCTAACTTTTTCCTTAAAAGGTATTTGTTGTTAAATATTTATGTATAATCAAGATTAAATTAATTTGAAATTGGATGTTTGCTTAAAATAGTGGAGAAATAATTAGATATTTAACGAGTTATATCATCAATCTATTTAAATTCATTAATTTAATAAGTATTATCTTATTCACCTAATTATATTCATTAATAATTTTAATTAAATTCAAACTCATTCATTTTGAATTAAATTAGACGGATTAATAGGTTTGAATAACTATTACTACCTCTATTGATAATGAATATCTACAATTACATTTGTAATTGGTGTAATCAGAGTAATTGTTTAAATCTATCTATCCACTAAATGTACTTTTTATTATTTGATTGATGGGTTGATCTGGTATGCAACTACTAGGTTTACGTTTGTAACTCATCGTGAATAAAACAATAAGTTTAAATTTATATTCGAAGATATTGAGTTCAAATTTATATTCTAAGATTTAGTTAGCCTGTCATAAAATATAGGATTAAAAGGCTTAAAGTCAAAATATAATTTAATGAAGCAAATCATATCTTTTATTATATTCCATGTATAACCTATATATCCCTATATTTGGATTTGTTTCTTATAAAAGTTTAAATTTTAAAATTATTTATTTAAAATGTCAAGTCACATTTTTTAGGGAGCATGTGGAATAATAAAAGTGAGATAATTTGTGAGTTCGTAATTCGTGAAGTGAGATAAAAAGTGAATAACTTTTAAAAATTTTCAAATATTTTCAAAAATTTTTGCCAAACGGACCCAAAGGGTAGATAGTAAGGTGAAGATAGCGTTTGATAATAATTATTTTTTGAAATTATCTTTTTTTTTCTTCAAAAGGTTGACATACAAAAATACGTTAGCTAGCTTGATGATATTACGGTTAGAACGATTCAGATAGAATCTTACTTTTTTAATCTTAAAAAATAATAAATATATCTAAATCATTAAATTTTAATCTAACAATTTTCAACCACAAATCTTGATGTTAGCTCTCCAAATTCTTTTTTCTTTCCATAAAAATTAGTTATAAGATAGGAATTTAAACGAGAAGCTAATATATAAAAGTTAAAAGGTATTTGTGGAATAAAAATAATTACTAGCATAAAAAAAAGAAAATACTGAAATTATATAAAAATTGTGCTAATATATAAATCATTACACTTAATTTATATAAAAATTACAAATAAGCTTACCTATATATTATCAGTATGCAAGTATAAATATACACTAGCCCATTTGCCTGACCTAGTGAAGTCCCAGCTTCTTTTGTCAATTACAAATAAGCTTACCTATATATTATCAGTATGCAAGTATAAATATACACTAGCCCATTTGCCTGACCTAGTGAAGTCCCAGCTTCTTTTGTCATTCTCTCTCAATTGGAGGAAGAAAGAGAGACCGGGGGGGGAGAGAGAGAGAGAGAGACTCTTGCTGTCTGAGACTGGTCATCTGCCGTGTCCGAGGAGGAGGCCGGAGGGAGGGAGGGAGAGAGAGAGAGAGAGGTGTGGAGAGAATGGGTGGCCACGACTCCGATTCTGTGCCTCCCAACATCTACTCTGAGGAACACTTACCCATTGAAATTCCTGAAACCGCCCACCAGATCAGCAGTGGTCTCTCCTTCCCCCCCCGTTCACATTGGTTTTGTATTTTTTTTTTTATAACTACATCATATAGATAGGATGAATAGAGTCGTTTGTCTTCTGTTTGATTTGTGGGAAAAAATGGAAAGACTTTGATATTGATTGGTGATCAGTACATGTGACAGAGGAATGAACGTTAGGATTCAGGAATAAGATTCGAAATTCGAACTGAGAACCCTCGATGCAATAAACTGCAATAGACTAGTAGCTTAGATTAGATGATTGCTATACACTTCAATAGAGTAGTAGCTTCTTCCTTTTTTTTTTTTTTTTTTGGCTGTAATGCATTTTCGTCAATGTATAATTGTTCTACAGGGATTTCTTCATACTTATTTATTTATTATTTATTATTATTATTATTAATTTGTTATTTTTATTTTTTGTGTAGATTCATGGTTTCAAGTGGGTTTTGTGCTGACAACTGGGATCAACAGTGCATACGTACTGGGCTATTCGGGGACAATTATGGTTCCACTTGGATGGAAAGCTGGCGTGGTTGGTTTAATTGCAGCCACAGCCATATCTCTTTATGCAAATTCCCTCATTGCTAAGCTCCACGAATTTGGGGGCAGAAGGCATATCAGATACAGAGACCTTGCAGGATTTTTATACGGTATATGAATCATTTTCCAAATAATAATAATAATAATAATAATAAAGAAATTGAAATGAAATTTGATAAAGACATATATCTATATATTCTTTAACTGGATCCCACTCGAATTTGTTGCTTAATTGCTTTTAATTTTTCGACGGTTTACTTACTTGTAATGCTTTCGCTGTTACAGGTAAGAAAGCTTATTCGCTCACTTGGGCTTTGCAGTATGTGAATCTTTTCATGATTAACACCGGATATATCATTTTGGCTGGTCAGGCTTTAAAGGTACGATCCCGCGTATATTTTTTTATAGTAACAAAAAGTAAGATAAAATAAGATAATTTGTGTCACACCCTAGATTTTCATAACCCAAATGTCCAAGGGTGACTTAGGATTAATTGTTTGAGTATAAAAATAAGATGATAATAATAAGTTGTCACACCCCAAAATTTTTTCTCCAAACTGGGGTTGACTCACAATAAAAATTTAAAGTATTCAAAATCCCTTGTTTATCCCAAACAATATTTATAAGTCATTAGACTGAATCATTTGATGGGATCAACTACAGGGCACAAAATAAAAATAGAGAGTAGTATTATAGAGCCTTCTAAACATCCCAACCATGCGATTAACATTACATACCAAATAAAGTAAATTAGGTCTAATCTTAATAATTACAATCATCTAACAATTATTATTACAGACCACAATAATAAATAAGTCTTCCAGTGCTGCGCAAGAAAAATAATTAACTCTGCTGGTGGAATATTTAAGAGAAATTAATATCTTTCTAACTCATCTTTAGTATCCCTATGCTTAATATCCTGAAAAAAAATATTCCCACAAGGGGTGAGCTACTAAAGCCCAGTAATCAGAATTTCCTAGGTGCCTATATGCAGTGGTTGTAATGCTACACTGTATTAGGTGACCCATTACAGTGAATGTGATTAGGTGGCATACTGTTTATGTAACAATTAATTCAATAGATCCCAACTGAATAATGTAAATTATACTTACAACAGTTTGATGAAACCGTCATCGCATCTACTATTTTACTTACATGTAAAATAAAATAGTTAAATGTTGATGTGTGTACCACAATGAAATATGTGTCGCAGTAGTAGGAATCTCAGATTCAGATCTTCGAGGTCTTTGGATCAAATCCTGTAGCGATACAAGTTATATATATATATATTTTTTATAAAATATTCATCAAGAGAAACTAAATATAATTAAATAATTCCAACACATCATTCATACATAAGCAAGAAAGATTGTCAATCATAGTGAAATTTGGTACAGGAGTTTAATCTAAATCCTCCTACGATAATCATACTCCTATCCTCCTCTACCTCTAGCCTTGGGAACTAGTGACTTTACGGGCTTAGCATTCAATGAATTTCGACGGTGTCACCCACCAAAAACCTAGCCATCACGACCGATTACCTGATTGGCCAGGTCAGAAGGGAGCATCTCCCAAATAAAATGCATATGTTCCCATCTCCATTTAAAATGCCATTTCTACCCACCCATCACCCCATTGCCAAAAAAATGACTTTAGCAGTGAGTGCCTTAATTTATTTTCACCCCTTAGCATTCCAAGGGTATCTTGTATGGCAATCAGACATTTTTAATAACCACCGGCAATGTTCCTGGGTGATGAATCCGAAGTGGGATTACTCAGTCACATACAGTATATTTTAAGTATTTTATTTCAATTCAAAATTTAATAATAATTCACAATAAATTAAAGATTAAACATAATCACCAACATTATTGTCATAAAGGTAGGTACCACATGTAAATTAACAAGTAACAAGTAACTAGAAAAATTTAGAATTCGAATTAGTATTTTAGTTAATTTTTTAACAAGTTTGTCGTACTAGCCTTGATAAAAATAAAATTATTTCTAATGGTATATTAATTAAGCTGAGGTTGGCAGCTTAGTGGGCGAGCGACCCTAATTGCAATTTGAAGTCGCGAGTTCGAACCTCATTAGCTGCGATCTCAGTTTTTGCCTCTTTTTCATTTTTATTTTATTATTTTATGGAATATAAAGATATTAAATAGCTCTTTGGACTTATATTTAATTTTAGAAAAATTTGTAAGTTTTATTTTATTTGAATAAATTTCCAATCATCATCTTATTTATAACCAAGCCCTTATCATAGGTTTTCGGTTTCAAGATATCCACAAATATCCATAAAATTATTCCAATATTTAGGAAGGTATTAAATAAGTTTCATTAAATTCACTTAATCATAAAAATATAGTTATATAACTTACTAGGTAGACAAAATAATGCCTAAAAGAATCAATTAAAATAAATCAAATTTATTTAAGGAAGACCAAATGAGGAAAGAACAAGTCCATTGTTTCATTTAGGCATTTTTATCAAATACTTGGTTCTACTTAGTCATTTTAATTTGAATAAGTCATCCAACTATCTATGATGAAACTGATTGTCTAAATCAGTTATCATAAATAAATGATACATAATATTCAGTTTAAAATAATTTCATATCAATTGGAAAATAACTACCTAGCATCAATTTAACAGCCCATTTCAGTATTATATCAAATAGTATAAGTGTTTTACTATATTAGGCCTTGTAAATAAAATTACACATCAATAGAATTTATTAACATGACAATAATTAACAGAAATAAATTAGAAATTTAAATAAATCTTTAAACATAATATAAAAATATCCAAACAAGCATCAATTAAAGGCTAAGCATAGACAGCAGCTTAAAAAAAAATTCATATAAAATAGAACAGAACTCTAATATCTATAAACTTTATATCTGTAGAAACTAAACTTCAAGATCTGCAACTTTCATGTTTTACACTTTTTAAAATTCTAAAGTCTAAAGGTACAAAAATAGTCTTGAATTCAGTTTGTTCAGAAGATACAGTTTTACACGTGCTCAGTATTTGGACATAATTTTGACTCACAAATCAGATTGATGCAAATCTTTTTGGGTTGGAAAGAAAACTTAAAAGGCTACAACTTTTATGTTCTAGCCGAAGCCTAATTCCACCGTTTAGGGGTTAGAAGCACATCAGAAGTTACAAACAGAGAGCTGTCAGCATGCTGAGCTACATTAGTCAAAGTTTTGGCTTCCATACCCCTAATATGTGGGTATTTATTTTTATCACAATCAAGTTTCATACTTCAAACTCAGAAAAGGCATCAAATACATTTTAGGAGGTTCGTCATCCTACCTCAATGAAGATATTCGTGACCAAGTCTATAAAGGAAAAAGGAGTTGAGTTTTGAATACCACCCAATTAGAAAATTTCAAGCCTTTCTTCTTCCTCCATGCAACACCTAATCTCTAATCACACTAAATAAAAATATATATTTTTTCTCTCTTATTTTTTTTCTTCTCTTTGAAGGCACACAATTTATAAGAATCATCGGAGTGTAGATAAAGTTATTGGTGGAGAAAATAACCTCCACTTCACATGCTTCAAAACAAATAAGGTAAGATCATGCATATACAATAGGTAGCATGATCCAAGAATCATGCTTCTTTTTTGACTATCTAACCATATAATTTAAGAGAGGTATTAGAGGATGGATGAAGGTAGGTGGCATGATCCGAGAATCATGCTAGTTTTTTGACAAATTAAACAAATTATTTAAAAGATGCTTTAAGTGTTTAAATTATGCTAGCTAAGTAATTTGGAAGAATATTTTAAAGTCATCAATGTAAGTCTTCTTTTTGACTAATTAGTCACCTAATTTGAGAGATTGTGAGAGATGTATAGAAGATGAAAAATGAAGTTGCCGGGAAATAATTTAGAGCTACTATTCATAAGTCAACTCAATGAGTGATAAAGTGAGTTGAAGTGAGTTGAGGTGAGTCAAAGAAAATGGTTGACCCATGGGTTAATAGACTTGGGTTGAACCAATTAGGTAATTGGGCTAGGAACTGTTCGGATAAAAGTTTAAAAATTCTACATTAAACTCCCACATAAGGTGAAATTAAATCCGAAAATCTTTCTAACTAATTTTTATCATTCCAAAAATTTTCAAATGCTTAATTTTTTAGATTTTTTTACTATAATAAAAATCACTACCACACTTAAGCAAATTATTTAAGAGAAAAAAAATTCAGGTTATTACAATTTGTGAATTCATAATTTATTGTAGTGAAATAAAAAATAATATGTATATATTTTTATAGTAACAAAAAATAAGGTAAAATAAGATAAAAGTGAGATAATTTGTAAATTTGTAGTTCATCGTAATGAAATAAAAAATGAATAACTTTTGACAATTTACAAAGATTTTCAAAATTTTTTAACAGTCTTTAATGAATCAAACGCATCTTTATTTGGATTAGCAGTGTGAATGCGTTGAACTGCTATCGGATACCTGCGACATGACCTGTTAAGAGCTCGGTTGTTTTCATAAATGAGTCGAATTTGAGCATCTTTTCAGGCTATTTATGAAATTAGCAAGCTTAAAGAAGTTTGGCCTGCTATACTTCGAAAGCCTAATTGTATAATTACAATACTATGGGCCGCTTTGAGTGAAAAAAATTGATAAAATTTAATAAAAATTATAAATTCATAATTTATGTAATAAGATAAAAAATAATAATTTTTTTTAGTAATTTTCAATGATTTTTAACAAATCAAATACATCTATATGTATTATTTTATTGTGCAAAATATAAATGTGTATATGTTAACAAATATTAACTTAAATAAATTTTGTTTACCTTTAAGTAATTCATTATTTTAAACTAGGATTTTTAATTATTTACTCATTCAGCCATCAAATAGAGCCTCCCCCCTAAAGAATGCTAGACTTTTCTAGAAGGTAATTATTAGAATTCATTTTAGATTTTTGAGAGTTATTTTATTTTTGCTAAAAACGTGTAAGATTATAGGGTTTTTAAGAAGTTGGGATGAATATCTTATCAATTATCAAGCATTTAAAATTTGATTTAGCATAAATATGGACTATTTTTAATAATAAAGATTACTATTTGATACAACAGTGTTTAAATAATGTCAGGCATAGTATTTGATTTTTTAAAAATTGAATATAAATGAGTTTTAACGAGTTAACGTTGTGCTCAAATTTTATAAGATCTACCAAACTTGAGTTCGACTTAAGTTAAATAATGTCAGGTAAATTGTTTGATTTTTTAAAAATTAAATATAAACGAGTTTTAACGAGTTAACCAAGTACTCAAATTTTATGAGATCTACCAAACTTGAGTTTGACTTAAGTTAAATAATGTCAAGTAAATTGTTTGAGTTTTTAAAAATTGAATATAAACGAGTTTTAACGAGTTAACTCTGTGCTTAAATTTTACAAAATCTACCAAACTCAAGTTCGACTTAAGTTTAGAAAATATATGACGAGTCATGTTTGAATCAAGTCTGAGCACGATGAAGCATAGTTTGATTTGAACTTAAAAGATATTTAACAAGTTGAATTTAAACACCAAAAAGTGCAACTTGATTTGACTCATTTACACTCCCTAATTTAGACACAAAACTTCATAATTACTTAACAATTAATTTATCTAACTTTCCAATTTTTTTTTTATTTAATTTTTCTAGACAATTATCATTCACGTAGAGACATATTTCCAGCAGCATTCAATAACGCCAATTACGAATAAAGTTGCCAAAAAAAGAAGAGAGAGCTACGTGTTAAGCTTTTCTGGAGCTGTAATTTGTACAGTAGTTGTTTTGCAGGCCGTGTATGTTCTCTTTAGGGATGATGATGCCATGAAGCTTCCCTATTGTATTGTAATATCTGGGGTTGTATGTATAATGTTCGCGGTCGGGATACCCCATTTGTCAGCTCTAAGGATTTGGCTGGGATTTTCAACATTCTTCAGTCTACTCTATATTATCATAGCTATTGTTTTGGCATCTCGAGATGGTTAGGTTTTCTTTTATTAGCTTCGTTTAGAATTCTATAAAACTTTATAAATTTATGTTAAATTTTACAACTCTAAACATTTCATAATTATTGTCTCACGAATCATGATTATTACATCTACAATTCGATAAGTTATTCACAATAACTTCTACTTTGTTTTAACCCTACCAATAAGAAAAATTGTCTATTTTTGTTTTAAACATTTTTTTCAATTTTGTGAGGGTTGCCATATTAATATTGGTAAGTCAACAAAATTTTGCTCTTAAACTAATCAGGATCAGCTAAATGAATCGACTTCTTTTATTCGTTCTTTTTTTTTTCTTGGTAATTATATGAAATTAAGTTTTGTTTTTTTGAAATTTTAGGATACGTAAAATCAAGTATAACTTTAATTTTATCCTTCTTAACTCTTCTACTTAAATCCATTCACCATTTTTTACTAGTACATCTCTAAGTTTATGTTGGATATAACAAAACCATTTTAAATGATATTTTCTCAACTTATAATCTATTGGTGACATCTCATTTTCATTTTGGCATTTCCACAGCTATTTTACCATTTTTATTTCCACCATACATAGCAGCTAGAGTTCTAGTACTTCTTGATTACTCAATGTTTTACATCAGGAAACATATTTAGTTTTATAACGATCCCATGAAAATTCTCTTTTCAGCTTAATAGGTATTTTTTGGTTACAAAAAACACTTGACATATACATTTTTTTATGTTAACCACTTAGCTCATATTCTTATAGATAATATCTTCTTCGATTCCTCAATTTAGATGAATAATTAATTCAAAATATTAAAAAAATAATCATTTTATGAGGCTACTTGTTCTTCGACTTTCTTCAACTTTCATCGTGCATGTGTTAAGAGTATATTGAATTTGTATACATTCTGTTTCAATTGTATATGATGTAAAGTTTACATTTTGGGACTATCTTTGTTGTTACAGGAGCTAAAGCTCCAGCGAGGGACTACAGTATGCCGGGAACAACATCGAGCAAGATATTTACAACCATTGGCGCATCTGCAAATCTCGTTTTTGCATTCAACACTGGTATGCTCCCCGAGATCCAGGTGAGAGCCAGAAATCCATTATACTCGCACTTTTTTTATGTTTGCCACAAAGAGGCATTTTTCTTTATCTTTTTTTTTTTTTCCTAAATTTTTGTTCCTTTTTTTTATCAAAATTTAATTTTTTTTTTAGAAATTATAATTTTTAAGTGTGTTAATTGTATTAGTAAAAAAAAAAAAATTGAAAAATATACGTTCATTTGAGTAAAAAAAAAAATCAACTTTTTATTATTTTTTATCTAAGTGAATTTTTTTTTTATTTTTTTACGAATACGATTAATATATCTAAAAATTGCAGTTTCTAAAACAAAATCAATTTTTGGTAAAAAAAAAAATAGATATATAAGACAACAAAATTATAAAAGATCAAAAATTAATTTTTTCCTAACCAAACCTCATTCTTCAAACGAGATCTCTTTAAAATCTTCAACACTTTTTCTTGGTATTGGATGATCTTTGTGTTGAAGTTTAGTACGGAATACAAATACTGAATAACTGGATTTAGTTAGCATTTCAGTTTTGAATTTCTGTTCGTTGCTTGAACTAGTGGATACGAACGAAATAAATAGCCAGCTGCTCGAGTTTAGCTCGACTGAGACTCAGCTCGAGTTCGATTTGTGACTTCAAATGAATCACATTCTTTATTTTTTATTTTTTTTTTCTATGATTCATTTAAAATTTAAGTCAAATTTGAGCCTCTACTGTTTGGTTTGAAGGTTGCGAGCAGGCACTAAAAAATAATTTATATATTTTATAATATCTTAGACTAAAATAATATCAAAACGACATATTTTTTATTTAATAAAATAATGTAGTTTTAACTTAGTTAAATTATTCACTTTAAATTATAATATTTTAGAATAAAATGAAGTTATTTGATTAGTCAAATTATCTGTGCCCTGAACACGATCTCGAACATTATTCTTTAATGAGCCAAATTCGTGCTCATACAAAAGGTCTTGCTCTTTACCGAGCGAAGTTCGTGCTCAAACAAAAAGTCAAACTCGGAGTCGAGTCATTGCTATTTGGTTAAGCTGCACTCAATTAAGTTAAAGTTCCCTCAGTTCATCTCATTTCCACTTTCATTTTTATGAATGTATTCTTGAAATTAATAGCACTATTGTTGTAAACAGGCAACCGTGAGACAACCCGTTGTAAAGAACATGATGAAAGCTCTCTACTTTCAGTTCACCGTGGGAGTTCTGCCGATGTATGCTGTAACTTTTGTGGGTTACTGGGCTTATGGTTCTGGGACGTCGACTTACTTGCTTAACAGCGTTAACGGTCCTGTTTGGGTGAAGGCAGTTGCCAACATTGCTGCCTTCTTGCAGACTGTCATTGCTCTCCATGTATGTATATATATATATATATATATCTTCTTTCTTTACTTCATTTTGACTCGTTCTCATTTCATCTCTTAATTTTCCACAAAATCCTAATACGTTATCACCATAAGCCTAATATGAATTTAGTTTAGTCGAGCAATATAAGTTTCTTAAACGAATTTTTATCTGTCCGAGTTGCAAGCTTGTATTTTTATATAATCCTACATGCATTTAAACTTACTGATCATCGAAAAATATACTTAGATTTGACTTTATTCCATAACGAGTTGATTTCCCAATCAAATTTTCACGATTATGTGTTTTATATATATATATAATTCTGATGGGCAGTCTTGCGTCTATCTTAATCTACGAAAACTAACTTAAGAAGTGAGATTTTCTTATTTGTCCTATTAATGGATAGTTTTGGATCTATCCTCACCCTTAAAAAGTAACTTAAAAGGTAAAGCTTTCTTATTTGTTTTACCATTGTAATGGGTGATCTTTAATTTAGCTGCCCCCCACCCTCAAAAAAACTTTTTTATTTGCCAAAAGTTAACTCAAAGATTGAAACTTTTTTATTTGCCTTACTATTTTGATGGGATGGTCACGAGACTATCTCAATCCCAAAAACTAATTCAAGGGGTGAGGGTTTTTTTTTTTTTTTTGTTTTTTGGGTGATCTTGAGTTTATTTTAAAGTCCAAAACTTAGATCAAGGGATTTCACACTTATAAATTGACTATTAACCTCTTTCATAACAAATGTGAGAAATCCCAACACTTTCAAAACATTAACAAATTTGAACTTTTATTTAAGTTTGATTTGATCCCACAACGGGCTAATCTCTAGCTAGCAAGTTTTAACGATTCATGCTCTACCGTTTTCAGATATTCGCGAGCCCAATGTACGAGTACTTGGACACAAGGTATGGCATCAAGGGTAGTGCGCTAGCTTGTCGCAATTTATCGTTCAGAGTCATGGTGAGAGGCGGCTACCTAACCGTAAACACATTCGTTTCGGCCATGTTACCCTTCCTCGGAGACTTCATGAGCTTGACGGGAGCTGTCAGCACGTTCCCGCTCACGTTCATCCTCGCGAACCACATGTACCTGGTGGCTAAGGATGGCAAGCTCACTGCTGTCCAAAAATGGTGGCACTGGCTCAATGTCTGCTTCTTCGGTTGCATGTCCCTTGCAGCAGCAGTTGCGGCATTAAGGCTTATTGCGGTTGACTCCAAACACTACCACCTGTTTGCTGATCTATGATCGGAGTTTTAGCACATGGGTGTTTACATTTTACCTTCTCTTGGAATTTTGCCCCCAAAAACATATATATATAAAAAAAAAAAAAACCCACTTTTGTTTAAAAGTTAAAACACGATTAATTCTCTTCTGATTTGTATTTAAGTGCAAAAATGACATAATCTATTAAATTTAATTAGATTTATGTTTAAATGTTATGAGAGTTCGTATTATATGAAATACATTGTTAAAAAAAATAGATGCATTCGTCTGTCAGCTGTGCACTGAGTCTTTTTAAAAATAAAAATTTATTTTACTTTGACGTAAAAATTGATAAAAATGTAATTTAATCTATTTATTTTTACAAAAATCTTAATTTTTACTTTAATCTTTTTGACCCGTGAGGTAGAAATTTAATTAAATCTACTTCATTTTAATTCAAATCACAAGAGTATTATGTGTTAAATTTTAAATTCGAGAGGTAATGTGTTTTCAGGTTAAAAAAACATTTCTTCAAAAAAAAAAAAAAAATGTTTTTAGGTTAAATCTCAACGAAGTAAAGTGCAACTAACCCTTACATATGCGTGCAGGAATATTGTGTTAGAGTGAGCGTATTTTGATTGTTTCAAGCTTTTGTTTTAGTTTGAGTATAAAGTTTTCTGGAATAGAATATGTTAGGTTTGATATTTGTAATTGAAAATTGTGATAAAAATAATTAGAAATTGTGATCAAAATATTGATTTTTGGAATAGAATCAATTAGATTTGTGTTACGTAACTTATATTTTATTATTATATGCGAGTGAATTTTATATTATCACATTAATGTTTAGTTTTAACACAGTAGAAGAAAGCACCGAGTGCCATGACGTAGACCATCTTCCTAGGCGAAGGTGGACATGTGGGACCGTTTAATAATTTTTATTCTTTTATTTTTAATTATCATTTTCTTTATCTAAAATGAAAACAAAAATGTGTGATTTTGTAGTTTTCTATATAATGATTAATTTTTATTTTAGTAAAATGAAGTATTTTAATATGTAACTATTATTTATGAAAAATAATTTAATAATAAATTATTGTTTTAGTTTAATTTAATTTTGATTTTACTAAAATAAATTATGTTAATATGTAATTATTATTTATAATAATATATTATTTGAAAAATACTTTTGAATTAATCAAATATTTGAATAAAATAAGTTATTTTGATATGATTCAACAAAAATTGATAAAATGTTCTCTTTAGGACCTAAAATCACAAAGGAAAAAATAAAATGAAAACGTGATTTTCTTGTTTATTTTGTGGGCCTAAATTATTAGATAAATTTTTATTTTTGGGTAACAAAAGACAAAAATAAGTTTACTAAGCACACTTTCATTTTTATTGTACGAATAAAATTAACAGGCTTAAAAGTTATAATTTCTAAAACAAAAATTAAATTTTAGTGGAAATCATATAAAATGAAAAAAGTTATAAAAAAAAATTAAAAGTTAACTTTTCCTTAACTAAACTAACCCTTTTATCGAAGTGAGTTTAGGCAAATTTATATTTTCTTAAGTCAAAAACTCACCCAATCTAACCAAGTTGGAGGCCGAGTTGGGGGCCATATGATAAGAACTAGAGTTCATATAATTCGAGAAGTGGTTGAAAGTTGGGGGCATGTGATAAAGGAGATAATTATTAAAGAAACCCATATCAAAATTAGGGTAACCTTTAAAGAATTTTTTTTTTTTAACCTCTTACCACGTGTGTGATTCTTTTAGGCTTTTGCGACTCGTCAATGTGAGTACCAATGTAGAAAAAGCCCTTTTAAGTATATCGACTTTCCCTGCATTGGATTCTAAATAAAGTTCCCAGAGCATGTGGTTTTGGACTCTTGGCCTAGGGCCACAGGAATGGCCTTGCTAGCTAGTTTGTCCTAGGATCTCTGACCTCTAGCTTTGGCGCCTGTTTGATCAAGACAATTTGTAATTTCCGCGAAGCTTACCTTAAAACAATTTCTAGAAATCTTGCTATATATACGCAATTAGAAACAATAAACTCTAATCTTTCATACGAAGCTTAGGAAATAAAATTACAAAAAAGTTCATATATATATTTTGTTAAAAAACTACAAAAATGTAGGTTTTTAAACTTAAAAAAAGAATCAACTGAGTAAACTAAGTTGTCATTTCATAGGTCTTTGTAAAAGTTTTCTGGAAAGGTATAATAGACGTTATAACTCATCACATATCAAAAGTTAGACCCAACATAATATTTACAAACAAAATCCTAAATCCATTAATTCTTATGATTTTTTTGAACTTTTGATATTTTAACTTACTTGAAGATTCATTTACAGTCGTGTTCACGTCATATATATATGTATATATATATATATATACACACACAAAACTCGTATCTAGTCTTAGAAATTCTAGGAGTTGTTTTCCATTGAATTAACGGATGGGTTTTGTGTAGATCCCGCGAAGAACTTATTTAATTTATAACTCCAGACAGCTCCTATCATCATTTATTTATTTGGTATTGTTGCAGTAAGTACCAAATGAGAACAAATCAAGAACACAAGAATAAGAGAAGGAAAATTTTAAATTAATTCGGTGAAAGCCTAGTTTACAATTTGGAAATGATTTTAATCTTTTACAAGTAATTCTGATAGATGGAGAAATTACAAGGAGACATTGAAAAAAACTCTCAAATTCTCTCCAAAACTCTCTCCAAAATTGATGACAGTTGAAACACTTGAAATTCTTCCTTGAATTAGACTTTCCTCAGTTGATCTTTCCATTGGCTTTCTCCTAACTGCATCCCCTGTGTTGTGCATCAGTCGCTTCTCCACCATTCCTAACTTGTCGTTTCAATTTTTTCAAATCACGTACGGCTTCCATGGTGATGAATCAACAGTTGACCAATGAAGAACCAATAGGTCTTATGCCAATTTGTTGCCGTAAGGATCGAGTGAGAACAAATTAAGTACCCAAAAACAAGAGATACAAAAAATTAACGTGGTTCAACATAAGCCTATTTTGCCGTCCAAAAACGAATCTAATATATTAAAAATAATTCTTATGTAATAAAAATAATGTGAAGACACTGAAAAGATTATCAATTCATCTTGATAAACCCTCTACAATTTTGTATGAATAAATCTTCGAAGTTTTTATATAAACAGATTAAAACGAAATTATCTATAAGTAAAATAAATTAACAATCACATTTGAATATCGCATTTGACATTCGTAAGGTAATTAGTAGTGACCTAAAACTTCAATTCTAAATAGTCAAGTTTGAACGGTAAGGACGTTCCTCGAATGTCAAATGCAATACAATTTAAGAATAAGATATCCTCTTCTCTCACTCTCTCTCCATCCGACAAACTCATAGAAGATTCATATTTCACTTCGCGTATAGCTAGCCGCAATTGCTCATAGAGATTGATACCAAAAAATATGCACTTAGTAACACTTGACATTAAGACATAGCGCTGAATCAGTTATCTCAATCTTATAACCACTTGGCATAACCTTTGGATCTTAGTCACTTATTGACCCCGGTGAGCTAAACCAACACCTCTTCTAAAGAAAAACACCCACATACACACAAAAAAAAAAATTCAAAATCCTTTTGTACATTCTAATTTCTTTTTTGAGTATTTATATTAGTAAATAGTGAATTGATTCCTCAAATTATTAAAAAAAAAAAAAGTTACCATATCCCTTCAAATTATGAAAAAGTTTACCTTCGCCTCCACTCACTCAAATTTTTTGGTACACCACTGGCACAGGGGGAATTGATTGTGCATGCAAAAAAATTAATAATAATAATGATAATTCTTCGAATGTGTATGCGACAATCCTCCCTGTTCCTCCTCTCAAACCAACAAAACAAGAATTGATCAAAGAGAATGGTCGGATAGACTCTGACAATCAAGCTAGTTGTCTAATAATTAGTAGGGATCGCAGAAAGTGAGAGGGAGATTTTTGTGTCAATGTCGAGCATATATATATATATATATATATATACTTTTTATATATTAGATCTTCTTCTTTATATATATATTTATAGGTGTTCCCATTACTTTTCTTTGAATGATAATTTCCGGAGGATTTTAGGGGATTGACCCCCCAATAGTTTTTCAAATGAAGAGATTCGATCAATGAATATTTAAAGCAATCTAACCGGCCAAAAATCAATTATTTTTCTTATTTATTCCTCCCACTAGTTGGTCGAGTACTGACACGTGTCCCTAGTAATTTATCCCTCCAGATTGCGATCGAGGAGGCGATAGTGGAATCGAAGGCCAACTTCTTGTATTGTAACACTTTTGACCAAAGTTACTTTTGCAAAGGTAAATCAGATTATTGTTGGAAGCATGTCTCGGTAAAAATAATTTTTTCACTCTCAGCCATTGAAGTTTGAATCATCAAAAGGTTCTATCGCTGAGTAATTTGTTAGAAATTAAAAAATAAAAAATAAAAAAAGAAAAACAATTTTAACACACAAGAACTTCTCCATTCAGGGTTTAGATGTCAAAAGCTAATTTTCAGCTTTGATCAACTGTTAAACATATTCCACAAACATGATACTTGCAAGCATTCATATCATATCTGCTCCCTTTTATACTTGCCTTCTCTTTGATCTATTCAAACAAACGGAAAGATTTAAGTAAGAAGAAGAAGAAGAAGAAGAAGAAGAAGAAGAAGAAGAAGAAGAAGAAGAAGAAGAAGAGGGGGGATTAATGGAGTATATAATTATGGAAAACCTTGAATTTGATGCAAGGTTTTGTTTCTAGTGATTAAGAAAAAAAATTGAAGGAATGCAACATTCGAGTTTAGCTTTAATCTAACATATCACAATGGAGAAAAAAAAAAAAATTGAATGATTCAATAATAAACTAAAAGAAAATACTCAATCTCCATGACAAGTGTAAGCAATATTAATTCAAGGACAAGTGAACTCTTTGAATTTTTCTCTTAGAGATGATCTCCTTTCCTCTCTTTTTCATCTAAGGGTTAATTAGACTTAGGATTTAGGGTTTTGTTCATCATTTGGAAGTCCCTTAAAATCTTGGAATCAAATTTATTAGTGTGTTTGGAACGATGATTTGGTGTTAGGAAGTAAAAGGGAAGAGAAAGAGTGGTAGGAAAAGGAGAAAAAATTATAAAACTACTCTAAATGGATATCCATATGTAAATGGATTAAAAAATATATAATACAATAAATGATATTCATCAACATATTAATTTTTTAATTCAATTAATTTTAATTTTTTAAATTCTATACATTTTTTGTTTCATTCTCCATCATAATTCAAACAAGAAAATATACTTTCAATTCCTTTTTTTTTCTTCTTGATAATTTCTTAACATAAACATAGCCTTAATCCACGGGGCTTTGAGTTTTTTTAAGTTCCACAGAATTAAGGACATGGAAGTAAGGCTCTGAAATATCTCATCATATGAAGAAAATAAAAGCAGAAGGTGTTGCATTTTCAGCCTTTAATTAAAGTTGCAAGAAAATTAAAGATCCATTGAAATGAAACCATTTCAGATATAGAAAGCCAATCATAAAGAATGAAAGAGTTACTTAAAGAGAGAGCTAAGTGAATGAGTGCGTAATAGGAGTATCATCAGAAGACTCACTTGTCTTAGAAAGTTTAATGGCTGAGCCTCTCTCTCTCTCTCTCTCTCTCTCTCTCTCTCTCTCTCTCTCTCTCTCTCTCTCTCTGTAACCGTGTTAGAAGCTACTGAAGGAGAATCCAAAGGGATAGCATGATCCCTATTCATTATAGGCTCAGAAGAAGAAGAATTACTAAGAAGTTAACATAAAAGAAAGTGATTTGGGATCAATGCGATCCCTTTGGATGCATCCTCCAGTTGCAGTAGAAACAAAGCTGCCTCTCCCCTTCCTTCAAACATCTCTCTCTCTCTCTCTCTCTCTGTGAAAGACAGAAGAAAGTGGTGGAAAGGAGCTGCAATATATAAAGGACAATTTAAGTGCTCTAACAATCTTAGACGTAGTCATTGTTAAAGCATTTTTTTTAATTACCAAAAAAAAGAAAAAAGTGTTCTAACAATGACTACGTCTAAGATTTCAATTTATTTATTTATTTATTTTTATAAATTATGAGATATTTCTGTAGGTTTAATCTATTAAGTTACTAACAAATCATCAGATATTTTTTTTTATTCGAAACAAATTTATTTACTGGTAGGCCCCATTCTCCATCAAACCGAACATATGGAGAAGGTCTTACCAGAAGTGGGGCAGACAAACCCTTCATGGAAATTCCCAACAATGGTAGGTGGTAAAATCATTGTTTTTGTTTTGGTTATTGGTTGCCTATTTCAGTGGTTGATGGTCGTGGTCTCATCCATGTTCTCTCTAGCAAACCCAACTTTTATACGCTTATTTCTTAAGGAATTCTCTCTCTCTCTCTCTCTCTCTCTATATATATATATATATATATATATATATATGAAAATGCTACTGTAATTTACAGAAAAAATTATTGAACTAATGTGATAAGCGCATAATAATTCACATATTTTTTTATAATTTTTTTGACAAATATTTTTTTAGTATAAAATTACTCACATATATATATATGTATATATTTTATGAAATGCATTAGTCATGCAAATATAATATATATGCATGAATATATTGATTAATGAGAAGATTATAAAAATTGTCCCAGAAAATGCATGGTAGCTAGATCTTCGAATGGATCTAATTAGACCGGACGGTAGAGGGTTATACCACATCCCACAAAATTATGCAACACATGACAAAAAATTAGTTGATGGAATTTGGTACTATTCTGGTCTTCTTGACGTGCCAATGAATTTATATAATTTCTGCAGTTGTAGACAGAGAATATTGGTTAAATAGTCATTCTCATGTTTACATGTCATACTGTAACTATCAGGGTGATATATATATATATATATATATATTTGGTAACTGTTGGGCAATTCAAATTCATAGTAAAGTACATTTATTTTCACTTAACATTTGAATAATTACATTTAGTACGCATAATATTTAAAAATTTACACTAATTTCCGTTATTTTGAAATATTATTAATATTAACCATCTCCTAATAAAATCGATTATTAAAACTTAATATAAAATATCAAATTAATTAAAATTTTAGGTGTTTTTTTTTTTTACCTATATCTCTCTCACATTTTGCAAGTTTGTTTTTCAAAAATCCTCAAAAATTATATATTTTTATTTATTTATTTTATTTATTTTTGGAAATTTTTGTAAAAAAAATAATAAAAATATGAAAGAGGAAGGGATAAAATAAAAAAAAATCTAAAATTTTAGTTATTTTAATATTTTTTACTAACTTTTAACTGTTTAGTTAAATGTAATTTTTAAATATTATGTATGCTAAATATAATTACCTAATTATTAAAGGAATGTAGATGTAATTTATCCATATTTATATGTTCTCATTACAACAAAAAGCATTATTGCCGACCATTTTTTGTCGACCAGAACAAAGATAGTCGCTAAATGTTAGTTTTTTACCGACTAGTTAGACGGCAATGTAAAGAAAAACAAGAGACCGAAAATTAAACTTTTACCGACTAAAGTTTAACCTTTACCAACCAATAGTTTGGTCGGTAAAGGTAACTAAAATATTTTCTCCTTCTTTACCGACCAATTACTCGGTGATAATAGAAAATATGGCGCCACAATTTTTGCACCAAATTTCTTAGACTATCAGCGACTAATAATTTGGTCAGAAAAGGTAAAAAAATTTTCTTTTTTTTTTTTTTTGGCGAATATAGTTGGTCAGTGATTACAGAAAATATGGCGCCACTATTTTTGCGCTAATTTTTAGAGCATTGGCGACCAACTTATTTGGTCGAAAAAGGTAATAGAAATATTCTTGCCTTTTTTGCCGACTAGTTGATCGATAATAATAAAAAATTTGGCGCCATATTTTTGGCCAATTTTTATTTTAGAAAATTGGTGACTAAAATTTTTGGTCGGGGAAGGTACAAAAAAAAACCAAGAAGACATTACCGACCAGTGGTCAGTAGCAGTGCTATTCACCCACCAAATTGTTGGTCGGTAAAAATTTATATAATCTATATAGCCCCATTTTGGTTGTTCGGTTTAAAACTCCCCAAACCCTTTTTGATTGCTCAATTTAAAACTCCCCAAACCCCTTCCCCTCTTTTTCCCTAGTTGCAATCCCTAGTTTTTTTGTATAGCACGTCGGTTTTCTCCTCCGTAGTTCAATCTATGCCATTTGATGTTGTCCTTCATTTTGTTGCCGTGGCACAAGTTGGAGAAAGCCCATACAAATTTTAGTAGGACGTAGCCATCGATGTTGGGCCTCCAAGAGTATTTGCTCAATGTCTAATTGAGCATCGAGACCAAACCATCGAGACTCCGTCTTCTATTATTTGAAAAAATTTCTTATTATGTTTTATTTTGTTTTAGAATAATTATAATTTCTATAAAATAAGAGTGTTTACTAACATTATTTTTACATCTAATGTTGTATAGATTGTCGATATGCCAGCTAGTAGAAGAGTGGGATTGAGTTGGCGATCGACTACTAATGCCACGCATTCGACCGAGTCACAAAGTGCTGTTGATAGATCATTACCATTAGGATCACCTGTGACTAGAGAGGCAATTACATCGGGAGAATCACCTTGTGTTGGCAGCAATAAATTTGTTTTACTATCTTTTTTTTTTTAATTTTATTATTCAACTACATTTATTTGATTATTAATTATTTGACATAATGACAGTTCTTTGGTAAAATCACGTGATCGTGGCCCTACAAAAAGTGAAGGTGTGCAGTGGGAAATGGATAAAAATAAAGAAGAGTAGCTTCGAGTTGAAGTTTGCCTAGTAACATGCACATTCGTTGGGAAAAATACCACAAAGATTGCTAACCAACTCGGTGTGCAGATCCGTCTTTCAGCGCCATTACAGGGTGTTAATACTTGGACCCAAATTGATAGAGGCAGTAAGGACGCCATCATTCAAAATGTGTTGGTAATGCATTATTTCAATTATGTATTTTTATTAAGTTTAAATATATATTTTTGTGTTTCTAATTAATGCTAAGGATGTTGCCTATGATATATTGCAGCTAATGATTGACATTAAAGACTTTCATGAGCAATATGTTCAAGAGGCTATCGAAAAAAATGTTACTCATTATATAAGGACTAGCGATTCTATTGAAAGAAAAGGCACTTAGAGTTGTTAAATGAGGGAAAGGACCCTTATGGTAATGCCCCTGACCCAGGAAGACAAGAAAAATGGAACAATATGATAGACATTATATGGAGTTCTGATAAGCATCAAGTAATTTAATAGTCACCGTTTTTGAATTCTAAAAAACATTTACACAAGTACACAATTTACTAATTAAGTTATTTTTTAAGAAATGAGCGGCCCAAACAAAGAATAACAGTGCTCAATTGCCTTACAATCATACGTCTGGATCCCAATCATTTCTAACGAAATTATTCCTTCAAGTAATATGTTAGTTTTCAAGTTATTTCTAACATTATATTTTTTTACTTTTAGCTTTAAATTTGCATTCTCTCACTGTTACTTATTAAATAGACTGAGAAACTTGGAGATGAGGATCTCCTATTTCAACATTTTACAAAGACACCTATTGAAGTAAAAAAAAAAAAAAAATGATTACATCCATCCACAATGTAAGCAAAATTATGTACGTGTCCCATTTAATTTTTTACAATTATGTTCTTTTATTCCATTTCTCATTAATATTATATGAATTGATTTTTATTTGTTTCAATCATGTACAGGATGAAATTGTTAAACGTGATACTGAGGCAGCGGAGGTAGGTGAGCCACGCTATACACCGGAGTAACTCTCTCAGATGACACTTGGAGAAAGATCGGGTTATTTACTCGGGTTTGGAAAAGGGCCAAAGCCATTCTCCTCGATAAGATCATTAGTGTCATCAAAAGCATGTTACACTGAGATTAAAAAGATGAAGGCGCAAATTGAAAAACAGAATGAGCGGATGCGACAATATGAGGAGAATAGGAGAAATTATGAAAATGAAAAGAAAAAGATGGAAGAGGAAATGAGAAGAATGGAAGAGGATATGAGAAAGATAGAAGAAGATAGGAAGGCGAAAGATGAGGAGACACAAAAACAATTTTAGCAAATATTTGCGATGATACGGGATAAGTTTCACGAAGGTGGTTTGGGGGGCACATCTACCTGATTTGGTAAGTAAATTTACTCTCTAGATGTCTATGTTTTTTTTTTTCCTATATTTATATATTATCCTCAAAAAAAAAATGAAAACAAATGTTTACAGACTGTCAGTTTGATTAAGCATTTCATACATAAATGTGCTTACTTTAAAGTTAAAATAGAAAAATTTCGTAACACCTAGTTATAATGAATGGCTCCTTTGCACAATTTTTCTTGTGATCCATTTGTCACTTATCCCATAATGATGTCTAAAGTATTTCAATGAATAATTGTGTTTTTCCTATTTCTATTAAGTTAGAGAAGAGCATATATTCCTATTACTTATATCTTGCTTGCTTTTGATGGTTGAAATTTGAAAAAGGAATTATCTATATAATTGTCTTGAATCTATACATTTTATTAAACTCCTCTAAATGAAGCATAAGAAGTGTATAACTTATTCCAAATATCCTCTAATTGTAGGGAATGGTGATCAGTCAATTCTTGAAGGGGATAGCTCAAAAGAAAACAATTCTTCCTCAAAGAGCAAAAAAAATCTAATGACACCTTTGCTCGGGAAGAGAGTTTAAAGCAACTCTCTTTGCTTAGGGATCGATTTCTCTTATGTATTCAAGCAATGGTACTTCCTTTGGTTGATCTAATCATTTACTTTTGCTAGTTTGTTTTTCTATTCTTGGAACCATCTTGTTTTTTCTGACTAGTATGTGAATTTTGAAGACATATGTTTTATTAATGTCAAGGTGTAGAATATTTAATTTGGAAGTGTTGATGGTATATAATTTGATGATGGATGTTTTGTTGGTTTGTTGATGGTGAATGGTTTGTATGCAATGTTATAGGGAATTGAATTCTGTACAGGAAAAAAGTTCAAGAAATAGAAAAAATGCTCTAGAATTTTTTTTTTTTTTTTTTTAGAGAATTGCCGACCAATTGGTCGGGGACAATTAAACATTGCTGACTAATTAGTCAGGGAAAGTCAAGAATTACCGATCAAATGGTCAGGGAAAAAAACAATTAGCGACCACTTAGTCGAGGAAAGATATGATATTTCTCCAGTTGAATATTTTTTGCCGACTAGTTTGTCGATAAAGATTGATTCTAATAATTTAGAAGGCTAATTAGTGACCAATTGTTTGGTCGGGAAAAAATGTTTGCCAACCATTTAGTTGGGAAAAGTTTAGACATTTGCCAACCAATTAGTTGAGAAAAGTCTTAATCTTTGTTGACCAAGTAGTTTTAGTCGTTAAAGGTTTGATATTTACCGACGAGTTGGTCGGTGAAGATTCATAATGCCTGACTAGAATGTTGTCGAGAAATATTACAATTTAGCGACCAAATAATTTTTCTAATCGGCAAAAGTTTCCCCGACTAACCTTCCCCGACCAAATGCCAATTAACTGAGTTTGGTCGGGAAAAGTTTTGCCAACCAAATTTTACCCTTCAACGACTAATTTTTTGATCGGCAAATGTGTGATTTCTTGTAGTGCTCCATGAAAATTAATCACAGTAAGAAGAAGGGTATGTCAATATGTTCGTACTAAAACTCAAGATGTTTATGTTGGGGTTGTAATTTTGAAATAGATTTAAGTTCTCCAGATGTAATAAGTATCGTTAAATTAATAGAGCCAACTTTTTTAGTTTGTCCAATTATAAAAAGCTTTTTTTCTTTTATGTGAGTTTAAATTTCGGTGGCTTTGCAAATTTACAATTTTCTAATTAACATATGTACTTGAAGAGAACTATAAATTTCTTTATAAAGTTTGATTTGATAAAAAAATTTCATTTTCTAAATAAGGATAGTTATCTTTTTATTTTCGATACTTAAGGTAAAAATTATTTATACCTATGAATTTTAAAAATTTACCTTTACACTCTTCATACTTTGAATTAAAATATAAACATTAAAAAATCTGTTAAAGATAATAATTTTAACTCTAAGTAATTTTGAAAATTATATTTACATTTCCTATAATTTATATTACATACATTTACACACTCTAGTTTTATTTGATTTTTAATCAGTATTTTTATTTTTTCACTTGAAAATTTTTTGGTGATAACAATTTTATTTTAGTTTAAAGTATAAGAGGATGCAACTATAAATTTTTAAAATTCAATGAATGTGATTGATTTTCGATTCAAGTATAAGAGATAAAAAGATAGTTGTTCCCTTCTAATACTCTATATGGACTAATATTAGTTTTTGCTTATGAATTTAACTTTTATCATTCCTCTTGATATCTTTTTAATTATACTTTTTGCTAAGATTAAGTACTTCACTAAAAAAGATATATCTATATAACAATATGACTTATAATTTGACATTTATATATTTTCAACCATTGAATTTATTCAATTGCTAAGATTACTTATTTTTCTCTCTACTTTAATTGTCTTCTCGGTCACCTCACATTAAAATATAATCTCTCATTATTCTCATATTTTTTTAAATACTTTTATATATAAAATTTTTAAATTAATATTTTAAGAAATGTAATAATATTTCTAATAAATAATAAAATTTTACACATTTATTAAACAATGTACGGATACTTATTAGACAAAATCAACTAAATTTTTTTATTTTAAAAAAATGACATTTAAACTTTGATTTTCTTTAATGTGTTTAATACTTAAATTTTAAATACATACATTTTTAAACTCTTTAGATTTGCTCAAAATTTTAAATTTGAAATATTTCAACCATTAAATTTTCTCAATGGATAGAATTATTTTTATTTTTCTTTCTACTTTGGTTGTCTTCTCTGTCATTTCATATAAAAATATAATTTTTCACTGTTCTCATATCTTTTTTGAATACTTTTTATATAAAAGTTTTTAGGTTAATATTTTTAAAAATGTGATAATATTTGTAGTAAAAAAAATAAAATTTTACGTATTGATTAAATACTTCGTGGATACTTTAATCTCTTTTAATTAGTGATTTTTATTTTTACACGCTAATTTTATAGTTTTAAATGAAGTTTACTTTATAAATTTAAATTTGAGCTGTTTGCACACTAAATTATATTTCTGTGCCTTTAAACATGGCAATTATTGGTGTGCATGTGTGTGTGTGTGTGTGTGTGTGTATTCAATCATTTCAAGTTCTTGTCATGAGTAGGAATGGGCATGGGGTCGATAGGGGATATGTACGTCTATCCTCATACCCAACATCTGAACCCAAATCGATTTTCATACCTTACCCGGTTCCACTGAGAATTTATTTTTACCCTCATTTTCGCCCCAAAGAGAATGAGGATCCCAGTGGACAATCGGATAGTTGAAATGGAAAAAAAAAAAAAAAAAAAAACACAAAAATTTCAAATTTCAGATTAGAAATTCAAGTATCAAGTTCATATTCCAAAAATTTCAAATTCCATATGCCTAACTACTTAAGTATCAAGTCTAAATTCCAAATTCAAGTATAACTGCATGGTATTAATGTAAGTTCCAACCTCCAGATTCAAGCATAGCACCATTAACACAAGTCAATTAGGAGATTCGGGGATATTTTGAGGATCAGGTAGGACATGGGCCCGTACCCTATCTTATCCTTGAAATTTTTTAATAAATGTCTTTATATCATATTCGATCTCTAAAAAAATTTTCGAATCTCCTAACTATTTGGAACAGGAATCGAATAGAGAGTGAATGAGCTAGTCAAGATGTTCATCGCGAGCCGAAAGATTGTTTCAGAAAAAAAAAAAAAAAAACAAATTGCATTAAAAGTCAACTAAAAGCTTGACACATGCGTCTCATGTAAATAATTTATCAACAGTGCATGATTGATTATTATATTGAGGTTTTTGGAGGCCGATCACTATTTATGGACTTATAAGGATTTAAGTCATACCCAAAAAATTTATTTGTGAATAAGTCACACTTGCAATAAAAAGACAAAAAAGGACATCACGTGTTTTTGACTGCATTTCAAAACTGTCAGTTTTATCTGAAAATAGTGCACACTTCACTCATAACTTCCGCGACTTTTCATCTTCTTTACAAAGCAAGCAAAACTGATTTTTGGAAACAAAATCAAAACTGTTTGGGAAAAACCTAATTTCGCGACTTTCCATCTTCTTTACAAAACAAGCAAAATTGATTTTTGGAAGTAAAATCGATTTTTGGAAACAAAATCAAAACTGTTTGGGAAAAGCCTAATTCTGCGACTTCCCATCTTCTTTACAAAGTAAGCAAAATCGATTTTTGGAAACAAAATCAAAACTGTTTAGGAAAAACAGTACTACATAAGAAACAGTACCGCATAAAAAACAGTACCACATAATAAAAGTACCTCATTAAAACAGCATCATTCTTTGTATATGGTACTTCTTTTTGTGTTTAATGGTGGTCTTTGAATATTAGATACATTTGGTACTGTGTTTATACAATAATACATCTTACTAGAAACAGTACCACATAATAAAACAGTACCGCAAAAAAATAGTACCACATAATAAAACAGCATTGCATAAAAATAATACCTCATTAAAACAGTACCATTTTTTGTATGTGGTACTTCTTTTTGTGTTTAATAGTGGTCTTTGAATACTAGATACATTTGGTACTGTGTTTATACGAGAATACATCTTACTAGAAACAGTACCAATAAAACAGTACCTCATAATAAAACAGTACCGCATAAAAAACAGTACCGCATAAAAAATAGTACCGCATAAAAACAGTACCTCATTAAAACAGCGCCATTCTTTGTATGTGGTACTTTTTTTTTGTGTTTAATGGTGGTCTTTGAATACTAGATACATTTGGTATTGTGTTTATATGATAATACATCTTACTAGAAGCAGTACCACATAATAAAACAGTACCGCATAAAAAATAGGACCGCATACAAACAGTACCATATGTATGTGGTACTTCTTGCTAAAATTCAACAAAAAAATTATGAACATTAACATACCATTATTCGCATCCTTGCCAGTAGCTATTTATGGCATTTTAACCGACTTTTATCTCACTACATGCTTGTTCAAATAAAAAATATACCATATATCTTCACGCGATTTCTAAGGAATAAAACAAAAATAGAAAAATGTGATTCGCGGTTATCATAATTTCCAACAATTTCATCTCAGTTAATTATAGAAACAAAGGGCATTTGAGTCATATTATAAATTATATTTAAAACAAACTCGTGAGACCTACTAAAAAATGTGACTTAAATATAAAACTTTATACATTAATGTGACTTAAAAGTAATACTTTTTTTAGTATGACTAATAATCTTAAAAAATTACAAAGTATAACTTAAATACAATTTTTCGTATTATATTGTCATGGATGTGTCACGCCCCGGATTTTCATAACCGAATGCCTAGGGGTGACTTGGAATTTATTTGTTAGGTATAAAAATGAGATGATAAAAACATGCTGTCACACCCCAGAGTTTTCCTCCAGATTGGGGTTGACCCGTAAGAAAAATTTAAGATAGTTAAAATCCCATGTTTATCCCAAACAATATTTATAAGTCATTGGACTGAACCATTTGATGGGATTTCAACTACAGGGCTCAAAATAAAGATAGAGAAAAATATTACAGAGCCATCTAAGTGTCCCAATCACGCTATTAACATTACATACCAAATAAAAGCAAATTAGGTCTATGCTTAATAATTACAATCATCCAACAATTATTACAGACCAAAAATAAAGTCCTCCAGCTCTGTGCAGGAAAGAAGAAAAAATAGATAACTCTTCTGATGGAATATTTAAGAGAATTTAATCTCTTTCCAGCTCATCTTCTGTATCCCTGTGCTTAATATCCTGAAAAAATATTCCCACAAGGGGTGAGCTACCAAAGCCCAGTAATCAGAATCTTCTAGGTGCCTATATGCAGTGGTTGTAATACTACACTGTATTAAGTGAATGTGTTTAAGTGGCATACTATTTATGCAACAATTAATTCAATAGATCTCAACTGAATAATGTAAATTATACTTACAACGGTTCGATGAAATCGTCACCGTAACTACTATTTTACTTATATGTAAAATAATTAAATACTGATGTGTATACCACAATGAAGTCTGTGTCGCAGTGGTAAGGATCTCAAATTTAGATCTTCAAGGTCTCGGGATCAAACCCCGTAGCGATACAAGTTTCATACATATATATATATATATATATATATATTTATAAAATATTAATCGAGAGGAATTTAATATAATTAAATAATTCCAACACATCATTCACACATAACAAGAGAGGTTGCTGGTCACAGTAAAATTTTGTAAAGGAGTTTAATCTAAATCCTCCTAAGATAATCATACTCCTATCCTCCTCTACCCCCAGCCTTGGGAACCAGTGACTTTACGGGTTTAGCATCCAATGCATACCGACGGTGTCACCTACCAAAAACCTAACCGTCGCGACCGGCTACCTGACTGGCCAGGTCAGAAGGGAGCATCTCCCAAATAAAATGCATGTTCCCATCTTCATCTAAAAGGCCATTTCTACCCACCCATCACCCCATTGCCAAAAACAGCTTTAGCACGAAGTGCCTTAATTTCTTCTCACCCTTTTACATTCCAAGGGTACCTTGTATGGAAATCAGACATTTTTAATAACAACCGGCAATGTTCCCGGACGATGAATCAAAAGTGAGATTATTTAGTCACATGCAATATATTTTTAAGCACTTTATCTATATCCATACTTTAATAGTAATTCTCAATAAATCAAAGATTTAACATAGTCATCAATATCATTATCACAAAGGTAGGCGCTATATGTAAATTAACAATTAGCAAGTAAAAAAAAAAATTTAGAATACAAACTAGTATTTTAGTTAATTGTTTTGACAAGCTTACCGTACCAAATTTGATAAGAACAAAATTATTTCTAATGGTATATTAATTAGGCCGAGGTTGGTAGCTTAGTGGGTGGGCGACCCTAATTGCGATTTAAAGTCGCAAGTTCGAACCCCATTGGCTGCAAATCTCGGTTTTTGCTTCTTTTACCTTTTATTTTATTATTTTATGGAATATGAAGATAATAAATAGCTCTTGGACTTATATTTAATTTTTAGCAAAATTGATAAGTTTTATTTTATTCAAAAATAATTTAAATAAATTTCCAATCATCATCTTATTTATAACCAAACCTTTATCATAGGTTTTTGGCTTCAAGATATCCACAAATGTCCACAGAATTATCCCAATGTTTAGGAAGGTATTAAATGAGTTTCATTTAATTCACTTAATCATAAAAATATAATTATATAACTTGCTAGGTTGACAAAACAATGCCAAAAATAAATCAAATTCATTTAAGAAAGACCAAATGAGAAAAGAACGAGTCCATTGTTTCTTTTGGGCATTTTATCAAATACTAGCATTTTAGTTTGAATAAGTCATCCAACTATCCATGATGAAACTGATTATCTAAGTCAATTATCATCAATATTAGAGTGTCAAATAATACATAATATCTAGTTTAAAATAATTTCATATCAATAGAAATTATTAACATGACAATAACTAACAGAAGGAAATTAGAAATTTAAATAAATCTTTAAACATAATATTCTAAACAAATCCAAACAAGCATTAATTAAAGCTAAGCAGAATAGCAGCTTGAAAGAAAATTCATATAAAATAGAGCAAGACTCCAATATCTATAAACTTTATATCTGTAAAAACTAGACTTCAAGACCTATAACTTTCATGTTTTACACTTTTTAAAATTCTAAGGTCTAAAGGTACAAAAATAGCTTTGAATTCAGTTTGTTCAGAAAATACAGTTTTACACGTGCTCAGTATTTTGGGCATAACTTTTGACTCACAAATCGGATTGATGCAATTCTTTTTGGGTTGAAAAGAAAACTGAAAGGGCCACAACTTTTATGTTTTAGCCAAAGCCTAATTCCACCGTTTTAGGGGTTAGAAGCACATAAGAAGTTACAAATAGAGAGCTGTCAGCATACTAAGTTACTTCAGTCAAAATTTTGGCTTCCCTACCCCCAATATACGGGTATTTATTTTTATCACAATCAAGTTTCATACTTCAAACCAGAAAATGTATCAAATATATTTTAGGAGATTCATCATCCTACCTCAATGAAGATATTAATGACCAAGTCTGAGAAGGAAAAATGAGTTAGCTTTGAACACCACCCAAATTGAAAATTCCAAGCCTTTCTTCTTCCTCCAAGCAACACCAAATCTTCAGCCTCACTAATGAATAATTTATTTTTATTTCTCTCTTATTTTCTTCTCTTTGAAGACACACAATTTATAGGGAGTGTAGAGAAAATTATTAGTGGAGAAAAATCAACTAAGGTAAGATCATGCCTATACAATTGGTAGCATGATCCAATAATCATGCTTATTTTTTGACTATCTAACCATATCATTTAAGAAAAGCATTGGGAAAGATGTATGGAAGTGGCATGATCCGGGAATCATGCTAACTTTTTGACAAATTTAAACAATCATGCTAGCTTTTTGACAATTTAACCAAATGCTTTAAATCATGCTAGCTTTCAAACAAAATGCTTTAAATCTTGTTTGCTAAATAATTTGAAAAAGATGCTTTAAGGTCATCAATGTGGGTCTTCTCTTTGTCCAATTAGTCAAATAATTTTGAAAGATGGTGAGAGTGTATGGAATATGGAAATGAAGTTGTCGGGAAATAATTTATAGCAACTATTCATGAGTCAATTCATTGAGTGATAAAGTGAGTTGAAATGAGTTGAGGTGAGTCAAAGAAAAGGGTTGACCCATGGGTTAATGGTCTTGGTTTGAACCAAATAAGTAATTGGGCTAAGAAGTGTTTGGATAAAAATTTTAGAAATTCTACATTAAACTCCCACATATGGTGAAATTTAATCCGAAAAATTTTCCAACTAATTTTTATCATTTCAAAAATTTTCAAATGCTCAATTTTCTAGATTTTTACTATAATAAATATCACTACCACACTTAAATAATTTAATTAAGGAAAAAAATTCAGGTTATTACAGGATGAGTACTATTTTACCATCCCATGACAATCATGAAAGAAAGGTTTCACTGTGAAGTGGAAGTGTGACAGACAAACTAATGAAAATCCGCATTCATTAAACAAAGTCATAATCAAGTGGCAGAGACTTGAAAGAGGGAGAGAGGGGGGGGGGGGACTTAATTTGAAGTTCATGATGATGGGTCCCTTTTGGGGGGTGGGGGCATTATTCATACATGTTTATGGGTAATAAGCCTGTTAAAACTAGAATTTATCATGACCATTTATTTCAAATTAATCAATGCCATATTTTTAAATAGGCAAATGGCATTGACAAGTGTCTTCTTTTTTTTATATATTATATCCATGGCAATTTACAATTACTCATATGGGCAGACCCCCGTAATTAATTGTGTGGGCAATTCTTTTTACCCACTTAAAAATTATACTTAAAAACTCTCTATTATATTTTAGTTGCATAAAAAATGTTAGTATTTTGTCCTGATGTTGACTATGAGTCTCTTCCTTTTTCAACATACTACATATATACAAAGAATAGTTTGTCATTCAGTTTAAAATAATTTTAAAATTTTTTAAAATTGTTCTCATAAATTTTATTACATTGCTATAATTATTTTTAAAAATTAATTTTATTATAAAAAATTTTCTTTTTCTTCCCCACCGTAGGTGACTTTTACCCTAATTAATTAAAAACTCTACTAAGTTCACCGTTAAATACTAATACATATGGTATAAAAATATTTTAATTTAATAAAAATAAAAAAATATTCTGACAATATCATTTATCTTTTAACTAAATAATGTAATTATATGTGTTTATGTGCGTATATACACGATAATAATACGAATGAAGTACTCTTCTTATACGTTTGCTTAACTATAATTAAAAGTTGATTACAGCTGAACATAGAATTGTGTCTTCTAAGAATACACAAAGACTAGGACCGACAGAGCCAGGGGCACGATGATATATTGAGAGTGATCAATTGACCCTACTTACGTTATTATATCCTGACCCGGCACCTTATATAATTGTTATGAATTTAAATATTAACATAATAAAATTAATTGAAATAAGCATTAGTTATTTTGTTTGAAAAAAAATAATAATATTGAGGACGTACGTCAAAGGTTATTAATTATCATGGTGCAAGTTAAACCGACGTATGGGAGTATTGCATACATATATATATATATATATATATTTGGGAGGGGGTTCTTATGACGATTTTTCGCGCCTCTCCTCATTTCTTACACACACTCGGGGTGGTGGTGACCATGACAGAGTAAGGAATAGGGATTGCAATTCTAAACCTCTCCAACAAGTATCCGTCTGATCTCGATTTAATAAGTACGATTATATTTAAATTTTATAAGTAACAGGATGAATAAAATAATCATAAGATTCAATTATAAGGATGGTAAATGTAGCATATTTAACAAGTATTATTTGAACTTATCCTGATTACTCTCATTATAAGATACCTGGTGGGTATTACCCAAATCCATGCTAATTATCCTGATTATAAAGTACCCGATAAGTATTACCTAATTATCAATTAAATTACTCACGCCAATTATCCATTCATTAGGTACCCAGCAGGTATTACCTAATTAGTCGTCCAAATTACTCAATTACTGATCTAAATTATCAAAATTTTGAATTTATGCAACTAATACCATCAATTTAAATCGTAAATTATATATATTTGTGTCAAAAGAACAAAATCCATTTAATTAATACCAAATAATTCAAGATTCTAATTCCAAATAATTTGTTTAGATTTAGGATTTGGCTCTCAATATAACAAAAGAACAATTTTTTTTTTTAACTTAATTATAGTATAGGTTTGAAACAAGATCAAATATGAAAATTTTTTAATTTTATTTTTATAAAAGTAATATAATAAATTTTACTAAGTATAAAAATATTTAAAAACTTTTATTAAAGATAATTTTTTTTAAGTTTTTTAAAATGTAAAATTACTTATAAAACTATTATATTAAAAGAATTTTTTAGTCATTCTTCTTGATTTAACCGCCTTATATTTGAAGTTATGAATTCTTGAATAATCGGTGGGTATCCGATTACTTGATGGTTTAGAAGATGGTAGCTAGTTAAAAATATCCGTCGGGTACCTGCCTCATTCAGTTTTTTTTTTTTTTATCCAACGAATTTAGAAACAGTATAGGTAATCCACAATCTGATTTATTGCCATCCCTAATATGGACAATTACCCTCACTCATATTTTTGAAAAAAGTTAATTATATATATTTTTTAATATTATCTTTACTAAAATTCTCTTTTAACTTCACTATCTTAATTTGTCCCTACTTGCATATAAGTTATAAACAAAAACCTACACTGTTTATTCTAAAAAGTTAAAAAACTCTCCTCCTCTCATACTATATTTTTTTCTACTGCATAACAAAATAAATTTTAACTCTAGTAATTTGTTTTTTTGAATTCGCCCATACCTACTACATTTTCTATGTCTACCACTGTACATACCAGGTACCATTTAAATCCCTTTCTTTCACATAATTTTGTTTTTTAATTTTTTAGAATAAATTACATTTTATATTAAGCCACTATTTTGTTCAATATAAAATATTTTTACTTATATTTTCAAAGAATATATTTTTTTAAAAGTGAAATATATTTTATTAAAAATATTTTATATTAAAGCAAATAGAATTTAAATTTCACTTTTATTTTTTTATTATAACAAAAAAAATTTATTTTTAATTAAATTTCAATTCAATCCTTTTGTCAACAATCATTAAAAAAAATAACAATAAATACCACAATAATCGACACAATTTAACAAAATAGTAGAGTTAAAAGCTAACAGTAAGTATGGGTGTGTTTGGAATTGTATAAAAGTGTATAAAATAAAATAAAATTGTAAAATAAAGTTCTCATAATTCGTGTAGTGAGTGAAGAATTTAAATTTTATTGTCTCGTAATTTGTATTTATAGAGATTTGTAAAATTTTATTTTATTTTATTTAACTCCAAATGAAGCCTATATAAGAGATTGACTATTATTGGAAGGTGACAAGTCAGAGATGGAGCACTCTAAGGGTCAAAGGGAGTCATGACCCCCTTAAAATTTGAAAAATACTGTCTATATGTATATATGTATTTTTTTAATTATATAAAATATATATTATAGTCTAGCACTCTAAAATTTTAAAAAATAATTGACCTAGTAATTTAAAAAATATCACTACTAGTACATAAAATTTTTGAATTAAAAAATTTAAATTATGAATTAACGTCTTTAGTATTTAACTATTTTTGTCAGTTATTATATAGAATCTAAAATTTAAAAGTCCATCACACATATATATTAATTTATTTTTTATTCACTAACTATAATATATAATATTAATTATGATTTTTTTCTATACTTAAATTTTCTATCTAAGAAAAAAATTTTGACCTCACCTAACCAAAAAATATATATATTTAGACCCCTTTTGATTTACATTTTTACCAACAAACTTTAATTTTTTTTTAATTTTCTCTAACTTTTTTTCACAAAAAAAAACTAAAGTTATCATAAATTTTCTCTAATTTTTACCAACTTTATCTAATTTTTATCAACTTTCTCTAACTTTCATCAAATTTCTTCAAATTTTTTCAAAAATCTCTAACTTACTTAAAAAATTTCCAACTCTTTTGGGAACACACCAAACATCTAAAAATCTAAAATTTAGAGATTTTTTTTTTTTTGGGTAGAATTTGGCACAAGAAAATAGGCTGACGAGTTGACCCTCTTCCTGATCATGATGAATGATGCCGTGTCTTTTCCACAGCATTGAAACGTCAATGGACCACATGAACAGCAGCGGACAGCTGATTTCCATGGCGCCTTGTTGGACCCCACCACAAATTATTATTAATTCTTGCAGATATACAAGAAGGTGAAAGTAAGTTTTGTTGTGACTCTGTTTATGTCCATCTCAAGGGTGCACATCTGTGTTACACTGTTTCTTCTTTTCTGGACATGAATGCTATTTCCTTTCCAGTTCTTGTTACCCGTCTGGTAGATCATACTAGCACTCTGAAAGATCCACCTGCCATTTCTTGCCTATTTGGCTACACACACACATACATATTCAACATTTGTCTTCCATACATGAAATTCACTACATGCCACTTCCGCTTGCAGTTCTTTGTTGACCCTGATCCACTTTCAAGGATTGGGTTAGAACTTAGGCAATGTTTGTTTGGGGATAAAATTAGGAGATTGGATAAGTAGTTTATCATTTTTAACTAAGTTAAATTCAATCCTGTGTTTGATTTATAGTATTACAATTCCGAATTGAATTTCATATTCCCAAACTAGAGAATAAGTCATATCACGAGGATATGATATTATTTATATACCCCACCTCAAATCTAAAGATCTAAAATTATTTCTTATCATATCTCATATCAAATACATCTTTTATCTCACTTTATGTCTCACTAACCAAATATTAAAAAAATCATCTCATATAAAAAATTAATCTCATGCTATATCTAATCTCATATATTATCTCATGATATTATTTGTACTTCATCATTCAATCCCTTAAAATAAACCTAGCCTTAGAATGAACAGACTTTTAGAAGTTTTTTTTTTTTTTGGTTTTAAATAAGTTAGACAAAAATGAATGAAAAAAAATAACTACATAGTTAATTTTAATTAATTTAAGATTAAAATCGTATGGAGTTGAGTTTGAATAAATTAGACCATGGTGATGTTAATTATTTACCAAATTGTTAGTGTTTCATTTAATTTTGAGGACACAAGTAATTAATTTGCATGTTGAGAAAATTACACTATACATTGAATCTTATTCTGGCACCTTTTATCTTTTATTGTTGCGGGTAACTGCATGCATGCGTTCACGTTTTAATTTGATCATTCTATGGGTAAATGTAAAATTAATTTTAACTTAATTTGATTAAAATTAATTTTAAAATAAACATAAAAATTAAAATAAATTTATTTGGAAGATAATCAATGCATATTATATATGAAAAGTCACATATGATTTAAATATAATCAAATTTAGACCCTTTATAAATGAAGGGTCTAGAATTTTTTATAATGATCTAACGATCTTAATTTAATTTAATTAAAATTAATTTTAAAATAAAAATTAAAATTAAAATAAATCTAATTGAACGGCAATTGATACAGAATACAAAAAGTCACGTGTTATTAAAATACAATCAAATCTAAACCTTTCATTCTTACACTGCAATCTCTACTGTGTATTTTTGCACCCTTGAACCCCTAACCCAATAGGTAACATTTATTTTTGGATTAGTTTTTGATTGACTCAAATTTAAGTAAATAATCAATAATCTTTAGTGTTGGTACGAAGAAAATGAATATATATATACATAAATGAGGCATAAGTTAGAGTTTTCAGCTACTGTATGAAATTCAAATTAAACAAATAAGTTATGAAACCCATCAGCACACCAAACTAAGATATTAAACTAAAATATTGTGAAGTTTGACTGTAGAAGAAAATGAAGTCTTTTTAGTTAAAAAAGTGCAGAGGCAGTGTGACGTCGCGCGTGACGATAAGGAGCGCGATCAAATTCTTTCTGCACAAATAATAATTTTTTGAAATAAAACTTATAGCAGACAAACAAGCTATTATTAGGTTTACAAAACCACTCAAAATAATAGGGGATAAAGTGTTTAAAAACTTAAGTTTACAAGATTTAAACAGAAATCTTAACTAGAAATTAAGAATAGAAAATTTCAAAATAGGAAATTAAGGTGGCATTTGGTTTGTTTTGCTGTTTTTTATTTTCTATTTTTGTTTTATGTGTTAAAAATCTTAAAATGAGAAAACAAAAAATGTTTTATTTTTTTTGTTTTGAGATTTTTTTTTATTTTTTGGTTAAAAACTTTTAAAATCACTTTTTACCTTTTTTTTATTTTCTGCATAAAACTTATTTTTAGTTTTCAAAGATAAATTTTGAAAATACAAGTAACCAAATAAATTTTGAACTTTTTTCTTTATTTTCAAAAGTACAAAATGAAAAATGAGATCAAAATAAAAATAAAAAACAGAAAAAAAAAACTAAATGACTCCTAAATAATAGAAAGTATTCTTAACATAAGAGTAGAATATTTTTTAACATAGAAAATTACTGGAATTCTAAATCCAATAGTTATAATTCCACTTTTAGAAGCATCTGGTCAAGACGAAACATCATGAATCGGGCTCATCTAAAAATTAAAAAAAAAAAACAAACAAACAAACAAAGCGACTATGAAAAGATTTCCTCAATTCATTCCAAAATCTCTCTTTTTCATATCATTCAAGATATCATACTGTAAGATATTTTTTTAGTTTATGTACTTTGAAATTAATGGTTTAAATGGATTTGACCTAATAGGGCTAAGATACTAATAATTTTTTCTTTATTAAATTATATAACTAATGACATATATATTACTATATACATGTATGCATTTTTGGGTATAGAATTTTTCAAGTATCCCACAGATTATCCGAGCTTAACCTAAATTAATACTGAGTTTCAAAAATTTTAACCCAATTTCGTGGCCCTAGCTCTACCCGGGTGGTTAATTCGAGTCATTGGGACATTTGAGTCCCAAAAAATATCAAAGGTTGGAATTCTAAGAGAGACTCATTTGTTGCCTTCTTCCGCTTAAAAAATGGAATTTGGAGGTCACATGGATGTAATCAGGAAAAGTGTCCCTCCAAGGGCGCTTCAAAATTTTATTACGGTGCCAGTTAAGGACAGCTTCTACCCCACCCTCCTTAAGCCAACTTGTCTCTCATCAAAGCTCACAGCTTTTAATCTGGCGTTTGTAGAGTGGGACATGGAGCTTCTGACGAGGAATTAAGGCTGCGTTTGTTTGCATAATGAAAAGGTAGAATTGGATTTGTATTTTGTGGAGCTCACAAGTCTAGGTTATTTATTTATTTTTTTTTTTTTTTTTTGGGTTTCAGTGGGCACGAGATGGTATTTTCTTGAAGTTAACGCTAATTATGTAAATACGCAGTGTAAAAAATAGTATATAAATCTACAAAATGTACTCAGAGAATCGATACTAAAGAATGTAGATCCAAAAAGAAAATCAATCAAACAATTCACAAAAAAAAAAAAAAAAAAAATTAATAATATGACTCACTAGAAAAACTTTTTAACAAAGAATAAAAATCTCAAACCTTTAACGCGGATAAGACTTAAAATTTTATTATAAATCAAAGGTTAGAAGGATCTCAATTGAGAGAATATAAATTTTTCTAACTAGAGTAGCTCTTGATCTATTTGACTCAGATTTTTCTATCCTTACTTACTAGATACTTACAACACACATTTTCAATAAAATTTCAACCACTCCAACCGTAGTAGAAGTGTTCTCTCAATTATCTAAACATGTAATTCAAGAAACAAGATAATTTGCTAAAGAAATCTTTGAAAAATAGGTTTGAATAATCTAGATTTAGTAGTCTTTATTGTGTTTTTGCTTTCAAGAGAGTGATAAATTAGGTTTAAAGTAAGAGATTAGGGTTTAAGAAATGTTTTTGAGTATTTATAGACAAAGAATAGGTAAAATATATATATATATATATATATATATGTTTCAACAACATAGGGGGGTGAAACCCATTAAATTTCGCAATTGGACCTGCAAAAAAAGTATTCTGGAAGTTGATATTTATTCACTGGTAGTCTTTGACGGTAGCTCCCGAGCATGACCTCCTTGTGCTTTGTTTGCGAAACATAACGAATTAGTGTGGTATACTCATATTATAATATATGAATAGTAAGAATTAGCATTCGTATTGAGATTAGAACTCATAAGCATAGAGTAGAGAAGAAGATAGATTTATAGATGGAATCAAATATACGATATTTACAGACAAAAGTATTTGGTTATTGAAGAAAAATCAATATACTTTTAATACTGAATTAGGATCAATGAGGATGGAAATAAAGTTTTTAGTTGAATTCTTCTTGTACTTTAGGCAGCTTATCTCAAGTTGTCTTTTTTCCTATCAAATTTCAAAAACTTTTATACTTTTGATTGTTGAAATTTACACTCAAACATCCTTCTCTATTTTGTCCAAACACTATGCGACAGACGTTTGAATCAGTTACCTAAATTTCACAACTAATTGGACGACATTGTAACATTTTAAACTAAAATGCAAAATCAATTAAAAATCTTCGAAAAAATAATGTTTGCTCAAAAATTGCCAAGATAAACATATCCTATAAAAACACTAACAATTCTTATATCCAAATTTGAATCTAGCCAAAATCTAAATGTTTAAAATTATCTTCAATCAAATCTCTTATCAAATTATATCTTTATTATTTTATATTCTAACAACCAAACACGAAAAAAGTAAATAAATAATAAATTCATGCATAAAATTAATTTCTATTAAATTCAATCTTTTATATCATCTATCTCTAATTATCAATCTTATATATATATATATATATATATACTAGTGACCAAACCCATGCAATGCACGGATTGTCATATTATATTTAATTAAAATTATGTTAATAATCACTTAAGAGAATAATTTTTACTAAACTGTATGCAAAAAATAATTAATCTATTAAATAAATATTTAATTTATTAATAAATTACATCTATAATTAATTTATTCTTACTAATTAAAATATCACATGATAAATAAATTATTATTATCACTTAATTATATTCATTGAGAACATGAATGACTTGAAATATTACGTTAAATTAGGTATGTACAATAATAAATATTTAAAAATTAATTTATTACTTTATTTTTATTTTTCTTTTTATTAATATTAATTTTTTTATCTCAATTATTAAAGTAAAATGAGATAAGATGATGATAATGTTTGAATTGAATTATAATACTAAATTTATATAATAAAATAATTTAATTATTATTAAATTTAGAATTATATTTAACAAAATATATTTTAAAATAGTGCATTCTAGCTATCTACAATGTATAACTAAAATTAAAATAAATTCACAAAATTATATTTAGTGAAATTATATTTTTAATAAGATTATAAAATTATCACTTAGCATTTAATTCTTATTTAAATTAAATTTTAATATTTAATTTTGACATAATAATTTAAAAATTAACATAATAATCAATATAGATAATGAAAGGGGTAGGGATAAAATTTTCAAATAGATAAAAATTTTAATTCATATAAAATACACTATACTTTTGTTAAATAAAATTAGATTAACAATAGTCCCTAATTAGAGTGCATTCTATTAGATAATTGTAAATTAAGATAGAATTTAAATAAAATTTTAATATTTAGTACAGAAAAAACTAAAAATTTTAATAACAATGAAAAATTTAATAAAATCTAAAAAGTTCTATTAAAAATTACATTAAATAAAAATTAAACAAATTTTAAAAATTATACTTTTTGTACATTTGAATGAACAAATTGAAAAATAAATCAAATAAAAGACTTTGCTTGTAATTTGATACAAAAAAAATTAAAATTTTACTAATAATAAAAATATAATATAAATTAATTAACAATTACGTAAAAAATAAAATAAAATCTAAAAAAATTAGATCATATATATTTGAATGAACGGATTAAAAAATAAGCCAATAAAATCACATGGACAAAAAATAATTTTAATATAAAAAATATCATCTAATAAAAATAAATGTAGTAATAAATATGAGGAGAATATCAAACAAATTGAAAAATTAAATATAAAAAGATTCTGCTGAAATATAATGCACAAAATATTTAAATTTTAATAAAAATAAAAAAATATAATAAAATCTAAAAAATTATGTCAACAATCATTTTGAAAAAATACAATAAAAATTAAAAAAAATCATACCTTGCATTTTTTAATGAATAAATTAAAAACTATAGCAAATAGTAGGTTTTTCCTGCAATACAAAAAAAATTAAATTTTATTAATATTGAAAAATATAATAAAATTTAAAATTTATTATTAGCAAACACACTAAAAAATTGAATAAAATTTAAAAAACTCAAACCTTACATATTTTAACAATTACTTTAAAAGATAGAATAAAATAAAAAAGGCAAACCATATATATTTTAATGAACTAATTAAAAAATAAGTTAAAAAATAAATATATAAAGAAAAAATTATTCAATATAAAAGAATATCATCTGATATTTTCTTAAGTTTCAAAAAAAATATCATCTAATAAATATAAATATAGTAAACTCATTCTCATTTTTAATGATCCGAAAAAAATTAACAAATAATTACTCTCAACCATATTAATAATAAGTAAAAGTCATCATAATAAAATTTTAGTAAGTTTTTTGGGTGTGAATGCTATTTTATACCTTTTTTTTTAACTTGCTATGTGAATTAAAATTGAATTTCATGTGAATTTATATTCTATTTCAGATAGGAATATATTATCTAATCCAATAAATTTCAAAATATCTAATCTAATAAGGCCCTGTTTGGCACCATCAAAATTATCAAAACTCACCAACTTTAACTATTTTTTGTACTTTTGTCCATTCAAAATTTTTCACATTTCACTTTTATGTCATATTTTTCTATTTTTATTATACTTTTTGTCTCATTTTTGTCAACCAAACACTCCCTAAATATTAAACATTTGATAGTGGTTAATCGAAGTTACCCAATTATTTATTAAAATATTAAAAAAATAAAAAATATGCAGTTATATGATAAATAGAATGTAGATTAAATAAAAATAATAAGTGATATTAATAAACATTTTAGTTTGAATAGAATTACGAATAAGTGGTAATTATGTATAATACTAATTTTTTTAGATTGTATAATTATAAGTTAAGATAGTTATAATTATAAATTTATGTTAATAAATTAAATTATTTGTTTAAGAGGATAATTATTTTTTTGCATTATTTTGTTTAATAATAATGATATTTATTATTAAAACCTTTATTTAACAGGTTAAATATTTTTTTACAGTATTTTTTAATAACAATCTTAGTATTTATTATATTTTAAATAATAATTCATTAAAATATAGAAAAATAAAAATAAGAATATGTTTTAAGTAAAAATAAAAAAAATGAGAAGGTACATGCTAAATAGAAGTGTAGATTAGATAAAAATATTAAGTGATATTCATGAACATTCGAGTTTAAATAAAATTAAAAATTATGAATAAGTAGTAATTACGTAAAATATTAATTCTTTTATAATATAATTAAGATAACTATAATTAGGTGTCACATGTCACAATTATATGCATGTTACAACCATAGCGTAAATTAAATGCTATGTGGCATAAAATAATTATAATTAGGTATCATGTATTACAATTGTAACGCAAGTTATATCTTATATGGTGCAACAGTATTATTAGACTTTACTTTATATATATAATATAATATAATATAATATAATATTCCCAACACGGTTGTGTTTGGATTTTATTTTATTTACTTATTTTTTTATTCCCCTGGTATTATTTACACGCAGCTAGAGTTCCATTTTGAATTTTACCATATTTGTGGCATTGGATGCCCTTCTGTAGAAACATTTTCATGAGCTGTCATTCCTGCATATATATGGGGGTGCGTGTGTGCGTGTGTGTGTGTTTACTTAGAATAGGGTTGAATTGATGATCAATTGAATCATGACAAGCACAGGTCTCCTCCAATTCTAATTCCTGTCTCATCCTTTGAGACAAGCAATCAATCTCATAGGCGTGAATTCAGTTGATTCTGTACTGATTCACAACAGGACGAGACAGTCAGAAGAATTCAAAGCCAGTCGATGCTAATTCATGGCAGGAGAGAATCGAGAGATTAATTGCTCCTGAGAGAATACGACGGGGAATTTCGAATTTAACAAAAAAAAAAAAAATTAATTAAATATTTGGAGCCGTTTGGGAGGGATAAAACAGAGAAAAACAAGAGAAAATAAAAAATATATTCTTTATTCCCCGCCTTGTTTCTGAGTTTTAACAAGTTAGAAAAAAAATAAAATAAAATAAAAACTAAAACATGGATATTTTCAGTAGCTCAAAGTGGAGATAATTAGAAAAAAAAAAAAGGAAAGAAAAATACTAAATACAATCTATTTTTAGTTATCTACTATTACCGCAATAAGTACTTGTTTGAAGTGTCAATGTTTGGTAAGAAATAAAAATAAAAAGTAGTTAAATTTTAAATTGTAAAAAATATGTAAATTTCAGATTATTAGATGTTTAGTGTGCTCCTTAAAAAATGTAAAAAAAAAAAAATTGATAAAAATTAAAAAATTCATAAAAGTTGAATAAAGTGGAAAAAAGTTAATAAAAATTGTAAAAATTCAGTAAAAATTAGCAAACATTAGAAATTCTTAGGGTAAAAAAAAAATTAGAATAATTTTATCAAATTTAACATTTCGTACACACACTTAGTGCTTTTCGAAGTGGGAAAGGGGAGCCAAAAGCGGGATGCTCTTAAGATTATCCAAAGAAATTCTTAATAAAATTTTTGTAACACCTAATTTGTACACCAAATAAATTAAGAATAATAAAACAAAAGCATATGCATATATATATATATATATATATATATATATATATATATATATATTTTAATAGACCCAACAAACCTAATCAAGTTGGTATGCCGGGCAAGATTAAAACGCGCATATATACACACCAATTCCCACCGAAACCTACCCAACAACTAATGGGTCGTAGTTCGAGCTGTACCCAGGAGAGTGCTAAGCTTATAGAGAGGGGTCAGTACAGGACACAAAGGAATAGTTGTTTCTGAACGCAAATCTAACAAACCAACTCAAATTGGTATGTTGGGTAAGGTTATAACACACACACCTCCCCTCCCCTCATTCCCACCGATGTGGGAACCGCATATATTGAAAATAATGAATATGTCACAATTTTATTTGAGAATTTTAACTTATTGACTTATTTGTTTATTAGTAAAATGACTAAATTAACCCTCTTACATTTTAATTTTCTTTTAAACAAAGGCAAAAATGTTAAATTAACAAAAGCCAAAAAATCAAAAAATTAACTTTTTTTTTCTTTCCCAAACACAAAAAGGTAACTTTTTATTTTTCTTTTATTTACTTATGTATTTTTTTTTGGTTAAATATATTATGATAAAATCAAATCAAATCTTGTACCTTGAGTTTGATTTGATTTGATTTTATTAAAAATCAATTATTTTGACAATCCTAGCATTTAAATGGGAAATATCTGTTCATCTTTTTTATATTAAACGATCGGGTGAGAGATAGGTCTGGTGCACTACACCGGATTGTGCACCTGTGCATCGTTAGATCAAATGTTATTGTTTGATCAAATGGTGCACAGTGTACAGTCTGGTGCATTGCACCGGACCTTCCCCTTCCGTAAATGATCTACATATGTCTCTTCCTTATTAGGGACCTTTCTATTGTATTGTTTTTGTCGAATAAAATATTAAATCTGCCCTACAAAAGGCCCCCTGTAAACTGGATGTAAGTCTTTGTTCAAACTACTTAATTTTGTGTTTGTTTCTCTTACTTTCCTCGTAACTATATTATTTTTATTATGTCAATGTAAGAATATTTCATAGTACCATAATCAATGTTCGATCTTGTAGTCATAAGTTGGTATCGGAATATCATTTTCATTTGCAATTATGTCATCATTATTGCCGAATTAGTAATTTTTCGTGACTAAATATGCATAAATATAATTTAACTCGCAAATAATTTAAATTTAAATTTATAAAATTAACCCTCATAAGAAATTACAAAATTAACCTATAAAAATAAAAATTATTAATTAAAAGAGATTCAGATATTCAATAAAGGTATAAAATTTTATTAGTTATTACAAATATTATTACATTTTTTAAAATGTTAATTTAAAAACTTTTATATAAAAAGTATTCAAAAATAAACATGAGAAGAATGAGAGAATACATTTTCATATGAAATGACTAAAAAGACAACTAAAGTAGAAAAATAAAAAAAATAATACTGACCATTGAACAAATTCAATGGTTGAAAATATCTCAAATTCAAAATTTTAAGTTCTATTATTATATAAATGACATAAATAGTGTAAAATGTATGTATTTAAAATTTAAATTTTAAGCACATAAAAACTAAAATTATAATTTAAATGTTTATTTTTCATAAATTTTTAAAGAAAAGTTTAAATATAATTTTGTTAAAATAAAAAAAAATGTAGTTAATTTTGTCTAATGGATATCTATACATTGTTTAATAAATATGTATAATTTTATTATTTATTACAATATTATCACATTTTTTAAAATATTAATTTAAAAACTTTTACATATAAAAGTATTTAAAAAATATATGAGATGAGTGAGGGATTATATTTTCATATGAAGTGACTAAAAAGTCAACCAAAGTGAAGAGAGAAAAAAGTAATCCTGATAATTGTATAAGGCTTGGTTTGGCAACTAAATAAGCTTGCTAAATAAGCCGGCTTTTTTTGTGTTTGAAAAGCCAAGATTACTAACTTTTTTTGTCCTATGTTTTTAATAAATTTATATATTAACATTTGTGCCTTTAATATTTCATATTATCTTTTAAAACTACTATTAAACACACAAATGCTCCAGGTCCTCATATGCTTACTGCCAAAAGAGATTGACCCTATTAGGAAAAATAGTCGATTCCATTTGTTAGTTTAAGGATTCATTTGCCTACTGTCAAAATCTTGATAGGGTCGACCCCATTTGTTTGATTTAAGGATTCATATGAACACTATCAAAATGGGTCAACTCTATTTGTTGGTTTAAGAATTCACATGCCCGTAGTGTCTAAGAAACAGTAGTTTCGTAATTTAGAAATAACCCAACAATTAGCTGTTATGGTGTGAAAAAAAGTTAGCTAGCTAGCAGGTGCTAACTCAGGTTCCCTAATGATACCTAAATCTAATGATTGAAAATATATAAATGTCAAATCAATAAGCTCACATTAAAATTGAAATTTTAATTGAAATGTTTTTAAGTGAATTTTACAAAAAAATTAAAGTTTAAATATAATTATTTTAAAATAAAAAATTTAGTTGAATTTGTTTAATAAAAATATTCATATATTGTTTAATAAATGTATATAATTTTATTATTTATTATAAATATTATCATATTTTCAAAATATTAATTTAAAAACTTTTATACATAAAAATACTCAAAAAAATATATGAGAAGAGTTAGCGATTATGTTTTTATAATTTTATGTGAAATGATAAAAAAGACAACCAAAGTGAAAATAGAAAGAAGTAATTCTGTCTATTGAATAATTCTAACGATTGAAATTATACAAATGTCAAATTAATAAAATATATTATTATATAGATTATACCAAAACCATTGCCTTTCATATACAATCATACCATCGTTACTGTAATAACTATCATAAAATAATGATATGTACAATCTTAATACTAGATCTGTAAAGATAATTCCCACATAAAAAAAAAAAAAGAAATAGGCTAAAAAATATTCTATGATGATTATATTTTTGTTTTCTTTAGGCCTAGTTTGGCACAATAAAATGGAATAACTATTCTAATACTATCATTTCATTCCATTTCCTTCAACAAAGTAGCACTTTAAATAAGTATAAGCTAACTTTTTAAATAAATGCACTAAACAGGATAATAAAATATTAAAAATATGAGAATAACTATCCTATTCTTTTATACCAAACGGACTTACTTTCTTACCATTGAAAACAGGTCCAAAAAATATCATGCATAGACATTAAAATTAATAAAAAATAAGATTGTTGAAATGTTTCCAAGATATGAAATGAAAACACAAGATTGTTGAAATGTTTCCAAGACAATGAAATGAAAATAAAAAAAAAAAAAAGAAAACAAATAAAATAAGATGATATAGCCCTTATAATTTTTTTTTCTGGCCTAATCTGCCCTTATACATGTTGCTTAATTGCAAATCAAATTTTTCATAAACAACTCCATAGTTAGGGATCTTTTTGAATAATTTAATCTTTTTTTACAGAAGATGCGATCTGCTTCTAGCAATGCTTGAGAATAATGAAAGACTTGTGGGTAGGAAAAATCTTTAGCAGATTGGGCCAGAAGCAGAGGAGCTAATTGTCTGCTTATTCTCACTTGGGCCGCGCTCCAAGCAATGCAATCTTCCACAATCCTGCTCACAATTATAAATGGGCTTTTTTTTTTTTTTTTAACTTATGATATCTTGACTAATTTATACACACCTTGATTAACTCTTAGGATCTTAAAATTAATGATTAAATAAATCCTTCAGTGACCTTAAGGAGACTCAAATTAGTGACCAATAAAATAAAATAAAATCTTATCAGTTGAGTTATCTTTCAAGGTTAAAGTTTTAACATTCTATTCGAACATAGTAAAAAAAAATAAATAAATAGTAAATAATCAAATGTCGCTTAAGAGCTTTCTCACAATTCCAGTTAAGAACCTTTTTTTTATTTTTTATTTTCAATAATTAAGATTATAAACTCTAATTTATGGTAAATCTCACTCCTCTGTTAGTTGAATACACAGGTGCCAATTTTTTGAAGGGTGCTATCAATGTATTAGATTTGATCCAAATCAAATCCAATAATATTAGGTTAAATTTGAGCAATTAAATTTGTGATTTGATGAATCTAAATCCGTTAGATTTAATAATGAATAGATCTGAATCTAGATTAATCCACAAGATTTATTATTTTTAAAAATAAAAAATAAAAATGTAAAAAATATTTAAAAATAAAAAATTTACGTGTTAATAAAATTACTCAATTCGACTATTTTACTATGAAGTATACATTAAAAATCGTACTGTTGGATTTGCATATTAGTGAAGAAGAATGCAGGTTGGCTCGACAACAGTGACAAGAATTTTATCCGATAAGCAATCATCTCGTCAAACGAAGGATGCCTATTCTTTTGCTTGGGCACCTCAGTGCTATATTTTCCTCGATTGGCATAAAGTTTGTAATGAATGAAGTTTGATACATCTGGTGCAGTTAATTTGTTTTTTCACTCTCAGTAAGTGAAAATATATACATATTAAATAAAATATATAATTTTTTTATTTTTATGAAATGATAATTTAAAAAAAATTATTTTTTAAAACTAGTTGGATTTGGGTATATGAATCGGATTTTGATCTTGTAGGATCAAACTCGTCTACTTTTAGATGTAGATCAAATATATTATTATTAAATCTAGATTGGGTTTGAATTTAGTAGATCTGATCTAAATCGGCCTAGTTCATCGACAAGTTTAGGTCTAGCTATTAATTCTTTGACAAATTAATAGTCACTATATCGACGAACATTGAGTTTACAGCAAAATTATTGAAAGTCTAGATTAAGGTGTTAATCTCAATTTAGATATTAAAATCTTAAGATTTTTGCATTAAAAAACTTATCAAATCATCTAAAAAATTTTAATGGAGATAGCATAGATAAAATATTGTGACATAAAATTGGTAAAATCTTGATTTTATAGACGATTTTACTAATCTTAAAAATTAAGGAGTTTTTATGTAATTTTTGTTATACAAAATTAAGTTTTATGAATTTTAGTTAAAATAGCTTTTCATGGCTCTTTTTTATGTAATTTTGTCAAACAAAATATACTTTTATGGGTTTTAATTAAAATAGTTATGGCTCTTTTTTTTTTTTTTTCAGTAATAGGTTACAAATGTTTCACTTGTTACTATTATTAATAATTTTTTTAATTGTGTAATATTACTTTTTCCTGTATACCACAAGAGAATCATATGAATTGTTTTATCAAATTAACTATCATAAATTAAATGTAATAGTTAGAATGAAATCTAGTGTAATGACCTAAGATTATTATATTTAATTATTCACTACTTATGACGTCATATTTGTATATTTTATAAGTTTAATTATCAATTTAATGTTGAGAGTTATATTTAGAAGAGTTGGGGTTGTTTTATATTATTTCTAGGATTTAAAAAATTTTCTACTAAACCTCCCATGTCGTACATATGACTGTTGCTTTTCGTGCGCGTAGGGTGTCTAGTTATAGAGCATATGCACAGAATTTTCGTTCTGGTGCACATAAGATCTAATTATGGGTCGTGCACACAGGAGGTGTTTTAGAGATTGGCATGCGCATGCTATCATACTTCTCATGTACACGGTTTCGTCTCACTTAGGTTTGTGTCCATATGCCAACTTCTTCTTTTTCGAAAATCCAAGTTTGTTGTCTAAATCTATTATTGATTCATGTTTTTAGCTTTGCCGCGAGTCTACTCTATGCCTAAGCCGACTCTTTGTCTCCCATGCAAGCATTTTCACTATCCTCTTTCTCTTTTCTCCTTTCTCAATCTTGAATGTGTTAATCTTCGTGTTTGTGTGATTAATCAAAGCTTATATAGAGAGAGAGAGAGAGTGAGAAAGAGAAAATGAGCTGTATTAAGCTATTCTTAGGCTCGGTTTCGTTTCACGTCCATCCTCCTAGTGTGTTAAGCTTGTGGTGTGGGCTTGGAGAACCTAGGAGATGAGATAAGCCATGGTGGTGAGGTTTCAGAGTTGGTGTTTCCTTCTCCTAGCTGGATCACCTTCACATTCCTTCTTATGAAGAATGCAAAAAACTTCACCACCTTTATGAGTAAATATTATACGCAATGGCAATGTCACGCCATCAGCATAATTAGTTTAACAAATCAACATAATTAGTTTAACAAGCTAATACGGTAGACGTGTTTCTTTTAAATCTTAATCATCACAATATTGAATTTAAATTTTAAAAATTTTAATTTCTTACTTAAATCAAGGTGAGTCATCTTTTGATTAATGTTTTAATATGGATATGTAATTTTACTTTATTAGCTTATTATATCATGTCAATTGATGATGTAACATTATCGTTGTAGCAAATATTTTTTCCATATTCATGAAGTTTGAAATTTCTCCAACTAATCCTCCTCTTCCTGTTATAATGATTAGAAATGGGTACACACACTCTATCTTATTTTATTTTCATTTTCTTATTTTTTGAAAATTATTAAATAATATAAAAACAAAAATAAGATAGTAAATAGTTAAATATATAATATTTATGTATATCCTGAGTAATTAATGTGCATTTAGAAAAAATATAGAATTCGACGACAAAAAAAAAAAAAAAAAAAAGATGTTGTTGATAGTTAAGGGACATTCAAGGAAGACAAAAAAGTAAAAAGATAAAAATATTTAATTAAACAGTAGTTATTGAAAATTTTCTTTAATATATTTGTTAAGTTGTAAGTAATTATTCAAGGATAAACAATAAAGGAAGAAGGAAAAAACTTCACCGCACTTGAAGGTTCACCAAGTTTGAAACTTCATCAACAACCACTTCTTTTTTTTTTTTTTTAATAGTACTGTAAGTGATAAGTGGATGCAAATGCTATGTGCATGATAGAGAAGCATTTATTATATTTTTTTTATTCTTTTCAGATTTTTGATATTTTTAAATTATTAAAAAAATTAATAAAAAGACTAAGAAATTTATCTCAAATAATAAATAGTGCCATTTAAGTAAATAATGAGTTAATGGGTATTTTAAAAAATAATTAAAAGTAATGAAAAGTTAAGAGACACATAATGAAAACAATAAATGACAAAGACAAAATTACTTAAATAATTTATAAAATTTATAAAAATATTTTTACACCTATTTTACATTATGGGGTTGATTATTGGTGAGCAAAATAAATCAAAAAGTTCCACTAAAGGAACGTTTGGTATAAGGTAAAAATTTTGGATGAAAGATTATAAAAATAATTGTTATTCCAGTAATGGTTAGTAGAGCAATAAGTTCATGATACTTATATTTAGATTGAGAGAGAATAAATATTATCTAGTAATAATTATATTATATTTGGAATGTTAAAAGTTTTGAAGGAATAAAAATTAATTGTATTTGGACTGATGGTAAATTGACCAATTAGTAAAAATTAATATTATGTTATAATAAAATAAATCATTGTAACAATTGTTATTTTGATAATATTAATTTTGATAAAATATATATTATTAAATATAATTTCAAATAAAAATATTAATTATAAAATTAATTTTATCATAGATTAATATTTAATAGTAATTAATCTTTATAATGAACTATTTTGATAATTATAAAAAAATAAAACAACTAATTATAGTTTATTTAAATAAATTATTAATTATAAAAATTATATTTTATTTTGATAAAATAATTTAATAAAATAATTTTAAAAGTATTGATAATTATTTTATAAAATAATTATTATAAGGTGGTGAATAATTGAGAAATAATGTTTATTATTTATGAGAAATAATTGAGAACCATCTAGTAAATAATTTTTATTTAAAAAATATTTTAATAAGTAATTAATATTTATTAAAATAATTTTAATTTGAGATAAAATAATTTTAATCATAAATTAATATTTCAATAGTATTAGTTTAATAAAGCAAAAAAAATCATTTTAATAATAAATTATTATTTATTAAATATTATTTTGATAAAATAATTTAATAATTGATTAATTTTAATTTAATTAAATAAAATTATTATTTTATAATATACTTATTATAATTATTTTTAAGAAAATGTTGCCTAGAGTTTTATAGAAGTTTAAATAAATGTTTTATGAGGGTAATGAGAAAAAAGGTTTAATTTTTCTAGTACTCCTCATTACTCACCTCTCCACCAGTAACAACTTACTCTTAGTGTAATTGTTACCCTATTTTAAACTAATATAATGGAGGACAAGAGTTATCTCAGTAAAATTTACTCTCCGTTACCCTCCACTATATCATTTCACCAAATTTATGATTTCATCAATTGTGGGTGATATAATTAGATTATACTAGTATTTAATATCATATGGATGCATACACAGTGTGTGCAATTGTATTACTTTATTTGTTTAATCTGATCAGGTAGAGATATAAAAGGAAAATGATATAGTTGCTAAAAATTTGAAATGTGAAATTGTTTAATTTGGAATAGTTTTGAAAGTTATTTTATTCAAATTTATGTAAGAGTTTGAAAGGTATTATAGGAAATTAAAAAGTAGTTAAAATTTTAAAATGTAAAATTACTTAATTAAGATTAATTTTTAGAAGTGATTTCATTCAAATTTTAAATTGATGTAAGAGTTTGAAAGATATCATCAAAAATTAAAAATTTTTTACTAAAATTAAGACTTAATTGATTTTGAGATTTCACCAACACTACTAATTTTTTTTATATAATAGTATGGAGTAGTATAAATATTTAAATTGCATATTTGTATTTTTATTTTAATTTAAGAGCTTGGATATACAGCCATTCAATAAACGATCTAGTGCAAAACAGAGAAATGAGAATCATAAACATCTGTATTATAAATTTATCGTTTATGTTAATGTAAGAGGTTGAAAGGTATTATAAAAAATTAAAAAGTTGTTAAAATTTAAAAATGTGAAATTACTTAATTAGGGATAACTTTTAGAAATTTTTTATTCAAATTGTGTAATTGGTGGAAGAGTTTGAAAGCTGTAATAGCAAATTTAAAAAATTTCATTAAAAATCAAGATTTAATTAATTTCCAGATTACATCAATACCCTAATGTTTTCTTTTATAACTATCATAGATATATTTGATTTGCATATTTGCATTTTAATTCGAATTCAAGGGGTTTGGACACAATGGTCATTTAATGAAGCCTAGCGCAAAACAGAGAAACGAGAATCCTAAATATTTGCCTAAATTCAACACTCGGAGTCACAGGGCATTCTTGCAGTTAGGCAGGTAGGTACGGTTGCTGATATATAGAGAGACTAGACAGAGAAAAAGAAATAAAGCGACACAAAACCGAAAGACTCGAGAGATGAAGGGAGAAGACTCCACCGATTCGCCACTCCTCGACGCTGCCGCTGACGGCGGTTCTGGAGTCGCCGAAGGCGGCGATATGGTGCTTGAAGGTGGCGGCGATGGGGACGGAAACGGTAACGGAGGCGGCAGCAGCCGAGTCAAGGGACCTTGGTCGCCTGAAGAAGACGCGATACTTAGTCGACTTGTGAGCAAGTTTGGGGCGAGGAATTGGAGCCTGATCGCCCGAGGAATTCCCGGGAGGTCCGGCAAGTCGTGCCGCCTCCGGTGGTGTAATCAGCTCGATCCTTGCGTCAAGCGCAAGCCCTTTACTGGTAATCACCACCATTTACCAATTTAACCTCATTTTACTCGGCGATATTTGCGTTCTAAATCTAAGCGTTTCTTGATCGTTCTGTGGCGCCTTTTGTGCTCTAATTACATTTTAATCTCAGGGTTTTTTGAAATTTTGTTTCTTTGAAAGTTTCGTGGTGTTTTGGTTGAAGGCTAGTGTGTATTGGTGGTGAGGGTAATTTAGTTGCATATAAATCAGTGTCGCTTTAGTAGGAATAGGTCAAAGGATTCTCTGTCTTGATCTCTTCTTCCTTGAGACTCTGGACATTTATGTTTATGGTCCAATATCTCTCCAACCCTCCTCTCATTCTGCGTTTGTATATTTGAGTTTTGTGTTGCTTTGATGTTATTTTAATTTATTGCCGTTTGTTTGATTATAAGCTTCAATTTTAATTTTCCTATTAAACTCTTAACATATTTGATGTAGAAATTCGTCATCTAGATGGAGCCATTGAGGTAAAATTAGACTTCATCCTATTTCATGAAATGTTTGTCGCATTTGATTTCCTTAGTGGTTCCATTCAAGATGATATGTTTTTATGTTAAGGTACCATGTAAAACATTAGTGGTGTGATTCATTTGAACAGAACATACAAACTGTTTCTTGCAGATGACATGGAGGAATGATCTTGGCAATTTTTATGATCTTTTATGCAATTTTTGACTTTGATTCTAAGGCTGTTCTATGTATCAATAGAAATAGGGGAAACTTAGTTTCTTTTTTTTTTGGGGGGGGGGGGGGAATCTTTGCTTATGAAACATGCAGGCACATGGAGATGGGAATGACATGATGTGAACATGCTGATACGGTAGTTTTTCGAAAGGTTTAAGATACGTAACAAAACTAGGGGGCGACAAAAAAAATATACCCTTAATATAATATGTGAAAATATGAAAATAGTAAGAAATTATTTTTCATAATAGATGCATTGAAAAGGTAACGTGAACATAAAGTCCTAATATCTATTTTAGAAAATTCTATATATAAAAAGAATTTGGAGCTTTAAATTTTTTGAAATCTAAAGGAGGATAGATTAATACGTATGGATTTACATTATTCAAATTTGTGACATTTTTCATTTGTATTTAATAGGTGCATGTACTCCCAAATGTTTGCAATGTGTCTGATTTTATTGGGTATTGTGATTTGTTTAATACTGTACTAGGGGAAAAATTTAGGAGAATTGTAGCTTGCTATGTAAACCAAACCAAACTAAGCCTTTTCCCATTAGGTGCGGTCGGGTATGTGGATTTGACGACGCCAATCAAATCTGTTTAAAGCCATGTCCTCCGTTAAATCCAGGTAGGCAATGTCATGTTAAATAGTTTATTTCCAACATCTCTTGGGTCTTCCTCTTCCTCTCCTACTACCGGCAATCTCCATGCTTTCACACCTTCTAACAGGTGCCTCCGTTGAACGCCTTCTAATCTGGCCGAACCATCTTAATCAATTTTCTCTCATTTTATCTTCAATCGGTGATATTTCTACTTTGTCCCTAATCTCCTCGTTCCTAATCCTATCTCTCCTTATAATCCCGCACATCCATCTTAACATTCTCATCTCTGCAACTGCCATCTTCTGAATATCATTATGCTTTACTGCCCAACACTCTGATCCATATAGTAACGCTAGTCTTGCTGCCACCTTATAATACTTTCCTTTCACTGTGAAGGGGACTTTTCGATCACACAAGACTCCCGAAGCACTCTTCCATTTGGTCCACCCGCCTGAATCGTGTGACTTACATCAGTATCAATCCATCCATTTTGTTGCACCATAGATCAAGGTACCTAAAGTTTTCTTTCTCTACAATTTTTTATGTGCCTAAACTTATTTCTACGCTACCAGTTACTCTACTTTGACTAAACTTATATTCCATATATTTTGTTTTGCATCGACTTAGCCTAAACCTTTTTGTCTCTAACGTTTCCCGCTACAATTCTCGTTTAGCATTCACTCCTTCTCTCGTCTCATCTACTAAAACAATATTATCTGCAAATAGCATACACCACGACACCTCATCCTGAATATGTCTTGTAATCTCATCCATAACTAGAGCAAACAAGTAAGGGTTTAACGCTGAGCCTTAGTGTAGACCAATCGTGATAGGAACTCTTTAGTGTCTCCACCAGTCATCCGTATAGATGTCATGGCTCTATCATAATGTCCTTTATCGCCTCAATATATGCGACACACGCTCTTTTCTTTTCCAATACTCTCCATAGAATCTCCCTAGGAACTCGGTTATAGACTTTCTCTAAATCAATGAACACCATATGTAAATCTTTTTGACCTTCTCTATACTGTTCCATTAACCTCCTCAGGAGAAAGATAGCCTCCATGGTTGATCTCCCAGGCATGAAACCAAATTGATTCTCTGAAACATTTGTTGTCCTTCTTAGTCTTCTCTCAATAACTCTGTCCCATAATTTCATCGTATGGCTTATCAATTTAATTCCGCAGTAGTTTGCACAGTTCTGAATATCTCCTTTGTTCTTGTATATGGGTATAAGAATACTTTTCCTCCATGCATTAGGCATCTTCTTGCTCTTTAGCACTACATTAAAAAGTTTTGTCAACCAACTTATGCCAGGCTTCCCTAGGCACCTCCAAAACTCAATAGGGATGCCATATGGCCCAACTGCTTTTCCATTCTTCATCTTTTTCAATACCTCTTTTATTTCTTCCCTACTAATTCTCCTATAAAACATATGATTTAATTCTTCCCTAGAGGTGGCAAACTGTCCCAATTGTATATCACTACTATTGCTTTCGTTAAATAACTTGTAGAAGTAGCTCTTCTAACACTCCTTTATCTCATTTTCCTTTACTAATACCTTTTCATCCTCATCCTTAATGCATTTAACTTGGTTTAAATCCTTGGTCCGCCTATCGCTAGATTTAGCAAGCTTGAATATCTCTCTTTCGCCCTCCTTAGTGTCAAGTCGCCTATATAGATCCTCAAATGCTTTTGCCTTAGCCTCACTGACTGCCTTTTTGGTTTATCTTTTTGCTTCTTTATACCTTTCCAAGTTCGATTCATCTTGGTCGTTTTGCCAAGATTTAAAACAATTTCTTTTAACTCTTTATCTTGTCTTGGACGGCCTCGTTCCACCACTATGCCTCTTTCTGTGCCGGAGCACTCCCTTTGGATTCTCCTAAGACTTCTTTCCCTACCCTCCTAATACACTTTGCTACCTTATTCCACATAATATTTGCACTCTCATTTACCGTCCAAATGTTTTCCTCTAGTATTCTTTCCCTGAATGCTGCTTGCTCATCACCTTTCAAGTTCCACCATTTAGTTTTTGAGTATCTATACGATTTTTTTTTCTAGTCTACCTTTGAAGCTGCACATCTATGACCAACAACCTATGTTGGGCAGTCAAGTTCTCCCCCGGTATAACTTTACAATCTTTACAAGCTACACGGTCTCTTTTCCTAGTTAAGAAGAAATCAATCTATGCCCTTGAGCAGCCACTCTTATTTGTCACCAAATGTTCCTCTCTCTTCCTAAAAAAGGTGTTCGTCACCAAAAGGTCATAAGCCACTGCAAACTCTAAAATATCATTTTCTGCTTCATTTCTTTAACCGTATCCGTATCCATATCCCCCATGTACTCCTATGTATCTAGCTATGTCGCGTCTTACATGACCGTTCAAATCTCCTCCTATGAAGACCATCTCTCCTTGGGGTATCTCTAATAGTATTCCTTCCAAGTCTTCCCAAAACTTCTCCTTATGTTCATCTCCTAAGCCCGCCTAGGGGGCATAAGCACTAATTACATTTATTATCTCTTCTCCTAACACTAACTTAATTGCAATAATCCTAACTTCACAGCGTTTTACATTAACTATATCTTCCTTTAGGTCTTTGCTTACTACTCTGCCGACCTCATTCCCTGATCTATTAAGTCCTGTATACCATAACTTATATTCGGTCTTCTCAATCTCTTTAGCTTTCTGTCCCACCCACCTTGTCTCTTGCAAGTAAGCAATTGCGATTCGTCTCCTTTCCATTGTATCCACCACTTCTATAAGTTTCCCAGTTAAGCTCCCAATGTTCCAAGTACCTAATCTCAGCCTTCTATTTTGGACTAGCTTCCTTACCCCCCCTCACTCGTCCAAGAAAGTGTGAGGATCCTTACCTATTTAACACTGCACCCAGGCGCCGATGCAGCGGTCCTTGCTTATTTAACACTGTACTCAGACCATACAGCGCGTCGTTAAGTAGGGGACGCCCTCACGAAATCTCATTAGCTGTCAAATTCATGAAAAGAAAAATCCGACTGAATATTGTGCAGGCTGTTGGTTACTTAACGCACAACCCTCCTCCTTTGTCCGGGCATGGGACCGGTGATGTCAAGGATACCCCAACATATGCAGCTTGCTATGTAAGTGAGGAAGAAATTGTGGTGTCTACCCTTGCTTGTTTGTAGTTCACTTAATTTCTACTTCCATGAGGTTTTAAGAATTTTTATTGTAAGATTCTCCTAGTGCTGCAAAATCTTTATAAAATTGCCCATAACTCACTGCAAAGGACCATATGAATTATTTGAAAGAATGAAATGATGGAAAGAAGTTAGGAAAACAAAATGGATTTGGAATAATATCAATCAAACTTTAATCGAAATTGTGTGGAAATGCTGAAAGTGATGAGTGGCTTTTATGCTCCTGGGAAATGTGCAACTAGGCTTTTGCAAAAAAGGGACTTTGAAGGAGGTGGAAAGTCTTCTTAGGCTAGGTTTTCAACTACGGAGCTCATCTCATGAATCTTTGAGTGGATGAAGGGTGTTCTAGTGAGGCCCCACCATAGTTAACATCATTGTTGACAAATACAAGGGAGCGACTAGAATCATCGAGTGAGGAAGTGGATATTAGAGATTCATCTCCATCTTTGCAAAAGAAATTCAACGGATGGTGAATGTCATAAGAAATTCAAAAAGGAGGAGGCAATGAACAATTGGGAAGCTTGGTTGGAATGAAGCATACATTAATGGGATCACGATTGAGGAGGTTGGGTTTTGGAGCTTAGACTATTTACACACCATCGTTGATTCTGGGTGTGGATACCCAAAGTTGAAGGGAATGGAGAATGGCAGACCTTTGCAGATCTGTTGTTGGAATTTGATCCTAGCAATAAGGCTAAACCATCATTTACTAAAGGAAGTTCATTTGTAGAAATTGCTTCCCGTCTTACTTGGCCAAGCCTGAATCGTAGTCATTCCAGACAGGGTGATAGCTTGAATGTTGAAGGTGCCGGCATAGTAGACAAAATTCAAGTTGGTGTTTGATTAGAAGAATGGTAGTGCGTGAGTCACCAGCAATTAGGGCTGAGGAGATGCAAAATTGGGTTGGAAAGTAATGGGTTATGCATAAGTGATTAGAAGGAGTTGGGGGGAAACTATTTTTTGCTTATTTTCCTGGTGAAGGAGTCTACATAAATCTTTAAGGGAGAAAGGAGGAAATGCGAGGTATCTCTCTATTGGTAGACTCATGACACGAATGGGGAAGGTGTTTGCAAAATGGGGGAAAGGAACGCAAAGTTTGGGTCAGGGTGGTGGGTCTCCTTGCATTTCTGTGAGGTGAGGATGTGTTCTCAAGTGTAGGGGAAGCTTGTGGGGCTTATCTTGGAATTGACAATGTCACGAGAAACATCGAACACCTCCGGTGGGCAAGGATTAGAGTGAGAGGCGATAAAAGGCGTGTCATGGCGACTATCAAGATTAAAGAGGGAGGCATGGTATACAAAGTCCCTCTATATTGGATTTCTGAGGGCATGGTCAGAGAGGAGGAGCCAAAGAATTGCGTGCCATTAACTTGTCTGGTGGGGGGAGGGACACTGGTTTAATGGGTGAATGTTTAAAGGAGCTGGTGGATTGGGTGCCTCTAGCTTGTTTGGGACCTCTTTTTAAAGAAAGTGAGGATGGTGGGTATTTATCAGTGGAAGGGAGCATCAACGCTGATGTGGTGGTCTCAAATTGCATTCTCAGGAGGGTGAAAGAAGTGAAGGAGGTTTTGAGTGTGTCATGTGAAGGGCATGAGGAGGAGTTACTGCGTCTGATTGAGGCCATTGAGGAGATGGAGACAATCTAGAGAAGACACCACCGCTAAGCAGCATTAGCAGTAAAAGAATAGGTCAAAGGGAATTGAAAGCCCTTGAACGCTTAGTAAATTATGAGGGGAGAGGTAGGAGGCTGTATGTGGGAGAATAGGCGGGGTAGGGACCTTTTTTGCTATGTAATAAATGAAGCCTAATATCATGAGTTAGAATGTTAAGGCCTCAATAGGGTAGGAAAGAGAAGAATCATGAAGGTAGTATTGAGAAACAAGAAACTTGATGTAGTGTGCCTGCAAAAAACCAAACTGACGTTGTGGATGTTGCTGTAATTTGGAGCATTTTGGTTGGGAATGGGTGAACTGCGTCCATCTAGATGCAGTAGGGGCATCTAGGGGTGTTCTGGTCATGTGACATGCTAGAGTCTATCTCTTGCATATAGCAAAGTGGGTAGTTGGTCTGTGAGCTGCTGTTTTAATAGTTTGAATAACAATGTTATATGGGCATTTATAGGAGTTTATGGGCCAATTGAACACTGCCAAAAAGGATTTTTTTGAGGAGGTTGGAGCAGCCTTATATAGGTGGGATGCATTGTGGTGTGGACTGTGGAGAGGGGATTTCAACCTTGTAGGGTTGTTTCTAAGAGATGGAATTCTGGTATTACCACTTCTTCATGTAGCAGTTTTTTAATTTTATTGAAGGCTTTGAGCTGATTGATTTATTATTGATGGGGGAAATTTTCACTTGGACAAATACAAGGTGCAAGTCCAGATTAGACGGATTCTTGATTTCCTCTGGTTGGGAAGAGTTATTTTCTTGTTTTGTTCAATCTTTACTCTCAAGGTTGACATCTGATCATTTTTCTTTAATGTTTGATTGCGGGTTGTTGAGGAAGGACCCACTCATTTAGATTTGAAAACATGTGACTGAAAGTGGAAGATTTTACAAACAAGGTTTCAGAATACTGGGAAAGCTATAGGGTGTTTGGCAATTCTAGTTTCAGGGGTCAAGAAATTACAGCTTCTAAAGAGGGGAATAATTATATCGAACAAGGGGAGCTACTAGCTAGGGATTTTGGAGGTTTGGAAAAGTATGCTTGAGGCGATTGCGCAAATTGATCGGAGAGATGGAAGTGAACCAATTTCTTAAGAAAATGTTTATATTAAAGAGTCTAAGAGAAAGGAATTTTGCAATTTGGTTAGGAGGAAGAAGATCAGTTGGAGATAGAAATTTGAGATCCAATAACTGAAGGAGGGTGACAGGAATACTAAATTCTTTCATAGGATGGCGAATGCTTATAGGAAGAGTAATCATATAGCCAAGTTGATAGTGGATGATAGATTGCTTGAAAAGGAGGATCAAATTAAGGAGAGCATGGTTAATTTCTATGAAGACTTGTTTGTGGAAAAGGAGGAGAGGAGAGCTCATTCGGAAGAGATGGAAATCATGGAATTGCCTATGAGCCCGTTTGAAATAAAGGATGAGATTGAAGGTGCCTGTTTGAAAGACAAAGTGAAAAGGGCTTTGTTTGACCTCAATGGCAATAATGCTCTGAATGGTTGGACCATTAGTATCTTCCCAAGATGTTGGGAATCTCTTAAAGTTGACGTGATGGATGTGTTCAACGACTTCTTCCAGCATGGTGAATTTATTAGGAGTTCAAATGCTACCTTCATCACCTTGATCCCTAAGAAAAATAGACATATTAACATTAGAGACTTTAGACCAATTAGCTTGATTGGGAGCCTTTACACAATCATCTCTAAAGTCCTATCCAATAAGCTAAAAGCCACCCTTAGTGTCCAAGTCTTAGAACGAGTTTGTGGCAAAATCTAGATGCAAAGTTCATCGCAAATAAAGTAGTTGATTCCAGATTAAAAAGTAAAATCCTGGGTGTAATTTGTAAGCTGGACATTGAAATGGTGTATGACCATGTTAACAGGGAGTACTTATTATATTGCTGCACAGACTGGGCTTTGAGGAGAAGTGGCAAAAGTGGATTAATTGGTGCATCTCCATGGCTAGATTCTCGGTTTTGGTGAATGGCACTTCGGCGGGTGTCTTTGGAGCATCTAGAGGTCTGAGATAAGCGGATCCTTTATCCCCTTACCCATTCATCATAGTGATGGAAGTTTTAGTAATATGATAATTAAGCAAAGGAGAATGGACTCTTGAATTGTTTCACTATTAGTTGCGCCTCCTGTGGCTTCATTGAAGTGTCCTGCTTGTTATTTGTAGACTATTTTATTATTTTGCAAAGGAAATGCAACTCAAATAGGATATTTCAGATGTATCCTGCTTTGTTTTGAGGTAGACTTTCAGTCGAAGATCAATTTTGGTAAATTAGAGATGATTCTTCTCGGCAATGTGGGCAATATGGATGTGCTTTCAGTTGTAATGGGGTGTAAATTCAGTATGTTTCCGTTTACTTGCTTGGGAAGGTGTGATAGAGAGAATGCATAAGAAGCTGGCTTATTGAAAGCAGTAGTTATCCCAAGGGGCTAGAGTTACCTTAATCAAGAGTTCTCTATCCAGCTTTCCTGTTTACTTTATGTCCTTACTTAAAGCTCCCAGTGTAGTTATCAAAAAGCTAGAGTCGCTACAGAGGGACTTCTTGGGGAGATGGTACTTGGTAGAGAAGGATTTAAGTATCACTTTGTCGATTGGAAGATAGTTTGTCTCCCTATTAATGAGGGTGGCATCGGCATCAAAGTTTTGGGATTATTCAGTGAAGCTCTATTGAGCAAATGGCTATGGAGATACACCTATGAAAAGGGTAGATTGTGGCGGAGAATAATCATGAACAAATATGGAGCAAAATAGGGAGAGTGGGCTGCTATTGGGAGGACTACGGTCATTGGAACTAGTTTGTGGATTAGTGTTTGCAGAGTTTGATATGTATTCAAGGAACATGTAGGTGGCATCTTGGAGATGACACCAAAATCAAATTCTGGAAGCACTAATGAATCTAGAACGAAAACTGAAAGATCATTTCCTGGAGATGTATCATGTTTCTATGAACAAAGGTGCAGCTGTGGCAGATTATGTGGCCTATAATGGGTCGGAAGTGGAATGGGAATTGGTGTTGCGTGGGAACCTTCAAGATTGGGTGATTAGTAGTTGTGCTGAACCATTTGGGTTAATTCATTTGAGGAAGCCAATACTAGGTGATGATGAGATAAGGTGATTAGCTTTTAAATCAGGGAAGTTTTTGGTTAAGTCTTTGTATATAGCTTTGGGAGGAAACACAGTGACTGACTTTCCCTGGAAGAGGATCTGGAAGGAGGGAGTGATATGAAAGAGGCTTTCTTTGCATGATGTATAGCATGCAAGAGAATTCTAACCATGGATAACTTGCAGAGGAGAGACTTTGTTCAAGCCAACAAGTGTTGCTTATGTAAGAAACAAGGGGAATTGATTGCCCACGTTGTCATCCACTGTGAGTGGACTAGCGTGCTTTGGAGCCTATTGCTATTCTGTTTTGAGGTCCAATGGATATTTGGAACAAGATATTCCAAATATGGAATGGGATATCCTATATTGGAATTAAGGCATCAGTTGGGATCCAGGGAGCTAATTGGTTTATAGCTAATTGGCTTATTTGCCAATTTATAAAATGACTAAATTTACCCTCTTATATTTTAATCTTTTTTTAAACCTTTAAGAGCAAAAATGTTAAATTAACCAAAACTAAAAATCTACCTAAAAAAAAAAGCCACCTTTTTGTCCCTTCCCAAACACAAAAATAGTTGGCTTATTTTTAGCCAGCTACTAACTAGCTAAAAATACTAACTAAAAATAAGCCAGCTACTTTCCTTCCCAAACCAAGCTTAAGAATAAACAACCCTTGGTTGGAATAGGATATTCCCAAGGAAGATCATTGATGAAGATTTATTGCTAGTATCATTGATGATGACGGTGAGGGTCGATTGGAATTAGGATTTTGTCTAGACTTGAGAATGAAGACCCAAGAACGATGATGTGACAATGAAGTGAGAATGACGACAATTGAGAATGACAACAAAGGTCTGTGGGTCGACAAAAGAACTTATCCGATGACAATGAAGGTCTACGATGGTTGAGAGAGGTCATTACTAAGATCCTTGAGGTCGCCTAATGAGTGACGATGCAACGACAACCTCTTGTTGATTGAGGGCTCGTTGATGAGCAAGGTTCGATTTCGTCGATGATGATGCAAGGCTGAGAGTCGATGATGATGCAATCGACATTGACGAGGTTGAATTCAATGATAGAAAATCCTCATTGATGGGTCCTTGAGGCCGATATTGATTGGTCAATGACGATGGACCGAGGCACGACTTCGATGACGGTGGGAGAAGTGACAATGATGATAAAGACTGATCAATGATGAACAATTGGTGTGTAATTCTTGATACAGACACAAGAACACAACAAAACACAGAGAATTAGGATCTCTACCTTGATACTATGCAATTAAACAAGGATTGAATGGAATGGCTTGACAATTTTAAGGCTGTTTAAAAATACACCGAGCAAGTTAAAAATTAAGAAACGAAAATCAAATCACCTATTATCTATACTAAGAAAGAATTTTATTCTCTATTCACAATATTCTCACAATTTTTTCTAACAGACCTAATGTTTGATGCTATTAGCTCTTTTTGGGAGGGTGAATTATGAGTGTTATGCCTCCTGGGGTTAGCAATGGCTCGTGGGTATGCTCTCCACAGAGACCACACAGGTTCAATTTCTGACTCAAGTGGGGTGTGCGTGAGGAGCAAAGTACATCTCTCTGTTTTGGCCATCAGTTACGCAGTTCGTTGAGAGTTGTAATAAACCGATAAGGGTTCCGGCTTACCAAAAAAAAAAAAAAAAAATTATGAGTGTTATGATGGATTAATTGATGTGCACTAAAACTTCCATTGTTTCAGATTCTCATTGTGGTAGGCATGTGCCAAAATTTCATTTTTTTTTAAATTCCCATTATGGTTTTGTCACGCAAGCATCTCGTTCAAATTTAGAATACCTAAAGGTCATGTATGGTACTTTGTGATTATATTCGCATTCTTATACCACTTAATTCTTGATGATATGAAATTCTAAAAATGAAAATGAATATAATGGAATAGTGCAAGGTGAAGGCCAAGATTTTTTTTTTTTGGCTGAAATACCTGGATATTTCTTTATTCAAACATTTGGTGGCACAAAATTTGAAATTTGTGAGTTCTTAGATGTTGGGTTGAAGTGATTGAATACCATTGTTAGCATCCTGATGCAAATGAGTAAAATATGAGGCCTTGGGCTTCCAAAAGTGAATGGTTGAATTTTCTATTCTAGATGCATGTTTCAGCATCTTATAACCTTTACCTACCATTAAAACATAAGAGGTTGTTCATGCGCAACAAAACCTATTTTTACCATGATGTCTTTTTCAAAGAGAAACTACACATTTTTGTTTATTGTATTTGTTATTTCAAAAATTAAAGTATGAGAGAATTATTTTTTTTATGCTACGTTTCATGCATGTCATCAAGTTATGCTATAAAAATTTTCATGCATATTCTTTGCTCACTATACCCATTTGTAAAGATCTGAAGCAGATTCAGATTTTCATAATGATTGGCACTTGTTGTCTTGATAAAATTTGTGATGAAATCATTATTGAAAATTGGAGGAAGCTACATGCCTCATCAAGGGGGTTAGTTATGGGTTTAGAATTCCTATCTAATACCCTTTTTCATACAAAAAGTCACATATTATTCTTCACCAATCTTTTTTTTCCCCCTTGAGCTTCATTGTCCCATAGCATTGTCCATTGCTTGGGTGTATTGGCTCCTGAATTCATGCTGCATGTTGCTGTTTCCAAAAAGTACTTGCTCATAGGTGAATTAGGAATATGGTGTTCGACAACAAATTATTGTCATTATAGTGGATGTTGAGAGTGTAAACTAATAATACAAATAATAAACTTGTCCATCTCTCTAACAATTTTAAGTTATTCTGTGAGGTAGTGACTAATCATCTAATATGGTGTTTGAGAGATGACAAATGTCTTAAGTTCAAAATTTAGAGTCACACGATAGTTAATTATTGCACATGTTTGGCCTTGTGAAAAAAAAAAAAAAAAAAGGTTGGGCCACACATGAAGGGATATGTTGAGTGTATAAAATAGTAATATAAATAATAAAGTCGTTTCTTCTCTAATAGCTAAAGTTTTTTTTTTTAAAGGATAGTGGCTAAGAGTGGACCAAGTGAAACTTGTTCATTTATTTATTTATTTTTATTTTTTTGGGTGCCGCTGTTGCGTAAATTTTTAGCTATACAGTGAATCTGAAAGGTATGTTGTTGCTAGTATAACTAATTTGATGGTTTTTTTTTTGGGGGGGGGGGGAGGGTATTGCTTATTTCAAAAATTTTTATTACCATTTGCATTAATTATCTCTATTTTCTTGTATCTGTTATACTCTTGTTTTTTATAATCATTGAGGCCACCATGTATAGTGTGTCATTTTATCTCTATTCTCTTGTATTTGTTAAAGTCCTAAGGCTACGTTTGATTGGGGGATAGGATGATGGGAGATAAATAATATCATGGGATAATATATGGGATTAAATATAACATGGATTAATTTTATGTAAGATTATTTTTTTGGTGTTTGGTTGGTGGAATATGGAGCGAGATCAGAAATGTGATTTAACAAGAGCTAATTTTGAACCTTTAGATAGGAAACTAATTGGGCGTGGGAATGTATACCACGTAGTGTTGGCATTACCATCCCAACCTAGAAATAAAAGGAAAAAAAAAAAAAAAAAGAAACACTATTTTTGTGGGCTCCACTTGATAAATTATACAATCCTTCCTCCCAACCAATCAAACAGACCGACCCAAAATTTTCAATCTTTGTATCAAACAAACAGACCCTGAATTTCCAATCTTTATGTTATGTTTGTTGCCTCAAAGTTAACCCAGTAAAGTCTTACCACAATTACTTGATTTTGCTATTTATGCCATTTCAGTTACATTTTTTTCTTTTTAATTGTGCCGTTCTTCTTTAGTTGTTTCTGTATTGTTTTGTCTGCATCACAGGCCTTGTATTTTTACAACTTCATGCCTCTATCTGGTCTTCATATTGATTTTTTTAGATATTGTTACCAGGGAAAAAGTTGATCAATAAAAAGGATTAAAGCTTGATGTCTTCATGTTTTCTAATCTGGTGGTCCATCCAGGATTCCAGCTTGTTTACTCTTAGCATGCTTGATGTATGGTTGACCAGATATATTTTTGCGTGCACTATGTCAAATGAATATATTATGGTGTGTCTTTTTTCTTGTTGATCAAGTCTTAATGAGCATAACTTGCTGCAGATGAAGAGGATCGCATCATTTTGGAAGCTCATGCAATTCATGGAAACAAATGGGCAGCAATTGCAAAGCTCCTGCCTGGTAGGACGGATAATGCAATTAAGAACCACTGGAATTCTACACTGAGGCGCAAGGGTACGGAGCTCAAGAGGTTCAAACCATCTGGCAACGTTTTGGAAGAAGGTAGCCTAGACAGAACAAAGGCATCCTCGGAAGAAACCCTGTCATGTGGGGATTTTAGTTCATTCAAGTCCCCAGAGGGAAAAACTGCGAGCTTGATGGAAAACAGACCCAACCATTCTCAAGGCAAAGCTCAAGTAGTTGAGGATCATCAAGTTGCCGAAACAAATCACCCTACCCTTTCTCGTCCAGTGGCACGTGTTGGTGCCTTCAGTGTTTATAATACTTCTTCTAGTGCCCCATCAAATGTTTCTATATTTTCAAGGACCGCCCCAATGCAGGGGCCATTAATCCAAGCTGGGAAACCAGACTTTGGGATCTGCAAATTTCTTGAAGGTCTTCGCGGCGAACCCATTGTTCCTTCACAATGTGGCCATGGTTGTTGTGCAGCTTCAACAAGTGGGGATCCTCCTCAAAGATCATTGCTGGGGCCGGAATTTGTTGAATACGAGGAGCCTCCACCCTTCTCAAGTCACGAATTGGCTGCCATTGCCACAGATTTGAACAATATTGCCTGGATCAGAAGTGGCCTCGAGAGTACTGACACTCAAGTTGCAGACAGCGAAGCTAGCCAGCGAACATCTCCACAAACTTTTACGTTACCGGCTGAAGTTGAAAGCTTGAGCTGAAACCTGCAACTAATTTTCCATCTTTTTTCAGGGCATGGTAAGGCGTAAATTCTAGCATGAATGAGTTGGCAGTATTTATCATTGGTAGGGCAGGAATTTCAACTTGTAAAGATGCTGCTTCCCAATTGCTGGTTAAAAAAGGAAGGATGAGTCATCCTGAGAGACTGACACAGGAATGAGACAACCAACTATTTTAGCATTCATGGGCTGCTGAAGGTATTGGAAATATTGTCTGCAGCACGCATGGGCACCCTTTTCTTGAAGTTTATCCAGAAATGGTCCAGTTGAGAACTTTGTTATGTCTGTATCTACAGTAGCAGTGATTCTTCTTGGTCGGTATCAAACCTTGAACTTCTATCTCTCTCTTTTTTCTGTTTGATCTATGCATATCACCATTAAAAGGAGTCATTTATATTTGTGTCACATGAGGCTGGTTATTTATATTTGGATTTTTTTTTTTTCAGTGATCTGAATGCTGAGCTCTTATCTTGATTTTGCTTTTAGATTTGGATGCTGGTTTGAGAGGTCATTTGAGGCGAAAAGATATTCCATCAAAAATTTGGATAAATTGAAATCATCTGTCAATGATAGTCTTGTAATTATAAGAGATTTTGAGAGGTTAAATATTTGAAATGATGTGTCTACAATCCCGTATATAAGGAGGGATCCGGAATTTATAATCAGTGAGGGGTAAAATATATTTTAAAGTAAATAAGAATTTATAATCAGTGGAGGTAAAATATATTGTAAGGTAAAATATATTTTAATGTAAATAAGAATTTATAATCAGTGGGGGTGAAATATATTTTAAAGCAAATAGGAGTGGGGGCAAATCATGGAAAAAAATTTAATTTATTAGAAAAAATAATAAAATTAATAGAATTTTAGTATAATTTTTTAAATTAGCGGGTTAAGTCTAGTTTGGGTTTGTCCATGCCTGTACAAGTTGATTTACTCCATTTGGGGCTTTAGAATTTTCCAAAAAATTTTAAAAAACTCTAAAAATTTTTAACTTTCTCTACTTAAATTTTTTCACATATCACTTTCACATCACTTTTAACAAAAATGCAAATATTATTATAATGAATGCGTCTGGAGTGATAAAATGTGAGATAAATTGAGATAAAATAGGATAACTTGTGAGTTCGTAATTTGTGCAGTGAGATAAAAAGTGAATAAATTTTAAAAATTTTTAGAGATTTTTAAAATTTTTCAATGTTTTTTAACAAATCAAACGAATCCTAAAGTTGGAGATATAAAAAATATAAAATTTTATAAATCTCTACAAATACAAATTATGACATTATAAATTAAAATTTTTTACTTATTACACAAAATACTAAATATTAATTTTTATAATTTTATATAATTTTACACAATCCCAAACATGCCCGTAGTCTTGCTCATCGTTGTCGGTTGCTTTGACGTGGACATTTGTTGAAATTGGATTGCCTAATCCAATGGTGAGGAAAAGGACATTGAGAATGTATCTTCTATCGAGACAGGACTCATCCACACTGCAACAGCTTATGTCAAAGAAAGACTGCTGGGTTTTACTGTTGGTGGTCCATAAGATCAGCCAACTTGATTTTTTTATGTTTACGTCATGTTCATATGATGGTTGGTTCTAATCCTTTTACGTGTTCATCATGCTCAAAAGGAACAACATATCATCTTATTTTCTTGAAATAGTTAAAATGTTTTTTTAGATAAATTATGCTTACCCTACCTCACAATTTGGTTAATTACAAGTAATTACTCTTAATTTTTAAAATTTATACTCACGCCTCTTATTTGAAAATATTTACTACAATTCAATCCTTCTATACATCTAACTATCAGTGTGAAATAGGAAATAAGGCGGTCAATGCGAGAAAATGTATCAGTTGTCCGTTTTATTTCTTTAGATTATATAAAAATTTAAAAGCACCATTGAAGTATTCAAATATTGTTAAAAAAAAAAGCCTTTCTATCTCTTTAATTGTAGTATAATTTAATCTCTAAAATTGAAGCTAATATCTTGAAAAAAAAAAGAAAAAGAAAAAAAAAAGAATAAAGTAAAACAAAAATATTAAGAATTATTTTTCCCTACACATTGTTCATTTTCTTAACTTTTGAGAATCTCGAAGACGTTTTGGATAATTTGAAAAGTAAAAGAGATATTTCATATGATTTTTTTTTTTTGTGTGATCTTACTATTTTTCATTTAATATTGAAGGTTAGACTGACTAAAAGATTTAACTGTAATAAATATTTTAAAATAATAGGTGAAAGTGTAAATTCTAAATGTTGTGGGTTACAATTAGATATTGGAAAGAGATTAATATATTTTATCTAACATTTTTTTTTTGTATAATAACTGTTATTTTAATTAAAGTATAATAAAACATAATAATACAATACATTAAACAATAAATTATTTAATTAACATATTATTAAAATTTTTGTTTATTTTAACTGATGGCTTTCAAGTGATTAATGTTATATCACTTAAAACTTTTAAAATTAATGCGAGAATAATATGACAAATTTATAAATGAATTATGCTTAAACACACCGCATGTTATACCTCCTCTCTAAAAATTTGTTATTATAAATTTATTATTTTAGTCCGATTCGAAGCTCTGACATTTACCAAAAAACAGAAAACTAAAAATTATAAATCCATCACTTTTACCAATTTTAATAATTTTTGTTTTTCACACAAAACGCCTCTTTTATCAGTATAAGTAGAATCAGTCATTTCGGAAGGGAAAATAATTATGAGTACGCCAAAAAAAAAAAAAACTTAAAAAGGCACAAATGCCCTCTCCTCTGAGAAGCTTTCCACTCAAAAAGGGCAAGGGTAATCACGGTAGTTAAAAAAAAAAAAAGAACCTTTGATTCACAAAAAGATTCAACAAAACAGATGTTTTTACCAGAACAGAATACTACTTTTTTTATTTATAAAAATCAAAGACAAACGTAAAAGCAACAAACTTGGCTGTAAGCACACTTGATCATTGTGTTGTTTGAAGTGATATGAGAAACAATTAGTAGTCATGTCAAAGACATTAATCCTTTTTTCTTATTTATTTCTTACTTTTTTAATTTTCCTTTTCAATTTTGAATAAAACATAAACATCGGAAATTCATAGTATTTATACATCTTCTATATATTTTATAAAAATTAATCTTTTATTGAAAGTGGGTCTTGGAGGATGCAGCTATTATAAGAATCTCTCTCTGTACCCATCAAAAAAAAAAAAAAGAAGGGAAATCGCTCTCTGTGAAAGAGCTGTGATTTTCAGATTTCATCTAAACCCTCAGCATATATATCTATATATATACACGTGTATAGGTGTATTTTCTATCAGAGAGCTTGGATATTTCTCTCCCTCTCTCTCCTACAGCACTGTTCATGAACTGACGGAACAGCTAGGGAACACCTGCTACCAAGACAAAAGAGCAGCGTATATATGTATACATAGATAAACACAGAGAGAGAGAGAGAGAGAGAGAGAGAGAGATCACTGTAGAGCCCTCGGAGAGCTTCAACCTTTGTGGGCATTAATGATCTCTGTATCAATCTGTTTTCTTTACATGATTCTCTCTCTGGGTCTCGCAAATGGCAACCGTGGAAAAATCCCCTGCTGATTTGGAAGATGGCGGCGTCGGTTGCCGGCATTCCACCGCCTTGAGCGACGGAGGGAGTAACAACCGAATTTCCACCTCTTCCGGCGCCGATGGCAGGTCTGGGCGCTCGCCCCACAGCTCCGCCGGCGGTGGGTCGTCGTCGTGCGAAGAGCAGAACAACAGGTCGTCAAGCCTCTCTGTTACTGAGATTGTGGGTGTGGCTGAGAAGAGCAGGGAATCGTCTGCGTCTGAGTGTTCGGTGGAGGTGGATCTGGAAAGTGGGGTCCCAGAGGATAAGGTACATTTGGCAAAATCCAAAAGGGATTGTAGGATTTGTCAGCTGAGCTTCGATGCAACGAATCAAGAATCTGGGGGGGTCCCTATTGAATTGGGCTGTTCTTGTAAAGATGATTTAGCTGCTGCCCACAAGCAGTGTGCTGAGGCTTGGTTCAAGATTAAGGGCAACAAGTAAGGCCCCCCCCCCCCCCCCCCCAAAAAAAAACAAAAAAAAAATTGAAACTATATTGCTTTTGGACTTTCCCCATTTTTTGGTTCTTAGCTATTTATGGGTTAAATAAAATGTGACCTGATTTGATTAGATGAGATGTTCTCTCTCTGATCTTATGCATTTTTTCTCGAGTATTATTGTTTGATTTTCTTTCTCCCCCCATCCCCCTCTTTTCTTTTTGTTTTATGGAGCTGTTGAAGCTTTACAAGAGAATAAAACATTGCTTTGATGTAGAAATGGAGGGAAAGGAAAATGTAATAGTAGTTTATATTAAAAGAAGAGAATCAAGAGAATAAAGCAAAAGATGAGTGCTTGTGTGGCCAACTAGTGAGTGATTCTTTCCCATTCTTAGTTTGTTGGAATTTGCTGTTTTCTCTGATTTGCTGGTTTCCTTTTCTTATTTGCAGCTCGTCCTTTTTGACTTATGATACGTTCCGTATTGAATTTGATTACATGGCTGCACTTAATTGATGTCACATCAGTCATTTTGATTCCTGGTTCCCTGTTTGTCAAACATGAATTTATGTTTGAACAAAGTATTTCCTATGGGAGGCATTTGTTGGAGTCTAGAATTGTGTTCCACCTCTTCATTATCTAACCATGTGCTATTGGTTAGCTTTTATATTCATGTAGGATTTCTGTACTCTAACATAGGTGTAAAAAGGATCCGGAAGATTGATTAAGGCACTGTAGTGCTAGAATGATGTCATGTTGTTTCCTTTGGATAACCTGATTCTTTTGTTAGTCTTCTATCTATATTTTATGATATAGAATATTACAAATTCAACCGTCAGATCATATGATTTAGGATATTATTGGTTTCACCTGTATCATTTATAATGCAGTGACATTAATTTTGCATCTTCAAATATGAGATTTTGTAATCTTTAGATTTTACGACCACTTGGTTAATCCTTTCACTTGTGGCATGGGATTTTCTTCTTTATATTGAACCTCTTAAATTTTATAGATTTTGTCATTACGACCTGGGGGTCATGGGTACAAACCCTGACTGCAATTACAGCTTCCATATTTTTGAAGCAATTTCTATCAATTGATTTTCGACTTCCTTTATGGAACGTGTAAAATTGGTGAACCAGTCTTTCTGCAAGTAGCAGTAAGGTTCTAATCCTTCCCCAAATCTCACAATGCTGGAGCCTTGTGCACCAGTTTGCCCTTTGAATCCTTGTGCTAATTTGTATGCACGAAGAAGCACAGACACTTGCTGGCCATTTGACACTCTTCGGACATTCCCTTGGCTTACGTCACACACTGCTCTAAAGGTGCCATAAAAATATATATATTTATTTGGTTTTTGCGTTCCTGCCATTCTTTGTCTTAATATGCCTGCTTATATATGCATTTCATTTATTTTCTGTATGGTGTGTCCATATCTGGACCTGTTCTTTCATAGTTAGTGCATCCAGGCAACATTTTGTAGATTCTATACCCAACCCCTTGTACAGTCTTTTGTTTTTCCCTTTTGGTTGTATGTACACAGCAACATGAAGCTTTGAGCCTTTTGTAGCTGTATTTAGTTCTGACATCTTTAACTGCTGATTATCTAGTTATTATTTTGTGATCTAGACTCGAGAGCAAATTGCTACTCTTGCCTTTGTTTGTCCATGAAGTAGTTATTATATTTTTCTTCATGCAGTAGATTATTATTGTTTAAGTGCAGTGTTCCACTACTTGGATCAACAGTAGGAATCTTGCTTTGTTTCTTGGTGCAAGTTCTTTTCTATTGAGCTAAAACTGGAGATATATGGTTAACACTTAATAGTAAGAATTTCTAACATCCTGTCATCATTATCCTTGGCCCTTTTTCTAATTATCTATGGTTGGCTTGATAGAGAAAAAACCTATTAAATCATGCCTGATATTCCTGCTTGTCAAAGTAAAACGTCCATTTAGAACATCAGCTTGAGGCACTCTCTACTCTTTCTATCGGTTTCTAATTTAGCTTAATAAATGTTTTCAATATCATAATCTTTCCATTTTCTCTTCCTTTGGTGGAAACCTAGGAAGCACGAATTCACTATCAAGGGTGTCGTATGCGAATCGGACTCACCTGGGACTAGGGAATTAGCTATTACCATTAACAAACCTGTTTATTTTTCCTACTTGTTACCGTCCCAAGCCCGTTTATATTTCTTAGTAGTCTCATCTTGTCCTATCCTGCCCTTCCCATTTGGCCCACTAAATTTCCGTTTAGAAAGACCCGTTAAATACCTGTTTAGAAATTGATTTTTTCTTAAACAATTGATGTGTTCTCTACAACATTTATATTGTGAATATACATATATGTAGACTTTCTTTTATCAAAATCTCTATTATTTTCCCTATCAAGAAAAAAAAAAAAGTCATACAAATAAACTACAAAGAATAGAATACATATAAGTTCAATCACTACTTATGTATTCAAATGACTTCACAAAAATAAGGAGTGAAAATAATGAATCTAATATATTTCACCAGGCAAAAATCATGGAAAATAACATAAATAGCCCTATGCCCAAGATTTTATCTGCTTTTATTTCAGAGACAAAATTGTAATTGTATAAATATTATATATATAATATATTATATTAAATGGGTATTTAGCGGGTAGTTGGGTACCTTGTAGGTAAATCCCAAACCCGTAAGGATACTAAATTTCAACCCTAAGTCCGTCCCAATTCTATTAGGATATTTCCCACTAGGTTTTTACGGGTTCGATTGGGTCGGATACCCTTATATGTTGGACTCCCATTTTGCCATGTCCGATTGTTCATGTTTGGACACGGGTTGGATACGCCACATCTCGCTGTTGACATGCTATAGAAACGTTTGGAACATACGTTGGACTTACCATAAAAAAAATTAAAATTTTAATAATATTTTTGTTAACTTTTAAGGTATGGAATATAGTTTATTGTCATTTTATGTAATATAATAATTATGTGACTGCTTTGTTGAATTTTAAGGTATGATGTAATATAATAATTATGTGACTGCTTTGTTGAATTTTAAGGTATGAAATATATTGTTTTTAATTTTATTAATGTTATATTGTATTATTTCTATTATATTTGAATAAAATATCAGTGTCTAAGAAATAAAAATATGTATTTTGCCGAGTACCCGCCATGTCGTATCTTGCTTTTTTGTAAATCGTTGAGTTTGCGCATCTATGCCGTGTCATGTTGATGAAATTGCTTTTGAATTTTTGTTAGCTTTATTGGCTAGTATATTAGTGCATCAAGCCATCTCCTTATCCTGCAATATGAATACTTCAACTTCTGAAAAGTAGTCCACGGTTTTAATGGTCTCAAGGACCTTCATGGTATTATGAGATACTGTTGATTGTTTAATTCGGATACTTTAACATATTATATTTGGATGGCATATAAAAACAGCGTGTTGCGACATTGATGCAGAGCTTTAAAGAGACAACCACTTATAAATCTTGTATGTATCCATTTACCAGCCAGAAAAATTTACCTCATTGCTGTTGGTGTTCTGATTCACTTATTTTATAGGATAATATGGTAGTAACAAAGTTTCATTAGGAGATTTCATGGATAAAATATAAGATTTATGTATAACTATGTGCTAAAATTGAATTGTCAAATACGTTTTTTTATAAATATTTAATTATAATGGGACAAGTATGCAGTACTCTTACCCAAGTTTCCTTGTCCAATTGTCAAGTATCATTTAGAAAAATCCATATAACATAGGCTATTTCTTTTGTTTGATAATCTGAATATGTAATTATGCCATGTCCATGACGTTTTACCATGTTAAGCATATAACCAACTGTGAGTTGGCTTGGAGAATGGCTGTTTTACACAACCTTTTCTACGAAGTAATATAGGACTAAGGCTACGTTTAATTCGTGAATTGGATAAGTCATCTTGGAACTAATTGTCCTGGTATGAGTAGTCTTTGGATAATTATCCTGTCAAATTAATACCGTTCGTTCCATGTTTGGTTAAACATGATAGAATGCTAGATAAAGCTCTCTCACATTTGGTTACATACCTCTGGACTGGACTAGTAAGAAAAAATGACAATTATGCCCACACACTTTAAGTGCTTATCTAAATGTTAATTTTAAATTTAACCACGGCTTGTTGACTATTATAAGTTTAACGATATTTTAAAAACTTATAATAAAAATTATAAGTTAATAAAAATTATAATTAAGAAAATTATTAAAAGTATATAATCTCTTGATTATCTTGAATGAAACTAAAATTAATAATTTCCAAAGCATGTACAAGTAAAATTAATAAAATTATTTAAAGTATATAATCCTTGGATTAGCTATAAATAAAATTCAAATTTATATAATTAACTTAAGAGTATATAAAAATAAATTTAATAAAAGTAAAAGTCTAAAACTTATAGAATTATTTATTATTATAATATTTATTTTTAAAATATATAAAATTATTTCAAAATTTATTATGGAATTATCTATTATTAAAATATCTAAATTAAAATTAAAATTATTCAAAATAAAATTATAATTTCGAAAAGAGGAAGCACTAAGGGTAGTTTTGACTTTCAACCAAGTATATATTCCCTAAACTAGCTGCTCATCCCTTCCCTAAGACAATTTAGTCCCTTGTATAAGGGATTATTAATTCCACCTAGATAAGTAGTCCAATACAAAAGTGTGTAAATTATAAAAACGAGTCAAAGTGGATTGTCCCAAACTAGTACTTCCGCGCAATAATTCTACCAAAGGCGATCCTATTACAGGAATAGCTTTAGGTACACCTGTTACAATTTTACTCATTTTTTAAATCAAATGTGTGGCAAAATTGGATACCAATCTAATCTAAACTCCCCCCCCCCCCAAAAAAAAGGGGTAAAGTACAAAATTTATCCCTGCATTTTACCCTCGGTCTCAGTTTGGTCCGACTAATTTTAATTATGACGGTCACATCCCCGCACTTTTGGTCAAGCTGCAATGTAGTCCTTTCATTTGTTGCCTGTTAATTGTAACTGTTAGGGCCAGGGTAAAATCATCATCTCTCTAAAAAATTTCTCTCCAACTTTTTTTCGTAGTCCTTCATTTCCTGGTGACTTTTCTAGTGCCATCAAGCCCTTCTTGATGATGCAACCGAACCCCATGCTTGCCGACCTATCTCTTTCAATGGTTAGACTTGATTTTCCAACGACCTAGTAGCTACTATGGTTGCTATAAAGAACCCCTAAATCCGCCGCCCAACATTCTAAATGATGTGGATGCAATTTCTGGCTATGTTTTGATTGTTTTTGATCATCCCATGATGAGTCTGACACCCTCCTATGTGAATATTGGTTTGGTTGCGTCATCTCCTTTTTCGGTTGCAACTCAAGTGAGCCCTAACTCTATTCACGTTGCTGGTAAAGAAACTAGGGTTTTCTTGGATCAGTTCATGTCCATTCGAATCAAGATGAAATTCCTTCTCATTTTGCTGATTTCAATTGAATTTCTTTAATGATTCGTGCTAAGGTCGAAGAGATGCTTTCTGTTTTTATTCAATTGGCATTAGGAAGTAATCTGGAAACTGTCGACATTATTTCAGCAAAGTCTTGAGTGGATTTGGCCCCAAAAAACCCTCCAATTGGCCTCCAAAGCTCCAGTCTTGTCCTTCCCATTTTTCTGGTGGTTTCGGCGACTTCGGCGACCCTTGCCTAGGCAACCGGTCCAATTTCTGGAGCCAGTGCTGCCATGGTAGCCAGCTGGCAACCTCATAGTTTCTCAGCCACCACCCTATTTCCCTCAAACCCTAATTTTCTGGGGAAATCACGGTTTTATTTTCGTCCTAACGGTTGCAATTAACTGACAACAAACGAAAGGACTACCTTGCTGTTTGACTGAAGTGCGGGAATTTGACTGTCGTATTTGAAACTAGTGGGATTAAAGTGAGATTGAGTGTAAAGTATAGGGGTGGTTTTTGTACTTTAACATCCCCCCCCCCCCCCCAAAAAAAAAAAAAAACAAAAAAAAAAGGAGCCTAAGTGGCTTTGCTAAATGTAAAAGCTATCAAACTTAGCCATAGAGACGAAACTGTGATGCAACAAGTGGTGATGGAAAGCGCAGATTGTCACCTTCCACAAGCTTGTTGAATTTCTGGACAGAAAATACCAAACAAGGAGGCAACTGTTGCTAGGGTTTCATAAATCACTCAAAACAATAGGGAAGGCAATTAACTCTATATATTATTAATCCAAAATAATCAGTCTTTCAACGGTACAAAACTTCACTGTTTAAAGACTAAAAGACTCAAACAAATCCTAACCCTAATTGGACTCTAATTGACAATTAATCTAAAACTTTCCAAAAAATGGCAAAAACCGATGATTTGACAGTCCAAAATGATGGAATGCCCAAAATCTCGTTTAGGTTGTGGCAAAGGCAAGGGGTATTGGTTAGAAGGTCATTTTCCCATTCTTTTGCCAAATATCACACGATTTTGAGCACGTCACCAGCCCTGGCTAGCAATGTAAAAAGTGGAACATTTGCCCCTTTCTTGCATCTAACCTCTCCAAACACATCAATCCTAGGCTCATTGCATCATCCTCCCCAAGTTGGAAAGAATTTGCCCTCAAATTCATAGTTTCATCATTAGAATCACGCTGGGAAGGAATGAGGTGCTTGACATTGAATACATCTGAGATACGAATAGGGCTTGGCAACTTCAGACGATATTTTCATTAGAATCAATCTTCTCAGTAATCTCTGTTGGACCAATCTTCTGGGCTATCAACTTCTCTCCCATGGAAAATCTGTCTTTTGTAAGAACAACCCAAACAAGATCACCCACCTCAAATTGCACAAATCCCATTTTCTTATTAGCAGCTTCCTTATACTTGACAGCTGATTCCACTAGATGTTGGTTGGTGAACTTATGGACCTCTTGCGGATTAGCAATGAAGTCTTTTGCCTTTCCATGAACACGCTTTTCAAATCTAGAACTGGCACCAAATCAAAGGGGACTCGTGGGTTGTAGCCTTTGTTAACATTGAAAGGACTAAACCCAAAACTCTGGTTAACTGAACAATTGTATGCAAATTCTACCTGATACAATTTTTGATCCCATGACTTCAAATGCTCCCCAACCTAGTCCGTAGCATGTTACCAAAAGAACGGTTCACCACCTCCATTTGTCTGTCTGTCTGGGGGTGACATGACTTGCTGAATTGTGCTAGCTTATCACCATAAGGTCCTTAAAAATAACTTAGAAATCTTGTGTCCCTGTCGGTCACGATGGAAGTCCGCAACACATGCAGCGACAAACTTAGTTGAATTACAACTGGGCAACATGCATTGCATCTGTGCTTTGCAAGCAATAAAGTGAGTCATCTTTGAAAATCTGTCTACCACCACATAAATTGAATCCATGCCCTGCTGTGTTTGGGGCAATCCCAACATGAAATCCTTGCTCACATTTGCCGGAGTTTAAATTGGGATAGGTAAAGGAGAGTACAAATCGCCATTGGTAGCCGTCCCCTCAACTAGCTGGCCAGAAATAGGACTACATCACTAGCTGCAAAATTTTGCTGCACTCTGCATGACCTTCTTTGTGTAGCTCCTTGGGACTCAAGCAGCAATGGGATCGTTTGGGCAGATTGGCACTAGGAACCAGATCGATTTGGTACTTTATCTCCCTCAATGGTGGTAACCTAGGGGTAACTCTTTTGGGGAAGACATTGATGAACTCTTCAAGTAGTCTGCCAACAGACCATAGAATCTCCTCTTCTCCTGCATCTTCTTTCCTAACCAACACATATACGACCCTTGACTCATCCATTTCTTCTATGAATTGGTGCATGGATAACAAATTGGGCTCTTGTCAACGGCTTTGCTTAGGGGACACCTTTTTGTTGGGCATGAGTACAGATTTGATTTTGTTAAACATGAAGAAGTATTCTGCTGCCCATCATGTTGAACATATTTGTCAAACTACCAAGGCCCTCCTAACAGAATATAGCACTCACTCATTTGCACTACATCACACAAAATTGTCCTTGTAATTGGACCCAATTGACAAAGGAACCAAACAGCATTGCGACACTGTTACCTCATGCCCTTTTTGCGAACAAGAGAGATTGTAGGAGTTGGGAGGTGACTCTGTTTTCAGTCATAACTTCATGATTGCCTTCTCAGAAACAATGTTCTTACAACTATCAGAATTGATCACGAATCTATAGACCTTTCCCTCGACATTGTAGGTTGATTGAAAGATGTTCCTCAGCCATCCATCTCCGTCGATCTCCAGTGGAGAAAAGCATGCTCTGTGGACTACTAGCAGGGGGCCTTCGTCTCCAACTACTTGTTCCTTTATTGAGGGTTCTTCGTTCTATGTTGGTTCCTTGTAAGCCTCTCCTGTGCCTTCCTCTTCCATGGTTTTACCCTCAACAAACTCTAGGCTTTTCTCAATTGAAATAGCGTAGGGTGCTGCTTGTCCTAGTATGTGGGGTTCTGTTGGCGGTTGTTTTGCATTAACTGCAGTTTGTGTTGTATTCTGTGAGGGACATGCTTGAACATATCTGACAGGGTTGGTTGGACCCTGATTTGCATACCACCAATATACCGCGAGACTAACTGATCTTCTATCTCAACCAAGTCATTATGAGCCACCAATTGGTAGAACTTGGTGATCAATTGATGGATTCCCTTGGAGTAAATTCTGCAGGCTCTGCTACAACTACCTTGTATAGGTGTTGGGCAGAAAGGCAATACACATATGCGTTTTGAAAATTCTGTCAAGAGTCTATCTTCTTCCTCTCTTTCCAGGAATGGGTTAATTTGGTATGTTGCCCCTATGCCACAGCACTTCCCCGAAATTGTGTGGCCAAGGGGACTCTCTTTTCATCGGGAACTTCCTAAAACTTCAAGGCTTCCTCCACAACAAATTGCCAATCCTGGAAAGTCTCTGGTTGTAGACTCTCTGAAACGCAAGAATGTCAATCTTTTGTCTTGACTCCCACTGAAAGTTGTTGGCCCCTACAGCTACAATTCCCCCTGGGGAAATTGTTTTGCATAGGTTGACACACACACATGCTGCGTGAATGAGTATTCATTTGTTTTGGCAGTGCGCTCATGCTTGTTCTTCATTGGTACTATTGTTGATTGTAGAAGCATGAACAAAACTTGTAGACTGCGGACGACCTGAGGAATTGACGATAAGTAGGTGAGAACTGAGACCATACTTCGTTAATTTTCATTGGCATTCATGTTTACTCAAAGACATGCACATCACTCTTAGTCATACTCCAGAATTATGGTGTGACAATGTCTCTGTCATTTCCTTGGCTTCAAATCCCCTTTTTCATGCTTACTCAAAACACATAGAGGTTGACTACCATTATGTCAGAGAAAAAGTGGTTGCTAAAGCACTTCGTATTCGGTATGTTCCATCCTCGGATCAAATTGCAGATATCTTCACTAAACCTCTTCCCACAGCTCGTTTTCACTATCTCCAATCCAAGCTCTTGGTTCGTGAACTCCCTATTCGCTTGAGTGGGGATGTTAAACAAGATGATGAAGTCACAAGATCAGCTGATGGTGTAGTTGATCTAAAGCAGGTGCAGCAGCAGAGGATTATATCATCACCCAAATCTAGAACACTCTAGAACACTCTCAGTTGTATCTAACTGAATTTAGTTGGATTGTGGAGTAGTGCGCACACCCTTGTATTAGTATAAATAGGTGATCTGTTATAGTGATGAAATAATGAGAATCATTTTTTTCAATTCCCAACTTCTTCACCGTGACATGGCTAGGTAATTTGGCAAAATCATAAATTGCATTGGTAAATGAAGCACTTGCACTTGGACTTTTGGAATGGTAAATTCTCTCTGTAACTTGTAGATTTGGAATGGTTTTCGAGTCAAATGATCTCTTTTGCAAAGTCTGAGGTCATTTCTGTTTTCTATGGTTTGCAGGGAGTGTTTCGAACGTGTTCCTTCATTGACTGGGGGAGATAAATTGGGCCATTAGAAGCATGAATAGAAATTGTAGTCGTGAATACACTAAATCATGAGAAGATTTCTTTTTATTTCTTTTCTATTTCCTCCTAATTTATCATTTTTTTTTACCTGCTGGACTGCCTTTAGCAATGGCCTTTATTTTTTTTTCTACGTGCTCCTACTTTGACATTAATCTTATTATTATTATTATTATTTCTCTCAATTGTAGAACCTGTGAGATCTGTGGATCCACGGCACGCAATGTTGCTGGTGTAAATGATGCCGAGTTGATCGAGCAGTGGAACGAGGCAAATGATGTTGCAGCTGCAGCAGTCCCCTCAACAGAGACCCGGAACTTCTGGCAGGGCCATCGCTTTCTTAACTTCCTTCTGGCGTGTATGGTCTTTGCCTTTGTCATCTCCTGGCTCTTTCACTTCAACATACCCTCGTGAAATCTGGTAAAAAGCCATTCGGACAAAGCGGTGAAGCTTCGAGTCTCGTAGCATTTGTTTCAGGTGCTCTTCTTTAGTGTAGTCGCTTCAATTCTCGTGTTTGGAGAATCAATCTGTGCGTGCGAGTTGATAATATTAATCTCAGAGCTTAGTACAGATATATATATATATTTTTTGGTGTTGTATTATTTTTTCTTATGCTGTTGTGTGAACTTAAATATAGTTTAATCATATGCTATTGTAACATTGTGTTCCAATGCACAATTTGTATCAAATTCCTCTTTTCTATCTTTGCCCTGTCCCTGGTGTTTCAGAGTTTTTTTTGGATAAACAATTAGACCCTGTTTGATACAAGGGAATGAAATGTTCATTCCCAAACTCAGCTTTTTTTTTTTTTAACCTAGTTTACAAGGTTTCTACATTGCGCGGTCTAAGAGAGATTAAGATGTAGATGAACTGTGTTCTTCTCTAGCTGCCCCCTTCCTCCTCATCCTTTTTTTTTTTTTTTTTAAAGATATAACCTAGTTTACAAGACTTCTGCATTGCGCAATCTATAAGAGAGCGTAAGAAGTAGGTAACTGTTCCTTTGCAAATAAAGAGGCTGATTCCAGAGTTCTTTTGTTCATAAACTAATTTGGTGTTAATATTTTAAACGAGGTGCTAGTTTTGCACTGAAGAAATTGTCTCACCTTATTCTAATTAGAAAACAACTTCAAAATAGTAAATTAATAAGAAATTGTCTCACAATAACTAATAAATTTAAATTTTTACGAAAAGATAACAAGTAAAGATTCACTTAAAAAAGAAAGTGAATTTAGTTCTATTAATATCTATAATGTTTAATTCTTTTATAAAAAATAATAGCTCACTTCTCTTTATTAAATATATTTAATATGAGGATTATTTAAAAAAAATTAATCTCTATTGTACTATATTTTAGAGTAAAACGTACCACATTTTTTTTTTTGTTTCATGTTCCAAAATTAATGGTCTACTCTAAATAATATTTGAATCAAAGTAATACATTTATCTTGGAATAAACTTTGAATTCGTAAATCATCAATGATACAATATATGCTAAAACTTGTGTGGATGGCTTTGAATGGAAGAAATTTTTGCAGATTTTTTTTTTTTTGATAAGTAAGATAATTTTGGATTAATAGTAAGTTACAATATCTCGAGAGCATTCTCTTAGTTTACATTATATACACCATATATAAACAAGTATTCAAATGAACTTATACAAAGTTAGGTTATACAAAACACTAAGCTTAGCCTTTACAAAAGATAAGGGTCCCCCACTTTGAACAAATTTGAATATTAGTAGCAATAGGTTTAATATTTTTGAACTAGGAAGCTTTTAGTCTAATTTCATACTTAAATTGGTTGACAATTTCTTGAGGGCTTATGGTTATACCAATGAACATCCTTACATTTTTGTCGATCTAGATGTGGTATATAAGGAGTGTTTGGAAGGCAAAAAAAAAAAAAAGAGTTGGTGTAAAAATAAGAAGTGGGTAACTTTTTGTAATTTTTGGTGGGTTTTGGTCCTGCCAAACACCCTCATAAGGCTTGCCCATGCAAGCTTATATATTAAGCTTGCAAAATTTTTACTGCTAAACTTTCTAGTTGCCAATTCAATCTCACCTTGCTAATTTTGGCTATTCTTATGGACAAGGCATAAATAAAAAATAGTTGCTTTAACTTCATGAGAGTATTGGCAGCAGAAGAATAAATGATTCATGTTTTCATCATTATTCCCACAAAGAATACAAGAAGGATTGATGCCAATGCCCTATGAAATCAATTTGTCTTTGTTAGATAGTTTCTCTTATTACAAGCCAAGCAATGAAATTGTGCCTTAGTATATGTTTTAGGAACCAAAATAACTTGTGCCAATGAACCTTCAGTTTATGAACTCTAAGAGCCTCCCAAGTTGGGTTTAGCAGCATGTTGCATACTTTTAGAAGCTAGTAATGAGAACTTGTCTCTGTTCTGGCAATTAGGAGGTGGAGGATTATGCGTGATAATCTCTTGGAGCTCCCATGTAATGGGCAATGGCCAATTCCAGTTCCCATTAAATATAATGGCAAGAGACCTTGGAGCTTAGACAGAAGTTTGCATCATAGGCTATACTGTTTCCATACTTGGGCACTAGGGGCCTTAATGGATGCCAATTGCCATATCATAGAGAGGTATTTTCACCATTACCAATTTGATATTTGCAAATAGTGGATATATCATACCTTAGCTTCGGAATTTTCCTCCAAGTTCATGAGTAATTCGACGGGAGTTTGATTTGCCCAAAGTCTTTGTTCTTAAGGAGATAGGAATACCACTTTACCCATAATGTGGATCTTCTTGAGCTAATGGACCTTCTTTTTATTTTTTATTCTATTTTATTTTATTATTATTATTTTTTTAAGAATCTTGAACGCGATCTATTTATTGGAGGTTTCTCAAATATATATATATATATATATAACAAAAAAGAAAAAAACTAATACTATTATTCTCTTTTAAAGTCCTTTCCAGTGAACAGCAGCTATTGGTGTTGATGGGGGTCTTTGGGTTTTATTTTATTGCTCTCAATTGTAGTTATTTTCTGTGTTTTCACGCAAAGCTGGATCAGTGCGGTGACTATTGGTGCATTCCTATGGAGTACGTGGACTCTTACATTTTCCCCGTGGTGATGAGCTGTTGTGACCTTTCACTAATTTAGCTGTCCCTTTTTTCTTACCTTCAATTTCAAACTAGTTTGAAATGCAGATCACGTTTTTTCAGTCCCGTCACGAGGAGGAACTTTCTTCGAATTGTTTTTTTTGTATTCATTTTTGACTTTTTCATCATTTCCTTAATTTTGATTCATTACGAAAGAACCAAAATCTGCCCATTTGTTTTCGGGAAATTGTTTCGTTTTGGTTAATTTTTGTTGTACTAGCTGCTCCCATCGCAGTATGAACCGCATTGGAGTCCACATTTAGCTCTGAATACGTCTCTGAACTTGGGTTCCTCTCTGTATTAGGAGGATTATGGTATCAAATTAGTGCTTTTGGATATTGTATCGAAATAAACAGTCATAATTAAATGGTTTTTAAGGTTCCGTTTGGAAATCTTGACTTATTGCTTATTTGTAAAATGATTAAATTTATCCTCTTACATTTTAATTTTCTTTTAAACCTTGAAAAATGTCAAGTTAACAAAAACTGAAAAGCTAACTACTAAGGGCCCGTTTGGTTTGTCATTTTTTGCTGAAAATCTCCAAAAATCTCTATAAATCTCTGTTAACTTTATATCACATCAACTTTTTTCTCTCACTGCACGCATTACGAAATCTCTCCAAACCACAATTTATCTCAATTTATCTCATTTTTTCTTACTCCAAACAAACCCTAAATAGTTAACATTTTTTTTTCTTCCCAAACACAAAAAAAGTGGCTTTTTTTTTTTAAGTTAGTTACCAACTAATTTAAAAAAAAAAAAAAAACCCCACCTCTTTTACTTCCCAAACCAAGTCTAAGTGAAGAGGATGACTCGAGTTCAAGTCTTCCCCTTCTCCCTTAAAAAAAAAAAAAAAGGAAAACTTTACCTTTAAAAAAAAAAACTAATTAAAAAAAAGAAACCCAACTCTTTTACTTCCCAAACCAAGCCTAAGTGAAAGAAAATGGTGATTTCAACGTAAAAAGAGGTAATATAGGTTTACAAGTTAGATTTTGTCTTTATTTACTTGTATATGTGACTGAGTTCACTAATTTTTATTACACAATTTGTTAGTGAACCTGACCATTTAATTTGATCTTTTATTTACAGCTTAGGTCCTCGTTTTGGAAATAGAGTTTTTGTAATTTTTATAAATTTTATATCTAAAGTTACAAAATAGAATTTTTTTTTTCCATTTAGTAAAAATTTATTAATATAGTTGTATTTTTTGGAGAAAATTCTAAATTTTTGTAACTTTAATGTATGTGGTAAATTTTTTTTTGTTTTAAATATAATTAGTAAAACATCAACTTATTGACAAAGTTGAACTAAAAATTTAACTTTTACTAAACACACACACACACAAGGTTACCAAATTATAAAGTTGCTAAAAATTATTCCACCAAATGGCCCTTAACAAATTTACTTTCTTTTTTTTTTTTTTCTTTCTAATTAACATATACATTTTGGTACAATATTGAAAATGACTAACTCGATACCATAAGAATTTTCCACTATCTCCAGTTTCATACAAAAAGGAAATTCAAATAAAACTAAAAACTCTATGTTTGATTGTGGAAGAGCTAAGTTGTGGGATTCTTATGTAGATGGATGAACTCTATCGACTGGGTTATTACAACGTCTCACTTCTAAAATTATTTTCTCATTTGTCCAATATGATATCATCATACTATGCACTAAGTGGTGTTAAAATGACAAAAAAGTACAATAAAATTACAAAAAATTGATGTAAAGTATTATATAACGAAATTGATTGAAAATTGATTACTTTTTGTAATTTTTAGTATTTTTTGGTGTACCAAACTTCTCGTAATATAACTGTAATTGTGTTGGATGTATCAAATCAACACTAGAAATGCATTGTAGTTAGCAAAACTTTTGGGTACAAATACACATGGGTCATGCATTGTAATTTGCATGTAATTGATTCCAAGCTTTGTTAAGAGAATTTTCTCTAGGCACTACGAACAGATAGTTCATTTCAGCATCAAAACACTGTTGGCTGGGGATCAGATACAAAACTAGATCATTCAGAGTCTAGATCCAACGGCTGCAGGCAATCTTAAAACCAAAAAAAAAATTTGAAAAATCATCCGACACAAAATTTGATGAACCCATGGTTGGCAAATTACTGTAAAGAAGGTTGTCGCATTTTCCGAGAGCTGCGAATCGTGGGAATATATCTTATCGGCCTTCATTATTTGTATGAATTGATCATCAATTTGGGTAGGTGATGAAAAGAAGACAAACATTTTTTTTTTAATTTATATAAAATATCTTATGTATATTTATGTAAAAGAATTCATTGCAACTTTTCTCCTCAAAATATCCATAAATGAAAAGTTGGATTTGGATTTTCTAAGTGTTTGGATAAAAGAAGACAAACATTCCCCATAACTACACATAGCAATTCGCTGGTCACTGCACCAGTTGATGCACTGAACATGCCGCGATCTGCGGGGACGGATTTAGGCTGCTTTCGGAGGTGGCCCCTTGTGTGAATGCACTTGTCTTGCCTGTGAACTATATACATACACAAACGTTTATATATTAATTATTGGCTAGGATATTCCCATTGCAGTCCTCTATTAATTTTTTTAACGGCGCAATAAATTTAATGAAAAAGAGTAATATGAAATAAAAAAAAATTAATGAAAGAGCGTATTTATCATTTTCTTTAATTATTTACTTAGATTTTTTTACTCGATCATTAATTTCAGGATCTCAGAAATTAATTAAGATACACGCAATCTGTCCTCGATATATTTGATTACAAAGATTTTTTTTTTTTAGTTATTATAACTTGAGTCGAGAGTATCAATCATTTGTCACATTAATCATTTGTTGAGAGTATTGAAGGGTCATTTATTTAATATTAAATATGTATTCAATCTTTCATGGAAAATGAATTTATATGAGAATTCAAAAATTAAAAATACAACTCCAACTTCTAAAATTGTATTTCAACTAAGAATTTCCTCATTCACCAATATGATTATGTACCAATGTTTGATACAATTATATATGCCAATAATTTGTGAAGAAATACGCCAATAATAATAATTATACGCAAACGGATCTTTACATGATAATTCGAACATTTGTGGCCCTGTATCAAATCTCTAACGTAATCTTCCATTGATCTTTCGGATATAAAAGGAGGCCAACCCAAGACGCGTCCAGCTTCCCTTGAACGTGCATTGCATTATTAAAGGCATTTCTAAATGCTTATTAGTTCAGATTCATATTTACACGTATCGCGATTAGAAGTTATACCTATATATATTAATTTAGAGTTGGGCTAGCTCTTTGTGTTTTATAAATGGATTCTTACCATTCATTTTATTCTTTTATTAAGTTAAATTACACAATTACCCTCATCTTTTTAATAATATATGTTGTATAATTCTAATTCCATAAGTATCATTTTATAAGAATAAGAGTAGCAGTATAATTTTATTTAATGAAAAAATAAAATAGAGTGTAAGAATTTATTTGTGTAGTGTAAATAGACCCATCTTTAATTTATCGTACTTATCAAAAAGATATATATATATATATATATATATGTATGTATGTATATGTGTGTGTGTATGTATGGGGTACATTTATGAGTAAAATGTTGAAATTTATTATTTTTAAGTTTTCAGCATTTTGAGTTGGTCTGTTGACTTTAATTTTTATAAAAAAAAAAGTCATCAGCATTTTTACATTTTTTTAGTAACTTTTTTTAAAAGTAAAATATCATAAAATAGGAATTTTCTAATAACATAATATTTTCAAATTCTTTAAAAGTCAGGTTTAAACTTCGTAGGTTGAAGTCAAGGAAATAGATGAAATACCACTCAACTTCACTTCACGGGGAGGGCAAATCCCCCCCCCCTCCGGTTCTCTCTCTCTCTGTTAGGATTCTAATTTTCTGTTTCTTTCTTATCCTTCAAGTAAACTTCTTCGTTTACTTTACTCTAAATTTTGATAATTAATCGTGTAAATATGACAAAGCTAAAGTTGGGATAATTTTCAGAGTTTTATGTTTATTTTTATTGACCATTAGATTTTCTCTCTCTCTCTCTCTTATGAACTTGAAATTTTCACTAAAAATTAAAGAAGATATGAGCTTTGATTTTGGGTGATTTTGTGGCCGTGTCTAACTATGGTGTATTTTTTGGTGCTAATTTTAAAATCGTCTTTTGAACTATGATGCATAATTATTTTATTTACTTTAACTAAAAAAATATACATTTAATTATAAATTATCAATCTTTAACTATGTATCCTTCCTTATGCTGATATTTGTAATTCTAATATAATTTAGTCCACCAACATAGATATGAGCCAAGAAAAACATATTTCATACTATAATAAATATTCTGTAACTTTATAATGATACAATAGCACTCATACAACTTATTTTAAGGACATTTTAGTTATCTAATTTCAGTGAACCTTTTAGGATATTTTTGTTAATTTAACGTGTTATAATATGATTTTATTTATTTTTTGTTAGAAATGTATGTAAGAACATTTTAGTTCATAATACTATTATCATACCTTTAAAAAAAATACTCTTCTCTTCGGCCTCATTTGCATATTATTTGAATAAATTTTATTAAAATTAAAATTATTGGTGTGAGGAAATGACACATTATTAACAATTGATAGTTTAAGAGGTCAATATTTAAACTTTGCAAATTTAGCAGTTAAGTGGTACTAAGTTATTGTATAGGACGTCATGCTCCAAAGGTAGAATATCTTAGATGTATGATATAAGAAAATAGAAACTAATTTGAATTAAATAAAACTTAATCCAAAATCTAGTCACATCAATGAATAGTGACTTCACGTTGTTGGAGTTAACCTGTATAACATACTTTAAATATGGTACAAAGCATCTAACGTACACCGCCTATCATTCACTTATTAAAATAATAAAATATAGGGCATAGTTTGACCCCCAGCAACCACCAAATAAGGGCTATTCGACCATGATATCTTATGTATCATGAAAAATAATAATTGCTAGTAGTGAGCGATACAAAATATCTCAAATAGGATAACAATATAAGTCTAAGTTTCAACTCACATTTTTATCTTCACATTTTTGGTACTAATGAATTAAAGTGGAGAAGATCACGGTGAGAGATTCGAGCAAGAGAAGACTCGAGGGTTGTAAGGTAACTTCTAATTTCTTCATATTTTCTTCATATTCGAGATTGGTGGAACTTTTTGGATATTGCATTTGTCGTTTCTAGCCCAATTTAAGTTAATTCATGCTTGGCTTTATGGATTTTGGTGAACTATACATCTATGAGTGCATATATTGCTAGGCCCTATATGAATCATGAGTTTTATCGAGTCTTAATGTTGTATTGAGATTTTTTGTCATTGGAGTGTTGGATTTAAGGCTCAATATGGCCAAATTTAGGCTCAGGAGTAGGAATTACTTGGAAACAACTCAGATCTGTGCTGAGATTCGTAGGTCACTTTAACAAGCATCCAACAGGCTTCCTATGAAACTTCTGTAACAATGAAGCTCTTTGTATTTTCCAATGAGCATCCAGCGAGATCAATAGTGTTGTTCATTTTATGATTTAGAAACCCAAGTTGATATTAGATTGTGTTTAATGCATATTTAGCATGTTTTAGTATATTACATGCAATTCAAACAAGTTTGAATTATGCATGTTTCATAAGATATGAACATATTGGGATGAGATTTATATTATGCTATATGATTGAATATATCATGTGCATTAGACTAAGGTGGAATTATTCGTTGATTACGATTGGCCAGTAGAGTCTTATTATTAATTTGTTGATATGTCATGGGTATCATTATATTTATGGAGATGATCCTTTTTATGAAAATGATAAGTTGGTTTTTTAAAATCTGACGATCACTAGTTGATATATATAACATGTGCATGTACATTGATATTGGAATGTTAATTTCAAATATTTTTATTCCAATTTTGTAAAACGATGCCTCATGCCTACCTAAGGGTGGATGCTTGCCATGACATATAGTAAAAAGGAACGAGTGGGTATGATGATTATTTACGTCCTTCAGAATAATTTGCATCCATGGGATGCCAGATTACTGTGAGCTAGACAAGATAATGTGGTTTGTAGACCTATGTTTAATTGTCACTCAGTTATCGTAAATTGGTAAAATGATATAATTGGTGGTTCTGTGTTAATTGTCACTCATCTTAGAATAAGATGAACAGTAAATGAAGATAAAGTTGCATGACCATGTTATTTTCATTTCCATTGATATACATATGTTCTATTCATATGGTTATGTGTTATTATGTGTATTGTCGAAAATTACACTTTACTTGCGAATACTTGCATTGTTCTACTTATTGAGCTATCGAGTTCATGCCTCCCATTTCACAAGAAACCATTTGAGAGGTGAGAGTAGTCACTAAGAGCTTAACTAGAGGTTGATGGTTTAACCTAGAGATTTATTTTCTTTCTATCTCAATCTATGCAACCTATAGTGTAGATCCTAAGAATCTAAACTTGTAATATTATCTTACTTAAGATGTTGTATTTATGGCTCAACCAGGGATAATTACGTATATTGATGTATGTTTTTTTGTGGCCATGTAGGCTTGGTTTGGTGGTTGTTGGAATAGTAATATTTAGATTGTGTTTTTATTACTTTAGTATAAGAGTGAGAGGCGATATATAATAGAACTTTGTACTTTATTTAATGTGTACTATTTTGAATGTTGAATTGAATGGTAACATTTAGTCACTATTCACAATTGATTAGACCTTGACATTAAGTTTAATTCGGTTTAAATTACCTGTCATTTCCTATGCCGTCCATCTTGAATATAATAAGTGATAGGCGTGAAACTTATTCTCTTTACCATTTGTCTCCTCTTTCTCTTTCAACCAATTGTAAGAGAAAAAAAAAAAAAAAAAAAAAACTAGAGAATAAAAAGAGAGAATTAAAAAAAAAAGAAAAAAAAAAAGAGAAATTAGTTTGAGCCTTGGCCCACTCCCCAAACCCAACAATCAATCTGTGTTTAATTTGGCTTAAGAAAGTAAAATGACCACTATCATACCGACCCAAATCTCTAAATCTATTAATTTAAATAGATTAAAATATTAAATAATGATTAAAATTAAACACCAAGTATTAAGTAGAAGATCATGTTGTAATTAACTTTTTTTTTATTGCAGTGTTATACGTAATTTAATTTCTAGTGTTAGTTTGACTTTGGATTGAATATGTGTTTTTCGATATAACAATTCAAAGTACCATCAGATATTAATTTTATGTGTCTTATAAAGACAGTTTTGTGAGACCTTAATTATTTAAAGTGAGAAAATCAAAACAAATAAAAGAGAGAAAAAAAAAAAAAAACTTGTATATGGCGCAACCGGAGAGAGATTGAGATGCATGAATCACTTTTCGCCGTCAACAATTTGACATAAGAAGAAAACTATATAAATGAAAAGGAAAGATGCAATAGCTTAGCCCAGAACAGAAATAATAATAATAATAATAATAATAATAATAATAATAATAATAATAATTGCATCCACCATTTTTATTTCTTCTAACAAAAGTCAATAACTTAAAAAAAGAAAAAAATTTGAGAGAGAAGGAAAGTTCAAATGGTAAAACGTCACGCTCAACAAAGGTTAAGAGTTTAATTTCCAAACTGCATTTTTAAATAAATGACATTTATGTTGGAACACAAAATAACCAAATATATAATTATAAGATTGATGAAACTAATGATGATACCTTTTTTGTAGTAGCGAGAAATCTCAGCTTAGTTAATTATATTTTGTGTTTATTTTTCAATAATCTTCATTCATGTCTTTTAAATAATTAATGAAGTTTTATTTATCGTTAATTTCAAAATCAATTTAACTCAATTGATTAGATCTTATATTTGTTCTTCAATAGTTTTCATAGTCACTAAAAGTTTAGCTGATGGTTAACTTCAAAACTTAAAAATTAGTTAAGATGAATACAAGTTACTCAAGACATCTTAAATAATAACAGCAAAAGAAATAAAATAAAGTAATAACAAGAAATCACGGATCACATTTTGTAAGATTTGGTAATTAAATTTTTTTTCGTAATATGTGCAAATAAACTTGAAAATACATTTTTTTTTAACTTAAAAGAGGAAACCTAACACTGTGTTTGGTCTTGGTGAAAGAGAAATAGAAAAGAAAATTAAAATCCTCTCCTCCACGGGTGGAGCTACATGGGGCAAGTGGGGGCAAGTGACCCCCTCAATTTTTAAGATAAAATTACTAAAATGCCCTTCTTATTATTTTAATTTTATTTAAAAATTAAATTAATTAAAAATTAAGATATTTTGATTTTAATAAAAATTTAAAGTTAACTCAAAGTTTTTTAACATATAAGAAGTTTAAAAGAATCAAACTTGGTATTTATTATGAAATAAAGTATATCCTTTTAATACATTATTGCATATTTTTGTTTATATTATCAGTAAATTTAACGTATAACACAATAAATTCTATAGGTAATAAAATTTAATAATAATTATATTTTTTGTAGCGAGGGATATCTCTAATAAACTTCAGATGCTTGAACCATTAACCGCGAGAAATATATTCACTAGTTAATACTCAAGAATAATTTATTTTCTCTCTAAAAATAATATCATTTTTCTCCTACTCTTAATCGAAAAATAAATCGATTGTTATTTTTTTAGTGCTCGGTGCCCCCTTGGTGCCCGGTGCCCCCCTCAGCGCCTGGTACCCCCTCAGTAAAAATTCTGGCTCCACCTCTGCCCTCCTATTTGTGAAAGAGAGAAAATTATAAAACTGATCTAACACGTTTTTGTCATCTTGAACAATTTAAAGTATATGTATTAAAATATAATTGGTGGTAAAATATAAGGGTTTTAAGTGTAATTTGTTTATTTTTTTTTTAATTTTTTCTATTGCTTAGCACATCTTGATTATTCAAATTCTTATACTTTGTTTGGTTTGAGGGAAGGTTCAAAAAAGAAAAGAAGAGAAATAAAAAAATGAAAAGAAAGTGTTTTTTTTTTTTTTGTCAATTATCCTAAAAAAAATGCCCATATAATTTTTCATCAATAAATTTAACTAAATAGGATAAATTGAGATAATTTAAGGGAATATTTGGTATGAGATAAAAAATTTGGGAGCAAAAGATTAGTAAAATAATTGTTACGCCAGTAATAGTTAACGGGGTAATAAGTTTATGATACTTCTATTTGGATTGAAAGAGCAAATATTACTAAGTAATATTTATATTATGTTTAATTGGGGTGTTAAAAATTTTTGAAAAAGTAAAAATTAATTATGTTTGGAATGAGATAAATTGATCAAGGAGTAAAAGTTAATATTTAATCTAAATAAAATTTTATAATAAAATAAATCATCATAATAATTGTTATTTTAATAATAATTAATCTTAATAAAAATACATTATTAAATATAATTTTAAACAAAAATATTAACTATAAAAAATAATTTTATCATAGATTAATATTTCAATAACAATTACATTTAATAATGAATTATTGTTCGTTGAAAATTATTTTTATTTTTGATAAATTAATTTAATAAAAAAAATTAGTTTATTTAAATAAATTATTAATTTAATAAATTATATTAATACAATACATAATCTAGTAAATTATTATTTATGAGAAATAATTTTATTCAATAAAATATTTTGATAAAATAATTATTTTAATTAATAATTATTATTTATTAAACATTAATTAATATTTCAATAGTAGTAATTTAATAATAAATTATTATTTAATGAATATTATTTTGATAAAATAATTAATTTGTAATAACCCAGAATTTTCTTATTTAATTTGGATATTTTTATTTGATAAATTTAGTTTGTTATTTAAATTTAATGATTTGAAATTTTTGTTATTTTTAATTATATTTAAAAAGATTAATTTTTTTTGTTTGGTTATATTTAAAAAGATTTTTTTATTTTAGGAGAATGGTGTAATTTTCCTAAATCTATGGAGAGTAGGAAATTAATTAGTTGGTTAGGGTTAAAATTTCTCTTTTATAAATATATAAAGCTGTAATTATTTTGATAAAAATATAAAACCCTAGCGAAAGAGAGAGTGGGAGAAGAAGAAGAAGAAGAAGAAGAAGAAACGGCGGCTAAATTTTCTTGATTTATTGTGTTTCTTCCGATTGCTGTGCTGTGTTTGTCAATCGAGGTAAGGGGCGGAATTTCATATATATATATATATATACAGTGGCATATTACTTCGGTTTCTTTGACGGTAGCCAGCGTAAAATTGAAATCGCATATATATATACGCTATGAACATACCTTTGCACCTGATGGTTGATGGTTTGATTCTAAACCAATTATTATTATTATTATTATTATTATTATTATTATTTTGTCTTTATATGCGAGTGGGTGAATCACCATTCAAAAAAAAAAAAAAAAAAAAAAGAAACAATGGCTAGAAATTAGTTTCTAAAATATATATATATAAATTCGTGTGCCAGTTGATGCGCCCAGGCGTTTTGGCCTCAAATTGATTGATTGATTTTTTTTTCTTTTTTTTTATTTTATTTGATTTCTTGATAATGATTGATTTGCACAAGACTGTGAAATCTGAAGCCTTGATTGAATATTTACACGTACATACGTACATTTTGGTTGTTACCGTGAGATTACTTCTTTTACAGAGATTGAGTTGTTTAATATTTTGATGAATTAATGTTAATAAGGTTAAAAAAAATTTAAATAAAGAAATTATTTAATGTGGATTTAAAACGAAATTTGGTGTATTTCGTTTGGGTTGAGGGGTACTGAAAAATAATATCGGGTACACGTACCCAAGGGTTGGAAATCCCGAAACCTGCGCGGGGTTGGTTATCGATTCCAGTAGGCTAGTAACCTACGAACGAGCAGATGCCTAAGGGTGGCATATCATATTCCTAAGACTTCGGTCTAGGAAGCAGACACCGAAGGATGGTGTATATTGGTTGGGTCTTGTTTCTACGAGACAACCAAGCAGACATCGAAGGATGATGTATATTGGTTGGGTCCTGTTTTTTTTTACGGGACAACCAAGCAGCAGAACCTTAAAATCAAATTGATTTTTTTTTTGATGTGTTATGTGGTGCTAAAACAAAATTAATTATAATGAAAAAAGATCGATAAATAAATTTAAGTCTTTGTTTGAAATTGCTACTTGTGCATAATTGTTTCACTTAGTAGAATGCTAGTGCATACTGCATTTATAATATTATTATTAGGGTTCCGAGCACACGTGGTATTAGTGCTAAACCCCTTACAGCTTGCGATGCAGGTAATGATTTTGAGTCACGCGCAGGACCTACTCACCATGAAAATTAGAAATTTATTTATTTGTTTTTATTTAATTTTATTAGAATTTTCTTTAGAGAATGGTTTTTAGTGAATTGTAATAAGCCTCTGTTTGTGAGGTTATTATGAATTATTTTATCTAACATTGAGAGAATATTTGGGCTTAGCCTTTGGAACTTATTGTCTGGTCGACTTGACTAAGGCATTTATTTAAATTTAAAAGTTTAGTTTTATTTATTTTTATATTCATTGCTCTATAGTGTGGGTTTATGGCTCTGATGTAGGACAGAGAAAGTTATTTAATGTTGCATTATGTTTTTCTTTGTTCACATGCTCGGGTTGGGAAATCCGGGGCGTGACAACTTGGTATCAGAGCCTAGGTTTAGAATACCTAGGGGCAGTGGGTCTTTTATTTTTCTAAGTATTATGTGATTACATGTTAGTTTATTTAGTTGTGATATGTGAATTTGATGCTTTGTTGGACTTAAATTGTTGAGAAGATGTTGACCTTAGTATATTTTTGTGAATTTTTAGAGAAATGCCGCCACGTGTAGCTCCAGGTGTTAGAGGTAGAGGCAAGGGCCAAGGTCGTGGTCGTGGTAGAGGCCGAGGCCGAGGCCGAGGGATTCAGGCTGGGCAGGGTCATGAAGTTCCAGTTGATGATGTTCCCATTGCTGCGGGAGTGTCACAAGAGCAAGGGTCATATGCTGGGGTTGGAGCAGAGATTCCATTAGGAGTGCCTCACGTGGCTGAGGTGCAATCCGAAGCACCAAGTGTGCCGCAGCCAGGAATGGTAGACCCACAGATGTGGATGCAACAAATGGCTGCAATGTTTGCTGGAGGAATGCAAGCAAGTCAGCCTACAGCTCCGTATGAGAAGTTCAGGAGGATGAAACCCCCTACATACTCTGGTACAGCAGATACTGAAGAGGTTGAGAAATTCTTACACGAGAATGAGAAGATATTCGAGGTGATGCAGTTAAATGAAGATAAGACCAGAGTCTTGCTTGCTACTTTTCAGTTGGAGGGCGCTGCAGCGGATTGGTGGAGTACTGTGAAGGGGTCTCGTGGGGCGTCTGCACTTACTTGGGAGGATTTTAAGGAGCGTTTCAGAGACTACTTCTTCTCACAGTCTTTGAGAGATGCTAAACTTGATGAATTTCTGAATTTGACTCAAGGGCCAATGACTGTGCTGGAGTATGGGCGTAAATTTACCTCGTTGGCCAAATATGCTAAGGAGTTGGTGTCCACTGAACGCAACAAGTGTAGACGGTTTGAGAAGGGATTGAGGCCTGCTGTCAGGGATCGGATAGTGCCTTTGGGGCTTAATGAATATGAGACATTGGTTGATCGAGCAATGGCAGTGGAGAAGAATTTGGTAGATACCAGAGCACAGAATGAAGCTAGGCAAGGAAGGACTCAGCACCAGGAGAATAGACCCACCAAAAGGCAGAGAGAGAATTTACATGGGGCACAGTCTCAGCAATTTCAGCAGGGGAGTATGGTCCCAAGTAAGTCAGTGGCAACTGGAGTTTCTGCACAGAGTCCTATTATTTGTCATAATTGCAGACAGCCTGGGCATCGCCAGTTTAACTGTCCTTACAAAGGTGTGTCGAGTGGATCTGAAAATAGGGTCGAGGTGAAGACTTGTTACATGTGTGGCCTACCAGGTCATGTGCAGAGGCGTTGTCCGCAGAGGCAAGGTAATGGAAGTATTATGAGACCTCCACAGCCAGCTCAGTCAGTATAGAGTAGTAGGCCAGCAGGGTCACAATCAGTGCAGACTCATTTTCAGAGGGGTACTCAAGGTGGGGCACTGCAGTATCAGATGGGTGTTCCAAGTGGTGTTCAGCAGCATCAAGGAGTTCAGGGTGGGTCCCAGCAAGGACAAAAGGGGGGTAGACCACAAACGGTACCAGTTCAGGGACGAGTTTTCACTGTGGCCCAGAATGATGGACGTGCAGAGCCTATAGTTACGAGAGGTACCTTTCTCATTTATGCTACTAAATCCACAGTTCTTGTAGACACAGGAGCATCTCATTCATTTATTGTTGCATCGTTTATGTCTACATTGAATTTATCTGTGGACGAGTTAATTCCACCATTGCACGTTGAAACACCGATAGGAGGTCATTCTGTGTTGAATCGAGTTTGTAAGAATTGTGAGATCACTATTAGGGACGAGACTTCAGGACGGGAGCACTTGTCAGTTTTTGACCTGATTGTGATAGACATGGGAAGTTTTGATGTGATTCTTGGCATGAACTGGCTGTCAGTCTTTCGAGCGATGATAGATTGTGCTAAGAGTCGAGTGACTTTATTTACTACAGAGGGAGATCATATACGATTTTCTGGTGATCGTTGTAGTCCTCAACTCTTGCCTTCCCTCAATGGGCAGGGACGAGTAGACTTGTGCAGTTTGTTTGCTTGTATGGCTTTAGAGGACGAGGAGGCAGACAAAATTGAGTTACCACGAGTTGTTTGTGAATTTTCAGAAGTGTTTTCAGAAGTAGCTAGATTACCGCCTGAACGGGAGGTTGAATTTGGGATTGATCTGATACCTGGCACGGAACCAATTTCTATAGCTCCGTATAGATTGGCACCTGCAGAGTTGGTGGAGTTAAAAATCCCAGATAGAGGAGTTGAGCTCTAAGGGATTTATTCGCCCTAGCACTTCACCTTGGGGTGCACCAGCACTATTTGCAGCTAAAAAGGATGGAACTCTCAGGATGTGTATAGATTACCGAAGGTTGAATCGGGTCACGATCAAGAATCGGTATCCTCTACCGAGGATTGACGATCTGTTCGACCAACTGAAGGGTTCGGTCATTTTCTCAAAGATTGATTTGAGATCTGGTTACCACCAGTTGAGGGTGAAGCAGGAGGACATTTCTAAGACGGCATTCAGGACTCGATATGGGCACTACGAGTTCTTGGTAATGCCATTTGGGCTGACCAATGCTCCTGCCGTGTTCATGGACTTGATGAACCGGGTGTTCAGTAGATATTTAGACAAGTTTGTTGTCGTGTTTATTGATGACATTCTAGTTTATTCTCGGTCAGAAGGCGAACATGAGGAGCATCTAAGAGTTGTACTTTAGACCCTGAGAGATCACCAGCTCTATGCTAAATTGAGCAAGTGTGAGTTCTGGCTCAAAGAAGTGAAATTTCTGGGGCATGTTGTTTCTGAGGAGGGAGTTGCAGTTGATCCATCTAAGGTTGAGGCAGTTATGGATTGGCAAAGACCGAAGACAGTTTTTGAGATTCGGAGTTTCTTGGGTTTGGCAGGGTACTATCGAAGATTTGTCCGTGATTTCTCGAGGTTAGCCGGGCCGATGACTAGGTTGACTCGAAAAGGGGTCAAGTTTATTTGGGATGAGAAGTGTGAACAGTCTTTTCAGGAGTTAAAGAAGAGGCTAACTACTGCACCAGTGCTTGTGATTCCTGAGAGAGGATTGGGTTATTTAGTTTATTGTGACGCATCCAAAGAAGGTTTGGGCTGTGTGCTGATGCAGGGTGATAAAGTAGTAGCTTATGGGTCTAGGCAGTTGAAGACTCACGAGCATAACTACCCAGTGCATGATTTGGAGTTGGCAGCAATTATCTTTGCTCTGAAAAGTTGGAGACACTATTTGTATGGTGAGAAATTTGAGGTGTTTTCTGACCACAAGAGTTTGAAGTACCTTTTCACTCAGAAGGATTTGAATTTAAGGCAGATGAGATGGATGGAGTACATGGACGACTACGATTTTGAGCTCCAGTATCACCCTGGTAAGGCAAATGTGGTTGCTGACGCACTTAGCCGAAAGACTCGTGGTACTGTAGCGGGTCTTTTCGTGTGAGAATGGGAAATGATGAAAAGCCTTAACGAGTTTGATATGGAGTTGCGAGAAGATGAAAGTCATGCTATCTTGTGCGCCATAGCTACTCAGCCAATTCTATTAAGTCGTGTGATAGAAGCTCAAGGGACTGATGTTGAATGTGAGACGATACGAGCTAAGTTGTCGAATCCTGATGAGATGCCAGGATGGGTGATTGGTGACGATAACAGTTTGAGGTATTTGGGGAGACTTTTCGTGCCAATCTCTGCTCGAGATACAGTTTTAAAGGAGTTCCATCACTCTAAATTTGCAGTACATCCTGGAGGTACTAAGATGTATCATGACTTGCGCCGTCAGTTCTTTTGGGCAGGTATGAAGAAGGATGTGGCAGAGTTTGTGAGTAGGTGTCTTACTTGTCAGCAAGTTAAGGCTGAGCATCAGAAACCAGCGGGTCTTTTGCAGCCTTTGCCAGTGTCAGAGTGGAAGTGGGAGAACATTACAATGGATTTTGTTTCTGGCTTACTGAGATCACCGAAGGGCCATGATACTATTTGGGTGATAGTGGATAGGTTGACCAAGTCAACTCACTTTTTGCCGATTCGTTTGACGGACTCCATGGATGTCTTGGCTAAATTATATGTTAAGGAAATCGTAAGGCTTCACGGAGCTCCTGTATCCATTGTCTCAGACAGGGATCCGCGTTTTGCTTCTCGGTTTTGGCGGAGTCTCCAGGTGGCCATGGGGACAGAATTGTTGTTTAGTACTGCCTTTCATCCTCAGACTGATGGACAGTCAGAACGTACAATTCAGATCTTGGAGGATATGCTCAGGGCATGTGTGCTTGATTTTTGTGGTAGTTGGGAGAACCATCTTCCTTTGATTGAATTCGCGTATAATAATAGCTACCAGTCGAGCATCGGGATGGCTCCTTTTGAAGCTTTGTATGGTAGACCATGCAGATCTCCTATTTGTTGGGCTGAGGTTGGAGAAACTGCAATTGTTGGGCCTGAGTTTGTGCAAGAGATGACTGAGAAGGTCAAACTAATTCGACAGAGACTGGAGACAGCAAGGAGCCGTCAAAAGAGCTATGCTGATAAGAGGCGAAGACCATTAGAGTTTGAGCCAGGGGACCATGTGTTCTTAACGGTTTCACCACGGAAGGGTCAGTTTCGTTTTGGGCGCAGAGGGAAGTTGTCCTCGAGATATATTGGGCCATTTGAAGTTTTGGGTAGGGTTGGAGAGGTAGCTTATCGTCTTGCTTTGCCACCGCATCTTTCAGGAGTTCATGAGGTGTTTCACGTGTCTATGCTTAGAAAGTATAACCCGGACCCTTCACATGTATTAGATTGGGCTGAGCTTGATGTTGACTCAGATGTGACATATGAGGTGAAACCGGTGGAAATTTTGGATTCTCGGGAGCAAGTGTTACGAGGGAAGACTATCCCCTTAGTTAGAGTGTTATGGAAGCACCATGGTGTTGAAGAGTCAACTTGGGAGCGAGAGACAGATATGCGGGTTAGATACCCTGAGTTGTTTTCTTGAATGTTCTTTTGTTACCTCTTAAATTTCGAGGACGAAATTTTTGTAAGGGGGGTAGGATGTAATAACCCAGAATTTTCTTATTTAATTTGGATATTTTTATTTGATAAATTTAGTTTATTATTTAAATTTAATGATTTGAAATTTTTGTTATTTTTAATTATATTTAAAAAGATTAATTTTTTTTGTTTGGTTATATTTAAAAAGATTTTTTTTATTTTAGGAGAATGGTGTAATTTTCCTAAATCTATGGGGAGTAGGAAATTAATTAGTTGGTTAGGGTTAAAATTTTTCTTTTATAAATATATAAAGCTGTAATTATTTTGATAAAAATATAAAACCCTAGCGAAAGAGAGAGTGGGAGAAGAAGAAGAAGAAGAAGAAGAAACGGCGGCTGAATTTTCTTGATTTATTGTGTTTCTTCCGATTGCTGTGCTGTGTTTGTCAATCGAGGTAAGGGGCGGAATTTCATATATATATATATATATATATACAGTGGCATATCACTTCGGTTTCTTTGACGGTAGCCAGCGTAAAATTGAAATCGCATATATATATACGCTATGAACATACCTTTGCACCTGATGGTTGATGGTTTGATTCTAAACCAATTATTATTATTATTATTATTATTATTATTATTTTGTCTTTATATGCGAGTGGGTGAATCACCATTCAAAAAAAAAAAAAAAAAAAAAGAAACAATGGCTAGAAATTAGTTTCTAAAATATATATATATAAATTCGTGTGCCAGTTGATGCGCCCAGGCGTTTTGGCCTCAAATTGATTGATTGGTTTTTTTTTTCTTTTTTTTATTTTATTTGATTTCTTGATAATGATTGATTTGCACAAGACTGTGAAATCTGAAGCCTTGATTGAATATTTACACGTACATACGTACATTTTGGTTGTTACCGTGAGATTACTTCTTTTACAGAGATTGAGTTGTTTAATATTTTGATGAATTAATGTTAATAAGGTTAAAAAAAATTTAAATAAAGAAATTATTTAATGTGGATTTAAAACGAAATTTGGTGTATTTCGTTTGGGTTGAGGGGTACTGAAAAATAATATCGGGTACACGTACCCAAGGGTTGGAAATCTCGAAACCCGCGCGGGATTGGTTATCGATTCCAGTAGGCTAGTAACTTACGAACGAGCAGATGCCTAAGGGTGGCATATCATATTCCTAAGACTTCGGTCTAGGAAGCAGACACCGAAGGATGGTGTATATTGGTTGGGTCTTGTTTCTACGAGACAACCAAGCAGACATCGAAGGATGATGTATATTGGTTGGGTCCTGTTTTTTTTACGGGACAACCAAGCAGCAGTACCTTAAAATCAAATTGATTTTTTTTTGATGTGTTATGTGGTGCTAAAACAAAATTAATTATAATGAAAAAAGATCGATAAATAAATTTAAGTCTTTGTTTGAAATTGCTACTTGTGCATAATTGTTTCACTTAGTAGAATGCTAGGGCATACTGCATTTATAATATTATTATTAGGGTTCCGAGCACACGTGGTATTAGTGCTAAACCCCTTACAGCTTGCGATGCAGGTAATGATTTTGAGTCACGCGCAGGACCTACTCACCATGAAAATTAGAAATTTATTTATTTGTTTTTATTTAATTTTATTAGAATTTTCTTTAGAGAATGGTTTTTAGTGAATTGTAATAAGCCTCTGTTTGTGAGGTTATTATGAATTATTTTATCTAACATTGAGAGAATATTTGGGCTTAGCCTTTGGAACTTATTGTCTGGTCGACTTGACTAAGGCATTTATTTAAATTTAAAAGTTTAGTTTTATTTATTTTTATATTCATTGCTCTATAGTGTGGGTTTATGGCTCTGATGTAGGACAGAGAAAGTTATTTAATGTTGCATTATGTTTTTCTTTGTTCACATGCTCGGGTTGGGAAATCCGGGGCGTGACATAATTATTTTTACTTTAATTAATAAATTATTATTTTATAATATTTATTATATCATCATTTGGTGTTTTAAAAAACAAAAAAAAAATCTCTGAAAAATTATGAAAATCTCTAAAACTTATTCACTTTTTATCTCATTGTACAAATTACGAATTCACAACTAATCTCATTTTATCTCAGTTTTTATCACTCCAAACACACCCTATAATTATTTAAGAAAAATGTTACCTGAGGTTTTATAGGAGTATAAAGAAATATTTTACAGGATTAATGAGAAAAGGGTAAAATTTTTTTATTATCCTGTGTTACCCATCTCCCATTATGAGGGTAATTATTAAGTTAGAGTAATTATAACATCTGTTATCTAAACTGATATAACGAAGAGTAAAAATTACTCTAATAAAAATTACTCTTTGTTATCCCAAAACAAACGTATCCTTAGAGTATAAAAAGTGAAGTGAGATTGGAAAATAAAATGCATAACTGCTAAGTGCATCTCACCTTAAAAAAAAAATGGAAATAAAATACATAATTGCTAAGTTGAACTCACCTTTAAAACTAAATAAATAAACGAGTAATAATAATAATAATAATAATAAAACGAAAGAGACGAATTTATCGTAGACAAAGGGAGGGTGCGTGCATTCACGACAGAGACAACGAATTGCACGTTATAATGGCCCACTGTCGGTTGGTCATTTTCAGCAGGTTCTCATTCTCTCTTTGATTCTTACCCCTCCCCTCTCTCTCCCTTCTTCAGCTCCAAGCTTTCTGTGCCAATTGCCAAACATCTCTCTCTCTCTCTCTCTCTCTCTCTCTCACGGAGTTATGAGGACTCTTTGCCCAAACCTGGACCGAGAGAATGGTCTGGAGACAGTACTGGAAGTGCCCATCCCAGAGGAGGTGTTCGCTTCTTCTAACAACAAGAACAGATCATGGCAGAAGAACATGAAATCTTGGGTGAGACCCCAAAGTAGTACTGTTCATTCACAGCCCTCCTCCTTCCTCGGAGGAAACCGCAATGCAGAGCTTCAGCTCTTGCTCGGTGTCGTCGGAGCTCCGCTGATCCCATTCCCAATCTCCTCTGCTCATCCCATCAACCGAAGCATCAAAGAGTCTTCAATAGTAAGATTTTTCAACTTTGACTTTGCGTCCCTTTTTGTTTCTTTTCCAACCTTAAATGTTTTGCTAATATGTGAGGAAAATTCTTTTGCTAAAACATTTTACATTTAGCTTGTTTGTTATGTAAAAAACATTTTCACCCGAAAAAAAAAAAAAGAAAAAAAAGGTTCATATTAAAACATACTTTAAAAGAAAATGCTATTAATAAGCATTTTGCTTATTATATATATTTTTTTATGAGTATTATGTCTTAAATTTTAATTTTGTTATAATCATCATTTTCATAGGAGGCTTCAATGGCAAAATATATAGTTCAACAGTACATAGCGGCGACCGGAGGAGAAAAGGCTTTGAACACCATTGATAGCATGTATGCGATGGGGAAGGTGAAGATGGCTGCATCAGAGTTCATAGCCGGCGACGGTCTGAGTTTGGGTTGTAACAGTTTGGGCGGCGGTCGGGTGATGAAGATCAAGAGTGTGAGAAATGGAGTCGGAGAAGTGGGAGGGTTCGTGTTGTGGCAGAAGAGGCCAGAGCTCTGGTGCTTGGAGTTGGTCGTTTCCGGCTGCAAGATCAGCGCCGGCAGCGATGGTAAGGTGGCTTGGAGGCAAACCCCTTGGCACCATTCTCACGCTTCTCGTGGGCCCCCCAGACCCCTTCGCCGTTTCTTACAGGTACCTTTTTTTTTTTTTTAGACACTTCTTCAATGATAGAGCTATAAATGAGCTCAGTAATAATTTTTAAATCTGATTGGAAAATCTGAGTTTCAAAATATATTTAAATTTTGCTTGTTAATATTTTTGAATTCATCTTAAAAGTGTTTTATGGGTATTTGGTTAGTAAAAATTTGGTAAAAAAGTAGAGTAAAAATACAAAGATTTAATATAAAAGTGATATGTGGTAAAATTTGATTAGAAGAAAGCACAAAATATTAGTAAAAATTAGTAAGTTTTAGTTGATTTTGATCAATCAAACACTTCTTAATTGAGCTAGCTTGTTTATCTTATATAAATAAAAGATTATTCATGAGTATCAAAACTAAACAAGTTATAAATTATGTTTTGGCCTAGTCTGATTTCATTAACAAGTTAGAAAATCAATTAAGCTTGAAATGTTTGGTTTCTTTTAACACAATTTTAACAAATCAAAGCACCCAAATCAAAGCACCAACAAAGCTTGGACTGTTAATTGCCTTCATTTAACATTATACCCACTGGTGTGTTTGCACTTCTTTTCCTGGAAATTGGAAAATGAATCAACTGTGATGACTGGTAAACAATTAAGTCTCTTTAATTTGTGCTTTTTTCGGCTTTAATTAACAAAAACAAAGGTCCTTGTCATTCTAGGTTGTTGGTAGATTTCCATGTGGATCCCCACAACTAATGACCTTTTGTCCAACTTCTCTTGTGGTCCTACCCCAATTTAGACACCTCACCAATGAAATTTTCTAGTCTTCTAACACACACCTGATCAGGGTAGAAAATTCTTGGTCAAAAATTATAAATGTAAAGCAAAGTCAACATTATTGTTGGGTTTAATTGGTGTAACTTTTTGAGTCATTTCAAATGAGTTGTCTGATAAATCTAATTGCATATCTCCGGACACCATGCTACTTTCTAGATAGGCATACGATTCAAATCTCTTGACTCTTACCCATAATTAATTTGGTTTTGCTTGTCCGGCATAACCCAGCTGGATTAGTATCCAGTACCAATCTAGACTTTTATTGGGACCCTAGCTTGGTCCTAATTGGCCTATCATTTTGTTTAGTCTTTGGTGTGGAATTCTGGCTTCGCTTAATTTTTCAGTGAACCCGGAATCCGTTTCTTCTTCTTCTTCTTCTTCATCATCTTTTCTTTTTTAATATATTTTTATTTATTTTAACAATAGAAACCCGAACCCACAATCCTTCAAATGTGGACTGAGTAAGGGGGTTAAAAAAACAAAAAACAAAACAAAAGTTGGTGTTGATGTAATGTAAAAGTGACACATTACAAAATTTGATTGGAGGAATTTAAAAACTTTTGAAGTTTTTTGGAATTTTTTGGAAAACTTTGGTGCACCAAATGGCCCCAAAACCCACCAACTTTAATTAATTTTTTGTACTTTCTTCTAATCAAATTTTTTTATTTATCACCTTTATATCACATTTTTTTACTTTTATTATACTTTTTGATCAACTTTTTGTCAACCAAAAGCACCCCTGTATGTATACCGTTGCTGCTGAATTTGAAATGTATGTATTCTCATATTTTGGAGAGATTGTTTTCGTAATTTAAACCTGTAATACTAAAGCTAAAATAAGACAATTAAATCCATAACTATTTTTTTTTTTTTAAACCCTGGTTGCGGTTAGTGAATCTCTTCCTTATAATTCGAACAAAGTTTGAATCTGAAAAATGAAGTGAAAAATCAAATAAACGTTAAATAATCCAATTTCTGTCACCGGCCTAGCTAATCTATTGCGTTGACTAAAATAGCTTGTTATCTTAAATGGCAAACTTATTGCCTTCGGTCAACGAATTAATGTGGTAGCCACGAACACACTTCATGCTATGAAGAAAAATAGTTCTGCTAGTATTTAATTATGATCCCAGTTTGGTTACCTATAAATGTTATTTTATTAGACTTAATTTTTTTTTTGGTTAAAAATTATGATTTGTGGTTGTTGAAGATCAATTATTTTATTTTTTTATAAAAAACTTCAACAACCACGTACCATAATTGATCTTCAACAACCACATACCATTAACCTTAGAATTATGTTCCATAATATCTATTTGGCATTAGAATTATGTCCCATTATTGTGCCGCTTTACCATTTTAAAAGTAGTAACTTAATTACTACGGTTTATTTTTGTTATGATAATGTCATCATTAAACTATTTGTGTCCCAATTTCTGTTATAGTAAGATAATTTTTTTTTTTTTCAATTGAAGATATGAACTTAGGGGCATTTGGAGCATAAAAAATGAAAATTTTGACAACTTTTATCGAGATAGTGTCGTGTGGCACTTTTGAAAAGGGCTGTATATTTAGTAAAAATTTGTAAAAATTATAGAAAGTTATAAAAAGTTGTTAAAAGATAAAGAAAACTAAAAAAATTTGTAAAAATTTAAGAAGATTGAAGAAAATTGAAGAAAATTGATAAAAGTTAATGATTGATAAAAATTAAGAATTTATCAACCGACAACTTACTATAATGGGTGCGTTTGGCACACTGATTTTTTTTGAAAATTTTTGAAAACCTTTAAAAATAATTCACTTTTTATTTCATTACACGAATTACGAATTCACAACTAATTCCACTTTATCTCACTTTTTATCACTCTAAACACAATCTATTTATTACATTAATGCTATTGATCACGTAAGTCTGCACAAGTTTCTGCCAATTTCTTGGACAAAATAGCATTTTTACTTGCACAAACACCAATGCCACGTTACACGGTCAATGAATTCTAGTGAAAAATTAAATAAATTCTAGTGAAAAATTAAATAAATAATTTTACGCATATATATATATATGGTTTTCCATTTTTACTAATGACTGATAATTGAATCGTGCATGTTGAACAGGGCCTTGACCCAAGATCCACTGCCAATTTATTCTCGAATTCAGTCTGCATAGGTGAGAAGACCATCAACGACGAAGACTGCTTTGTGTTAAAGCTCGAAGCCCAACCCTCAATGCTAAGAGCCAGAAGCAGCACCAACGTAGAGGTAATCAGGCACACAGTTTGGGGCTACTTCAGCCAAAGAAGTGGCCTTCTAGTCCAACTCGAAGACTCTCACCTCCTCAGAATCAAACCCCCCTGCGGAAGTACGACTCACGACTGCGTCTTCTGGGAGACGACAATGGAGTCCCACATTCAAAACTACAAGACCGTCGACGGAATTGTCAACGTCGGACACTCGGGTAGGTCTTTTGTTTCGCTGTTTAGGTACGGGGAGAATTCCGAGAGCCATTCGAGGACGCGAATGGAAGAGGTTTGGGAGATTGAAGAAGTTGATTTCAATATAAAGGGGCTGTCCATGGACTGTTTCTTGCCCCCGGCTGACCTGAAGAAAGAGGAACAAGAAGGGATTGGCACTGTTGTGACGAGCAGTTCGAGGCTGCCTTTCGCTGTCCGAGGTGGTAATCTTCCTTCCAGAGTATGCGTTTCCAAGGTTGTGGCTATTGATGATCATCATCTTGATGATTCGGAAAAGATCACAGATGGTGAAGTGTATTAAGATAGATGATATACATATATATGTATGTATGCATGTATCAGTTTTTGTACATATTTATGCTTATATATGTTCAATTTTATCCTTTTCACGTACTGTCGAACTGCCAAGGATTGAGTTTGGGAAGAAAGCACATGACTGATTTGTTGTCATGCGTCTTCTCATCAATCGTGTATTAGGAACTTTGATAACCATTCTGTTTGGTTACTAAAGTGAGGTTTTTAATTCCTCGAGTAAAGTTTTATGTTATTGAGCAACTAGCCAAATCCATGCTTAGCCTTGCTGTCTTGTGACGGGTCTTGGTGTGGGGCCTTAAGGCTCCATTTCAACGTCTAGAGATTTTAAATTAATGAATTTAAGGGAAATAATTATGAAAATTTTCAAATAATTATTTTTTTTGGGGAAAAATTTTAAATTTATCATAATTAATTATTTTGAATTATTCAAATACAAGATCAAATCTCCATCTAAACTTGTTAGATTTTTAATTGATAAATCTAAGCAAAACTCTAATTTCACACTTATCATTCATACTTAAGGGTCAAATTTGAAATTCAAAAGGATTCTAATCTTAATCTTAGGGGACGTTTGGAGCCCCAACAAAAACTAAAAGTTTCCAAAAGTGAATTTTGAAATTATTATGTAATGATTGTTGAATGTTTATATCTGATTTGATATAAAACTGTTAAAAATTATATAAAGTGACATGTATCAAAATTTTAGTGGAGAATTTTAAAAATTTTTAGAATTTTGTGTAATTTTTTGTACAAATGTCAGATTATTTTTTTTTTAAATTCTGACAAAATCCGTTAGAACGCACTATTTTGGTTCCAATGACTTTTGAAATTTTTTGAAGTTTAAGACCGTGACAGCTTTGGAAGTTTTTTAAAATTTTTTAAGATTTTTTGGGGCTCTAAACGCCCCCTTAATCTTAATCTTGTGTTGGATAAGCTAAAGAAGCCAAATTCAATGTTGAGTTCATAATTGAATATATCTTGGCTAAAAAAAGACACTTTGAGAGCTATGTGAAAGAAAATAATAGTGGGCTCCGTAGCCACTATAGGCCCCGCAAGCACCTCACAGACAGCTCGACCCTTTAGAGCCTTGACAGTGAAACTCGAAAAGAAAAGTAGGCCCTGCAGCCGCCTCACAAGTAGCTCGGTCCTTCGGAGCCGTGGCAGTGAAACTCACAGCTTGTGCTCCTCGCTGGGAGCTCGAGGTTTTGATCTCTAAAGAGTTCGGTTCATTTAAATTTTTTGATTCAACGATTTTGTTTAATCTATAGATTAAATATCTCTTCCGTAGGATGAGTTTGGAGTAAGATAAATTGAGATAAATTGAGAGTTTGTAATGTATGTAGTGAAAGAAAAAAGTTGATGTGATATAAAGTTAACAGAGATTTATAGAGATTTTTGAAGTTTGTTTACAAATTAAACTCATAGAGTTATTGGATAGAGTTTTTAGGGTGTTTGACCCTATTGTCTTTTTCTTTAATTATTTCATTTTAAAAGTTTTGCAAGTCTTGAAAGATTTTAAGATGATCTTTTTGAGAAGCCGTAAAACTTTATTTCCACTTGATCATAAAGTATGAGATATTCGAGTAAAATAATTGATCCAATGTGCGAGAAATAGTAGAATATTCAGAATTAATTTTTTTTAAGCCAAAATATTATAGTGAAATATTTGGGTGACTTCTAAAATTAAACTCGAAATTGTATATTAATGTTTTAATAAAGATTTTTTTTGCCATTAATTGTGTTCACACTTATTCTGTTTGCCTATTTGATTGTGATGCGTGAATTTGTATTCGACAATTTCTTAAATTTGCAAAATTATATTATAATAATTATCTTTATATAATTAGTATCAAATTCCTAATTGCAAATTCATAAATAGAAGATCAATCTAAGTTTTAAAAACTTCTCATGGTAGGGTTGTAATATTAACAAAATTTGGCCTTTCAATTTTATCTATTTATTATTATTTTTTTTTTCAAGTAGTTTTTCTGGCCATTATGTCTTAAACTCACCATCAAACATCAAATCATATAATAAGTTACATTATACTCAAATCATATAGAAAATTATTTTAATTATATATATTACATGTTTAAGATTATTTTTTGTTTACTTTAATTACCTATTTAACGTTGAATATAACTAGGAGCCTATTGACTTACAAATTAATAACTAACTACATTATATGTTCTAAAAAACTAATTTAATTATTCAATAAATTATTAATAATTATACTTAAATCCCATAATTGTGGTTAAGCATTTAATAATTTTTTTATTATTATTATAATCAAACAGATTACTACCATTTTATTAAAAATTATTATTATATATAATGTTATTTTAATTTTATAAATAATCATATATTCAAAATTATTAGGACTCTATTTATTTAAAATTAATCATAATTAGGACTTTATATATTTAAAATTAATTGTCAATTAAAATAACTAAAATATAATTTTTAATCTTAATTTAATTACATATTTAAAATTAATTAGCACTCTAAATTTAATGTCGGGTGATCCAAGCGAAAGTATCTAAGTTCAACGTTGGGTGATCCAAGTGGAAGCATCTAAATTCAATGTTGGGTGATCCCATTAATTAGCTAGAGATCCAATCGCAGAAAAATCATTATTATGCTAATTGGACGGCTAATTAAAGTTGACGAAGAACGTTTCAATGATATATAATTAATCTTTGTGTCCTAATCTCTAGCCGTAGACAAGATTCCCACGTAGATACCGTCCTCAAAAACAACAGGAGGGAGAAGACAAAATACGAATTATGAAACAGTAAACTTTAAATTATCTATTTAATGTATAAAATACGAGACATTAACTTTTACAATTTTATACAACTCCAAACACACCCAAAGTCCATGATGTCGAGGATATATATTTTTAAAAGTAACAGGGTATATATTTTTAAAAATAATTTATTTTTAAAATAATAAAAATAAATTATTTGTTAGATTAGGAAAGCTAGGCACTAGTCCCATTAAAATTAGTACTTTTGTATCGAATAAGCGAAGAGTAATCTTACATCCTGGAATAAACAGGCATCCATTAACAACAAGAATGGTTTAAATCCAAATAAGAAGTTCAAAATTTTTAATTTATTAATTATTAAATTTGTTCAATAGTTAGAATTACTTTTTTTTCCCACTTCATTTTGATTGTCTTTTCAGTCAATTTACATGAAAATACATTCTGATCTCACATTTTTATATGTTTTTAAATTTTTTTTATAAAAAATTGTAAAAACTATGTTTTTGTAACTTTAAGCACAGATAATTTCTATTAACTCGATAAAATTGGGTACGTGTGTTTGGATGAAAAAAAAAGTAACAAAATTTAACTGAAAAAATTTTAAAAATTCTGTAACCATTTATAAATTTGAATAAATTTTGATTATCGAAAGGGCCGTAATCCCGTCTATAATCTAACTCCAAGGAAAGAAAATACACATATAAGAATACACGAAGCTACTCGACCCGTTGCAGTCCCTTGACATGTCTTAGATTCTTATTGCTCTATCATCCAAACTCTGTGACATACGTGACAACGAATGCAATGCAAGAGTGCAGCGACAATGACAAAGGACCAGTTCATTAAATTTTGGCATTCAAGAATGCATTTGCAGTGAGTTTGCAGTGATAAAAAGTGAGATAAATTATAAATTCTTAATTCATATAATAAGATAAAAAGTCAATAACTTTTAAAATTTTTTAATATTTTTTATAATTTTTTTTTATTACCCCAAACAAAGTTAAGTTTACATGCATCTAATCAAAACTCACCAACGTAATAAATCTACGTAAGATTGCTGTTCCTGAGTAATCATTTTTTTGGCCGAAACCAAATCATCCGCCGGCGAGCTTCCAAAAAGATATAACAAGTTCAAACTCTTCTAAGCCGCCACGAGAATCATTCCACCCATTGAAATATCCGACGATTGAAAGACGAGATCCTCCTGCCAAACAATGGGTACGTATTAAGCTTCTCTGCATTTAAAAGGAAGAGCTTTTAGGGTAAAATTAGAGCATAATTCTAACATCTTGGATGGAAAATTAAACCATTGATGATGGAATTGAGAAGTGCAGAAGGAGCAGCAGCGCCAATACCTCCACATCCCCATCCCCATGTACTCATCTTCCCATACGCTGCATATGGCCACGTAAACTCCACGCTCAATCTAGCCGAGCTTCTCTGCCTGGCTGATCTCCATGTCACCTTCGTCGTCACCGAGCACATCTTCCGCGCCCTCCAACTTCGCAGCGACGTTCAGTCCCGTTTCACGCGCTTTTCGGGTTTTCACTTCGAAATCATCTCGGACGGCCTTCCAGGTTAGGGGTGAACGGAATATTCCAAAAATTAACGAGGGCGGATTAGCGATCCCCACTATTTTATTTTTTTTTTATAATATATAATTAATTTTTTCAACCCTATATAATTATGTTAATTTTGTCAATCCACTATATAGCTTTTGTTATCTCCAGTCTCGTTATCTCATCGTAATTGTCATTTTTTTGGATTTGGGAAGCTGGCCTAATGAAATATATCAATTCGATGACTTGTGATTAAGGTTGTTGATTAAAATTTAATAGTTCAAATGAATTTACATTTTTTTTAACTTAAAAAGTATAAATACATCTACACCGTTAAATTTTAATCTAACGATCCCGAACTCAATGTCACCAAACTGACATGATTTCTTATATCAGACTTCCCTTTTTCATTTTTTTCCTTTTTTTTTGTTTTTTTTTTTTTGTTTTTTTGTTTTTTTGCGCAAGTGAATATTTATAAAAACCAATCCATTTCTACCATTTTATCAAAATAATTTATGTTTTTTTAAAGTTATTCCCTCAAATTTTATTATATTTTCATAATTATTTTTAATAATTTTTTATAAAAATATTCTCAATTTCTTCTGAAATAATATATAATTTTCACCTTTGAAACTAAAAATACTAATTGACACTTGCCTGTTTAATTTTGTTTGATTCTAAGTCGTAAATGAGTTAACATAATTATTTTTGTTTGGACATGATCGACATACTTTGGAATCCAAAGTAAATCAAAACAGATTGAAATTAATTTTCTATTAGGGGCGGATTGAGATTTAAGTTGTCACGGGTTATAACTTGAATAGATTAATTCAAAATTTATTTAATTTATTTTTTTTAAATTTGATACACTCTAAATTTTTATAACACAGTTCTCTCAACTCATTATAAATATTTATTTCTTTTATTTCTATTCTTTTTTATATGAGTAAAAATTAGATTTTTTATGACAAACTTTTATATCAACACCGGCGACGCCGAAATTTTGGATCTGCCCTTGTTTTATGTGCGTATTTTTTCATGAAAAAAAAATATATATATATATTATAGAATCGGACCGACCCGATCAATATTAGATGGGTTCCCGATAAAATCAAAACCCGATCTCAAACTGACTCGTGTAAAACGCTATTGCAGGTGATATGAGCTCTGCTGATAGGTTTGTAGAATTGTTCTTAACTTTTAGACCCGCAGCCAAAGCAATCCTCAGAGAGTTGCTGATATCGAATAGGAAAAGTTTAAACGCCCAAACGAACTTGATAACTTGTGTGATAGCGGATGAGATATTGATCAGTTTCGGTCTGGATGTTGGCGAAGAGATTGGGGTTCCCGTCATGTGTTTCTGCACTTCAAGCCCAAGTCACCTCTGGGCCCATTTGTGTGTCCCCAAACTCATTGAAGCCGGCGAGCTTCCCATTAAAGGTATATCCACTGCTTTAGTTGGAGTAACGTTTGCTAATTCAAGGCCGTTTGATAACGCTCTCATTTTTTTTTTAAATATTTATATATTTATATTTTTTATTTTTTATTTTATACGACCATTTTTTTGAAATAAAAATTAAAACTTTATTTAAAAATATAATTTTGTTTATAATTATTAATTTTTTATTTTCATAAAATATTTAATTTTTACTAGTTTCTAAGTAAAAATTAAATGAATTTAATAAATATATTTTATATTAATTTAATTTCATTATATTATTTATTAAAAATAATTGAATAAAATATAAGTATTATATCATTTAATCTTGTAAATATAAAATATATTAATTATAATTTAATTATAGTGTTCACTAAAAATAATTGAATAAAATATAATTCATATTAAATAAATAAAACAAAATAAATTAATTATTATGATATTTAATTTGATTGTGATATTTATGAAAATTAATCTAATAAAATATATTTAATATTAATTAAATTAATTATTTTAAATTAATTATTAAATTAGATTAAATAATTTAATTATAATATTTATTAAAAATAATTTACTAAAAATATTTATATTAATTAAATTATTTATTAAATTAAATTAAATTAATATATTTTATTTTATTATTTATTAAAAATAATTTAATAATATATATTTCTTATTAATTATATTAACTTATTTAATTTAATTATTTATTAGAAATAAATTAATAATATATATTACATATTAATTTAATCAATTTATTTATTAAAAATAATTTTAGTTTAATAAAATATTTGAATAAAATAATTTATTTTAATATAATGCAACAAAAATAAACAAAATATTAGAATTAACAAAATGTTTGTAATAGAAAAAATAGAGTGAAAATATATATTTTTTTGTTTATGTTTTTTTGTCTAAGCTTTTATTTTTTTTGGAAACAAAAAAAATTTAAACATTTTTAACAAATATATTTATGTTACCAATTTACAAAATAAAAAGAAAAACAAAAAACAAAAATATTACCAGACAAACAGGACCTTAATATTTTCTTTGACAACACAATAATTTTTATTTGTACCTTACTTGTGTGATAGCGGATGAGATATTGCTAATTTTTATTTGCATCCATCTGATTAGAAAAAGAAAAATGCAGGAAATGATTTGGAGGTACCCATAGTAAACGTTCCGGGCATGGAAGGTTTTCTGCGACGTTGTGACCTCCCAAGTGATTTGCGTGTTTGGGACTTAGCCGATGGGGCCTTCCAAATTCTTGTGAATGAAATGCAGCAAATTCCTCGAGCACAAGGTCTAATACTAAACACATTTGGCGAGCTAGAAGAACCAGTTCTTGCTCAAATTCGCTCTTCTTGTCCAAAACTTCACACCATCGGACCACTCCACGAACACCTGAAAATGAGGCTTTCACTCACTGAACCTATCCGTGAAAACAAGCTAATGGAAGATGCTAGGAGTTGCATTGCATGGCTCGACAAACAACCATTAAAGTCTGTCATCTACGTGAGCTTTGGAAGTCTTGCAACGGTGACGAAGGAGCAGCTCATGGAGTTCTGGCATGGTCTGGTAAACAGTGGGAAGCGGTTCTTGTGGGTCATGAGGCCTGATTTTGTACGAGACGAAAATGGAGATATTCAAATTCTGGAAGAGCTCTTAGAGGGTACAAGAAAAAGAGGGTACATGGTTGATTGGGCACCACAAGAAGAGGTTCTGTCTCACCGGGCCATTGGGGGGTTTCTAACCCATAGTGGTTGGAACTCGACTCTGGAGAGCATTGTGGCAGGAGTGCCGATGCTTTGCTGGCCTTCTTTTGGAGATCAACAAATCAATAGTAGGTTTGTGGGAGAGGTTTGGAAACTTGGGTTGGACATGAAGGAGACTTGTCATCGAATCACAATAGAGAAGATGATAAGAGATTTGATGGATGAGAGGAAAGAAAAATTCTTGCAATCGGCAAATCAGATGGCGAAATTGGCTAGAAAAGCCATTAGTAAAGGTGGATCATCACATTGTAATTTGGACGGTCTGATTAGGGACATAAGGTTAATGAGTGTCTAGTCCTTGACATGCATAAATAACTGAAGCCTGCTTCAAAAACTGGGGCCAGTACTTAGTTGGAACATTCATCAAACATGTTATACGCATAAAGGTACAATTTTTCAGTCACTCCCCAAGATCATGGATTAATTTGATCAATACTGTGCGCACAAAATTGAACTAAGTAACAAGAGATTTTTTTTTTTTGAAAAATATATATATAATTAGAGAAGATAAAATCATCAAGAATACGTGCTACCTTTCTATTCAACCCACATACTAAAAGATGACTTCGTTTGGTTTGTAATTTTTCCCTGAAAAATTCTATAAATCTCTATTAATTTTATATCACATCAACTTTTTTCTTTCACTGGACGTATTACGAATTTTCAATTTATCTCAATTTACCTCACTTTTTCTTACTCCAAACGAAGCCAAAAGAACAAGATATCAATCAAGTAAATTAATTAAATTACTATATTCTATTCACACTTCAAATTAAGAGAAAATTGGAGATTATCTTGCTAAATCAATTAAGACATTGCAATCCTTAACAGAGTAAAGATGCCCATTTGAAAGAGATTCTCTAATACAGTAGACGCACATTTTTTTCATAACCGCAAGTTTCTTTCGACTTCTCTTGGTATTGCAAGGTCATTGACTTGATTATTGGAGCCCCTTCGTCCAGCACTCAAGAGGCCGTGGGGCCCTGAATTGTAACAGCCCGGACTCTAATTACTCAATATCTTAATTAATTTGGATAATTTAGATTAATCCAGGATTAATTACCAAAAAAAAGATTAATCCAGGATTAATTAGAATTTTAATTTGAGATTGGTAATTCTGTGTTGAATTAACTATATTTGTTTGGGCCTACTTTGACATAAGGCCTATAAATTCATTTTGTGGGCCATCATCCATTTGAGACCAGTTGAAAATAGTAATAACAATAATAATGGGGTTTTTGGAGGCCGGTCACTATTTATGCACTTATAAGGATTTAAGTCATACCCAAAAAAATTGTTTGTAAATAAGTCACACTTGCAACAAAAAGACAAAAAAGGACATCACGCCTTTTTCACTACATTTCAAAACTGTCAGTTTTATCCGAAAATAGTGTACACTTCACTCATAACTTCCGTGACTTTCCATATTCTTTACAAAGCAAGAAAAATCGATTTTTTGAAACAAAATCAAAACTGTTTGGGAAAAACTTAATTTCGCGACTTTCCATCTTCTTTACAAAGTAAGAAAAATTGATTTTTGAAAACAAAATCAAAACTGTTTGGAAAAACCTAATTCCGCGACTTTCCATCTTTTTTACAAAGCAAGCAAAACCGATTTTTGGAAACAAAATCAAAACTATTTGGGAAAAACTTAAATCGATCATCATTCCTAAGTATATTTATTTTTTTTTTATTTTGAAACAGTATCGGTACTGTTTTGAAGATATCTCAAAATACTAATCAACTCCATGGATTTCTCTTGCCCAAAACTTATCATCTGCTTATAATTAATGGTGCTATTTTAAAAACAGTACCGGTACTGTTTTGAAGACAGTACCGATAAAACAGTACCGGTACTCTTTTGAATCGGTACTGTTTTCATACTGCCTAAAAAACATCAATCAATACATAATACAAACCAACGATACGAGCCAACATCATCATATTTTTTGAAACAGTACCGGTACTGTTTTGAAAATACTCAAAACGCCAATCGACTCCATGGATTTCTTTTGCCCTTAAAACTCGTCATCTGCTTATAATTCATGGTGCTATTTTGAAAACAATGAAAACAGTACCGATAAAACAGTACCGGTACTGTTTTGGATCGGTACTGTTTTCATATTGCCTAAAAAACATCAATCGATACATAACAAAAACCAACGATACGAGCCAACATCATCATATTTTTTGAAACAGTACCGGTATTGTTTTGAAGATAGCTCAAAAAGCCAATCGGCCCCATTGATTTCTCTTGCCCTTAAAACTCGTCATCCGCTTATAATTCATGGTGCTGTTTTGAAAACAGTACCGATAAAATAGTACCGGTACTGTGTTGAAAACAGTACCGATAAAACAGTACCGGTACTGTTTTCATATTACGTAAAAAACATCAATCGATATATAACACAAACCAACCATACGAGCCAACATCATCATATTTTTTGAAACAGTACCGGTACTGTTTTGAAGATAGCTCAAAACGTTAATCGGCCCAATAGATTTCTCTTGCCCTTAAAACTTGTCATCCGCTTATAATTCATGGTGCTGTTTTGAAAACAGTACCGATAAAACAGTTCGGTACTGTTTTGGATCGGTACTGTTTTCATACTGCCTAAAAAACATCAATCGATACATAACATAAACTAACCATACGAGCCAACATCATCATATTTTTTGAAACAGTACCGGTACTGTTTTGAAAATAGTTCAAAACGCCAATCAGCAAAATCAATCCATGAAGAAGATAGGCCAAATAAGTTCTATCTTCTTAATATCTTCACGACTAAAACTGTAAATAATGAAACTGAAAATAAGGAAAGAAAAAAAAATGGAAGAAGCGTGATTCTTGGTAAACATATCTTCACGTGATTCCCGGAATTCCTGGAAATAACTTGTGTAACTTTGTTATAGAAATAAAGGATATTATCGGTATATTATAAACAATATTTAAAACAAACTCGTGGGACCCACTCAAAAGTGTGACTTAAATACAAAACTTTCCACATTAATGTGACTTAAAAGCAATACTTTTTTTTGGGTGTGACTAATAGTTTTAAAAGATTACAAAGTATGACTTGGATACAATTTTCCGAATAATAATAATAATAAAGCACCGCAAATAAAAATTGAATAGATACAGGAATAGAGGGAAATGTAGTGGGTAGTGAGAGAAAATTAAACAGAGAACCCCACTTTCTATCATAAAACAAGTAAACCTAATTTATAATTCAAAACTCCTCTCTCTATTTTGTGTATTTTGGACTATTAAATTTGATAAAAATTTTCTAATTTTTTTTATTTTTTAATTTTTTAGCACTAAAAATCTTAATTTTCTTATTTTTTTTTACTTTTAGTAATTTTTTTAATTTTCTTTAAATTTTGTAAAATTTCTCCAATTTTTACCAATTTTTTATATTTTTGAGGGACGCTATAAACACTCAATAATTTAAAATTTATGTATTTTTTTAATCAAAATTTGACACTCCAAATAAACACTAAATATGATTTAATAAATTCCCTATATAATTACTAGCATCAACCTGTGCTATACATGATAAAATAATTATTATAAAATAATTTTGTTATCTTATTAAAAACTAAATTTAGTAACAAAAGTCTATATTATCTATAGTTACAATATTACCATCAAGCTCGTATAACCAAAAATAATTTTAAAATGTCCCTGCTATTGAAATATTATCTTTTTATTTTTTTCTATCCAATATATACTCTGAAATATTAGTTAATAAAAAATAAGGTTAATAATTAAAATGACACAAATTATTGAAAATATATTTTATACGATTAATTGTTTATTTATAATAAAATATCATATATTAGTTTTTTAATTTAAAATTTATTGTTTTATACGTTTATCCTATTATTTACGAATATTAAAAACATTTTAAATAAATATTGTTTAGACCAATCCACTTTAGCTATAATGAGACAATTTGGTATAATTTAATCGGCTTAGGAGTAATGTAAAATAATGACTTCTTAAAAATAGAACCAACACAATACAGTTTTTAAAAAAAAAACAAAAGATAAATTACACTTATTTTATCTCAATATTTAAGTAATTACACTTATCATCTTTTAATATTTAAAAATTATATTTGTCGCTCTTATTTTGTAATATTGTTAACACTAACCCCTTTTGTTAAATTAACCGTTAAAATTTAATAGAAAATATCAAAATAATCAAAATTTTAAGTTTTTTTTTTCTTATTTTACCCCACTTTCTCTGGTATATTTATCAGTTTTTTTTTTCTTTTATAAAAATCTCTAAAAACAAGTAAACTAAATAAAAATAAAATAATTAAAATGTTTACGAAGAAAACTGATGAAAATGTGAGAGAGAGGATAAAATAGAAAAAGTATATAAAATTTTAATTATTTTGACAATTTCTATTAAGTTTTAACGATTAATTTAATAGAATGGGGTCAAAGTTAATGTAATTTAAAATATTAAATTACTTTTAGAAATTTTAAAAATTAATAATTATAGTTGTTACCATTAACTTAATGTTTAAAGAATTTTAAAATACTATATTAAGGCCAATTATATTATGATAGGAGTATTTTTAAATTTGTTAATAAAAAAAATCTAAAAAAATTGAATTAATAGTTTCAAATTACGACTATATATATGTATATAATAGATATCCATGCTTTGGCACAAATAAAATCTCATACGAATTAAAAGGTTTGGAGGCTATTTTAGGTGAATATTGAATTCAATATAAGAACGAAATGAACAATATTTAATTTTATTAAATATATAATATATAATTATAAATTAAAATTAAGGAAATATTTAGTTATTAATTAAAATTTGTAATTTATGGGCCACCACTTAACATATATTATAATGCAACGAGTAATTAAATGCAGAGTAAATTATAATTTACACTCTTGAATTTTTTTATTAAATATTAAATAAAGATTTGCTATTGTAATTCTAACAGCTTAGATTACGAAATTTTTATATATTTTAACATTAACTGTCTATAAATTTCCAATTACAAAATTCCCAGTAAAAAAGGCAATGTGAAAATTTATTAATGGGTCATGTGAATAGGCCTACCATTATTTCAATTAAAATCTAATTACAAAAATACGATTTGTAATAAAATTTAAAGTTTGCAAATTTTAATTTATCTTTAAGCATAATAAGAATATTAAATTATATATAAACCTAAATTTAGTTTTTTTTTTTTTTTACAGGTATTAGTTTGGTAAGAATTAAGATATAGCCTCTACGTTATTTTTTTTTTCAACGTTTTAGATCAGGTTTTTTTATTATTTTAATTAATAAAGGGAGTATTTTGAAGGTTAAAAATTAATAAAAAAATGTAATGCATCAATTAATTTTTAACGTTTACAAGGAAAACTCAAATTTTCTTATAGTGTTGGATGGTTTGAACCTATTTCAGCCCCAGAAACAAAATTTTCTTATAGTGTTAGATAGTCTTGAATCTATCTCATCTCCAAAAACTAGCTCGTAGGATGAGACTTTTTCTTATACTTATATATTAAGTACCAACCCCTTTCACAGTTGATGTGGTACACCAAAGAATTTCCCCCTTCATACATCGAGCTAGAGTCAGAAGGAACGATAAACTGTTTAGCTTATAGAGTTGGGTTTTCCCTCACACTTATATACTAACTATTAACCCCTTTTCACAATTTATGTGGGATACCCTAACCAACAATTGTTTTTATCAGAAAAGTCTGAAAGTTGACAAAGGCTAGTAAAAGTTGGTAAAAATTAGAAAAAATTTATAAAACTTGATAAAAGTTTGTAAAATTTTGAATTGAAAAAAAAAAGTAGGAAAAATATGAATGGCCGAAAATTGATAAAAAATTATAAAAATTTGAAAAGATTAGTCTTCCAAACATAGCCATATCATTATTCTAAATTACATAATAGCTTATTAATGTAATTTAAAAAAATATTATTGGAGCTCTCCAAAACTTCGAGAAGTTTTATCAATTTTCATAAAAAATTTTTATTAATTATACAAATTACGAGACTGTAATTTTTATAAATTATACTCACTTTTATAACTCCAAACACTCCAAAGAAAGTGAGGTTACAAGGGGATGCAATGGATAAATGTGCTGCAGTGTAAAAATAAAGAGTTGAAATGCAATTAAATCATTAAGAGATATGCACCATTAAATGATTTAAATCATTAAATAATTATTAAATTATTTAAAAAAAATCAAGTATCAGATCCATTAAATAATTTAAAGAAAATCAAGATTGCATCTCAATCTGTCGTTTTTACACTAATGCAACCCCCAAACCCAAGAAAGTGAGCACATGTACCTGCTAACGCATTTTCCAAGGCGCACATGCAGTCGTGACTCTAAAAATTTGAAACGATGGGTTCATATAAAAATTTAAATAGTAATTATAAAATAATAAACAAAATGAACGTCTTAATAAATTGATACTATTGTTTTCAACAAAAATATGTGAATAATAGTACCTTTAAAATTGTTTTGATGGATTACAAAAAAATTAATAGGATTAAGGCTATTAAAATATTTTAAATGTAAAAAATTAAGAATTTTTTATTTGTTGATGAGATTAACTGACCTAGTCGTCATGTGATGCCACCCCTAAGTTGGGAAGAGTGCTAATAATTTTTAAATTTTTACTGTATGACACGTGGTCCACGCGGGATCAAGCGTGGCTATTCGCAAAGTCTTCTTCGGAGACGCCTCCATTCGGTACCTTGGTTTTTTGCTTTCTCTCACCTTTCTTTTATAGCTCTCTCTTTAAAATCCCTCCAAACAAAGTCTTAATTTTGTCTGGTCTGCATTTGTGGAGTGAGCTCATAACTGACTAGAGGATTCTACCATTTTTTTTTTTTTTTTTTGGGTGGGGGGAGACAGAAAACTATCGATGGATTTTGAAAGAGAAGTATTAACAGCAACTTCTCCCAATGTAATGTTCTTCACCTATCCGTCATATAGCCATGTAATCTCCATGCTCAAGATGGCCGAGCTACTTGCTCTGCACGGCCTCCGCATCACCTTCGTCCTCACGGAGCACTCCCTCCAATCCCTCCAACTTCGCAGCGACGTTCAATCCTATTTCAAGCGATACCCGGGCTTTCGCTTCGAAGCCATTTCGGATGGCCTTCCGGACGATCTGGACTTCGCTGTCAGACGTACGCGTCACTTCCTTACTTTCAGACCTACGGTTAAAACGATTCTCAGAGATTTGCTGATGAAGTTGAATCGGAGACGTTCGAACGCCCAGGAGTCGATTGGGTGTGTGATAATCGATTCGTTGTTGACCAGTTTCGGGGTTGAGGTTGGTGACGAGATTGGGATCCCAATCTTTTCTCACTGCCCTCCAAGCGCTTGTTACCTGTGGGCCCATTTCTGCATTCCTAATCTTATCCAGGCTGGCGAGCTTCCCTTCACAGGTATTACTATCGTAACAATTGTTGCTCCTGCCTATACATTTTAATTATAAAATGACGTGTAAATAAGTTAAATTTAAATTTATAAAATAAACGTTTATAAAAATAAAAAAATTATAATAATAAAAATTAGTAATAAAAAAAACTAAGCTATTCATATCTTGTTTAATAAATGTGTATAATTTTATTATTCATTACAAATATTATTATATTTTTTAAAATATTAATTTAAAAATTTTTATATATAAACAGTATTCTAAAAATACATAAAAAAAAGTGAAAGATTATATTTTCATACGAAGTAATCAAAAAGACGATTAAAGTAGAAAGAAAAAAAAAGTAATTAACTGTTTAATACATTTAACGATTACAAAATATAAATATCAATTCAATGAAATATATTGTTATGTAAATATTCCCTATCATCATATATATTTTGGTTAAGAATCTTGAATTGCTAATTTTTTACTAAACAGGCAACGCAATAATTTGAGAAAACTATTTAAACCTTCTTAGAAAACTGAGACACATTATTAATACACCGTTGCGAAAGTAAATTTTGGTAATAATATTTATTTTTAGTATTAGGAGGGTAAACTATAACTTTTGATAGAAATTATTCTTGGTGAGAACCGTTCGAGCAATTTTAGGTTGCGTTTGGCGCACCAAAAAGTGAAAAAAATGAGATAAAATGTGGTTTGAGAAAATTTATTGTGTTTGGTATACACTACTCAAACCGCTTTTTTTTTTTTAAATGAATAGTAAAATTTCGTTCCGACGGATCGGATTTCTGTTTGGACAGATTCAAAATTTTAGGCAGTCATGAGTTCTTTACACTACAATCCATCCAATTCTTTACACTACAATCTATCCAAATAAATTGTAAAAATCGTTTGGACGAAAGTTACCCGCACGATTCCGTTGGAACGGTTTGTACAATTTGTTGGAACGGTTTTAAAAACGTTACAAAAAATAGTCAAAGTGAGTATCATTTGGTAACTTGGGAGTCCATAGTGAGAATGGTGAAAAAATTTTTACTATTTGATTAACCAAATTTTAGTTATTGACTTTTTTTTAGAAAGATATTGAACGTTTTTTGAATTTTAAGAAGGCGGAAATGTGTAAAATTTTATAGAGATTTTCATCAACTTTTTATGCACCAAACACAACCTTAATTAGAAAAGTTATTAGAATTAAAGTTAACAAAAGTTGACAGAAGTTTACAAAAATTGGTGAAAGTTAGAAAAAATTTATAGAAATTAATAAAAGTTTGTAAATTTTAAAATTTGAAAATAAATATACAAAAAACTAAAATTGGTAAAAGGATGTAAAAGTTTGGAAAAATTTAAAAAATGTGGGTTTTCCAACGCCCCCTAGAATTTTTTATTGGGTAATTTCCACTTAGATCCTGTGATTTGGCGTGGATTTTTTTAATTTGGGTTTCGTACACCAATGCCACTGTTATGATATTTTCTTTATTAAGCAACTTTGACCAAGTTGATAATAAAAAATGATTAAAATACTGTGTATATAAAATAAACAACCATACTAGAATCCAGTTCGAATAGTCACAAATACAGGCCATGTTGGATTACTTCGAGGGATTGGATTAATAGTATATCATTTTTTCACGCAATAAATAAAAACCCCACGAGGTAACCCGCCCAAATTGTTTCCACTATAATTTATAATTAATAATGAATATAACTAATGAGTTCTCTCTAGATACATCTAAAGGTATACATCATGCTTTCAACAACTATTCTTAAAAATAATGTCTTGGCAACACAAAAAAACAAACAACTACAAGGGAGAAAAATCTCTCCAAAATTTGTAGTCTCAGTTTTGCTCAAATCTGACCAAACTAGAGATTTTTGTTTTTGATCTTCATTACTCATATTGTAGAACAATGAGTCTCGAACTTGATATCTAAAAACCAGCTTGATCCAATGGTGCAATCTCTCTACAGCGCGATTTGATGAAGACTACGCAGTGACAAAAATTCTGCCAAATTTTTGTTGCTTTCTCTAGTTTTTGGTAGTTTTTTTTTTTTTTTTTTTTTTTGGGCTGTTATTTTGTTTATTTTTTGAAAATTAGGGCAGCCCCTTTTTGGGCTCCAGAATAGGTAAAGCAATAAATTAGCTTACAAGAGTTGGGCCACTCCAAATAAGTGGGATACCCACCAAACTCCCCTGACCGACTAGTCGAAGGGTATTGTCAATCGAGGAATCCTACGAAAAAACTCAAACTTTCTTCTCGGTAACACTTTTGTTAACATATCCAAACCATTATCAATGATGTGACTTTTCTTACATTCCAACAACTTAGCATCCAATTCATCATGAATTTAACAATATGTTACGATTTGTAGTGAAAAAAAAAAAAAATCACAAGATGAATAGCTTCCTTGTGAAATTCCGAAACCATGACAAATCTTTCATTGCCTTTATGGTGGCAATAAACTCGGTTTTAGCATTAGAAAGTGACACACCTTTGCAATTTAAATTGCCAAGCCATGGTTTTCCCGATAAAAATCACCATATATCCTGAAGTAGATTTTTAACAATCCAAGCTTCCAGGAAAATCTAAATCTGTATAACCAACTAATATATAACTTCTCACATCCCAAAGTTGGTCTAGGATTCAACGTTCTCCAGAGGTATCTCATCACCCACTTCACAGCCAACAAATGTTGTCTTTGCTGATTTTGTAGTTTGTTGGATGTCCCTCCTATTTGGGGTAGCCCTACTTTTGTGGGTTAATTTATTGTTTTGGCCCAATCTAGAGTCCAAAATAGAGCTACCCTAATTCTTAAGAAGTGAGCAAAACACCAGCAAAAAAGTTGCTGCTAAAAACCAGAAAAAGATGTCGAGTTTTTGTCACTACACAGTCATCATCAAATCGCGATTTAGAGATATTGCACCATTGGATTGAGCTAATTTTTATATATCGGGTTCGAAATTTATTATTCTATAATTTAAACAATGGATATAAAAAACAAAGGTCTCTAGCGTGGTCCGATTTGAGCAAAACTGGGACAACAAATTGGGGTGAGATTTTTTCTCACTTTTTTCTTTTTTTTTTTTTTTTTTTTTTGGTGTTACCGAGACTTTATTTTTTAGGATGGTTGTTGAAAGCATGATGATGTATACCTCTAGATGTATTTAGAGAGAACTCGTTGCTTGTACCAATTATTAATTATATTGGAAGTTTTTTGGGTGTGTTGCCTTGTGAGATTTTTTACTCCACATCCGAGAGGTTTTTTTTTTCTTTGACGTTAAATTGTTATGTGTTTTGGATGTGTGAATCTTCTCTAGCTGTTTATTGTTCAATTGTCTTGTGATTTGCATCGGGTCATTGAGAGAGTTACTTGTTTGTTTGGTTTTCATTGGGTTGCTCTCCCAACAATATCTAATTCCATATGTTATTCCCATAGTATTACTTGTCACCCCATCATCTAATCCCTCCAATCAATATCTATAGTGTACTATATTTATATATAAAATATTAAATATAGAAACTATACTATATTTGTCACATAATTTAGTTCTCGAATCCACTTTAAATCGTCAGGAGTAAAACTTTCATCCACCTCGGTGGACAAGGTTTATACACTAGCGGATACATTGTAATCTAAAAACCGAGAACTTATTCTTTGGGTAAATCATTCACAGATTATTGTTTTTTTTTTTTCAATAATAGATTCTCCTAAATTTTGGCTAAATGGATTAGGAAACCTATCTTTCAAGTCTTCATCAACTAGGGTTCTTACTTATCATGATTTCTTCCTAGGTTCCCCTAAAAACCTTTAAAAAATAAGAATAAAAAATAAAAAATAAAATAAAATAAAAAATATTTTTGTTAAATTGAGATTTTAATTCCTACTCTTAATTGAGCCTTTCATCACCTATGGACCCATTTCATATGGTGAGCATAAAGCAATTTTATATGATGAGCTCTAAGATAGATAAACAAAAAATTAGTTGTTAAGGAGTTATCAAAACTAGAATCCAAATTATTTATTTATTTATTTATTTATTTGGGTTAATGCTTTTATACAAACAATAGTAATTATGTGGGATCTTAGTGACAAAATCGTTTGATGACGAGAAAGTTACCTCATCCATTTAGCTAAAATTTAGGAAGAAAAAATATTGGATGAAGACTGTGTTTCGTAGTCCCTTTAACAAAATTTAGGAGAATTTATTTTTGAATATAATCAAATAAGAATGAATAAATAATATTGTCACAATCTGCATCCTTCATAGTAAAATATTTTTCGAGTATATTTTATCTTATTTGGGTTGAGTTAAGTGCAATGCAAGAACTTCTTATGAGGTAACCTATTCTGACAATGACGGATCTAGAAATTTTATTGAGTGGGAGCAAAAGTAAAAATATACCCAATCTTTAAAAAAAAAAAAAAGAAAAAATGTCAAAACCTTAATCCAAATATATATCAATAAAATTTTAAACCTAAATAAATGAACAATACATCAAATAACAAGAATAAAATAAAACATATAAGCTTATATTATTAAACTAACATAAATAATATCTAAAATAAAATAAAGCCTTAAAATGTTAAAATATTGAATAAAATTAAGTCATAATTGAGATATAAAACCTTAGTTGTTTTTGAAAGCAAAAAGAAATTGAATCTTGATTCTCGAGATAAATTTGTTATTAATAAAAAAAAAAAAGGCTTTAACATACACTAAAATAGTATCTTGACTTAAGAAGATAGATCCTTTAGGTGAGGGGATGTCTATGTGACGAAAAGAGAAAAAATGTAAAAAATAAATATAGGAATAAAAAAAAAAAAAAAGAATGGCTTGAGAGAGAGAGAGAGGGAAAGAGAGGGGTGTAGAAATAAGAAGAGAAAAGATTAAGAAGAGTAAGAGTTAGGTGGGTTAAAGAAATTAAGTAAAGAAAGAGTTGAGTGAATTTAAAGGTAGAGCTTAAAAAATAAGAATAAATTTAATCAAGGACAAGTTTGAATTCATTGGGGGCATTTCTTTAATTTATATATAACAAATAATAAAAATTAATACTATTAATGTGAGATATTTCCTTCTAGTGGGGGCATCTGCATCTCTCGTCCTCACGTAAGTCTATTGGTGCATTTTACTATTACTTTCACCAAAAGTTTGAATTCATTGGGGGCATTTCTTTAATTTATATATAACAAATAATAAAAAATTAATACTATTAATGTGAGATATTTCCTTCTAGTGGGGGCATCTGCATCTCTCGTCCTCACGTAAGTCTACTGGTGCATTTTACTATTACTTTCACCAAATGTGCTTAACATTGGAGTTTCTATAGAATTTACTACCCCCACAATTTTAAAACACATTATAATATGAGAATATTGAATCTAGTATATATATCACTTTGTCTCACTTTACCGAACGAATGTGGGTTGAAACGTTTTCATTGCATCTTAATGGTAATTTACCTAATATTTATCTACGCTCGCTCACATCACAACCTATTAGTTATATATAGTGCTTTATCTTATTTTAACTAAACAAATGAGATATGTTATATTCAAACAATCACTATCCTATAACAGTAGTGCAACAATCTAACTAAAATTTAAATGCCACATTATTTGAAAAATGCTTATTGTACTCCTAGTGTCTTATATTCCAAAAAGTCATTATTCAAAATTCATTGTAGAAGGGAATGAAGTGTAAGAAGCAAAGAGTGAAGCGAATTTGACATGACATTAGAATTTTTAGTGGAATGCTTTACAACAAAACTTACTACATAGACATTTTTTTAGCCCTCCATGCAACTTTGTAACTAACAAATTCATTAGATAGAATTTTTTTTTTTTTTTTTTGTGTGCAAAGACTTGTTGGATAGATATAATGATGCTCCCCATGACCATTCTAAAAATAACCCCCCGTAGCACGACTTAAATGCCATGAAGGGAATTTGCTTCCGGTCACTGGTCACCAATTGATTGTCAAATGAGATTGCACATTCCCAATCTAACAAATGGTAGAGTGAGAGGTCAGGGGAACGTTATCATGAGGGAAGGATTGTTAGATGGATACAATACCACTTTGTGCAACTGCTTTTAAAAGCAGGCATACATAGCGCCATTTTTGAATGGCGTAAAAGAAATTTGCTTCATTTACTGAGCATCAATTGATTTTCAAATAAGATGGCACAATACTGATCCAACAGCATCATAGTATTATACATCTGTGTTCTCTAATTAAAAGAAGAAATTAAAGAATCTGTTTTTTATCCATCTCATTTTTTCTTTAGGTTTGCAAACAAACTGCAGGAAACGATATGGAGAATATTATATATATTTGTGTCCTCTAATTAAAAGAAGAAATTAAAGAATCTCTCTCATATCCATCTTATTTTTTCCTATCTTCTGCAAACAAATTGCAGGAAACGATATGGAGAATCCCGTAGTATGTGTTCCAGGCATGGAAGGTTTCTTGCGCCGTTGTGACCTCCCACCTGATTTTCGTATTCGAGACATATCTGATGAGGTCAGCGCAAGTATTCTGTATAAAATGCAGCAAGTTGATCGAGCACAAGGTCTAATAATCAATACATTTGACGAGCTAGAAGAAGATCTACTTGCTCACATTCGCTCTCGATGTCCAAAACTTTACACCATTGGACCACTCAACCGACACCTAAAGGTAACGGTTGGCCTCTCAGAACCTGTATGTGAAAACAATCCATGCGAAAAAGCTAGGGGTTGCTTGTCGTGGCTCGACGCACAACCATTGAAGTCTGTCATCTACGTAAGTTTTGGAAGTCTTGTAATGGCGACAAATGAACAGCTCATGGAGTTCTGGCATGGTTTGATAAATAGTGGGAAGCGGTTCTTGTGGGTTATTAGGCATGATTTTTTGAAAGAAAAAAATGGAGAGAGTCAAATTCTGGAAGAGGGTACTAGAAAATTAGGGTACATGGTTGACTGGGCTCCACAGGGAGACGTCCTGTCTCACCAAGCTATTGGTGGGTTTTTAACTCACTGCGGATGGAACTCAATTATAGAGAGTGTTGCCGCGGGGGTGCCAATGATTTGCTGGCCTAATTTTGGAGATCAACAAATCAATAGTAGGTTTGTGGCAGAGGTTTGGAAACTTGGGTTGGAAATCAAAGGGACTTGCGATCGAGTTGTAATCGAAAAGATGATAAGAGATCTGATGGATGAGAGGAAAGAAGAGTTCCAGCAATCAGCAAAGCACAAGGCAAATTTGGCTAAAAAGGCGATTAGTGAAGGGGGCTCATCATATTGTAATTTGGACAACCTGGTTAGGGACATAAGATTTGTAAGTGTCTAGGCATTGACATTGTTGATGCACTAGCTTTAAAATTCTGGTTCTTATTTGAAAATAATGACAGTAGATTTGCATAATTGATTATACAAATCAGAACAAAGAACCCAGTTAATATCCAAAACATGTAGCCAAGCTCAGTTAGAACATTCATTGAACATGTTTCTAGGCACCATGAAACTATCTTTTAGTGACTCTCCAAAAAAATAGGTTGCAGTTGGTTCCGTTTGGTTTTCTAATCACCTAACCCAAAGTGTTGTGTTTTCTATGATTATAACGAAAATGTAATATTGAGATTATGCAAAAGATTTGCAGTGTATTTTTCACTGCAGCTCTCTTGGACCCCAATTAACTTTTATCCCTTTAAAACTTTTAGCATTCCGAACATAATATAATTATTACCTGGTAATATTTTCTTTTTCAATTCAAATATAAGTATCATAAATGTGTTACCCCATTAATTGTACTAGGGTAACAATTATCTTAATAATCTTTTACTCCCAAAATTTTTAGCTCGTACCAAACACTACCTTAAGGGTAATTTCTTCCATGCTTAATTTCAGGTACATTTTTGTAATTATATGTGTAGGGTTGGTTTTATAAGACATTAATTACCTATCAAGAGACATTTTATTGCAAAGTAATCACCATTACATCATAATATTATATTAAAATAATATTTTCCTTTAATGCAATAATATATTCGAGTCTTCTCAAGATTATAGCTCGGAAGACTTATCTGATTATTAATTTCAAGATTCTGAAAATTAGTCGAAGTGCGTGCAAATTGACTCAGATACCTTGAGCTAAAAAAAAAAACTGATAACACTTTATTACATGAAAAATTATTGTATAAAAAACCTCTAATTAATAATCGCAGCGTGGTTATTAAAATGTAAACGTGATATTATTTTTACTAAAAATCTATATAACCAAATTGTAAATCAATATTTGTGTTTTGAGAATATTTCTTGAATTAATTACGTAGTTTTATTAAATAATTATCGAGTTAATTTTTATAATTATACCTTTTTTTTGTGTGAGTTTTAGTAAACCTATAGAATCTACCAAAGTTAGATTAGGGGGGCTGTATCACGCAATTTTGGGGCTTTAGACGAGAATCTAGATGAGAGTTAGGTATCTCTTCATATAAATTTTTCTAGCCATTTAAGCTACAATTATAGTTGTTATCAAGGCGCCAAATATATTATGATATGTGTATTTTTAAATTTGTTAATTAAAAAAATATAAACAAATTGAATTGAAGTTTAAAATTCAAAATCACATAATAAACGGTTATATATCATATTATATATATATAAAGTAGAATATGGTAACGCCTAGGGGTGGAATTGAGCCGAGTTGAGCTCGGCTAATGCTCGACTCAGCTCGAACTTTTTATACTGAGATCGAGCTCGAGCTCGACTCAAGCTTTATATAGGCGAGCTCGAGTTCAAGCTTTTCTCAACGGCTCGATAAAGAAGAATTTAGGCTCAAGCTCGGCTTGCGAATAGCTTAATTAAACCAAAACGACGTCATTTTGATTTAAAATATAATATATTTAAAAAATATAATAAAAAATATTATTAAAAATATATATATTATTCTAACGAGCCTACTCGCAAACTTTTGAGTCGAGTTTCTCTATACTCGAACTCGAATCCAAAACGAGCCAAAAATCAAGCTCGGTTCGAGCTCGTTTTATCACGAATCAAGCTCAAGTAGCTCGCAAGCAGCTCGATTCGTTTCCACCCCTAGTAACGCCGCTACCCCCACGTAAAACCTAACTTGTACTACAGTTGTGATATTGTGACACCTAATTATAATTATTTTGCGTCACACCTAACTTGTGCTATAGTTGTGACACATGACACCTAATTATAACTATCTTGCGCCAATATGACGCTACGATTGTGACACGTGTATAGTCGTGGCACATAATACCTAATTATAGTTATCTTAATTATCTTATAAAGAAATTAGTATTTTACATAATTGCTACTTATTCACAATTTTTAATTTTATTCAAACTAGAATATTCAGGGATATCACTTCATATTTTCACTTAATCTACACTTCTATTTATCATATAACTTCTTATTTTTTATTTTATTTTTAGTTAAAACATATTCTTATTTTTTTAGATATTTTAACAAATTATTATTTAAAACATAATAAATATTATTATTGTTATTAAACAAAATAATGTAAAAAAAATATTACCCTAAAATAAGGTTTTAATAATAATAATAATAATAATAATAATAATATATGAAATAATGCAAAAAAAAAATAATTAGCCTGTTAAATAAAGATTTTAATTTATTAACATAAATTTATAATTATAACTATCTTAATTTATAATTCTATAATCTAAATAGAATTAGTATTGTACATAATTACCACTTATTCATAATTTTATTTCAAAGTAGAATGTTAGTGTGTATCAGTTGATCTTTTTATTTAATCTACACTTCTTTTTATCAGATAATTTCTTACTTTTAATTTTTTTATAATTTAATAAATTATTATTTATAAAATAATAAATTTAATTACTATTATTAAAAAATGTAAAAAAATAATTAACATGTTAAATTAAAATTTTAATTTATTAAAAAAGTAAACATGTCCTTTATCATTTTTTATCATTAGACAAAATAAGTGATATATCTTAGATCAAATTGTAATATTGTTCATTAAAATTATATATATTGTAATATTATTTATTAAAAATATCAAATAATATTATGAATTAAAAAATAAAATTGGCTATAGATAAATTAATTCAATTGAAGTGCTGCTCAAACTTTTATTGGATTTGGACTTTCAATTCCATTAGTATTTTAATCAGAATAAGATAGGATTTCAAAATGATATTTAATCTAAATAGAATAGTACAAATCTATAAATAGATACGAAAATTTCTTTTCTTTCAAATTTCTTGGAAAATTTTTATTGTAATAATTTTTTTTTGACTTTGCGATTTACTTGGTACGTATTTTAATTTTAATTTTTTAAAGTTTTTATATGTTATTGATATATATTTTGTAAGTTTTTATATGTAATTGATATATATATGTGTGTGTATATATACACTGTAGTAGAAAGAGTAGAGATAATAACTATAAATTATTTAATTATATGAGTAAGTGTTGTTATTCTTTAATTTTTTAGACTTTTTTTTTAGTTATTAGAATTTGAATTTAAACGAATTGATGCTATTGATAATATTAATATTTTAATTTGTTTTACATTCACTATTTGATTGAATTTGTATAAATAATAATATATTGCTTTCAAATATATATTTTACGACTTAACTGTTTTAACATATGATACTATACTTAATTTAAGCATATAATATGATACATCCATTCACACGAGCCATATCACTAGTTTAATTATATTTACAAAAATAACATTTCATTATTAATTTTTGTAACTAGTTTAATTATTTTTTCCCTAGATATATTTTTTATTCAATTATACTTTTCTCTAGATATTATCCCTCGTTCGTAATGTTATTTACATTGGAAAAGAGATATTATTTTCATGAAAATGTAAGCAAACGTAACACAAAAATTTTAATATATATATGACATAAAAAATTCTATAACCTACTAAATAAATATATTATTTTATTAGTTTTAACTATGAAAACGGGATAAGTGAGCTATTAATCATGTAAATCAACTGTTAGGTTCTTGAATTTATTTTTTAATAATCACTAGTTTAGACTTATTAGTTTAAAAAACAAAAAATTGCATTATTTAGAAATCAAATATAAAAAAAAAATTGCAACTAATTATAGAAGATTAACGTTTTTTTCTTTTTCTCCTCCCAAACTAAATCTTAACGAATATAACTCTGGGACCCACATATGCGTAAATCTCGATAACGACACGTCACCCTCCCCATCATCCACGGATTTATCCCGGCAGTCTACTCCTCTACAAATAGATTGCATATCCGTATTTTTATCAATATTATTCTCTATTCTCACACACAGTCTCTCTCTCTCTCTCTCTCTCTCTCTCTCCATGAACAGTAACATGAGCAGGAGTGTGAAGATGAGAAGAGTCACATTGCTGTTATCGTTCGTCCTAACCATTTTTTCGGTTGTTTTCTGCCATGTTTCGGATGGGGTGGAGATCGGCGACGACGCGTTCTCTCCGGAGACGGTCCATTTGGACACCGGAGGGCTGAGCAGACAAAGCTTTCCGAAGGGGTTCGTGTTCGGAACGGCGACTTCCGCCTACCAAGTTGAGGGCATGGCCGACAAGGACGGCCGTGGCCCTAGCATCTGGGACGTCTTCATAAAAAATCCTGGTAATTTGTCATTTATTTTATTTGTAAGGTGTTTGGTTAGGTAAAATTAATTAAAATTTATTAATTTTTGTTAAATTTTTATATTTTTGAGATTAAATATATCACATATTATTTTTACGTTAAATCTTTATATTTTTATTTTACTCTTTTGTCAAACTTTTACTATACTATTTTTATTAAATTTTTATCAACCAAACACTCCACTTAAGGACGATTTGGTTCTCTAAAGTTTTTCAAAAATTTCAAAAATTTTAAAAATTTTTATATTTTTTCAATTAAATTTTATCACGTATTATTTTTACACATTAACAACTAATTTTTGTTATTTTTTATTTTTTTACATTCCCAATATAATAATAACATACAATAGTAATTTAAAAACCCAGATCTAGTAATTTACCGTTGTTTATTAGTACTTGTTTTCTTTTACTGTCCCTAAATATTTACCATCTCTTCTCTTCCTTTTGTCTTTTAATTTTTGCTATATAATGATTGGAGTGCAGGAATAGTAGCTAATAATGGTACTGGGGAGGTTGCTGTCGACCAGTATCATCGCTACAAGGTAAACTCCTACTTACTCTCTCTCTCTCTCTCTCTCTCAAATAATAGTTAAAAACTTTTTTCTGTAAATTTTTTTTTCACAGAGGTTAATATTTTTCCAGCATAATAATTGTAATATATTTTTATTCAGTGCTATCTATGTTGAAGCAAATCATAGGTGCGTGGGACCCATTTTTGTGGTTGCTTATAATTTTTGCACTTGGGTCCTCTAGATACAGAAGATAGTTTTCCCATAAAATAAAAAAATTGCAAAAATTAAAGGGTTGGTTACAATATTCTTACTTGTGTGCATTTAGTGTCTGCAAATTCTATCCGGTGAGCCTAATGACTAAGCCTTAATTTGGGAAAGAAAGTAGTTAGTTAAAAATAAGTAAATTATTTTTGTATTTAAAAAAAAGAAAAAAAAGATGACTTTTTTAGGTGAATTTTTAATTTTAGTTAATTTGTTTTTTTTGTCTTTAAAATTTAAAACAAAATTAAAATGTAAGAGGGTAAATTTAATCGGTCACTGTAACAATTATTATCCAGCAACTATATACCAGCTACTAGCTCGGGTTGCCAACCAAGCCTAAGAATATGAGTAATAGAATATGGTCCAGGTAATGATAAAGTATGACTTTTTTCTTTTAAATATTTTGGTAATCATATGTGTTATATATATACACACACATAAGTAATATATATATACACATTCGAAGTAGCAAAATGTAACATAACACCATTGATATATTATAAAAATGAAATTACAATATAAATACAAAAATATCATAATAGATATGGGTAGGATATGAGTTGTTCACTTCATATATAAATATGTATTATTCACTTCCATGTAAAAGTATGTATGAATAAAAATATCACAGTAAGTGTGGATAGGATATGAATTATTCACTTCTATATTCACATTTGTATAAATGGAGACATTATAAATGAGTATATATTATTGTTTTTTAACATATTCACTAAAATAAAATGAAAGAATTCTCTATCTATCTATTTTGAAGAAGAGAAAGGGAGAGAAGATGGTCTAAGGGAACTAATTTAGATGCCCCTAACAACAAACGGGATAATCTATAAGAGGTTTCTTGACTCCTTAAAGGTACTAGAGCTGGACCTTTGTTAAGTTACCTATTAGTCTTTATTTCTAAATGTAAGAGTGTGTGATTCGAATTAATTTTGATCCGGTCCGAAAAGCTCGCGGTGCAACTTTAAAATGGAAATTTTTTGGGGCTCTGTGGTGGGTCTCGAGATTGGGCCATACGGGAGCGGAGCCCCTGCGGTATGGACCAGTTGACTTAGTTATAACCCGAATCCGACCCGTCTATGGTTATGTGCGCAGAATTAAGGTTTTTTGTGTATCTCCATCTTCTCTGCCGTACTGTTTTAGGCGTTCATCTTCTATACCAATCTTTTGATATAGTGGATTTCTTTTCCTCTGCCCGTAGTTTTTCCTGTCTTGGGTTTTCCACATAAATTTCGTGCGCAATTTTTCTTCTGTTACTTTTGGTTAATTGCGTGAATTTCTAACACTAAATATTTCTTTCTGGCATTAGGTGAATCAGAAAATATCAGATGCCAAATGGGTAGTCTAGATTGAAAGCTTTACATCACCACACTCGAACACAATAACCTGATTTGATTTAGACCCAACTGAGGTTAACACTGTATCAATGTTTCTGAGAATTATTTTCTTCAAAACTATTTACGTGTAGTCTTCTTCAGACCTATATTACATTAATCCATTGTCTACCATTCTCTTCATGATTGAAATACTTGGTAAAATAACTCTGCTCAAAGCAACAGGGGAACTTGTTCTGGTAATTTTAGTTCCTAAGTTTGTTGAGTTTTTTGATCAATGAGATCAGATTTGGTTTTTCACTTGGAGGAAAGATGAAATTTATATTTCTCTTCTCTGATGACAGGAAGACATTGATATCATGAAGAACTTGAACTTTGACGCCTACCGGTTCTCAATTTCATGGTCAAGGATATTTCCAAGTAACTACCGAGCAATCTTCCCAATCTCTGTACAAACCTAGGTATCACTTGAAATCTTTGTACATACTGAAGTTCTTTATTATTCCATTGTCCCATTGCAGATGGAACCGGGGAAGTAAATAAGAAGGGAGTTGCTTACTACAATAGATTGATCGACTACATGATCAAAAGAGGTAGCTTTTTCACAGATAAATTGGAACTACGAACTAATGTAGAACTCTTGCTTTCATTTGTTCGAGAAATACATCACCATCACACGGGGCGACGATGGACAAATTATTTGATCGCAACAATTTGACAGACTCTTGAATTTTCGCAGGCATTACCCCTTATGCAAACCTTAATCACTATGATCTTCCTGAAGCACTTCAGGAGAGGTACTTGGGATGGTTGGGCCGCGAAGTAGTGTAAGTATCGTTACAACTTACAAGAATTGCATTTATAAACGTAAAAGTTCTCTCCCTTGTTTCCTGAAAATTTGACAAATATTTAAAACACTGCAGGAAAGACTTTGCAGATTATGCAGATTTTTGTTTCAAGACATTTGGAGACAGAGTGAAGAATTGGATGACCTTTAATGAACCCAGAGTAATTGCTGCTCTTGGGTATGATAATGGATTCTTTGCCCCCGGGAGGTGTTCGAAAGCATTTGGAAATTGCACAGCTGGAAATTCTGCAACCGAGCCCTATATTGTGGCACATAATCTGATATTATGTCATGCTGCTGCAGTTCAGAGATATCGCCAGAAATATCTAGTAAGCTCCTTATTGTTCGCTCTGCATATTTAAGTTCTCTCACCTCAATCCATTTCACTAATGGAAAATGAAAATAAGAAGCCCAAAAATAAAAAAATAAAAAAATAAAAAAATAAAGCAGCAGCCAAAGACAGGGGATGTGCTTCTTACTATACATGTGTTTCTTCCAGGAAACACAGAAAGGAAGGATTGGCATTCTCTTGGATTTTGTTTGGTACGAACCTCTCACGAGAGGAAGGGCTGACAATTATGCAGCCCAAAGAGCTAGGGACTTCCATGTTGGATGGTAAGAACTCATTCTAGCATATGGTACTTAACCAAGCAAAACTGATTAAAATTCAATCTAATTAATGATACTGTTGGTGTCTTCCACAGGTTTATCCATCCCCTTGTATATGGTGAGTACCCAAGAACGATGCAAGAAATCGTTGGTGATCGGCTGCCCAAATTCACGAAAGAAGAAGCAGCAATGGTAAAGGGATCAACGGATTTTGTGGGTATCAACCAATACACTGCTTACTACATGTATGATGCCCATCAAGGCAAACCAAAAGATCTGGGTTACCAGCAAGACTGGAATGCTTCGTTTGCTTGTAAGTCCCAACCTCCCCTTCTTCTTATCTGACCAAAAGAAAAAAAGAAGTTGTTGATCGAGATGTTTGTGACATGATAAATTTTCCCCTTAATTTTTGGTGGTTCAAATTTGCAGATGCGAAGAGAGGAGTGCCAATTGGTCCGAAGGTAAATTCAACTGAAGAAAAGACTAGAATGCTTCGTGATACTCTTTAAACCTTTATATCCCATTTTGTTTAACTTGGTACGTACGTAATTGAATTAACTGCAGGCATATTCTTATTGGCTGTACAATGTGCCATGGGGTCTCTACAAAACTGTGACTTACATCAAGCAACGCTATGGAAATCCTCCTATAATTTTGGCGGAAAATGGTGGGTGTGTGTGTGTGTGTATGATTTATTTAATTTTTTTTAATTTTATTTTCAGATTTTTCATCTCCTATATATATATATATATATATATGTATATGATGATTTTGCAGGGATGGATGATCCGGGTAATGTCACATTTGCTGAGGGTCTACGCGATACGACTAGGATAAACTACTACAAGGCATATTTGAGGGCATTGAAGAGGGCAATCGACGATGGAGCAAACGTAGAAGGTTACTTCGCCTGGTCGTTGCTTGACAACTTTGAATGGAGATTGGGGTACACTTCAAGGTTCGGCATTGTTTATGTCGATTTCAAAACCCTCAAGCGCTATCCAAAGATGTCTGCCCACTGGTTCAGGAAATTAATTCGTAAATACAAGCATTAGAAAGAAAGCTTCTGTTTCTCTCTCTCTCTCTCTCTCTCTCTCTCATGGGAATGTAGTTAAAACAAGCAGTGTTTTTTTTTTTTTGGTAAGGGTGTCTAGACCAAATTGTGCGCATCTCGACTAATCTCTTAGACACTAAAGTTAACGACCGGATAAACCTTCTAGTGGTCTTGACTATACTCGAACTACTGATTACGGGAGAGCAAACTTAAAGTCGTACCAATTGAGCTAACCCTCAAGCTTAAAAAAACAAGGAGTGTTCTAGTTAATAAGTGACTTTAGTTATGTTTTCCCCCTTTAAGATTTTCAATAAGAAATGCATTTTATTTTCCCCCAGTGGTTTAAGGAAAAATTAAATAAATAAAGGTTTTGCATTTTGTTGGAAGAATTGGTTTCCTGTGGTGGCGTTATAATTTTCTTATAACTTATGCACAGACCGTAATTTAGCCTTTTTTATGCATATATAAAACTGATCATATTAAATTCAACGCAACTTCTGCTGCAATGCGAAGGCACGGTGTGTTTGGTGATATAGAGTAAAAAGGTTAAATCTTACAAAATTTTATATTTTATAATTATATTTGATGTATTTTATAAAAATTTAAATTGGTTAACAATTTTGTCAGTTTAATTTTCAAGGAGTCACTTAATTTTAGTAAAAGTTATTGAAATTAAGTTGACAGCTACTCTTAAAATATTTTTCTCTAAATTCTTAATTTTACATTAAACTCTTACACTTCGTTTGGAACTGTCGATTTGATGGGATTTAATTTCATTTAAAGAGAATTCTCTTTTTAAAATAAAATTTTATAAGTTAGATTTGATGGAATTTAATTTCATTTAATAAGAATTCTCGTCTTAAAGTAAATTTTTTTAAGTTGGATTTAATTTCATTTCGTAATTTAAATTTGGAGATTGGTATATTTAGGGATGTAAACGGGTAAGGTATCTGCCTAATTAACCAATCCCATTATTAAACCCGTTTATTTTTTGTTTACCCTTACCGTCCCAAACCCGTTTATTTTTTTAGTTGAAATCTCAAACCCATCCCGTCCCAAACCCGCGAAACCCATCCCAAACCCATAAAACCCATTTATGTTCAATTAGTCAAATTACCCGTTAAGTACCCGATTTGAGATAAAAAATAAAAAATTAGTAAGTGATAAAAATGTTAAATTTAATAAATTAAACAAATTCATTGGTCAAAGAATCTCCAAGTTCTTTTTTTGAATATATACTATAAATAGTAGAAATAACAAAATACGCAGGGCATACCCTTGAAACATTACAATAGAAATCACAGTTCATAAAGGACTTTCAAATCTAATATGGAACAATCCATGACATATGAAAATAACACACAACAAAAATTTTATTTTAGCGATAAAATTGTAAATATAAAATATATATTAATTATATTCTATTTTATTTTACTAACTGGGTACTTAACGGATACCTTACAGGTATCGGGTATTAAGTACCCTATAAGTATAAACAGGTATCAGGTATCGAGTACCCTACAAGTAAATTTTAAACCCGTCCCAAACCCGCACAGGTATTAAATTTCAATTACAAACCCGTCCCAATCCTATTATGGTATTTCCTAATGAGTTTTTATCGGGTTCGATTAGGTCGGGTACCCTCATATACCCATTCCATTGACATCCCCAGGTATATCATTTGAAATTCAATTCAAAACAGTAGAATTTGACGAGAAATCACTATTTTCTTAACTCATCTAAGTAAGTGAACAAATTTATCTTTATATATCATATTTAATATTTTTTAATATCTATAACATGATTAAACTTGATAAGTAAATCAACTCAAATCAAATTAATTTTTTGTTTTAAAATTAAATTAATTTTAATAAAAATATTTTCAAACGGAGGGTTAATTTTTAATCTCATACCAAATGCATCATGCATCAATGCACATATGCAGCATCATGGTACATTAGATTGGCGCATAATTTTCACCATTGAAATAAAGGTAAACAAGCCATTGTGTAATAGAGATATGAGCACAATTATGTTTTATATTTTTCTTCTTTGCTCTTAAAAACAGAATAGAGAAGGAATAGGGCGATTCATGCGAATAGATAAATGTATGCGTCCTCTTTGCACTTCTTGCACCAAATGGGTTTTTGGCCTTTTCCTTCTCCTTAGTTGCGATTTAGTGAGTAGAGTTTTGAGGGATTTGTAATTTTCCACCATAAGGACAAAGATCATTCTTAGCATACTATCATGTTAATAGATTTATTTTCTACAAATATTGTTTGAAATTTTTTTCATAATTATAAACATTTCACCATACTTTCGGCTTAATATTGGTATTAGGCTTCTTATCCATTTTTTTTCTTGCATATATATATAATAGAAATTCATGCATTGGGATAAATAAAATCTCACATGAGTTATAAGCTTTGTTTGGCTATTTTAGGAGAATATTAAGGGTGCTTTTGGAGCCCCAAAAAAGTTCAAAAAATTCCAAAAAACTTTAAATTTTAATTTTTCAAACTCTAAAAAATTTCAACTTTTTTTAAAAAGTTATCAAAATTTGTTTGGAACAAACCAAAATAATACATTCCAAGGGATTTTGCCAAATTTTTTTAAAAATTGAACTGACATTTGTACTAAAAATTTTCACAGGAACTCCAAAAATTTTCAAGATTCTCCACTAAAATATTGTCACGTGTCACTTGATATAATTTTTTATAACTTTATATCAAATCAAATGACAAACATCCCCACATCCATTGAAAATAACTTTTTATAACTCTAAACTCCAAAAAATTTTCACTTTAGTTTTTTTTTTTTTGGGGAGGCTCCAAAACGAGGCCCCTACAAATTTGAATATAATTATAAAATGAATAATATTAATGTTTACTAAAATATAATATATATATTAACATTAAATTAAGAAATATTTAGTTATTAATTAAAGTTCGTAATTTATGGGCCACCACTTAGTAAGAGTAAATCACGACTTTAGTACTCTTGAATTTTTTTCTTTTTGTCAAATATTAAATTAGGGTTTTATTGACAATTAATTGTCTGTGAACTTCTATTAATAAACTCCCACTGAAAGGACAACAATCTTTAATTAATGAGTCATGTGAAAATTTAATTTAAAAATTTTCATATAAGTTTTAACCACATAACCTTCTACTATACAATTAAAAGTCTAATTCCTAACGGGTTGATTTGTTTTAAAAAAAAAAAAATTTCGAAGTGTGCAAATCTAATTTATCTTTAAGCATAAACGAATATTAATTATATATAAACTTAATTGTAGTTTTTTTTTTTTTTTTTTTGGGTACCAATATTAGTTGTTAAGAATTAATAGATAACCCTCTACTTTCTTTTTTTTTTTTTTTTTAAGATCCGGCTTTTCTATTATTTTAAACTAATATGGCTCCATTTGGAGCTAAACAAAATAAAATAAAATCTACAATCTCTATAAATACGAATTACGAGACAGTAAAATTTAAATTTTTCCAATCACTGCATGAATTACGAGACCTTTACTTTTACAATTTCTTTTTATTTTACTACACTTTTACACAACTTCAAACACACCCTGGTTGGTTTGGAGTAAGAAAAATAAAATAAATTGAGATAAATGTAGTTGGGGAGAGTTCGTAATGCGTGCATTGAGAGAAAAAAGTTAATGTGATATAAAGTTAACAGCGATTTATAGAGATTTCAACAAAAATTGGCATACCAAATGCAACCCCTATATCATTATTCCAAATACGTATAACACCTTATTTGTCTAAATAATTTCTTTTTTAGAAAAAAATAATTAAAGGAAGTGAGCACGTGTACCTCCTCACGCGTCCGCATTGGTCACAGACTCCATGCTTACCGTTGCGAGGAGCGCTAATAATTTTTTTTTCTGTGTTGACGCGTGGTCCACGAGGGTTCAAAACTGGGTAAACGTCTTCTTCTCCGAGACTCCTCCATTCGGCACTCTGCGCAGCACCAGGTTTTTTGCTCTCTCTCTCTCTCTGCGCAGCAGTAGGTTTCTTGCTCTCTCTCTCTCTCTAAATCACGCCAATCAAAGTCTTAATTTGACCGGTCTGCATTTATGGAGTGAGAGCTTATAACTGACTGCAGGATTTTACTATTTTTTTTTTTTTTAAGGGAGGAACAGAAAACGATCGATGGATTTTGAAAGAGAAGAGTATTAACAGCAACTCCTCCCAATGTAATGTTCTTCACCTTTCCGTCGTATAGCCATGTAATCTCCATGCTCAAGATGGCCGAGCTACTTGCCCTGCGCGGCCTCCGCATCACCTTCGTCCTCACGGAGCACGCCCTCCGGTCCCTCAAACTTCGCAGCGACGTCCAGTCCTATTTCAAGCGCTATCCGGGCTTTCGCTTCGAAACCATCTCGGATGGCCTTCCAGAAGATCTGAGCGCCGCTGTTAGAGGTATGCACGAGTTCTTTTCCTTCAGACCTACGATAAACCGATTCTCAGAGATTTGCTGATGAAGTTGAATCGGACATGTTCGAACGCCCAGGAGTCGATTGGGTGTGTGGTAATCGATGCGATGTTGACCAGTTTTGGGGTTGAGGTCGGGGAGGAGATTGGGATCCCAATCTTTTCTTACTGCCCTCCAAGCGCTTGTTACCTCTGGGCCCAATTTTCTGCGTTCCCAATCTTATCCAAGCCGGCGAGCTTCCCTTTACTGGTATTATTATAGTATATCCCCTACCCTATATCTATTTTTGTTAAGATTCTTGAATTGCTAATAGTAATGCAGTTAGTTTGTATTTTAATTTTTTGGTTCTATATAAATTTTTTTTTTTACATAAATAGGGAACGCAATGATTGAGGAAATTATTTAAACCATGCTTGAGAATTGAGATACATTATTAACCACCAGCCCTCCTATGAGAAATTGCGATCTCTTTATTGAAATGTAAATTTTGGTAGCGATTATCCATCCTACTAACAGTCAAACATTCGTATTTTTACAGAGTAATTTCACCTAGATCCAGTGATTTTGGCATGAATTTTTTGTAATTTGAGTTTTGCACACCATAGCCCTGTTACAAAATAAAATTTTCTTTATAAGTAACTTAATTCTGATTAAGTTGACAATATATAATGATTAAATGCTATATTTAAAAATAAAAAACTATACCTCGAATTCGCTTCAAATAATCACAAATATAGATTGTGTTTGTTTATCGGATTATTTTGAGGGATTTGATTAATATTTTATCTTTTTTGTCGAGTTGACTATGTTGGTTTGTAGTATTGGTTCGGGAGATGAGTAATCTTATAGAGGTAAGTATATATATCTCCCACCCAAATTTATTTTTTGTCAAAATTTAAATGTACAAAATTATTTCATGTCACGTCTCATATCAAATTACATCGTTTATCTCACTTTATATATCCTCACCAATACACCAAGGGCCAGTTTGGTTTGCAAATTTTTGCTGAAAATCTTCAAAAATCTCTATAAATCTCTCTTAACTTTATATCACATCAACTTTTTTCTCTCACTACACGCATTACGAACTCCCCCCAAATCACAATTTTTATCTCAATTTATCTCATTTTTTCTTACTCCAAACAAACCCAAAACAATAATTCCAAATAGGTAATTCCAAATAAGAAATTAATCTTATGTTATATTTGTTGGGAGAGCAGTGCAATAAAAACCAAACAAATAACTCTCAATAACTTGTGTGCAAATCACAAGATAATTGAACACTAAAGACTTGGAGAAAATTCACACATTTATAACACAATAATTTAACGTGGCAAAAAATCTCTCTAATGTGATGAGTAAAAAACCCTACAAGACAACACGCTCAAACCACTTCCACCATAGTTAATAATGAGTACAACCAGTAAGTTATTTGAAGATACATCTACGGTATGCTTGTTTTAGGAAGTATGCTTGTTTTAGGAAGTAACATAGGATAAATTTTATTAAAATAATTTTTATTCTCTGTTATATTAGTTTAGAAGTAAGGGAAACAATTACACTTTCTCATTATCCGATAAACTATTCCTTTACACTCTTTTCTTAACAACATTCTCTCTCAATATTTCAAACATTATAATTATTATTGGATAATATTTGCTCTCTCAATTCAAATATAAGTATAATGAACTTGTTATCCCATTAATTATTACCAAGTAACAATTTCACCCCTCAACATTTTCACCGCATACTAGACATTCTCCTAGAGGTATATCATCACACTTTCAACAACCATTCTCAAGAACAAAGTCTTAATAACACAGAAAATGAAATAAAAACATGTGAGAAAAATCTCACTCAAATTTGCAATCTCGATTTTGCTCAAATAGGGCCAAACTAGAGACCTTTGTTTCCAATATCCACCATTTAGATTGTAGAACAATGAGTCTCAAATATGATATCCAAAAATTAACTCGATCCAACGATACAAACTAAATCACAATTTGATGAAAACTGCATAGTGACAAAATTCTACCAAAATTCTACTAGTGTTCTGGTTTTTGGTAGCATCTTTTTTTTGTTATTGTTTTGTTCACTTTTTCAGAATTAGGGCAACATCTTTTTAGGCCCTAGATTGGGCCAAAGGGGTGCACAAAAAATCGAAAACTGAACTAATTCAATCACTTTGGTTCAGGTTGGTTCAGTTCTATACCATTTTCATTTCAATTCTAGGTCAAAAATTAGTAAATTGATTTTTTTGGTTCGTTTTTCTGGTTAGTAGTTATACAACCCAAACGCGAACTGAAAATAACACAACCCAACTAACCCAAAACATATATATAATATTATAAAACCAAATAACATTATAACATAAAAATATTTATATAACTTTATATAATCTTAAAATTTAGGCCATATTGGCTTAAATCGAAAATAGTCCCAACCCATCCAAAATGACCTAAACCGAAAACTAAATTGAACTAACTTGATATTTTCAGTTCAGTTTGGTTCGGTTTTAATTTAAAATCGATTCAATTTCGAGTCCAAATTTTTAAGAGCTAAAAAAAATTGATTCGTTTCTGGGTTAAGTATGAATCCGAACTGAATCAACCTATGCACACCCCTAGCCAATAAATTAGCTCACAAGAGTTCCATTCCAAATTAGAGGGATACCCAACAAACTCGCTCGATCGACTAGTTGGAGGGCATTGTCAATTCGATAACCGTGCGACAAAACTCAAAACTTTCCGCTCGGCACCTTTGTCAACATATCCAAGCCATTATCATTAGTGTAAATTTTCTTAAGTTCCAATAATTTAGCATCCAATGCATCACGAATCCAATTATAGTGACCATCAATATGTTTCAATCTTGATTGAAAAGAAGAATTTTTCACAAGATGAATGGCGCTTTGATTAGCACAACATAAACATACCTTGCTTGTTTTAACCCAAGCTTCATTGTGAAATTTTGCAACCATAACAAATCTTTGTTGCCTCCACGGCAGCTTATAAACTAGGCCTTGGTAGTTGAAAGTGCAACATATTTTTGCAATTTAGATGGTCAAGCCACGATTTCCCCAGCAAAAGTCACCATATGCCTCGAAGTAGAATTTCAACCATCTAAACTTCTGGGCAAATTCGAGTCCGTATAACCAACCAACATAGGTTTCTTACATCCCAAAGTTAGTCTATGATTTGATGTTTCCTAGAGATATCTTATCACCCATTTCACGACCAACAAGTGATTCTTTGCCCATTTTGTAGCTTGTGGGGTACTCTCCTATTTGGATTGGCCTATTTGATCTTGTGGGCTAATTTATTGCTTTGGCCCAATCTAACGTCCAAAAAAAGGCTGTCCTAATTTTCACAAAGTGAATAAAACAACAGCAAAGAAAGCTACCACCAAAAGAGAGAGAGAGAGAGAGAGAGAGAGAGAGAGAGAAAAGAATTTTTGTCACTATGCTATCTTCATCAAATCACAATTTAAAGAGATTGCGTTGTTATATCGAGTAAATTTTGGATATCGAGTTAAGACTCGTTCTACAATCTGACCTCTGGTGATTGGAAACACTGGTATCTAACTTAGTTTGAATTGAGAAAAATCGAGACTGCAGATTTGGGTGAGATTTTTCTCACCTGTTCTTGTTTCTTTTTTACGAAGACTTTGTTTTTTAGGATGGTTATTGAAAACATGATGATGTATACCTCTAGATGTATCTAGAGAGAACTCATTAGTTGTGTCCATTATTAATTTTTTTTTTGAAAAGTGTGCCCATTATTAATTATAGTGGAAGTGATTTGGACAATTTTTTTTTGTTTGTGAGTAACACGAAACCCACACTGATTTATTGTAGTTCTCAACGAACCGTGTAGCCGATAGATAAATCGAAAAAATATACACGGCTTTTCATGCACATCCCGCTTAAGTTAAGAATCGAACCCATGTAATTTCTGTGAGAAATATAATCACAAGTCACTAGGGCAAACCCTAGAGGACATGATTTGGACATATTGCCTTTTGCGTTTTTTACTTTTCACATTGGAGAGATTTTTTCCCACGTTATATTGTTATGTCATGGATGTGTGAATTTTCTATGGCTCTTTATTGTTATGTCTCACTCTGTTTAAGCAATGCGGGTAGGAGTGTTTTCATTACATCTCGATGGTAGTTTAACCAAGGCTTGCTCACATCACAACCGTTCAATCATATAAAGCACTTTCCCTCACATTGAAACAAATGTTGCATTTAAACGATCTTATATGAGTAGCAACAATCTAACTAAAATGTAAACACCATATTATTTGAAAAATGCTAATTATACTCGAATTTCTGTAGCGTCTTGTATTCCATCATAGTATTATATACATCGTATTCTATACATTTGTGTTCTCTAATTAAAAGAAGAAATTAAAGAATCACTCTTATATCCATCTTACTTATTTTTTCTTATATTCTAAAAACAAACTGCAGGAAATGACATGCAGACTCCTGTAGTATGTATTCCAGGCATGGAAGGTTTCTTGCGCCGTTGTGACCTCCCAGCTGATTTTCATATCCGAGACATGGCTGACAAGGTCACCGCTAGTCTTCTCTTTAAAATGGACCAAATTGATCAGACACAAGGTCTAATAATCAACACATTTGATGAGCTAGACAAAGATTTACTCACTCACATTCGCTCCCGATGTTCGAAAATTTACACCATTGGACCACTCAACCAACACCTAAAGGTTAAACTCACAGAACCTGTTTGTGAAAACAATCTATGCGAAAAAGCTAGGGGTTGCTTGGCGTGGCTCAACGCACAACCATTGAAGTCTGTCATCTACGTAAGTTTTGGAAGTCTTGTAATGGCAACAAATGAACAGCTCATGGAGTTCTGGCATGGTTTGATAAATAGTGGGAAGCGATTCTTGTGGGTCATTAGGCATGATTTTTGAAAGAAAAAAATGGAGAGAGTCAAATTCTGGAAGAGGGTACTAGAAAATTAGGTTACATGGTTGACTGGGCTCCACAGGAAGAGGTCCTGTCTCACCAAGCTGTTGGTGGGTTTATAACTCACTGTGGATGGAACTCAATCATAGAGAGTGTTGCCGCGGGGGTGCCAATGATTTGCTGGCCTAATTTTGGAGATCAACAAATCAATAGTAGGTTTGTGGCAGAGGTTTGGAAACTTGGGTTGGAAATCAAAGGGACTTGTGATCGAGTTGTAATTGAAAAGATGATAAGAGATCTGATGGATGAGAGGAAAGAGGAGTTCCAGCAATCAGCAAAGCACATGGCAAATTTGGCTAAAAAGGCAATTAGTGAAGAGGGTTCATCATATTGTAATCTGGACAATCTGGTTAGGGACATAAGATTTGTAAGTGTCTAGGCATTGACATTGTTGATGCACTAGCTTTAAAATTCTGGTTCTTACTTGAAAATAATGACAGTAGATTTGCATAATTGATTATACAAATCAGAACAAAGAACCAGTCACTAGTTAGTATCGAAAAATATAGCCAAAGCACTGTTGGAACATTCATCGAACAGGTTTCCAGGCACGAAGGAACAACCTTCAGTGACTCTCCAAAAGTCTAGGTTGCAGTCGGGCCTGTTTGGTAAATTTTCAATGTTTTCTACTTTCTTCAACTTCTTTCAAATTTTTTCAATTTTCTCCACCAAAATTTACCAAACACCAAAAAAAAGTTATCACATAAAAAATCACTTTCTCTAACTTTTTTTTTTTTAATTCAATTTTTCTTCAACTTTATAAGTTTTTACAGCACATTCAACTTTTTTCAACGCCAGAACAAAAGTTGCCAAAAAAATATAAGTTTTTTGTTTTACCAAATACAGTGGATCTCATTTAAAAGCTTTCATGCATACCAAGGATAATGGAATAGACTTTGTACTTGGTGAATAAAGGAAAGCCCAATCTTTTGAGTTCGCCAGCTCTGAAACACAACCACGAGTAACTCACAGAATTCTAACTCTTCTGGTTAACAAATCACGACTAGCTCGATTTGTTCAAAGTTGTAAAAACTAGGTGCTTGTTCTAAGTGTTGCCTTCACTTGGAGGCGTAAGCTTGTAGTGGAACACGTAAATTACGTAATGATGTTAGAATATTTTTATCATGGAGAACGAATTCAAATAGAGATTCATTTTATAAACGTGGATTCAAATCACGTGTTTTTTTTTTTTTTTTTATTAGTAAGATAATTTGAATTGATAGGGATAAATTTACAAGTGTTTAAGGAGCATACTCCCGATGTATAAAGGAATTACTATCATCTATTTACAATAATTGGGATCTGCCATTTCAAAAGTACATTTGACATTGCACGGACCCGTACTTCATGTCTTATGATTATAATTATGTTGCTACTTGAAAACGAGACTCCTTTAAATATTATAGCATTTCTTTCCAACCAAATGTGATATCTAACTACAAATCAAGTAAGTTTGCATATGCTATTTGCAAAAGCTTTCTTGCTAAATTTGCCAACGGCCCATTAAATCTTTTCCTCCTAGCTTTTCTTCTGGCTTTGAATGTTGCATTGTTGACATATCAAGCTCCATATTTCATTAGAATAAGAGCAAGAAAAGAACAAGTAATCCATAATTTCATCTTCTCTATCATATAAAACATATTTTTAGCGATTTGTAATGCCCCCTCTAATAAGTCTATCCAGAGTGTTAAGTCTTTTTTGAATAGCCAATCATAAAATGAAGCTGTGCTGAGGGACGCAGCTAGAAAACCATATGATCTTATGCCAATAAATTATAGGTTTGGATTTTCTAAGGGCTAACCAGGTGACTGAGACTGAGTAAGAGTTATTGTTGGCCACACTCCAAATGAATCTGTCATTGTTCTTGCTACTTGGGATGTAATCTAGTAGATTGATAGTGATCTCCATTAGCTCCTAGGTACTGGGAAAAGGCCAAGACTAATAGGTAATGGGAAAAGGCCAAGACTAACTTTTAGGATACACACACGCACTCACACAAAATGTAACAACTAATTAATGCATTTTTAAGGACATGAAAGAAAGTAACCAGGGCAGTTGTGATATCAACATGATGGAATGCTTCAAATGTACAAAGCCAATGTATCCATTTAAAACAGAGTCCTGAATGGCTGCTTCTTTGCTTTTGGCTTTCACTTTAGTTTCTTAATGGACTCAAGCCCGGTACCAAGCTCTCCAGATGACGATAAACTGAATTGAAAATTAAACAATAAAACATGAAGCAAAATAAAAGGAACCAGAATAATATGCAAAATAGACACAATTCGCAAATGAGTCTAATATATGGCCCTAATCCTGCACTGAAATTAAACCAAATTAAAACTATATGAACTCTAAATCAGAACCCCATAAATGGAATTGTAAGAAAACGAAGGTGTGATAAGTATAGCGGTTTGATGTTTGAGTCTTCAGGGTTGTTGAAGAACTAAATACCTTTTTTGGTCAAATTGATGGCTAAACACTCAATTTTTTTTTTTTTTTTGTTTTTTTTTTTTTTGGGGGGGGGGGGGGGTGCTGAATTTAACAATAACACAATGTGGCCACAAGAAGGGGTTGTTACAAATCGAGGATGAAGTTTCCAAAACCTAGTAGCAAGCACAAACAATTACACGAATGGAATCGTGATGAAGGCATAACAAATTTTACTGGAAAAATTCTTACTAACAAATGGGCCAGTAATTTTTTGTCCTTCTAAAGCATGATAAAGTCTTTCGGTCATCCATTTGGTCATTATTTAAATCCAAATGGAAAAAGGAAGGGAGAGAAGTAATTCCCACTAGCAGACCTGAGAGCTATAAGCCTAACCTATGTGATAAGTAAAGGTCACTAGGGCAAAGGTTGAACTAGAGAATTGAGATATTTCATTCGACAGCAAAATGAGGTTAAATATTGATATGTCTTTTAATTTATTTATTTATTTATTTTTTTTTTTTTTTTTTTTTGAGGAAATATTTCACAAAGAAGTTTGGGTGATAGTGCTGTTATGGGTTGGAAACTTGAATTGTCATTGGTTTAGACATTTGAAAGTAAGATCGTCGTGTTTAGCTTAATAGAACTGTTTGGCTCAGTTCATTCAATTTTTAGAAACCAAACAGCAGGAAGATAAAGATTTGAAGTTGTAATTTCATTATTTTCTTAAGTGTTCTTGCTAACAAAGACAGACGGATATCAACCCATGAGTATGATCTAAAGGTTTGAAGGTTCGACCGAAGAAAAAGAATGGATAACACAAGACATTAAAAATTAGGGAACAAAATAATACAAAATTAGGAACTGAATAACTAAAAGGAATATAAAAGATCCTAGCTTCATCACCAAGTTAAATATAATCTCTAAAAACAAGAAACATGAGATTTTGGGGTTGAAATGATGGAATTCACCGTTCGGAAGCCATTTGTCACAATCGTATGTCATGAAAACGGATCCATCTCAAAAAAAATACCCAGAATAGATATATTATAATGCTAAAACAGACACCGTGGCCGTATTTGGCGGCCAAATTAATAAAGAATCAGTCAATTCTTAAGACTGGAACCACCTTCCTAACCCACGATTGGACCATTACAAAATATGGCACAAGGGAGGTTCAATCCCTTTCCACCCGACCACAAATGACTCAGCTAGAATATAGGAGTAAAGAAATTACTCTTCTCTAAGTCTAGCTGGAATATGAATTAATTCCATGTAGTTAATGAAATTTCTATCAACTGTTCCATTCCATGGCTACCATAAGCAACAAAGTTCATTACAGAGCGCCAGTGCCACACCCACTCAAGTTATGCAGGACATTAATTTCTTACCTTAAAAATTAGATGACTTTATAAATGATCTCTTGTGGTCAAATCAAATCCTTAAGAATACAGTTCAAGCAATCAGTTCCTCAATCCATAATCAAAATCAGCTCCTCAAGTAACATCCACAATCAAATTCACAACCAATCAAACAGAAGAACTGCCACCCCCTGCCTCAACAAACACCCAAATCAACCAATCCCCCCTCCCCCCAACCCACTGCTACCACTTAACCACCCAAATCAACCACCACCAACCCACAACTGCCACCAATTAACCACCCAAATCAACCAACCCCACCACTCCCTGCCTCCCCCAACACCCAAATCACCAGAATCCCGACCCAAAAAAAAAAAAAAAAACAAAACAAAACAAAACAAAAACAAAAGAAAAAAACAATAGAGAGAGAGAGTTCAGAGCTCAGAGAGGAGAGGAAGAGATGGGGGCTTACCAAGGGACCGGGAGCAGGTGCACTGGTGGTGGAGGTCAAAGCCACCAACTGATTGATGAGAGAAACAGTGATTAGATATGTGTGTGTGTGTGTGTGTGTGTGAGAGAGAGAGAGAGAGAGAGAGAGAGAGATCTGAGAGATGAGAGAGAGGGAAATCTGAGAGAGAAAATGTGTACCTAGGGTTTGCGGAGGCCAGTTGCTGCTCCTGTGGCCGGCGCTCGTCGGAGATGAGGGACGGAGAGTGCTGAGCCGAGGGAGGGAAATGAGGGACATACGATTTTGTTTTTTTCTTTTTTTTTTTTTTTTTCGATAGCACTAAAGGGCAAAAATAAAGCATAAGTGGTTAGTCTTGAAGAATCTGTATGGTAAGGAAATTTAAATTTTAAATTAAATATTTTTAATTAATGAATTTGTCCAATAATCTTGATTATTTTTTTTCTTTACTTTAATTTTTTTTATTATTCCATATGAAAACTCTCTCCCTCTCACTTTTCTCATATTTTGTTAAGTACCTTTTTTTTATAAAAGTTTTTTAAATAAGTATTTTAAAAATACAATAATATTTATAATAAAAAATAAAATTTTACACTTTTATTAAACATTAGCACCGTTTGGTGTGCTAAAAAATAAAAAAAAATCTCTGAAAAACTCTAAAAATCTCTAAAACTTATTCACTTTTTATTTCACGGCACGAATTACAAACTCATAACTTATCTCACTTTGGCCACGTTTGGAGTCAATACAAAATTCTACAAATCTCTACAAACACAAATTACAAAACAGTAAAATTTAAAATCTCTACTCACTGTACAAAATACGAGACATTAACTTTTATCATTTTATACAATTTTATACAACTCCAAACACACTATTTATCTCATTTGATCTTACTTTTTATCACTCCAAACAAAGATACTTAGACCAAATTAATTAAAATTTTTATTTAAAAATAAAAAGTGACATTTAGACTATAATTTAAAAAATTTCTCAAAAAATAAAAGTGTTAAATAAAATTTTAATTTTAATGAATATAAAATTTAAAATTTTAGATACATACACTTTTTCATATTATAATTATATTACCTTTAGTCTCTATTGATTGGTAATTTTTATTTTTATATATTATTTTTACAATTTTTTATAAAAATTTATTTTATAAATTTACATTTGAATTTTTTACTTTCTAAATTATGTTTATGTGTCTTTAGGCACATTCAATTCTTAGTTATATATTATAAATGCTAAAAACACAATTTTTAAAGTAAGAAATTTTATCTCAAACAGCATTTTCACGTTATTATGTTAAAGTAAATTCACATTAATTAAGTTTTGTATAATTAATTTGGATAAAAATATTTAAATTTAAAATAGTTAAAGATAAAGTTTGTAAATTTGTGATTATACCCTAAATAGATTTTAGAATTCTGTCTAAGTTATAAATTATTTAAATAAATAAATAAAAATAATAAAATTAAGATGGGTTGATGGGATCTGATATAACTAATTCAAGAATGGATAAATATTTAAATTTATAAATAATTAATAAGAATTTAAATTTATAAATAAATTTAAAATTTATTAATAATTAAAGATACTTACTATAATTTACAATTAAGATAACACTACTCTGACAAGTGCTGTCTTACAAGTATTATCTTCTGCGATCGGGAAAAAATCCGCAACCGCTACTCGATGGTGTGCACTGGGTGAAGCTCGCGCTATGGACCAAGCCGGTAATGGTCCACAAGGTAGTAAACCAGCCTAGGTAAGTCCTGACTGACCGGCTCGACTGAGAGGGACTGTTCGAAATTCGCCGAAACAGTAACCTGCCCTTCCCGAATGGAGAGTCGAACTTGGGACCTCACGCGGCCCAAGTCTCCAAACACTCTCGAACCCCCACTCGACCACCCCGAAGGGGTCTTACAAGCATTATCTTAATTATAAATTGTGTGGACTTAGAATTATAATAAAACGTTATAAACTATGTAGATTTAGATTCATGACAAATATTATACTAATTAGATATTTAGAATTAGATTATATGTAAAATTAGAATTTTGACTTAATTGTAACTCTTTTTAAAATGTAATTGTTGTTAATAAAAAAAATAAGTTTCAAATAAAAAAATATGTACATATCAAATCAATCATAAAATTGAATATTTTAAAAAATAATAATTTCCACATTTAAATTTTTGTTGCAAAAGATAAACAACAGTACTTCTATTTAAGTCCGATAGGATTAAAAAAATTATAAATAAAATTATGATAAATGCTCATAAACATATTTTATAATTTAAACTAGAAAAAATTATTTCGTTATTTCACGAAGTTATTCTAAATTCTACATTGTTAAAATTTATATATAATTAGCATAGAATTATATTTTGTTATTATAAATTTAACATTATTTAATAAAAAATGAATTAATTAAATTTAGTATTACTTGAAAAAAACAATTACTGAAACCTACTACTTGTCTAAACTTGAGTTTGAAGGTATTATTTAATAAAAAAAACTAATCAGTTAAATTTAATATATAGTAACAAAAATTATTCAATTACATATAATATATATCAATAGAGAGTTTGGGTCTAAATGTATAATTTTGAAAAAGTTTTGAAATAAGCCATATTTTTTAACTGAAAAATGTTGACAACAATTTTTTAAACTCATCTCTTGTTTTTGCTATACTGTTTTGTAGCAATACAAGCAAATAAAAAAATAAGAAAATAAATATTTAAAATTTGTTAAAACGTAAATGTTGCATGTTCAATTTCTTTTTAACTTGCTAAATTTTATTATTTATATTTATTTCCTTATGTTATTTTTTGATAAGAGTGTGATTTTTATTATGGTGATGCAACAAATGTTGAATATCAGTCTAGGAAAGAAATTAAGGCTCCATTTAACAAAATTTTCAATTTTCACTTGTGGGGTTTCGCTTTTATTTTTTTGAAAATTGAATGCAAAAACTCATTTGATAAATTTATTTCTATTTTTTTGTTTGGTAAAGTACAAAAAATACCCCTACAGTTTACCCTCAATATCACTTTGGTCCCATACGTTTCAATTGCAACAGTAAAATCCCATCACTTTCGGTCAAGTATCAATTCGGTCCTTTCGTTAGTTGACTGTTACAAACAACCGTTAAACTGAGGATAAAATGGTAATTTCATTTATAGTTTATTCTCAGTGTCACTTTAGTCCCTCACGTTTTTAATTATAACAATTAAATCCCTACACTTTCGACATATATTAGAAATATATTTTTTAAATTTTTTAATAAATAATATACTCTAAAATATATTTTATTAAATTATATAACATATTTTAATTTGAAATATATCTTATTCAATTATTTTTAGTCAATGAAATATTTAAATTATATTTAATATATTCTATTTTTATTGAATTAAATTAATTTTCAAAAATAATATGATTAAATTAATAATATAATTAAAATAATATTTAGTTTTTTTTAATTAATATGAAATATATTTTATTAAATACAGTTAATTTTCTTAAAAATTTTATTAAATGGTGATTTGATGATTTCACTAATAGTTGTTATAATTAATAGAATTGAATTAAAAAAGTTGCATATATAAACGTATATTCTCGAATTGAAAATATATATAAAATTATATATATGAAGAAAACTGCAGAAACATAAAATTTAGAAAATAACGATTCTAAGACCTTTTGATAACATTATTATTTTTTATTTTGTTTAACTTTTTATTTTTTATTATCATTTTTTTAAAATAAAAATTGAAACTGCATTTACAAATACAATTTTATTTACATAAATTAATTTTTAATAAAATATTTAATTTAATTATTTCTTAAAAATTATTCAAATTTAATAAAATACATTTCATATTAATTAAACTATATTAAACATTATTTTAATTATATTATTAATTTAATCATATTATTTATGAAAAATAACTTAATTCAATAAAAAGAAAATATATTAAATAAAATTTAAATATTTTATTTATTAAAAATAATTTAATAAGATATATTTCAAATTAAAATATGTTATATAATTTAATAAAATATATTTTAGATTATATTATTTATTAAAAATAATTTAATAAAATATATTTCAAATATATATCGAGAGTGTAGGGATTCAATTGTTATAATTGAAAACGTGGGGGACTAAAGTGACACTAAGAGTAAATTATAGATGAAATTACCATTTTATCCTCAGTCTAACGATTATTTCTAATGGTCAACTAACAGAATGACCGAATTGATACTTGACCGAAAGTGTAGGGATTTGACTGTTGCAATTGAAACATGTGGGACCAAAGTGATACCGAGGGTAAACTGTAAGGGTATTTTTTGTACTTTACCAATAAAAATTATTTTCAAAATTTTAAGAATTACAGAAACATAAGAAATGTTTTATCAAGTTTTCATTTTCCTCTACCATCACAAGTTATATGTAACACTTGAGATTTTGTTTTGGTTATTTATCTAAGATGTTGAGCCAATTAAATATTTGGACTTGAGATTAGGTCTGGATAATTGGGTTTGTTTTGTTATTCCTGAACCAAGTTTGGCTCATAACTGTATTAGATTAGACGACCGAGCTAAGGGCTGAGCCTCCTTTTTCTCTTCTTCCTTTCTTCTTTTCTTTTCTTCTTTATTTTTCTTATTTCCTTTGGCCTTTCCAAGACATAGTCGTAGGAGAGAAAATAGATAGGGGGAGAGAGAGAGAGAGAGAAACAGAAGAGAAAGAAAGTTGAGTTTGGAGAAGAAAACTAACGGATTAGGGTAGTATTTGACGCTATGATTATTGTGGTGGTGACCATGTTTTGTGATTTGGCCGGAGGTAAGAAAAATCAGTTTCAGAAGGTTGGAAGCTCAACTCAGTTTTTTTCATTTTTCTCATTCTTTCTTCGAATTCGAGGTAGATAAGACTTATATACATGTTTATATGTGTTGTTAGCATGATTTTGATATATTATTTGCATGATTTTATTGAATATTGGCTCATTTACAGAGAGGTATATACATATATATGTGTATATGGTTGTTTATGTACATGCATATATATGTTAAAATCTTATATTTCTTTGAGTTGTTGAAACAAATGCTAAATAAAACATGTGTTGTCGAGATGTTTATATGTTTACATATAATTATTTGTTAAGTTTGGGACTTGAATGGAGGATTTGGAGTGTTTGTGGTTTAGGTTCGAGTTTGAAAATGAACCCAGAAATGATTTATGGGCACTGTTGTTTGGATATGGGTTCGAACGATATCTATCCTTAGGACATGGTTCGAACAGTAGCCATCCTTGGGACAAGGGTCCCAACGATAGAATCAGTGATTTTTCAAAAAATGCAATTTTTAAGATTTTAAAACACTTTTGGTATCCAAAATTATTAGTTATTGATTTCTAAAAATTAAATGAACCCTAAATCATTCTCAAATCTAATGAGAATGTATTTTTATATTGAAATAGTATTTATTTACATAATTAAGCATATCATGTGCATTGGACTAGGGTTACATATTTTCGATTTGATAATGTGAATATTAATTGACCGAGAGTAGTGGCAAAGCCACATTAATGCAATGGGGCAAGCGACCTCTTGGATTTTGGATGTTAAATTACAAAAATACCCTTGGTATTTTACCTTTTATTGAAAAAAATAAATTACTTCAAAATTAAGGTGTATTGGTCTTATTAAAAAAACTAAGGTTAATTCAAATTTTTTCAACATAAAAGAAGTTTATAAAAATTAAACCCAAGTATTTTTTTGTGAAATAAAATGTATTTTCCCATTATACTATTGAATATTTTTGTGTATAATATCAAAAAATATAATATATAACATAATAAATTTTATAAACAATAAAAAACTTAATAATAATTATATTTTTTTATAGTAAAGAGAGACATCCTATTAAATATCATATACTGCTGAAATAACCAATTGAACCATTAAATTGAAAAAAGTATAGTCACCGGTTTAATGTCCAAGAATAATTTTATCTCTCCCTAAAAATAACATTGTTTCTTTCTTACTCTTAACCCCAAAATAACTTATTGTTCTCGTCTTAGATGCGCAGTGCCCCCTTTACTGAAAATTCTGGATCCACCCCTGATCGAGAGTGCCATGTTTATATTATTGACATGCCAAGGCTTGGGTCATCTATATGGACGGGATCCTTGATTTTAAGAAAAATGATAAAATGAGATTTTAAAAATATTAGATGATCCCTAATCGATATATATGACTAGAGCTTAGTCATTTGAGTTGAAATGTTAATATTGAGATGATAAATTATAAGATTTTTTCTGAACTGCAACCGAACTCTATTTGAGTTAAGCAGATACCTAACTAGAGTATAACTCAGTTCCCTAATAGAAGGGTCAAAGGGGTGTAACTCGGTTTCTCTAAGTCTTACACCAATGGCAGTGTAACTTGGTTCTCCAATGGGAATTTATTGAAATATACATTCATCGTAAGTGTTAATGGTACAGTTGGTAGCCCCACATACTTTGTTAAACATCACTCATCTTAGGGTAAGGTTTGGAGTAGATGAGGATTAGAGAATACATTGGCCATTTTATCACATGTGTATTGTTATATTATATTTTTTGTAGATATTTTTGTGAGTTATATTATATACTTGGATTATTGTTCACTTATGCACATTTGCATGATCCTGCATACTGAGCAGTAATGTCCCGCCATCCTTATTATAGGTGATCCCGTGAGATCAGGGAGTAGTCATTCAAAGCTTAGGCATGGTTTGGGAACCATTAACACTTTCTTTTTTTTTTTTAGCAAACTAGTAATTTGTTAAAAAAAGGCAAGCTTTTTTTTTTTTTTTTGCATTTGGGAAGTATGCTAAAAGCATGCTTTTTTTATATATTGACATTTTTACCCTCGTTACTTTATACTATTTTCTAAAATTACCTTGAAGACACAAATACCCAATAAAGGGGTAATTCCGTAATTTAAAATTTAGTCATTAGCACATGTTACAGTAAGCTAAAAAAAAAAACATACTTTTAGCATGAGTTCCCAAATCATGCCTTAGCTGAGATAGATGGATTGACCTAGTACGTTATTTTATTTTATTGTTAGATTATTGTATTTCTATTTGTGTGACCGAAATGTAGGTCCCAAACTTACTCAAATTTTTGATATTGTATTATAATTATGTTATTATAACTATGTAAGTTTTAGATTGTGTCATCGAGGCGTGATGTTGGATTTTATTGTTATGATGTCATTTATATTATTTTTATATGAGAATGAGGGACGATATTAAATACTTTGATTGTTATTGTTATATTATGATTCAACTTTGGAATAGGTTTTTTGTTTATTTTACTTAGTTCTCATATTCTCATGTTGTTCGTCCCGGACTATAAGGTTAGGGACGTGATATCACAATTATTACTACCATCTACCACCACGTGCTGTTGCCTAGCCAACGCTAACCGCCGTCGATCGCTGTCACTTCGACCACCGCCACCGACTACAGACCATCACCCGCCTCAAATTACTATCTCTAGCTAGCCACCCACCTCCGCCAGCATTCGCCACTCATCGCCGTAGATTACCCTCACAACACTTTAATTATTAATTAATAACTATTGTTATGAAATACATTTTTAAGTTTTTATTTTTTTTTATTTTTTGCTATGATGAAAAAAACTAAAAAAAAATGAACATAAAAAACTAGCAATTTTGTCAAACCAAGCCTAATAATTTAACATTGAATATGAATATGATAAAATATGAATTGGTGGAATATTTTCAGGTTTAAGATTTGTGTTTAAGAGTTCAAAATTTTACAATATAAATTTAGAGAAGTCAGTAACAATGAAATAATGTATTTTAAAATCATTATTTCAAATATAATTTTTTTAGTTAATAATATTTTTATAAATATTTAAAAAAACATTAGCATTTATTTAAATCTTAGGTTGAGTAATAGCAAAACAATAAAAAAAAAAAAAAAAAACTTGGAAATGAAGACCGGGGAATGGACCAAAAAGGGGGACTAATTTATTTATTTTTGACATTTAATGACTACTTAAACGGAATAATTAACCGCCCTGGGCGATTGCCATTAGTGCTTTTGGTGACTGGTGCTTTTAGTGACTGTCAATAGTGGCCCCTCTCTTCAAATAGTGATAAAATCTAACCAATATATAATAATAATATATCATCAAAATTATATATTTATAGATATTCACTAATAAATTCGGTTTCATATATATATTTATACATATACTTTTTTCGTTGTATGTCTTATTATTTTATAATTAAATATATATTAGGAGTCGTTCCAAATATCAACATTTTACAAAAATTTGAATAACTCATATTTCAAAAATTTTATTTAGAAATTTATACTAACAGCCATAGATTATTAACCAACAAAAAAATATTACTTTATACTAAACTTGAATTTTATGGACTTTCACTCAACTTTTGTAAAATAATTTACTATTGTTATTATACTATTGATCTATGTATATTCTTTCTCGTTTTGTTCGTTAATATACATATGATAGGAGTGTTTTTTTTATGATTGGTGTAACTATTTCCTATATCTAATATAATACGATTTAATTTTAAACAAAACAAAAACTTATTTATATGATGAACTGAAATTTAAAGTAAATAAATTTTTATTTCAGGTGCAATTGATATGTAGGAAATGTTCATACTTTTAAAATTTTGATTTATTAAAATATAATTTTTAATGAAAGTTAAATTTATTTTATAAATGAAAAAAAAAAGAAAAAGTGATAATACCTATGCAACATGGTATCAAGCTCGTGTGTATATATATAGGAGGTGTTTGATCAGAAAAAAATTGATAAAAAGTATAATAAAAGTATAAATATTTAATATAAAAGTGATATGTGGTAAAATTTAATTAGAAAAAAAAATAAAAAATTGATAAAAATTAATAAATTTTGATTGATTTTGACTAATTAAATACTCTCTGTATATATATATATATATATATATATATATATATATATATATATAGGTAACGGGTGTAAAAATCATTGTATCAAGGTACCCACATGATCAATTAAGACGTAATTGATTTTAACATTTTGCTCCAACTAATTATGATATTTTTGGCTGGAAGCACAGCTTCTAACAAGAAGCTTCCAAAAATGTATAACCAAAGGTCAAATTCCTCTGCTTCATCGACATACATCATTCCACCAGCTCTTCATAGCAATCCTCGATGAACCTAATGACAAAGTAATCTTCTTGCTAAACAATGGCTATTATATTAAACTTCCCCGCATTTAAAAGGAAGCGCTCACAATGAGAACTCGAAGCATATTATTAATTTTTGAATTGAAATTCCACACACACGATGAATCAGAGAACAGAAAACGTACAACTCCCTCCCCATGTACTAATCTTCCCCTACCCTGCCCACGGCCATGTAAACTCCATGCTCAAGCTGGCCGAGCTTCTCTGCCTCGCCGGAGTCCGAGTCACCTTCCTGATCACCGAGCACATCCTCCGCGCCATCCAACGACACCGCGACGTTCTATTCCATTTCGCGCGCTACTCGGGTTTTCGATTAGAAACCGTCTCCGATGGCCTGCCGGAAGACCTTAGCTCTGGTGATAGAATCTCGGAGTTGTTCTTTACTTTTAGGCCTACCGTTAGAACGATTCTGAGAGAGTCGGTGACATCGAATCGGCAGGGTTCGAACGTCACGTGTGTGATAGCTGACGGGGTGTTCATCAGTTTTGCTCTTGATGCTGGCGAAGACGCCGGGGTTCCCGTCTTTTGTTTCTGCACTTCAAGCCCGTGTGACCTCTGGACCTTCTTATGCGTGCCCAAACTCATTGAAGCTGCCGAGTTTCCCTTTGAAGGTAGTAATAATACCCATTTGTATGAAAATATTTATACAACAGTGATTTAGAATTAAATTTATAATATTAATGTAATATGTATTTTTTATTACTTAAAATTAATTTGAAAACCAAAATTCGTTGAAATTAGAGTGTATTTAACGCATTGAAAAATACTGAACAATTTTAAAAACCTTTAAACATTATTATTTTTTATCTTATTACACAAATTATGAATTTACAAATTATTTCAAATTTTCTCACTTTTGTCAATGCAAACCCTTCTTTATTTTCACTTATAAAAACTCATGTGTACGCACAAGAAGCAGAATCACAAAAGATGTTATACCCTGAAATCTTTAAAGTTTTCTAATGCATATAAATGTCATCAGACCATTAAATTCCTCTTTCCTATTTATTTCTCGTTTTTTCACATATTCATCAATTTTCTTTATAAAAATTTAAAAATTTTTATATTTTTACTTATTTTTAAGAATTTATTTAAAAAGACCGGTGAAAACGTGAGAATAAGATGGATAAAATACCAAAAAAAAAAACCTAAAATTTTAATTATTTTGATATTTTTATTAAATTTTAACGAATAATTTAACAAAAAAAATTAATGTTAATAGTATTTGAAACTAGAGGAGATAAATGTAATTTTTAAATATTAAGAATAGTAATTATAATCACTGTAATATTAAAGAAAAGTAAGTATAACTTATCCTCATTTCTCTTGTCAGGATTTAGCAGGGTTCATAATCTGTAAAGCACAAGACCATATTGGTGCTCTCAAATTAAAACTGTCCCCCCCCCCTTTTTTTTTACCAAAATTGTCAAAATAAAATAATTTGTCTATTTTTTTATTTATTTCGGAATTTGTGCGGATAACAGGGCAAGTTCTTTTGTAGTGCTATTATACATATAAATACTATTTTTATTGTATTTATTTAATTTAATATATTTTTTTTTGGGCAAATGGCAGGAAACAATCTGGAGGTGCCCATTGTAAGCGTTCCAGGGATGGAAGGTTTTCTCCGCCGTCGTGACCTCCCAAGCATATTCCGAATGGCAGACTTGACCAACGTCGCATTCCAAATTATGGTTAACGAAACGCAGCAACTGCGCCGAGCGCAGGGTTTAATTCTCAACACATTTGATGACCTAGAAGAGCCCATACTCACTCACATACTCTCTCAATGCCCTAAACTGTACACCGTCGGACCACTCCACGCTCACCTGAAGAGTAGACTTGCACTAATCACAGAACCTATCCCTGCCAACAATCTGTGGGAAGAGGCCAAAAGCTGCATGTCGTGGCTTGACGCGCAGCCGTTAAGATCTGTGATCTACGTGAGCTTTGGAAGTCTTGCGACGGTGACGGAGGAGGAGCTCATTGAATTCTGGTATGGCCTGATAAATAGTGGAAAACGGTTCTTGTGGGTCATTAGGCCTGACTTTGTGAGAGAGAAAAATGGTGATATTCAAGTTCTGGAAGAGCTCCTAGAGGGTACAAGGGAAAGAGGGTGCATGGTTGGCTGGGCGCCGCAGGAAGAGGTCTTGGCTCACCAAGCCATTGGTGGGTTTCTAACTCACAGTGGATGGAACTCGACCCTGGAGAGTATTGTGGCAGGAGTTCCGATGCTTTGTTGGCCTTACTTTGCGGACCAAATGACCAATAGTAGGTTTGTGGGAGAGGTTTGGAGACTTGGGTTGGACATGAAAGATAATTGCGATCGACTTATGATCGAGAAGATGATAAGGGATCTGATGGATGAGAGGGGAGAACAGTTTTGGAAATCCGCGGATCAGATGGCTAAATTGGCTAGAAAAGGAATTAGTGAAGGTGGGTCATCGTATGGTAATTTAGAACGTCTTGTTACAGACATAAGATCCATGTGTCTCCACAAAATTACATAGCTGAAGCAAGCTCTAATTAAAATTAAGGTTGGCAGTATTTTGAAAATAATTGATACAGTCAAAGATTGTTTTGGATTACATGAAAAATAAAGATTTAAATCCAAATTAATCGAATTAAGAAACATTTTATACTAATGTATAGAATTTTATATTTTATTGTATTTTATGCATTTGTTTAAAATTTCAAATTTTACTTATCATTTAGATTTACACTGATTTAAATTTCTGAATCTACCATTGCCTCTCGTGTAATGATTTGAGAGACTAATAGCATAAATGATATCAATTCGAGGACTCGAGAAAATTAGATTAAAATTAAATAGTTTAAATATATTTATTTTTTTTAATTAACAAATATAAATATATAACAAAAATAAATATATTTAAATAATTAAATTTTAATTCAGCCACAACTACTCTCTTAAAAAGTCGCAATCCCTGACGAAGCAACGTGAGTCCATGTTAAGCTCTGAATTTTCTGTGGTTCGTGACAAATGGGTATTCTTGATGTGGGAGTTGAATGCTGATGTGGCTGATAAGTAAAATCATGTTGGGTGTTTGATATACAATAAAAAACGAGGTTGCTTTCCGAAGATACTCTGCGGTGCCAGGTTTTCCTTTCAGTGGTTAAGGCAGAGTTGCCCTCTTTGGCTCTTTTTCAACTGATGATCTGCATTTTGACCATCATTTTTTTTAATTGAAGTTAACGGATTGCAAACTAACAATTCTAATTGCAGGGAGTGCTTGGTTGATGGAAATATATATATATATATATACAAAAAGTTATATATGACGTTATTTAATTAAAAAAATATAAAAAATCAATAAAAACGAATAAATTTTGACGGAGTGTGACAAACCAACACCTTTATTTAAGAATTAAGAATTAGCTTGAAAAATGTAAATAAAAAAATACCTAAATAACAATTAAACTTGAAAAAGAGGCATTACGGATTAAATGTGAAAACACCCAAAAAAAAAAAATTGTAAAAAGATTAACTGGGCTGGAAAGTAATTTTTTTTTAAATTCTAATTCTAAATTTAGATTAATCGGGTAAGATCATTGTTTTTATAAAGTAAAATGTATGATTGATAATAATATTTTTAATTTGTGTATATTATATAGTCATATATTTCGTGATAAATATATCACAATCTCCGACTGGCTCTCATCTTCACAATTTCAACACACACTTATTTAAGAATTTTAACAAACATTTATCATCAAAATCTTAAAAAATTCTTGATTTAACAAACATTTAACAAACACTTATTTGTGTATATTATATAGTTTTTTTTTATCATTTATTCATAAATATCCATTTTTATCATTTATTTATTTTTATCTGACTTAGTTCTTACCATTTTTAAGATAAACTTTTTTTTTTATCATTTATCATTTATCTAATTTAAATTTTTTTAAAACTAAAGATATAAAAATAAGAAATTTTCAAATTAATTGATTTCAAATTTATAACTACCAACAAATTAAAAGTATAATGCATTTAATATTTTTTATTTTAAAATACCATCGAATTAATGATTATATTAGCGTAGCATACACAGCGTCGCATCATTTTAATTATTTTTAAAGACCAACTTTTTTTTATTTTTATATTTAGACTTAGTTTGGGAAGAAGAAAAATTAATTTTTTTCTTTGTAACTAGTTACTAAAAAGTTAATTTTTTTAGAGAAAAAAATTAATTTTTTATTAGTTAGTCCTTAATATTTTTGTTAATTTAATATTTTTATTCTTTATAATTAAAAAAATTAAAATATAAAAAAATAAATATGATCATTTCACAAAAAAATCAAAAGACTCAATTGTTTCTTACTACTCTTTTCAAACGAAACGTTAACAAATTATGAGTTGACTTCTGATCAATGAGCTAAAACACGAAAAAGTATAAAATATTCCCAAACACCCTTGTGATCACCTTATGTTGGTGTAATTTCTACTCATTTTAAATTCTAGGAAGGATCCTTAAAAAAAAAAAAGATAAAATAAAATAAAATAAAATTCTGAGAAGGAATTTTAAGTAAAAAAAATATTTGATAACAGAAATTAAATATACTAAAATAGTAAAACATAAAATACGTGTATTAATATTATAAGAATAGCCAGAGAGAGAGAGAAAGAGAGGGGAGAAAATCTATACATTCAAAGCAATGATACGGGTAAGAATAAGATGGTTAAACATTTATTTTATAGCGAAAAGTTTGGATTTTTAAAGTACTGATCATTTAAAGTTTTGAAATGATCAATCTTAAAGAATCTATTCCTCATTAAATTGTTTGAGTTAATTTATGCATCTATTAATTATTCTCTAGCCAACAACACAATAATTTATAAACTATGCAAATTAAATAAATCCTCAAAATTTTCATGTTTAAACTCAATTTTCAAAAATATTAACATCCTAAACTCAAGGGATAAGAGGATCCTATATTAAAATATAATTTTAGCGAAGCAGGGGGTTACAATCAGTGTTGACTACTGCCGCTGCAATCAGTTGAAAACAATATCATTTGGGTTAGTGGAACGGCACCATTTTAATTTTGTTTGAAGCTGCAATCGGCCCTGCGATTGCCTTTTCCGTTTTAGAAACCCAAATCACTGTTTCTTGTGAAGAAAAAGCTGAAAAAAAAATTTTAACCATAGAACTCTTTAGAACATGTATGTATATATATATATATATATATATATCAATTCATATAAATGCAAGGGACGGCGCCGTTTCGAAATTTAATAACAAAACACTCCTCCCACAGACTAAGCGACAAAAAATAGTGACCAAGTATGTTTCATTAAACAGTGGCCACTGTTTTTTTACAAAGAAAAAAGGTTACATCCGAATTGCAGTATTCAACACCGAAGACTTCTGACCCTGTAATTGACAAGACAGATCAACAACCGCAGGTCACATGAAGTTGCTAAAATAGTCATGCTATGTCCTTTCACCAAGGACTTTATCACCTTAACAATGAGAAATTGGCACTGGAGCATAGAAATGATTAGAAATGACATTTGACTTTGATGAACACAAATAAATATTGTAATGTAAGAAAAAAAACAAATTCTAAATATAAGCAACAAGTGTTGCAAAAATTAATTTGTCAAAAAAATGAAAGATCAAGGATATACCTGCCAATATACTATCAAAAATACTTGGCATCTAAGAAAATTATTTAATTTGCAAAAATATGACATAAAATTCTACGAAAATCAACATTGCTTTAAACTAAAATTAAATAATTTAAATAAAAAATTTAGTTTTAATCGAATTATATTTGTAGTAATACTACGTTTATACCCAATCTTTTACACTATATTTACACTCCACCAAAACGACGTCGTTTTGGCTATTAAAAAGAACAAAAAAAGCAAAAGGTAACATTTTGTGACTATGATATTTTTAAATAAAATGCAATGGTTAGTGATCAATATAAGTTGACGGGATATAAATATGAATGTAAAAGATTGAGTGTGAGTGTAGCATTTTATATATATATATATATATATATATATATTTGCCCCTAATTGGATTGAAGTCGACCCTATGAAGAATACAAAAGTACAATTGTCCACAGCAAGTCTTAAGCACACAAAATGTGCAAATCTTCGTTTGTAATTTAATAAAGGATAAATAATACTTATCTTTTTTTTAACATTTAAATAATTATATTTACACCTTTTAACATTTAAAAATTATAATTATTTCTTTTATTTTGAAATATTGTTAATATTTATCTATTATCATTAAATCGATCTTAAAACTTACTTAAAAAAATGTCAAATTAAATAAAATTTTAAGTACTTTTTTCTATTTATATTTGCAAACAAAAATATTGTTGTCAAAAAAATAATTAAGTGTTTATTACTCGTGCACAAAAAAGTTTATTAAACAAAATATTTGTTGTGCCATAATTGATTAATCTCTTTTATGTACTTTAAATAAAAATCTTGTCCGTTGAACTGTATTACCATAATTTATTTTTTAAAAAGTACACTAGGACAACATGTCAAACCTTTTGGTCCTAATATTTATATTTTACAAAAGAATAACTCCATAAAATGCTATTTTTAATACGTATATAAGTATCCTTGTCGCATAATTCTTATTCCAAATTCTAAAATTTTATAGTATCCCAAATAAATAACATTTATAATGTATTGGGGCAGCACTACTCTGTTAACACAAAAAAGTGAGCTTTCCTTCGTTTTTTTTTTTTATCTTTATCTTTTATATATTTTTCATAAAAATATTTTTGGTAATTTATAAGTATATTATTTATAATTTTAAAAATATTAAAAAACACTTAAAAATAGTAAAATATATGTACGTTGTTGACATTTAAAATAAGCTAAATTAATATATATATATATATGTATGGGTGTGTTTGGAGTTGTATAAAAGTATACAAAATAAAATTGTAAAAGTAAATGTCTTGTAATTCATGTAATGAGTGAAGAATTTAAATTTTATTATCTCATAATTCGTATTTGTAGAGATTTGTGAGATTTTATTTTATTTTATTTAACTGTAAACGGAACCTATATGTCACAACTTTAATAGAGTCATAATTGTGGCCAAAGTAATTTTTACGGAAAAGAAAAAAGAAGATTGATATCAAACATCTTAATTTAGATTGTTGAATTAATTAAAAGTTAATGATTTAAATATATTTATAAATTTTTAATTTAAAAAATATATAACTATATTTAACTATTAAATTGTAATTTGCCAGTCTAAATCATGTCGTGGATAGACTGATATTAAAATTGATTATAATTCTAGCCTCGATTCCTATTTGATATGTCATTGTATCGCCCGAAAACCAAATAATTTAACAAAGGACTATGGAGCTTTCAAGAAAATTTGACAAAACGATTACCTCTATCCGATCGACAGCAGCGACCAATTAATGATCAATTCTAACAACGTATTACAAAAGCTTAAACCTAAACAACGAATATTAAAGCCTTAGCAGCAGGAGATTCTATCACCCATATTCATGAACACAAGAAACAATTTTGGATCAAGAAAGAGAATTTGATAGATGGATCATCAAGAAGAAGAAGAAGGACAAGGACTCCCACCCCATGTGCTCGCCTTCCCCTACCCGGCACAGGGCCACGTCAACTCCATGCTCAAGCTCTCCGAGCTTCTCTGCCTCGGAGGACTTCACGTCACTTTACTCGTTACCAACGATATCCACAGCCGTCTCCTCCGTCACAGCGACGTTCAGTCCCATTTCAGCCGCTATCCGGGTTTTTGTTTCGGCACCATCACCGATGGCCTGCCGGAAGATCACCCGCGTTCCGCTGATAAAACAGGGGAGGTGTTCGTTTCTTTCACGGCCAACTTGAAGCCACTTCTCAGAGACTTTCTGATGTCGAATCGGCGAAGTTCTAACAGTGCTACCATAAGCTGCATCGTGGCCGATGTGGTAATTATCAGTTTGGTTCTTGATGTTGCGGAGGAGATTGGGATCCCAATCATTTGTTTCTGCACTTCAAGCACTTGCGACCTCTGGTCCTACTTTTGTGTCCCAAAACTCGTTGAAGCTGGAGAGATTCCCTTTGCTGGTATGTTATACGTAAAAATTTTTTATGCTCCAATCAATGAATTTAAAATTAATTTTTTTTTCAGGAAAAAAGAGAGAGAGAGAATTATGGGTGAATTGGTAATTGTTTGGTCGCATTTGATTTACATTTCTATTTTTTATTTTTTATTTTTTATTTTGAGATTCATATTTAAAAAAAATGTTGAAACGTTTTTTATTTAATATTTTTTTATTTTTCGTATTTTGAAATTCTTCATATTTTAGATTAAAAAATTCTCAAAATAACTTTTAATTATTTTGTATTACATATGTACATTCGTTCTTTATTTTCTAGAATAAGTTTTGAAAGTAAAAGTGACCAGTATATTTTGGGTTATTTTTGTTGTTCTCGTAAAGACAAAATAAAAAATGGGCTCCGCACAAATATATCACATGGACCCATTAATGTTAACCACTTGACCTATTAATGTTAGCCATTTAGGTAGCTAGTTTATAATTGAAAAATGATACTCTACCATAACTTTTAATCCTGTACTGTGATGACGGGGGCAATGGTGTTAACAAAATAATAATAAATTTTTTTATTAGTTACTTAATTTTCACATTAATTTTCCCCAACTATGAAAGTGGCCGTTACATAAAATGAAATGAGTCTTCACACGTCGGCAATGCATAATAATCATAAAATGTCCTATGAAATTCAACCATGATGCTAAAGTACTGGGTCGGTCATTTTAAAGTAAAAGGATTCGTAGTCAATGTCCAAAATTGCTATTGCAGATCATTTATGTATTATTTTCTTGTACTATTTTCTAGTAAAATTAAAATTTGATTTTCCTTTATATGTTGTGTGTTAAGAATGAAATAAAACTTTACATAAGCGTGCATAATGTTTATGTTAACATAATCGATCTAAAATTTAAATGAAAACGAAGAGTTGTGATAGATTGATGACCAGTGTAAAATATAATCACATCATATAATTAAACATGAATTCAAATTAATGGGAATAGACAGCTAGAGGAAGAAAATTTCATATAACCAATCCAAATTAACTTGGAAACAAGACTCTCTGTTGAGGTGAGTTTTAAGTATGAAATGGAAATGATCTTAATAGGTTAGTGTTAATGGCTTTAAGAATGAAATGATCTTTCTGATTCTTTTCAACAAAGTTCTTAAACCGTTTCTTGTGGCTTTTACAAAATTCAGGAGACAACATGGACAAGCCCATAACAAGCGTTCCCGGAATGGAAAGTTTTCTACGGCGTCGTGATCTCCCAAGTTATATCCAAGGAGAGTCGGACAACTGGGGCCTCAGGTTGCTTTTAAATGAAACACAACAAATTCCTCGAGCTCGGGGACTAATACTAAACACGTTTGAAGAGCTAGAAGGACCCATTTTGGCTCAGACACGCACTCAGTGTCCAAAAATTTACGCCATCGGACCACACCATGAGCAGCTGAGGTGTAGACTCAAAGAACCAATCATCCATTCGAATAGTTTCTGGGAAGAAGACAGAAGTTGCATGTTATGGCTGGATTCACAACCGTTAGGATCCGTGATTTACGTTAGCTTCGGCAGTGTTTCGTTGATAACAAAGGAGCAGCTCATGGAGTTCTGGCATGGTTTGGTAAACAGTGGGAAGAAGTTCTTGTGGGTCGTTCGTCCGGATGCGATGGCGACTGAAAAAGACGACGAGGGTCGGATTCCGACAGAGCTCTTGGAGGGTACGAAGGAAAGAGGCTGCATTGTTGGTTGGGCTCCACAGAGAGAGGTCCTGGGTCATCAAGCCATTGGAGGGTTTCTCACTCACAGTGGGTGGAACTCGATTTTGGAGAGTATTGTCGTTGCAGTGCCGATGATTTGTTGGCCTTACTTTGGGGACCAACAGATCAATAGTAGGTTTGTGGAAGAGGTTTGGAAAATTGGTTTGGACATGAAAGATACTTGTGATAGATGCATAATTGAGAAGATGGTAAGAGACTTGATGGATGTGAGGGGAGAGGAGTTCAGGAAGTCAGCAGATCGGATGGCAAAATTGGCTCAGAAAGCCATCAGTGAAGGTGGGTCGTCGTACTGTAATTTGGAGTGCCTAATTGCAGATATAAAATTAATGGGTTCGAACGCAGACATTGCTGATCAAGCTTGATCCCGTAAAACAAAATGGTTCGGAGAGTTGTTATCAATTGCGTTGTGTTCGTACTTAAAAGAACGAGTCAATTTGTAATGGAAAGCTGATCACGTCAATGTGGATTGTTTTGCCTTTGTCAATGACTTTAAAATAAATTTCAAGAGCAGCGTTAATAGAGACATAGTGAGCATTCGCGCGCAAAAATAAATTGAAGAAATGAATACTTTGATGAGAAGATTTTATACCTGATCTCCCACTTTTTTAGTATGAACTCCCATGAGGTACAAGCTTAGAACTCCTGACTTTTTCAACTATTCTAAATTAACTACTCCTAAGTACAAGAACATAAAGTTGCAAATGTCAAAGAAGGTGGAGGAATGGTGAAGGGGAATCGTCAACTGTAGGCGGAAGATTGTAATAAATTCTACTACAAAAGTTTTTTAGTTGATTTTAAATACACATCAAAAAGTCATATTTAGTTATTAATTTTATTTTATTTAGATTTAGTTTTAAAATATTTGTTTACGTTTTTTATTATCTTTTTAGAATAGTTTATTTTAGTCTCTAGAGGTATCTTTTTAGCACCATTTATTTTGCTGTATTCTTATTTTATCGTAGTTATTTTTAGTAATCTTTTATATTTTTTTCTAATTTATTAGTTATTTTTGTGTTGATTAGAATTCTAGCATTCAATATTATTTGTTAGAGAGAACATCTGTAAAAAAATCTATGTTTCTTATTGAGTATTCAAAGATTAAACAAAAAACTTGTAGTTTGCTTTGCCCTTTGGATGCATTGGCTTCTCCTGCATCAATTGGGATCAGAGTTATCATGATACCATGAGAAACAGACAACGATCGTAGTAATGATTCTTAGATTGCCACTGCTAAGCAGATTTATGAATGCAAGGAAGTCAGATGAGAGAAGTAATGGGAGAAACGTTTTTAGTGACTTGAGGATATGGTTGGGGCTGTGGCCCAACAATTGACTACCTTAACCATGGATAATCAACCTTGCTACCCACTCTTGGATCATTCTTCTAGAGGAGGAGGAGGAGGAGAAGAAGAAGAGTAAGAATATTCAAGGGAGAAACTTCTTAAAAAGGAGTTTTCGTTTATCTATATTATAAAATAGGATGATTTTTAAAAATGTCCCTCTCACAAATTAAGATATAATAGATAAGAATTATTTTTTCTTTCATTTAACGATTGAGATCATTTCATTCAATGATTGAGATTATTTTTATATTTTTTATTTTCTGCTCAATTCTATTTTAGTATACCCTACTACCATCTATCTCACAAAACCGTTTGAATATTTTAAATTTTACCATATTTTAAGAGTAAAGATTATATATAAATAAAAACTGTTAACTTAAATTCTACTGGTTTCTAGAAAGTTAAACTTTTCAAATTAAAGTACCATAATATACTTATGTTCTATGGTACTTATCAAAAACTAATTGGAGAGAGAGAGAGAGAGAGAGAGAGAGAGAGAGAGAGAGAGATCAAAACATAAGTAATAACTACTAGGATTTAAAGTTTTGAAGAAAAAAAATTAAGATCTATAGATTATCATAATTTTTTCGATATGAATTTTTTGTTCAAAATTTCAACTTTGACAAAATATAAGAAGCTTAACAATAATTCTGTTTAAAGTAACGTAAGTACGAATTATTACTAATATCATCAATTACTCCATATCAAATTATAGATTGGTGTAAACCACATACCGCTGATAAAGTATTCAATATTGTTAAAGAAAGCATAAGTAAAATCTTGTCAATAACATTCTCTTACATTAATTTACTTTTAAGTGGATTTTTTAAAATTTATTAATTATGCAATTGAAGAAATTTTTAAAAATTTCAGTCAATATTTAGTGTAAAATTATTTTGCTTAATAGTTAAATCATATCTATACTAAAAAATTAACGGAGTATGAAAATCTAAATTCGATGACGAAATCTTTCTAATATGGAAAGAATGATATAGGGTAAAGATTGTAATAAAATTATATTATGGAAGTTTTGTAGTAGGCTTTGAATCATCAAAAAATCATATTTAACTATTAATTTTATCCTATTCATGATCAACTTTAGAATTGAATATCTTTTTAAAATATTTTATTTTTCTAAGAGTATCTACTTTTAACATTGTTTGTTTTGACATTTTTTTTTGTTTTTTATTTTTTAAAATTTTCCTAATAAAAGTCACAATTGTCATTTTTGCCAATTTTTAATACTTTCCATGATTTCTTAGTTATATCGGCCTTCATTAGGAGTCTAGCATTCAATATTTTTCTATTTAAACCTCTATAAGCCTATGCATTAAGTAGTTCAGTTGTCTTTTTTTTTTCTTTAGTTAATAAAATTATTTATTAAGGAGAGTATTTATGGAAAAATCTATTACTTTATAGGTATTTGTAGACTAAGGTAGTGTTTGAATGACAAAAAAAAATTAAAAAAGTTAGTATAAAAGTAACGCGTGATAAAATTTGATTAGAAAAAATTGAAAAAAAAATTATAACATTTTGTAATTTTTTATAAGTTTTGATAGATTTTAACGAATCAAACAAGACTTAAATAATAATTTTGCACTTCATTTGCTCTACTCCTTCCATTCATAAGCTTCCCTTGCACCAACAACCATGCATTCCGCCAGGTGGCAAGTTGTAGACACGTATGAGACAGGTTGCAGAGCTAAATCATGTAAGAATGGGTTGATAAAATTCAGGTAACAACTTTAATCGGGTTGATGGGTAAGGCTTTCGGGTAAATGAATAATTGGTTTGGGTGATAACTAATGGGTTTATAGCCCAATGGATTACAAAGGGGCTCCAAGCCCAAACAGTAAGAACTAGTCCAATAGAAACTCAACTCAAATGGAAATTCCGTAACTCAAACTCAGCCCAAGGCAGATAACTGTAGTTAAAATAATAAATAAGTTAGATTAAGGTAAGTTGGTTCCAGGATATTACACTAAGCACAAGCCTACATTGTTCTTGCTATTGGGCAAATTAGCTCACTTCTGTATAAGCCAACTATTTTTATGTTTGGGAAAGAAAAAAAGTGACTTTTTAATTTTTATTAATTTAATATTTTTACTTTTGAAAGTTTAAAAGAAGGTTAAAATGTAAGGAGGTAAATTTAACCAATCACTGTTGAAACTAGTTACTGTTGAAGCTAATGACTACAGATGTCAAACGGAGCCTAAGTTGGGAGTAGCCATCCAACGTTAAGCTAGAGACCACAATTAATTGCAGATGGTTAGGATTTGGAGAAGTACTTTATTTTGGAACAATTTTTGTAACCATAATTTTTAATCGGGGTCCTTGACAAGAATGATGTGAATGCATGGTAAGTTTTAATCGCTTTTAAATAATAGTCAACTAAAGTAAAATATTTTTATAAAAATAATAATGTTATTTTATTATATACACAAGTATCAAATATTCATCACATCATTTAACAGAATATTATTTTCTTTAAAAAATAACGTCCTCATATTATTTTTGCATATTTTTTTATTAAAATTTTGTTGAAATAACATTTTCTTATTTTGTTTCTATTAATCCTAACTCTCCATCAGTAAATTTGCGGAATACCCTGCTAATGAATCCTCGCGGACTGCTTGCCATAAATAATAATAATAATAATAATAATTTATCAATACTATTTTAAAAGAAACACTAAGGGTATTGATAAAATAAAAAAAAACATTGATGAAATTTCAAATTTTGGTAAAATTTTTTAATTAGTTTCCTAAAATACGTTTCAATTTCCTATCAAATTCAAATGTTAAATTAAATAATTTCTAAAGATGACCCCTAATAAAGTCACTTTCTAAATTTTAAAATTTTAACCATCCCATAATTTTTACTTTTATATCTCTGATTAAATTACACAAATAATTTTTTTATAATTTTTATTTTATTTAAAATTAAAAATTTAATAAAAATTACAAATATTGTGGGTAGACTTTTAATATTATTATTATTATTAATAAATTAAACATAAAATTAACTAGTTTTTTTTTTTTTTTTTGGTAACTGGGGAAATCATCCAACAGTTTTACCTACTAAGCTACAAACCCACAGGAGAACTAATGCAGCAACCCACCGCCACGGATCCCATTTAAATTCTGACCATTTCAGGTGAGAATCGAACCTGTAATCTGGATATATCACCTAAATTTTAAACTAAATTCCTGTTCCACTGGAACAATAACGAGTGGATATAAAATCAACTGGTTAATTCTGCTGCGCCCCACTTTATAATTAGCTAGCTGTGTCCGTATCCAGCGCCCTCAGCAGGGCGTGGTCCATGTGAAACACATGGAGCAGGTACACGTGCTCAATCTATTTATTTTTTTAATTATTTACATTAATAAGGTATTATGTAATTTAAAATTATGATATATTAAAATAATAAAAAGCCTAATTTAAGAAACTGACAAAAATATGTATATAGGATAGCTGCTAATTCTTAACAAACTTTTTTTCTTTTCATATACAAAAATATATAAAAGCCAATATCAACTTTTTGTTTATAGTTTTCAACAATTCAATATATAAATTTAATGTATTCCTAAAATATTATTAATTTCATCATGCATTCATTTAATTATTTAATTGGTTCACTAATTTACTTTATTCACTCTTAAATTAAATTTAGAAGGTGACCATTCGGGGGGTGACAATTAATGGCCTGTTTGGTAAAACTCTCAATTTTTAATTTTTATATTTAAATTTTATGTTTAGTTTTTAATTTTCATATTCAATTTTTAATTTTTATTTTTATTTAAAAAATAAAAATTTGAAAACACGTTTGATAACAATAGTTGTCAGTTAATAATTATAGTTATTAATTAATTAAATTTAATCATTTTAATCATATTAATTATTAAAAAAATTAATCCAACAACGATAAACTATATCAAACACAATTTACTGTAAATATTTTTTAAAAATAATTTAATAAAATATATTTTATGTTATTACATTAATTAATTTAATTAACTTAAATTAATTTGATGTAATTAATTAATTATATTAATTAAATTTAACTATTTTAATTATATTATTTTCTACAATAATTTAATTCAATAAAAATAAAATATATTCAATAAAATTTAATTATATTATTTATTAAAAACAATTTATATTAAATTGTTTTTATATTAACTTAATTAATTCAATTTAATTAAATAATTAATTTAAATTAAATTAACTAAAATGTACTAATTTTAGTTATATTTTTATTAAAAAAATTTATTTCGATAAAAATAAAATATATTAAATATAATTTATTATATTATTCATTGAAAATAATTTAATAAATATTGTTATATTACTTTTACTAATCAATTTCAATTATAATTAATATAATTTAGTTTATTAATATATTTAATATATAATTTAACATATTAAATTAATTATTGATATAAAATTAATTATTAATTAAATTATATTAAAAAAATTTATATAAATAAAAATAATATATTATTAATTTAATATAGTAATATATTTTTATATATTATTATTATTATTATTTAATTTTATATATTAATTAAATATTTTTATATTAAATAATAATATATTTGGGCATGACCAGATATGAATGTGAAGTGGTGGCGGCGGCGGTGGAGATAGGGGGCGAATGTTGTTGGCAATTAGTAGACGATAGTAATTAATGGTTCTAACTAGTAGTAGTTGTATAAAAAATGAAAACTTGAAAGAATACTCTTTTAATGTTCTCATAATTTTTGAAAATTTTAAAAATAATTTTTATTTTTTGAAAACTAAAAACTAAAAATAAATTTAACAAACGAATTTTTATGTTCAATTTTGAAAAAAAATAAAAATAAAAATAGAAAAATAAAAACGAAATTGTTACTAAACGGGCGCTAAGTTAATGCTTCCACTAATTCATTCATTAGGAGGGTGTTTGAATGTCTAACTTTTATAAAATAATGATAATAATAATAATATAAAAATGACACGCAATGAAATTTTATTAGAGAAAAATTGAAAAAAAACTAATAAAATTTGAGTTCAAAAAAAGTTAATAAAAGTTTTTTTTCTTTAATATATTTTGTGGTCTGACAAAAAAATTTCCTAATATATATGTCATGCACGGAGGCAAGCGTCCTTCCATACAGTCACACCGTCCGCTCATTTTCCTCCTCTTATCTGGGTACAAAGGCCTTTACTCACCTTCAATAATGAAAATAATTAAAGCGAGAAAGGGAGAGGGGAACAAAAGAGAGAGACGAAGAGGATTTTGGTGAACAAGGCAAGGGGAGACAGGAGGAACAAGAGAAAGGTCGGTCCAATCTTCATCGTGACTTCATTGAATTTTCAGACCATTCCCTTGAGGTACAATGATAAAGACCCATCTTTTTCTTGTTTGTCAATCTTTTATGTAGATATGCCTTTTTTTTTTTTCCTTTTTTGATCACTTCTTTTAACTCCTAATTTAAAATTTCATAAAACTTTAAGCTTAATGCAAATATAGATATGACAAGTGGGATTATCCCAAGTAAAAAAAATACTTTCACTAATGATTCATCATGAGTTTGAGTCACTCTTATCTCTCTTATATCTAACTAGAGCTACTTTTATGTCTAACTAGAGCTATGTTTAGAATGAGTAAAAATTAGTACAAATTATTAAAAGTTATAATTTTGTAATTCGTGTAGTGTATAAAAGGTTCAGAGTTTTATAGTGATTTTTAAAATTTTATTGTCACAAATGGAGCCTTGGTAACATGTAATGCACAGACAACCATTAGATTCAAAAACTTTTATAATTAAGAGTACATTTAGAATTAAGTTAAAAATTATTGAGATAAATGTTATGTACATAATTATTGATCTTTTACATTCATAAGTTTTTAATTTTTTTACCCCACTTTCTAGAACATTTATCGACCACAGGAGGTTTCATATTTCTTTTTTTTCTTTTTTTCTTTCATCTTTTTAGGCACAACTAACTAATTAAATTTAATTTCGATATTAGCTTTTACATAGAAAATTAGGATTAATTGGATTTTTTATAGTAAAATGGCAATTAAATCCACATTAACATATGACAATCATTATATATTTAACGGATTAATTTACAAATTCACGGTTTATCGCAAGGTCTATGGACAGCTACTAGATTTTTATTTAAATTGCTATGTAAGTTAGGGAATTGTCACACATATAAAATTAGATCTAGCATTTTCACATATAGTTTAATTATCTGTTTACCACAAAAATGTAATTTGTTTTGAGTGAAATGTTTGTACATTATTTCATAGATCGTCCCACTTCCTTGATAGTGTCTAAGTCTCTCTATAAATTTATTTTAAGTTAATATATATATATATATATATATATTTATAATTCAGCGTATTTGGGGTAACTTACGTGTATTTTAACTAATCTTTAAACTCTTAAAGTTAACAATTAGGTAAATTCTTTAGTAATCATAAAGATAAATCAACGTAATTAACTCCCGTCTCAAATTTTTGATTTTTTAAGCGATAAAAGTAATAATTGAACAGCATGGACTTAAGCTAATTATATACAAAATATTGGTTATGTCATAATTGATGTTGATACATCTCTTTCACATATCTACAATTTAATTCAATAAAATCTTAATTCAAGATTAATGATATTTTTTTTTCACATATTTAAAGTAAAATATTTAATTAATTGCCCAAATAATTATCTTTTATAATATGGTGGTGGAGGTACAGCAAGATCTGGCTGCTACTTGGCATTTCGTTGTTGTCGGTAACCAAAGTAATCAAAGAAATTAACGACAGAAACGACTTGAGGTCCGAGGAGCTTCCAAGGAGAAGTGACAAGGTTGCCTCTACACAATTGACCGCAATTTCAAAAATTTATCTTAAAACACAAGCTGGAGAAGGTTAACTTGATCCCCACTGAATCATTCTCTCTCTCTCTTTTTTTTTTTTTTTTTTGGGACATTATTTTTCAAAAAATGATGCTCTGCTAAAAAGATTTATTAGAATAAAATATCGGAATGACGGCAAGGCTTTTAAATTTATCATTTTACCCTGATTTGTTCTTACATTATCAATTTACAAGATCAAAATAATATTGGATCGAAAAAACTTGGATCGACCATTAGGGAGCAAAACTTTAAGTTATCAAAATGTTTTATGGAGAATATTAAATTACTTCATACAACGCATAAGTGAAAATAACAAAACAGACGAACAAAAAAAAAATCATAATGAAGAATATTACGAGATTTATGTGGTTCACGAATATGACTGCGTCTAAGAATATGATAAAATTTGTTTTTCACTGTGAACTATAATAATGAAGTAAAAAACTACAAGAAGGAAATGAAACAACGGTTAAAGAGATTTTTAGAGAAACCCTTTCACCTTTTTTTTTATATATATTTTCTCTCAATCTTAACTTTTGAAAACTCTAATCTGAACTTAATATAGATGTATAATATGTTCCATATATATAAAAATAAGAAATCTGATAAAAAAATGAATTTTAAAATAATCTTAAAAATTTTTAGATCACTCTGCTCGTTGAGACGAGATTCCTAACAAGATGTTCTACTGCAATACTATGTTTCTATTTTTTCCATTGAACCCAAGGAGTACCTCTATAATAATGTGTTCTCTATAGTACCTAATGACACCAACGATCATCCAACAAGCTTCTTCTAGTACTACACATCTCTTAGATTTTGGCACCAAGTCCCAGCAGCTTCGAGCGAGCTACTGTATTGTATCCCGAAAGGCAAGCCTCTCGCACCCCCAACTTCTCTACATTCCCGTGAATCAGTGTAAATCTAAATAAGGAAATACCTTTGCTTCGTTCATTCGATTCTGCTTGTTCAACTTCACTCAACATTTACCTCTTTATAGTATTTAAGTGTAACGAGTATGAGTTACAACTTAAACAGAATGATTTAGAGAATTTAAAGTTTTTCACTTTAAATGAAAATACCCCCATATGAACTATAATTACAAAATTACTATTGACATATTATTTAGGCTAATTACTCTGGCAAAGTAGCATCGCTTTTATTTATTTATTTATTTATTTTATCATAGATTGTGATAGTTATTTGTTTTGTCACACCCTGAATTCAACCAATCTTGGGACACAAACTAATCATGTTCATTCACGTAATAACACAATTCCTTACCCACATCAAAGCCATACAATATACTAGCTGGAGCCATACAATATACTAGCTGGAGCGTGAGGGAAAAGGGAGAGAGAGAGAGAGAGAGAGAGAGAGAATGCAACCAAAAAAATTTATCTCAACTAAACCGGTTGAGAAACGAAACTCCAAAACAAATAAGTTGCCACAAAATTGGATCAGACATATATCCAAAATATCAGAACATAAACTGATCACCTCTCGGACCATGGGATTGTTGCAAGTTTTACACTCTAAACTCAAAATAAACAATAAAATTTAAACGGCTGCCTAGTTAGAGAGTACAACATCCATCACATTCATGTTAAAGTCAGGGCCTCCATTATTAGTTGTAAAGTAGCCAGCAATAATACTTTGTGTACTCAGAGAATAATAATAACCATTTACCTAACATGCTAATATTGTATTTTTATAGGAATAAAGCCACAATCTTAAAAATCATAACATCAGTGTAACCACAAAACAAATCAAATGCACTAGGTTTAGGTACTCTGTCCCATTATCAAACATAAACACACCATTCTTCAGGGTTTACGTCTTGGCTTACGCAATGGAATTATGCCAATTTCTTGGACATCTGTATCTTGGCTTGAATTGAAAGATAATAAATGTATCAACTCCTTGGACACTTGCATCGCTTTATAAATTTTTAATCTGTTAGACACAAATAACTGATTTCATGTGTGAATTTTAAAATTTTTAACCCTTAAATGTGTATATACGATATTTGCAATATTTTTTAACCTAAACAATCAATCATAATCAATCCAATAAGATATGGAGAACCATAATAATCCTCAACCTTAAAAATCCAGAAAGGAAATTATAATTCCCTATCATTTTTCATTGGATTTATTCTTCACTAATGTATTATAAAAATATCAATTTCTCATACTAAATCGTTTTACATATTTTCCAAACATCAACACTACAAACATTCCACATATGAAACTTAAGCATTTAAAAATATTTTATATGATAGAATATACCATAGTGGTTTATTCACACAAAAAAGGGGTTGCTTGGATTTCACAATGAGTAATCACATTCTTTCCAATTAACTAAAAAAATGCCCGTTTTAATTTAAACGGTAAAGTAAAAAAATTACTCCTATACTGTATCTTAAGTCTAATTTTGGTCCCAATGGTTTCAATTGCGACAATTAAATTCTTATACTTTCGGTTAAGTAATAATTAGGTCCTTTCGTCTATTTCTTGTTACAAAATATTGTTAAGGCGAGAATACCCTCGATCTCATTTTAGTTCCAATGGTTTCAATTGCGACAGTTAAATTTTTACACTTTCGGTCAAATAACAATCAAGTTTTATTATAAATCACTGTTAAGGCGAGAATAAAACTGTCATTTTACAAGATGATTCACATGATAAAATGACAATGTAGCATCCTCGAATGATGTGGAGACTGTCCGCCATATGTCAGATGCTTGCCCATTCACCTATGCTGGTGTTGGAGACGAGGGTAAAACTGTTATTTCATAAGATGGTCCACGCAATAGTGACAGAGTGATGACGTCGAGACTGTTTGCCATGTATTAGACGCTTACTCGTCTAAGTGTGCTGATATTAGTTTCACTTTAAAAAGGAAAATAAAGCATTATAAATTATGCTACCCCCTAGAAATTAAACCACAATCCTTAAGAATATTAAGCCAACAATGAAACCAACTCACCAAGAACTTGGTTTGTGTATAGTTCTTAAATAATATTTATATATATTCAAAAATTGAAGTAAATTCTTTCTTATCTTCTATATAAATAATTATATATATACAAATACATAATATTTTTATATAATATATAAATTATATTATATATATATTATATATTCTCCCTCATTTTTTTAATATAATAAACATATATTATATAAATATATAAATATTATAATTAGGAAAAATTTACTTTATCTTTTTAATATGTATAAACTTTATCTAAGAACTTTACATAAATCAAGCTCTTGGTGAGTTGGTTTCATTGTTAGTTACATATGCTTAAGGTTCTTGGTTTAATTCCTATAAACAGTATAATTTGTAATGTTTTATTTTTTATTCTTTTTCAAAGTGAAGTTATTCCATGATAGTAATCTACTTCAATCAACACCAATACACGTGGACGAACGTCTAAGACAAGGTAGACAGTCTTCACATTATCACTCTACCACGTGGACCATCTTATGAAATTATGATTTTACCCTTAAACCATCTTATGAAATGATGGTTTTACCCTTACCTTAATGATCATTTTTGTATTTTACCCTAATTTAAATTAAATAACCCCACTACCAATCTATACATAAGGAATATCTATATGTGTCCAATATATATATATATATATATATATATATATATATATATATATATATATATTATTTTCAGCAAATAAAAAAAAATCCGCATCCTTTTAGAGTTAATATGGGATATTTCATGTATAAATATAAAGGCAATCTCAATTTCGCCATTGCAATTAATCTTTTATCTCTAATGAATAGTATAAATTAACTTGCTTCTGGCGAAAATTATACTATTTATTTTGTTTTAAGTATGAATAAGTAAATTCTCTAAATTAATTTAGATAGTGAGTTGTTTATCTAAGGATTTGATTTTATGTATTTTATGCATCTTCTTTGTGTATTAAAAAATAACAATCTTAATTTAAAAATAATCTATGGAGATATTTGTTTTAGGGGTAATGGAAGATAAATTTTATTGAGGTAATTTCTCCCTCTGTTACATTAGTTTGATGGGAGTAACAATTAATATGAGTTAACAATTATCTCTATATAAGAGTAAATTTTTACTTTAGAGAGAGGTGGGTAAAAGGGTAATAAGAAAACTTTTACCTTTTTCTCATTACCCTTGCAAATATTTATTTACACCCTTAATAAAATCTTAGCAACATTCTCCAATAAATAATTCTAATAAATATTATAAAATAATAATTTATTTAATCTAACTAAAATTAATTAATTATTAAATTATTTTATTTTATTAAATTAATGCTATTGAAATATTAAATTAAAATATTTTATTAAATAAAAATTATTTCTCAAATATAATTTACTAGATTATGTATTATTGTATTAATATAATTTATTAGAATTAATAATTTATTTAAAAAAACTAAAATTATTTGTCTTATTAAATTATTTTATCAAAATAAAAATATTTTTTAACAAATAATAATTCACTATTAAAATTAATTACTATTGAAATATTAATCTATGATAAAATTATTTTTTATAATTAATATTTTAATTTAAAAGTATATATTTTTATTAATGTTAATTATTATTAAAATAACAATGATTATAATGATTTATTTTATTATAATATTTTATTAAAATTAAATATTAACTTTTATCCTTTAATTAATTTATCCTCATTTCAAATATAATTAACTTTTAGCCTTTCAAAATTTTTAGCATTCTAAATGTAATATAATTATTGCTAGGTAATATTAATTACTTCCTTATTTTAAATATAAGTACTACAAACTTGTTACTCCAGTAACTATTACTGAGGTAATAATTACCCTATAATATTTTACTCCAAATTTTTTATCCCATACCAAACATGTCCTAAGTTTCCAAAAATATAATAATAATAATTTAAATATAATAATAAACTTCAAGAAATACAATTCTAACCGTTGATGGTAATACCATGTTTTTTCTTTTTCTTTTTTTTTTTAATGTGATTGTCAATTTATTTTATTCAAATATACAAACAATCATTCCTTTTTTTTTTCAGCTTAAATAAGTTTTGTTCTATTTTTTTATTCTAAACATAAATAATATGAAAAGTCCATGTTAATATTAATATTTACCCCGATTTCATTCATACATTCATTTTCAGACAAATTTAATTAGATGGGTCGTCAAGAAGTAGCAGAACTTCCACCCCACGTACTCGTCCTCCCTTACCCAGAACTGGGCCATGTGAACTCCATGCTGAAGCTGGCCGAGCTTCTCTGCCTCGCAGGACTTCACGTCACCTTACTCTTAACAGAGGATATCCACAGCCGTCTCCTTCGACACAGCAACGTTCAATCCCATTTCAGCCGCTATTCGGGTTTTCGTTTCCACGCCATCCCCGACGGCCTACCGGAAGATCACCCGCGATCCGCTGAGAGAATCGGGGAATTGGCTGCCGCTTTTAGTGCCAACTTAGGACCACTTCTCAGTGGGGTTTTGGTTTCCAGTCAGCAAAGTTCGAACGACCGGAGGAGGAAGTCCGTGACTTGTATCATAGTCGACTGGGTGTTGCTAAGTTTGGCTCTTGACGTTGCGGAGGAGATTGGGATCCCATCCATTTGTTTCTGCACTTCAAGCACTAGCGACCTGTTGGCCTATATTTGTGTCCCTAAACTCATTGAATCCGGGGAGATTCCATTCGCAGGTATATCTTACTTAAAATTTTAGTTTACCCTGAGAAATTTCTATTCTGCAAATGCATGAGTTCTAATGTGAAAGTATTGATCTCAATTGGATCTTGATCCATTATTTGAAGTGATATTTCACAGATTCTTGTCTTATTTATTATTTTTTAATAAGTTTCAACCAAAAAAACACCTGATTGAAGAATTTTACTCTTTTGGAATGAATAGATTAAGATTTTGTTATCTTAGAACATGAGATTTTGGATGTGTTTGGAGTGATAAAAAGTGAGATAAAATGAAATAAATTACGGGTTCGTAATTCATATAGTGAGATAAAAAGTGAATAATTTTTAAAATTTTTTAATATTTTTTACCGTTTTTCAAAAATTTTTATTACCTCAAACGGAGATTTTACTAGACTAACTAATAGATACTAATAAAACAAAATAAGAAATAAAAAGACTTTATAGCAATAAAAGCTTATAAAAAATTATAAACCAGTCATCACCACCTTTGTATTTCCTTAAATAAATTGATAAAATTCTTTAAAAACTTTCACCTTCTTTAAACCTTCTTTTCTTTGGTGGTTTCGGTAGATTGAGTATCCTTTACAAAGAAATATAGAATAACAGAAACATCTAAATAAGTTTGATAGTTTTTTATCGGATCATAAAAATCTACTTTCTGAACATCTCTTCCTTCCATTCGGAATCAAAAATCAATTGCAACGATTAAATAGGTTCAGCTCATAAAATATTCACGGCATGTTTATTGAATCCAATATTGAATTAGCATGGGCCATTGAGCAAGGGTAGATTAAGAATAATTGTGTAGATTGGGCTAGACAAAATTTCCAAGAATTTGGGCCTACATTTAAACTTCAAGCCTGTTTGTACAAATTCATTTATTCTTATAGAAAGTTTAAACTATATTTTTAAATAAAAATTATGAAACTAAATATTTTATTTCTAAAATTAATGTTTTTTAGTATAAATTTTAATATAAAAAGTAATTTCTTATAACAAATTAAAATCCAAAGAAGAATATATAAATATATGAAAAATTATATTTTCTTTAACATTTCAGGTTAGGTTGGTGTGCTCAATCTCAAGTTTGTCTTCGATAATTATATCAAATAAGTTACTTTAAATTGGTAAAAGTTGTAATTTCATAATTTGAGTAATGATTAAAAATTTTGAATTTTAAAGAAATTTGTAGAGAATTGAAGAAAAAAAAATGCTCAACTTGCAGCCATTAACATGTCTTTTCATGTATTAGCAAATAAGCTACTAACCCTCAACTGTTTCTTGTCCCTTTTCATGACAAAAATGAAGGAAACAATTTGGATGAACCCATAGCGAGTGTTCCAGGCATGGAGAGCTTTCTTCGACGTCGCGACCTCCCAAGCTTTTTCCGCTGTAAAGACTTGGAAAAGGGGGGCCTCCCACGGCTTTCCAACGCATCCCGTCAAATCCCCCGAGCCCGGGCTCTAATACTCAACACATTCGAAGATTTAGAAGGACCAATTCTTGATCAGACACGCTCTCAGTCTCAAGTGCCCAAAATTTACGCAATCGGACCACTCCACGCACAGTTGAAGAACAGACTCAAAGAACCAATCCATTCAAATAGTATTTGGGAAGAAGATAAAAGTTGCATTGAATGGCTGGACGCACAGCCACTGAGATCTGTCATTTATGTTAGCTTCGGAAGTGTTTCACTTATTACAAAGGAGCAGCTGATGGAGTTCTGGCATGGTCTGGTAAATAGCGGGAAGAGGTTCTTGTGGGTTATCCGGCCGGATTCGGTGGCGGCCGGAAAAGATGGTGAGAGAGAGATTCCGGCAGAGCTCTTGGAGGGTACGAAGGAAAGAGGGTGCATAGTTGAGTGGGCTCCACAGAGAGAGATCCTAGCTCACCAGGCCGTTGGAGGGTTTCTAACTCACTGTGGGTGGAATTCAATTTTGGAGAGCATTGTGGAAGGAGTGCCAATGATTTGTTGGCCTTACTTTGGGGACCAACAGATCAACAGTAGGTTTGTGGGAGAGGTTTGGAGAAATGGTTTGGACATGAAAGATACTTGCGATAGATCCGTAATTGAGAAGATGGTGAGAGATTTGATGGATGTGAGGGGAGAAGAGTTCAGGAAGTCAGCAGATCGGATGGCGAAACTGGCTGAGAAAACCATTAGTGAAGGTGGATCATCGTACTGTAATTTGGAGGAGCTTATTGCCGATATAAGATTAATGATGTCTAATCAACCACGTAGTTGAAGCTTATTCCATGGTCAGATTGTCACCCAACAATGACTAGTTATTGATATGATTGTTTTCCAGCACGGGTTATTCGTCAGTTTAAATATTTTGTGAAGGTTAAATTCTTTTAAAAATACGTGCGTAAAATCATAATTCTAAGTTCGTATGAATTTTCAATTAATTCAATTTGTTTTTTCTAATTTAAAATATCCATTATTATGATTTATTAATTAATATGTACTTAGAAATAGAATTATACTTTGAGCTTCAGTGAACTGTGGCCTACGTAAAATTTTTAAAAAGTTTTTAGTATTTGTATAGACGATAGTTCTGTGCTCAGTCTGACTTATGTCCAGCCCGGCCGATATCAAAATTGATAAAATATTTAACGATAGAGTAGCAAGTGAGGCGCAAAACAGTTACTAAACCCTTAAAATACCCCTCCCTTGTTTCTTTATTGTCCTTCCCTTCTTTTCACTCAAAACCAAACTCTTCTTTCAGTTCCCCCCGTCTTTACTTCAGCCAAGCACACAAAAAAGTTAATTTATTTTATTTTTCTTTAATTTTCTATACTCATTTCCTTTATCTTCTAATAATCCATTTTATACTTGAAATGAGTATTTTTTTTTGGAGCTTTCTTCTAGATATTCAACTAAGCCTAAATCATGAAGAGGTGGGGCATGTTAAGTTGGGGATTTCAATTCGAACTAGCTAGTATTAGATGCTTCGTATGGTCAGTTAAGGTTTGAAATTTCTTTTAAATTATTCAATATTCTATTATACAACAAAATTGTCTGCTATGAATTGTGATATTTGTAATTTATTAATTGTGATAATTTTTTACAGTTTGCTTATATAGCAATTGAGCTCATGATTAAGATAACAGTGAGTTAAGCAAACCATTACATGTATTTATTTTTTCTATTTTTATTGTTTTCTTTTATATGGTGGAACTTAAAAGGTGATAAGCAACTAGCATTTAGAGAAAGAGTACTAGAGGAAGATATTTGAGCGGTAAATGAGAGTGTAAATAATATGTGCGATCAGGTAGCAGAGTCTATTAGGAGGGTAGGGAAAGAAGTTTTAGGAGAATCTAAAGAGAGTGCTCCGGCACAAAAAGAGGCATGGAGATGGAGCGAAGCCGTCCAAGATAAGATAAGAGTTAAAAGAAAGTGTTTTAAATCTTAGCAAAATGATCAAAATGTAGCGAGCTTGGAGAGATATAAAAAAGCAAAAAGAGAAACCAAAAAGGTAGTTAGTGAGGCTAAGGCAAAGGCATTTGAGAATTTATATAGGCGACTTGACACTAAGGATGGTGAAGAGAGATATTCAAGCTTGCTAAATCTAGAGATAGGCAGACCAAGGATTTAAACCAAGTTAAATGCATTAAGGATGAGGATGAAAATGTATTAGTAAAGAAAGAGGAGATAAAAGGAGCGTTGGAAAAGTTACTTCTACAAGTTATTTAAGTTATTTAACGAAAGCAGTAATAATGACATAAAATTGGGGCAATTTACCACCTTTAGGGAAGAATTAAATCATATGTTCTATAGGAGAATTAGTAGGGAAGAAAGTAAAAGAAGTATTGAAAAAGATGAAGAATGAGAAAGCAGTTGGGTCAGATGGTATCTCTATTGAGGTTTGGAGGTGCCTAGGGGAGTGTGGCATAAGTTGGTTGACAAAACTTTTTAATGTAGTGCTAAAGAGCAAAAAGATGCCTGATGCATGAAGGAAAAGTATTCTTATACCCACATACAAGAATAAAAAAGATATTCAGAACTGTGCGAACTATCACGGGATTAAATTAATGAGTCATACGATGAAATTATGAGAGAGAGTTATTGAGAGAAGACTAAAAAGAACAACAAACGTTTCAGAAATCAATTTGGTTTCATGCCTGGGAGATCAACCATGGAGATTATCTTTCTTTTGAGGAGGTTAATGGAACAATATAGAGAATGTCAAAAAAATTTACATATGGTGTTCATTGATTTAGAGAAGGCTTATGACTGGGTTTCTAGAGAGATTCTATGAAGAGTATTGGAAAAGAAAGGAGCGTGCGTCACATATATTAAGACGATAAAGGACATGTATGATAGAGCCATGACATTTATACGAACGACTGGTGGAGAGACTAAAGAGTTTCCTATCATGATTGGTCTACACCAAGGCTCAACTTTAAGCCCATACTTGTTTGCTCTAGTTATGGATGAGATTACAAGACATATTTAGGATGAGGTGCTGTGGTGTATGCTATTTGCAGATGATATTATTTTAGTAGATGTGATGATAGACTGTTATCAAAAGCGTCGAAGATGAGACGAGAGAATGATTGAATAATAAGTTAGCATTATAGCGGGAAACGTTAAAGACAAAAGAATTTAGGCTAAATCAATGCAACACGGAATATATGGAATGCAAGTTTAGTCAAAGTAGAGTAACTGATAGCATAGAAATAAGTTTAGGCACATAAAAGATGGTAGAAAAAGAAAACTTTCGGTACCTTTGATCTATGGTACAACAAGATGTAGGGATTGATACTAATGTAAGTCACATGATTCAGGTCGGGTTGACCAAATGGAGGAGTGCTTCGGGGGTCTTGTGCGATCGAAAAGTCTCTTTCAAGATGAAAGGAAAATATTTAGGATGAGGTGCCGTGATGTATGCTATTTGCAGATGATACTGTTTTAGTAGATGAGATGATAGACCGTTATCAAAAGCTTCAAAGATGAGACGAAAGAATGATTGAATAATAAGCTAATATTATAGCGGGAAACGTTAGAGACAAAAGAATTTAGGCTAAATCAATGCAATACGGAATATATGGAATGCAAGTTTAGTCAAAGTAGAGTAACTGATAGTATAGAAATAAGTTTAGGCACATAAAAGATGGTAGAAAAAGAAAACTTTCGGTACCTTTGATCTATGGTGCAACAAGATGTAGGGATTGATACTAATGTAAGTCATAGGATTTAGGTTGGGTTGACCAAATGGAGGAGTACTTTGGGGGTCTTGTGCGATCGAAAAGTCTCCTTCAAGATGAAAGGAAAATATTATAAGGTGGCGGTAAGAGCAGCGTTGCTATATGGATCAGAGCATTGGACAGTAAAGCATAATCATGTTTAGAAGATAGCAGTTGTGAAGATGAGAATACTAAGATGGATGTGCGGGATTACAATGAGAGATAGGATTAAGAACGAAAAGATTAAGGATAAAGTAGGAATATCACCGATTGAAGATCAAATGAGAGAAAATCAATTAAGATGGTTTAGCCATGTTAGAAGGCGTCTAACGGAGAGGCACCTGTTAGAAGGTGTGAAAGTATGGAGATTGCCAGAAGTAGGAGAGGAAGAGGAAGACCTAAGAAAAGTTGAAAAGAAATTATTAAACATGACCTTACCTACTTGGATCTAACGGAGGACATAACTCTAAACAAATTTGATTGATATCGTTAAATTCATATAGCCGATCCCACCTGATGAGAAAATGCTTGATTTGATTTGATTATTATTTTCTTTTATATGAGCATAAGTTAGATTTTTTTTTTTTATCATAAAATTTTATATCAGCTCAAATTGAGCTCAAATCTTGAACTTGCCCCTTTTATTGCTATTTACAATGAGAGATCTTTCCCCGCAAATCATTATTTTTTTTTTAATTTTTTCGTTCTAGTTTTCAAGCTATCTATAAAGTTGAAGTATCAATCTTTTTCACCCATGTGATCATTAAATTTGCTGACAATCGGCCGGTAAAAAAAAAGTTATTTACCAACAATTAGCCACGAAAATATTACTTTCACTATCAACATAAATTTGATCACTAACAAGATTCATTTTTCCTGATTAATTAGTAAAATTTTTGGTTATCAATTTTACGTTTTCCAATCAAATTTTAGTTGATTAAATGATTAATATATATATACACACATAAGTAATGGCTTAGTAAAGTAGCTAACTAAATTAAATTTGAGAGAATGTTTAGTTGGTAAAAATTTAGTCAAAAGTATAGTAAAAGTATAAAGATTTGATGTAAAAGTGATATGTAATAAATTTTAATTAGAAAAAAGTATAAAAAATTAGTAAAAATTAATAAATTTTAGTTGATTTTAACTAATCAAATACTCCTAAAAAAAAGTCAATATACCGAATTATAACTAAATCGAATATTATTAATTTTTTTTTTTGCAAGATCTTTTACTCACCAAACGCAGTTTAAACGGTGTACACCAAATATAAAAAAAATTTTCAAATCACATTTTACCTCATTTTTTCTCACTTTTTTAGATGCCAAACGCATCCAAGTGTGTTTTGGTTGTCAAATCCATACTTCTTGCAAGTCTACCATTCGGCCACCAAAGTTTGACCCACAGAAGATAATCTTTTGCTCACCAAGTACATCTTTTGGCCACCAATACTTTCTAGTATCGATCTTGCTAATACTTTCTACAGTCAATCTTCACTAAACAACCGATGAATAAATTATATTTAATCAAAATGATTTTCAGGGACAATATGCAACCTTTACCGATTAAAATTTGATGGTTCAAGGAATATTTTTGTTGTAGTTTGATATTTAGGCTTAGTTTTGATTTTTAGTTTTATATGTTCTTCAACTAAAATTTGATTTTTTTTTAATTTTTAATAATTTTTAGGCTTCTTATTAACATTCTTTTAAAAAAATATATAAAAAAAAAATTTTAGATTTCAGGTATTCAAGGTAATATATATATATATATATATATTTTTTTTTTCACTATAAGATTTTCTTAAAATTTCTTTACTAATATAAAGCAGAAGAAAAATTTTTCGTTAAAAAAATACGCAAAAAAAAAAATAACAAAAAATATCTACTACTTCTTTGACACCAAACTAAACCTTAATCAACAACAAAAGATGCCCGTCTGTCCCTAGTCAGGACAAAACACGTTAGATACTCTAATTTTTTTCTTTATTTTTTATAAAATTTACAATTTTCTTGCTTTATAGTAATCTAATTTAATTGATTCTTCAACATCTTTTCTAAATTATTTTCAATTCTATTAAAATATTCATTATTTAATTTTTTATGTTTTTCTTTTTCAGAAAAAATTATTTTCCTCGTAAAGTAAGAGAAAGAAATTATTTTTGCCATTAAAAAAATTAGAGAAACAGTTTAGCTAACCGCTATTTAGGCTGCATTTGCTTGCCAAAAAATTGAAAATTTTCATAATTTTTACTTTTTTTTTTGTCTTTAACTATCAATTCAAAAGTTGCTGGAATTTTTTTTCTAATTTTTTTACGGAACATTTAAAAAATTGCTAAACGTTAATAAAAATTTCTCTAACTTTTATTAAATAATTAAAATTTATTAAAATTTACTAAAAATGTCTAAAAATTATTAAAAATTTCTCTAACTTTTTATCAAATAATGAAAATTATTAAATTATTAAAAATTTTAAATTTTTATTAAACCAACCAAACCAAACCAAGCATTTTCCCACTAGGTGGGGTCGGCTATATGGATTTGTCGACGTCAATTAGATCTGTTTAGGGGCATTTCTTCCGATAAATCTAGATAGCTCAGGTCATGTTTAATGGTTTCTTTCCAGCTTCTCTTGGGTCTTCCTCTATCTCTCCTACTCCTGACAATCTCCATACTTTCACACCTTCTAACAGGTGCCTCTGCTGGACGCCTTCTAACATGGCCAAACCATCTTAATCGGTTTTCTCTCATTTTATCTTCGATCGGTGCTATTTCTACTTTACCCCTAATCTCCTCGTTCCTAATTCTATCTTTCCTTGTAATCCCGTACATCCATCTTAGCATCCTCATCTCCGCAACTGCCATCTTTTGACTATGATTATGCTTTACTGCCCAACACTCTGACCCATATAGCAGCGCTGGTCTAACCGCTACCTTATAATACTTTCCTTTCACCTTGAGGGAGAATTTTCGGATGCACAAAACCCTCGAAGCACTCCTCCATTTGGTCCACCCAGCTTGAATCCTATAACTTACATCAGTATCAATCCCTCTATCTTGTTGCACCATAGATAGGTGTCAGAAAATCCATAAAAAAAATTCGATAAAGTTTTACGCTGACTGTCGACTACCTAACACAACCCTCCTCTTTTATCCGGGCTTGGGACCGGCCATGACAAAATTTTATTAAACACGTAAAAAAATTTTAATTATCAAAAATTACTTAAAATTATTAAAAGTTACAATTTTTTTAACCGAACGTACACTTAAAAGAAGGAAGCAGGGGCTAACATCAGTATTTTATGTTAGCCCACTGCCAGCGTTTGCTGGCCGGACAATTTCAATTTTTTTTTTTTTTTTGGCTTGAACATGGTTCAAATCGGGGAACTTCCACTGAGTTTGAAAAGAAAAAAAAAAGTTAATTTTTTTTAAGTTAATTACTAACTAGTTATTAAAAATTAATTTTTTTTTATTTTTTAGAAAGAAAAAAAAAGTTAATTTTTTAATAGTTAGCTATTTAACTTTTTGTTAGTTTAACATTTTTGTCTTTCAATATTTTAAGGAAATTTAAAATTTAAGATTGTAAATTTGATTATTTTAAAAAATGTCAAAACACTGGTAGCTGGTAGCTGAGCTACCAGTTTTTTTCCAAACATAACCAACGTCAATCAACTAAACAATTTTTTTGGTAAAATGTGGGTGAAATAATAAAAATATTTTTGAATTGTTGGATAATATATTAATTATATTGAATATTAAAATATTTAAAAATAAAATTTATTAATATAAATTAAAATATTATAATAAAAATTTAGTTATCAATATAATTTAAAAATATTTTTAATATATTTAAAAGTAAAATTTATCAATATAATTTAAAATATTATACTAAAAAATTAACTATTGTAAAAATCAGAGTATTACATATATCTTATTGAACTCATATAAAAATATCTTCTATCATAAAAAATAAATTATACTAAGTAAATTACTTTTCTAATTTTTTAATAATGTTACTTGAATTATTATAAAAAATTAGATAATTAATATAAAAATAATTATTTAAAAATAATCATTAGTATGTATGAATACTTAAATTAGTATTTAAAATTTTAATATAATATTTTAAATTATACTGATAAATTTTATTTTTAAATATTTTAAAAATATTTAAAATTATATTGATAACTAAATATTTATTATAATATTTTAATTTATATTAATAAATTTTATTTTTGAATATTTTAATATTCAATATAATTATTATATTAACCAATGACTCAAAAATATTTTTATTATTTCACCCACATTTTTACGGAAAAAAATTGTTAGATTGATTGACATTGGGAGCTGTGTTTGGGAAAAATAGTTGGTAGGTTAGTTATTAGCTACTAGTATTTTGGTTTTTTCTAAAATGACTAAATTTACCATCTTATATTTTAAATTTCTTTTAAATATTGAAGGAAAAAAATGTCAAATAAACAAAAAGTTGAAAAGTTAATTAATAAAAAATTAACTTTTTTTTTCAAAACGCAAAAAAAATTAATTTTTTAATAAGTAACCAATTTTAAAAAAATTAATTTTTTTCTTTTCAAATTCAGGCGAAAATTCTCCGATTTAAACTACATTAGAACAAAAGAAAAAAAAAAATTAAAATTGTGCGGTCAGCGCGGCGGCTAACATCAAATACTGACCTTAGACCCCCTAAAGATGTGGTAGATAGCTAATGAATATAATTTTTTTTTATTTTTTTTCAACCAAACCTACACTTTAAAAAGATGTGGTAGACAACTAATGAATCATGGAATAAGGGTGAGTTTGGAGTGAGATAAAGTGAGATAAATTAAAAGTTCGTAATACGTGTAATAAAAAAATTGATGTGATATAAAATTAACAAAAATTTATAAAATTTTTTAAAATTTATTTACAAATCAAACGAAACCTAAATGAACTGAGAAGTCGGACTGAGCATGTTGTGATTCAATTATTATCGTCGTATTCATACATTATGGCCCACTCAATTTGATTTTTATTTGTTTATAAAGAAGAGATAATTTTATTCATAAACAATTAATCATTGATTGAATAGCTTTGGAGTGATAAAAAAAAAAATTAGTAAAATTAATAAGAATTATAATCTCATAATTTATATGATGAGATAAAAAATTAATAATTTTTAAAAATTTTATTATCTTTTAATAATTTAAAACTTCAAACGAAATTTAAATATAAAATAATTCTTTTTTGTTTGTGATAATTGATGTTTATTCGTCGCTTTCACATGTTTCTAAAAAATTAAGGCTTCGGGATTAGTTTGGTGCAGTAAAAAATAACAAAAAAATATGATTTTAAAAATTTGTGATTTTTGAAAAATTTTGACATTTAACGTGTAGTTATCAAATTACGTTTTTTATAGATAAATAGTAAAACTTTTGATTTTTATGTTAACTTTTTGGAGAGAAAAAGCATCTCAATAGTTTTTTATAATTTTATCGGAACGGTTTTATGTTACAATTTATTGAAAATGGTTAAAAATTTTTTATGATTTGTAAAAAAATTATTAGAATTTGCAAGATATATTATTGAGATTTGTAAAAATTTATTAGGATTTGTAAATATATATAAACTTAAAAAAATTTTACAAAGCGTAAAAAATATAAAATATACTAGGCAATTTTACAATTTTTTTGTAGATTTATTTTATAAATTTAATTTAAACTATTTGCATGTTAAATTATATTTCTGCACCTTTTAGCATGAGTAATTACATTTTTATAATAAAAAAACTCAAAATTTTGAATTTGAAATATTTTCAATCATTGGATTTGTTTAATTGTTAGAGTTATTTTTTTTTTCATTTCGGTTGTCTTTATGTCATTTCATATAAAAATATATTGTCTCACTCTTCTTATATCTTTTTTAGATACTTTTTATATAAAAAGCTTTTAAATTTATATTCTAAAATATGTGATAATATTTATAATAAATAAAAAATTTTTACACAATTATTAAAGACGGCATAGATAACTTAATTTTTTTATCAGTAATTTTTATTTTTACATATTATTTTTATAACATTTTGGATAAATTTATTTTTTAAATTTAAATTTAAACTATCAACGTGAGATTATATTTCTGTGTGCCTTTAAAGGCGAGCAATTACTAACGTTTACCTTGCAGGGCTTGTCTAAAAATAAATACAGCACATGAGACAATTCGGCAAAGCAGTGAGACACCAAATCAAGTAACGTGGGAAAATTTTGGCCGGGTAATTATGTTTCGGTTACCAAACTATGAGGAGGTTCGAAAAAAAAAAAATTAGTATTCATTTATAGAAATGATAATTTCATAATTTGTATAATTTATTAAAAAAATTAAATTTTATAAAAATTTATAACTTTCCTTTATTTTTATTATTATTTTTTTGGTAGAGCTCCAAGCCCGTTAAGTTGTCTAATAATCAAACAACTTTTCAAGGGCAAAAAACTAGTATTTCGTAATAGGGAGGATTGAAAAACTTTTAGTAAAATTTTAATTGTTAATCAAAGATCGCTAACCATTTGTTCGAGACTTATTTTAGTAGTTTCAAGCTTGGACTTATTTATTATTCTATTACGAGAAAAATGATTTATAGGCAGTAAGATAGGAACACCTTAAAAAAAAAAAAAGAGTGAAACATGAGAAGATAAAAATGTAGTGAGACATGAGAAGATAAAAATGATGGAAGTACGGGACATATAAAAGAAAGTGTGTAAATAATATAAATAATGGAATGGGAGATTTCCGAGTTTGTATTGAAAAAGGAAATTATTTTTTTATTTGTAAAAAAAAATATTATTAATGGAGGGACTTCTCATTCGTAAAAAAGTCACCACTATTAATGAAAGGAATCTTTGGGGGGGGCCACCATCAAAATGAAGTAATTATTTTTAATAAAATATAACTTTTACGTAAAATTACTATACCAAAGCTGGGGGCAACAAAAAAAAAAAAAAACAAAAAAGCTCGGGGCAAGGCCAGACCTGACCCCACTCTGGCTCCGCCCGTTCCGGTCTTGATTGCTGCGTGCACTAAAACCCAAAATACGGCAGTAGAAGCGTAGCAATTTTTGCACCGCAAGCATTTGATGGATGTTCAAGGAGAAGAACCCCAACCCCCCCATGTACTCATCCTACCACACGCGGCACAGGGCCATGTGAGCTCTATGCTCAGCCTAGCCGAGCTTCTCTGCGTCAGGGGTCTTCACGTCACCTTCCTCGTCACCGAGTATTTCTACGGCCGGCTCCTCCGTCACAGCGATGTTCGATCCCGCTTCGATCGCTACCCGGGTTTCCGTTTTGGTCCCATCTCCGATGGACTGCCTGAAGACCACCCGCGGTCTGCCGATAAGATCGGGGAGTTGTTTTTCTCTTTTCGGGCCAACTTGAAACTGATGCTCAGAGACGTTTTGATTTCCAATCAGCAAAGTTCGAACGCCCCGAAAGTGAAGTGTGTGATAGCGGATTCGATAGTGATGAGTTTGGCTCTTGACGTTTGTGAAGAGATTGGGATCCCAATCATTTGTTTCTGCACTTCAAGCCCCTGCGACCTCTGGCCTTTCTTTTGCGTCCCCAAACTCATTCAGGCTGGGGAGATCCCCTTCCCAGGTATGTTGAGCCTATTTTAATTTTCCTTTTTTTTTTTTGCCCTTTTGGGTTTAATCTTTTAACAAATTTGATTTTTCCCAATGACAATGTTTATGAAACACGAGAATTCATGAGTTAGAAGAATTTCTACAGCTAAGGAATTTTGGATGCTCGAATAAAATGATAAAATTTAATTTCTTATTTCTACTAGAAAAAGACTTTAATAAAATAAGGTAGAGATAAAATACTAATTTTCAGTCTTAAGATACGTTTAGAATGATAAAAAGTGAGATAAATTATAAATTCATAATTTTTACCATCAATTCAAAAATTAACAATTTTTAAAATTTTTTGACATTTTTTAACTATTTTTAAAATTTTTTTTAACGTTCTAAACAAAACCTTATTACTCAAACTATTGGTATTTTCTCTTATTCGCCTTCCGCAGAAGTCAGAAGCCATGTTGGGCTCGTTTGGTTTGTCATTTTTTACTGAAAATCTTTGAAAATCTCTATAAATTTCTGTTAATTTTATATCACATCAATTTTTTTCTCTCACTGTACGTATTACGAACTCTCTCCAAATCACAATTTATCTCAATTTATTTCATTTTTTCTTACTCCAAACAATCCCGTTATCTGTCCTGATCCTATCAAATTAAAATTAAAATAATTTATTTTATTAAATTAAAATTATTTTTTATATATAATAATTACAAATTAAAATTTTATTGTATTAAGGTATTGGATTTAAGCCATCATTAAATAATTAATTCATATTACTGTATTTTTATGTTTATATATTATATTTTTTATTTTTGAAAATATTGATATATTGCGAATGATGTACTTATAAATTGTCAATATTCGGCCTCTCCCCCTTTTCATTCGGAAAAAGACACCATTAGCCTCTCTGAAAGTCTTCTGGCGGCAACTAAAATGTTAGCTTATCCAGAAGATCGCCTGACGTTCGCAAAAAATATCAGCGAGCCAAATGGGGTCAAGCAATTAAGAAAAGTACGTTCCTGGTTTCGGGTCAAGCAATTAAGAAAAGTATGTTCCCAGAACGCCCTTACCGGCCCCTTTAGGCATCACCAAATGTGTATTTTTAAAATAAAAAAAAATAAATAAAATATGCGTATTTGCTTCTTTTTTTTTTTTTTTCCTTCCACGGCCATCTGTATTTCATAATCAAATCATTAATGTGGCGTTTGATTTATTTATTTTTTTTGTTTTATATATTTTATATTTAAAAATTTTTTAAATAAAGGAACAGCAAAATATTTTATTTATCTTATTTTAAGATTTTTTTTGTTTTGCATTAAAAATGTTCAAAATGACTTTTTGTCATTTTTTTCATGTGTAAACTTATTTTTTATTTTCTAAAAAAAATTCTAAAAATCCAAGTGACCAACTACGTTTGACCTGTTTTTCTTATTTTTAAAAGTATAAAATAAAAAAGAGATCAAAATAAAAAATAAAAATAAAAAATAAAAAATAAAAAAATAAACCAAATAATATGTAAACTTAAAAGTTTTAATAGCAAATTTATATTACAAAAATAATATTACAAATCTTTTTTTGGTAATTAATATTATACATCAATATTGCAAATTCTACTATTACAATTCGAAAAAATTTAATTATCTTTCAAAATAAATTAAAATAATGAAATAAAGTACAATAATCGACGCCAGTATTTCAGGATTAGCGATCACCCAAAATCAACACCCAAAAAAAAGTGAGGAACAAATATTACTAGACACAAAAATTTCTTTAGAAAGATAAACATAAAAAGTAAAAAAAATAAAAAAGAAATAAAAATTTAAGCTTCGAATTTAAACAAGAATCAATTGTTTGTAGGCTACGGACATTTCGAGAATTCGAGTTTTCGACTCGGCGCCGTATGTAACTAAATATTTTTAAATAAATAATTGGTTAAATTAAATTTATAATTTTTTTTTCAAGCGTGTAATAAATTAGAACAGCATGGCCAACAAATAAACTCAGTAAATCACTCTAAACTACAATAACAAACGTTGCTACCAGCAATACCCACTCTCTTGCAATCAACCAACCTTCTAATAGTTATGTGTGTGTGTATATATACATACGACCCAACACGGAGTCAAAACTTAGTACTAACAGATTTTATTGATGGAGAGAACGATACGAAGGCCTCGTTTGATCTGCAAATAAATTTTAAAAAATTTTATAAATTTTTGTTAATTTTATATCACATCAACTTTTTTTCTTTCACTGCACGCATTACGAATTTTCAATTTATCTCAATTTATTTTAATTTATCTCACTCCAAACTCACTCGAAAAAGTTAAAAGTAGGGATGTCAAATATACCCGTACCCAATGGGTACCCGTTTCACCCGCCCCGTTCGGGGAGGGTATGGGGATGTTAATAGCGGGGACGGGGACGGGTATGGAGATTTGAAATGTTACCCGCACGGGTATGGGGACGGGGACGGGTACGATAGTCCCCACCCCGTCCCGTACCCGTTTAAATATTTTTTTGTTAATTTTGTTGGCGTGGTGACTCCTTTAGAAGTCCCACATCGGTTTCTCACAAAGAAGTGAAGGTCTTGTGAAATTATAAATAAAGACCACTTCATCTTTGGTTAAGTGCATCAGTCAAAGTCAAATATTATATATATATTTTTAATTTTTATTTAATATATATATGTAATATATTTTTTTATTTAATATATATAATATTTATAATAATTTTAAATATTTATTTTATACATATAATATATAATTTGTAATAATTAATATACTTGGCGGGTAAACGGGGATGGGGATGGGGAATTCATTATTTTGTGAGGACGGGTATGGGAAAAATTTTTTTTCCCGAAACGGGGATGGGGACGGGGACGGGTAAGGGTATTGCTAAACGGGGACGGGGACAAGGAAAGTCATACCCGTCCCATACCCACCCCGTTGACATCTCTAGTTAAAAGGCCAAATAAATAATTTTAAACATGCATGGATGAGTGCATAATATATTATGGTTCCGTTTGGAGCTATACAAAATAAAATAAAATCTTACAAATTTCTACAAACACGAATTACAAAATAATAAAATTTAAATTTTTTATTCATTGGACAAATTACGAGATATTTACTTTTATAATTTTATTTTATTTTATTTTATACATTTTTATACAATTCTAAATATACCATATATAGTGCTCTGCAAAACTCGAAACAATTGGACCCGTTTGATAATTTTTCATTTATTTATTTTTTTAACAATTTATATCTTTTTTATTTTTATTTCTGTTGTCGTATTTTTTCTACAATGAAAACTAAAATTACATTTAAAAATATAATTTTGTTTACTTAATTTTTATTTTAATAAAATATTTAATTTTATTAAATTTTTAAAAAATAATTAAATTTAATAAAATATATTTAATAATTATTTAATTAGATTATATTATTTATTAAATATAATTTAATTACATTATTTTTTAAAAATAATTTACTAGAATATATTCCATATTAATTCAATTAAATTATATTATTCACTGAAAATAATTTTAGTTTAATAAAATATTTAAATAAAATTATTTATTTTAATATAATATAACAAAAATAAACAAAGTGTTAGAATTGATAAAATTGTTATTACAGAAAAAATAATAGTGAAAATACTTTTTCTTGTTTGTGTTTTTATTTTTTTTAGGAACAAAAGATAAAAATAAAAATAAATATAACAAACATATTTTTGTTATTAATTTTTAAAAATCTGTAAAACAGAGGTAGTGGCGGACTTGTTGAAATACGAGTGGAGGCAGCTGCTCCACTGGGTGCGATGTGTCATGTATTTTGTATTAATTTTTTACTTTTTAATATATAATATATAAAATATCAAAAGATGCCTCCATTGAAATAAAAAAAAATTTTTGCTCCTTTTTCCATTATTAAATCAACTAAGAAATTAATTTTGTACTTTCCATTATTTTTTTTATTTTTTCTATTCTCTCTCTCTCTCTCAACTAAACACGTCATATAATATTTCTTCCTCTCCATCTTTCATTTTTCCCCTGCCCTGTCTCTCCCTCTCACTTTTTCTCATTAAACCTAATTTGTAATCTCCCGTTAAATTCAAGCAGTCTTATTTATTTATTTATTTATTTAATTTTTTACACCCCTCTCTCAACTCACCTTTTTCTAATTTATTCTCCCTCAACCCATTCTTTTTATTTCCTTAAAGGCACGTTCTCTCCCAATCAAGACACTATTTTAATATATGTTAAAGTTTTGTTTTCAACTTGAAAATAGTTTATCAGAAGAATTAAGATTCAATCTTATCTCTTCAAAAAATAATTAAGTTATTTTGTATTCAAATTATATTTGATTTTAATTTAATATTTAAACATTTTAATACTTTATCTTATTGCACGTATTATTTATGTTTAACTTAATAATAAGAATTTTTATAATATTATATAATTTATGTTGTTTATATTTTATTACAATTGATTATTTATATAAGTCATCTTACTTATTCCTTGTGTTATAATTGTCTTACTTATTGTTTGTGTCATTTGAAAAATAATTGATTTATTTATTTATGTTCAAAATTTTATTGATATACATTTGAACTAGGGTTTAACATTTTTTTAAATAAAAAAGATTGGTGATTTTTATTTTTAAGCATTAGATTTAGGAATTAAATTTTTAAAAATTTATGTCTTAGAATTAATGTTTTTTTTTTTAATTTATATAGTTATAGAGAGATATTTAAAAAAAAAATTTAAGTTTAATTTTGTCTTGCCTAACAAAATTTCTGAATCTGTGCTTTAGTTACACAAGCAGAAAAATAATAAACATAAAGGTTACCAAATCGGCCCTTAATATTTTAATTTGGATTTTGTTTTTCTTTTCGCTAGCTTGAAGGGAGCAAAGATCATATATTCCTTTTATCTCCTTTTAAATCTTATTTCTTTTTAGCTAGACCAAGCTAATAAATTGACAAATAAGCTTCAAAACCATATTGACCAGCCACCCAACAACCTCACAAAAAAAAAAAAAAAAAAGGAAATTCCTATGTAACATTTTGTCAAACATAGATTCACACAATGAAACCTTGATTTAATTATCAAACTCCATTCCCATATACTCTTGACTCCCTGTAACACATTAATTAAAAGGCCATTCCTCTTTTTTATTTTTATTTTTATTTTTTTAGGGACAACCAAACACCACTTGAATATTTAGTAAACTAGTGGGCAGAATATTAAACGGTTGGATAGGCTTGTCCTCTATTCCTCTTGCCCACTAGCTAGCTAGCTTTATATATATATTATGCACACACACACATATATCTATATGTTCGTAATAGTCTGTAATGGAGATCTGATTCATATTCTTATGGGCTTTTGCAGTTTTGAAAGACGTAAAACTCATTGGATACATTTTCTCAAATTAAAAAAAAAAAAAAAAGAAGAAGAAAAAAAGAAGAAAGAAGAAAACAAAACAAAACAAACCTCCTTATAATTAATATACACAAGTAGGACAGCCGGGGGGGTATTATCAAATACACAAGTTGTTTGGAGAACCAGATCATAGATTTATTGAGCATTCTAATATATTATCTGCGCAATTAAAATTAACAAATTGGTTTTCTAATGTGGTAGTTCTGACACTTTTATTTTATTTATTTATTTATTTTGTCTGACTATAGGACTATAAAGTGAAATTTAGACCAACATCAAAATCTTGGGGGGGGGGGGGGAAAAACTGAAAGACATATAGGAAATAGTAAATTGACTGAAGAGAGGGGTAAAAGTTATGTCACGTAAAATTGTGAAATTATGGTACCATAATTTTTGATTTTTTTTTAATTAAAATTTACTAGTTGTAATTTTTGAGGTGTGTGATGAAACAAGTAGCAATTTTTAGTAAATTTTGATAATTTTTAATAATTTTTGATAATTTTTGAGTTGAGTAAGTTACAGTAACTGTTGAGTAAAAAAATGATGTGTTTTACCAACATTCAAAAAAATAAGTTTTGATAAATTTTCACTAAAATTATGCTGCCCGACGGTGCTCATCCGGGGATGTCGTAGACGTATGTTTTGCTTTCACAAAAAGCCCCTTTGTCTGGTAGCGCAAAAAAAAAAAAAAAAAAAAAAAAAAAAAAAATTGTGGTAATTTGATGGAAAGGGAAATATAGATAATTTTCATTCTTATTTCTTTGCATATTAAACATAATAATTAATTCACTTGAATTTATTCATGTTTCATTTTCTGCTCCAATTTCCGGTCGCACTGTTGGGAGAAAATAATTAATATAAATAATAAAGTTATTCTTCTTTGATAATTAATTTTTTTTTTTTTTGTGTTTTTAATTTGAGATAATTGCTAAAATCTTAACGTAATATCAAAGTTGACAAATGCACATCTTTGAATTCAAACCTCACTGCTACTTGGAAAGATTAACAGTTTCACGTATTCTTTACAAGACGTCAAAGAGTGTACTGAGGAAAAAATAATAATTTAAATAATAAATTTATTTCTTTGTAATAACTTAAAATCTTAAGTAATATGGAGGTGGGTAACACTTCAATACGTACAATATGAGTGCAAATCCTTAATCATCCCTTCTTTCATTTTCTTATTTATTTTATTAGTGATGTTTAATTCTTGTAATATCTTCAGTTATTTCTAAGCTTTGAATTTCTATACTTAAGTGATGAAAAACTGGAATCGAGCAACACACAAGAATACAATCTAAGGCAGAAAATAAAAGACGATCACACAAGAACACGAAATTTTACGTGGTTCAGCAATGTGCCTACGTCCACGGGAGATTTTCTGTCTGTTCGTTACTATGAAGAGAAAAACAGCTGAGTACATCATAATAACTAGGGTTTACCCTTTTAAAGCTAGCATCTAGGTAACCCAAAATTACTCACATACCCCTCATTAAAAAACATACAATGAACTCTCCCCTTTGCTGGAGCCTTGAGTGAACAGTATTAAACATCATTCGAATATGAGCCATAATTAACATTAAGTTGTACAAATCCCTTTAGTTTGGGGGATTTTCTAGCATAGGATTGTAATTGGTGTGTGTGTGTATATATATATATATATATATCCTCGGTTGATCAATGAAAAGGCTATGCCATAATTTCTCACTTCTTCATGATATTAGAGCATGAAAAAGTTGTCTTTTCCTCGCATTTTCACAACAACGAAACGAGCCATTAATCGTCTCCCTGTTGACCCTGTGGACAAAATGCAGAAAACAATTTGGATGAACCCGTGGCAAGCGTTCCAGCCATGGAGAGTTTTCTCCGACGGCGTGACCTCCCAAGTTTTTTCCGCACGCGAGACTTGGCCGACGGGGGGTTCCAAATGCTTTTGAACGAAGTTCAACAAATCCCCAAAGCACAGGCTCTGATACTCAACACATTCGAATCGCTAGAAGCACCCGTACTCTCTCAACTGCGCTCTCAATGCCCCAAAATTTACTCAATCGGACCACTCCACGCCCATCTGAAGAGCAGACTCAAACAACCCATCATCCATTCAAATAGCTTCTGGGAAGAAGATAGGAGTTGCTTGAAGTGGCTCGATGCACAGCCGTCAAGATCCGTGATCTACGTTAGCTTCGGAACCGTTATGATGATCACAAAAGACAAGCACATGGAATTCTGGCACGGGCTGGTCAATAGTGGGAAGAGATTCTTGTGGGTTATTCGACCCGATGTTATGGCTCCGTATGATGAAGACGACAACCAGATTCCCACTGAGCTCTTGAAGGGTACAAAGGAAAGAGGGTATATAGTTGACTGGGCCCCACAGAAAGAGGTTCTGGCCCACCAAGCCATTGGAGGGTTTCTAACTCACAGTGGCTGGAACTCAATTATGGAGAGCATTGTGGCTGGAGTGCCCATGCTTTGCTGGCCTTGCTTTGCTGATCAGCAGATTAATAGCAGGTTCGTGGGAGAGGTTTGGAGAATTGGTTTGGACATGAAAGATAGTTGTGACAGAGCCACAATTGAGAAGATGGTGATAGATTTGATGGATGTGAGAGGAGAGGAGTTCAGGCAATCTGCTCGTGGGCTTGCAAGTTTGGCTGAGGAAAGCATTAGCGAAGGTGGATCATCTTACTCTAATTTGGAGCATTTGATTCGGGACATAAGATTAATTAATTAGTGTCCAATCACTCGTTTAGCAAAAGCTTCTTTCCAATTCAGAGTTGTCACCCTTGAATTTTTTTTTTGGTTCTACACATTAATAAGCCAAAAAATTTAGACAAATGATGTCTCCTTCTGAAGTATTTTGAAAAATATTGTTAATTTGATTGAATATGGTATAACTAATTTATCAATAGATAATTATTTAAATTTATAAATATTTGTAAATATGGTGTATACCTTAATTTATAATCTCATCCTGATTATAAAAGTATAATTAATTAATGAATTAATAAGTATTTAAATTTATAAGTAATTAAAAATATAATTTTTAATTTTATAATTCTATTGTAATTATGAAAGTTTAACTAATTTATGAATGGACGAGTATTTAAATTATAGATAATTGAAAATAGTGCTTGTAACTTTATAATTCTATCGTAATTCTGTTTCTTATTATAAATCCTGCTGATGTAGATTTTAAATTATGTTTAGTTATTAACTCTTTTGAAAAAAAAAAAAAGAAAATTAAAATTAAGATGAGCTCATTGGAGCAAATATGATGTAGTCTGGTATAACTCTTTAATGAATGAATAAATATTTATGTTTATAAATTGTTGAAAATAAAGTTTGTAATTTTATAATTCTATTCTTATTATAAAATGATGTAGGTTTGAAAATACTATCTTAGTTTTAACTCCTTTTGTATATAAATAGAAAAATAATTTTAAAATAACAAATGTATATATATATATAGAATTGAAAAATAATAATTTTTAAATTTAAATTGATTTTTGCAAAATATAGAAAAATAGACGCTATCTTTTTAAATAACACTTTGTAAAAATATTACAATTTGAAAATTATTATAAAAATAAAAGTAAAACAGTGAAATATAAAAATATTATTTTATTGCAAGAGAACTTGAAAAATAAAAATTACTAAATAATATTAACATTATCAATATCACTTTATCTTCTAATATTTTCAGCAAAAAGAGGAAAAAAAACACTAATTACCACTTTTATTTTATTACAGAAGAATTTTTTTTTTTTAATAGATAAACAGGGGAAGGGTCATGAGTTCGAACTCAGATGGTGAGTAAGCAAAGGACGAAACTCAACTATCAAGTTAAGCGCCTCACTCATTATAGAAGAACTTAAAAATGAGATGCACTTCACAGGATGTCAAAGCAGCTTGACCTGAAAGTTCCTTTTTAAATATACATATTAGCGAAAAAAATAATCTTCACAAAAAAGTTTGACACTACGCACAAGTAATTTTAATTTGAATTTCTATGAAAATATCTCTCATACTATCACTTTTTTTTTTTCTATTTTATTCTCAAACTATCAAACACACCTATTATATTCTTGAACTATCTAATTCTGTTTTATTTAGTTCGAACACTAACTCAATTCGTTAAATTTAACGAAAAAATTGTCATATACAGATCATGTGACTTTTTTCATCCCACCCAATGGGCATAATGGTCAATCTATGTCTAATTAATTTAATTTAATAATTTATTAAAATAATTTAATAAAATATATTTTATATTAATTAATTAAATTAATTAGATTGATTAATTATATTATATTATATTATATATTAAAATATTAATAAAATATATTAAATATTAATTTAGATAGTTAAATTAAAGTAAATTAATTATATTATTTATTAAAAATAATTTTAATTTAATAAAATCTTGAAATAAAATAATTCATTTTAACATGATACAACAAAAAATGACAAATTGTTAAAGTTAAAAAATATTTCTAACAGAAAAAAGATTAAAAATATTTTTTTTGTTTATGTTTTTCTATTTAAGTTTTTATTTTTTAAAAATTATAATTATAAACGTTACCAAATGGAACTTACATATTTCTCTTGAAAATATAATTTGTTTCCACTCTTTTTTTTCTTTCTTTCTTCTAAATCAAATTAATTAATTAATTTAATTAGACATAGATTGATCATTCTGCCCCTGGAGTGGGGTAAAAAAGTCATATGAGCCGCACATAATAATTTTTCTATTGACTTTAATAGATGAAGTTACTGTTCAGACCAAATAGAGCAAAATAAAATAGTTTGAGAATGTAATTGGTACATTTGATAGTTTGAGAACGAAATAGAAAAAAAGAGGAATAGTTTGAAGGATATTTTCATAAAAAAATTCTTTTAGTTTTTGTCATCTAATATGGACTATTAACGAGAAAATCCATTCTTTGCGAAAAAATGCCTTAACTATAAAGTTATTTCTTATAGCATATCTTGAAATTGTAAGTTTCTAACCCCTAACTATGCATATCCAAGATAAGACATTAACTATATAAATGTCTCACTCACTAAAGTCAAAGCATACACCATTAAGAACTTGAATCCTCTAGTGTTTCGAGGTTATGACTCATTTTACAATTAATAGCTATGTAAAAACTGGCATGATCAATAATACTTGTGATAATGTATTGTTACTCATAATCCAGTTTACTGTACTTCTAACAACATGCTGAACTGGCGACACCACTCAAATGGTTGAGATAAACCATCCTATAAATAGGGATCATTATGTTATAGCCATTTGAGTGAGTTGACTAGGCGCACTATGACTAAATGTGCAAATACAAATGACTGATAAAATTATATATCTTTATGTATGAATCACACATTCACAAGATCTATCATAAGTGTATTTGCTAATTCTAACACATCTCAAACATCTATATAATTGCTATGATAGTATAGATAGATATAAAAAAAGTATTTTTATTAATAATTTATCAAATGTACAAACGATATGATTTGTAGGGCACGAGGGGTGTCAATAAAACAGGTACATGAGGGCACCTGACTTGACGGAGCCCAATAAAAACCCATTGAGAAATACCCTAATGCGATTAGGATATGTTTGGAATTGAAATTTAATACCCATATGGGTTTGAGACGGATTTGAGATTTCTCTGTAGCGTATCCAATACTTGATACCCGTTTAGTTTATAGGATACTTGATACCTAGTATCTGTAGGGTACCTACTAAGTACCTGTTTAATATAATATATATTTATATATTCATAATTTTATTCTTAAAATAAGTTTACTTTGTTTAAGGCATGTAATAACCTAAAATTTTAATTTTAGATATTATTATTTTAATACATATTATTTAATACATATTGTTTTATAAAAAAAAAAAAAGTTAAAAGAGTTTACCTAGAGCAATGTGAAGATTTAGCAAACTTAGGAAGTTTTTTTTTTTTTCTTTTTCTTTTTTCTATTCACTTAGGCACCAAGTATATAGTGTATATATATATATGTGGGTGTGGTTTGGCCATGGAGCTAAACCGGGAAAAAGAAAGAAGAAAGAGAAAAGAAAGAAAGAAGAGAACAAAGAAAAAGGAGAGAGAAAGTGAGGGCTTAAATTCAAGGATAGCTAACTTTTGGTATTTTCAACATTGTGATCGTCATGACGGTGTTAGATTGTGGTCATTTTGCTCAAGGTGAGAGATACAAAGGATAAAAGTTTTAAACATTTGGAGTTTCTTAATCTTTTCTTCAAATCTAAGGTAGGAATTTAATGCATTTTATTACATATATGATATGTAAAAATATTTTAGTAAATTTTTATATGTTTATTTTGCATAAAAGTGGTTAAATTTAGACTACACTGCGTGAACTCAATCCAAGTTAAGACGTTCTGAAACTAAGTTGCTGGCAGATATATATATATATATATATATATATGGGAATAGCGCAGCAGAAGTATGGATATCTCTATGTTAGATTGTTATGATTTGTTTATTTGAGAAATAATTTGAGTATTGTTTAATGAGTTGATTTTTAATAATCCTGTTCACATTAGAAGTATCATGATACCGAAGAGTCTAATTAGGAATGTAAGGTTGAGATGTGGAGAATATATCTGTAATTGTTTTCCTAGAGTTAGAGTTATGTTTATGCTAATTGTCTCAAATTTTGAAGATGAAATTTTTATAAGGAGGGGAGAATGTAATAAGCCAAAATTTTAATTTTAAATACTATTATTTTAATATATATTATTTAATAATATTATTTTAAAAAAATCATTAAAAGAGTTTATCTAGAGCAACGTGAAAATTTAGCAAACTTCAGAAGTTTTTTTCTCTTTTTTCTTTTTTTTGGTTTCTATTTCCTTTGGCACCAAGTATAGTACATGTATATATATGGGTGTGGTTTGGCCGAGGAGCTAAACCGAGAAAGAGGAAGAAGAAAGGGAAAAGAAAAAAAGAAGAGAGAGAAAAAAATGAGGGAGAAAGAGGAAAAAGAAATTGAGGGCTTAAGTCCGGGGATAACCGAGATCTAGTATTTTTGACGTCATGATCATTATAGTAGTGTCAGATCATGGTGATTCTACTCAAGGTGGGAGATTCGAATGAGAGAAATTTTAAACCTTTAGGATTTTTCATCTTTTGTTTAGATTTGGGACAATGATTTAATGCATTTTATTATATATATGATATGTAGAAATATTTTAGTAAATTTTTATGTGTTTATTTTGCATAAAGTGGTTAAATTTAGACTACACTACGTGAATTTTGTCCGAACCAAAATGTTTCGAAACTAGGTTGCTAGGAGATATATATATATATATATATGAAAATATGCCTTGACATATTCCATAAATGTACTTAAAATTACCGTTTAGCCCCAATAGTTTTACATAAATATGAACTGACCTCAAAAGTTTTAAAAAATTTTTGTTTGACTCCCGTAGTTTTGAATAATTTTATAGTGACCCCAAAGGTTTTAGAAATTTCAATGTTGCTCCTGGACTGAGAAATTGCAGTTTGATATTTATAGATAAATATTTTAATCTTAATCATGTATTGTTTGCATATTTCTTCTTCGATTTATATTTTTTTTTCATTTTATAATATCTCTTTAAAGCTTATTTTAATACAACGTTAAATTAATGTGTAAATATATTTTTTTTACATAAATAATGCATTATAATATAACACGTTGTCATTTTTGTGAAAATGAATAGTTAAGTACGTGAAAAATATATATATGATTTAGTATGCCAAAATTGAAACATTTGAGTGATTTATTTTATTAAGGAAAAATGTTTATTGAAGTGATAACGTGATGTTAATTGTTAATCTTAATGAGTTGTTATATTGAAATGATAATAATAGAGATAACAAAAACGTGAATGATGTTGTGATTGCGGATTGACAGATATTAAAAAATAAGAAGGGTACAAAACTTACCCTTGGGTAAGAAAATCCTAAACTTGTGCAGAAGTACCAGTAGGTTAGTAGCCACAACATGATGTTTATCTGGCTAATCTTGGCCATCAGATTTGGATTTGTGAATGACAACGTTGTGTAGTATCTGCTCCGTGACTGTAGTTATTGTAATGTGATGATAAGGAGACAAATAAAAGATAATAACTGGATCATTCTTTAAGATTTATGTTGATGTATGTTTTGATATTGGGATACATGACAACTTGCAATTTATGAGTTATTGATATTTAATTGTTGCTAATCTAATTTTTGTGTATATCATATATGTTTTTATTATGCGTCATGGACACAAGTGAATTAATACTCACGTCCTTACAGATTGTGGTACAAATGCAGAAAAACCTAAAAATTTAAATAGGCAGCCCAGTGGGATTAAGTGTTACATTTATGTAGTAGATTTTACTATTCAATATTTGGAATTATATATTTCATTTGGATTTTACTCGATGTTTGCAAGGCCATAGGGCCATGATTTTACTTTGAGTTGAGTTGGAGTGCTGTTGCTCAGTTGTACCGAGACTTGATTGTTATTAATTACTTTTGTTTATTATTGTTATCCATTATTATAATTGCTTTAAAGTAGTTGTATGACTCTAATCAGTGTGATGGATATTTTTGAACATGCGTGTCACTCATTCACTCACTTCTCGTGTCCTGAAACCCAAGGTGTGATAGGTCATTTATGAAATTTTGTTGTCTTTTACTCTATGTGTATTTATTAGTTATTATTTTGCCGTTGAACTCTCCCTAGAGACGTGGTAACCCCTAAGCCAATGAGGCGGTCGCCTAGAGCCCCACAAAAAGAAAAGGCCCAACTTTTAAAACTTTTATTAGTAATAAAAATATTAAAGGGTTTGTTTGGAGTAAGAAAAAATGAGATAAATTGAGATAAATTGTGGTTTGGGAGGAGTTCGTAATGCGTGCAATGAGAGAAAAAAGTTGATGTGATATAAAGTTAACAGAAATTTATAGAGATTTTTGGATTTTCAACAAATTTTTGCAAGCCAAACGGACCCTAAATAATATTTAAACCAATCAAAATTTTATTAATGTATTAGTTATTATTTTTAATTTATTTAAAAATTTATGTTAACAACGAGAGGAATTTTGAACTTCTGACAATTCTATTTATACATTTGTAATTATCTATTATTTTTTAATTTTATTTCTATATAATAGACACTAAACCAAAAATTGAAAAGATAAAATTATTTATATATCGAATCATCATTTTGCCTATTTTATAATATAATATTATCATCCAAATTCAAATCTAAAAATCCTTATCTACATATGGTAGTTATGTGACTCATTTGCATGTCATCATCCAAATTTAATCTTTAATTATCTTTATTTCATTCTACAAATCTAATTATTATCTTCATCAAGTCCATGATAGATTATTATCCAAATTTAATTCTTATCTTCATTTCATTTTACAAATCCAATTCTTATCTTTGTTATATACGTTTGTGATATATTAACTCATTTGCATATAGTTATCGAAATCTAATCCTTATCTTCATTTCATTCTAGAAATCCATCCAATTCTTATCTTTGACCATTATCCAAATTTAATCCTTACTTTCATTTCATCCTATAAATTCAACTTGCATATATACTTACTGAAATTAAATCCTTATCTTCATTTCATTCTACAAATCTAATTCTTATTAGTTATCAATATTCAAATCTAATCCTTACCTTCATTTCATTCTCCAAATCCAAATTATTGCTAGACCATCATCCAAATCATCTTATCTATGTTTTATCTACAAATCTAGGTTTGTGATATATCAACTCATCATCCATGATTGTGATATATCAACTCATTCTATAGATTTATTTATAATTTTTTTATTTGTATGGTTACTTGATTTTAGTATTTTATAATTTTTTTAATAAAAAATTTTACAACTCAAAAAGTTACAAGAATGAGATAAGGAATTATACAGGTTACGTCTCTCCAAAAGTTTCATCTAAGGCCTTATAATTTTTTTTTATTTGTATGGTTACTTGATTTTAGTATTTTATAATTTTTTAATAAATAATTTTGAGGCTCAAAAAGTTAGAAGAATGAGATAAGGAATTACATAGGTTAGATTTTTCTAAAAGTTTCACCTAATGCCCCTCAAATTTTTACACGGTCTTGACCCTCCTCTGTGTAACTATGTTCAATTCTATAATCTGCCTTTAAAACGTTTTGTAAGTAATTATGTTCGAATCTATTAAACCTTGTCCTTGATCTCCATTGTATTTGAATTGATAATTTTTTGAATTTTTCAGAATTGAAAAACGATAATTACACTTGAAAGTAGATTTAAAAATAAAATTTCTGAGCATATGTTTTATTTGTAATAATTTATAAAGACAGAAAAAAAAAAGAAATAAAGTATCTGATTGAACATCAATTGATACATATTTATACATTCAAATTACACTTGCACACATCATAAAAAGACATAAAATCTATGTTTTGTGCAGATTTCATCTCCATATCTCCAAAGTGGATTGTGTGTTGATTTCCATCACAAGAACAAGAAATTAAGCTACATTGAGGATGTTGAGAAGAAAGCATGCTGCACAACACATCAAAGGATTGAAGCTATTTCAGAAGAAGAAGAAAATTCAGTTGAAATCAGTGCAAAGAAATCAGAATCACTATTCTGGAAATTTCTGCAGCAGGGGATCGTATTCGAATATGGGTTTACTGTATTCGAATATGAGCTTCTTCACAGCAACGAATTCCATGTGACCCCAACTTCCCCACGTGATGTAATCTGCAATCCAGGGAGGGCAAATCAGGAAAAGATATAGGAGAGAGAAGAAGCCATCATGAAGGGAACATTCGGTTAGAGGAGAGAGAAAAGATATAGGAGAGAGAAGGAAGAAAGGGAGGAGAGGAGACCCACGCGACAGAAACACAGAGAGCATTGGCTGGGAAGAAATTCAGATTTGAGGAGGAGAGTTTTTGGAGAGTTTTTCATTGAGAGTTCAGAGTTTTATATTGGAATTTTAATTCAGCATTGGAGTTTTGGAGATTTACACATTGAATTCATTCCAATTTCTGTAATCAGATTTTGAAGTCTAAATCCATTTAACTTTCAATTTCAGATTGCAATGTCTTCCAATCAGATTTCCATTTCTGTTTTTCTTCTTTTCAACATGCTCGGCTAAGTTTTCTTGAGCCAAGGCAAGGGTAATGCCCTTCCAATGAATCTCAAGTGGCCGAACTTCATGAATTTACCTTGAGTTTTTATGGTTATCAAATCAATTTGCAGCTGGGTGTCTTAGAACTCATTGATTCAAGACCCGATTAATCCAACTTTGTATATCCTATTGATGAGTTCATAGGTGTTGCTTAACTTAGAACTCTCATGACATTGTTGTATGTGGGTTGCTAGAATTAGAACTCCTATTGTCCTTAAAATAGGTTATGCACATTGAGTGTTTAATCCATGGTTTGTTTCAATTGAAATTAATTTTCTCAAAAATCAGTACAAATTGATTTGGTAAGTTTATAAGCTCTTGGCACTTGAAATTCATTTGGATTGGTATTAAACTTGCCTTGCTCAACCTTTTTATCATTTAATCTTTTAGTTTAAATTCACTTTGCTTTTGGAAAGTTAGTTCAAAATCATCAACCAACCAAATCAGATTTTAATTTTCTATTTTACATTTTTCTGTGAGTAGTGTTTTGCCAAATTAATCTCCATTAGAGTCATTCACTTCATTGCTCCCTAGATCCCTGTGGAAATGACCTGGGACTTACCAGTTATTTTGTGCTTCAACCACACCTTGCACTTGGGGGAAAACTTGTCTTGACTTACCTCACTTAACATTTTCTTTAACTTTGAATTTATAATCTGAATTTTCATTTGAGCTTTTATCTTGAAGTGAGGTAATTAAACAAGAACAAGCACAAATTTATGGCGCCGTTGCCGGGGATCTTTGAGAAGCAATGGTGTTTTGAGCCTTTGGAGCATTGACTGGCAGTACATCTCACCATCATCTTCAACAACAGAGCTGCTTAACTTGTTGAGTAACTTTGTTTCATCTCTATTTCTATTTCTTTTATAGTTTTAGTTGTTAGTTTAGTTTTAGAACTGCTTGCATCTGAATCCTGAAATTCTGATTCGAATCTATTTCATCTGATATTCGAATACGGCTGCATTTCTTTGCTGAGAGCTGTAATTGCAATTCTCTGTGAATCAGTAGATGAAATTGTGAAGTTAGGAGTTTAGATTCGAGTTTTGTGTCAGTCTGAATTTCTGTTTATGCTTTTAAGGTCTGGTAAACTTGTTGGAAACAGATCTGAGTTGCATTCTCCATCTTCTCTTGCTGAATTGATTGAATTTGCTGCACTACATTCCCAATCTAAATTTTCTGTTGCACATATGGATCCACCACCTGTTCTGCCGGAAGGAAGTGTTCAAGGAGAGAATGATCAAATGGATCAAAACATCCTTAGACCTCTCCGGGAATATCTTTATCCAGCTAGACAAACCACTCCATCTTGCATTGTTCTTCCAAATGGACATCAGAATTTTTATCTTAAACCTGGAACAATTCAGCTGTTACCAACTTTTCATGGCATGGACTCAGAAAATCCTTATATGCATATGAAAGAATTTGAAGATGTTTGTGGAACTTGCATGGATAGGAATGTTAATGAGGACATGGTTAGACTTAAATTATTTCCATTTTCATTGAAAGACAAGGCAAAAATGTGGTTGAATTCACTTGAGCCTAGATCAATAGGTACTTGGAGAGACATGCAAACAAAATTTTTGAAGAAGTATTTTCCTGCAAATAGAACTGTGATTCTTCAACAGCAAATAATGAATTTTGTGTGTAAATCCAATGAAACATTTGCTCAAGCATGGGAAAGATTCAAGGAATTATTGCAAGCATGTCCACATCATGGTTTTGAATCTTGGAGAATTGTTAATTTTTTCCATAATGCATTAACTCCAAATCTGAAAATGTTGGTTGCCACCATGTGTAATGGTGAATTCTATGACAAAACTGCTGAAGAGGCTTTACATTTCTTTGATGCTTTAGCTGAAAACACTAAACAGTGGGAGGTAGTCTCCCCATTTTGTTCTGAATTTTCTGACAGATCAAATGATAGAGGAAAGCTCCATCTCAATGAGGCAGATGATGTTGGGGCTAGGCTGGCTGCATTGTCAAGAAAGATTGAATTGATGGAGCAAAAGAAGCAAACATTGAAGGAGAGTGAAGTTAAGTGTGTGATGTGTGAAACCGCAGACCACAGGACTGATGATTGCCCAACACTTCCAGCCTTTAAGGAAGTTCTCTATGGTCAAGCAAATCCCACACAAGCTGCAAGACCCTTCAATCAAAATCAGGGGATGAACACATATTCGCAAGGCCATAGTCCATATTCGAATAGCTATAACCCTGGCTACAGAAATCATCCAAACCTTTCTTGGAAAGCAGAAGCACAGAACCAACAATACCAACCTCAACAAAATGTGCAACTCCAACCATTTCCATCTCAGCCTTTTCAACCTCAGCAGAATTCAAATTTTTATCAGCCACCTCACAAAAGATCTTTGGAAGACACCTTACAACAATTTATGCAAGGGCAGATTGGAACCAACAATCAGAATTCCAAGTTTCAAGAGCAGACAAACAGGGCCATGGAAGACATCCGAAGTCAATTGTCAAAGCTAACTCAAGCTTTAACTATCAGAGAATCAGGAAAGCTTCCATCTCAGCCAAGACCAAATCCTACAAGCCAAGTTCATTTCAGTGAATCATCTTCATCTGCTGCAAATGAAAATCTGGAGCATGTACAAGCTGTTTCAACATTGAGAAGTGGTAAGCAAATTGTCAAGCCAGATTACAAACCACCTGCTGAAGAAATTGAGGAAGAAAATGAGCAAGAAATCATGAAAAATGAAGAAGAGGTGCAGCTGAAACAGAAATTGGACAGCAAAACAGAAAGTGAACAGAAACAGAAATTTAGCACTTCTGAGAAAGAAGTCATGTTTCAGAATGAAGAGCAAGAATTGAAGCAAAATGAAAGACTAATTGGGGACAACAAGTTGGACAGACAATTTGAGGAAAAGCAGAATCTGAATCAAGAAAATCAGGAAATTCTGATGCAGCCAGAGGGATATTCGAATACCAGCAAGCAACATTCGAATAGCAGTAAGCAGCAAATCAGAATCCAGAGAACAGAGCAGGTAAATTCTGAAAATAAAGAGGAAATTTCTGACAATAAGAAAAACATTTCTCGAGAAAATCAGTTTGAAAAGAGTGAGAAAGATTTTGAAAATAAAGAAATTTTGAATGAAACCAATTTGGACAAATCTGAATTTTTTCCAAAACTTCCATTTCCACAAAGATTGAACAAAGCCAAGAAAGAGAATTTGAATTCTGACATCTATGAATTGTTCAAACAAGTCAGAATCAATATTCCCTTACTTGATGCAATTAAACAAAATCCATCATATGGAAAATTTTTGAAAGATTTGTGCACTGTCAAGAGGAAAATGAATGTGAAAGAAAGAGCATTTTTGACTGAACAAGTGAGCTCCATTTTGCAATTTAAAACTCCTCCCAAATATAAAGATCCAGGTTGCCCCACCATAGCCTGCTTAATTGGGAATCAAAGGGTAGATCAAGCTTTGCTAGATTTAGGTGCAAGTGTCAACCTCTTACCATTCACTGTTTACAAACAGCTGGGGTTGGGAGAACTTAGACCTACAAGGGTGACATTACAACTTGCTGATAGGTCAGTTAAAGTCCCTAGGGGTGTGGTTGAGGATGTCTTGATTCAAGTGGATCATTTTTACTTTCCAGTGGACTTCATAGTGCTAGATACTCAGCCCATTCAAGGAAACCAACCAGCTGTACCTGTTATCCTAGGAAGACCATTTTTGGCCACCTCAAATGCCTTGATCAATTGTAGAACTGGAGTTATCAAGCTCTCATTTGGAAACATGACAATTGAGAAAAACATCTTTAAGGTGACCAAGCAGCCGAGTGATTATGAGGAGGTAGAGGAAGTTGATTGGATTCAAACAACCACTCAAGATCACTTGATAGAGAGTATTTTGATGACCCTTTGGAGAAAGCTTTAGTGAATAATGAGCAAGTAGATTTCCTAGCTGATTTTGACTTGGAGAATTGTGAGGGAGGAGAATTTGAGGAAATGAAAAATTCAGTGCTGATGATGAATCAGTGGAGACCAACTGTTGAGTCTTTAGAGCTGCCCATAGCCAAGCCTTTGTCATTTTTGGACCAGCCACCAAAACCTGAGAGAAAACCTTTGCCAAGTGACTTGAAATATGTATTTTTAGGTGAGGGAGAGTCCTATCCAGCTGTCATTTCATCTCAGCTGAGTTTGGACCAAGAAAATAGACTTGTGGAAGTCTTGAGGAAGCATAGAGGAGCTTTGGGCTGGACCATAGCAGACCTGCAAGGAATCAGTCCATTGATTTGCACCCATAGGATATTTTTGGAGGAGGAGGCCAAGCCTATTAGGCAAATGCAAAGGAGACTCAATCCCAACATGAAAGAGGTTGTTAGAGGGGAGGTAATCAAGCTTTTGGATGCTGGGATTATCTACCCCATCTCAGATTCTAAGTGGGTGAGTCCAACTCAGGTAGTGCCTAAGAAATCTGGAGTGACTGTGATTAAGAATGAAAAAGAGGAATTAGTTCCAATGCGCATCCAAACAGGATGGCGCATGTGCATAGATTATAGAAAGTTGAATGCAGTCACAAGGAAAGATCATTTCCCTCTTCCATTCCTAGATCAGGTATTGGAAAGAGTGACAGGGCATGCATTTTACTGTTTCTTGGATGGTTACTCTGGGTATAATCAGATTGAGATTGCATTGGAGGATCAGGAAAAGACCACATTCACTTGCCCATTTGGCACATTTGCATATAGGTGTATGCCTTTTGGTCTTTGCAATGCTCCTGCAACATTTCAGAGATGTATGATGAGTCTGTTTAGTGATTTTGTAGAGAGATTTCTTGAAGTTTTATGGATGACTTTTCAGTATATGGCAGTGACTTTGATACATGTTTGGGAAACTTAGAGAAGGTTTTGATTAGATGTGAGGAGAAAAACTTGGTTTTGAATTGGGAAAAATGCCACTTTATGGTAACTCATGGAATTGTCCTTGGCCACATAGTGTCTTCTAGGGGGATAGAAGTAGACAAAGCTAAAGTGGAAATTATTCAAAAACTTCCTACCCCTAGATGTGTTAAGGATATCAGATCATTCCTTGGTCATGCTGGGTTTTATAGAAGGTTTATTGCATCATTCAGTGCCATTGCTAGACCTTTGTGCAACCTTCTATCCCAGGATGTTCCCTTTGATTGGACACCAGAGTGTCAGGCCTCATTTGATAGACTTAAGAGTTTGCTCACCTCAGCTCCCATTATGCAGCCACCAGACTGGACTTTACCATTTGAGATCATGTGTGATGCTAGTGATTGTGCCATTGGTGCAGTGCTAGGACAGAGGAGGGATAGGAAACCACATGTGTTGTACTATGCTAGCAAAACCCTTAGTGAAGCACAAAGGAATTACACTACTACTGAGAAGGAGTTGCTAGCAGTAGTATATGCCTTGGACAAGTTCAGATCATACCTGGTAGGTTCTCATGTCATAGTATACACTGACCATGCTGCTTTGAAGTATCTCTTGACCAAACCTGATGCTAAGCCTAGACTTATTAGATGGATTCTTCTGCTTCAAGAATTTGATTTAGAAATCAAGGACAAAAAGGGAGTTGAAAATGTAGTTGCTGATCACCTTTCTAGACTCCCACATCAAGATTTAGCATCCTTTGATTCTCCCATCAATGAGACATTCCCTGATGAGCAGTTGTTCCACATAGACTCTTCTGAGGTACCTTGGTTTGCAGATATAGCCAACTACCTAGCTTCAGGTATTGTGCCTTCTCACTGGACCATGTTGGATAGAAGAAAGTTCTTTAGGAATGTGAGACACTTTTTCTGGGATGACCCTTATTTGTTTAAGTATTGCTCAGATCAAGTCATAAGGAGATGCATACCCGAGAGTGAAGTACAGAGTGTCATTAGTTTTTATCATACTCTTGCATGTGGAGGTCATTTTTCAGCTAGGAAGACAGTGGCAAAGATTTTACAGAGTGGATTGTTTTGGCCTACCATGTTAGGGATGTGCATGCCTTTTGTGTTGCTTGTGATAGGTGTCAAAGGCTTGGTAAGATCACTAGGAGAAACATGATGCCACTTCACCCCATTTATGTGCTTGATATCTTTGATTGTTGGGGTATGGATTTTATGGGACCATTTGTGAATTCATTTGGCAATGAGTATATCTTAGTGGCAGTGGATTATGTTTCAAAGTGGATAGAAGCTATACCAACTAAGACCAATGACCATAAGGTAGTGATAAAATTTTTGAAGGAAAATGTGTTTTCAAGATTTGGAATGCCAAAGGCCATGATAAGTGATAGGGGAACACATTTTTGCAATAGACATGTTGGTCTTTTGATGAAGAAGTATGGGGTGTTACATAAGGTTGGAACATCTTACCACCCCCAAACAAGTGGACAAGCTGAATTAGCCAATAGAGAGATCAAAAGAATCATTGAAAAAACAGTGAATCCCACAAGGAAAGATTGGTCTTTGAAATTGGTTGATGCACTTTGGGCTTATAGGACTGCCTACAAGACTATCCTAGGCATGTCTCCTTATAGGTTAGTGTATGGAAAAGCTTGTCATCTTCCTGTGGAACTTGAACACAAGGCTTTTTGGGCAGTGAGACATTTTAATGAGAGCATCACCGAATCTGGTTTTCAAAGAAAATTGCAACTAAATGAGCTTGAGGAGATTAGAAATGATGCATATGAGAATGCTAAGATCACCAAGGATAGAGTGAAGAAATGGCATGATACACATATCCTCAAAAGAGAGTTGTTTGTGGGTCAAAAGGTCTTGTTGTATGACTCAAGGTTACACTTGTTTCCCGGGAAATTGAAGTCCAGATGGAGTGGTCCATATGTGATTCAGAATATCACTGAGTTTGGGGCTGTTGACATTCAAAATCCAACCTCCAAAAATGTTTTTAGAGTGAATGGACAGAGATTGAAAGAGTATCATGAGAATTTTGTTGCTGAAGTGGAGAGTTGGGATCTTGAAGATCCCCCAAATTCTGTTTGAATGGAGGAAGAATTCTGATTTTGTATCATAGTAGTGTAGGTTCTGTTATGTTTTTGAATTTCTGTTTTCTTTGGTTTTTGTAATTTTCTTTCTTTCATCTAAAAAAAAAAAAAAAAAAAAAAATTTCAGTTTGCAAGTTTTAACACATTGGTTTCAGCAAGTTTCATGAAAAATTGAGAATTTCTGCTTTATGTTTTACTGATATTTGAATTTTCAAAGGTTGAAACTGACATGTGCTATTTGAGGTAGCAACATCATTTGTGGTGGACCTACTTGAGAGTCAAATGGAATAAATACATTTGCTTGATTTGTTTTGGGAGTATAATGCATTAACCAAATTGGGTAGCACATGTTTTTCAAAGTGTTTCAGAATGCAGCTAAAGAATTTCAATTGAGCAAGCTTCATTAAGGATCAAGTCACATCAGCAGGTGCAACAAAAACTGATCAAATCTGGTACTGCTATTAAGTCCAAATCAGATGAGAAACTCATTTCATTCGAATAGCTGAACAGTCATTTGAATAGGCCATCTTAGCACAAAATCTCATCTGTGAACAGCAACTCATCTTGCATACTTACTGATTTCTTGCATCTTGGTTGTTTGTGATACTTGGCAGAACCTCACTGATTCTTAATTACACTCAACCCATTTTGTATTGTTTTGGTTCTACTGAGTTGCATTTTCTTTGAGAATATTGCATTGAACAAGTTGGGGGGAGCAATTGTTTTGGTAATACCTTGGAGTTTCAGCTGGTCTACATCACTCAAACATGTTAACCTTAAACTCAGCAGGTACCCTTTTTCCCTTTGCACTTTATTCCAAATTGATTGACTTGTTTGTGCATTGAGGACAATGCTTGTTTTAGTTGGGGGGGGACACAATCTGAGTTTGTGAATGTGAATAATTTTGCTGAAATTTGCTGAATTGGGTGATTGGATATGATCAGAATGTTTTGAATATGATTTGGAATTGCTTGAATTGAATTAAGATCATGCTTATGTCAGTTTGAGTTTGCATATGTTGAAAATTTGAAAAAAAAAAAAAATTTTTTTGAAACTTTGGAAAAATTGCAAAACTTCTTCTTGAATTAGTTGTTCTTTTGAAATAATTTTCGAATCTTAGCTGTTGGCAAAACTTAATTTGAGTATTCTTAAGAAATGGAGAAGAATTTCTGGTTTTCTGGACACTGGAATTGCAAAGTGCTGATAACCCGTATTCGAATATGGGTCTGGGTATTCGAATATGATGTCAGTTTTAAATCCTGTATATACCCGTAAGTGGCCCCATTTAAGGTCCTGTTCTATTCGAATACGAGCCCTGGTGCCCACAACCCTGAAACCTTCACCATTCCACATCTTCTTCCAGCCTTTTACTTTCAGATTATCTGAGTGAGATTTTGAGTTGACATTGAAGGGAAGATTCAGATACAGAGCTGCGATTGAAGAAGCTAGGGTTTACAGTTTTGGAGAATTTCTGATAAAGGGTGAAAAATCAAGTGAAGCAAAATGCCACCAAAGAGGATGAAGAAGATGGCTTACAAAGGAAAGGCTAAGAGAAGGAGCATGAGGATTTTGAGCCAACATGGTAAGGGTTCTTCACTTGTTGTTCAGGAACCCATAACTTATGAACTGTCATTCTCTAAATCAGACCGTAGGTCTTCCTCTAGAACAGAATCATTCCATTCTGTAGGCAATGAGAGTTTGAGTGAGAGACATGAAACTCATGTCTCTAATGTTGAAAAGGAAAACTCTGTTGGAGTTCCTGAGAATGTGCCGATTGAGGAACACACCTCTGCTCCTGAGGATGAGGTCCACACCTCTGAAAAGGTTCCTGAAGATGAACCTGAAGCACAACCTGGCCATGATCTGTTTGATGAGGGTTCTTTTGATAATTTGAGGTTTTCCAACAAAGCTTCAAAGCTGAAATTTGATGAGAATTACAGCAAGAGAGCTGTGTTGACTGAAAGAGGAATTAAATTGGAGGATTACAATGAACCACCCTATGAATTGTTAGAGTTATTTGAGCAAAGGGGCTGGGTACATTGGGTTACAACCAGCAGGAGGGCTGTGGTACCATATGTGAGGGAATTTTACTCAAATGCTGAACTGGGTATGATTCATGGGAGACCTGAGATAAACTCTAAGGTTAGAGGGAAGAGAATTAGTTTGAATCTTGAGAAGATTTCCTTCATAGGTCATTTGCCTGTTGAAAGAATACCCGAATCCACACCTAAACAAAAAGCAAAATGGGAGAAGCAATTGCATAAGGACAGTTTGGCTAAGCTCTTCACAGCCAACCCTCGAGCTCAATGGACCACTTCTAGGATGTCCAAGTCAGGAATTACTCCCAAAAGTAATATCCTTCACATGCTGGTCTGTTCTTTATTTCTGCCCCATGCTTACAAGTCAACTATCACTCTTGAACAAGCCATGATTATGGGAAAGATGTTGTTAGGCATTCCCATGGATTTACCTTACCACATTTGGTTGGTTATTTCTCATGTGGTAGAGAAACCAGAATCCACTGCTGGGCTGCCTTTTGGAGGTTTAATTACAGAGATAATTGAGCACTTTTTGGGAATAGAGGAAGAGGCAGGAATGGCCATTGTGAAAGCTGCTCCTTTGATAGACAAAATATCCATGAATCGAAGTCGAGGACAATTGAAGAAGGCTACTCCACCTGCAGTTGAGAACAACCAGCAGCAGCCAGCAGAGGAGGAGATAACTGAAGCAGCCCCCATGAGCACAGAGGAGAAGTTGAAATTAATCCAGAAAAATCAAGAAGTGCTGATGAGGGAAGTGAGTGAGCTGAGACAGGGGCAGCAGAAGCTTATTCGAATGGTGGAAAGCATATTCGAATGGAGTCAAGAAGGGAGAAATGCTTAATTTCAGTACTTCAGCCATGATCCAGACTCTTTTGTCCTTGAAACCAGATTTTTGACAACAAATCTTCAGAATATTTCAAATATGTTTTGTCAACAATAGGATTTGGATTAATGTTCTTGCTGTTTGCTTCTTTTGATTAGGATTAAGTTGTTTTGTTTTACTTTTGCTACCTAGGACTTTGAACTTTCAACTTGGAATGAATGAAATTTCTGTTTTCTTGGAATTAGTAATGTCATTTGCATAATTTGGATTGAGCTGAGTTGAAGTATGAAATTTTAAGAGTTGTTGTGGTTGCCATGTGTTTTTAAGTTGAAAAGTGTGTGAATGAATTTAGTTTGAGGATTGTTGATCTAACATTTGTCTTGAAGAATGAATTTATGAATGAATAATGTGTTTTATGGATTTCCAGATATAGTGGAGACTTAAAACCTGAAGTGAGATATTTGAGCCTTAAACTTTGTCATGAGAGACTTCATTTACTCTAAGGGCTTTCCAAAAGCTCAAGCTTTTTGCACTTCAAATTACTTCAATAACTCCACTTATATTATTTTGCTTTGGGTGTTTGTGAAGTGATGGATGAATGGAACTAGACTTCTGATTCTTAACTTTTATGGTTGAATAGAATGAAATCATAGAAATGATATTAGGCCATTTTTCTTAACATTTGAGCTTGGAATGCCTTTCTTTGATGAACATCATCCTTGGAGCCAAGTTTGAGCTTTATTAGAGCATTCATACTTCTTTATTCTTACCACATCATACCTTTAACCATTATGAATGCTCTTTAGCCTTCCCTAACAGATTGGAATACACTGAAAATAATAAGGAAGAGAAATGAACAACACTTTGGGATTTTGAGGTGAGAAGAAAGAAAATGAATGGAATGAGGAAAAGAAAATGTTAAGGGAAATTGTTGATAAAAAGAAAATCAAAAAGGTGAAAACTATTTTACTTTTGAAAAACATTCACTTGAGGTCAATTGCAAAAAAAAAAAAAAAAAAAAAAAAAAAAAAAAAAAAAAAAAGAAGAATTGAAGAAGGGTGGAAGAAAGTTTATTTCAGTGTTCCAAATCAGTTTTTGAATTCCTTATCCTTCCCTTCTATTACCTTATTAAACCTCATGGCCCCATTACAACCCATTGCAAGTCCTAATTGATCTTTGAAAGAATTTTCATTCAATTGTGAAATTTAGGAATTAAGGAATCATGGTGAAAATTCTGAAATTATTTTGCTACATCATTCCTTCATGGAGTTATGCCAAGTCTAATTCTTTCTTGAATACATCGTTTTTGACTTGTTGATGCCACCTTCTAGAATTTGATGAACATTTACTCTTAATAGGGGCATCTTGAGTGAAACCTTGTGTGCTCTATTTTCTTTGGAGTGAATTCCAAGGTGAGATTTGAAGTCAAAACTTGGGAATGAAATGGAATGCAAAGTTCAGGATTAAATGAAGTTCTAAAAGTTGTATGTTAAGATTGATAGAGTTAAAAGCTGCTATTCATTCACATTCATTTCACACATTTGGCAAGTTTCACATCTCTTATAAAATTTTAAATTTTAAACTTTGCTTATGAAAATTTTTGCTCATGGTGTTGACTAATTCCATATGAATAGCTGAAATATCATTCAAATTGAAATGAAATTAATGCTTTTGTATTTCTCTCCTATTTCTTCTATTTAGAAGCATTACTAGGGACTAGTAATGTTGTAGTTGGGGGGTGTGTGATTGGACATCAATTGATACATATTTATACATTCAAATTACACTTGCACACATCATAAAAAGACATAAAATCTATGTTTTGTGCAGATTTCATCTCCATATCTCCAAAGTGGATTGTGTGTTGATTTCCATCACAAGAACAAGAAATTAAGCTACATTGAGGATGTTGAGAAGAAAGCATGCTGCACAACACATCAAAGGATTGAAGCTATTTCAGAAGAAGAAGAAAATTCAATTGAAATCAGTGCAAAGAAATCAGAATCACTATTCTGGAAATTTCTGCAGCAGGGGATCGTATTCGAATATGGGTTTACTGTATTCGAATATGAGCTTCTTCACAGCAACGAATTCCATGTGACCCCAACTTCCCCACGTGATGTAATCTGCAATCCAGGGAGGGCAAATCAGGAAAAGATATAGGAGAGAGAAGAAGCCATCATGAAGGGAACATTCGGTTAGAGGAGAGAGAAAAGATATAGGAGAGAGAAGGAAGAAAGGGAGGAGAGGAGACCCACGCGACAGAAACACAGAGAGCATTGGCTGGGAAGAAATTCAGATTTGAGGAGGAGAGTTTTTGGAGAGTTTTTCATTGAGAGTTCAGAGTTTTATATTGGAATTTTAATTCAGCATTGGAGTTTTGGAGATTTACACATTGAATTCATTCCAATTTCTGTAATCAGATTTTGAAGTCTAAATCCATTTAACTTTCAATTTCAGATTGCAATGTCTTCCAATCAGATTTCCATTTCTGTTTTTCTTCTTTTCAACATGCTCGGCTAAGTTTTCTTGAGCCAAGGCAAGGGTAATGCCCTTCCAATGAATCTCAAGTGGCCGAACTTCATGAATTTACCTTGAGTTTTTATGGTTATCAAATCAATTTGCAGCTGGGTGTCTTAGAACTCATTGATTCAAGACCCGATTAATCCAACTTTGTATATCCTATTGATGAGTTCATAGGTGTTGCTTAACTTAGAACTCTCATGACATTGTTGTATGTGGGTTGCTAGAATTAGAACTCCTATTGTCCTTAAAATAGGTTATGCACATTGAGTGTTTAATCCATGGTTTGTTTCAATTGAAATTAATTTTCTCAAAAATCAGTACAAATTGATTTGGTAAGTTTATAAGCTCTTGGCACTTGAAATTCATTTGGATTGGTATTAAACTTGCCTTGCTCAACCTTTTTATCATTTAATCTTTTAGTTTAAATTCACTTTGCTTTTGGAAAGTTAGTTCAAAATCATCAACCAACCAAATCAGATTTTAATTTTCTATTTTACATTTTTCTGTGAGTAGTGTTTTGCCAAATTAATCTCCATTAGAGTCATTCACTTCATTGCTCCCTAGATCCCTGTGGAAATGACCTGGGACTTACCAGTTATTTTGTGCTTCAACCACACCTTGCACTTGGGGGAAAACTTGTCTTGACTTACCTCACTTAACATTTTCTTTAACTTTGAATTTATAATCTGAATTTTTATTTGAGCTTTTATCTTGAAGTGAGGTAATTAAACAAGAACAAGCAGTATCCCAAATCTATGTTTTAAGTTGGGCAAGAAAATAAAAGATTATACTATATAATACTTGTAAACGTCTTATTTTATTTTATAGATTGAGGGATTGAATCATGCACTCAACTAATAAAAGATTAAAAATTACTAAAAATTATAGGGGTGGTAGCTATCACTATATGATGTTGTTGGTCACTAGTCAAGAAAGAGAAAGATGAGTTTGGAAATCAGGAAGTGGATGCAATTAAGAAGGCAATGTTTATTTTAAAATTTTTTTCCAGGAACATTAAAAAAAAAAGGTATAGTTCGAGTTTGGTAAGATTCTCATGATTTTTTATCTTCTTTGGGTTAAATTTAAGTAATTTCATTCTTTGGCACCTTAACATTGTGGATTTTTGGGAAGTATTTTCCAAACTTCCTTACAGAATCGTTGGAATTTTGTTATTTCAATTTTTTTAATTTGTAATTCTGTTGAATATTTTTATTTTTGCTTTGTTTAATTGTAGAATAAAGAATCTACGTTGGAAATGTTGAAATTTCTTTATATTTAATTTTTCTTGTAATTGTTTTGTTGACAGATTTGACAAAAAAAAAAGTATGTGGGCAATATAACTAATAACTATGTTTTAAATTTAATTGGGTTTTAGGATTTTTGGGACGGATTTCGCGGGTTAAATCGGGACGAGTGTGGAATTTCAATTAAAAAAATAAATGAATTTGGGAGACAGTAACGATAAGCAAAAAATAAATAAGTCCAATAATGTGATTTGTTAATTAAACAGGTACGCTACAAGTTTATATCTCTATAGGGTGCATACAATCCAACAGTTCATAACAAGTGTTTATGTTTAATGCCATTTATGTAATAGTGGTTGTACGATACCATATATATTAGTAATAAATTATTAAATGTGTTTCAAACGGCAGACCAATAATCAATTTACAAGTACTTATAAAAAAATAAATTAATTTTCATTTGTATTTTTTAATCCAAAAAAACAAGTAATTGGATTTAATTTTAATATTAACCATTTAAGAATATTTTTCTATATAATTGTACATTTAACAAATGGATAGATTTTATTTGAAAATGCTATATAAGAAAGAAAACTACATTCTTGGTTTGGAATGGTGAATTTAATAGGATTAGATATTTATATTAAATCAAATTAATTTAATTTTTAAATCTAAAATGTTTTTTAAATATAAAATTTTATTTACTAAATCAAATTCAATTAAGTCTTTATTTTAAAATCAAATCAATTTTAAAGGGGAAATGTTTTCAAAGCACTTAACTAGAGTCGAAGCTGACGCGACAACTAAAGCATTAAAATGGAAACTAATCGGAAGGGTGTGAAGTTAGAGATGATTCGCACGCTCAAACTTAGTAATATTCCCATCAGTTCTTTCTCAAATTTTTTATTTTTTTATCCTGCAAAAAAAATATTTCATATTTATAACAATTTGATGAGGTATTATTAAGGAATTTATGGGAGTAATTCCTAAAAATTTTCCAAAAACTCTTTCGTCAATGCAAAAGGAAATTATTCATTTTAGTCAGTCAAACCAGCAGTGTGCATATATGAATCCTTTTTTTAGGACACTCAATTCACTATTTTGTTCCCTGATGCAGATTTGACCGTGTTGTTGTATCTCCCTTTCTAGAGCACCGTCCTAGGAGCAATGGAAGCATAGCAAGTGCGAACGTTCAAAGGGTCAAGATTTTGCAGATTTCACAACATCACCGTTGGCCAAAGGTAATTCGAATTTTGTCTCTTGTAATTCCGCTCGTTTTGTAGCGTTGAAATCCGATGTGTACATATATATATATATGTATGTATGTATATAATTCTGTCTTTTATATATATGCGAATTGGTTAAAAATATTTTGCGTTTTCGTTCTCGTGTAATTCTGTCTTTTATATGATTTCTCTCTAACTAATCTAAACTTAGGCATGATTTGATTATAGAAAAATTGATTTTTAAGTTTTTTTTAATTGTTTGTTGTATATAATTTTTTAATTAAAATTTAATTTTTTCTTTTGGAGTTGTATTTTTAAGAGTGTTATTCATATTTGTAAAAAATAAAAAATAAAAAATTTATGTCCATTTATATAAAAGAACAACGAAAAATGATTTATTTTCTAATTTTTCTAAATGAATATGAATTTTTTAATATTTTTTCTTTTACGAATATGATTAATACGCATAAAAATTACAAATTTTAAGAAAATAATAATTTTTTTATGAAAGAAGTCTTATGAGACTCCAAAAAAAAAAAAAAATTGTTAAAAAATAATTTTTTTAAACCCAAACTAACCTTAAAGTAAGTATGTAATTTTAGATATTAAATCTCTTATTTCATCGTGTGGTAGCTTTGTAATGGATTGAATCTGATTTAATTTTCGTGAACATATATTAAACACCATTCAATTTCTATGTGTTATCCACTTCAATACTCTATAATCTTTTAATAATTTTTATTTATAAAATTAGTGAAGGCATGCTATCAGTTAAAATAAAATTAAAAATAAATTGTTACACGCGATTATAAATATTTGTATTAAAAATGATATATTTAAGATAAACCTATTTGCACTCCACTAATTTTCACTTGCACTTCATTTTACTATTTTACTAATTGAAATTACACAATTGTCCTTCTTTTCATCGTATGTTTTGTATAATTATAATACCATAAATACTTTTGTACAAATATATAATTCAAGGTGCATTTACAATTCATAAATATTTTTATTTTATAAATAAAAATATTTTTTAATCAAACCATAGGGTATATATTTCACCAATATATTTTCGTTTATCTAAATTTTTTATACGCAAGAAGGTAATTGCTATTTTACTTATTTGAAAATTTTATTTACCTTTTAATTAAGTGAAATTTATTTTATTTATATTTTCAAATGGTTTTTTTAACCCCATCTTGTTTTTTCATTAATTAAAGTTACAAAATTACTTATCTTTTAACTAGTTTTTTTTTTATATAATTTGAAATGACATAATTATCCTTCAAAAAAAGTTTTATAAATTTTGAAAAACACCAGAAGACCTACTTTGGTACAATATAATGGAGAAAATATTTTAAAGATTAAAATAAAATTTATTTATATTTTTAAAAACATATAAAAGTATATTTTATGTTATTTCATTTTCTACCTTATTCAAATAAAAAATTAATTTCTTTCGTATCTTTTCTTTACAATATTTTTTATTCTAATTTTCTTATCATCCTCAAATCATTTAGTAGAATTTTATATGAGCATTTTAAAAAACAATTATTAAAAAAACTAACAAATAGGAAAATCAATATAAAAAAATTAAGTTTTAAACAAAAATTTGATTTATCAAACAAACAATAAATATTTTTCTTCTAAAAATTTTAATTTAATTTTTCATAATAGGAATTTAAAAAAAAAAAACAATAAAATTTGAAATTTTTATCATAGTGATAATCATATATAAACAAATTTTTTTAAAAAAGTAAAATAATAATTACCTTTCTACTAGTAATAAAATATAGACAAATAAAAATATTTTTTTTTTTGTTTACAAAAAATTATTTGGTGAGTTATCTATGCTATAATTTGTCTACAAAAAAATTTTTATTTATAAAATAAAGGTATTTATGGATAATAAATATGTTTTGAATTAGATTTTTGTATTAGAGTATTTATGACATTATATCTGTACAAAGCGTATGATGCAAAAAAAGAGAACAATTGTATAATTTCAATTAGTAAAAAATATAAAGTGGAGTACAAGAGAAAATTAGTGGAGTGCAAATAAATTCATTACAGTACTTTTGATGTAAAAGTGATATGTGATAAATTTTGATTGAAAAAATATAAAAGATTGATAAAAATTAGTAGACTTTCGTTAGTTTTGACCAACTAAACACTCCCACAATATGGGTTTTTTTTTTTTTTGACTTAGATCAAGTGTTATTCTAACGCCCGTTAGATAATTTTTAGGGCTCGTTTGGTCATTTATAGTTTTTGGTTTATATTTAATTACTTTTGTTTTTATTTTTTTCGTTTTGTTTTTAGTTGTTATTTTTTACAATAATTAATTTTTATCTTAATAAACTATTTAATTTAATTAATTTTTTGTAAAATAAATTTTAATAAAATATATTTCATATTAATTTAAATTAATTAATTTAATAAAACATTTTTAAATTGATTAATTTAATGTTATAAAATATTTTATTTTTGATAAATTAATTTTGATAAAGTAAATTAATAAATAATATAATTTAAAAATAAATTATTACTTTACTTACTAAAATTAATCCAATTTAATAAAATAGTTACAATTTTTTGTTTATGTTTATAAATTTTTTAAAGCTGGTAATAAAAACGTCTTTACTAAACTTGATTTTTATTTTTTGTTGCAAAAAACAAAAAAAAAGAAAGAAAATTAAACAGAGAAATCATATTTTCTCTCCCAATTTTTTCTTTTATAAATTACTTTTTAATTTTAACATTTTGTCTATTTGAGTTGCATTGCACTAAAATGAATTATTTTATTCAAATTTATTATTAAAGTAAAATTATTTTTAATAAATAATATATTACTATGATGAATTATTTTACTAAAATTAAGTATGATTAAACTTATTTATTTTACTAAGCTAAAATTATATTTTAATAGACGATAATTGCACGTTAAACTATTTAATTTATTAGAATTCAATTAATTATAATTAAAATAATCATTTATAATGAAAGCAATTTATTTTATTAGATTAAAATTATTTTTAATAAATAATAATTACATATGAAATTTAAATAAAATTATAATAAGTAATAATTACATATTATAATAATTTATTTTATTTCATCATAATTATTATTAAAAACAATTTATTATTAAGATGACTTGTTTATGAAATTAAACTTCTATAATAAGTCATAACCACCTCTTAAAATGATTTATTTTATAAAATATGTTATTAATTGAATTAATTTTAATAAATAAAATAATAATTTAATATGATATTATTTTATTTATTAAAGTGTTAACTAAATTTATTATATTAATGAATAAATATTTTATAGTTCCAAATTAATTAATTAAATATATTTTGTTAAAATTAATTAATTAAATTAAGATGAAATATATATTTTTAGATTCATTTAATTTTAAAAAATTATTAAAATAAGCTATTAAATTATTACTTTAATAGTAATTAATAAATTATTTTAATCTTAGTAAATTATTTTAATAAAATGATTCTTTCTATTGGTAGTGTGTTATGTATTCTAATAATAAATTATTATCTTATTAACTTATTTTAGTTTTTATAAAATAAATAATTTTAATATTGATTATTTTTATTTAAATTATTATTTTTCGAATTAATTTAAAAATTAAAATTTTTTAATATAATAAATCATTTCTATAGTACATTAATAAATTATTATTTCTTTTCAGACCAAAATTAATTTTGGTTTGTGTAACACACTTGCACTTTCAAATTTTCTATACCGTATCGGAAAATCAATATATTTTACTATTTTCTAATAAAAATATCTTTTAGAACGGCCAGAACTCTAATTTATTATAAATACCTTAGACAAAAATTAGTAAAAATTAATAAAGGTTATAATTTCATAATTTGTATAATGTGTAACTTTTAAAGATTTTTTTTATATATTTTTAATAAAATTTAGGTCTTCAGACAAAGAATAAATTTGTTTTTCTAAAATATAAAACTAAACATTGTTTCATTTTATGCTATATTTTATTTACGTCGATTTTAAGATAAACGAAGTCAAATCTGCATTAAATAAAAAAATTAATATTTTAAAATAAATAACACCAACGCATAGTCTTTTAAATTACAAATTTAAGTCAAAGTTTTAGATACGCCAGGGATGGGCATAGGCAGCGGTGGACGTAAAGAGGGGCCAGTGGGGCTATTTGTCCCGGCTGGTAATTTTTTTTATATATATTTTATTATTTTTAATATCTAATATATAAAAGGTTCTTACTAAATTTAGAAATTGCCCCCTTTATATACGTTTAATAATTTATTATTATTATTATTATTATTATTATTATTATTATCAAATCAATTAAAAGGTTGTTTTGGTACTTTTTATCATTTTTTTTCTACTTTTTGTACCATTTTTACTCTTTATATCTCTAAACCAAATCCACAATTCTCTCTTCATCATTCATTCATTCTCACTCTCTCCTCTCCTCATCTTCCATTTCATCCTCCTCTCTTTCATTCACTTTCTCTCAACCCTCTCAACCATTTTTCCCCCTCCCTCCCTCTCCCCCCCTTCTCTCTCTCAAGTTTCAATCGAATTCAACCTACGCTCATTTTTATTTATTTCTTTCTCCTCTCTCTAACCCACTTTTCTCTATGGCGCCTCTTCATCTTTCATTTCATTCCCCTATCTCTCTAACCCCCTCTCTCTCATTCGCCCTCTCTCAACCATCTCAATCATTTTTTTCTCCCCCCTCAAGTTTCAACCGAATTCAAACCACACTCATTTTTATTTATTTATTTTTTACATCCTCTCATCCTATCTTTCAAACTTTCATCCCCTTCTATTCAAAACACCATTTTAGCATATGTTAAAGTACCCATCTTCAACTTATAATAATTATCTCAAAAATCAAGATTCATTATCATCTCTACCAAAAATAGCTAAGGTATCTTATGTTTAAATTATGGTTTGATTCTAATCAATATTTTTATGTTTTAATGTTTTATTTTATTGCAATATTATTCATGTTTAACTTAATAATATGAACTTTTGGTTGTTATTTAAAAAATTTTGAATGTTTATTTTTGTTTGATTTTGTCCCCACTCAACAAATTTCCCAAGATATCTGCCCCCTGGGTACTGGATGTATAATTGCAATTAAATTTGATAGTGAACTAGTTAATTTGAATTTATGTAATTACATTAAATTTAAGAAAAAAATAGTAGTATATATAGTGAATTAAATCAGGGTTAAGTCAAATACAAAGTAATTCCACCTTCTTGAAAAATTCAAACGCATACAGCACACTTTGGAAAATTCAACGGAATTTGAAGCAAGATTTGTCCTAAATTTGTTTTCCCTGCTTGAGTGAATGTCATAGATTGTTATCATATTGTTTATCTCTGCGTCTACTAGAAGGCAATGAATATTGGTTTGAACTGAAGTTCAATATTTGAAAATAGAAATGAGTGACCATTTGTAATTAAAACAACTAAATGAAAGATAATTAAAAAGCTTTGGGAGCGTTTGAAGTAATAAAAAAAAAGATAAATTGAGATAATACGTAGTTTTGGGTTAATTTTAATACTTTTTTTTTGAGATTATTAGTAGCAAATTGTGGGAACGGTTGTCCCAAAACTGTACCCACGGATTCAAAAAATCAACACTCATTATTCTACTTTATATACGCACAAAACCGTGGGAACGGTTTTCCAAATCCGTTCCTACGGATTCAAAAAAATTCGTATAAAATAGCGATAAATGGTACTCGTTTGAAAGTTTTTGACCCGAAGAATATGATTGTAAAAAAAAATTTACGCATTCTTTTAGCCTCCTTCCGGATTTTTTTTAAGTGAAATATTGAAATTTTTTTAAATTAGTAAAGGTGGGAATTTGAGTGATTTATAGAAATTGTTAGAGATTTGTTTTGTTTGTTAGAGCACCAAACACACACTTAGTGAGGATGGTACCGACTAAGGGACGTTTGGGGTTCTGAAAAAGTTAAAAAATAATAATAATAAATTAGTGTTAAAATGATATAAAAGTGACACGTGGTGAAATTTAATTAGAAGAAATTGAGAACTTTTAGAATTTTTTTTTTTTTTTTAGTTAAATAGCAGATTCAAATGTAAATGGCAGAGTCCAACAAAATAAATAAATAAACAAATAGTAAGATCATAATTAACCGGATACAATGAACCACCTGTTAGAAACAGTACTATTTACCATAATAGAAATCTAGTCTCTTGTATTAGTAGCATCACCACCCTCCATTAAGTTATAGAAATATATAAATATATTTATTTTCTTATATTAAAAAATTTTGAACTAGACACCTTAGCAAAAATGTTATATGCTAATTCGGCCTAAACCAATTAATTAAGATAAATCAAAAGGTGGTCCTAGTAATGAAATGGATGTAGAAACATCCAAAAACTAGGTTGGTTATCAACTCGATTCAATTGCTTGCCGCCCAAGCGGAAACTCGAGAGACAAAGCATGCTAACTACATATATATTCAACAGAGTAGAAAAGAAAATGGTGGATAAATCCATCTTTAGGATGGTCCTAGATTCAGAAAATGTTGTTTCTTGGCGGATTATAAGTCTTAGATAACATAAAATTACTTTTTGAATCATCAACCAGCTGGCCGGGTCAATTGTTTGGCGCCGCATCCGAAACTAATGAGACAAAGAATGCCCCTTACGTTACTAAATGGGTGGGTTGTGGGGAAAAAATGTGGATATCTACCAATAGGATGGTACTAGAATCAGAAAATGATACCGCCGGCTGAAAAAGAAAACAATATTATTTTGGGTAAATTTTAGTAACCTCCCCTAAGGTTTCTGACACCAACAGAAACCTCCCCTGAAGTTTCTGAAATAACACTGACCTCCCTTCTTTTACCAGATAAATTTCACTAACCTCCCCTGATCTATTTTTTCCCGTAAAAGTCCCGTTTGGAGTAAGAAAAAATAAGATAAATTGAGATAAAATATAGTTTAGGGTTGATTTTGGCGTCCTTTTTTTCTGAAAAGTAGCAAACTGTGGCATAAATTGAGATAAAATGTAGTTTTTGGTTGATTTTGGCGTCTTTTTTTTTAGAAAGTAGCAAACTGTGAGAATGATTTTTCAAATCCGTTCCCACGAATTCAAAAAAATAGCGACAATGATACTCATTTGAAAGTTTTCGATGCAAAGAATATGTGTATAAAAAATTTACACATTCAAACACCTCAGGGGAGGTTAGTGAAATTTATCTGGTAAAGGAAGGGAGGTCAGTGTTATTTCAGAAACTTCAGGGGAGGTTTCTATTGGTGTCAGAAACCTCAGGGGAGGTTAGTGAAATTTACCCTATTATTTTTGAGCGTATTCATTAGCATAAACCCTACGTTATATTAGTTTATTTCGTTAATTATGAATTTATTGCTCCGTTTATTATTTTTAATTATTGATCATTAAAATATATGAGCGTGTTTCTCATGTAAACCGCATTAAAAAAAATTAATACATATATAAACACGTAACACATGATATTTTTGATTAATTAAAATCCTTAAGAGCACTAACAATTCGTGTCTCTGTACATAAACGATTGTTAAAACATAAAAACCTATCCCACCTTAGACGAAATATGAATTATAAAAAATCACACATGACATTTATTATATTTCGAGTTTACATTTATTTCTATCATTATAAGAACAATAAAATACATACAATATAGAAGTAGGGTGTGCATGGATTAGTTCAGCTCAAGCTCACACTTAATTCAGAATCAAACTAATTTTTGCAGGTTCCCAAATTTTGGACTTATAAATATTCAATTTCAATTTGGAACCAAACCGAATAAAAAATATTAGATTAAGTTGGTTCAATTTTCAATTTAGTCTAGATGTGTTTGGGTTGGTTTAGTTTTGGGTAGGGCTATTTTGTTTACTTTTGATTCCTAAACATCCAAATAAACAATGTTAAATTTTAAATAAGTTTTAAAGTCAAGCATACTTCTTTGGGTATATGATATTATATATCATATATAATTACATACTACATATATACTACATATTATATTTTTTGATTGGTTTTCAGTTGGTTCAAAAATTGGGTTATTTTTAGTTGAGGTTTAATTTGATTCTATTCTTTTATTTACTAACCCAAAACTGAGTAAAAAATACCAGAGTGTTAATTTTCTAATCTAGAACCGAATTGTTTTTAGTATAAATAGAAACTAATCCGAACCAAAATAGTTGGATTGGTTCGATTTTTATGCACCCCTACATTGAAGTATAACACACATATAGGATAATATACTAAGCAGGATGGTTTAGGTTACACAAATTACCAATTAAAAAAATACACAATATTATATACCACAAGTTTATAAGTAATACATATTGCAAGATACTATAAAAAAATGTATATAATTTATCTTTTCTTAAATATTCTTTAATTATAATGAGGGAAGATTTAGCAATATTTAATTTTTTCCACACAAATTGGATTTGAGTCCGTTTGGAGGGTTAGGTATGTATAGGGTCTCCTTTTTTTAAATGTTCAAATTGTATCTACCATAATGCGACAAGTATAAGTTAGCTTATGTTCTAGAAAAGGAAATTAACTTAAAAAAATAAAAAATAAAAACTTCTTACCTATCTATATTTTTATGTTCATATGATGAAAAAATTTAGACTCTTGAGCCCTCTGTTAAAACTAGTGTATAATTAATTTTTCATTTTGTGTACGCATGATGTGCCTGTGGGGGAATATATATATATATATATATACATTCCTGTAGGTCAATCACGCAACAATAATGTCTATCCTGTCATCGTTGTCTGGTAGACTAATAAACTTAGGGTACGTTTAGGATAGCGAAAAATAAAAAAAAAAAATAGTTAAAAATATAATTTAAAATTTTTTTTGACATTTGGTACGAAATTATTAAATCACGTTTTTTTAAAGATAAATGGTGAAATATTTTGATTTTTGTGTCAATTTTTTTGAGAAAAATACTATTCGAATGATTTTTTTTCTATTCCTTTGGAACGGTTTTATGTTAAAATTTGTTAGAGTGGTTAGAAAGTTTTTGATATTTTTAAAAAAGTAATTGGTTTTATGAAATATGATTGGGTGTGTAAAAATTTATTGGAGTTTACAAAAATATGTTGGGATATGTAGATATATATAAATTTATAGAAATTTTACGAAATATAAAAAATATAAAATATGTTAGAAAATTTTAAAAATTTTTAAATGTTTTTACTATTTTTTAGATCGCCACACAAGCCTTAAATATTAGTGGAAAACGAGGGAGACGTAAATAAAACTGAAGACAAAAAGTCAGCTTATGTTTTCAAAGTTAACAGCATAATATTGTTATTATAAAATTCTCAATGTATGTTTGATGACTTCACTATTAATTGATTTCATTATATATAATGTATATTTATTCTCACGTACATATATATATATATATATATAGATTACCTGCAAGTTGAAAACTTGAAACAAAAGAAGATGACATGCACAATCAAAACGACACACAATGAATTAAGCATCAAATTAATATTAAAAGAAACTTAGCTTAAACAACTGCTCATTAAATTAATATAATTTGATCATTTCGATGTTACCACCCAAAAAACGAGCCGCCCTTCCAAATTCTGAGGGTGCAAATTCTAAATCAATAATCCGTTAATTGTCACAGGTGGCACCGCTACCAATATGGTTCCAATAAGATACGGCAAGCTCAGCATCAACTTCCGTAGCTCTTCCATTGAGGACGTGACACGTGGATAAATGCTATGCTTGTATCATAAAATGTCAAAGTAGAAACAAGGATATCAAACACTAATTTGATACGTCAATATATATATACACATGAGCTACAGAATAATTTGCCGGCCAAATGTGCATGGCGTGGTTTTTGAGAATTGGCGGTAATAGATTCCGACCAATATATATATTATTTTTATGTTTGATAGACTTGTTTCCCCTACGAAACATGCTAAAAGAATTTGAAGAAAAAATGATAACTTGAATGTTTCTCTTTTTTGTGTAAGAAACTTGTGCTACAATAATTGTGTTAATAAATTCATATAATAGTTGTTATGTTTTATGTAGTCCGTTTTTTAAAATAATTGTTCCACAAAAGTTATTTTTCTAATAAGGAATTTCATCATTAGAGTAAATGACCACTAATAAATAACGAGTATAAAGAATGGTGTGTATAGATTTTACTTAGTACAACTGATTCGGATTATAACCTTAAAATTAAGTACCAAAAGATGCACAATTGAAGTGCGTAAAGTTAATCATGGGTAAGGGGTTTAGCAGGTCTAACTCATATTTTGGACAAGTTTGCACGAGCATATTAAGCATCTATGTAAGACGGGTTTGGAGAAAATTAAAAAAAAAAAAAGGCTTGAAATAAGTTTTTGGTCAACTTGGAGATTGAGATTATAAGTTTGGGGTTAGCCTAGCAAATAAGTCTATTTTTTATAAACTAAAATATGTATATATTTTATATGATGAGTTGGAATTGAGCTTATTAAAATAAGCTATAATCTTATAAAAGTCGTGTCTATGACCTAACAAGCATTGAAAAGTTCCTAAAGAAACTTTCACACGAGTAGAGCTCGAATATTCACACGTGAGGAGAGAGTCGCATATTAGAAAGTCAAAAACGTATTTATATAGCATAGTATTGGTTCTAGATTCGTGTAATTGACCGCCAAAGAGCCTTCCTTGGGTATTAATAACATCTCATTCTGGCATATGCAAGCAAAATGATACACATCAAAAGCACCAAAACATAATGAATTTAGAAATTGTAATATGACCATGTCTTACACGTAAGTGAAAAAATGAAATTTCTTAAGGCCAATAGTCGATTGCACAGGCGGCACTTCAAACTAACTTCTTCATAGAAGAAACAGCAAGGTTAAAGTCAATTTTCAACAGCTCTATCTTAACCCGACAGCCCGACAGGATGTCTCCGGACATCTATGTAAAACAAGAATGTTACACCATCGACTAACCAATGTTCGATATGTCAATTTTCTCCGGCACATATTCTAGAACTACTACTCATCAGGTGGAATCTGAAGAGTCCAAGCCAAAGCTTTATCCTCAACAATTGCATATATATAAGTGTTAACACCGTATAGGTTTTCTCACAATTGCTGAATTAAATACCTGATTATTTATTTTTATTTCTTGAAGAAGAATTAGGGTTTCAGGTTCTGAAAATTTTTTTGATGGGTCATCAAGGAGCTGAGTTCGAACAACTCCCTCCCCATGTACTTCTCTTCCCCTTCCCAGCACAGGGCCATGTCAAGCCAATGCTCAAGCTCGCCGAGCTGCTCTGTCTCGGCAGCCTAGATGTCACCTTCCTCCTCACTGAGTATGCCTACGACCGCCTTCTCCGCCACAGCAATGTCGAGTCTCATTTCTCGCGATATTCGGGTTTTCGTCTCAAGACCATCCCCGACGGCCTGCCGGAAGATGACCCACATTCCGGTGCAACCGTGATGGACTTCTTGAGCTCTTTTAGGGCCACCGGGAAACCACTCCTGAGGGAGTTGCTGATTGACAGCCGGCGAAGTTGTGGTGCCCGAAAGGGGGTAACTTGCGTGGTGGCTGATGGGTTTCTGAGTTTTGCCATTGATGTTGCTGAAGAGGTTGGGATCCCCGTCCTTTGTTTCCGCACTTCCAGTACTTGCAACTTCTGGGCTTACTGTTGTGTTCCCAAACTCATCGAGGCTGGGGAGCTTCCCTTCTCAGGTATGATTCTGCAAATACTCTATACTAAATTTCCCCCAGTTAATTGTATAGTGTTTGTTCCAAGGTGGATTGAGGATTTGATGCATGGTGCCAAGATTGAACAATTATGAACGGAGGAGCCACTAAGAGTTCTTGAAAAAAATATATATTAAAGAGCCGACTCTTAATAAATATTCAGAATATTTTATTAAAATTACACTAAATCTATATTTAAAAAAAAATCTGAAACTTGAGGTTGCTTGGATTGCACATCTGTTAATACCTATTTAACCTATAGTGTTTTTATTGCGTTAACAATTATTACGATATTTATAAAAAATTACTCAATTAAGTCCTTACTTTATACTCAATTGTATAACTTGGATCTAATTTCAAAAATAAATTATTAACTTCTAGTTAATATAAGTTTTATTAGCAAGCATGCAAACGACACATCATGAAGTCTTGTGTATTTTCATTTCTTATGCTCACTATAGTAGCTATTACTGTTTGAAATAATTTGGATGAGCCCACATACTATGAACCACTTAATTCAAATAATTAGTTATAATTCTTATCACACTTCACTATTATTTGTAGAAAAAAGCTAGCATCCGTAGCTAGCCTTGACAACTGAGAGCTCATTTCGTACAAGTTTTAAATTACAACTTCAATTGGAAATAAGTTAAGTGCTTAAGTTGACTAGAAAAGTAATAAAAAAAAATTGTTTGGTAAGTTTGGAAACTTATCAAACAATTTAATTATTGTTCAAAATTTTGTACGCGGGTTTTTTGGTACAAAATAAAATTAGTGATTTTATACAAAAATTGCTATAGTTAATTTGTAATTATATTAAGTATTATAATCTTTTATCTGGTAACTAATAAGACTAAAATTAAAATTTTTAATAATAATTTTTGAAATTCGAAAAAACTAAATTAATAAATAATTTTATAAATTATTAGAAATATATATTTTTTAAATATAATTTATTAACGAGTGAAAGTTTTTCGAAAACTAATAAAAATATTAAATCTTCTATGCTCCTGAAAAACTGAAGAAATTCAAATTTTTTAGTGTATATATATATTTACTTTTATTTGTTAAAGATTTTTGATCTAAAAAATAGTTTATTTAGCCGAGGGTTCATTTGGTTTTTTTTTTTTGCTATTTTTTGTATTTGTTTTTTATTTTCTATTTTTGAACTCATTTTTCAATTTGTACTTTTGAAAATAAGGAAAATAGTTTAAAATTCATTTGGTTACTTGTATTTTCAAATTTTATTTTTGAAAACTAAAAATGAGTTTTCACATGAAATAAAAAATAATAAAAGTCATTTTGAGAATTTTTAACAAAAAAATAAAAAAAAATCTCAAAATAAAGAAAATAAAACATTTTCTATTCTTTCATTTTGAGATTTTTTACACATAAAACAAAAATAAAAAATAAAAAAATAAACCTAATGCCACCTAAGTAATCAAATACACTCATATTTTGTGAAGAAAAAAAAAATCAATTTACATTTATTTAGCCTGATATATGTGTGTGAGTCTCATACGTAGCTACTGATGCTAGGCTACCTTTCTCTGAATATACAATTATTTCTATTAATCTCATTTAATATGGTGAACAACAAAAAAGTATCATATTTGTATGTAAAATTTGTTTTAATAGTATCATTAGCGATCATGCAATCTATGCAAATGACATTCTGTATTTTCATTTCTCATATCTGTCACTGTAGGAACAAATTTGGATGAACCCATATCAAGCATTCCGGGCATGGAAAGTTTCGCCCGGCGCCGAGACCTCCCGAGCTTTTTCCGCGTCGAAGAGTTGGCTGACCGGGACTTCCAATTCATATTGAACGAAACCCTACAAAGCACTCGAGCACAAGCCCTAATCCTCAACACATTCGAAGAGCTAGAAGGTCCCATTCTTAGCCACACGCGCTCTCTGTGCCCCAACATTTACGCCATCGGACCACTCCACCAGCACCTCAAGGTCCGGCTCGCGGAGCCGATGACTGCTTCCAACAGTCTGTGGGAAGAGGACGCTAGCTGCATGAAGTGGCTCGACGAGCAGCCGTCGAGATCCGTGATCTACGTGAGCTTCGGAAGTCTCACGATGGTTACGAAGGACCAGCTCATGGAGTTCTGGCACGGCCTGGTGAATAGTGGGAAGCGGTTCTTGTGGGTGATTCGTCCGGACTCTATGGTGAGCAAAGATCAGGCGATCCAGATTCAATCAGAGCTCTTCGAGGGTACCACGGAGAGAGGGTGCGTCGTTGGTTGGGCCCCACAAGAAGATGTTCTGGCCCACCAAGCTGTGGGAGGGTTTCTGACTCACAGTGGATGGAACTCGACTCTGGAGAGTATTGTTGCGGGAGTGCCAATGCTTTGCTGGCCTTCGTTTGGGGACCAACAAATCAATAGTAGGTATGTGACTCGGCTTCCAAATAGATCAACGATTTATGACGCGCTGGTATTTGCTTTGCTGGCATGGCCAAGCAATACCAGCTCGTGACATCAGGGTAAAATTTAGAAGAAGGAACAGAAAAATAAAATATTTATATATTTCTGAATGAATATTAACAGGAACATACAACCCATTATATAGTGATACAGAGTATACAGCTAAACTAAGAAAGAATGCTAAAAGAAGGAAGAATCAATACATAATATCCTTATTCTATACTATTCTATAAATAAGGATCTTCCACCGATCTTCAATCAATCCATCGGATTTTCCTTTAACAATCAAGATTTAGATAATTAGATTAAAATTTAATGATTTTAATACAATTATATATTTTTAATTCATAAATAAATATATATATATATATAAATGTGTCTAAATCATTAAATTTTAATTTATCAATCTTCGATCTCACAGTTACAGAGCCAACCGATGTCAGCCTCTCTCTTTTATAGATCAATAGCTGACTAAGGTTGCATTTGGCAACCCAATTGAACTACTCAATCTTTTACTTTTTTTAAAACAATCATATTTGCCCTCTTTTATTTCGAATTTCTTTTGAATTATGAAGGACAAAAATATTAAATTAACAAAATTAAAAAATTAATTGCTAAAAAATTAACTTTTCTTCACAAATACAAAAAAAAAATTAACTTTTTAATAATTAACTAGTAGTTAAATATAAAAAAGTTAAATTTTTTCCCCAAACCCTATCTTTCCGTGGGTCGTTGTTTCTTTACTTGTTAATTCAATGTTTGAAGTTAATAACAGCACGTTAACTCTATTTCAACAACAGGCACGTGGGAGAGATATGGAAAATTGGGCTGGACATGAAGGACACTTGTGATCGAGTCAAGATTGAGAAGATGGTAAGAGATTTGATGGACGTGAGGAAACAAGAGTTCCTCAACTCTGTGGATCGGATGTCGAAATTGGCTAAAAAAGCCGTTAGTGAAGGTGGGTCCTCGTACCGTGGTTTGGACCGTCTGATTGGGGACATATGGTCAATGTCCAATAACGAACACAATTGATCATCCGCAACATTGGATGCAGATATTAATTTCCAAAATAATTGCGGGATATTAATTATGACCACCTTCGTGAAATAAAGGGCACTACACTACAACACTACTGAACGTTTGTGTCAATTTTATGAATAAACATAACATATTAATATAACAAATCTTATAAATAATGAAATATAATTTTTTTATAGGAAACCTTGGTGTTTGCATATTAGATAAATCTTGAATGATATTAGGAAACCTCAATTGAATCAATAACTTGTGAACAATATTTTCATCGATTTGATTTTTAATTTGATTAATTATAACTATTTTTTTATATTTCTTTTTATTATTGATCTTTGTGTTTTACGTCATCTATTTTTCTAATAGTAATGTTACACGTACATCATTTTGTTTATACCCTTCTTACACTCCACTGGTCATAACAGGTCATGATCAGTGTATTTCATTTAAAATCATTATAGCCGTTGGATATTACATTTTACGTGCGACTGTGATGATTTTGAATAGACTATACTGGTTATGACCCGTCATAATTAGTGATGACCAGTGAAGTGTAAAAAGGGTGTAAACAAAAAGGTATAAGTGTAGCATTACTTTTTTTTCTATTAAGTAATATGATATCATTTCTTTTTCACTTCTAACTAGGACATAACTGGTCACACTCTTTTAAAATATATTGTGCCGCTTGAGAAAAATCATGAATCAATGCCAATTCGTATGTGCATAATCAACATAATGTAATGGAAAAACATCAACTAAGTCACATACAAGGGGATCTAAATAAAATGAAAGAGAAGCTTTCAAAATATTGCAAAGAGCAATTAATTCACCAAAAGATCACATGAAAGGATATATATATATATATATATATATAAGAGCTGCAAGAATATTTGCAAGTCACATTTGAAAGATACCAGACGCTATTGCCCCTAATCAGAAAACAAAATATTCTACCTACTAAGTACCGGTTGCAAATTTTTGAAATCAATAAATTGTAATGGAAGATGCAAGAATGTATGAAATTTGTGAAAAGGTTGGAGTTGATTAGAAGTTTACGAAGTTGGAAGAAAATATTCAAAAGAAGCCAAAAATCAACCAAAGTACGATTTTATACACGCTTACAAAAGTTGTAAAAAAAAAAAAAAAATGCATTTTCGGTTCAATTCGCTCGTCAAAATTGCAAGAAAAATTAATCCCCAGCGTGGTGTTGATTATGACAAGAAATACTATTCATTAATTTGATCATAGAATAATAGTTTCTCTACAACAAAAATAACAATATAAGTTTTATTCCACTAGGTGGGGTCGGTTACATGAATCACACGGCACCACTGTTTTCTATCAAAAATTATATCTTGATATAAATCATTTATAATAATGTCTCTTCTAATAACGTTTCCAAGTGTTCTTTTAGGTTTTCCTCTACTTTTTTTATTGGACTAAAAACTATTCGATCAACTCTCCTCACTGGAACCTCTAGCGGTCTTTTTTGCACATGACCAAACCACCTTAACCGGGTTTCTATTATTTTCTCCTCAATAGGTGTAACCTTAAATTTCTCCTTAATACAATCATTTCGAATCTTAAAAAAAAAAATTAAAATAGCTTCCGAATCTCAATAGCTTCAATAAAATTAAAAAAAAATAACGATTAAGAGTGTGCTTAGTATGAAGTTCAAAGGGGATAAATGTTATAGTAAAATTTTACCTCTTTCAATTATAATTGATATACTTAGTAAAAATTAAATAGATTAATATTTCTCTTTATTGAGAGATTAAGTGTTTATCTGGGATGTCAAATTTTGGCAAAAAAAATAAAAAGTAGATAAATTTTGAATTATTGAATATTTGGTATTTGGTGTGTTACTCGATCTAGCGATCATAGAAATCAAATATTTATACCTACTTTCTCTCTCTTCAACTCAACTGCATCCACTCTCCCAGGGCGACGACTCCCGCCCCAAACTGCACTAATCAAGCCAATAACCATTCACTTCTTGGAAGAAGCTGTAAAAAATCATATATTTAGCCTTTGTGGTCGAGATAAATAAAAGAAGAAAAATTTCAACCCGAGGGAGATTTGATATGTCAAGTCTCTGATAAAATGAAGTTTGAATTGAATTAATAACTGGGAAAATGATTTCAACTTGTTTGGACTTGAAGAAAATGGTGATGATGACAGACGACATGCATGCCCATATAGACACACAAAAGAAGCATCTCAACTCTCTCCCAGCACAGAGATACGCGTTTGTATGTGTTCTGTGCAGGATTCACATTACTGGATTATACATACATATATATATATATATATAAGTCCTTGAGTTGTTTATCTGCATCTTGAAGTATTAAATTGTAAATTCTTCATTCGATCGAATGCAACCTTAAGGATGGAAACTTTCAATTTTTTTATCCAATTAGGGGCACATATATATGAATTGGACGTGTATTAGGTGTAAAGGTAAAGCCAAATGACAAAAGAAATGTTTGCGGAGTCGTCACTAGCATGTTGTTTCTAGCATTGTCTTTTGTGGATAATTCCATTATTAATTATCATGAGAAAAGATTTACCAAAAGTTCTTTTGTTTTTGTTTGGTTTCAAGAAGCTAGAAGGCACTTCTAGATTTTTAGTGAAAAAGTAAATTTTTATTTGGGGCGTTTGCTTGAACAAAATCGGCTAAACTTATCAATTTTTATCAATTTTTTATATTTTTCTTTTAATTAAATTTTATCATATATTAATTTTGTATCAAATTTTTATACTTTTATTAAATTTTTTTATTAACTTTTTTTTTCCAACCAAACACTTCCTTGGCGTTGCTGCTATAACTTTTAGCTTCTGAATAGGGTGCAATTACGAAATTGACTCCTTGTGCTTGCTTAATGGGTATGGGAGAAGATATCTGGATGCGTAGGGGTAGTATAAGTAATTTTACAAAATAAAAAAATAATAAATAAAAACTAAAAGCTAAAACTCAAGCCGAACACATTAGCTTTTTTTAAGGGGGGAACTAAAATCAACCTTTTTTTTGTTTGTAGCTGATTTTTGTCAAACCAAACAAACCCTTAGGGCCATCTGGGTTGCTCCTGTGCCACGGTTGCTTCCAATTATTGTTATGCCACCCCACCAATCATCCCTCCGCAGTCCACATCAACCCGGCGTAACCTACCTCACTTAGTTTTTGTTTTGGAAATCAAAAAATTATTTTTTTAATTTTTTTCTGTCTTATATAATTTTTTTTACTAAAATTTAATTTCTCTTTGATTGTTTGATAATTTCTGCACATGTTATTCTCAATCTACAAAAATAAATAAATATAAATCAAAACAATACTTAAAATAGAAGAACCCATGCACGGAACAAGAAAAATTGACATTTTTTTTACTTGTATGTCAGTTATCTTATTTGTAAGTTTTTTTTTCTTATTTTTTAATTTTTTTGATGAATGTTAATAATATACCTAAAATTACCAAAGAGTAAAAAAATTAAATTTTAGTGAAAAAAATCATATAAAATTTACGAAAAAGCCAAAAAAAAAAAGAAGGCTTCTAGCTGTCTACCAAACTAAGCCTAAATACTATTTTTTTCATATTTATTGATTTTATTTTTCCAAAGATATTTATGAGTGTCAATTATTTTTTTTATTTTTTCTTATAGAAAAATTGATAATAAAAATAAAAACTGAAAATCAAAAATCGAAATCCTACAAAATACTGCACCTCTTGGATATTTGTTTTTCTTGTAGATTCCTCGTCGGGACCATTGGTCTGTTTCCCCACTTTTTTCTTTTCGTTGGATATATACCTTGGTGTTTCAAGCTTATTTCCTCGAGTGACAAAAATTTTTTAAAAATTAAAAATATTAAAAAAATTTTAATTTTTTATTTTATTACACGAATTACGAACTCACAACTTATCTTACTTTATCTTATTTTATCTCACATTTTACCACTCCAAACACACCCTTATCACCCAATGAGTCCGACACTAACTTCCAAACCCCACACACAGCAAATTTTATTAGAAAAATGTGATGATAATATTTTTATAGCTGAAAATATCCATTTATGAAATTTTTATATCATTGGTCATATTCAATTACATCATTCGACTAGCAGTATAAGGCAAAATATTTAAATTTAATATATTGTATTATTTTATAATTTTTTAATAAAATAAAATAAATTATATAATTGTTATAAAATTATTATAATTAAAATTTCATTAAACTAAAAGTTGAAAAAGTTATTAGTATTGAAATATCTTGTCTTCTTCCTCCCTATTAGATCATTCAATTTTAAATAGGGTGAAAGTTGAATGCGAGGACGAAGTTAGGATTGATGATTGGGGGTCGAATTTTTTTTTCTTTTTTTTCTCTTGGGTTGAATTTAGGTTTAAAAAGATTATAACTAATATTATAAATTATATTTAGTAAATAAAAATAAATTAAAAAATATACATAGATGTTACTATTAGTAACACTTTCAAATTTTGGATTAATTGAATTTAGGTTTAAAAAGATTATAACTAATATTATAAATTATATTTAGTAAATAAAAATAAATTAAAAAATATACATAGATGTTACTATTAGTAACACTTTCAAATTTTGGATTAATAACAATAGCAATTAAAAAATAATAGTTAAATTTTATGAAAGTTGATTTATAACTTAAATTTTTTTAATCCAAAAATTTACAAATACTAGTTGTGGTGTTTTATTATTTTAAATTTTAGAAGGACTAAACTATAATATAAATTTTTTATAATAAAAACTTTACACGTATGGGAAATATTTTCCGAAACTCAAGAGGGCTCTTGGCCCCAACATAGCTTCGTCATTGCTGAGAGATCCTATCAACATTGATTCAACATACCATTCAAAAATGATCTAGACATATCCAATGATTTTAAGATTTTTAAATAAGCCCTATTTGTAGATATATGTGCTCAATTAAATTATATAATTAGGTCCAATTTTTTTGTACATTCTAAATTAAGATCACTACATGTAAGGCTCATCGTGGCTGGAGATTTCAAAACTCATATCAATAATAGACGTTTGAAATGGCTTAGAATTATTGGAAGAATATATATCCAAACTATGATTATCAATTAGAAATAAACAGGAGCTGATCGAAAGAATTAAGTCAAAAAAAAACAAAATAATAAATAATAAAAAAATACGGTGGAGTCAGATGAATCGGGTTGTGATTGTGGATGTTGGCCTACTCGACCCCGTATCTGGATGGGAGAGTTAGCGGTAAGTCTACGCAGATCAGGTCTGACCCGATTTCCACCTCCAAATTTAGGAGACAAGAAGCTAAAATTATTGACATTGTAACACTCTTATGTCCATTGTTTGGGTAAAGCAGGTCTATGGCAGTGACCCGCACGGGTTAGCTCAGTGGAACAGGGGCTGGCTTGGAGAGTGGACATGCTTCCCACGTCTCAGGTTCGAATCCCTTCCTGAGCGCTCGGTCTTATCGGTGGGCGTGTCTTGTGGGGTGGTGCGCTCGCCCGGAAGTTTTACTCACGACGGTTCACCGGCGAGAAGTTTCTTTCCTATAAAAAAAAAATGGTCTATGGCAGTGGGTCCGTTTCTTTTTTTCCAGCATCGTGCTTTCGGCCCGGCCCAATCCAACATCGTGCTGGACTGGTACGTTGGCCCAAACCATTTTAACATTTGAAACTTTTAAACGGTAGTTATATGCTCTATTAATGGTCCAATTACGGAGCCTAAATGACTCAAGAGAAGATTTGGGGTGAGTTTGAATTAAGATAAAGTGAGATAAATTGAGAGTTCGAAATGTATGTAGTGAAAGAAAAAGTTGATATGGTATAAAGTTAACAAAGATTTATAAAGATTTTTGAAATTTGTTTGCAAACCAAACTCACCCTTGGTTTGTACCCTTATAAGATTATGGGAGAATTTATTCCTTTTCGCATGTGAATATAAGCAAGTTATGTTAAATTACGTTAATTCTATGTAAATTTGACCTTTCTTTTCCCCTTAATTTGTAGGTACTGTTATTTGATCGCATGGGTGTTTGATTTCAGCTCAAGCAACCTCCTACATCATACCCTCAGGATACATTTGCATATACATACAAATCTTGCATAAGTAAGAATCTCCATATTTTTCACATGCATTTTACATGATTAAAAATAGCTAATTTGGATCTAAACTTTGTCCCCAAAATAAGCTAACTTTGTCTTCATATATTTTGAATTCTTAATTTTACTTGTATATTTTTGAATTATTATAATCTAAATAATAAAGTATTTTGAAAAAAAATATATATTTGAAAATACCTCTATGCCAAATCTTAAATAAAATTTTCACTTCTAACTCAATTTTGAAATTAAGTCTGAATTTTTTTTTTTTCAAAAAAATTTTAAATGCTCTAAAAAATAAATCCACTACATTAAAACTGAAGAGTAAATTTGAGCTGATTTCACGAACTTGATAAAGAATTAATGATAATTTGCTGTGCTTAAATTGCAATGTACCGTAAGTCATGTAAAATTTTGGTATAAATTTTTTTTTATATTAAGAATATATGACATTCTAGTTCAACCATGTATACAACCTAGTTCAATACTCAATCCATAATTCAAGGTAAAAAAAATATTTAAATTTCAATTTAATACTAGTCCATAGCCCTGGTCAATAATAATAATAATAATATTTAATTATCAATAATTAATCATAACTGAAAAAAACCTCGATTTAGTAACTTAGAGCTAAAAAAATTCAAAATTAACTCCACCCTTAAATACGATTCGTCTTGTCAATAGAAATTTTTATAATAAAATGTGCAGGAATCATCCGAAAAGACACAAAAACATTAAGCAGGGGGTTGATATTTTTCGGCATAATTCACTGAGTTCGCTCTAATAATACAACAATTTATTTAATTAAATGATTTTTAACCTATTTAACACCACATAAAGTAATATAATTTACAAATTTTACTAGTAAGACTTAGATTTTAATGTATATTTAACACTACATAAAGTAATATAATTTACAAATTTTACTGATACAATCTCAACAAGGTAAAAGATGGGAAAAAAAAATTGGTTCATAGGTTAATACCCCATTTGGTAGCATTTATTTTTATTATACTTCTGTTTATATTTGTAGACTTTTAAAAATTGATAATAAAAATGTGTTTGTTAAACTTGTTTTTATTTTTTTATTTTTAAAAAATAAAAATTTAAATCAAAAAATATAAAAAAAATGTGTTTTTACTCTTTTTTTTTTCATTTGCAAACATTTTATTAATTTTAACACTTTTTCATTTTCTGCATCATAATAAAATGAAATATTTTATTAAAATAAAATTATATTTGATAAATAATTAAATTTAATTAATTTAACCATCTAAACTTATATGTAATATTTTTAATTAGTTTATTTTTCACAAATAATATAATTAAACTAATTAAGCTAAATTAAATAGTTTATTTAATTAATTATTAATATAAAATATAGTTTCTTAAATTATTTTTCATATTAATAAAATTAAATTAATTATGATTTTAATTAATATTAAATGTATTTTATTAAGTTACATAATTAAATTATTTAAATTATAATGAAATATATTTTATTCCATTATTATTAATAAATAATATAATTAAAATATAGTTTGATATATTTTATATTTACTGAATTAAATAATTATTAAAAAAATAATATAATAATTAAATTAAATTAATATGAAATATTTTCTGTTAAATTTAATTATTTTTTAAAAACTAATAAAATTAAATATTTTATTAAAATAAAAAAATAATTCTAAACAAAATTATATTTCCAAACACAATTTTATTTTTCATTTCAAAAAATAAAACAACATAAAATAAAAAATAGAAAAAAATAGATAAATATTAAAAAAAACGACAGTGTTATTAAACGGGCCCTAAATATTTGATTTTTTTTAACTGATCAATCTATTCAATTATAGGACAAACACCAAGATCTAGTGAAGCAATTTTTTTTTTTTTATGAATCATTTTTTTTTTAGCAAAACCTTTTTTTCCCCCATACTATCATTTAACTTCCTATAATTACCTATATTTCAATGGTATTAAAAATTAATTTTTTATAACTACCACATAATTACGTAATTTTACCTATTTATTTTTTTATCTATCTTAAATACTCTTTAACTACCTACTAATTTATAACTTTTTTTTTATGCTCCTTAAGTGTGTATTATTTACTCAAATAATCTTAACTACTTATTTTTTACTATTTGAGACACTTTGTTAATTTTTTATAATTTTATTGATTACTAAGATAAAAAAATTCACACGCATCGCGTATTCACCGGTGTTTAGTTTCAAATAATATGTTAAATTTTAGTGTGATACTATTTGTACTCTACTAATTTTTTTGTACTTTAGATTAATTATTTATTAATTGAAATTATACAATTGTCACTTTTTTCGTCATATGTTTTTCATAATTATCAAGCTATAAATGCCTATATAAGAAAACTCAATTTAAGACATAATTACAATACCATAAATTTTCTTATTTTGTTACATAAAATAATGTTTAAAAACAAAATATTGAGAAGCCAACTAATTTGCCTTTCTAGATCTTTTGACAAGTGGGAAATCGTTACTTTAATTTAAAGAAAAAAAAATCATTTATGGCTTTTGAGTAACCTTATTGCAAAAAAAAAAAAAAAAATCAATTCTAGATTATTTTTAAGAAAGTATATTTTCTTTTATAAAAATCAAATTAAATTTTACAAATAATAATACTTATGGTTTATTTGATAAATTTTTTTAAAGTTAATTTATTTGATAATTGATGTACTTCTTTTGGTAATTTTTCTTAAAAGTTCACGTAACCCCCTTTCTATAAATGACTTAAGGGTGATGATAAACGTTTTAATGACAAAAGTTTGTAAAAAAAATTAACAATAAATGAAATAAATTATTTTTTGTTTGTTTAAGTTAGAAAATAAAATAAAATAAAATTTATTTTTAATATGCATATTAAAATATAAATATAAAAAATATATATACAAATAATTAACTAAAAATAATAATCTTGTAATTTTATGTATTGAAAAAAATGTAAAATAAAATATAAGGTAGCATTTGTCAAATATAAATAAGGTTATCCTAACTTCTATTAGGATAAGTATTATAATTAGCCATCTAGTCATGATTAATGAATTAGAATGGTTGATTTATGTGATGTTGATATCAGTTCCGTACAAGTCAAGGGTTATGATAAAGTAATGCTAGACCTTTTTTTTATCATTTATGTAAAAAAATATGAAGAAAAAAAGTTTGATAATGATCAATAATTTTCTCCTACATTTTTAGATTTTTAAATTATAAAAGACAAATATTTCAAATTAATAAAAAATAAAAAAAAAATGCAGTGATCAAAAATTAATTTTTTCCCCTTGCAATATATATATATATATAACTAACTATTTAATAGCCAACTACAAAACTAATGGCAAATTACATTTATATTTCCTTAATATTTGAGTTAGTACACTTATCACCCTTAAACATTTAAAAATTGTACCTACCACACTTGTTTTGAAATGTTATTAGTATTGACTCCCTTTGGTTTAAATCAATCATAATAAAAAAAAAATATCAAAATGACCAAAAATTTTAAGTAATTTTCTTCTTTTATCTCTTTCTCTTTAATATTTTCGTCAAATTTCTTTACGAAAACTCCAAAAACAAGTAAAAAAATGTTTAAAATTTTATTAAAAAAATTGACGCAGATGCAAGAAATGAAAGGATAAAATAAAAAATGTATTTAAAATTTTAATTACTTTTTTTATATTTTATTAAGTTTTAACAATTGTCTTAAAATAAAAAAAGTAATATTTTCTTCAATTTTCTTTACGAAAACTCTAAAGACAAGTAAAAAAATGTTTAAAATTTTATTAAAAAAATTTACAAAATGCGAGAAATGAAATGATAAAATAGAAAAAATACTTAAAATTTTAATAACTTTTATATTTTATTAAGTTTTAACGATTGTCTTAAAATAAAAAAGATAAAACAGATAAATATAATTTTAAATGTTAAAGTGACAAATGTAATTACTGAAATATTAAAAGAAAAATAAATGTAATTTATTCAAAAATTAATAGCCAAGAGCTAGTTTTTAAGTTGATATTTAGATGGTAAAAAATAAAAAATTATATAATGAAATTTAATTGAAAAGAGTTGAAAAAAAGGGGTAAAAATTAAATATTTTTTATATTGTTTACAAAAGCAAACATCCCTTGTCCCCTAACGGAAAGTAAAGTATCTCGGAGGGCGTATAGATGAGGCCTCATTCTCTAGAATATTTCAGGACAGCAGTACGATCGCTACGGGGATTCCGATTAATGTCGTTATTTTTCTGGGCTCTTCTCCAACAGTGATGCTATGTTTACACTTTAACTCTTGCGTTTATGTTTACATTTCATCAATTTGTATTAATTATTACCCATAATAATCAATATATTTAGTTTAAAATTATTACAGTCAAAAAAATAAAATTATTTTGACCACTAAAAAAAATATAGAAATAACATCGTTTTTGTAACTGTGATAATTTTGAACTCCAATACACTTGTCATTACAGATAATGACCAATACAAATTAACAAGATATAAATAGAGGGTGTAAGAATTGGGTGAAAGCATTACATTAGTTAAATATCAAAGTAGAAACAATGATATCAAACACTAATTTGATACGTCAATATGGCAACGTTTGGAGGTACACCAAAAAAATATAAGGTGTGTTTGAAATTGTATAAAATTGTAAAAGTTAATATCTCGTGTTTTGTGCAGCAAATGAAAATTTTAAATTTATTATCTCGTAATTCCGTGTTTATAGAGATTTGTAGAGTTTTGTAAATTTTATAGTGATTTATTTTAACTCTAAACGGTCGGATAAAACTCTATAAATCTCTACAAATACGAATTACGAGAGTATAAAATTTAAATTTTCTACTCACTGCACAAAATACAAGAAACTAACTTTTACAATTTTATACAACTCTAAACACTCCATATATATGGGTCTAGCACATATTATCCCACGTGTACAAAGGTAAATATACACAAGAGATATAGAATAATTTGACGGTCCAATGTGCATGGCGTGACATATGAGAATTGGTGGTAATGGATTTCGACCAATATATATTATTCTTATGTTTGATAGACTTTTTTCCCGACGAAACATGCTAAAAGAATTTGAAGAAAAAATAATAACTTGAGTGAAACTTGTGCTACAATAATTGTGTTAATAATATTCATATAATAGATATTTTATTTTATATAACTTTGTTATTTAAAATGATTGTCTCACAAAAATTATTTTTTTTAATCAAGAATTTCAATATCAAAATAAGTTACCGCTGGCAAGTGACGGGTACAAAAAATGATATGTATAAATCTCACTTGGTATAACTGATTCGGACCATAACATTGAAATTAAGTATACGAATGATGCACAATTGAGGTGTATAAAGCTGATTATGGCTAAGGGTCTCACTAGTCCAACTCATGTTTTAGACAAGTTTGCATTAGCATATTAAGCGTTTATGTAAGATGGGTTTGGAAACAAAAAAAAAGGGGGTTAATATAATTTTTTGGTCAAGTTTGAGATTAGGATCATAAGTTTGGGGTTAGCCCAGTCAATAAATTTATTTTTTATAAACCAAAATATGTATATTTTTTATATGATGTGTTGGAATTGAGCTTATTAAAATAAGCTATGATCTTATAAAAGTCCTATGACCTAACAAGCATTGAAATGTTCCTAAAGAAACTTTCACACGAGTAGAGCTCGAATATTCACACGTGAGGAGAGAGTCGCATATTAGAAAGTTAAAAGCGTATTTATATAGCATAGTATCCGTTCTAGACTCGTGTAATTGACCGCTAAAGAGCCTTCCTTGGGTATTAATAACATCTCATTCTGGCATATGCAAGCAAAATGATACACATCAAAAGCACCAAAACACAATGAATTTAGAAATTGTAATATGACCATGTCTTACACGTAAGTGAAAAAATGAAATTTCTTAAGGCCAATAGTCTATTACACAGGCAGCACTCCAAACTAACTTCTTCATAGAAGAAACAGCAAGGTCAATATCAATTTTCAACAGCTCTTAAGCCGACAGCCCGACAGGATGTCTCCGGATATCAATGTAAAACAAGAATGTTACACCATTGACTAGCCAATGTTCGATATGTCAATTTTGTCCGGCACGTATTCTATAACTGCTACTCATCAGATGGAATCTGAAGAGTCCAAACCAAAGCTTTATCCTCCACAATTGCATATATATAAGTGTTAACAGCGGATAGGTTTTCTCACAATTGCTGAATTAAACATCTAATTATTTATTTTTATTTCTTGAGGAAGAATTAGGGTTTCTGGTGCTGAAAATTTTTTTGACGGGTCATCAAGGAGCCGAGTTTGAACAACTTCCTCCCCATGTACTTCTCTTTCCCTTCCCTGCACAGGGCCATGTCAAGCCAATGCTCAAGCGCGCCGAGCTGCTGTGTCTCGGCGGCCTAGATGTCACCTTCCTCCTCACTGAGTATGCCTACGACCGCCTTCTTCGCCACAGCAATGTCGAGTCTCATTTCTCGCGATATTCCGGTTTTCGTCTCGAGACCATCCCCGACGGCCTGCCGGAAGATGACCCACATTCCGGTGCAACCGTGATGGATTTCTTGAGCTCTTCGAGGGCCACCGGGAAACCACTCCTGAGGGAGTTGCTGATTGACAGCCGGCGAAGTTGTGGTGCCCGAAAGGGGGTAACTTGCGTGGTGGCTGATGGGTTTCTGAGTTTTGCCATTGATGTTGCTGAGGAGGTTGGGATCCCAGTCCTTTGTTTCCGCACTTCCAGTACTTGCGACTTCTGGGCTTACTGTTGTGTTCCCAAACTCGTTGAGGCTGGAGAGCTTCCCTTCTCAGGTATGATTCTGCAAATACTCTATATGCTAAATTTACCTCAGTTAATTGTAAAGTATTTGTTCACAGGTGGATCGAGGATTTGATGCATGGTGCCAAGATTGAAAAATTATGAACGGAGGAGCCACTAAGAGTTCTTGAAAAATATATTTATTAAAGAGCCGACTCTTAATAAATATTCAAAATATTTTATTAAAATTACACTAAATCTATAAAAAAAAAAATCTGAAACTTGAGGTTGCTTGTTGGAGTGCGCAATCGTTATTTGTATATTCACATCTGTTAAATGCTATGAAGTACGGATACTTCAAATTGGACATCGCAATCGTATCGGATGTTTCAGGGATTTGGATACGGTTAGGATACGGCTGAATACGTATCGTGACATATTCTAATTTTTTATTTTTAATTTTGCATAGGATACGACTAGGATACAGTTGGGATACGGTAGGATACGAAAATGATACTTTTAGAATACGACGAGGGTTCAAATTTAATCTTTTAAACTTTTTTTGGGTAAAATTGATATGATAAAATTTTAGTAGGGACCAAACTATAATTAACTAAAATATATTGATATAATTGAAGTTGGATTTAACTAAAATTTAGGAAATGGAAAAATTATTTTTATTTTGGGATGTATGAAATTGAATTTGATACTTTTTTCTTTTTTTTTTCTTTTGTATATTTGTGTTTTGTGTATGAATGATGTTGGTAGTTTTGAGTATGAATGATGTTAATTTATGGATTGAATGGTATTTTTCAAGCTATATAATTTTTATCTTTAATAGTATATAGATGCTATCTTCAAAAATATTTTAAATAAAATATATATTTTATTTTATTTTTTTACCAAATTTTTGCTGTACCTGTATTCTTATTTTTTAAAAATTACCATATTCTATATCCGTACCCATATCCGTACCCGTTCCCGTATCCGTATCCATGCTTCATAGGTTAAATACATATTTAACCTATAGTGTTTTTATTGTATCAATAATTATTATGATATTTATAAAAAATTACTCAATTAATTTGGATCTAATTTCCAAAATAAATTATTAATCTCCAATTGATATAAGTTTTATCAGCAAGCATGCAAATGACACTTCATGAAGTCTTGTGTATTTTCATTTCTTATGCTTACTATAGTAGCTATTACTCTACGAAACAATTTGGAATTTTGGATGAGCCCAAATACTACGAAGTACATAATTCAAATAATTAACTATAATTCTAATTACACTTCACGATTATTTGTAGAAAAGAGCAAGCACCAGTAGCCTTGACAACTGAGAGCTCATTTCGTACAAGTTTTAAATTACAACGTCAATTGGAAAAAGTTAAGTGTTTAAGTTGACTAGAAAAATAATTAAAAAAAATTGTTTGGTAAGTTCGGAAACTTATTAAAAAAATTAATTTTTATTCAAAATTTTGTATGTGGGTTATTTGGTACAAACAAAATTAGTGATTTTATACAAAAATTGCTATAGAGAATTTGTAATTGATTGACTATTATAATCTTTTATTTGGTAAGTAATAAGACTAAAATTAAATTTTTTAATAATAATTTTTGAAATTTGAAAAAACTAAATTAATAAATAATTTTATAAATTATTAAAAATATATTTGTGTTAAATATAATTTATTAACGGATGAAAGTTTTTCGGAAACTAATAAAAATATTAAATCTTCTATGCTCTTGAATAACTTTTAGAATTTATTAATATTATTAACCGTTTTTTTAAATTTTTTTATCATACCTAATAGGCCCTTAATATTTAACAACTGTTAACCAGTAAAATCAGTAGCGAACATGTAACCTATGCAAAAGACATTCTGAATTTTCATTTCTCATATATACTATATCTGTCACCGTAGGAGCAATTTGGATGATCCCATATCAAGCATTCCGGGCATGGAAAGTTTCGCCCGGCGCCGAGACCTCCCAAGCTTTTTCCGCGTCGAAGAGTTGGCTGACCGGGACTTCCAATTCATATTGAACGAAACCCTACAAAGCACTCGAGCACAAGCCCTAATCCCCAACACATTCGAAGAGCTAGAAGGTCCCATTCTTAGCCACACGCGCTCTCTGTGCTCCAACATTACTTTACGCCATCGGACCACTCCACCAGTACCTCAAGGTTCGGCTCACGGAGCCGATGACTGCTTCCAACAGTCTGTGGGAAGAGGACGCTAGCTGCATGAAGTGGCTCGACGCGCAGCCGTGGAGATCCGTGATCTACGTGAGCTTCGGAAGTCTCACGATGGTTACGAAGGACCAGCTCATGGAGTTCTGGCACGGCCTGGTGAATGGTGGGAAGCGGTTCTTGCGGGTGATTCGTCCGGACTCTATGGTGAGCAAAGATCGGGCGATCCAGATTCAATCAGAGCTTTTCCAGGGTACTAAGGAAAGAGGGTACGTCGTTGGTTGGGCCCCACAAGAAGATGTTCTGGCCCACCAAGCTGTGGGAGGGTTTCTGACTCACAGTGGATGGAACTCGACTATGGAGAGTATTGTAGTGGGAACCAACAAATCAATGTTAGGTATGTGACTCGGCTTCCAAATAGATCAACGGTTTAGGACGCGCTGGCGTAGCCAGGCAATACCAGCTCGAGACATCAATGTAAAATTTAGACGAACAAATAGAAAAATAAAATATTTCTATATTTTTGAATGAATAGTAACAGGAACACACAATCTATTATATAGTAATACAGGGTATGCAGCTAAATCAAGAAAGATTGCTAAACTAGAACATAATCAATACATAATATTTCTATTCTATATTATTCTATAAATAAGGATCTTTTATCAATCTTCAATCAAGCCATCAGATTTTCCTTTAACAATCAAGGTTTAGATAATTAGATTAAAATTTAATAATTTCAATACAATTACATATTTTTAATTAAAAAATATAAATGTGTCTAGACTATTAAATTTTAATCTATCAACTTCCGATCTCACAGTCACTAAACTAACCGATGTCAGCCTCTTTTATAGATCAACAACTAACTAAGGTTACATTTGGTAATCCAACTGAACTACTTAGCTGGCATTTGGTTTATTTTTTTATTTTCTGTTTTCTATTTTCTATTTTATATTCAAAACAAGAAAATAAAATATACTTTATTTTACCTTATTTTGAGATTTTTTTTATTTTAAGTTGAAAACGCTCAAAATAATTTTTAGCTATTTTTCATTTTATGTGTAAACTCATTTTTTGTTTTTTAAAACAAAATTTGAAAATATAAGTGATCAAATGCGTTGTACCTGTTTTCTTTATTTTCAAAAGGACAAAATGACAAATGTGCTTAAAACAAAAATTAAAAATAAAAACAGAAAACAGAAAACAAAAAATAAACCAAATAAACCCTTAGTTTTTTACTTTTTTCTAAAATGATCATATTTACCTTCTTTCATTTTTAATTTTCTTTAAATTATAAAAAATAAAAATATCAAATTAACAAAATTAAAAAACTAACTATTAAAAAATTATCTTTTTTTTTTTTACAAATATATATATAATTAACTTTGAATGGTTAACAAGTAGTTAGATCAAAAAAAAAACTAACTTTTTTCTTCCCAAACCTTATCTTTCCGCGGGTCGTTGTTTCTTTACTTGTTAATTCAATGTTTGAAGTTAATAACAGCACGTTAACTCTATTTCAACAACAGGCACGTGGAAGAGATATGGAAAATTGGGTTGGACATGAAGGACACTTGTGATCGAGTCAAGATTGAGAAGATGGTAAGAGACTTGATGGACGTGAGGAACAAGAATTTCTCAACTCTGTGGATCGGATGTCGAAATTGGCTAAGAAAGCCGTTAGTGAAGGTGGGTCCTCGTACGGTGGTTTGGACCGTCTGATTGGGGACATATGGTCAATGTCCAATAACGAACACAATTGATCATCCGCAACATTGGATGCAGATATTAATTTCCGAAATAATTGTGGGATATTAAATTTGATTCAAATAATTTAGCTGGATGATGTGGAAGGTGTGTGATCAATTGTAATAATATGTATTCGGTAATAAAAAAAAATATTATTAAAACTGCTTACCATGTCAACCAGAAATTCAATCGCCGATCTGCTGAGTACAAAAAAACAGAGGTTATGACTTAAAAGAGGGCTCCCAACCAAAAAACTCTCCAATACTTAAATCAATAAAGGATTTAAGAGAATTGAAAAGTGTAAAGTAATGAGTAATGCACTAGGTTGACAATAGTGAGCGTACTTAGATTTGGAGCTAAGTATTATATTTATAGTAAGGTAAAATGAATAAATTAACATGTAAAAATCAAATTATAATGATATCCTATCCATTTCTCACTTTTCTTTAAATGTCTTTCACTTCTCATTTAATACTTTTACTTTGCACTAAATGTGCATGGGTGATTAAGGCATCTGAATAGACATAATATAACTTTAAGAATTGTCCACATGTCACATCAGTTTGTCAGTTGTAATGAAACAAACTAACTAGATTATTCTTTAGGTAATAAATGTAGTCTATTTATTGCTATTAAACATTTATGGTTATGGTCTCATTATCAAGCAATGGGACTCAACTATAGTGATTCTCTGATTACTAAACCAACACCGAGCACTCTCATAATGTATTTAGGGAAATGCCATGTGTCTCGCCGTATGATACTCGACAAAAGGGTCACGTGTCCTAGATTTATTTTGTACTAACAGTGTGTATTTTTATTTTCAAGTATTGGGAGTTATTAATCCAGATAATTGTAGTAGTAGTTGTTGGATTCTCATGTACCTATACATTTAGGTCTCCTTTGGTTATTATTATTTTTTATTAACTTTTTATCAATTACCAATTTGTACTAATTTTTTTTAGCTTTTTTTTTAACACCTTTTCCACGAAAGGAACTATTTAGAATTCAAAAAGTTAAAATAAAATATGATTTGTATTACTTTTTAGTGTTTATAATGTAAACCAAAAATCATAAATAATAAATGCGACCAATTCCATTCGAACGGATTTTCGTCCGTTCAAATAGCTAGGTTCTGATAAAGATTCTTTGAATTTTTGTATTAGAACTTTTTGAAATTTATAAAAATTTTAGTAGAATTTGTAGCGATATATAGAGATTCACATAGTTCAAGGTAAAAAAAATTGCAGAGATTTGTAAAATTTTATATTATTTTTTTGAACTCCAAATGTGTCCAAAATTTATCAAATACATTCTCCAACTCTTACAAATTTTTCTAACTTTCTCTAGTTTTTACTAGTTTTCTTTAATTATTTCAACTTTATCAATTTTGTCTAATTTTCACAAATTTTAATTTTACCAAACAGACAACTTTTTTTAAAAGTGATACATAGCAACATCATGACAAAAGTTGAAAAAAAAAAAAAATTACTTTTTTATACACCAAATGCACCCTAAGTTCCACTTTCAATATTTTTTTTTTTTTTCTAATTTATATTCTACATTAACTTTCTTCTGGGTTCAATTTCAACAAATTGCAGTTGGAGGTGATAAAAATATGCATCCTTAATGAGATATTAATACATTGCTAACTATATATATATATATATATGAAAATGAGGCCGGTCAATTAGAGTAAAGTTGTCACCCAACAACTTTTCCTTCACACTTTAAATTCATCTCACCCTCATATTAGTTGCTGCAAAATTTTAAAATATTGAAAACTGTTAGTAGGTAATAATAAAATATATTGTTGGTGAGTGATAATTATATAATATGTATCAAATCTCTTATAACCTTAATGTTTAAATTCATGATATACATGATTCTTTTAAATGTGAATCAATTTTCCTTTTTATCTTTAGCATGCACGGGGCGGACGTAGGAAAGAAAAAGGGGACTTGATTTTTTTTTTTTTTTGTGACCTAGAACCTCATCGATTTATTACAACTCTCAATGAACTGCATAATCGATGAGTAAACTAGGGATTCGCACAACACTCCATAAATCACGCAAACTGGTTAAGTTTAAGATTTGCGCCTTGTATAGAAACCTCTAAAATTTGCTAGGTTTTGGAGTCAAATTTCCAAATCTCTCTTAAGAAAATCACAAGTTCTGACCAACTGCCTTAGACTAGTTGGTTAAGGAGAGCCTGATTTTGAAAGTGAGAAAGTAAAAATATCTCAAATATTTTACATTTACTAAAATTAACTTAAAAATTTCAAATAAAATGAAAAAATTAGCCCACAAAGACGGAATTATGACCACCTTCGTGAAATAAAGGGCACTAAACTATGGCCCTGTTTGGAGTAAGATAAAACTCCAAAAAAAATTCTATAAATCTCTAACAACCCCTCTACTTCTAATTTTTTCGCCATCACTAATTTCAAAAAATTTCAATATTTCGCTAAAAAAATAAAAAAATCTGAAAATAAGTTAATCGAATATGTAAATTTTTTATACAATCATATTTTTCGTGTCAAAAACTTTCAAAGGAGTACCATTGTCGCTATTTTTTATGAATTTTTTTGAATCCGTGATAACATATTTAAAAAATGATTCCCACGATTTGTGACTTTTAGAAGAAAAAAATAGCGCCAAAATTAACCCCAAACCACATTTTATCTCAATTTATCTTATTTTTTCTTACTCTAAACGAGGCCTATAACAACTATTGAACGTTTGTGTCAATTATATTAATAATCATAGCATATTAAATAACAAATCTTATAAATAATAAAATATAATTTTTATTTTTATTTTTTGGGTGATTGGAAACCTTGGTATTTGCACATTAGGTAAATCTTGAATGATACTAGGAAACCTCAATTGAATCAATAATTTGTGAACAATATTTTCCTCGATTTGATTTTTAATTTGATTAATTATAACTATATTTTTTATATTTCTTTTCATTCAGTCTTTGTGTTTTACGTCGTCTCTTTTTCTAAGGAGTGACATCGACATCATTTCCTTTTCACTTCTAACTATGGCATAACTCGTCACTATCTTTTAGAATATATTGTGCCGCTTGAGAAAAATCCTGCATCAATGCCCATGCGTATGTGCATAATCAACATAATGTCATGGGAAAACATCAACTAAGTCACATCCAAGGGGATCTAAATAGAGTGAAAGACAAGATTTGAAAGATACCAGACGCTATTGCCTCTAATCAGAAAACAAAATGTTCTACCTGTTGAAAGTAAAAAGAAGAAAGAGGAAACTAAATTAAAATTAAATTAAAAGAAAAGGTGACTTCCACAAAACATTGAAATGAGATGCAGAAATAAAATATATATATTTTTTATTTTATTATTTTTTTTCCGAATAACAGTTGCAATAATATATATATATATATATATATATATATATATATATATATATATATATTATCAGAACAAAACAGAAAATGCAGGAAGACCGAGGACTGTGATGTACACAGTTTCCTTAAAACAGATTCGTCCCCTCGACCTGTGCGTGAGGTTATATGCACGTCTGTTTCCCAGGATACAACGGTTAACAGCACCGAAGATAACACAGACTTCGATACTCTCGGCGAACAATGAACAAACGCAGAACACTATCACTGGAAGAGGAAATACGCAGAGAAGAAATAAGATGAAGAGAGAGTTTTTTTTTGCTGCTGTGTTTTTTTCTGTAAGCAGGGAAAAGGCTGTATATATAGATAATGTGGGGAAGAGGGGCAAATTAGGAATTAACCTGCTGCAGTTACAGAATTGATTTTAATTCTGTAATAAACTCAGAATTCAAATTCGAATTTGAAAGGTTTACCCGTTTTTCAGACCGACATTCGTGTCGGTAGGTCGCGCGCTTGCACACGACAGAAGTTTATCGGGCCTCCGTCGGGGCGTAGGATTTGCACCCCCTGTGCGTGCGCGCGAGGCATAGTATACTTAACATTGATTACCACTCATAAAAAGTGTAACCCTATATGAAGCACTTAACCTCTTACCTCTTTTCCAATGTGGGACAAGTGTTTTCACACTTTCCACTTAGCCTTTCACACTTTCCAATTCAAGAGTGCTCTATGGAAATGCAATTTCTTATTCACCATTTCCTATTTAATTCCAAATTTTCCAACACTACCCACTAAGAAGTGGTTGCAAATTTTTGAAATCAATAAATTTTAATGGAAGATGCAAAATAATGAAAATTGCAGGAAGAAAAGAAGCATACCGTGCCGAATAAATAGAAGTCTCACAAAAATTGAATAAAAACTTCAATTCAAATAAGAAGAGATTACTCAGACACAAAAATTAAAAAAATAAGTGAAATTTGTGAAAAAAGTTGTAGTCGATTAGGAGTTTACGAAGTTGGAAGCAAATATTCAAAAGAAGCCAAAAATAAACAAAAGTACAATTTTATATACGCCAACAAAAGTTGAAAAAAAATGCATTATTCGGTTCAATTCGCTCATCAAAATTGCAAGAAAAATTAATGCCTAGTGGGGTGTTGATTATGAGAAGAAATACTGTTCATTAATTTGATCATAGAATAATAGCTTCAATGAAGTTAAAAAAAAATAACGATTAACGGTGTGTTTGATACGGAGTCCAAAGAGGATAAATGTTACTTTATAGTAAAACTTTACTTCTTTTAATTATAATTGATACAGTTCGTAAAAATTAAATGGAATAATATTCCTTAATACTGAGAAATTAAATATTTATCTGAAGTGTCAAATTTTGGTAAAAAAAATAACAAGTAGATAAATTTTGAATTATTAAATATTTGATATTTGGTGTTTAGTGTTTAGTATTTGGTGTGTTATTAACCCATCGACCATAGAAATCAAATATTTTTACCTATTTTCTCTCTCTTCAACTCAACTCCATCCACTCTCCCACGGCCACGGCTCCCGCGCCCAAACTGCACTAATCAAGCAAATAACCATTCACTTCTTGGAAAAAGCGGTAAAATTTCATATATTTGGGATGTTTGGTGGACAAAAAATGAAGTAAAAAATATAATAAAAATAAAACGATGTGACATAATAGTGAAATATAAAAAATTTTGATTAAAAGAAAGTACAAAAAATAGTTAAAGTTAGTGAATTTTGGTAATTTTTAATTATGCCAAACAAGGCAGCCTTTTTGGTCGAGAAACATGAAAGAAAAAAAACTTCAACCCGAAGGAGATTTGACATGTCAAGTGTCTGATAAAAAGTGCATTTGAAGTGATAAAAAAATAAGATAAAATGAGATAAATTATGAGTTCATAGTTTATCCAGTGAAATAAAAAATAAATTATTTTTAAAATTTTTTAACGTTTTTTTCACTATTTTTTATAATTTTTTGTCACTCCAATTAAAGTTAAAGTGAGTTTGAATTGGAATTAATAACTGGGAATATGATTTCAACTTGTCTGGACTTAAAGAAAATGGTGATGATGACAGACGACATGCGTGCATATATAGATACACAAAAGAAGCATCTCAACTCTCTCCCAGTACAGAGATACGCGTTTGTATGTGTTATGTGCAGGATTCACATTACTGGATTATACATATATATATATATATATATATGTATATATATAAGTCCTTGAGTTGTTAATCTGCATCTTGAAGTATTAAATTGTAAATTCTTCATTCGATCGAATGCAACCTTAAGGATGGAAACTTTCAATTTTTTTATCCAATTAGGGGCACATACATATGAATTGGACGTGTATTAGGTGTAAAGGTAAAGCCAAATGACAAAAGAAATGTTTGCGGAGTCGTCACTGGCATGTTGTTTGTAGCATTGTCTTTTGTGGATAATTCCATTCTTAATTATCGCGAGAAAAGATTTAGTAATAGTTCTTTTGTTTTTGTTTGGTTTCAAGAAGCTAGAAGGCACTTCTAGATTTTTAGTGAAAAAGTTAATTTTTTATTTGAGAATGTTTAATTAGTTAAAATTAATTAAAATTCATTAATTTTTATTAATTTTTAATATTTTTTTAATTAAATTTCGACACAAATTACTTTTATATTAAATTTTTATATTTTTATTTTATATTTTTTTTTTGACCAACTTTTTTTTCTAACTGAACACTCGCTTGGTGTCGTTGCTGTAACTTTTAGCTTCTGAATGGGGTGTAATTACGAAATTGAGTCCTTGTACTTACTAAATGGGTATGGGAGAAGTTATCTGGATACGTAGGGGTAGTATCCGTAATTTTACTAAATTAAAAAAAAACTAAAAGCTGAAAGCTCAAGCCAAACACATTAGCCTTTTTTTAAGGGGGGGAAAAATCAATTTTTTTTTATAGCTGATTTTTGTAAAACCAAACAAACCCTTAGGGCCATCTAGGTTGCTCCTCTGCCATGGTTGCTTCCAATTATCGTTATGCCACCCCACCAATCATCCCTCCACAGTCAACATCAACCCGATGTAAGGTGTGTTTGGTTGATAAAAAGTTAATCAAAAATACAATAAAAATAAAAAAAAATGATATAAAGGTGATAGGTAGAGAAATTTGATTAAAAAAAGTACAAAAATTAGTTAAAATTAATAAATTTTAATAAATTTTGTTACCACCAAACAGGGCCGTAACATACCTCACTTAGGTTTGCTTTGGAAATCAAAAACTTATTTTTTTTAATTTTTTTTGTCTTATCTAATTCTTTTTTACTAAAATTTAATTTTTCTTTACTTGTTTGATAATTTCTGCACATGTTATTCACAATCTACAAAAAATAAATAAATAAATCTAAAACAATGCTTAAAATAGAAGAACCCATGCATGGGCAAGAAAAATTGACATTTTTTTACTTGTGTGCCAGTTATCTTATTTGTAAGTTTTTTTTTCTCTTATTTTCTAATGTTTTTGATGAATGTTAATAATATCCCTAAAATTACCTAAGATAAAAAAAAATAAATTTTAGTGAAAAACATCATATGCCCAAAAAAAAAAAAAAAAAAAGGAAGGCTTCGAGCTGTCTACCAAACTAAGCCTAAATACTACTTTCTTCATATTTATTGATTTTATTTTTTATAACAATATTTATGGGTATCAAGTATTTTTTTTTTCATTTTTTCTTATAGAAAAACTGATAATAAAAATAAAAATTGAAAATCAAATATCGAAATCTGCCTGTTTCCCCACTCTTTTCTTCTTGTTGGGTGTATATATATATATATATACCATGGTGTTTTAAGGCCTATTTGATCACCAAATGAGTCCGACACTAGCTTCTAAACCCCACTCACAACAAATTTTATTAGAAAAATGTGACGATAATATTTTTATAACTAAAAATATCCATTTATGATTATTCATATTACATCATTCAACTAGCAGTATAAGACAAAATATTTAAATTTAATATATTGTAATATTTTATAATTTTTCTTATAAAAAATATAAATTTTCACAATAATCATTTAATATCTCTCACAAATAATTTCTTAGTTAAAAATTACCTTTATTATCTCATATCCATTAATACAATTATTTCACAATTAATCAATATTATTATTTTTATTTATCCACGCATTTTATTCCATAAATAATTCCCACTTTATCCTCAACCCCAACTACTATATAAATAATTAATATTTACATATAAATAATTTCTTAAATATAAAAATTATTTTCTCATAAATAATCATAATTCACTGATTAATATTAAAACAACAAAAATAATCAATTCACAATTATTGCTCCATAAATATTTATAATTCACTATCAATATAATAAATTCATGACTAGTCAATTTCTCTACACGAATAATTCTTCAAACAAAAATATTAATTCTAACAGTTAGTTTTTTCTAAATAATCTCAATTTTTTCATTAACAAAATTAATTCACAACAATCAATATTTCTTATCACGAATAATTAATATCAAGGAGATAAAATTTATTAATTCACATTTATTACTTTTTACCTTTAAGTTTAACACACCCACCTGAATAGTAAATATTCTGAGAAAATTAAATTATTAAAATGGTTGTTGCTAATTATTCTCGGGTCCTAATTTTAACCTAAATTATACAAATCAGATATTGAACAGCCAAAATATAACCCAAAATCAATTAATATTATAAAGTTAATAGATAAAATACAACAATTACACCTTCAATAAATTTAATATATTTAACTTTTCATAAAATTAATTTTAAACTAACAAAGCAAAATAACTTATCTCAATAATCCGGCAAAAATCCTAAATTTTCCTTCCTCTGATATTCTTTCTTTTCTAAATTCTTTATTGTTCTTCTCCTTTAACTAATACTATGGGTGCATTTGGCACACCAAATTTTGGTAAAAATCTCTAAAAATCTCTGAAATTTTCTAAATGTTTTTATAAATTCCCGTCTTCTCAAAATTTAAAAAAAGTTCAATACTTTTCAAAAACAGTCAATAACTAGAATTCAGTTAATCAAACAGCAAAAATTTTTTCACCATTCTCACCATGAACTCTCAAGTTACCGAATGACACCCACTTTGATTTTTTTTGTGGGGTCGTAGAAACCGTTCTAACGGATTGTAGAAATTGTTCCGATGGATTCGCGCGACCAACTTCCGTCCAAACAGTTTTTACAATTCGTTTAGACGGATTGTAGTGTAAAGAAGTCATGACTACCCACAATTTTGAATCCGTGCAAACTAAAATCCAATCTGCCAGAGCGAGAATTTTATTATTCATCTTCAAAAAACGCAGTTTGAGATGTGTATACCAAACGTAAAAAGTTTTCCCAAATCATATTTTATCTCACTTTTTATCACTCCAAACTCACTTTATATATAAATTACATACATAGATAAATATATAAACTCGGCCAAGTCTGCAATTCAAGTCCCGCCGCCTCTTCTACATTTTTTCTTTTTTTTTCCCCTAGGCTTACCACATAAACACACCCCCCATATACACACATACAAAAGGCCATGTCACATTTTAACACTGGTAGAGAAAAGAGCATTAGCGACCACTTAAAGGGTATTAGTGACCGCTATTGGATGGTCGCCGAAACTTCGTCGCTACTGACTATTAGTGACCGCCAAGTGATGGTCGCTAAATATTAGCAACCGTCTATACGATCGTTGAGAGTGGCTGTGTGCAATTATTAGCAGCCACCTAAGTGAGTTTTAGCAACCGCCGTGGCTGTCGCTAAAAGTCTTTTTAGCAATCGCCTCTTCATCTTTTAGAGCAGTCCCTAAAAGTCATTTTTAGCAACCGCGCCCTTTTACTTTTAGCGACTACTATGGTAGTCGCTAAAAATGCTTTTACCGCCAACTTGTAGGTAGTTTGGGGGGTTTTTTAGGCAGTCACTAATACTCATCATTTTCTTTTCCATTTTTTGAGTTAATTTTTGCCATTTGATTCTTGTACTTGTACCTGTTTCATAAAGTTTTATAAAACTAAATACGAAAATTAAAATAAACCATTTACATACACATAGTAAGAAAATAAGCTAATAAAAGACTTTCTATTTATATGAATACATTTGCAATGTCTTTGAATCACAAAAAGAAATGAAAAATTCTTATACAATTTTAAAGAAAAAAGAAAAAAAAAACAAAACAAAATGTCCACTACAATACCAGTCAATTAACCTGAAACATAAATAAATTTTATTAGTCAACAAAATTGTAAATATAAATAAAATTCTGTAAAATTAATATTAAGAGTGACATAGTTCAAAATTTTTAAATTAAAAAACATTTTGTATGATTTCAGGCACACCGAGCCTCTGATTCACATGCCGTTCGTTCCGTCAAGTCACTAATGGTCCAAAGATTGTGCCACTCGAGTTTGACGGATATTAGAGCCCATCTGCTGAATTTGGACTATTAGAGGGCAACTTCTGAGTTTTAAGTTTCAAGCTTCAACTTAAACATATTTTCAATTTTTTCAGGCACCTTGAGTGTCGGATTCGCATGCCGTTTGTTCCAACAGGTCACTAATGGTCCAAAAATCGTGCCCCTTGAGTTTGACGGGCATCAGAGCCCGTCTGCTTGGTTTGGGCTGTTAGAGAGTAACTTCTGGCTTCTAAATGTCAAAGTTTCAATTTAAACGTACTTTCAAGGGTTCCAAGCACCCTGGGCGTCGGTTTTTATGTTAAAACTTAAACGTACTTTCGGTTTCTAAGTGTCAAAGTTGCAAGTTTTATGTTTGAAAATTTATAAATTGTTTTAGTGTTTCTATGTCAAAATTTCTAATTTCAAAGCATCAAAATTATTAACTTTTGAACTTTTTTCCTCAAGGTGCATATAATAATAATAATAATAAAGAATCTATAGATAAAATTGAAATCTTAAATTTACTGAATAAATTGAAGTAGATATAGTTAAATTATTTTAGAGTTAGAAAACATAAACTTATACCCGATGCTGATCATCCGAGCCTGCTGGATCATGCATGCCCTTACCCACGGACTCGTGTCTCACCTGGTGACCACTGCCAGCGTCCGGGGCCTCCAATAAAGCAGTATAGAATTCACAGGAAACATAAATATATATTGCAAAAGCAATTGAATTAAATTTAAATACAAATTATGTAGTTATTAACCTGAATCCGAATTGGTGGATCATAAGTATCAGCTATAGGGATACAGCCCTGAGCTAGTCGCTGCCCTAACTCTACAAGCAGTGCCTGCACTTGAGCCTGCACTTGGGCCTGTACCTGGGCTTGCATTTGTACCTCCATCTGCACCCGAATATCCTCTACCCGCGCATCTATCTACTGGCAAAGAGACTGGATCAGCTCATCCACTTCCTCGTCAGTACGTAAACGTGAGCCTTGGGACGAACTGACTCTGGGTGACTTTGCTCGCACGATGGTAGAATGTGGTATGCCTGTGCCATATGTCAGCATGTATCTATGCCCATCCTGGGCAATGATAGCGTGAAATATCTCATCCTGTCTAGCAGGCACCTGCCACTCCTCCTCTGACAGCTATGCCAACTGAGCATTTAACTGGGCCTGTGTATTATTTGGAACCAAATTAAAAGGTAAATTAATAAATCTCATAATATGTAAATCAAATTATTGCGTAAAGATAAATACTTACTACAAAAGCTACAACCTCAAGGTGTTCGAGTCTGCGACTCACCATCCACACAGACATCCGATCGATAATCGCACCCTCCTCACGTAACTGTTGAAGGACAAATTATGTGAAAGATATATATGGCTACAAACTGCTACGAAATTGAATAGCATGTACGGTCTAATGTGAAAGTTTATCTGGCGTCAGACCTGCGTAACGTGTCGAGTCCCAAGACTGTGAGAAGTGTCCTGCATCAAGCGATTTTGAGAATTCCGCTCTGCCTCTTCCTGTATTCATTTTGGAAGGAAAATATTTACGATTCGTTTTTTAATTATTAAATGAAATTAAAAAAATAGTGTGAACTACTCACTCTCGCCCCATCGCTCGACTAGTACAGACCAGCTCAGGCCACTGTGAGGGGAGAACACCCCTTGGAACTCACTGAAAAAGGTCCAGGGCATCTATGTTCTTCTCCCAACACTCTTTCTTCACCTTGCTCTTGTGATCTTTCCTCAACTTTCGGCGCTTTCCCATGCAAACTAGCTGGAAGTTATCAGGACACGACCTCAAATTATCCTAAGTAGGACAGAGAAATTTTGTTAGCCAAAATATGTTGTAAATTGACTCATCATATAATAATCGTGAAGTTAAAATAAAAATAAATGTCTTACCTTAACCTCCTCCAAAAGTCGATCTAATGTATTCTGAGGGAAGGCAATCCAATCAAGCATAGTCAGGGGGAATCTATGTGAGTCCCGTACCATATGGACTAATTGGCTAATAAATTGGCGAGATCCTACCCTAACTGGATGAAATGTGTCGTCAAACTGCACGTCATAGGGGGTACCGAAATTTCATGAAGGAATTCCTCTGGCAAGGCCCCTGCCCCAGCTGGAAGATGTAATCATCGTAGTAGAACCTATTAACAATAAACTCGTATTAGTTCAATAAAAGTTGAAATTATTTTATATAAGTGTTAAACATAAATTTAAAATTATACCATTCTGCCTAAAGGCCGATGCAGTAGCTGTAGATGGAGAAGGTCCTACTGCTGTGGACAGGAAATATCTAGATCGTGTTGGTGTAGGTGTCGATAGGGTCAGTCCCCGAGTGGATGGCTGGACCTGAGGTGATGATGAACTTGCTGCAGGTGTGTGATGCATGGTAGGAGGACCCACTGGTAGTGTCGGTGAACTGTGGTCCCTTATAGACATGGCGGAGGGACCAACCATAAGCATCAGCCGGCTAAGGTCCCCTGTCAGCATACGAGCCTGGCCCTTACGCAATAACTCGTCCATCGTATGTAGACGATCTCTCCTCTTTCGTCCTGACATATCTGTTTATATATTTATAATATAAATAAATTTCACGCAATAACTAAAACCATTCTTAAACAAAAAGTTAAACATATCCTTGAAATTTGGAAAGAAAAAAGTGAACAACCCTTCATTGGTTATGCAAGTTAATAGTATCTCCTTCAACGGTCTCTCTAACCCAGTTGACATCATCATCACGTTGAACTATTATATTTTCGTCGAGAACTTGCTGGGCAAATGCATCAATATCTGGCTCGTCACATTCAATTTGATACACCTCCCTCCTTGACACTTTAACTGTAACTTGTCAGTTAGGATCCATTGAATCTCTAACATAGTAAACTTGCTCAGCTTGCGAAGCTAATATATATGGTTCATTACTTATTCGCTCAGCTCAATATAACAAATTGTTGAAATTTACCAACGTAAATTGGTACTTATCCACTTTAGTCCGACAGATTAGATCGACCCAGTAACACTTGAATAACAAAAATTTTAACTCGTGGTTGTATATGATTCCAACAATATCTTTCAATTGGCCATAGTAATAACCTGCATCAACAAAAGGACAACCAAGATCGCTATTTTGTGTTGCTTGTTTCTCATCTACTTCCATGATGCGAAATCGAAACCCATTGACATCACAACTTGTGTAACATCGTGCTGTTATAAACGGACCATCAGCTAGTTGGTTCATTTCATCGGTCAACGTACCATCACTTGTTTGTCGTAAATTGTACACTTACATAATTCATATACTCGTTGAATAGTGCTACATGAAGCTAATATCATATGAACAAATTGAAGCACATATAACTATATCTATACATACGTAATTCTTGAACCAATCGTAAAATGAGTGAAAATGGGACTACCGAATTTGATTTTCTATAGCACAAGGCATGTCCCGTTTGAGCTCATCAATGTGTATCTTGTAATGCAAAACAACACGTGTTAATGACAAGCATGAATATTTAGATAGAAAATGAACAAGTTAAATATATGCATGATTATTGACTTACTTAATCAATCCCATATCTGATGGCGTGTTGAACAACACGTAGGGATAAGCTTGAATCCACTCGATGTTATCTAGATCAAATGGTGTGCCCTCTCTAATAGGACCGTCATTAATATGTGAGGGCCTATCTAGTTTGGTTTCAACATCATTAAGATATGCAGTGCAGAAATTGGTACACTCATCCATCAAATAACCCTTGGCTATCGATGCCTCTAGACGACCTCTGTTAAGCACATACCTCTTCAATGTATTCATGTACCTCTCAATCAGATATATCCACCTAAGTTGGGCAGGGCCACAAAACAAAGCTTCATTCGTTAAATGTATGGTCAAGTGGACCATTACATCAAAAAATGACGGTGGAAAGAGTTTCTCCAGATGACACTGTGTTAGTGCAATCCTATCCTGTAACCTTTTCAAATCATTTGTGCAATAAACTCTTGAACACAGTTGTCTAAACAAAATTACTCATCTTAATCAACGGCTCAACGACATTCTTAGGTAAACAATTTCGAATTGAAATAGGAATTAGTTGTTGAATGAGAATGTGATTATCATGACTTTTCAAACCTTATAAAGTTCTTTCTTTCATGTTCACACACTTAAAAATATTATAACAATAGCCGTCACGCACCTTAACCCTCTTTAAAATGGAGAAGATTGCCTCTTTCTTGTCTCTACTCATCAAGTATTATGCAGGAGGCATGTATGCCTTATTAGATTCTCTCAACTGTAAGCGCAGTGATTTTCTCAAGCCCGTTTCCTGTAAATCACGACAAGCATTTGGACTGTCTTTCTACTTTCCCTTGACACTTAGAATGGTCCATAATATATTATCACACACATTTTTCTCAATGTGCATAATATCCAAGTTGTGCCTCAATATGTTGTCTTTCCAGTGCGGTAACTCGTAGAAAATACTTTTTTTCTTCCAGTTATGACTACGCTTTCTGTTTGCACTAGGAATAGAGCGTAGTGGAGGGGTCAACAGATCTTGTAAATCATATACTGTGCGTATTTGCTCCTGCTGAAGTTGTGATAACAAATCAACCATAGTCATTATCTGTGGTACTAGACCATATTCCCAAGTACCATCAAAAGACACTTTGTCCCTTCTGAAACTATACAATGGGGGTAGAAAACGTCTGTGACCTATGTACGCCCACTTTTTACTGTGTTTTAGCCAGGTTGATTTTTTACTTTGATTGCAACAAGGGCATACAAATTCCCTCTTCGTGCTCCAAACTGACAAATTTGCATGCGAGGGGAAGTCGTTGATTGTCCACAACAATGCAGCACGAAGTTTGAACATTTCATGTCCTTCAGAGTCAAAAGTCATCACATTTCCGGCCCATAATTCATTCAACTCGTCAATCAAAGGCTGCATATACATGTCAATCTTATCATTGGGGCCTCTAAGTCCATCAATCAGAGTTGATAGGATCAGAAAATGTTGTTTCATACATAACCAGGGAGGAAGATTATATGAAACCAACACCACCGGCCACGTACTATGATTTTCCCCAGTCATGGACCTGAAAGGGCTAAAACCATTTGCAGCCAAGCCAAGCCGCACACTACGACTATCTAGGGCGAATTCAGGGTGCCTCCTGTCGAAATCTTTCCATGCCTGAGAGTCAGCTGGGTGCATTAACTTGTCATCTTCCCTACTGTTCTCTGCATGCCATCTCATCAGTTTAGATATTTTAGACGACATGAAGAGCCTCATCAACCTTGGCTTAAGTGAAAAATATCGCACTTATTTTGTAGCGACAAGCTTCCCATGGTTCAAACTCGTCGAATTACTCTGACGATTCTGACCGACCCCGTCGTTCTTCCATCTTGAAGCTTTACATACAATGCATGTATTAAGGTGAGCATTTTCATTTCTAAACAACATATAATTGTTTGGGCATGCATCTGACGTCTCATATATAAAACCTAAGTTTTCAGTTAACTTTTAAGCATAGTAATACGACTCAACAAGCTTTGCACCGAATGGGAGCACTCTGTGCAATAACTGAAGTAGCATGTTGAAGGACGTGTCTGTTCATTGATTCAAAGCCTTCAAGTGTAACAACTCCACAATAAATGATAATTTACTGAAAGTCGTACATCTAGGATACAATTCTGTTTGCGCATCATCAAAAAATTTCAAAATATCTCAAAGCTTCTTCATTTGCACCTGAGCGAGGATTTCTCCCACCCGCCCCATCAGTCTCACAACTACTGTCTCCAGGTGCTAACCCGCACACGATATCATTTAGCATTGCAATCATCGGATCAACTATTATAACATCAACCTCCATCTCAACTCTTTTCTCTCGGTGACAAGAAATATACTCTTCTCCATATTTAATCCAATTCTTATAATTCTTCAAAAATTCATTCAGAATCAAGTGCTCTCATACAATATCTCGTGTATAATAGTACTGATTCGCACATTTTCTACAGGGACAACTAATGTACTCACTATCAAACCCATTTGTAAAGGCGATGAACTGCTTAATCCCCTCCACATATTCCCTTAACGTCCTATTCGGCAAATCAATCCAACTCTTATCCATGTCATTAAGTATTTCTGTAAAAGTTCGACCTGAGCAAATATAATTAGCCAAAAAGGTCATGCATCATGCAATTTACCTAGTTCTAAACTTCAAACTTGTCACTACAGGGTGGTTGGTCCTATCCCATTCGAGAATGCACGATCCATCCTATATACTCAACAACTCAAATGCTTTCTTCTTTTGTCAGATAAAATTTTGACAACATGCTTGCGTAGTTCTCCAAGTACACGACATAGAAATGACATAGTTCGTAGCTATGTATGTACTCAAAGAACAACAAGACGTAAACCGAAACTTTATCCAACATCGGACTTGCATGAGTTATTGAAGGATCATTGTATTCCCAAACTGTCCAAACTGGATAATTCAAGAATTGTGTATGTCAATCTCTAGTTGACATCACAAGAACAACGAATTTAGCCATATGACTAATTCGTTGTGTCGAGGATGAGTAACTAGATGTCGTACACAATTTCCGAACGGGTCTACATTTCACTAATGTATACAAATGAATAAAAGTTACAGTGAAGGTTCAAACAATGAAATCTTCAAATATAAAAATATCTAAAGCCGAGAAATATTTGTTTGCTACCATTAATAAACCTAAAATTTAACCCTTAATACTTATAATTTTCGATTTTTAATCACGTCTCGTTATTTTCTAATTTGTTGCTAAGTTTATTGTCTATTATTGGTTTATGCAATATCTAATCAATTAGGTTTAGATTTGAATTTCGATTGGATTGAACCTAAGCATACATTGCCTTCGATTGAACCCAAGTAATAAATATTAGATTAATGATTAGGACCAAGTAAGAATTAGTTTCAATTGTTATTTTGAAAGAGTTTTCTCTAAGTAATATAGATAAATAATTAAACATTATTACTCACTATACTTCTTCTAGCTTCATTGAAATGTAATAACGATAATTATTAAATAACATTTTTGCTATGCATTAAATTAATAGTAAATTACTCACTATACTCTAATTAATTTTTTTTTTGGCAAGTAACTCTAATTATTTTATTTAGTTTGAATTAATTTTATTTTTATTTTGAATTAATTTTATTTTTATTTTCTTATAATTATTTATTATAATTATTTTCTTATGATTTAGAAGTATAAATAATTAAACATTGTTACTCACTATACTTTTTGTAGCTTCATTGAAATGTAATAAACATAATTATTAAATAACCCTTTTGCTAAGCATTAAATTAATAGTAAAATTAATAAGTACATAAATTTTCTTGACCAGAGAAAAGGTATAAAAGAAATTTAAATTTTTAATCAATTACATAAACTACATATATTTCCATTAATTAGATTAATTCTAACTTCAACACATTGTACGCCATAAAAAATAAAACATAAAGAATACCTAAACTACATATATTTCCATAAAGCATACCTCACTTTTTTTAACTTTCCTTGCAATTATCATCTTTTTATACCTGTCTTGAATTTTAATTCTATATTCTACTCATAAGAAGAAAAATAATTAAATAATTAAAAAAAAACCATGAAACTACCTTAAAATAATTAAATAATAAAGAAAACCACAAAACTCCAAAGACTTCAGGAACTTTGTTACATATTCCACAAAGAGTTACATTTTAAAAGGTTTTTAACCTCCTCAAAGATAAAAAAAAAAAAAAAAAAAAAAAAAAGAAATGAATATAAATAAAACATAAAAAAAGTTGAATTCCATTTTTGTAACCTCCTCAAAGATGGAGGGCAATATAAGGATAAGTAGCTACAAAAGGGTTAGAGAAGATAAGATACGATAACAATAAACTGACGCGCCATAAGAAAATAGTGTTTTCCATTCTTGAAGTTACTTTTTTTGGGAGTTTGGAAAATATTAATGGGCCCAAGAACTTTAGGCTTACTTAACCAAAAAAAAAAAAAAATTGAAGCTCTTTTATGCACCAAAAGTAAGTGCAAAAGAAAATAGTGTGCTTTAAATTCTTCAATTTACATTTGAATATATTTTATTTTGAAGTTTAGAAGACATTAATGCAGCAAATAGCTTGAAGGTACTTCAACAAAAATTAAAAAATGAAGCAACTTGTGCACCAAAAAGTAAGTATAATATTGAAATATTAACAACAAGAGCAATGATAGAAGAAGAGAATAAAAATTAAAAAATGAAGTTGCTTGTGCACCAAAAAGCTGGTATAATATTGAAGAATCAACAGCAAGAGTGATGATAGAAGAAGAGAATAAATAAATAGAACAAAGGTTCATTTTGGACACATTGCACAATACCTGTAAACTTTGAGAGAGTTTTTTGGGGAGAACTTACCCCAAATCAAAAAAACCATTATAACACCAAGTAGGATTCAAACTCTAAGAAACAAAGGTTCTGTAAACAAACTAAACTGAAATAAAAAAAATAAATGAAAACTTCAAAATTTGAATTCTAATAGAAATTAATTAATTCACAACAGAATTAGAAGTCAAAACTCTTAAAGGCAATTGAAAAAGCACAGACCAGTTTTTAGGTTACAGTGGACTCCACGTTAATGGTCTTGGTTATTATCTTCCCCCAAAACACAATCTTCTTTAACAATAGAAGGAAGAAGATGCAAAACCTTTACTTGAGTTGCTAAGTTTACTGACCAAATAGCATGCATCATTTAGTGCATCACACAACTTAAGATTGTAAATAATAATAATATTAAAATCGTAACTCAAACAATATTTACTTCCTTTATTCTTCTTTATACTTAATTTTCAAAATGACCACTCTGATGTTCCTCTAAAACGCCAATTTTGAATTCACAAAGTTGTCATCAGTCTTTCCCTTTTGTTTCCATTTTCACTATCTTGATCGTATTCCTCAAAACATCCTCTTTGTGTAGACACCAATTGAAACATAAACATATGTTCCATATCTAGTTAGTTCACAGAATTCAATATCAAAGACTGGAACATGATTAATTCATTCTTCCCAATCACACAAATTCAATTCATTTTAAAAGGCTTAGTGTATGGACAAGGACAGAGAATTAAACCTTCTTAAAACTCATTTTAGTAATTGTATGATAAAGAAATAATTGGAAATTCGAGAAACCACAAGGTCATTCTAATTAAACACTTAAATTATTACTTGTGCCCCAATTATTCGTTGGATCTTTCTTTATTTTTCCTCCATTTATACTCTTAGATGTTGGGTTCAAAATCAATATTATTATTAAGGACAACAGTGCTTACAAGGATCTCAATTCATTGCTGTTCAAAAGAGGGGTTTTCTTGGTTGTAGTGGTAGGGACTAGGGAAACATGCTATCCAAAGTCTAAGAAGAGGCATGTTCTGGGGTACGTTTGATCGAATTCTTTTTTTGAGTAAACACAATAGCAACAACATTCCAGCAAAGAAAAAAAACCAGAAAACCCGTAGCAAAAAAAAATCAAAAAAATGGAGAGAGAGAGTTATCGTTAGAAAGGGAGAGAGAGTTACGGATAGAAAGAAAAACTCACAAAGAAAGGCAGTGAGGGACTCCGGCGACAGTGGTGGCTAGTAGTGGCAATTTGGCGCACGCGAGATTGAAAAATCCAAGAGGAGTGGAAAAAGAAATGAAGAAAAAAGAAAAACTCCGGCGATGGCGGCGGTTGTGGCAGCAGGCAGTGGTTTTGGCAGAAGAAAAAAACCGCACAAAGGCGGGAGCTCGGTGTGGGAGTGCAAAATCAGAACAACCCGCAGAAGAACACACACCAGAAAAATGAAAATCAAAAGTTGGTTTTTGGGGAAAAGAATAGAGTTTTTGCGACCGCCACTATGTCCGCCTCCGGTGGTCACTATTGCCTCCCAATTGCGACCACCTCCGGCAGTCGGGTGCCTCTTCCAATGACAAAAATTCATTCTGTAGTAGTGTTATAAGCCCACTATATGACTCAACCAATTCACTTGCACCCCAAGCACTAACATAAACTAACCCCGTGTAGTTTTAAATTCCTCTATTAATTTTAACTTAATCAATTACTAGTAACTAAATAAAGATTAAATAAATTTTAAATAATACTTAATTAACGATATTAAAATTTCTACCTTTCAAAAAAAAGATATTAAAATTTCTAATTATAAAATTAAATTAATAATACATTTTAAAAATTAATAAAATTAAGAATGTCACAAATAATCTTGTAATTTTATTTATTGAAAAAAATGTAAAATAAAATATAAGATGTCATTTGTAAAATATATATAAGCTTATCCTAAATTCTATTAGGATAAGTATTATAATTAGTCATCTAGTCATGATTAATGAATTAGAATGGCTGATTTATATGATGTTGATATCAATTCCATACAAGTCAAGGGTTATGACGATTAATGCTAAACTTTTTTTTTATCATTTATGTAAAAAATAATAAAGAAAAAAAAGTTTGCTAATGATCAATAATTTTCTCTTACTTTTTTAGATTTTTTAAAGTATAAAAGACAAATATTTCAAATTAATAAAAAAATAAAAAATATAATAATCAAAAATTAATTTTTTCTCTTGCAAAATATATATATAACTATTTAATAGCCAACAACAAAATTAATGGCAAATTACATACTCTTTATTATTTGAGTAAGTACACTTATCACTCCTAAATATTTAAAAAATGTACTTACTACCCTTATTTTGAAATGTTATTAGCATTGACTCTCTTTGATTTAAATCAATCGTAACCAAAAAAAAGTCAAAATAATCGATACTTTTTAGGTAATTTTCTTCTTTTATCTCTTTCTCACATGTATTTTCATCAATGTTTTTTTTTTTTTAAAAAAGGTCCAAAAACAAGTAATTTTTTTTTAATTTTTTAAAAAAATTAACGAAAATATTAGAAATGGAAAGATAAAATAGAAAAAGAACTTAGAATTTTAATTACTTTTTTTATATTTTATTAAGTTTTAACTATTGTTTTAAAATTAAAAAAAAAAGATAAAACAGATAAATATAGTTTTAAATGTTAAAATGACAAGTGTAATTATTAAAACGTTAAAGAAAAACAGACGTAATTTATTTAAAAATTAATAGCCAAAACTTAGTTTTTAAGGTGATGTTTGGACCGTAAAAAAATAAAAAATGAAAAATAAAAAATTAGTATTAAGAGTGATGTGATAAAATTTAATTGGAAGGGATCGAAGAAAATGGGTAAAAATTAAAATTTTTTTGGTATTTTTTACTAAAGCAAACATCCCTTGTCGCCAAACGGAAAGTAAAATATCTCCAGGAGCGCATGGAATGAAGCCTCATTTTCTAGAATATTTCTGGACAGCTGTACGACACTATGGCGAGTCCAAGTAACGTCGTTACTTTTCTGGGCCCTTCTGCAACCTCCAGAAGCATCACGAACTCGCCGGGACTGTATATCTTTTTAATGACGAAACTGCCCTTATCTCTCCGTATAAATAAGTTACCATTTAGCTATAATCTGCAGCTGTGATCTAGCAACGCCATTGTCATAGATTCGTCGCGAATTCTCAATTCTCTCTTATCTAAAGCACTTTTTCTGTTATCTTCAACTCAGCGATGTCGCTCGTTCCAAGCTTCTTCGGCAACCGACGAACCAACGTCTATGATCCCTTCTCCCTAGACGTGTGGGATCCATTCCAGGACTTCTTCCCTTTCAGTGGCGCTCTCTCCGCCCCACGCTCCGATGTTTCGAGTGATACGGTGGCGTTCGCGAACATGCGGATCGACTGGAGGGAGACTCCGGAGGCGCACATATTCAAGGCCGACCTTCCGGGACTGAGGAAGGAGGAGGTGAAGGTGGAGGTCGAGGAGGGTAGAGTCCTCCAGATCAGCGGGGAGAGGAGCCGGGAGAAGGAGGACAAGGGCGACACGTGGCATCGCGTCGAGCGCGGCGCGGGCAGGTTCCTCCGGCGGTTCAGGCTGCCGGAGAACGCCAAGGTGGATCAGGTGAGGGCTAGCATGGAGAACGGAGTGCTGACCGTCACTGTGCCGAAGGAGGAGGTGAAGGGGCCCGACGTCAAGGCTATTGAGATCTCTGGCTAGAGATGGGAGTGGTTTAAATCAGACTTTCATAGAAGAAGAAATATCCAGTAAAAGTTTATTAGTATGTATTGTAATCGGTAATGAGTCCTGTTTTGAGTTGTGCTATATGGAGTGTTGTGTAATTACTTGTTTGATGGTTTTGAGGGGTTTTGTTTTCTGCTGTTCTGTTTGCTAATGTAATAAAGTTTCCATTAATAAAGCACATATAGCAGCTTATCGTTTACTTTTGTGCAACTTCTAACTAGCGCTTATATCCGAGTCAATTGTAAAAATATTGTATTTCTGACATTAAATCTTGTTAAGAATTTGTCAAAAATTAGAGAATGGCATCGTAATTATATTTTTAAAATTAGAAGTTATTTTAACGAGCACTTTTAATGAGTGAGTTTGAAATTGTATAAAAGTGTATAAAATAAAGTAGAATTATAAAAATAAATATTTCGTAATTCGTGTGATGAATAAAAAATTTAAAATTTACTGTCTCGTAATTTATATTTGTAGAAATTTATAGGATTTTATTATATTTTGTTGAGTTTTCGACGGAATCAATATAGATTTACAGAATATATTGTCTGTTTAAAAATTTACAAAAATACTTAAAAAAATTTTTATAAAACAAGTATAAGTACAAGATTGTACGTATTTTTATATCAATTTGTGGAGTTTGAAACGCACCCACAGTTTTTATATAAGTTTTTAGGCAAATTGTTTGAGCTGTAGTGTCACTTTTTTAATGGGGTCTGAATTTGTGTGGACAACGAATTATTGAAGAGAGAATTGATGGGATTCATAATTACTTGATCTTGCTTAATGTATTTATGATGAAAAATTAGTTATTTGGCTAATATTTAAATCTTTTACTTTTTTGATTATTATTATTGTTTTAATATATTATACAAATACTATTATCACATTATTTGAATCGTAAATTTTGATAAAAAAAAAAAAAGAAATTTAATTGAGAGTGTGTCGTATTTTTTTTTTTTTTTTTTTTTGTCTTTTTTACCCACTGGTGCTGTATGTCATGGATGAGTACGGTAAACATAATTAAAAAAATGACTAGTAATAAAAAATAAAACAGAAAAAATATAAATGTGTTTGATTTCTATTGAATTAGAAAAAGATAAAAAATTAATAAATATTTTCTTGAGAAAAGATTTTTTTTTTAGTTAATAGTAAAGAAAAATCAATATATATCGTGCATTTGTTTATAATTTATTTTCATTTTATTTTTTTTTTCATAAATTTGACATAAATATAGCATATGCCATATTCGATTTGGAAAGGTTTAAGGTGATGTGAAAGCATACAATAGATTTACTTGCGGGACGAGACATTCCGGGCCCAACCATTTTCAGCAGTAGTCACAGACTTAAACTTGTGGTCCAATGGCATTTTCCACGAAGCTTTAACGCGAAGTTGAGTGACGGTTGAGTGACCGCATTTCAACGTAACTTTTTTTTTTATTTTTTTAAACTAATAAACTCATTTATTTACAATTTTCGAATTTTTACAGAAAGATAGTGTTTTTGAAATAACGAGTGAGTTTATTTATACTTTATTTTATTTTTAGTGAAATTATAATTTAAATGACATAATTTTCATTTGGAATAAATTTTTAACAAATTTGGACAAATTACTTAACACTTGGTTTGGTATAAAAGAATGAGAAAAAATATTTTTAACAAGTGAAATAATTTTTATTTTTATTTTTGGAGTGTTAAAAAATCTAACAAGATCTTTTGCTGACGTGTCCGATCAGGTGGAAAGGTACTTCTGAGGTGGTTGGACGAAGATCTAACGACGTTGGTGGCTCTGGGCCTCTTGACTCGTGACTTGAATCTTGAAACAGAACTGTCGGTCGAGCAGTATTCGACTGAACGTCTCTCTGACGGTCAAATTAAAATACGTAGAAGAGAAGGGAAAATTTAGAAATAATATACGTAGAGTTTTTGTACGAGAGATGATACTTACCTTTTTTTGCATCTTTTATTTATTTATAGGTTCTCTAATACGTGTTGTTCATGTCCAGTTATCATGAGCAATAGTGCGGCAATAAATAGAGTTACGCTGTATAACCGCAACAAACGTGATTAGAGTCGTAATTGGTAGTGAATGCAGACATACCCTTTGTATCTCTTCATTAATGTGGCATAAAAGGCAGCTGACCTTTCAACCACTAACTTATCCCCTATTAGGATGTGCACAACGTGTCTGAGTTGGATGCACATCACGTGTTTGAGATGGATGCATGTCATGTGTCTGAGTTAAACGCACGCCATGTGTCTAAGATCTATCTCCGACAGCCCCCAGCTTTTGTGCATGTGACATGCTCGGCACATATAGAAGAGCTAGAAGTAGTGCTGAACATATATATTTGTGTTTGGACAATATTTGGCCTGATTGACACTGTTTTACATATCCGGCTCTAGCTCGTTGAGCCATTGCAGGACCATTTCCCCCAACCTGGAGGGAAAAATTTTACACATGAGGCCATCGTTGAAACTCCAGAGGGATATTAGCTGCTTGTAATGATGCACATGTCCTATTAGGCCAGCTTTGCCATCGTAAAGGGTGAACATGGGGGGAGTGAATTTTCGAGGAGGCTTCATTCGTTCGATATCAGCGGTGAAGGGTGAAGTGGTGATGCAATTGAGAGCCTTCCTGACCAAATGGTGGGTAGAGTGATCCTCTGATCAGCACGATCAACCAGTTGTTTGAGGACACACTCTTTTAGATTACCACCATCTTAGGTGCCTTCATTTAGAACGACCTTCACTTTTATGCGAGTTTGAGCTAGATTATCTTTTTGTTCTCCCTTGGGGCCAGAGGTAGTGACTTGCTGACGGAGATCGCCTTCTTCTTCTTCTTCTAAACAAGTGTTGGGATGGCTAACAATATCTATATTTGTGTGAGCCATGATAATAACAGTGGCCTTCGTCCCGAGCTTGTGAATGCTCAGCATACAAGCCTATCTAATCACAAAGGATCTCCAACTCGAACTCCCTCAGCAATATATCCGTTTGAAAGTGGGCTAAAGTGAGCTCATTCTATGCTGGAAGCCCACGATTAGTAGCTTAGCAATTTCGTTAGCTGGTGGGCTGCTCGGGCTTCCAAGAACATTCATACCTAATAGATTGGTCATGTGCAGGGGATCGTTCATGGTCAACAGACCTTCTAAATGCCTCTGACCTTACCCTAGGGGGTGTCGGTCAGGTAGGTCCTCTCTGATACCTTTGCTCATCTTGACTGGCGATAGGTTGTATACTTCATAGGGATGTGATCTTGTTTCCACAGGCGGCTTCAATTGGAGTGCCAAAAAAATCCAACTAGTCTTCTGCTAACGTGTCCGACCAGGTGAAAAAGTACTTATGAGGTGGTTGGACAAAGATCTAATGATGCTGGTAGCTCTGAGTCTCTTGACTCGTGATGTGAATCCTGAAAGAAAATTGTCGATCGAATGGTATTCGGTCGAATGTCCATTCGACAGTCAAATTAGAATACGTATATGAGAAGGAAAAGTTTAGAAATAATTTTAGTAGAATTTTTGTATGATGAGTGTTATTTATCTCTTTTCTTTGCCTCTTATATATTTATAAGTTCTCTGGTATATGTCGTCTATGTTCGGTTACCATGAGCAATAATGCGGCAATGGCTAGAGTCACGCTGTATAGTCGAAACAGACATAACCGAAGTCGTAATCAACAGTGGATGCAGACATACCTCTTGTGTCCCTTCATTAATGTGGCATGAAAGATTGCCGCCCCCTCAACCATCAACTTATCCCTTTTTGGATGCGCGCCACATGTCTAAGTTGGATGCAGGTCACGTGTTTGAAATAGATGCATGCCATGTGTCTGAGTTGAATGCACGTCACGTGTCTGAGATTTACCTCTAATTTTTAACAATCATATAAAAATAAATATTTTATTTTGTTTTTAACTTAATTAAATAAAAATTATTTTTTATTTTTATTTAGAAGTGACATAATTTAAATGACATAATTTTCATTCGTAGCAAAAGTTTTTACAAATTTGAACAAATTACTTAGTTTGCTATAAAAGAATAAGAAAGAATATTTTTAACAAGTGAAATAATTTTTTTATTTACATTTTTTACAATCATATAAAAATAATTATTTATTTTATTTTTAACTTAATTAAATAAAGAAATTGTTTTTATTTTTATTTGTAGATTTTTATCATCACTTTTAAGTCATTTGGAAATTTAATTCCTGTAACTTGAGTTGGATTTGGGTATGGAAAAATTAATTTTTAATTTTTTTGTAATTTTTTTCTTCGTATACAATTTTTTTTCATTAAATTTTGATTTTTTTATAAGTTGTAATTTCTAGGCAAATTAATTGCATTCGTAAAAAAATTCAAAAATTTATATTAGCTTAATTGGAAGCTGTCTGTTTAATAATAATAATAATAATAATAATAATAACAACGAAAGGGTTTTTTTTTTTTTTTTACCGAAACGGACCTAAGTTTTTTAATTTTTTATTTCCAAAATGAAATTAATATGTCTAAGAAAAGTTATGAATTTTAAAAAAAAAAATAAATTTTGGTGAAAAAGTTAAATGAGATGAAAATAGTTAGAAAAAAGTATATTATTTTTAATCAAAATTACTATACTTAATTACCAAAAAAAAAAGTAAATTATTTTTTAGTAGTGAAATGCAACCTTAGTTATGGATTTTAAATATATTTCACATTTAAAATAAAATTCTAAACTATGTAAACTCACACAAAAGGGCAAGGCATTAGAGTTTGGGTTTAAAATGAATTATCCAGCTTTCAAATTTATCATAACTTTGTCACTTCATGGCAAAATGTGCAGAGAGATCACTCTTAGTCGCGAGAAAACACTGCAAGATTGTTTTTAAAATTTTGGCCAGACAAAGAAGTACAAGAAGTTCGCGGGATGTCATTGGATTCTCGGAAGAAGATCACTTGGGCAAGCACCGGTCTTATAATTTTTCAAATTGCATTTTAAGAGCTCTATGCGTCTGAAATTTCGTGCCTATATATTGTGGGATATCTCTAGGGTTGTCAGGAAAGAAAAACTTATTTAGAGAGCAAAGTATTCAATAAATCTAAATTTTCTCCTACTCTTCGTTAACAACATTCCAACATTCTTTGTGCATTGGCAGTTTGAAAGAGTTCAAATTTGCGTATCATGAATTCAGTTGCACGTGAATTCAACGAGACTACCGTGGATGCAGTGGTAATGGGCCAAGGGAGATAATGGTAATTTTATTATCTAAGTTTAGATTGATCTGAAATTTGTCAAGTTGATAGGAAACTTATCAAGGAATATTTTTTTAATTTATTGAGATGTCTAGAATGCAAATATAGATAAAAAAACAAATCGATGTCTAAAATGCAAATATAGATAAAAAAACAAACTCATAGATGAAATGATAATTTTATAATCTAAATTTAAATCAGTCCAAATTTTACTAAGCTGATATATAAAACATATTATTTAATATTTTTAAATTTTTTTAAATACCCAACATACGATTCTAATAGTATGTTTTATACGGACGAAACACAAGAGGAAGAAGAAGTAAAGGAATAAATAAGGGAAGGAAAAAAAAGTGAGAGGAAAGAAGTGTGTTTGATTGAATATATAAAAACGTAAGAGGAAGTAAAAATGATATATACGTATAAATATATATATATTATAATTTATTTTTTGAATTAAAAATTATTTTAAAAAAATGAGTCCCACTTTTTTAATCATTACCTCACTTTTTCCCTCTTTCTCTCTCTATCCCTCTCTCTCTTCATTTTCCATCCATTTTCTACTCAAAATTGGGAAGATAAATTTTTGTGGGACCCACCCCCCCTTTTCCTCCATTTCTTCCCTATTATCTTCTTTCCTTTCCATTTATCCCTCCAACCAAAGTGTGGAAAAAGGTGATTATCCCCATTGTCACCTTTCATCCACCTTGTTTTCCATGAAACAAGCACCGCGTGAGTGAAAATAGGACACAATAATGAGATGATCACTTTATGACTCAAATTTTACCTTTATTTCTATTTTAAACTTGAATTTTTATTGTATTATTTCTTCTATCTTCTCTACACAAGACTAAATGATTTATGTCTCGGACACCCTGAGTTACCAAAAAAAAAAAAAAAAAGAAAAGGGTTTATAAAATAAGTTGATAGTTAATATATTTTTTATTCAAGTGACCAATAAGTATTTAAGTTTTTATTCATTTAAACTTAATTAGAAATGAGTCTTTTTCGAAAAGCCCAATACCGACCCATTTTTTAAAAATAACAAGGCCCAACCCATTTAAGTTTAGCCACTTTGGGAAGGTTCATGTTTTGGGGTTGAAATGGTCACACCTAATTAAGTTTAATGTTTTGCTTGAAGTAAGAATTTGGTGAAAGAAAAGAAAAAAAAAAAAAGAACGAAAAAGAGTAGAAAAAAGAGAAAGTAAATATAGAATTTTAAATACATATTTTTGTTAAAATGAATTAAAATTTTATAATAATATAAAAATATTCATTAATATATTAATTTTTTTAATTTAATTAATTTTAATTTTTGAAATTTTATATCTTTTCTCTTTATTTTTATTACAATACAAATAAGAGAAAATTTTTACATCATTGTCTCTATTTTTTTTTCCTCCTAAAGTTTTTTAATTCAAACATGTCTAAGCTCAAAGAATTTACTTTCCATTCTCTTGTCCAGCCAGCTAGGCCCAAGCTTTCGAGAAATTGTCGATTGGGCTGATCTGGTTTCGGTACTAGAAGCTTACCCTTCTTATCTTTTGTTTATTTGTCAAACAGTTTGAGAGTAGCGTGGGAGACTGAAAAAGTAATGGGTGGAGGCACGATGGGACCTAAAAATTTTGTGCTCTAAGGTAGAATATTTAATCAGACTTATCTAAAATTTTGATAAGCTTTTTTTTAAATAATTAAAATTAAAAAAAGATAAATGATAAAAAAATCTATCTAAAAAATATGATAAAGCCTATACCAAAAAAAAAAAAATTGATAAATAATAAATGATTAAAAAAAAGAGTTGAAATTAGATAAAAAAAAAATAAATGATAAAAAAGGACTATCTAAAAAAATGATAATACCTATCCAAAAAAAAAATATAAAGTTGGATAAATAATAAATGATAAAAAAAATTAAAATTAGATGAATAGAGAAAATTAAAAGTTCTCTAAGATTTTAATAATAAATGTCTATTAAATTTTCAAATAAATGTATTGAAACCCTAAAGATGAGATAAAGTTGAATATGGGTGAAGGCAAGTAAAAATAAATTGTGGTAGTGTGGTAAAAAGAAAATTTTAGTGAGAAAATATTAAAAAATATGTATAACTAATTTACTTTTTTTAAAAAATGAGTAAGAAAAAATATATATAACTAATTTATTTTTTCAAAAAAATGGAAAAGAATAATTGCCCCTTACTCTACTTATAGTCACCTCACTGTTGCACACTGGCACCACATGAGAGTGAGAGAGAGACAGAGGTCCCTTTTGTTGTTGCCTTTGGTTTTGTTAGACAAATAATACGGGAGAGAAATAAATGAAGATGAAGAAAAGAGAGATAAGTAATTGAGATTGAGGAACAAAAGAAAAGTTTCTTTTTTTTTTTTTTACATTATTTACTTTTTTTTTAATTTTTTCTTTTAATATATTAATTATTATTATTATTATCATTTTCTATTAAAAATAATAAATACAAATTTTTATTAATTTTTCTATTCTATATTTCTCTATTTCGTTAAAACTATTGTAGGGTAAAAAAAAATTAATAAAAGAGCACAACTATTCCTATCTTTTTTATTTTTTTTTTAATTCGCTCTTCTCCAGCTTTTCTAATTTGGGTTACATTTTAATGTTTCATTGCTACGATAATAATGACCAGAAGATAAAAATGATTAGCGAAGGGCACGCCGTCCTCAATGGCCAACACAGGGCCCTCAAATGAATTATGGCTGCATTGATTGTTTTTTTGATAGGGTGTTTGATCAATCATTAAGAAAAAAAAAATATATATATATATATATATATATATATATATGAATGTGCGTGCGTACGTTTTTGTATAGCATATATATTATAAATATAAAAGTTAACAACATGCACATATAAAAATGAAAAAGAAATGGATTTAAGGTTGATAATTATTAATGTCAGTTTAGAGATATAAGATCATAGTAATAAAATTAAAATTTAATGATGCAGATATATTTACATATTTTTAGAATTATAAAAATATAAATTATTTAAATCATTAAATTTTAATTTAATGACTTTCGATCTTAATGCCACCAAACTGGCATTAAACAAATTGAGTCACAAATGACTCCTTTAGAAGGACCAATAAATGGCAAAAAACTATTAATTTTAGTATTTTAAATATTTATTAAAATATTAAGGGTTTGTTTGGAGTAAGAAAAAATGAGATAAATTGAGATAAATTGTGATTTGGGGAGAGTTCGTAATGCATGCAGTGAGAGAAAAAAATTGATGTGATATAAAGTTAACAGAGATTTATAGAGATTTTTGAAAATTTTTAACAAATTATTACACACCAAACAGACCCTAAAAATTATTAATTTTGTTAAGATGATATTAATTTTTATCGAATTAACGAGAGGTGTAATTACCATTTTATTTTAATTTAACTCAAAAGCAACGAAATAAAATTACACCTCGGAAATTCACTCGACAGTGCTAATCACTACACCTGAGAAAATCATAAGACACTGGCAACACAATGCCCAACCCTAGAAGACTTTTTTACCGCCTTTTATATTTCATCTCCTTGTATTTCATTCCATATATATTTTATCCTTTTGTACGTAAGACTACTTTGACTTTACCATTGTGTATTTTTAAATGGTACACTTAAACTTCCTTGATTGCAAACTTGGTTCATTTGAGTAAAATTAAGAAAGAATTAAAAATTAATTTTTTTGTTATTTTTTTATTTAAAGAGATAATTTTTATTTAAACAAATGTAATTTTTTTAGCGAATAAGATTAACACTCTAAAAGTTAAAATTTCTGAAAAAAAATTAAATTTTAGTGAAAAATGTCATATAAAACAAAAAAAAAACCAAAAAAAGGTTAAAACTATGTTTTTTGTAACCAAATGAAACCTTAACTATCTTACAATTACAGCTGAAAATTGCCTTTTTTTTATATTTTTTTAACCTAAATTAGTTCTATGTAATACATGAGCAGTAATTAAAATATTTTTATTTTAAAATTTAATTTTTAATCAATTAAAATAACAATTTTTTCTTTACAAACTTTTATATTTATTTTTTTTCTCTTATTATTTTTTCTCCTCTTACCACGTGTACAAGGAAACCTATATGCACAAATTTATGTAAAACTCGGAGAATTTATAAGACAACCACTCCTAAGTAACCCATTGCAAATCAAAAGGTTAATTGCTTGATTACAAAGAGTTATCAAGACCATTCGATGGCACTTTGATCACTTTAGAAATTCATCAAATTCACAATAAATGCTTGAAGTCTGAAACCCGAATTTCACATTCTTCCACCTTTAAAAAAAAAAAAAAAGAATTGATGTAGTCTTGTTTTTTAATCAAATCCTCTTAATAAAGATGTCTCAAGGAAGTGTTTTGACATGAGAAGGAAATGTTATCTTGCATCTACATCACTATTCCCTCCTCCTCTTTTTTCATTTTCACATAAATTTGGATGATACCTGATATTTTAGCCCTGATGATTAATTTAATTAGTAAGATCTTGATTTGTTTCTTAGAAGTCATTAATTCACAATATATGTTTGTATTGTGTTACATGACCATTTCCATGACTAAGCTTTATAATTCTATTATTTTTCTTTTTTCTTAAAGTTTTGGTTAGTCTGTTCGTCAACATCAAGAAGTTAAGGATTAGTTAGGTGCGCACAAGTTAATAAGGATATCTTAAGTTAAAAAATATAAAAAAAAAATGTCAGATATCTTAAAAACATCACAAACATTTATTCTACCAAATCCTAAATAAAAATAGACTAACCAAAACTTTAAGAAAGAAGAAAAATAATAGAATTATAAAGCTTAGTCATGGAAATGGTCATGTAACACAATACAAACATATATGATCTGCCGAGGTTTAGTGACGGAGGATAAGTTTTGTGCTGAAAGATTGTGATGAAACTTGAAACGATTGTATTACAACAGAAGAAGAGTTTCCTGTAATGGAAAATTGAATTTGAAAGGGCTGAACCTAGAAATGCTTTATATTATTTGTTGAATGGCGGTTTTTTAGTCACCCATTTTCTACATCGTGAAAAAGCCAAAAGAGTTTCCGAGGGAATAAAGACCCAGTCTGAAGTGAGGTATTCGTCGTTGGTCCAATTTTAGTAGTAATTAAGTCCATCCAAGAAGTTGAAACAGTGAATAAACAAATAAAGTTAGTTGGACAGCTAGAAGGGAGAAAGTTGTCTCTACCTATGCAGAGCCGATTGAAATAGAATATATAAAAAGTTGTAACCATTGAATGAGGTGAAAGATGGAAAATTCTTTTATTTGTTCAATTACGGTGATTTTTTTTTTTCCATTTTGTATGTTTTCTCTTACGAGATGCTTGGCATTAACTTTGTTTTCAATTCTCTATTTTATGTGTTTTATGTATTAAAATTTTCAAAAAATGAGAAACAAAAAACATATTTAGTTTGATATTTTCTTTTTTTTTTAATGTTTCAAGATTCTCCTTATTTTAGTTTCTAAATTATATATATATATTATTCTTCTCATTTTGGGTCAAAAAAGCGCAAAATGACTTTTTAGTCATTTTGTATTTAATGTATAAACCCATTTTCTACTTTCCAAAATAGGCTTTGAAAACTAGAATGACCAAATACATTTTCAATCGTTTTCCTTATTTTGAAAAATGCTAAATAAAAAACGGAAAACAAGTATGCCAAATAGTTAAACCTTTCAATAACTAGTTTTTAACATTTTGTTCATTTGACATTTTGCCCTTCATTATTTAAAAAAGTTTAAAATATAAAAAAATAATTTTAGTTATTTTAGAAGAATTAATTGAAAGCTCATAGCTCGTGTCTCCTCAAATATAAATTTATTATTTTTTTTAGGTAGTATTTGGTTTGTATTTTATTTTTTGTTTTTTGATTTTTTTCTAGTTTCTATTTTTTATTTTGATATTCATATTTTAAGAATACTAAAAATACATTTGGTTTGGCATTTCATATTTTTTGTATTTTAGAATTTTCCTTGTTTGGGAGTTAAAAATGCTCAAAATGACTTTTAATCATTTTACATTTCATGTGTAAACTCATTTTTTGTTTTCTAAATCAAAATTTAAAAACACGATTAACCAAATCATTTTAATAAGTATACCAATTATTTATCTGCTCTTCAGTTCAGTAACTGAGGTAGATTTATGATGTGAGTGTTTCCCGGTTTCCTTATATTTCCTTTTTTTTTATGATTGAATAGAGAAGAAGGAAAGAAGAAGGTTTGTTGAATTTGAAGAAAATAGAATGGATACTGAATTAAGGGATAAACCACTTCGAGGGTGGTGACCTCCTGTTACAACTGAAATTTTAACAGATTTCTCATGCCTTTCTACTTTCTACATACTTCTATTTATACCCTTATACAATGGGCATTGTTGTTATAATACTACTTATTATTGAGCTGGGCTAGAGTGTTTCTATTGCTGATTGGGTTACTCATATTTGGTTTTACAGGTGAGCAGATCCAAAGTAATGGGCCGGGTGATGAGGCTCAACTAATTGGTGTGGGTTGGATTGGAATTGGGCCCCTGTGCTCTCACTTCAACCGGGCTGGAATCTGACCTGCCCATACTTTTACATTCAGTTGAATTGTCTTCAATGCCCCTTCTAGAATCAGGGTTATATGTATTGCCCCCATGTGCTAGTTGCAGCTGTCCCATCGATTGTCCTTCAAGTCTCTCACTTATCATTTTTATATCTTGGGTGGTGCAATTCCTTTTAGCCATTGGATCTCCAGCTGTTGGAAGGTTGTGATTGAGCAATTTGTCGGTTTTATCCGGTCTACCTACTTGGCCCCAATGTGCAGCAATCTGACGGCCCACGTTGCTCCACATGTACCAGCCCTCCATCTGCTCCCAAGGTGCACAATCGAGGCTAAGCTTTCCAAGCTTTGGCCTCTGGTTCCAGATAACGACACTCTCAGCCTCACCATGACTCCTCGACTTTCTCTCCCCCTGTAACATCCCCTGATCTCATGTATCCCCCTTTTGCTCTCTCTTTCTTCCTTGTTGGATGTTTGTGTTGAGGTTCTGGAGGTTGGTGCTGTAACAACTCCCCCCGTCTTCAAAAGACCCCTTGACCTCAAGGTTCGGGTGCTTGATTAGTAGCTTCTTCAGTGGCTCCCACGTTGCTTCTTCGGCGGTTTGGCCGACCCATTTCACCAAAGCCTCTTGGAATTGCCTCTTTCCCCACCGACGGTCTCGAATCTCCAATATGCAATCCGGTTCCGGCACCAAATGCCCACTGTCGTCCACCAAGGGTAAAACAGTGGAAGGTAACGCTTCTCTTCCTATTTTTTCCTTGAGCTGTGAGACGTGGAACATAGGGATGGATTTGGCTTTGACTTGGTAACTCCAACTAGTACGCCACTGTTTCTATGACCTTGTTGATTTTATATGGTCCATAGTACCAAAGGGAAAGCTTCAAATTTCTCCTCTGTCTCATGGAGAGTTACCTGTATGGTTACAATTTGACATATACCCAATCGTCGATCTTAAATGTTCGTTCTGTACGATGTTTGTCCGCCTGCTGTTTCATTATGTTTTGTGCTACTCTTAAATGTTCTTGAAGTAGTTTGTTAATCCTAGTATGTGCTTGCATTGTCTCATCCACTGCTGCGACCCTAGACAGCCCTGGAATATAATCCCTGAGCCTTGGTGGTGGAACTCCATATAAGGCTTCATAAGGGGTTAGTTACTTCTCAACATACTTGTTCGTTACTTCTGTCTGACCATCTGTTTAGGGATGGTAACTGGAACTGTAGTATAAATTAGTCCCCATTAGTTTGAACAACTCTTTCCAAAACATGCTTGTAAAAGACGAATCCCTATCAGAAACAATTGTTACTGGCAATCCATAGACCTTAAAGATGTTTTCCATAAATATTTGAGCTAGGCCAGAAGTAGTGTAGGGATGACATATAGGGATAAAATGGGCATATCATAGTTTTATTGATTCCGAGGCTTCCGTTTCCTTCGACCAATTATAAAAATTTAGCCACGCAGGGCCATAACGAAAATTCAAAGAATAAATTCCAGCCGAGGGATGAGAGAGTCCTCTCCTTTTAACACGTTGGTTCTCCCCATTCAAAGCCCACAAAATCTCCTAAAAAAATATTTTAAATATTATCCTAAAATAACAATATCTAAATTTGAATAAAATAAACTCCTAATATAACTAGGAAAGTGGTGTTTCTAGCTGGAATTTTCGTGCACCAAATCTGGGAACTTCCGAAATTAAATTGCGTCAAATCCGCGTATTAGAGTTGTATGCCAAGGAATATTCCAGAACGTTAGCAGTGTAGGTGCAGCAACTTCAAGTCTGATTTCGACCCTGATGTAGCCAGTATATCTCAAAACTCAAAATATGAAAGTTGTAGAGCTTTTTCTTGTTGTTCCATAGCATTTTGAATCATCTCAATCGAAGCCCAAATGAGAGAGATATGCCTAGATTACGAAGCAACATCAAAACTGTCAAAATTTGCCCAATTAGCTTCATTTTGCACTTAATGCCTCCATTTGCCTCCTAAATCAAAATATAAAAATAATGAGTATATTTAGGCACCAAATAAGTATAAAGGACTAAATATTAAGGAAGAAAAATATGACATTTTACATTCTCATCAGCATACTTAGATAATCTGTCGATAATAACCCAAATAGTTGTAACACCCTTTGACTTTGGAAGCCCATCAATAAAATCCATAGAGATATCTGACCAGTTTTTTGTAGGTATAGGAAGGGGTTGAAGCAAACCTGGGGAAGAAGTTGTTTCATATTTGCATCTTTGGCACACTTCACACTCCTTAACCTATTGTTTGACTTCACATTTCATTTAGGGATATAGAACTCTTTCATGGCTTTCTATAGAGTCTTCTGGTATCCTCCATGCCTAGCCATAGGTTCATTGTGCACATACTAGAGGATTTGCTGCTTGATGGATTGCACATTAGGTACATACAACCTGTCCTTGTAAAACAACAATTCTTGTTTAAATGAGAACTTCTGCATGCCAATAATCTCCTGTTCTATCTTTTGCTTGATTGACTGAACTTCTGCATCAATTTCATAAGCTTGCTTAATTTCCGAGAAAAGAGTAGGATAGGGCTTGCTGACAGCTAAAGACAAAATAACTGCTCTTTCTTTTTCTTGAACCTCAGATTCATGGAGTCTAAAAAGGGCATCCGCCATCTTATTCTCTACGCCCTTCTTGTATGAAATGTTAAAAGTGTAACCAATCAGTTTAGTCGCCCATTTTTGCTATGTAAGGGTCCTAATCTTCTGCTCCAATAGAAATTTAAGGCTATGATGGTTGGTCTTGACAACAAAAGATTGCCCCAACAAATATGGCCTCCATTTTTTAACTGCCTGCACTAAGGCAAATAACTCCTTTTCATAAGTAGATAAGTACAGCAATTTCCCTTTAAAAGCCTAACTAAAGAAGGCTATTGGTCTTTTTTCCTGCATCAAGACTGCCCCAATCCCTATCCCCGAAGCATCACTTTCAATCACAAACACCTTTGAAAAATTAGGTAAAGCCAAAATAGGGGGATTAACCATTGCTAACTTCAATTCTTTAAAAGCCTTTTCTACTAGCTCAGACCATTTAAAAGAATTCTTTTTTAATAATTCCATCAAGGGTCTAGCAATCCCTCCATATCCCTTTATAAACCTTCTATAGTACCCAGTGAGCCCTAAAAGTCCTCTCAGGGATTTGATTGTTCTAGGGATCAGCCACTCCACCATAGCTTGGATTTTTCTAGGATCAGCTTTAACCCCTTGTTTAGAAATGAGATGTCCCAAATAGTCCACCTCCAAATAGGTAAATTTACATTTTGTTTCCTTTGCATGCAGCTTATTCTTCCTTAGAATTCCCAAAGCAATTTCTAGATGCTCCCAGTGTTCCTCCTCAGTCTTACTATATATTAGTATATCATCAAAGAATACTAATATAAACTTTCTCAAATAAGGCCTGAACACTTCATTCATCAAGCTTTGGAAGGTAGCTGGGGCATTAGTCAACCCAAAGGGCATGACTAAGAACTCATAATGCCCAGTATGGGTTCGAAAAGTAGTTTTCTCCCTATCCTCCTCAACCGTTCTGATTTGATGATAACCTGACCTCAAATCTAGTTTAGAAAAGATAGTGGCCCCATGTAATTCATCTAACAACTCATCAACCACTGGAATAGGATATTTATCCTTAATGGTCACCTGGTTTAGGGCTCTGTAATCCACACACATCCTCCAAGTACTATCAACCTTCTTTACCAATATGACTGAAGATGAAAATGGAGATTGACTGGGCCTTATTAATCCAGAACTCAATAAGTCTTGAACAAGCTTCTCTATCTCCTCCTTCTGGTAGTGTGGGTACCTATAGGGCCTAACTAATATAGGATTGGTTCCTTGTTGAAAGGTAATCCTATGCTTATGACCCCTTATAGGTGGTAAGCCCTTAGGTTCCTGAAACACATCTGAGTATTTTTTTAATAATTCAGTCAACTTCTCCTTAGTTAGTGAATTTCCTTTCTCATTTTCTTCTACTTTCTGTAGGTTGATGACGTGCAGCAAGAACCCCTTAAGTGGACTGGTCTTTAGCTTGTTAAACTCTACTTCTTCAACCATAGTTGTCTTCCTTCCTAGCCCTTTCAAACAAACTGGTCCTTTTATGCCCTTAAATTCCATGGTTAACCTTTCAAAATCAAAGCAGATGGCCCCTAAGGTTCTCATCTAATGTACTCCTAATACCACATCACACCCCACTAAGGGTAACAACACAACATCAATGGAGAAATTGTGACTTTGGATTTTGACCAAGACCCCTGGACTAGATCCCACACTTTCCTTTTCTCTATTGGCCACTTTACTGATAGGGGAGTTTCTTTTTTTACTTTTAAGGCTCCGTTTGGAGTAAGAAAAATAAGATAAATTGAGATAAAATGTGGTTTGGGGTTGATTTTGGCACTTTTTTTATGAAAAGTAGCAAATCGTGAGAACGGTTTTTCAAATCTGTTCCTACGGATTAAAAAAATTCACAAAAAATAGCGACAATGGTACTCATTTGAAAACTTTCGACACATAGAATATGATTGTATAAAAAATTTACACATTAGGCTAACCTACTTTCAGATTTTTTATTTTTTTAGTGAAATATTGGAATTTTTTGAAATTCGTAATGGCGGAAAAATTAGAGGTAGAGGGGTTGTTGGAGATTTATAGAGGTTGTTTATGATGCCAAACGGGGCCTAAGTGGCTAGTTTTAGCTACCTTGGGGTTTATAAAATTATGTGTACTACCAGAATCGATGAGTATGACCCACATTTTTCCATTAATTACTCTAAACAATCTAAGAGTTTGGGGTTGAGGAGTACCTATAATTACATGAAAAGTAATCCCCATCTCTTGATCATGTTCCACAAACTGTTCTTCCCCTAGTTAAGCTTCACTCAACTCATCACAGGCTTCTTCATTTCCCAACTCATGTTCTGGTTCAAAGAGAGTCTCCAATACAAATAACTTAGGCCTTTTACACTTATGATTTCTATTCTATTTCTCATCACAATGGAAACAAAGCCCTTTTACTTTCCTGACCTCCATTTCATCTACACTTAGCTTCTTAATTGGCAATTTGTTAACTGTTGGGACTGCCTGTTTACTATTAGAATCTCCTTTGGGTGGGGCCTTGGGAACCTCCTTCCAGGGAGAGAATTTGGTTGGCCCGATAGGAATTGGGTTTTTGTTGTGGAGGACAGTGGTATTCACACTACTATGCCTTGGCTGGACTCTTTTGGTGACAGCCAAATTCTCCTCTTGCAATCTAGCTAAACCAAATGCAGCAGTTAGGTCCCTGGGATTAAACATCTGTACAGTATATCTGATTTTCTCTTTTAAACCAGTTAAAAAGAAACTCAACTTGTGTTCTTCACTGAGGCCAGAAATTCTATTGGTTATGGCTTCAAATCGTGACTTATAATCCTCCACAATAGACCCCTATTTCAACTATATTAATAGATCTATAGGATCCTCATATGGATTTTCACCAAATCGAGTTTGTAAGGCCTTGGTAAATTCCCCCAACTTCCAAAATTACCAGAATTCGTCAGATCTTGAAACCATACTAATGTTTTGCCCTCAACATGCATACAAGTAATCATAAGCTTCTGAGATTCTAGTACTTCATAGTGAGTAAAAAATTGTGTGGATTGGGCATAGATTCCCTGGAATGTGTGGTTACTGTTTCTACTATTATCCACATAGTTAACAGCTTGAGAATTACCTCCCTCTCCTTCATTTCTGTTGCCTCCACTGCTGTTAGAGAGTGTTATGACATGATGAGTGAGATCTACTATCTTTTGATTTTTGCTCCTCAAATTTCACTTCGAATAATTTCTGCATTCTGATTAACTGATTCATCATCTTAGTCATCTATGCTGCCGACCTTGTATTCTCTACCATTTCAGGCTCTGATACCAATTGATGTGAGTGCTTCTCGGTTTCCTTAGATTTCCTTTTTTTTTTATGATTGAAAAGAGAAGAAGGAAAGAAGAAGGTTTGTTGAATATGAAGAAAATAGAATGGATACTGAATTAAGAAATAAACCACTTCGAGGGTGGTGACCTCCCGTTACAACTGAAATTCTAACAGATTTCTCATGCCTTTCTACTTTCTACATACTTCTATTTATACCCATATACAATGGGCATTATCATCATAATACTACTTATTATTGAGCTGGGTTGGAGTGTTTCTATTGCTGATTGGGTTACTCATATTTGGTTTTGCAGGTAAGCAGATCCAAAGTAATGGGCCGGGTAATAAGGCTCAACTAATTGGTGTGGGCTGGATTGGAATTGGGCCCCTATGCTCTCACTTCAACCCGACCAGAATCTAACCTGCCCATGCTTTTAAATTCAGTTGAATTGTCTTCAATGCCCCTTCTAGAATTAAGGTTATATGTGTTGCCCCCATGTGCCAATTGCAGCTGTCCCATCGATTGTCCTTCAAGTCTCTCACCTGTCATTTTTATATCTTGGGTGGTGCAATTCCTTTTAATCGTTGGATCTCCAGCTGTTGGAAGGTTATGATTGAGTAATTTGTGGGTTTTATCTGGTCTACCCACTTGGCCCCAATGTGCAGCCATCTAACGGTCCACGTTGCTCCACATGTACCAGCCTTCCATCTACTCCCAAGGTGCACAATTGAGGTTAAGCTTTCCAAGCTTTGGCCTCTGGTTCCAGACAACGACATTCTCAGCCTCACCATGACTCCTCCACTTTCTTTCCCCCTATAACATCCCCTGATCTCGTGTATCCCCCTTCTGCTCTCCCTTTCTTCTTTGTTGGATGTTTGAGATGAGGTTTTGGAGATTGGTGCTGTAACAATTTAAGAGTTACCCCATGAGTCTTAACATGAAGTGAAAAATAGTATTAGGTACGAAATAACCCTCGGAAGAAATCATTGGATTCTCAGGCATGACCTAAAATAACATCGGATTCTCAATCATCAACCGAAAATAGAAAGGAAGCTAATTGTGCATGCTTGCTACGATTTCAATATTATCTCAATATATAATTTAGGCTTGGTTCGGGTAATTTTTTTTTTAACTTATCTTCATTTTATATGATTTTTTCACTAAATTTTAATTTTTATAAATTATAGTTTTTAGGCACATTAATTACATTTGTAAAAAAAAAAAACAATTGTAAAAAATTTTAAAAAAAATCACCTTCGTTTTAAAAAAGTGATGAAATGGATTTTTTTTTAATATTTTAATTTTCACCCAAATGAACATAAAGTTTTCAATTTTTTTATTTTTTACAAATGTAATTAACACGCCTAAAAGCTATCATTTATAATAAAAATTAAAATTTAGTTAAAAAAATCATACAAGATGAAAATAAGTTACAAATAATCAAAAATCAATTTCGTTACTCAAACCAAGCCTTAGTAATTAAAACCAGTTTTATGCGGAAACCTATTAATGATAGCTTTCAAATTTAGAGAAATCTTAACATTAATAAAATTGGGAAATTTTGAAACAAATCCCGTTTTCAAAAATAAACAAATATTTAAGAAGTTTAAAAAAAGGGGGATAGTGCACAGGCTCAATAAAAGTTGTTTTAGGGGGTGTTTGATTGAAAAATTACAATAAAAGTATAAAAATTTGATGTAAAAGTAATATACAATGAAATTTAATTGGAGGATATTGATGGATTTTAATGGATGTTGATGACTTTTGGTTTTTTTTTAGTATATCAAACAAGCCCTCAAAAATTAACAACCATCTATTATTATTATTAAGCGTTTTTTCAAGTTTTTATTTTTATTTTTTATACTGAAAATAAAAACTAAAAATCAACAATTCAAAATTGAATACAAAAATTAACAAATTGATAGTTTTGTCAAAACAGGCTCTTAGTGTTATTAATTCTAAATATACTTTTGGTTTTTAACAAAAAGTAAATAAAAATGTTAATAAAGAACTACTTAACGATTTTAACTTTTTGGTAATTTATTTTTATTTTTTATTAAATAAAAAATTTTACCCAAAAGCACTATGAAACTCACATTTTTAAGTGCAAAAAGAAAAATAATATGATCTTGTTTGGTAACGTTTTTATTTTATGTTTTTCTGTTTATATTTTCAAAATTTTATAAACTGATAGTAGAAACATATTTGTTAAATCTGTTTATATTTTTTTGTTTCTAAAAAAATGAAAACTTAAATAGAAAAAAGTAAACAAAAAAATTATTTTCACTTTATTTTTTTGCTACAAATATTTTGTCAATTTTAATACTTTGTCCATTTGCATCATATTAAAATAAATTATTTTATTAAATTAAAATTATTTTTAATAAAGAATATAGTTAATTTAATTTAATTTAATTATCTAAATTATATATAATTAAATTAAATTAATATGTAACATATTTTATTAAATTGTAGAAAATTCTAAAATAGATAGGAAACTTCTTTTGGAAGCTTACCATATAAATATCTTAGATATTCTTATAGAAAATTTTAGAGCATCAATTTCCACCGTTAGATTAATCAGATCTCCACCGGCCATTGAGAAATTGGAAGGTTATAAATTGAGGGTGACCTTACATTTGTAAGCATCCAAGTTTGAGTATTTTTATTAAATAATAAATTAAATAAATTTAATTTAATTAATACTAAATATGTTTTATTAAATTATTTTTAATAATTAAATTATTTAAATTATTATGAAATATATTTTATTTAATTATTTTTAATAAATAATATAATTAATTATAATTAAAATATTTTATATTTACTAAATTAAATGATAAGATAATTATATTTTATTCAATTGTTTTTAATAAACAATATAATTAAATTACAATTTATTAAATTTAAATGATTTTTAATAAATAATTTAATTTAATTTAATTAGTCTAATTAATTAAATTTAATTAATATATTTCAATTAATATGAAATATTAAATTCAATTAATTTTTTAAAAAATAAATTAAAAATAAATATTTTACTAACATAAAAATTAATAATTATAAATAAAATTATATTTCTAAACATAATTTTTATTTTTATTTAAGAAAAAAACGACCACTAAAAACAAAAGATAAAAAAATAAGCAGATAAATATAAAAAAATAATTAACAAACGGGTCCTACTCAGACAAACTAATAAAAAACACCAGCCGACTCCCAAATTGGGAATTGGTGAGGCAACTGTTGGCTTTCTGGCTATAAAGTGGGAAACAGCTGGTTATGGAAGTAAAACCGTTCAGTTCAAATTTCGAACGACGTGAACGAGATAACCATTCAGTTCAAATTTCGAACGGCGTGAACAAGAAATGCAGTCCGGTGTAATATTAGTTTAAAGGCAAGATGCCTTTGTGATTTGGGCACCGTTTGAAATTCTGACAAATAAAATAAATTTTAAAAAAATTCTGTTTTATTTTTTATCATTACTAATTTAAATTTTTTTTATTTTTACTAAAAACTCAAAATTTACTTTAAAAAATAAAAAATTTGGAAAAAAGTTAACCGAATGCGTAAATTTTTTTTGACAATCATATTCTCCTAATTAAAAACTTTCAAATGTGTACCATTATTACTATTTTTTATGAATTTTTTGAATATGTGAGAATAGATTTGGAAAATCGTTCTCATGATTTTGAAAAAATGAGTATTATTTTTTGAATCCGTTAGAACGATGTTACCAAACGATTCTAATGAAATTTTCTGCAAGATTAACTTAAATCACGTTTTTTTTTTATTTTTTTTTATTTTTTATCACTTTAAACGTCACCTTAATATTTTAAACAATGAAAATGACGGTCGAGTTCTGGCGGGAAAATTAAAAACAATCGTAAAAAAAATCTCAAAATTGTAAAAAAAAAAAGCAAAATGGATGACAGGCAGGCGAGCAGACAGGCTGCTGCTCTGTCTCTGTCGTTGCTGTTGAGCTGGGCCGCTTTTCGTTGATTTTTTTTTTAATTACTACTATCCAAAATAAAACTGTGTGCATCGATTATTTTTTCTTGCTTAAAATTAGTTTTTAAAAGATAATGCATACAATATATAAATTAATAAGTGGTTGAAAATGACTCAAAGAGAATGTTTTAAAACCTAAGTTGACTTGATTGAACGAACCAATAAATTTAAACATGGGTTTAAAAATAGTTTAATTTGTATTATTCAAATCTAAGAGTAGTTAATAATTATATTGAACTCATAAACAATACAAATAATTCATGTTTCATTTGATCTAGTCAATTTAATTAATCATTCTTATAAATTGAAGAAACTATCAAATTGTTTCTATTATTTATGAATAAGAATAACAAATTTATTAAGTCATAGTGAGTATATCACACTAATAAAACCACTAATTAATTACTGATGTACTTATTATATTTATAATTTAAAAAAAATTAATTGATATGATTTTATCAAATTAAAAAAACAAAATTAGAAGCGATATATAACAAAATTTTTACATTTAAGTATTTTTATGTTATTTTAGTATTTTAATTTATTTTTATGTAAATTTAATAGATTTCTAACATCATAATTCTTTTTTGTTTGACTCTTCGATTGAACCAATGATCCTTGATCCGATTATTTTTTCATTTCACCAAATGATTTGGGTTTTAAAACATTAATTCTATGTTAGATTGATATAATTGATCTTCTAGAAAAAATTCAATTGATGTGATTTTGTCAAATTAAAGAATAAAATTAGAAGAAATATATAACAAAATTTATATATTTAGGTATTTTTATGTTTTTTTAGTATTTTAATTTATTTTTATATGATTTAATAAATTTCTGACATCATAGTTCTTTTTTGATTGACTCATTGATTGAACTAATAACCCTTGACCCAATTATTTTTTCATTTCACCAAATGATTTAGGTTTTAAAGTATTAATTTTATGTCAAATTGATATAATTGATCCCCTAGTAATAATGAAATTCTAAGTTAGTAATGGCATAAATGAAACGAGCCGCATCGGCTTTTGTTCTATTCAAATCTTGATCATTTATTAAACAATTCAAAATTTTTTTTTTTTTATTAATCTCAAACTCGACTCATGTATTAAGTGAATTATCGTAGCCAAGCTGAGCATGAATTATTATAGCTAACAAGATTTATTTGAAAACCTACTTAGAAGGGATCCTTTTAATATCTTTAATCGAAGTAAGATAAATAGAAATAGTTTATTAGTGTATTTTTGTACTACTTCGATCTTATAAAATTAGTTCAATGTTGTGTTTTAAGAAAATTTTAAATCCAACAAACTTCATGGGACGACCGTATTGCTCTACTGTGAGATAAATAGAAGTAGTTTATTGGTGTATTTTTGCACAACTTGGATGTTATAAAATTAGTTCAATGTTGTGTTTTAAGAAAATTTTAAATCCAATGAACTTCATGGGGTGACAGTAAGCGTGCCGATAAAAATTTTGACATAAAAAAGTACATTGTGCTATGATATAAATATAAATTATATTTATATTATTTAATTGTAATTTAAACATTAAGTTAATTTATGAATAAATTATAGAAACAATCGCAATAATTTTATAGTGAATCTCACTTCAATCCTTACAGTTTTAATTATAACAATCAACCTCTATAATTATAGTCAACTTTTGCTTTTGTTCTTCTTTTAACAACCGTTAAGAAAGTTAATGGAAAAACGTCACTTGTCTATCATATGTTATTAATATGTGACAATTTCTATTAACAAATTTAATGGAAAGATCAAATGAAACTTGACAATGATTACAAGAAATTGAGTGTTACAATTGCAACTGTAGAGATTAAAGTACGATTTACTGTAAACTTACTGGTGATTTTTATAATTTACTCATCAAAAACATGAGTTAGAATACTATTACTTGGGAATAACTATTTTCACCTTAAGTGAGAAAACGCATTGCACAACTTAACTGATGACATAGGCATTCTATTCTAATTAAGGTTCGATCCAAAAAATAAAAAAATATAAATAAAAAAATGAGCAACTACTTGGTGATCATAAAGTTTCTCAATCACTCTTTTGAATTTTAAATTGACCATTATAAACCTTATTTTTGGTTAGGTTCGAATTCGGATTATAAAATAATTATTTTATCTTTCGATTCATTTTTTACTTAAATTTGTATTTCAAATTGCCTAAAAGGTTAATCAAATTTTAAAATGATGATTTTACCCGTAAGTCCATTTTTTGTCGAAATTCACATTCTAGACTATCCAAAAAGCTTAAAAAAAACATTAATCAATATATATTTAATAGTTAAACAAATTTTAGTCTGATTTATATTCAGACTGCAAAATATTTTGTCTCTAACTCTATTTTTCATCAAAATTTGTATTCTAAGCTTCTCGAAAAATTAAAAATATTTATTAATATACTTTTTTATAATTAACAAAATTTTGGCATGATTCGAACACAAGTTATAAAATGGTCGTTTTACCCCTAAACCTTTCTTTAAATCATATTCGAGTTTTAAAAATAAAATTTATTTCTATAGTTTGTAAAAAATTAATATTAGTAATTTTTTATTTTATTTCATAATATTTAAAATGTGTAATTAAATTATTAAAATTTGAATGCCCATTTCATTTCCATAATTTTTATATTGACAACTAAACAAATGAATAGAATAAGGATCCCATTCCATTCTCTTTTCACTTCCATTCCATTTTTACATTTTAGCTTAATTTAATTTCATTTCATCCTAACGTAACAAATGTAACTCTAGTATTTTAATCCTAATGATATTAAACTAGACTGTAAAGTATATATCTATATATATACATGTTTTTATCATTTTGGCTCATTACACATATAGTGTCTTTCAGTGGTCACTGTTTTCAGTGTATCAGAAAATTGGACACAGGAAGACACTAGTTTTCAAAGGTTGGAGGTAATGAAAAAGTAGAATATACCATATGTAAGCATCGTGAATATTTATTTTGATAATTTAATTTAATTTAGCCTAATTTGGAATTAATTAAAATTTTTTTAGTCTAATTAAATTCGACTGCATGTTGTAGGCTGAATTTAGGGCTAGACTAATTATTATTATTACTTTGACCCAAGCTTCCTACCCAAATCTTGAAACCATAATTCAATTCGGAATCCCATTTAAATATTGACCCATTTACCTATTTAAAATCCAATTATCCAAATTTTGGGCAGATTGGTTACATGAACCATCGGCTTAAATGAATCCTAACCATGGGCGGAGCTACTACTAGCCTAGCCCAGGGGCACATGTCTACAATGAAAAATATATATATACGGTCCATTTGAAACCTAAAAGAAAATCAAAAAATTTCAAGAAATTTTAAAAGTTTTTAAATCCTTACAATTAAATTTTGCCACCTATTATTTTTAGGTCACATCAATTCTATTTTTTGGTTTTTTTGGACTCCAAACGCTCCCATAATAGCAATAACATGTATAGATAGTATTTTGAACAAAATTAATATTAAATTTTTTTTAATTAAAATTTTAGACAAAAAATTCAAATAAAAAAAATTATAATAATTCATGAATTTTAATCCCCCTTTTTTTTAATTTTAAACTTTATCAGCTACTATATGTGTTTTTGTTTCTATCTTTCTAATTAATTTTTGATAAGCACAAATTATAGTGTTTTAATTTGAAAAATTTAACTCCTTAGAAATCATAATTGGACAGAATTTAAGTTGGCTATTTTGACTTTTATATGATCTCTACCATTGAAATATGATAAAATTTAAAATACTCAAACCGTTCTGTAAGATAAATAGTAATAAGGTCCACTAAAATAAGAATTAAGTAAAAAGTTAAAAATATAAAAATGATCTCAATTATTAAATGAAAGAAAAAATAATTCTTAGTCATTGGATGTTAGTTTGTGAGTGGAACATTTAAAAAAACCGTCCTATTTTATTATATAGAATAATTCTTCCGTTCATATTATTTTTAATGTCCAATTGTGTCCAACCAAGGAAAGAAAAAAAAATTAACTCAATATCAATTGTGTTAACATAAGAAAAAAAAATTAGTCAAATATTAATTGTGTTTGCCCTTTTAATGTTCAATTGTGTCCAATCAAGAAAAAGAAAAAAATTTTAACTCAATGTCAATTATGTTAACCTAAGAAAAAAAATTAGTCAAATATTAATTGTGTCCCCCTAATAAAAGAAACAAATTTTAACATAATACACATCAATGCACACAATTCACCTAATATAAGTAAAAAATATCTAACCTTACTTTGACTCCTTTCTCTCTCTCTCTCTCTCATTTTCTTTCCAACCAAAGTCAAGCCCCTTTTTTTTATTACCTTAATGGAATCTCACTAATTATTTGTTTGTTTTATAATTAGTGTTCACTCATATATTTATTTGGGGGTCTATAATTTATAGTTAGAACTATTAAATTAAAATTTAATGATTTAAATGTATTTATATTTTTTTAATTAAAATAATGTAAATTAAATTTAACAGACCCAAATCAATATCCTATAGCTGACATAACGCCAACTTCTCCCTTTTCTAATATATAATATCTTGACTCTGCCCAAGATCCTAACCGTGACATTTATTTTAATTACATGGGATTGACCAGTAGGATGCGCCATTAGGTAGTATGCATGTGAACCACCCACCACTTGGTTCTATTTGAATTGAATAATGTGAATATCCTACAAACCTCTCATCCGTCTATTTGAATATGAAAATTCCTTGCCATTTACCAGGAGGGAGAGGTTACGTTTAAGAAAAGTTAACTAATAGCTATTTTTTAACTATTTAGGTAGTATTTAGTTTATTATTTTATTTTTATTTTTTATTTTCAATTTTAGTGTTTTATGTTTTAAAAATTTTAAAACAGAGAAGAATATTCCACAAGCCTCTCATCCGTCTATTTGAGTACGAAAATTCTTTGCCATTTACCTGGAGGCAGAGGTCGCGTTTGAGAAAAGTTAACTAATAGCTATTTTTTAACTATTTAGACGGTATTTGGTTTATTTTTTTATTTTTATTTTTTATTTTTAGTTTTATATGTTTTATGTTTTAAAATTTTTAAAACAAAGAAACAAAAAATATTCTATTTTTTTATTTTGAATTTTTTTTTGTTTTAAATTGAAAACGTTCAAAATAACTTTTTGTTATTTTATATTTTCAAAATAGATTTTGAAAGTACAAATGACCAAATGCGTTTTGAGTTGTTTTTCTTATTTTCAAAATCACAAAATGGCAAAAGAGTTCAAAATATAAAATAAAAAATAAAAAAACAAACCAAATGCTACGTTAGGTTTTTGGTTTTTTTTTATGTGAGAAAAATTAATATCTTACATTTTAAATTTTTTTTAAATTATAAAGCGCAAAAATATTAAATTAATAAAAAGTTAAAAATTTAATTATTTTTCTTTCTAAATAAAAAAAAGAGAGTGATAGGAAAAAAAAAAGAGCTATTTTTTTTTTTTTTTTTGCACAACCCCACGAGTTTAAGTAAAAGAGTGATACAGCACTCATCGGTCCTTTGCTTCAAACGACAACGTCGATCGAAAAAGCGAGTCTTTAATAATTGTTCGCATAAAATTAATAATCTCTTACAT